>JAPVLO010000038.1:7075000-8325000 GCA_027257055.1 Cephalopachus bancanus | reverse complement strand
TTTTGATGCTCCTTAGTGCTTCTGCCGTTTTTTTTGTTTTACCTCTTCCGCAGAGGCAAAATGTTTCTCTTTGAAGACTTTTTTTCACTAGAGGAAACACAAAAAAAGTTGCTGGGGGCCAGATCAAGTGAATAGGGAGGGTGGGGGTCGTGCTGTTTTTGGTCATAAACTGCTGAACATTCAGCACGGTGTGGGCAGGTGCGCTCGGAAATCACCCATCATGAGATGGGCAAACCCATTGAAAGAATATCCCCCTCACACCCCCAAAATTCACTGAAGCGGAACACAGTCTCTCCCAACAGTACTAGCTGGTACTATTATGCTGGTGGGTTTCTAGAATACTTTCCTGGGGTGGGGGCAGGGGAGACTGTACTCCAAGGGGCCCGTCCTCCAGAAAAAATAGAGGCAATTCTGTTTATTTGTTTGTTTGTTTGTTTTTGGTCCACTGTAGCATTTCATGATATAAGCATACCAACACTTATTTTGCATGAATGGAAATTTGCATGGTTCGCAATTTTCTGCTGTTACAAATAGTGTTGCAGTGGACCGCCTTGGGCACGCCTTTCTTTTTTTTTAAATTTTAACGTGTGGGGTACAATTTAGGTTTCGGTATACAAAGGTTCATGATGCAGGTACCCTTGTTGATGAGGTGTGCCCACGCCTTTCCCTGGCAGCTTCCCGCTACTACCAATCCCAATCCTTCCTCCCCTGGCAGTTTCCCTCTACTGCCAATCCTTTTCTTATGGTATTATGATAATTGTTCAAGGTCAATTTATGAGTGAGAACATGTGATACTCAGTTCTTTGTTTCTGTGATGGATCACTCCGTATGATAGCCTCTAAGTCCATTCAAGTTGCTGCGAAGTTCATACTTTTGTCCTTCTTTATGGCTACGTAATATTCCATCGTGTAAATGTACCACTTTTAAAAAATCCAGTCCTTTTTTCAATGGACAGCACAGTTGGTTCCATGTTTTTGCAATTGTGAATAATGCCGCAATAAACATGCAGGACACACCTCTTTCTACAGAAAGGACAGATAAGAACGGAAATGCTTGGTCACACGGTGTGCACACTTAAGCACATTCTTAGATGCCCCTGGATTACTCTTTCAAGTTGGAGGCCACTAGCTTCGCCATCAACAGCGCTTGAGATACCTAAAGCCATTCTATTTCTGATCTTTATGATCTTGCTGACCTGATGGGTGAAAAATGGCATGCCATCGCTGCCTTCGTTTATTGTCCCTGAAATATCAGTAGTTTGGTCACTTGACATGTGTAGCGGCTGTTTGGGGGCTCACGTGCTATGATTTTTCTTTAACAAATTTTCAAGTGTAATTTATAGTAGGAAAGAGCATAGGTCATAAGCGTTTAACGTGGTACATTTTCACGAGTGGATTCACCCCATAACAGCCACCCAGAGGAGGAAGCACAGTAAGACCAGCGTCTGGCTTGTGCGCCTGCTCAGTCAGCATCCCTTTCAAGAGCTGCTCTTTTTAAAAATTGATACAAATAAAAGCGTACAGTATGTACTATATAGTGTCTGGCATCTCTTAAAATTATGTCTGAGAGATTTGCCCATATCATGGCAGGCAGTGAGGTCATTCTGCTTACTGCTGTCTCTAGTACCTTACTGTATAATATATCACCATTTCCTTATCTGTTTTCTGGTCTGTTGTTAACAGGCATTTCTGTTGGCTATTATGACTACTGCCTCTATTAAACTCAATGTGTAGATTTTCGCATGAACTAGATTTTTATTTCTTAGTGATAAATGCTTAGAAGTGAGTTTACTAGGTCATTTTTAAAATTAAAATTAAAATTTAAATTTTTGTTTAGAGACAGGGTCTTGCTCTGTCACCCAGACTAGAGTGTAGTGATGTGATCATGGCCCACTGATACCTCAAACCCCTGGGCTCAAGCGATCCTCCTGTCTCAAGCTTCCAACTAGCTGGGACTATAGGCATCTACCATCACACACAGCTAAGTCAAATTTTTTGTTTGTTTGTTTGTTTCATAGGGACAGGACTTGTTATGTTGCCCAGGCTGGTCTTGAACTGCTGACTGCAAGCGATCCTCCTGCCTTGACCTCCCAAAGTGCTGGGATTACAGGTGTGAGCCACCACATCTGGCCTGAGAGTTCTTTTATATTCTGGATACAGATTCTTTGTCGGAGATGTGATTTGCAAATATATATTTTTTCTTCCAGTCTGAAGCTTATCTGTTCCTTGACATTTTAACATTGTTTGAAGTTTCCTTGGCTCACAAGAGTTTTACATTCTTACATAGACAAATGTGTCAGTTCTGTGTTTTATGGCTTCAGCGGTTAGTGTCTTGCTTCGGAAGGATTCCCAAGGTTCCCTTTGCATTTTCATCTTCTACTTTGAGTGAAAAACAACAGAGCCCATCAACATATGCATTAAATGATGCATTTCTCCTATTGAATACCTGCTTCCTTTTCTTGAGTAGTTGAAAACATTTCACACGCCTTAGCTTTTTCCTCATAATCCTTCATGTTGTGAGAGAGAATTTCAGATTGCTGTTAGCCTGCCTCAAGTTCTCAGATAATTTTTTGTTCTTGCTTTGTTCTCCTCTGAGTCTGTTGTCTAGATAATTTTTCAGAGAGGGCTCATGAGTGACAAGTTTTCTGAGTCTTCGAATATCAGAAACTATGTACGTTTCTCTTATTCTTGAAAGACTAGGTCATAATTCTAAGCTCAAGGTGATGTTAAGAAATTGTTAATCATCTTCCTGCCCCGGATATTACTGTGAGAGATGTGATACCATCTGATGGTCATGTGTTTATTTCTTTCCTTATCTATATGTCTACCTTTTCATTTTCCTTGGAAGTTTTAGGATTTGGTTTTTATCCTTGGTTTTCTGAAATGTCACTTCAGTGTTCTAGATGTGGGTATTTTTCTCGATATTTCACCTGTCCTTTAGATTTGAAACATATATATTTTGAAAAACTTGTTTTTACTTATTTCTTGGAGTTATTCCTCATTCTAATTCAAGCTTTTTCCTATCTGCAGCTCCTACTAGACAGATATTACGTTGCTTCTGAAATTCCCAGTTGTTTAATTTTTATAGGTAAAAATAAAATCTAGGTTTCTTTTACGTTTGTAATTGACAAATAAAACTTGTATATACAAGTTATATTTGGAATACAGCATGATGTTTTGATACATGTATACATTGTGAAGTGATTTAATAAAGCTTTAACATTTCCACCATCTCATATGCTTGTTTTGTTTTCTGTGGTGAGAAATTTTTTCTTTTTTCTTTTTTCTTTTTTTTGAGGGGGGTCTCACTCTGTCACCCAGACTGGAGTTCAGTGGCATGATCATGGATCACTGCAGCCTTGATCTCCTGGGTTCAGGCAATTCTCCCACCTTAGCCTCCAGAGTAGCTGGGACTACAGGTGTGTGCCGTCAAGTTCATCTAATTTTTTAATTTTAATTTTAATTTTTGAGTTGGAGTCTCACTCTGCCATCCAGGGTGGAGTACAGTGGCACACTCTCAGCCAACTTGCTGGACTCTGGCAGTCCTTCTGCCTCAACCTTCCAAGTAGCTGGAACTACAGGCATGCGCTACCACACCTCACTAATTTTTGCTTTATTGTAGAGACGAGGTCTTGTCAAGTTCCCCGGGCTGTTCTTGAACCTGCGGGCTCAGGTAATCCACTCGCCTCGGCCTCCCAAAGTGCTGGGACTACAGGCTGAGCCACCGAGCCCGGCCTATTTTTCGTCTTTGTGGAGAAAAGGTCTTGCTGTGTTGCCCAGGTTGACCTCGAACTTCTGGTGTCAAGCAGTCCTCTCGCCTCAGCTTCCCAGGGTGCTGGGATTACAGGCATGAACCACCCTGCCCGATGAGAACATTTAAAGTCTGTTCTCTCAGCGGTTTTGAGTATATCATGCATTGTTATCAACTATGGTCACCTTGCTGTACAATAGGTCTCCAGAACATATGTCTCTGGTCTGACTAAAACTTTGTACATTTGGCCAACATCTCCTGTTCCTTCCCCGTTCCCTGCCTCTACCTGCCAGCTCCTGGTAATCACTGTTCTATGGTCTTCTTCTCTGAGTTTGGCTTTTTTTTACGGACTCTGGGTTTCTTGGATCCACGAATTCTATAGGTAAGAAGGTGACGGAGAATTATCCTCAATGTCCCGAGACATGAGCTGGGCAATGGAATACATACAAAGAAAGCTTTTTTTAAAAAAAATTAATTTTATTTTAAAGATGTGGGGTCCAATTTAGGGTTAGTCACATAAGTGGTTGTTACACAGGTTAATTTTGGATCTCCCTTTGGTCCCCTCTTTGCCTGGTTTGGGATCAGGTACTCTTGTTAAGGTTATGTGACCCCCCGCTTCCCTGGCAGTTTCTGGTTACTGCCAATCCCTTTCTTAGAGTAATATGGTAAATGCTCAGGGTCCACTTATGAGTGAGAACATGTGGTACTCAGTTCTTTGACAGGTCACTGAGCATGATAGACTCTAAATCCACCCAAGTTGCTGCAAAGTTTATATGTTTGCCCTTCTTTATGACTGTATAATATTCCATTGTGTATATGTGCTGTATTCTTTCATCCAGTCCACTTTCTACGGGTAGCATGGTTGGTTCCATGCTTTTGCTATGGTGAACAATGCTGCAATAAGCATGCATGTGCAGATGTCTTTTTTATCGAGTGATTTGAGTTCCTCCAGGCATATTCTCAGAAAGGGGATGACTGGGTGGTAAAGAAGGTCGATTTTTAGATCTTTTAGAAATCGCCACACTATTTTCCACAGCGTGTACTAGTTTGTACCAGTTTACACTTCCACCAACAGTGTGGGAGCGATTATCTGGACAGTGTAGACAGCATTAAGATGACTGTGTGATCCTATGGCTTTACCGTTTGTTAATTCCCATAGATGCTTCAATTATTTTCCTTACTGAACTTAATTTTTATTTTTTTTATTTTTATTTTTATTTATTTATTTTTTTGAGTTGGAGTCTCACTCGGTCGCCCAGACTGGAGGGCAGTGGCCGCTCCCGGCCACCGCAGGCTCGACCTGCTGGGCTCCGGCGATCCTTCCGCCTCTGCCTTCCGAGTAGCCGGAATTACAGGCGCGCGCTACCACGCCCGGCTGATGTTTTGATTTATTGTAGAGATGAGGTCTCACCTGCCCAGGCGGGTCTCGAACGCGCGGGCTCAGGCAGTCCGCTCACCTCAGCCTCCCAAAGGCGCGGGATTACAGGCTGAGCCACCGAGCCCGGCTTGAACTTAATTTTTATTGAAAATTGTCTCAAAAGTCTTTTATTTGGAGACTAGAGCTATGTGGAAGTGTAAACAGGTGCTGTTGAAGTCCAAATGTTGCATTTCAGATTTTTTACTCAGTTATCCAATTTTATGAGCAGTCGGGATTTCTCAAAGTCTTTCCATGAGTTTTGTGCCCTCCTATTCCATGATCAACATCACCAGCTAGAAGAGTAAGTGGTTGACGGAACTCAGGCACTGAACACTGGCATGGCTCATGTGAAAAATTTACTGTGTTTATTTGGTCTTGGCCAGCTGGGTGTGGTGGCTCACACTTGTAATCTCAGCACTTTGGGAGGCCGAGGTGGGAGGATTGCTTGAACCCAGGATTTCAAGTCCAGCTTAGACAACATAGCAAGATTTCATCCCAACAACAACAACAAAAAACCAGAAACATAAACAAAAATTAGCCGGGTGTGGTGGTGTGTGCAGGTAGTTCCAGCTATTTGGGAGGTTGAGGTAGGAGGATCATCTGAGCCCATTTTTGAGGCCGGCACATGCCTGCAGTCCCATCTACTCAGAAGGCTGAGGCAGAAGGACCACCTGAACCTGGGAGGTCAAGGCTGCAGTAAGCCAGGATGGTGCCCCTGCACTCCAGCCTGGGTGACTGAGTGAGACCCTGACTCAAAACCAGAAACCAGTTTTGTAATTTGGCTTCGTCCTCCCCATTGAACTGGATCCCCTCTACTTCTTGAAACACCCCTTTCCTGTGTTGTTGGAAATCTCCCTGACCTCCGGAACGTAAGCTCTCTCGGTTCTAGTGCACGTGAATAGTCACTGCTGGTGACATGGTGACTCGGGAGGTTTGAAACCACGTACGGATGGGTTTTGAACGGGATGCTCCCTCTAGGGGATCTCGCTCCAGAATCCAGTCTTGACTCTGCCTCCACGCGCCTGTGGCCCGAATCCCTGCAGGGCCGGTGTGGTTCCCCATGCTGGCTGACACTGCATCTGAGCCTCAAGGTAGATGCTGACGTGATAGTCGGTCCGTTAGCTTCTGTGACTTAGTGTAGTGTTCCAGGCTGGCCCTTCTTCCTGGGTTCTGCCTATGTTGAGTTTGGCTCCACAGAGGGGCTGACCGGAAGAGTCTGCTGTCAGGACTCTACTGTGTTTGCTGAAGGTGGGCTGGAAGCCCTGTTGGCAGACGTGTTCCGTGAAGTGACGGGCTCGCAGGAACCGTACTGAGCAAAAAGCCCTCTCAGGTTCTGGGGTGGACGCTGGATCCAACCGCTCGTCGGGAGTTCTTGGGACAGGGTGAGCCTCCATCTGCTGGGGTCACCAGAAAGGAAGCTTAGGAACCGCCCGTTTTGGCTATTCTCTGGGGACACTCAACACAAGGCCTTTTTTGGTAGATATACAACAACCCTGTGTAGTCTCTTCTCTCTGGTTTAGAAATCTGTGGGTGAGGGGATAGGACTCTGACATTCTACAAGTTATCAGCACTGAGCCACAGTAGCCTCTCTGAAGTCATCCAAGTTGCTGCAGAGTCCGTAATTGTGTCCTTCTTTATGGCTGTGTAATATTCCATCATGTATAAGTACCACACTTTTTATATCCAGTCCACTTTCCAGCGGGTAGCATGGCTGGGTCCATGTTTTTGCTATTGTGAACAACGCTGCAATAAACATGCGTGTGCAGGTGTCTTTTTTTATGGAGTATCTGTGTTCCTCCGGGCATATTCCCAGAAAGGGGATTGCTGGGTTGTATGGAAGATTGATTTTGTATGCTGTAGAATGGGGGGGAGGGGGCGGGGAGAGGGGGAGAGAGAGAGAGAATGGCACAGGAAGGAAGGAGGGTGGGGGAAGGGGAGGGAAAGAGAGAAGAGAGTATTATTGTTAATAGGAGCCAGAAGAGGTGCCCATGGAGGCACAAGCCCATGGCTGACAGCAATTGAGCAGCAACTGGACAGTCATTGACGGTAAGTGGTAATTCTGCCAGAGTTCTTCTGGCAGGAGACGATTCTGGCTTCCTTTTCTCCTCTCCTCGTCCCGTCTGCTGCCTTTAGAGGAACACTGACCTCTCGCCCCACTGTGCCGCCTCCAGCGGGCAGCCCGCCGCCAGACTGCCCCTTTCTGCTCTGTCCTCTCTGCTCAGGGTTTCTCCCTGTGCCGACCCCTTCTGCCCGGCTTGCTCCCCATTGTCCACTGCTCCCCACGTCCAAGCTCTTGGCCTCTTTTTTTTTTTTTGAGTTGGAGTCTCATCTGTCGCCCAGACTGGAGTGCAGCGGCTGCTCCCCGCCACCGCAGCCTCGACCTGCTGGGCTCCGGCGAGCCTTCCACCTCAGTCTTCCGAGTAGCTGGAACCACAGGCGCATGCTACCACGCCCGGCTGATTTTTTGATTTATTGTAGAGATGAGGTCTGGCCGCCCAGGCGGGTCTCGAACCCGCGGGCTCAGGCAATCCACTCACCTCAGCCTCCCAAAGGCGCGGGATGACAGGCTGAGCCACCGAGCC
The DNA here is from genome assembly GCA_027257055.1 of Cephalopachus bancanus. Classification (NCBI taxonomy): domain Eukaryota; kingdom Metazoa; phylum Chordata; class Mammalia; order Primates; family Tarsiidae; genus Cephalopachus; species Cephalopachus bancanus. The sequence goes on along the minus strand of JAPVLO010000038.1, from coordinate 8,317,251 downwards.
CGGCTTCTTGGCCGCTTTTAATAAGCCGAGGGGGGTGCTTCGACGGCGAGAACTCAGCCGTTGCCCGGCAAAATGCGAGGAAGACGTGAATACACGAATGAAAGGACGAGGGGACGGTTTTTCCGGGCTACGTCCTCGATCGGTGGTTCTAGGTCGGGGGACACTTTTGCGCGTCCTGTGGATGTTTTCAATCATATCCAAGCGAGGACTTCAGCCCAGGCCCACTGATTTGGGAGAGAGGGCAAGGCTAGGGCAGCTGTAGGTCTGAGACGCTGTCCAGGGGACTAGCACGTGTGTCCCTGAGTGGGATCGGGGCTGCCCTGGACTGACGGCGGTCAGACTGGATGGTGCCTGAGAATGACCTGGAAAGTGTGTTCAACCCCAGCTCTTTGGGCCTCACACCAGAGTTTCTCGTTGGGTAGGCCCAGGGTGGGGCCCAGTGATTTACATTTCTGACCAATTCCCAGGTGAAACTGATATTGCTAGTCCAGGGCCCACACTTTGGGGACCCCTAACCAAGATTTTCAACAGCTATGAGAATAAGCTCTGTGCTAACAGGACTCAGTGGCTAGTTGCATATATATATTGTTTAATTTTAAATTTTAAATATGTGGGGTACAATTCAGGGCTAGGTCTACAAATGTTCATGACGCAGGCATGCCTCTCCCTCCCCTGGCAGTTTCCCCCTTCTGCCAATCCCTTTCTTATGGAATTACGATAGTTGTTCAAGATCCACTTATGAGTGAGAACATGTGATACTTGGTTCTCTGTTTCTGTGATAGATCGCTCAGTATTATAGACTCTAAGTTCATCCAGGTTGCTGTGAAGTTCATGATTTTGTCCTTCTTTATGGCTGTGTAGTATTCCATCATGTATATGTACCACTTTTTTTATCCAGTCCTCTTTCGATGGACAGCACCGTTAGTTGCATATTAAAATCATAATAGGAGCTTTTAAAACATACTGTTGCCTAGTTCTCACTGTGGCTAATTACAACAGAGACTCTGTGGGAGGAGCCTAGGCATCTTTCGTTTGTAAAATTTCCCCAGGTGATTCTTTTTTTTTTTTTGAGTTGGGGTCTCACTCTGTCGCCCAGGCTTGAGTGCAGTGATTTCTAAAAGAACTAGAGATTGACCTTCCATATGACCCAGCAATCCCCCTGCCCATTGAAGGTGGACCGGATAAAGAAAGCAGGGTACATATACACAATGGAGTATTATGCAGCCATAAAAAGGACACAATTATGAACTTCACAGCAACTTGGGATGGATTTAGAGTCCATCATACTCAGCAGTCTATCATAGAAGCAAAACACTGAGTATCAAGTGTTTTCATTCACAAGTGGATCCTGAACAATGATCACGATACTACAGGAGAGGGATCAGCAGTCATGGGGGGCAGGACAGGGCATGTAATGTCACTAAGGAAGCCTGATCCTCAACCAGGGAAAGTGAGGACCAGTTGGAAGCCCAAACTTCACCTGCACGTAGTCCACTTACGTTCCTAATCCTGACTGGTGCCCCATATCATTACAATAAAATAAAGAGAGAAGATGTGGCATATGTATATATGTAACATGCACATGCATACATATACGTGGTGTGTATATACAAACATACACATACACACATATATATGTACATACACACCATAGAATACTATTCAGCTATAAAAAGAACAAAATAGGCCAGGCACGGTGGCTCAAGCCTGTAATCCCAGCACTTTGGGAAGCCGAGGTGAGTGGATTGCCTGAGCCTGCAGGTTTGAGACCAGCCGGGGCAACATGGCAAGACCCCGTCACTACAATAGATCAAAAAATTAGTCAGGCGTGGTAGCACGTGCCCGTAGTTCCAGCTACTTGGAAGGCTGAGGTGGAAGGATCGCTGGAGCCCAGCAGGTCGACACTGGGGTGGCCGTGAGTGTGCCCCTGCACTCCAGCCTGGGTGACGGAGTGAGATTTCAACTCAAAAAAAAGAACAAAATAAATGTCTTTTGCAGCCACTTGCATGGAATTGGAGGTCATCATTCTAAGTGAAATAACGCAGGAACAGGAAACCAAACACTGCGTGTTCTCACTTATAAGAGGGAGCCTGGGCCTGCCAAGGCTTAGAGAATGATCTAATGGGTACTGGACACTCAGAGGTGGTGAGGGATGAACAAATCACCTATTGGGTGCAATGCGCACCGGCTGGATGACAGGCACACTTAAAGCCCAGACAGCTTCATCACTATACAAGTCATCCATGTAACCAAAACCAAAACTGTTGGGAAGAGTTTAAAAAAAAAAAAAGAATCCTGCTCTAAATCTGTGCTGCTCAAAGCGTGGTTCCCAGGCCAGCAGCACCGACACTGCCATCACTTGGTAGCTTGTTAAAAATGCAGATTCTCAGGCCCACCCTGCATCTACTGAATCTGCATATTACTGAATGGTTTTTTGGTGTCTGTGCATCTCATTCTGCCACCCAGACCTGAGGCAGTGGCATGCTCACGGCCACCACAGCCTTGCCCTGCTGGGCTCAGGCCATCTTTCTGCCTCAGTCTTCCAAGTAGTTGGCACCACAGGTGTGTGCCACCATGCCTGGTTAATTTTTTGATTTATTGCAGAGTGGAGATTTTGCTATATTGCTCAGGTTGGTCTTGAACTCCTAGACTCAGGCAATCCTCTCACCTCAGCCTCCCCAAGTGTTGGGTGTACAGGTGGGAACCACTCACTGCCCGGCTAACTCTACTTTTTTTTTTTGAGTTGGAGTCTCACTTTGTCGCCCCGGCCAGAGGACAGTGGCACACACACCACCACCCCAGCATCGACCTGCTGGGCTCTGGCGATCCTTCCGCCTCAGCCTTCCAAGTAGCTAGAACTACAGGCACGCACCACCACATCCAGCTAATTTTTTTGATATATTGTAGAGATGAGGTCTCACCAAGTTACCCGGGCTGGTCACAAACCTGCGGCCTCAGGCAATCCACTCACCTCGGCCTCCCAAAGTATTGGGATGACAGGCTGAGCCACCGAACCCGGCCCTAACTCTACATTTTAACAAGAAACGCGTGCAACTTAAAGGGTGAGAAGCACCGCTCTACAGCAGTGGTCCCCAGCTTTTTTGGCATCGGGGACCGTTCCTGTGGAAGACAATTTTTCCATGGTGGGGGGATCATGAGGCATTCGATTCTCATAAGGAGCGAATGGCCGAGATCCCTCCTCACATGTGCGGTTCACAATCGGGTTGGCACACCTGTGAGAATCTAATGCCGCGGCTGATCTGACAGCGGTTGGAGCTCCACTCACCTGCCACTTACTTCCTGTTGCATTGCCCGCTTCCTGATAGGCCACTGACAGGTGGGTGCCAGTCTGCGGCTCAGGGGGGTTGGGGACCCTTGCTCTAGAGAACTTCGGTTCACCTCCTGCGCTCATAAGAGGGGACATTTGTGTTTTCAAGACCAGAGTGCAAGTTCTCTGAGGCTAGGCTTCTTGACTAACTCAACCTCAAGTCTGGAGCACCTAGAATAGTGCTTTTTCTTTTTATCCATACAAAGGCATTCAATAAGTATTTCAGAATGGACGGGTTTTCCTGAGGGCATTATCTGTAGGATGCATATGTTTTGAGTTGGGGGTCTCACTCTGTTTTTTTTTTTTTTTTGAGTTGGGGGTCACCCAGCAGGGGTGCAGTGGCACCATCATGGCTCACTGCAGCTTCAACCTCCTGGACTCAGGCCATCCTTTCACCTCAGCCTCCTGAGTAGCTGAGACTACAGGTGTACTCCACCATGTCTGGCTAATATTTTGGTATTTTTTGCAGAGATGGGGTCTCGCTGTGTTGCCCAGACTGTTCTTGAACTCTCAGGCTCAAGCGATCCTCTTGAGGTGTGAGTCATCCACCTGGCCTTTGTTAGATCATTTTCTTTCTTTCTTTTTTTTTTTGAGTTGGAGTCTCACCCTGTTGCCCAGACTGGAGTGCAGTGGCCGCTCCCGGCCACCGCAGCCTCGACCTGCTGGGCGCCGGCGATCCTTCCGCCTCAGCCTTCCAAGTAGCTGGAACTACAGGGGTGCGCTACCACGCCAGGCTAATTTTTGATTTATTGTAGAGATGAGGTCTCGCCAAGTTGCCCAGGCTGGTCTCGAACCCAAAGGCTCAGGCAATCCACTCACCTCAGCCTCCCAAAGTGTGGAATTACAGGCTGAGCCACCGAGCTTGGCGATCATTTTCATAACCCCTAAGTCCACACCATTAAAGCTATCTTGTGGGTAGGAATCATTTCAGACATTCTTGATGTTGCAAGAAAAAGCAATCTGGACACTTGAGGCTCCATCCTTCTAGAACATGCAGCTACCCAGAGGTCTGCTGTGTGGGCCAAGGCTTGGGTTTCATCTGCTCTTACATAATGGAAGTTCACACTCTTTGCAGAATTTCAGTCACCATGGTTACTGGCACTGAGTGGCTTCCCCTAGAATCTCAAAATCATTCCTCTCATCATTTTCCCCCAGTAATGTGTAGAAATTAAAGCAGAAACTCACACTGCCCCATCACTCACTTCACCGTGGCAGGAAAGTCTCACCTTCAGAAAAAGCCTTAGCTCTTCTGTGACACGGTCAAGTTGAACAGCTCTGAGATTTAGCAAATCTCAGGAGGTTTCTATAAGTAGAGTGTGTTGGCCAGAACAATGCCCCTTCAAGTCCTAATTAGTCCTAATTATTCTACATCCTAATCTTCACCCCCCCACAACATGTGAATATGTCACCCTATCTGGCAAAAGGGTCTTTGCAGATGTGATTAAGGTTAAGGGCCTGAGATGGGAGATTATCCCGGATTATCCCAGGGGGCCCAGTGTAATCACATGAGTTCTTAAAAGCTGAGCATCTTTTCTGGCTCTAGCGAGCCGGGTCGAGGGCGGTGTGAGAAGAGCTTGACCTGCCAGGAGCGGGAATGAGGAGCCCAGAGCCAAGAAGCACGTGTCGCCTCTAGAAGCTGCAAAAGGCGAGGAAGTAGGTTCTGTCCTGGAGCTTCCAGAAGGGCACCGGCTCTGCGGGCACTTTCATTTTAGCCTAAGGAAGAACCGCAGGGCAACAACTTTGTGGTGTGGAAGCCACCGAAGCTGTGCTCATCTGTTCCAGCAGAAATAGAAAACTGTGACAGAGAGCGGGACGCCTTTTGGCTTCTAGGTGTGCTCGGAGGTCAAGGCCAGGTGACCGGCGTCCAGTGAAGAGTCTGTTTCATTGCATTCTTTTGCATTGTAGAAATCTTCCCAGTCATCACAGATTCAGTTTATCTTTTGGCATAAACCTTGCTCCTAAAATTTCTTTCCTTCCTCTCTCCTGATGGAAACTTCAGAAGACACAGGGCAAGGGTGGGAAGGGAATGGATATGGCAAATAGAATTGGCATTTGAAGAGTATACAAGGGGGACCCCCCAAAAACCCAGGAATTGTCTTTTGGAGGGTGGGCCCCCTGTAGTCCAGGCTTCCCTCGCTAGGTAAGTGTTCTAGGAACCCATAGGCACCAGTGGACCAGCGAGTGTTGTTGCAAGAGGCTGCGTTTGGCTTCAGTGAAATTTTTTCAGAGATTCTTATTTTATTTTTCTTTAGTTATTTATTTATTTCAGAGATGTGGAGATTCTTTCTATGTGTTTGCCCATTTCGTGATGGGTGATTTATGAGCGTACCTGCCCGCCCTGTACTGAATGTTCAGTAGTTTTTGACTAAAAACAGTATGACCCCCATGTCTCACCTTTCCTATTTCCCTGATCTCACCCTGAGTGACTTTTTTTTGTTTCCTCCATGAAAAAATTCCTCAAAGGGGAATGTTTTGCTGATGTGGAAGAGGTGAAACAAAACATGGCAGGAGCACTAAAAGGCATCAAAATCGACCAGTTCTAAAACCGTTTTTTTGAAAATGGTAGAAAAAGTAGCTGGATAGTTGTATTGCATCAGAGAGGACTTTGAAAGTGATTGAAGTTTAAACACTTTTTTGTAAATAAATACACAGTTTTTGGCCGGGCCCAGTGGCTCAGCCTGTCATCCCAGCACTTTGGGAGGCCGAGGCGAGAGGACTGCCTGAGTTGGGAGGTTCGAGACCAGCCCGGGCAACTTGGTGAGACCTTGTCCCTACGATAAATCACAAAAACTAGCCAGGCATGGTCGTGCGCATCTGTAGTTCCAGCTACTTGGAAGACTGAGGTGGAAAGGTCACCCAAGCCCAGCAGGTTGAAGCTGTGGTGGCCATGATCATGCCACTGCACTCTAGCCTGGGTGACAGGAGTGAGACTTCAACTCAAAAAAAAAATGCACAATTTTTAATAAATAAAGTAAGATTTTTTGAGTCTGCCCCAAATAACTACTCCCACTCCAGGGCACGCACTCCATTAGGAGACACCCGTGTCTTCCTCTTCTTTGCTTTTCAAGTTTCTCCCGTTATAAACTCATACCTACAGAGAGATAACTGCTGTGAGTCCTCCTATGAAAATGTCATTAATTTACCACTACCTATGGATGGGACATACGCAGATGAATTACATGGAGAAGGTGAAACGGGGGGCATCGTACTCATCGTACTGTCATTGGGATTTTGTGAACTATTTTTTATTTTTAAAATTATTATCATCTTTGAGTCAGGGCCTCACTCTGTCCCCCAGGCTGGAGTAGCACAATCACCACTCACCGAAGTCTCAACCTCCCGGACTGGGACTTTAGGCGTGCTCCACTATGCCTGCCTAATTTCTTGATTTTTGTAGAGACAAGGTCTCCCTATGTTGCCCAGGCTGGTCTTGAACTCCAGGGCTCAAGTAGAACCTCTTATCTCAGCCTCCCAGCGTGCTGGGGTGACAAGCGTGAGCCACTGTACCCGGCTGGTTTTGTGGTCTACATTTGTCAAGGAAATTGACACAAGATGCCAAAGGAACAGTTTATTTGTGTTTATTTAGTGCCTACTCAAGGCTTTATGTAGAAAGCCCTGGAAAGTTTCAGGTGTGGACCTTTACTGAACCCTACTAACAAGCTAATAAGTTAACCTTACTGTAAAATGTATTTTCCAGTGAGTATTGGCCTGTTATTTTTGGTGCAATCAGAAGACACGAGACCCCTAGGCCAGAGACAACGGACTATATTACTCACCATCACAGGCAGAGAGCACTGGCGTCAGTTCCCTTTGCTACCGAGATTCAGAGGGCCATGCTGGCACAGTCCACATGATGGTGCAGGTGCACATGGCTACTGCATGGATTTGGATTTGTGCTACAGTTGAGAAACCCTTGACTTGGGGAACCTATCGCTTTTATAGCATGTAGTATATAATTGTGTTCTTTGCTCTGGAGGGAGAGACATGACTTCTTCTCTCAAGGCTGCTCACTGCAAACACGCCTGGGTAAGGAGCAGACAGTGCCTTGCCTTCTTTGCACACCCTACGCCCCATGTATGAGTTTGAGAGATCTATGGAAAGAATTTGCCTCTCCCAACAAAATTGGTACTACTGTTCCCATTTTATGAATGAGGTTTTTTTTTTTGTTTTTTTTTTGAGACAGGGTCTTGCTCTGTTGCCCCGGCTGAAGTGCAGTGACACAATCATAGCTTACTATATATAGTCTTGCACTCCTGGGCTCAAGCGATCCTCCCACCTCAGCTTCCTGAGTGGCCACCACTTCCAACTCATTTTAAAACATTTTTGTAAAGATGGGTCTTGCTATGTTGCCCAAGCTGGTCTCAAACTCCTGGGCTCAAGCAGTCCTCCTGCCTTGGCCTCCCAAAGTGCTGGAATCACAGGCAGGAGCCAGACCAGGATTTAACTTCATATCTATATTCTGAGTCCCGTGATCTTTCTACCATATGGTACTCTCCGCTGGGAAGGCTCCTGGAAAAATACTGATGCCACGTTGGTCTTTTTTAATTTGTAATAAATTTATTTATTTTTATTTTAGATTTGGGGGTGCACGTGCATCACATTAACCCTTTATTATGAATCAATACGATAACTTGATATTTTAAAAAATCACCAGATGGTATGGAGACTTCTGATGGGCATGCAAAGATATTTATTCATGCATTCATTTGCAAATGTAACTGACATCTGTCTAGCTCTGTGGTGGGCATGGGCGGAGAACACAAGGAGAAAAACGGAGAAAATTTAAGAATATCCTGGCAGGCGGAATGTCTCAGGGGCCTTAACACCATAGTGGTCTAGATGTCCAGACTCGCAACTTGAGAGTCTGCAGAACTTTGGCATTCAGAAAGGTTGCATCTCCTGAACTCATCACTTCAAATTGAAAGTAACTTCCAGGGATGGGTGCAGTGGCTCACACCTATAATCCCAGCACATTGTGAGGCTGAGCTGAGAGAACTACCTAAGCCCATGGGTTCGAAACCAGTTGGAGCAACTTGGCAAGACCTCATCTCTACAGTAAATAAAAAAAATCAGCTGAGTGTGGTGGTCTGTGCCTGTAGTTCCAGCTACTTGGAAGACTGAGGCGGAAGGATCACCTGAGCCTAGTGCGTTGACCCTGGGGTGGCGTGGGCGTGTCACTGCACTCCAGCCTGGGCAACAGAGTGAGACTCCAACTGAAAACAACAACAACAAAGCAAAACAAAAAAAGCAAAACAATTACGGCCATTGACTTTGGAGCAGAGACAGTCTCAGTTTCCAGAAAACCCGGGGAAAATATCATTTAAGGGTCACCTCTTTCACCAGTCCCATTCCTATCTCTTTGATGGGTCTAGTCTTGGGATTTTCTTTTCCTAGATTTGCCTTAGAGATCTTTGTCTGGAAGTAAGACTTGGCTGTGTGTTATGCAAATAAAAATGTCTGGAAGGATGTCTGTCTGCTGGGATGTTAACCATGGTTATCCTTGGGCCTTGGGGGCATGAGTAGTTCTTCTGGCTTCTCACCTGAGGGTGGGTTTCCTCAGGAGAAGGAATTCTCTTGATGTGCAGTTTGCATCTCCCTTGGGTGATGATCCTATTCCCACACTGGTCTCCTACCTCGGGCAGTTTCAGGAACTTTTTTCTCAGGGTCTGCCTGACCTGGAGTCTGAGCTCACTGCACTACTGGCCTGTCCTCTCAGTAGTCAAGGGAATGTTTTCTAGGCTCAGGCAGGAACATTTGCCTTGTTCTCGCATAACCTCACCTGCAGCACGCACCGCCCATCATCAAGGCACCTGGAGAAAGATCACCCAGGATACCTTCTCTCCCTTCACTGATTACACAAGTATACTGTTTTAAGTTATTAACTGAAAATTATGACTGTGACTGTAAGACTTTTTATTTTATTTTATTTGGAGTCTCACTGTGTCGTCCAGGCTGGAGTACTGTGGCGTGCTCACAGCCACCCCAGCGTCTACCTGCTGGGCTATGGCAATCCTTCTGCCTCAGCCTTCCAAGTAGCCAGAACGACAGGCATGTGCTACCAGGCTCAGCTAATTTTTTGATTTATTGTAGAGATGATGTCTCGCCAAGTTGCCCGGGCGGGTCTCAAACCCCCGGGCTCAGCCAATTCACTTGCCTCGGTCCCCCAAAGTGCTGGGATTGCAGGTTGAGTCACCAAACCTGGTCAACTGTAATACATTTTAAGAAATTTACCTGGATGGGCACCAAATGCCTCTTAGGTGGTTCTTAGACACCCCACATTTGGGAAGCCCTGAACTGCATCCTGAATTGCAATCATCCCACCTGCCCAGCACTCTTCTCTCACTGATGCCTGGAAAACCTTTCTTGGGCCTCTGAGCCAGGTACTGTGGGTTTGGGTGTGAACTGCATCTACTTTATTTTATTTTTTTATTTTAAAAATGTGAGATACAATTCAGGGTTAGGTACATATGCGGTCATTGTACAGGTAAAGTGTGGGTACCCTGATTGATGGTATGTGTTCCCTCCACCCCGGGCAGATTCTGGCTACTGCCAATCCCTTTCTTACAGTATTATGGTAAATGTTCAGGGTCCACTTATGAGTGGGTACATGTGGAACTCAGGTCTTTGTTTCTGTGATAGATCACTGAGTATTACAGACTTTAATTCCATCCAGGTTGGATGGGCTGCAAAGTTCATATTTTTGTCTTTCTTTAGGGCTGCATAATATTCCATCGTGTAAATATACCACATTTTCTTTATCCGAACTGCATCATTTATATCTTGTCTGCTTTTTTTTTTTGCGATCCTTATTAGCAACAATTAAACTATGCTACCTGCCACAAAAGGTACTGTAAACACGAATACAGATGAACGGTTGAAATTTTGTATTTGGTTTTGAGTTGATTTGGGTAATTAAAAATAACTTGATGATAAGTTGTAAAAAGTAGCTTTAAAATGAAACCAGAAGTTTACAAAACTCAATATTTGTGTTGACTTCTGGGAATAAGTCCTCAGAACCCTAGGGATACTTGGGTTCACGTTAGAAACATCCTTGTTCTGAGACTCTGGGCTCAGTGGTTTTATTTTTGCATGACCTGGACACCATGCTTTCTGGAATTATGGCGCTTCCTGCCTCACCCCCCACCCCTGCATCCCTCTCTGGATCGGATGTGTTTGTGCATCTTTTCAGGGAGAGCGTATGGTCTTATTTTTGGAGAGAAAGCAGCCTGCACTGGGGTGTGGAGTGAAAGAGTTCTTGGAGATGAGACTGATTGCATTTGAAACGTTTGCACGGCAAGCTGGATGTCATCAATCCCTTGTAGACATGTGACTCGTAATCACTGTTTTGGAGAAAAGAGTTGCACCAGCACATTTTTAGTTTTGCTTGTAATCCACGGTAATTTGGAGTGGTCAGAATTGAATTCTGCCCACTTTTGAAAGACATTCCAAATAAGCCCACGTCTAAGCTCTGCAGCCTCGTGAGACGCCCATGCAGAAGCAGCTGAGATCTCACAGCAGAACCCAAGATCCACCCCCCGCCTGACTATTTTAAGGCACCAGCCTGCCCAAAGCACACTCTTCAATTCCTGGATACCGTGCCTTGGTGAATGGCCATGGTGCTCAAGAAAAGAGCTCTCAAATGTGGGAGGGGAAAGACATCCTTGCAGATCCTTTTTGAAAACTCCTATCCTCTAACCCATGAGTTGTCAGAGTCATTTCTCAGGCTGCCTGCTGGCTGGGTTTTTTAGTGGTATCACTCCTCAGCCCAGCTGATGGAGACTAATTTTGGTCAAGATAAATTTGTGCCTCGGCAAGCAACCCGTGTGTGGCATCTTAGCCAGGGGCAATTAAGACGAGATCCATTGCATGATGGAGACTCTACAGAATGACTGTGGCTTTCAACATCATTCTGATGAGCCAATGGCAGTGATGTCCCCAGTGTGTCAGACTACCCTGGAATTTATTTGCTATATTTTTTCTCACTTTGCAGTTACTCTGATTCTGGCACATCTTTCTCTCCGCTAATGGTTTCAGATCAGCTTGTCTGATTCATGGCTGTGCAGAGAAGTTTTTCTCAGGAGCCAGTAGGATGATTATTTTAAAAAAAGAAAGAAAGAAAACGCTATGGAGAGACAGATGGCCGACTTTATAACACTGGCTCATCTGCTTTGGCAGGGAATGATTATGCATTCGAAGTGGCACCGGAAGTCAAATCTGAGGTTTCTCTCACATGCTTCCTTAAACAGCGTCAGGAACAGCCTCAAACCAGAGCACGTGCAGGGAACGGACCCCCGAGGACAAGGTCATGAAGCAACCTGGGGCTGGGGAGGACCTGGGAGGCCATTGGCTTTGTGAGTCCAGTCTTCTTACAGTCTTCTTATTTTCAGATGGTGCTGTAGTCTTTGCTTGACTACCTTGACTGACAGGAAGTGCTCTCCCTCTCTTTTGCTGAGTCAGAATCTCACTTGATCACCAGGACTGGAGTGCAGTGGCACAATCATGGCTCACTGCAGCCTTGACTTCCTGGGCTCAGGTGATCCTCCTGTCTCAGCCTTCCCAGTAGCTGGGACTACAGGCACACACCATCATGCCTGGCTAATGCTTTTGATTTTTTTGTAGAGACGAGGTCTCGCTCTGGGGCCCAGGCTAGCCTTGAACTCCTGAGCTTGAGCAATCCTCCTGCCTCGACCTCCCAAAGTGCTAGGATTACAGGCGGAAGCCACTGCGGCTGGCCCAATTTCTGTCTTTCTGGTTACCTATGAGTTGGGAGACCTCTTTATTCACTTGGGCTTCTCTTCTATGAATTCTATTTTTGCCGTGGCATGAATCCCATGACATTTCAGATATTACAAGTATCTACTTGTAGAAAACTTCTCTTTTGTGTATCTGGGGTTTGCTAATATTTTGTTTAAGATTTTTTGTTGTCTGCCCTTAATTGCAAGTGAGAGTGAAAGCTGGATAAGAGAGACTCTTATGACTTTCCTGTGGAAAATTCTACAAGAGCCTTCAATTTACTAACTTATCCTCATGTCTAAGTGCAGTTGTAAGTAAATGTGTCTACCAGATGTCAGTGAGTGCCCTCTCTTCAGAGCTAGGTGGAACTGCTCTGAAAAACTCTTCTCTTAGCTCTTTGACGCTAGATAAAGTAACCCCCAGAATCATGTGGATTCTGGGATAATGACATTATGAAGATCTCTGTGTTTTAAAGCTCACTTGTTCCCTATCGGCACGTCAATGTCCCTTTTCTTTCTTAAAGTTTATTTTGTTTTAAAGATGTGAGGTACACTTCAGGATTAGGTAGATAAGGGGCCATTGTACCGGTAAAGTTTGGGCCTCCCTTTGGTCCCCACTTTGCCTGGTTTGAGATCAGGTCCGCTTGTCGACGTTATGTGCCCTGCTCTCCCTTGGCAGTTTCCGGCTACTGCTCTTTTACAAAGTGGCTACTAAGTAAACTAAAAAAAGATATTGGCTCTAACACTGTCAATGTCCTTTTTCGTTTGTTTCCACAGGAAATTCGTGGGCACATGCATTTGCCAGGACGCTGACTCCCTGAAGCGGAGGGAGGAGCAGTGTGGTGTCACATCTTGGGACATAAGTGCTTCTGTCATCTTGTTTTCTTGTGTGCCTCCTTCCTGCCTTCCAGCCTCCACTTGGAGTACATTCTTTTTCCATTTTGCCGAGCAATTCGGCTCTTCCCAGACTTGACGCCTGGGACCCCCAAATGCTTAGGAAACAAAATGATCCTTTGCTAGATGGACACCCCCAGGTGCCAGCTGGTTTGTAACAGGGGCTGCAATGAGAAGTTTCAACACCAGCGAGTGGCTTCACCATGGGCACAGCCTGATGGAAGGCGAGGTGGTCTTTCTTCAGGACATACCTGGTTTCTGCATTAGGGTAGGTGTGCCTTTTAGGAAGGGGAATGGCGAACACTTCCAGGCCAGAGTTGCCTTTTCTCTTTCTTCAGGGGTTCGAGCTTTACCCTGGTCTTATTAGCGCAGGTTGTAAAGAAAACACAGCTCTTGGAACCCCATGGGCTCTGACAATTGTCAAGGGTGTGATCTTGGTTAGGTTGCTTTTTCCGCATCGAGCCTCCATTTCCCTGTTGTCAAATGAGAATACTACCACCCACGAGGGGGAGGGGACCTCCAAACCTCAGAATGATCTTTTAGAGGGCAGGCCCCATGTAGTACAGGCTTCCCCTGCTGGGTACGTGTTCTCGGAAACCATCGGCATCCGTAGACCAGTTAGTGTTGTTGTGAGAAGCTGTGTTCAGCTTCAGTGAATTTGTTTTTGAAGATTCTTTCAATGAGTTTTGCCCGTTTCATGAGGGGTGATTTACAAGCACATCTGCCCACCCCACGCTGAGTGTTCAGCAGTTTTTGACCCAAAACAGCATGGCACTGTGCCCCACCCTCCCTATTCACCTGCTCGCACCCTGAGTGACTTTTTTGTTTCCCCTAATGAAAAAGTCCTCAAAGGGAAACGTTTTGCCAATGTGGAAGAGGTGAAACAAAAAACAGCAGAAGCACTCAAAGACACCCAAATGGACGAGCTCAAAAACAGTTTTGAGCAGTAGAAAAGCGTCTTGGTAGATGTATTGCATGAAACAGAGAGAACTTTGAAGGTGACAAGCTTAAACATGCAAGAATTAAGTACACTATTTTTGAATACATAAATGCCAGGGTTTTTTGGTTCCCTCTTGTACATTCAGGTTTGTTTGCAGGATCAGAGGTAAAATAAAAGGTCTAGCACGATTCCTGGCACAGGGTAGGTGTTCATGACTTGACGAGCCATGGTTGCACCCTCCAGCATGACGGTAAGGACCTCTGGGAGGCAACACAAATACCCTGCACATCCTTTGGGGCAGCTGCTGGACCTCTGGTGTGGATAGTAAATGACGAGTGGGATGTTTGTCAAAATGCTGGGAGAAATGGAGGTGAATTTCTGAAATGTTTAATGGAATTCTCACAAGGCAGTTCACTTACCAATGAATGGTCCTTGGTGATCTCAGATTCTTCATCTTTTGATGTAATTTGTCGTTAGAAAGACTATCTGGCTTTGATTTTGGGTAGTGGAAAGGAACCCTAAAAGGTCTCTTCAGGGCTCAATATCCCCATGGAAAAGTCATCGACCCCTTAGAATGCTAGTGTACCTGCATCGCTGTGACAAATAAGACTTCCGCGTCCTTCTAGGGCTCAGGGGAAAACTGAGGAGGTGTTTTCTTGTCTGTGTATCCCCTGGGACTTGTGGGCACAAGAAGTTTCTAAGTTGTTTACTTGAGGAGAATTTATGCTGCATGTACCCACCTCTCTCGTTGCAATTGGTGTTATGTGCAAGAAAGTTAAAAGAAAACAAAGAGGCTAGGATCAGTCTGTCTCAAAAGAGAGGCATGTTTCTTACAGCTTCATCTGACTTCCGTGTTTATATGTATCGTTTCCAAGAATGTTTGCACCGAGTGAAGTTTTGTAAGGCAAACAAATTTGAATTGGTTTCTGCAACGTTTTCAGACAGATATTTAGATAGAAAAAAATTGCCTTGTGGCACCTGTAATCCCAGCACTTTGGGAGGTCAAGGAGGGAGGATTGCTTGAGCCCAGGAGTTTGAGACCAGTCTTAGCAACACAGTGAGACCTTGCCTCTACAAAATAAATAAATATATAAATAAATAGCTGGATGTGGTGGCATGTGCTTGTAGTCCTAGCTACTTGGGAGGCTGAGGCAGAAGGATTGTCTGAGCCCAGAAGGTTGAGGTTGCAGTGAGCCATGATTGTGCCACTGCACTCTAGCTTAGGTGATAGAGCAAGACTCTGACCAAAAAAAAAAAAAAAAGAAAAAATTAATCGCCCTTGAAATGAACCACCTTGGTGGCTCAGCCTGTAATCCCAGTGCTTTGGGAGGTCGAGGTGAGTGGATTGCCTGAGCCTGCGGGTTTGAGACGCGCCTGGGCAACTTGGCGAGTCTCTACAATAAATCAAAAATTAGCCAGATGTGGTAGCACGCACCAGATGTGGTTCCAGCTACTTGGAAGACTGAGGCGGAAGGATTGCTGGAGCCCAGCAGGTCGAGGCTGCAGAGGTCAGGAGTGGCCACCGCACACCAGTTTGAGTGACAGAGTGAGACTCCAACTCAAAAAAAAAAAAAAAAGAAATGAACCACCTATAAGAAAAACTAACAATGTAATTAAATGACTAGTTTACGTGTATTTAATTTTTTCAGCTACTGCAAGAAACTATAACTAAGTGGACACTCAATTTGCATGGCCAGTTTGTGTTAAATTAAAAGCCCCTATACAGGCCAAGTCGTGGTACAGTGATATATATGTTTGGTTGTCTATGGAGCATCACGAGTCTCCTTGGAACGTGGCAGCCATGGTCCTTTCTCCGGATAGCTGGAAGAACTTGTTGGCTGATGAGAGTGCTTGTGCCAGATCATTCCGGATCCTCAAGGCGCCACTGATCTCCCCAGAGCCCAAGCTCACGTGTTTCACCCAACTTGCCACCTGACCCGCCACCTTGTCCAGGTGGCTCTGCCCAGATATGGAAGCAGACACCAGCAGACACTTGGGAGATGGCTTTGGCTTCTGAAGCAGGAGACACCACAGGGCCTGCTCTGGAGCTGGGTAGGTACAATCTAGAAGGGAGGGGAGGGAAACTCCATTTTTGATCACAAGAGAGGAGACCCAGTCGATAAACCTTTTCCCTACTCCCAGATGAAGAATGTTATGATGTAATGGTTCATACAACCCCTTAGACAACATTCTTACACAATCGACTCAGCTGTGCTTGGTACTCAGTGTGGTCAACTGGGCAACGCACCGCTGTGTTTACTCTTTTTCCTTCTGGGCCTCATTTCCCTATCTCCACTCCTGCTTTCTTGGGGCTACCATACCCAATATAGTCACAGTACCTGAGCTCTGCTTTCTGGGAAGCCTAGGCTAAGACAGTTCTCTCTTCATTTTATTTTATTTTAACTCAGCCAAAACTTTCTCATCGCTCTCATTTTAACATAACCTCCAGGCAATGTCATTGTACAGATACGGACTTTGTGTATGAGTTTGTCAGTGTATGTTGTAAGCAAACTCTGTCTTTAAAGAGTATAACGTGGGGCCGGGCTTGGTGGTTCAGTCTGTAATCCCCGCACTTTGGGAGGCTGAGGCGAGTGGACTGCCTGAGACTGTGGGTTCAAGACCAGCCCGGGAAACTTGGTGAGACCTCGTCTCTGCAATAAAATAAAGAATTAGCCAGGCGTGATAGTAGTAGTTCCTACTACTTGGAAGGCTGAGGTAGAAAGATTGCTGGAGCCCCGCAGGTCGGTGCTGAGTTGGCCATGAGCGTGCCACTGCACCCTAGCCTGGGCGACAGAGTAAGACTCCAACTCAACAAAATAAAAATAAAAATAAAGAGTATAACATGGTACTTCTCATCATCCATCAGCCTATGGATTCTAAGATTTGTGCCCAAGGGGTTTCTGCAACACTCTACATCTCAGGAGTTCTACTAAGTTTTGCTTTGGTCTGAGCAACATTTATTGTGCCAGAACTCATGTACCTGAACTTAGTGACAATGCTACTTCTTTACAAAGTTACGGTGCCTCCAGTAGCTAAATATAAAGCCAGAAGGAACTGTCATCTTGTGGGTGGAGAAGCAAACCAATTCCGTCCTTAGATGATTAGACTTGTCCAGGTTTGTGAGATGACACCAGCTTCATAACCCAAATCAAGCTGTCAGATGTTGAATTAGTTTTGGATAGGTTTCACCTGTGGAGAGGGGTTAAGCCTTGTACCTAGCTGGAATGAATATATACGTAAAAAAACTCTCCAAAATAAAATAAAATAACTTCTTGGGGGAGGGAGATGTGCTCATTAGAATAGAGCTGGAAGGTATGTAATGTAGAAAAGAGACAAGTATGAAGGTTATGCTCCATCCTATGAATAGAGAATGGAAGAACTCAGAAAATAGTGCTCTGAGCTGATCTAGCCCAGGGAAATAATCCTCTTTGCCCCGTCTTACTGGAGGGAGTTTTTTTTTTTTTTTAATGAACCAGGAAGAATGTGATCAGACACTTCTTTTGAAAAGTATTGACTTGGTTCATGTCCTGGTCAAATCATGCTGAGCTTCCTCTGTGTGGAGGAGAGCCCATGGCTGTACTGGAAAGGGATGTGCTTTCAGACTGAACTTGTGGTGTGGATAGTTGTTGCCTTTTCTTGTCTACCGTTCTTCCCCAAGCCTCAGACCTTTCTTTGCGGAATCATCCCTGTCCCAACGCTCAGCCCATGGTTTAGGTGGAGCTGACTAGACCTCCTCTCCCACACTGGGTTCTAGGATTTCAGGGGACTAAGCTAATTAGCACATCTGTCCTCCTCAGTGGACAGTGACTGGCTCAGATATGAGCACATGAGAACATGAGCACACTGAGTGGGCCAATGAGAATCAGGTCAGAATTAGCATTAGAATTATTGGGGCAAAGAAGCTGTCCACTCTACTTGGAGCTGGAGTGATTCCTGGAGCTATGGGGGCCCAAATAAAGCGAAAACATGGACATGCGGTCTGCATGAAGGAAAGGATGGAGAGAGGAGCTTCCTGAAACTACCGAGTAAGCATCCAGATCCAGGTGTGTCTGAAGCTGCCATGCCCCCCAAATTCCCCGATATTAAAGTCAATACTTGTCTTTATGTTTAAGCCAGTGTGAGTTAGCTTTCTGTCACTTGTCACTGAGATACTCCTAACTAACATGTATTCAGGGCCCTGAGGATCGAGTTATATGTTGGCAGCTGACGTTAATACAATTCCATGAATAATACTTCTGAACATCTTGAGATAAGTAGTTGTTCTTGGACTGTAAGGTCATTTCTCCTTCCTCCTCCCCATCTCGTGGCTCCTTTCAAAGAGTTTAGACTACATCAGTGCTGTCCCACTCTCCTCCCCAACCCCCATGTATGCCTCCCAGGTACCTTTGCTTATTCTTGTAGATGCTCATGAAGCCAAGGCCCTCACAGCATTGTCTCCCTCCTGTTAAAAGCAGCGGAGATGACAAGGGCAGGCAACTCTTTGCCTAATTAGAAAATACGGATATTTAAAGAAAGAGCCAGGAAAGCAAGTCTGTTATAAGCTTTTTCTTTTTTCCTTTTTTAGGATTTAAGCTTATGAGTTTATCTACGCCCACTATATTCATAATTACAATTTTATATCTGCATACAAAAGCTATGTAAAAATCCACTTTTTTCCCAAATATACAAATTTTCTTTTTGGATAGTTTAAAACATTTTGATCACAGATGTCAACAGAGTTTTAGGCTGAAAAAAATATTACCATCTAGCAATATCACTTAACACTGTTTGCAAAACACAAATCTTCTGATGACTGTAAGTCTTTTTCTATTTCATAGTATTTGTCTGACTTTCAGGGCATGAAAACATTTTTTGGGGAAAAAAAAAAGTGTTTCTTCTGAGGAAAGGATGGAGAACGAATTTGGCTCTATGGTCAAATTAAAAATGCC
Source organism: Cephalopachus bancanus (assembly GCA_027257055.1). Lineage (NCBI taxonomy): Eukaryota > Metazoa > Chordata > Mammalia > Primates > Tarsiidae > Cephalopachus > Cephalopachus bancanus. Next base: position 8,298,429 of record JAPVLO010000038.1, on the reverse strand, counting down.
AGATGAATAAAGGGGGATCAGGAGAAAGAAGCGTAATGTCGTGTCTGCTTGTTCATGCCCTGACAATTCCTCTATCGACAACCCATGTGTAAAGTGTCTTCTTCTGTCTACATTGTGCTTTATAATTTACACGAGTATTCTTTGCATCCTGAGGAGGACAGATTTGTATTTGATTGTCTTGTGCATAAGTTGGGTCAGCTTTAACTGTGCAACAGAAAGCCACAAACAGCGTTTTACCTGCACGATATTGCTCTTGAAGGCGGCATTAATTAATGTGGAAACACACTAGAAATGCATACTTTTTGCATTTGCAAACATTTATACAGCACAGTAAAAATTCTGTGATAAGGCCAAACCTTTTTTTTCCCCCAGTCTGTTTTTTTTTTTTGAGTGTGTATGTTTTTAATGTATTTTTTTTTAAAGATTAAAGTAAAATGTCTCAATTGTAAAAAATACACACCAGGCAAATCCTTACCTGGATAATAAATATCTACATCACAGTACAATAAAATTTCTTCTCTATAAAATTTAAATATGGATTATAGCCTATCACTATCAAAAGAAACACTATGCTAATATTTCCATATTATTAAAATAACAGGAAAAATTACGAGCTTATTTTAGAACCTGATGCCAAAGCCATTGGAAAGGGCAGAGAGAATCAAATGTCTGTCATCACTCTCCTGATGAGGAACTGTGGCTTGGTTATTCACTTAAATTCAGTTCATGAAAAAGGTTTAGCCTTACAAATGCTGGCTACATTTCCAAAACCATAAGACCAATTTCATAATTTATGACTCATGCAGCAAAAGGTCAATAGGACATGAATAGGTTTGAGTTCCAGAGGATAAAAGGTACCACTGACAAGGACATGCTTGGAGGGTGCTCCTCGGAGGCTGAGTTCGTGGGGGCGCCGAGCGTGGTGGGGGGGTGAGGCAGTTACCCCTGTTCATGGAGGAGCAAGGAGTCTGGCATTGCGGGCGCAGAGTTGGGGCCTGGCGGTCCACCCCGTCACTGCTCTGCATACTGAAGAGTTGTCACTCGGGGACAGGGGGGGCGTCGCTGGGCTGAGGCGTCAACACGTCAAGCGCGTCATTGAGGACCGAGGCTCATTTGACTAGAAAAAGCTCTGAGGCGGCACGTGGTGTTTGGAGCAGAATCATAAAGAAGGACAGATCTTACTTTTTTCACTATTTCTGGAAATACTGCACATCTAAATCGAAGAGCAAAGTACACTTGAGGGTTACAAACACACGCGCACACAGGCACACACACACACACCCCATACCACTTGTCCCTAGAAGTGGAGGGATTTATATATAAATAAGAATCCCAGTGTGACAGGTCTGTTCCCCTGTCCTGGGAGGTCTCCCCACCATGGGGGGCAGGGGTGAAGAGTGTTTCCATCAGGTCCATACATGATTTGAAAGTCTGGACAATACGTGAAAAAATGTTTTAAAAATCCAGAGCAAGTCCCTCAAATGAATTTTATGAGATGGAGTCTTGAGATGCACTAAGTACCTTGGTCAGTTTCAGAAGGAACAAGTTTTGTTGCTTTGAATACCAGGGCCATGATCCTTTGGGTCCTTATAATATTTCCTTCCAACCTGAAGTACTCTAAGGCTTGTCCTACTCAGCATAAAGCCTTCAACATGATTTCTAAAAAGCCTTCAACATGATTTCTAGACCAGCGATTTGCCTGTTTAAGGCAATCATTTAAGGAGCTGAGGATCAAACCTTCCTTGACTTGGGGCTGGCTAGGTGACAGTAGATACACTAGGCCTTTTGACCAATTCCAATCATGGTTAATCCCCAAAGCATTTTGATTTGGCTTGACATTAGGCTCTGTACTGACATTTGAATCTGGGTGTCTGATATACTGAGGAATTTGTCAAACAATACGAGACAACATCCCCCAGAAGACCAGATGCCCAGGAGTCTGTGAACCTGTCAAGTACCTGCCTGCCTAGCTTCCTCTTATTCCCTTGGGCAGGAGACCTTGCCCTAGATAACAAAGTTTCTCAGTGTTAACTTGAAGTGTAGAGGTGGATGAGCGTTCATCTTTTAAAGAGTAGTTCTCCAAGGAGACCTAAGAGAGAGGGAGCTAAGAGGTTGACACAGTGAGCACTTGAGGAGGTTGGCTAGAGGCTGCCTAGATCAAACCAAACCAAACCAAATCTGTCTGCGAAGTCAAGCAGGCAACCTGCCATGAACTTCGTGCTTATCATTTTAATTTCTTCACTGATTTTCTTTCTCTGGCTAACAACAAGTCCCCTAATGATGGTCTTGTCTCCTTTTCCCTAGACGCCAATAAGATTGCTTTAGTGTATTGAATATTCAAATTTCTCCCCGATTATGTCCAGTCACACTTGGGATCTTCAAGGATGTTCTTCTTTGTCCGAGGCCTCTAAATAGTTGACTAGTATTGTGTTGAATTCTTATTTTGATTTAATACCAAATACAGATTCCTTAACTAAGTGGGCCATACTTTTTGTCTAATAAAGCTAGAAATTTGAATACGAAAGGAACGAACAAAGAACCAGATTCCTCTCCCACCTCTGAAATTCATACAATATTAAGGGTGGGAAGGACTTTTGAGATCACAATTTATTCACTTGGTGAGAAAACCAAGACTTAAGGTCACAAATCTACTGGTGAACAGAGCAGAGACTAGAACTCAGGCATCTGGACTTCTGGGCCAGTTCATGTTTCACCAAAATTAAAAAAAACAACCAGTCCACTTGGTTTTCACAGTGACTTTCATTCCTTTGTTTTTAGGTAAATCTCACTGGTATGGCTTATTTTCCCCCAATATTTCCAGGATAAGGCAGTAGAAGGCAGGCAAAAGAATAGTTTCTATCTACTCTGCCAGTGAAGAATAAGATACATTCAGTTTCATGGGTACATTCTTTGCCCATCTTCTGACGTTGAAGTGTTGAGGGTTACCGTTTGTCTTCTGGGCACAAGTTACTCCAGTGTGGGTCACTGGGAGGCAGGTTGGGCTGGAAGGTAAGTGCTTGAGCACAGGGTCTGCAGGTGTTTTCTGTTGCGTATCTGTTAGAGTGATATAAGGGACAGGCGGGTGAGTGGCAGGGCCAGTCTTTGTTTAGAGGTGGTCAAGCTATTTAGTGCCTCAGAGTCAGAGGGAAGAAGGGGACTAGGGGACCTTTGCGAATAAAGCAAAGCACTTGAGGATCTAAGTCCAGAAGGAAACATCCTCAAGCCATCAGATGTGAAGGGGCTCTCGGAACACTGCATTTCCTTCAACTCAGAATTCCTCCAGAACAAGACCCAAACGTCCGCTTGTTATTCCTCCTCGCTGAGAGGATGTGATCCGTAGGGAAATCTGTTGTCAGCGCAGCAAAGGTGTGACCAGGATAAACAGCTTCTGGAGCGTGGGGAATGACAGAGCACATGCCACCGAAAAGGGATGCCACCCTGTCAACGGGTGTGATTTCTGTGGAAATGTTCTCTGGGCCTAACTTGTCAAGAAGCCTTCTGACTGGGAGGAAATACTGAGTGGGTTTTTGGAAACCATGACACTGACATTGGTGAAGCGTTCTAATTTTTCTGGGCTCACTGGAGAAAGTTATTTTCCTTGTTGCTTTCAATCTGTCAGATACCTGCACATTCTTGACTCATGCCGCTGTATAACTGGAATTAAATCATAAGGTTGTAAAAAAGATATCAAAAGAACAGATGATTTTTTTTTTAGGACACAAAGATTCCTGTACATTCTCTAGGAGAGACTAAAGAGTCCTGGAAACAGCGTGCTCTTGAATAGATGAAAATTTGTTCGAGTTTTTTCCTAAAAAGTCGAAAGCCACATCTCGCCAAAGGTGGCCTGTGCTCTGCTCACTCGAGTCCTGCAAAAATCAGGACTGGCTGGAGACCACCGCGTCCTCTCGGTTTTAAGGCCTCTCTCGTGTCCCACAGTGCCATTTTGCTGGCTCGAGTCTCTGACCAGGGAGCTGGTGATGCTTGGTGCTGGTGAGTTTATGCCATCCCCAACCCTACCTCCACAACTGCGAAACCTTCAAAGCATTCACATCAAAGGACCGGAGAGCGAAATGCCATGGCTACGAGGACCCGCATCCCAGGGGCGATTCCATTCGTGTCTATGCCAAGGACGACCTCCCCTTCCCCTCCCAGACCGTCCCTCCCGACGCGAAGACACAGAAAAACAGACAAAGAAGAGCTAGGCCATGGAATGGATGACACCCAGTCGTGCTGTGGGATCGTGGGAATGGACGCCGTCAGTCTAGTCCTCGAACACTTCGAGGAACAAGGGCGGGAAGAGTTCCGTGGGGCACTCCACCTTCATGTGCAGGAAGCGGCTGGCGTGGCATGCCCCGATCATCCGCAGGTCTGTCACCTTCATCAGGAGTTTTGGCCAAAAGTGTGTCACGTGGTGTTTTCGGTAATTGATATAGTGTTCAAAGGCCAGCAGGAAACTGTCTTGGTATTTCTCTATCCTCTCCACGCAGGCGAGGCCTGGACGATCTGAGGAAGGGGGAAAAGAAGACGGGTGTTGCTTTGGAGGCGGCCGGGGGAAGGGACTCGCCTGGGCCAATCCCAGGCCTGCAGAGGGAAGCGGGCAGGGCTGGAGGCACTTCCTTTCCAGGAGTGAGCATGGGTGCAGCATGAACTCCGGGGCACCAGGGAACAGCATGCCAGGGAAATGGCATCATCGCTGTGAAGGGGTCAGTGCTTCGTTCCGAGAAATATCTCTGGTTTAGACAAGTCACCTCCTTGGCTGTGAAAGGTGATGCTTCCCTCCCAGGGCATGGAAGGAGAAGCCTAATGTGGCTGGAATATTCCGCGTCAAGAGGGGCACGACTGTGAGACTTTCTCCGCTGGGAGACAGCCCAGGACAAGCACGGACGTGTGTGGAAGGGGAAGAAGTGTGAGGGGACTGGGGACATCGCAGGGGGCCTGGAGGCCAAAGGAGGCAGGTCGGGCAGAAAGAAATTCCCTGGAGGACAAAGAGGCACCATGTCCAATTTTAAGTTGCTTGGCAGGCTGCCACGAGCCAACCTTTCCTTTCCCTTAATACCTTGCTACCATTGCTACCGGCAGCGGCCTTGTGTTGGTGGTGATATGGGGGTTGAAATGAAAAGAAAAGGGGAGGTGGGCCGTGCCACAGCCATGCAGAGAAGGGAGGAGCCATCGTGGGAGATGGAGACCAGGGCTCCGGAAAGCCCAGGAAATCTTCCCAAGTTTTGGGTGGACCACTGGACCTCACAGGAACTGGGTGGGGCTTAAGGCAGTTTCTAAAAAGTGACAAATGAAGAGATGACACAAGGTGGCTGAACAGCTGGGGACACTTGGGTGACATCCAGGTTCCTCTATAAACCTGGACAAGTTTCTCAGCTCCAGGAAGCCCAAGCCCCGGTCCCCCTCCCCAGTTCTTTCAGTTTGCTCTTTCTGGCTCTGATCAAAAGAGTCTGCTCTTCAAGAGTCCAGGTACTGAGTTACTGAGGACCAGCAGGAGTCTAAACATGGCTCTGTCTCAGTCCACCCTTCAGAGTCTACACAAATGACACGGCCCCCTGGAATCATCCATTCAGCTCAACCGCAACTTGCACATTTTTGTTTTGTGTTTCCCTTCATATCTGACTATGCTGCCCTGAGGATCTGCTCACTCTCTCTCCCTCCCCCCTCCCTTTCCCCACTTTCTTTCTTTCTTTGAATGTACAAGAAGAATTCGCCACAGGATCCTTTAACTTTTGATCCAGATAGAGCATTAACATAATTCTTCTTTGGATGTATTCCTTCAAAAGGGGAAAAAAAAAATAACCTGGGTTTTGTGGCATCAAAACCCTGTCCTTTGATCAGAGAGAAAGGTAACATGGTCATATAAATTACTATGGAGAGAATGAACTGACATTTTGATAATGTTCGAATTGTATAAACAGGATATTGAAGAAAGAGACATTTTTAAAGAAACTGTGTTTAACTCCTGAAGAAAAAAGTTCTCAAAAGAGTGTCTTTCCGATCATTTTCATTTTTGCTCTCCGAGGATCACTGCATGACCAAGGAGCTTAGCAGTAGTAGCTTTTGGAAAAGTCTTTGAAGACGAGGTTTAAGATATTGTGCAACTGAAACGCCAAACAAGACATGGGGCTTAGAAGACAAGACCAAGGAGGAACTAGAACTCTGGGGCTCCCACGGGGAGCTGGCCCCTGTCACGTGCATGTTGTCTCATATTATTTTCTGATCCTGGCAGTATGAATGAAAAAGGCCTACATCACTAGAGTGGAGAAGATTTTTTAAAGTTATTAATTTTCCACGGTAAAAGGAATTACTTCTTTTTTTTCCTGTCTACTATATCTCCATTTCCTTGAGCAAATACATTTCTAGGTCAGCTTTAAAAAAAGAATTCGGCTGCGTTAACTAGGAAACACCAGTTCTACAAAGGATTCTCAACATACTTCGCGACTGGTATTTTACTAACATATTTGGTCACTTACCCCATGAACATTTCTTGAATTCTATAAATACTGGCCCAGGTGTTAGGTGTGCGATTAGGCACATCTGTGTCCTCAAAAAACAATCAGTTCACAGGGAGATATGGACAAGTTAAGATGGTAGTAACAGTGCAAAGTGACAAGTGTGACACTTGGGGTGCTCTGAAAATGTGGAGAACTCTGAAGCCACCTTCTACTTAAAGACTAGCTTGCGGCCAGGCGCGGTGGCTCAACCCCATCATCCCAGGCACTTTGGGAGGCCGAGGCAAGAGGATTGCCTGAGCCCCGGGGTTCGACACCAGCCTAGGCAACTTGGTGAGACCTTGTCTCTACAATAAGTTAAAAAATTAGCTGGGTGTGGTAGCGCGCGCCTGTAGTTCTAGCTACATGGAAGGCTGAGGCGGAAGGATCGCCGGTGCGCAGCAAGTTGACGCTGGGGTGGTTGTGAGCATGCCACTGCACTCCAGCCTGGGTGATGGAGTGAGACTCAACTCAAAAAAAAAAAAAAGAAAGAAAAAAGAAGAGAAAAAGACTAGCTTGCCTGAAGGAGTGTGATGTGTTTTGTACTTCTTTATTATGATATGATTCCTGAAGAAAAAAGTATCAGCATTGTTGTCTACCCTTCACTGATGGGACTTAGAGGTTTTCATAACGAGCTATGGTGGATGAAACATGGCTGCCCATTCTTTGCTATTCCTCCCATCTGGAGGTGGACCGCCGGATCTGAGCTGGTGCTTAGACTTGCTTGGACCAGTCCGAGGTGGCTGAAGTGATGCTGTGTGAATTAAGTCTAGGCCTTAAGGGGTCTGTAACTTGTGTGTTTATGTGCTTGGAATGCTCCCTCTTGGAGTCCCACAGCCAGGAAAGAAGTCTAATTATACTCTGCAAGAGGAAAGACCGCATGGAGAGAGACCCGAAGCTGTGTTTGATGCCTGTTCCCCAGCTCCAGGCATCTTGATGTTTTAAGTCACTGTGTGCTGGGTTGCTGTGCTGTAAAGCAACACAGATAACTGAAACTTTAGTTGAAGCTGAGCCACGAACAAATTCTAGTTCCGATTTCCACACACAGAACTTAACATGTACCATGTGGTTGCTCACATCTGTATGCTATACACACAAAACCAGAAGGAGACAGGGTTGGCCAACGACTATGGTGTCTGCTGAAGGTGGACCATTTCATGGCGTCTTCAAGATAATTCCTTGGGTTTCCTTCTACCCTGGGAGGCAGCGAAAAGTATCAGACACCCGATATCCCCCTTTAGTTCCCAGTCCTTTGGCAAACCCCCAATTGCTCGCTGAAGGAGAGTCAGCTATGCGTCCGAAGCTGGAGGCGGACCGAAGACTCGACAGGTGATTGGAATGGGCACCAGGCGAGCGCAAGCTCTCTGGAGTCAAGGCACACTTACCTGAAGACATCAGCAGGACGGCCTGAAGGAGGGCCACTTCAGTGTCATCCAGGTTGAAAGAAGACAGAGACATGCCCAGGTCAAAGATGGCGTCCGACACCACCCCAAGACCCCCGTTTTTCAGCTGGCCCCGGGTCACTGCCATTTCCCCATTCAAGGTCAAAGTCTCACTTTCTGGGTCGTAGCGCACAGCAGCGCGGAGGGACATGATCTCCATGCAGCAGCCTTTCAGGAGGATTATCTGGTCTTCACATGGCAGCTGAAAAGAACCAGCCCGTGTCAGCAAAGAGCAAGTGGACACACGCCCACCAGGAGCAACCTGCAGTGGTGTCAAAGCATCGGGGGTGACCTTCTGTGACCCACACGGGTCCTGCCTTCTTTGAGCCTGGGCTTCTTCCCTCCCTGTTTGAATGCAGACTTTCAACAGCCACTTTTCAAACTCCAAGCTGGTTGGAATCCTCGCCAACTGTAATCTCGGAGTTTGCGTTTATTTTATGACAGACATAGCTATCCAACCTGTATAACAGTTGGATGTGTGCAAATCTGTGGTAATAAGCCCTCGGTTTGGAGGCTTGTATTGTAACTCCAACTGGTAAGTGCTTGAGAGCAGGGTTTATGTTAAACTCACCTTTTTTTTTGTCTTGTAGCTCCAACAGTTAACAGCTGAGTCTACTATTTAGTTGATAACTGACTTCTCTTTATTTTTTAAAGCAAGTTTTCTCTTTGAGCCTCTTAAAAGGCACAGTTCTATAAGGTTGCTGACAGATGCATATTACTTAGGAGGCCCAGAGACACAGAAGCTTTACCCAAGGTCACTCAGCGAGTTGAAGGTGGAGGGGAGACCAGAATTCAGACCTCCTGACTCCTAAGGTCATGTTCTCAGCACCACAGACGCCAGAACTACTCAACACCTTGAATCTTTCTGCCAGTGTTGCAATCTCATTTTAAGCTCATTTGGTTACCCTGTTAATTAGGATTTGTGAAAAAGTGGTAACATGAATAATAAACTTAAAATGAACTCTGATCATAGGCAAAAATAAAAAAAAGCCGAAATTTGTTTTCTGGAGGGAGAGAATGTTTCATTAAATGCCATTCTCAAAATGTTTGGAAAGCCTCTTAGTCTGTGGACGTTTTTGACGAATTTGGCACCAGGCCAAGATTTCCATGCATGACCTTAATCTTCACAGCAATACAGGGCGGTAGCTACTTTAATTCCAATTTTATTTACAAATGCGGAGAGCCAGGCACTGAGAGGATCCCGTGCTGACGGCGGGTGAGGCTAGGATTTGAGGCTGGATCTGTCAGACCCAAGGCCAAGAGAGAAAGACAACAGGTCTCTTGCAGTAAGTAGCACGGGTATGACTAAAGTTTCTATAAACAGCGAATATGTAAATTACATATACTATCAATCTCTTTATTAAAGCAGTTACAAATTCCTTTTGGAAAGCACTCTTGGCCATATTCAACTAGCCCGATTTAGGTTATTATATAAAAGTGAAAGTAATACTACTGGATCACATTTAAAACACTGGGTATTTCGTATTTTTTCACTAGCTCAGCCTAGTTGCTTTACCATTTACTTTCAAACTGCTTAGCTGTTTCTACAGAATAAAATTCCTTGCATATTTGGTTCTGGAGTCTGCACCTATGGATTTTCTCCTTCCATCCATAGTCGAAAAAGCGCTGTGACTGGCTTTTGTCTAGTTTCTGAGGATACGATCCAAGAATATCCTTGGATTTCTGGCCCAAGAGCATGGCTGGAAATAGGGAACTCCAGTTGGGATGAACTCTCTCCAGGGAAGATGGACTGGCAGGGAGGGCGGAGGCTGGCCTCACTGCTTGGCAGGTGTGCTATGCTTCTGCCCCGCCAGTGTCCCCAGTGGTTCATTCAACACAGATCGCTGGCCCCACCCCGAGAGTCTGCCTTTCTCCCAATTTCCCAGGTAGCTCTTGTGGCTGGTTCTAGGCCCCTAGTCTTGAGAGCTCTTGGCATCGACCGGACCAGCACGAAGCAGTGACAAATCAGATCAAACCACTGATTTTTAACATCTGTCGAGAAGCATGCAGACGGGGACAGGCCCCACCTTCAAAGCCAAGTCTGATTATAGATGAAATAGAAGCTTTCTTTCTAAAACCTGCTAACTGTTGATGATTAGTTCAAGTTTAAATAAAAGCTGAACAAGTATTTGCGAAGGATCACAGGTTTAAAAACTGGGACAGACGCCTTTTCCTTTAAGAGGGATCTGTAGGAGCCTGGTGAGATTTGTTTCAACACGTGGGCAAATAATCTCTTAGGCACCTGCCAGAATGTTTTCATTGCGAGAAGGCTCCAACCAGGGTCTGACAGACAGACACGGGGATACTCCCATGGGTTCTTCCTGTCTCCTTGGGCGAGCATCACTCAGGTTGATTGGCACAGACGCCAGGGCCCTGCACTCTAAGAGCGTTCTCGTGTGTTGTCTGGGCAGCTCTGCCAGCGATGGTTTTAGGCCTTGCAAAGTCCCCAGGGTTGTCACACCAACCCTGCTTGGTGGGCTGGCATGCATCTTAGCAGAACAATGACCAGGAACACAATGTGAACAGCAGACGGCAACCAACTGCCTCTGGTCAAAGACCCCAAAGGCTTCGAGACCACTCGGATCTCCAACCAGCTCCATGGGTACCTCAGGGGCCTACCCAGTTCATTCCCTTCTGTTGGGTTTCAAAGAGTATAAAAGGCTAAAGGGTCCCTAGAAGGTCATAGATGCTGGGAACACATGCGTCTCTGCTGTGAAAGTGACCTCCCACCCCCGGGGCCTTTTGTAATTTGGAAGTCACAAACGATCAGGGTCGAAAGACATGGAATCATGGAATCATGACAAAGAAGAAGCACAAACTTTGAAGGGAAACTTGGAGGACAAGCTTGCCATTGCCTGTGCTGGGAAAGCCCCATACTGACCCCTAACCCACGCCCCGGACATAAGTGCACAGTGTGCTTGTTGCTGGTGGTGGAGATGGCTTCTTTTTCCCCCTTTTTTAAAAAAATTGAAATCTCTCTCTAGTGGTGAGTTTACATGAAAAAAAAAGATCTCTAGTGGGCATTCAAAGGGCACCACATGGCCAATGGCTGGAGCTGGAGGGGTGGCAAGCTCAGTGGAGTACCTTTTGAGACCCAAGGACCAGGGGACTCGGGGACACAGCCAAAGGGAGGGGATCAGAGAGGTGCAGAAAACAGACCCCACCAACAAAAAGTAAAGATGGCAAGAGTGAGGGAAAACAAGTAGCCGGGCCCCAATGTAAGAGAGCGCACACTTTCTCTCTCGAGGGCAACTGGGTAACACACGTCAGAGCCTGCACACCCCAGGCCTTCAAATCCATGTTCAGGCTGTGCCCTCAGGACACAGCCAGGACATTCAGGGCAGCGTATTTATACTAGTGGAAGCTTGGAAATGAACAACCCATATCTGTTATGAAAACAGATAACCTAAATCATGGTAGATCTATCCTTTGGAATGCTATGTGGTCACTGAAAATCATTTTGTGAAAGAATAGAGACACGCTACATCCTACCACTGAGAGTAACAAGTTGGGTGCAGAGACTGGTGCTGGTAATGTTCCCTCCCTCCCTCCCTCCCTCCCTCCCTTCCTTCCAAGTAGAAGTCTTACCCTGTCGCCCAGGCTGGAGAACAGTGGCACCATCACAGCTCACTGCAGCTCCAACTCCTATGCTCTCGTGATCCTCCTGCCTCGGCCTCCCAAAGTAGCTGGGACGACAGGTGTGCACTACCATGCCTGGTTAACTTTTCTATTTTGTTTCACTTTGTTGCCCAGGCTGGTCTCAAACTCCTGGGCTCAAGTGATCCTCCCACTCGGCCTCCTAAAGTGCTGGGATTACAGGTATGAGTCACCACGCCCAGTCAATATTCAGTTTCTTTATCTGGGTGCTGATTATTGTGGGTGGATTCAGTTTGTAAGAATGTATTGAGCTGTACCTTTGTGATATGAGTGTTTACTCTTTAATAAAAAGGGTTAAAAAGTAGTTTCATAAATAGAAAGTGTGTTATAGCATAACTTATATTACTATATATTTCATATATGTATGTATACACACAAATACTTGAAAAAACTAAAATGGGCTTCAAAATGTTAGCACTATTATCTCATAATGGTGTTACCACAAATCATTACCTTTATGATGTTGTGTAAATCTTCCATGAACATGTATTATTTTTGTAATGTCCTCCAAAACATTAATACATGCTAATTTTTTAAAAAGTTGTAAAACAGTTTTATTAGCAAGAAGAAGAGAAGGAAAAAGGAAGGTTCATGGCAGAAAGACCTTCCACGGGCAAGTTTCTCGAAAAAGAAAATCACCAATAAGTGCTAATTTTTAAAAAAGATATTGGAGGCATGGAAATCTCCACACCAAATGCAGACATCAGAGAAAATTCCTTCCCCAGGACTTCCCGACTTCTCTAGGGACAGGGTGGGTCGCCTCTCCAACCTGTGGGGACAAGCGTGCCACGTATCCTGGTGCTATAGGCTGGATGTCTGCGTGCCTACAAAATTCATATGTTGCAACTCAATCCCCAAGGTGGAAGTGGGGTCTTTGGGTGGGTCATGAGGGCGGGGCCTTCACAGATGGGATCTGTGCCCTTATAAAAGAGATCAGCCGGTCATGGCTGCTAACATCTGTTATTTCAGCACTTTGGGAGGCTGAGGTGGGAGGATGGCTTGAGGTCAGGAGTTCGAGACCAGCCTAGGCAATATAGTGAGACCTTGTCTCTACAGAATTTTAAGAAAAAACTGTGTGTGGTGGCGCACACCTGTAGTCCCAGTTACCCTGGAGGCTGAGGTAGAAAGATCATCTGAATCCGGGAGGTCAAGGCTGTAGTAAGTCGTGATCATGCCACTGCACTCCAGCCTGGGCGACAGAGTGAGACCCAGACTCAAAAAATGAAATGAAATGAAATAAAATAGACCCCAGAGAACTCCGTTGTCCCGCCTACCACGTGAGGACACAGTGAGGTGTAACCGTCTATGAACCAGGACGCAAGCCCTCACCAGACGCCGGATGGACTGGCACCTTGACCTTGGACTTTCCAGCCGCCAGCACTGTGAGAAGAACATTTCTGTTGTTTTTCAGCCACCCGGTCTGTGGTATTCTGTGACGGTGGCCTGAACTAGCAAACCTGGGCCCTACCACAGTGAAGCCGGGCTGAGAGGAAGGCACATCTGTTCTCAGCCAGGCCCGGGGGGCGGATTCCCGTGTCCTGAAGACCCTGCCCCGTCCTTCTAGGTAAGGCTTCTGTGAAGACTCAGAAATTGGCCAGGAGAGAGAAGCGTCCCCATCGATGCCTGAGGTCTCTCTGATTCCAGCTGGGTCCCAGCATTGCAAACTCAAAGACTCAAAGGAGCCGGAAGCCAAGGCAGGGGGAATCATTCCAGATAGGTGAGGAAACTCAGTTTCTCTCCAGGTGAGGCTAGGACCACTTTTCACCCAGGTAGCCCAGAGACAGTAGGACGGGATCTTCAATGGGGTATCTTTCTGAGTCCCTTTGAAGGTGTGAGGAGGAATGAATTGGCACTTGACAGAAATTTTCAAAGGGAAATGTTCTCCAGAAAACATAATCCCACTTGATTAAAAAAATAAAAAGGAAATTTAGAAGCAGGATGGCAATAAACAGTAGCTTTAGCAGCTAAGGTTTATGGAATACTTTCAATGTGGGCACTGGCCAGTCCCTTTGCAAATATTATCTCATTTAAACCTCCCTATAGCTCTAAGAGGTAGATACTATTAAGATTCCCTCATTATAATTATTATCATTTTTTCTGAGTTGGAGGTCTTACTCTGTCACCCAAGAGTGCGGTGGCACCATCACGGCTCACTGCAGCCTCCACCTCCTGGGCTTAGGTGATCCTCTGATCTCAGCCTCCCGAGTAGCTGGGACTACAGGTGCGTGCTACTACACCTGGCTGTTTTATTTTTTATTTTTGTCGAGACAAGGTCTCGCTGTTTCCTAGGCTGGTCTCACAATTCTCCCACCTCAGCCTCTCCAAGTGCTGGGATTACAGGCGTGAGCCATGGTCCCCAGTCATGTTCCCATTTTAGAGGTGAGATAATGGAGGCTTGAAGACATTCAACTACTTGTTTAGGATTCTTGCCCGTGTAGCTGGCCGGAGAGTCCACGCCCTCTGCTGTCACACGGCAAGGCCCGTTGCAGTTAGAGACGAAGGGGAGAGTTGATGGCCTCTGGTGGGACCGCTCTACAGAGTGCCTTGACGAGGCAGGAAAAAATGAGCTTGTAGGAGATGAGGGAGGATTTACGGAGACCTGGCGAGCCCTGGCTGCCATTTAGCTCATTCTTGAGCCGGAAACAGCCACGCAGCCCTCTCTGGGATATGTTAGCAGGAAGCGTGCAGACCTGGGTTCAAACCACGGCGTCCCGTGTGGATAAGTGGGTTGCATGTCTTTGATCTTAATTGTCCCCATTTGTAAAATGGGCTTAGCGAAAGCTACCCCCAAGATTCGTCATAAGGATGCGACGTAACGTGGGCAAACCTGAGTATGAGTATGGTAATGAGGGCGTCATCGGCTGAATAAATGGAAGCCTTTGCTGTCATGACTGCCCAATGCCTGGAGTCAGGGAACGAGGGCCATCGGGCTGGGTCCCCTGCGGGCAAGCCAAGGAATGACAACTGGATAGGGAAGGGCGGAAGACCGGGAGATAGTGTCCATTTTCGTTTTGTATGGATGTTGCATTCAAAGGACTAAGTCCCTGCCAATGAATATGAAATTATGAACAGTGCCCAGTCTTCCTGGAAACTGACCCAACTGTAATAAAAACGAATGCAAGGGAAAAACAGCAACAACAATTTCCTCACCTCACAAAACATAGGCAACTTTTTGGCAAAATCCACCACTCTGGTAATTGCTGGTGTGATGATTTTTGTAAAATGGCTGAAGGCTTCCAAGTCGACCTTTCCACCCTCCGGGGCATTCACGATGGGTGCCTGTCCGATGTCTTCCGGCTAGCGGGGAGAAACAGAAAAGACGCCCATGAAGAAGTGCAAGGGAGCTTTATATATCACACTCCTGATGTGGTGGGAAACCTCTTCTGAACTGACGGCCTGTTTACTAACCGACAGCCACATTGTTTATTAACACACTGTACGGTCTACAGACCGTTTATTAACAAACAGCGCAGTTTACCCATCGATGATTTCTTTGAGCAGAGACACATGTGCTGGCCGACGTTTTAACGGGCCTTCAGCGATCATGTTTGCTGCAGGAGAGAGGGGAGAGAGAAGGGCGAGGTGGGGAGTGAGGCAGGGGACAGAAACTGGATCTTGTCTCCGAATGCACCCAGGCTGTGTCCTTAGACCAGGCGGCACCCATTCTGGGGCTCTGGGCTGGCATTTTCAGAGCTCGGCACATCCTGGTGTGTGTCGTCTGTGTGTGGAAGGTAGGCACAGCCCGGGCAGCCGTGGAGAGGGCCACAGGTGAGCCCTGGCAAACAGCACCCCGTGGATTCTTCCTTCTTCGGACCCCACTGCTGGGGCTCAAAGTTCCTCTCTGCCACAAGGACTCCAGTGGGGTGGTCCCAGCCAATCACTGAGGGGATGTCTCTAAACTGACTACCGGGAACTTGGTAATCTTTGGGCGGAGTGGTGAATTTCCTGTATTCAGTGTCCCCAGGGCACTTTTCTGCCATTTACCTGCTTGAGAGCAGAGCAGCTGCACGGGAGGGGGCACCTGGGGACTTGTTGGTGGTGCCAACTCTCAGGCCCCTCCCCAGGCCTGATGGTGCAGAAGGATTCTCCCAGCCCCAGGTGACTCCAGCCTTCCGAGTCTCACGGCCTCTGCGACCTCTCTCCGGGTGTCTCCTGCCTTCGCAAGTGCTTCCTTCGGGAATGGTCCTGTCCACTGTCCTTTCTCATCTCTGTGACCGTCACACCCACCATTTACTTGTGGCCTGCCTGTGAACCAATCCTCGACACACTCCCAGCCTTGACAGTCCTCGCGCCAGCCTGGTTTGGGGGTGGGGCCCCGGGTTGGTCAAGAGCACGCCCAGAGGCCGGGTCTGGGGTCCGGGTGGCCTTGACCCCACACAGCAATTCTCCCAGGAGCTCCACACCGCCCCACCCTATGCAAGGTTTTTCCTTCCTGCCCCCTTTTCGACACCAGGGAACAGAATGACACCCGCCTTGCCGGCCTCTCCGCTGTCTTCTGGAAAGACGGGCCCATGACCAAGGAGATCAGAGACACAAGCCTGGCCTGACGGTGGCCACCTTTGCCTAGAGCCACCGTGAACAGACAGGAAAGAGACCAGGCCACTAGGATGGGTGGGAGGTGAGGAAGTGACACGAGTGAACCCAGCGAGACGAAGCTCTCACTTGCAGGGCAGCAAGGACACTGCCGCGGCAAGACTTGACCCTAAGACAACGGTCCCCGATGTCGCAGCCTGAGATTCTGCAAGTTTCTAACAAGTTCCCAGGGCCCGGGGATGCCGCCCATGGGGGGCCGCGCTCCGAGAACCACGGAGCTGGCAGTCTTGCCACAGATCCTCTGTGAGAGCTCACATCAAGTTTTCAGCAGGAGGAGACGAAAGATGAGGATTTCTCTCTTGCTGCCAGGGCACCAGGATCAGTGGGAGCAGCCCTGAGGAGTCACGGGGACAGCCTCAGGGCGGGATTTAAAAATCACCGCGCTCAAGGTTATCTTATGAGTGAGAACATATGGAACTCGGTTCTTTGTTTCTGTGATAGATCACTGAGTATGATTGACTCCAAATCCATTCAAGTTGCTGTGAAGTTCAGATATTTGTCCTTCTTTGTGGCTGCATCATATTCCATTGTGTATGTGTACCACTTTTTTTTTTTTTTTTTTTTTGAGTTGGAGTCTCACTCTGTCGCCCAGACTGGAGTGCAGTGGCCGCTTCCGGCCACTGCAGCCTCGCCTGCTGGGCTCCGGCGATCCTTCCACCTCCGCCTTCCGAGTAGCCGGAATTACAGGCATGCGCTACCACGCCCGGCTGATTTTTTGATTTATTGTAGAGATGAGGTCTCGCTGCCCAGGCGGGTCTCGAACCCGCGGGCTCAGGCAATCCACTCACCTCAGCCTCCCAAAGGCGCGGGATTACAGGCTGAGCCACCGAGCCCGGCTTTACATTTTTTTAATCCAGTCCAACTTCGATGGGCAACACGGTTGGTTCCATGTTTTTGCTATTGTGAATAGAGCTGCTACAAAACTATCGGGGGGGGGTGGAACTGACAGTTGGTGGAAACTGCTAGGGGAGAGAGGGGCATACCTTGTCAACAAGGGTACCTGCATGATCAATGTTTGTATACATAACCCTGAATTGTACCGTGCATCTTTATAATAAATGAATAAATTAAAAATAAGAAAGAAAAGAAAAAAAAAATCACGCTGCATAACAAGCCCTGGCCGCATGGGCCTCTTTTGGATGATCTCACCATTTCTTCTGTCTATTTTTCTACTTTAGTTTTTTTCATCGTTTGTGTTGGTGGCAGTGAGTGGAGAACCCTGGTTTCTGTCAGGTTTTCATGACGAATGACGATGTTTTGGGGCAACCGCTGGCATGGCAAGCCCAGGGGACGCCACTGGTCCGCTGACCCTCCGGGTGCAGACAGAGGTGATGGGAAGCCCAGTTGGGCAGTGCCCTCTCTCTCACCTGGATGGCGCTAAGAAGGCCCAGCTGCCCCTCCGCTGGGGACTGCTGTGTCCTGTACCCTCAGACACTCCTGCTGTTCCCCTCAATGTCTTCTCGGCCCTAACAACGAGGCTCGGCTCCTGACCTCATCTACAGGCAAGTGTTTCATGAAGATCCACTGATGAGCCAATGGGGGCCCCGTTCAGAAAGGCAGAAGCCGGCTCGGTGGCTCAGCCTGTCATCCCGCGCTTTGGGAGGCTGAGGCGAGTGGATTGCCTGAGCCTGCGGGTTCGAGACCCACCCGGGAAACTTGGCGAGACCTCATCTCTACACTAAATCAAAAAATCAGCCGGGCGTGGTAGCGCGTGCCTGTAATTCCGGCTACTCGGAAGGCTGAGGCGGAAGGATCGCTGGAGCCCAGCGGGTCGAGGCTGTGGTGGCCGAGAGCAGCCACCGCATGAAGGAGTGAGACTCCAACTCAAAAAAAAAAAAAAAAAACAGAAAAGGAAAAAAAAAAGAAAGGCAGAGAGCTTTACATGAGATTATATGAAGCTGTATCATTAGCACATATACTTATGTGTAATTTATTTATATATGTAGGGTGAACATTTTTTAGAAATAAAACAAAATAAATGTTAATAACACGGTTTTGGTCTGACTGAATTCACACATCTCCTCATGAGTACTGATAGATCTGATGTATTTAAATGGTGTTTGGTGTCCTTTGACATGTTGGTAGGGTAATACTGATGTTAATAATTTTCATTCAATCTGTGGGTGTGCGGGGGTATTTGAATCACCACCCGTGGTACCTCTAAAGATGTGAAAAAAGCAGAGAAATTATGCAAGGAAATATGGCAATTTTAATGAAAATTAAACCCCACATGTAACTACCTCATAAGTGTTTCTGTTGAAAATATATATCAGCCGGGCTCGGTGGCTCAGCCTGTAATCCCGTGCCTTTGGGAGGCTGAGTTGAGTGGATTGCCTGAACCCGCGGGTTCGAGAGCCACCTGGGCAACTTGTCAAGACCTCATCTCTACAATAAATCAAAAAATCAGCTGGGTGTGGTAGCATATGCCTGTAATTCCGGTTACTTGGAAGGCTGAGGCGGAAGGATCACTGGAGCCCAGCAGGTTGAGGCTGTGGTGGCCGGGAGCGGCCACTGCACTCCAGTCTGGACGACAGAGTGAGACTCCAACTCAAAAAAAAAAAAAAGAAAATATATATCAGGGTAGGAAAAAAAAATTTACTTTTAAGCCTCTGGGTATGTAATGGCCAATACAATTGCTAGGAGTAAAACTGTATACAAAGTAAAAGCTTTCTACTCGACCATAAGGTTTCTCTCCATAATGAATCTTGGCTTCTAGAACAAAAAGGAATATATATATCTGGAGGCTGAGTGTGATGGCTCATGCCTATAAAGTAAGCTCTTTGGAAGGCTGAGGCAGGAGGCTCACTGGAGGCCAGGAGTTTGAAACCACCCTGGACAATATAGTGGGACTCTTTCTCTATGAAAAAATTTTAAAAATAGCCAAGCATGGTGGCACACTCCTATAGTCCCAGCTTCTCTGGAGGCTGAGGTGGGAGGATTGCTTGAGCCTAGGAATTGGAGGCTGCAGTGAACTATGATCGCATGCACCATTGCACTTTAGCCTGGGTAACAGAGTGAGCCCCTATCTCTAAAAAAACACCCAAACTATAACTAATCTATATCTATATATCTGTATCCATGAATTGATCTGAGCTAACCTCAGCTGTGAGCAATGCAACCTTGTGTGATGCTTCCCTGAAGACATTTCACCCACAAGGAAAACACGTAATTTGCTAAAATATTTGGAAGGTGTGAAAAATAGAGTCCAAGCATTTGACACCAGTTGAATCTGGTAGCTTATCTGATCACAGTGACAGCCTTGGAGACTGTGATATGAGACACACTTGCTCACATACACAGGTGTGTTCAAGCATCGTGATGACACTCGGTCACGATGTCTTATCTGACACTTGGTCAGATAAGGATACATCTGGCGTGTGGATTCGCCAGTGTAGACCTGCCTTCTGCCTCTGTGGATTCAACGGCCTTGCTCGCTCCTGGGGCTCCTTCCAACTCTCCCCTCACCTCCTTTCTCACTGCCCTCCATGGGCCTCCCCGGGCCGGCCTGCTGCCTCCTCTCTCCCTTTGCAACTTGCTCACACGCTTCTGTCCCACTGCCACCTTCTCTGCAGACCGTGTCTTCCCCAAAGCTCCTTCATGGGCAGCCTTGCTCACATCCGGCAATCCCGAATCCCACTCTTTCTTCAAGACCCGACTTGGACTCTAGCTTCTCCTAGCTGTCCGCCCAGATGGCTCAGTTTGAAATGACGTCTACCCCTTTTGAGTACGCATATTGGCCCATGACCCCTCAGGTGGCATTGAGGCATTGGTCATGGCCACTTTTTACTGTAGCCACGTAAGCACACATTAAAGATGAGAACTTCTTAAGGGAGCAGGGAGTCAGTGCTCATGTGTCTCTGCCTACTGTGGACAAGTCATGGGCCGAAATGGTGGCGGACAGAATGCTTGCTGGTTGAATGAGTGAATCAATGCATGTTTACACCAGTATTTATTAAGCAAGTGCTACGGGCCAGGCCTGGTTTTTAGATGCTGAGGTGACAGCAGTGAACGCTGTATCCTCAAGGAATTTGCATTGTGGCAAGGAAAGACTCCATCTCTACAAAAAGAAAAAAAAATGTAGCTGGGCTTGTGGGTGCATGCCTGTAGTCGGGAGGCTGAGGCAGGAGGATTGTCTGAACTTAGAAGGTTGAGGCTACGGTGACAATAAGTAAGACACGTGTTTGTGGAAGGATTTCAGGCTGTGACAAGACTGGCAGTGACATGACAGTGCATGGGAGTCAGGAGACGGAGTGGTCAGCCAAGGGACCTTTGGGACCTGGTGTGGCCGTTGACTTGAAGAATGTCAAGGAGGTAACCTTCCAGAGAGCCAGGGGAAGAACATTTTTCTTTTCTTTTCTTTTCTTTTTTTTTGAGTTGGAGTCTCACTCCGTCGCTCAGGCTGGAGTACAGTGGCACACTCACGGCCGCCCCAGCATTAACCTGCTGGGCTCAAGCAATCCTTCTGCCTCAGCCTTCCAAGTAGCTGGAATGACAGGCATACACTACCATGCCTAGCTAATATTTTCATTTATTGTAGAGACACGGTCTCACCAAGTTGTCCGGGCTGGTCTCGAACCCCTGGGCTCAGGCAATCCTCTCGCTTCGCCCCCTAAAGTGCTGGGATTCAAGGCTTGAGCCACCGCGCCCGGCCTAGGAACATTTACAGCAGCAGGAAAAGCCCGTGCAAAGTCCTGAGGCCAGAAAGGAGGCCCATGTGGTTAGAGCCCAGGATGGCATGAGCTAGCAGAGGGAGGTGTGATGTTGGCCTTGTGGACCCTGGAGAAGAGATGGGCTTATTCTAAACACAGGGGGGCATCCCCGAAGGACTGTTCCCAGGGGAAGGCATGGCGGGACGTGTGGCTGCCATGTGCAGCGGGGCTGGGAGGAGCCATAGGACAGAACGGGCAAGCAGCAGTGTGGTGTGGACAGCTGAAGGGGTGCAGTGGAGATGGAGCCAGGCCGAGGACCCCAGACGTATTTTGGGGACTGAGGACAGGGGCTGAGGAGTGACTCCTTGGGGCAGCAGGGGTGGAGGGTACAAAATGAGAGACACAGGTGTGTGTGCCGGGAGTGACGCTAGCACTGCGGGAGGTGAGCGTCGTACACCACCACTAACTGGCTTTCTGCTTTGGTGGTGTCACGGATATCGTTCAAGGTGAGCAGTGAATGCCACCCGCTGACCTCTGAGCTGAGGGGCTGGCTCACAGTCAAGGACTTCTTGGCTCTGCTGAGTGGGAGGGGCCCTGTGGGACTGTCTCTCCCTCTGCTTGTTCATAGGCTGTCTTCTCGGACCTTTGCCAGGCTGGGCGGGAAGACCCGGGCAGACAGCAATTCAAGATCCCCAGGCCTTGGGACATGACCACAGGCTCACCCTTTTCCTGGGATGAGCAGGAAGATGCCAGGGTGGCGGTGGTAAGCACGATGCTCGTAGTAACTACTCAGCGGTCATTAACAATGTGCCAAAGTGGCTTTCACTCACTTCCATCTATCACCAGATGCCTCTTGGTGAGGGTATAAGGCAACCGAGCCTTAGAGGTCACTTGTCTGAAGTCACACTTCAAAAAGCAACGGGGTGGGGGTGAGGTGGGTGCAATGGTTCTCGCCTGTCATCCCAGCACTCTGGGATGTGGGGATGGGCGGATCTCTTTCTTGAGCCCAGGAGTTCAAGACCAGCCTAGGCAACACAGCGAGACCTCGTTTCTACAAACAACAACAACAACAACAACAGCAAGACCCAAGTAGCTGGGTGTGGCGGTGCACACCTATAGTCCCGGCTACTCAGGAGGCCAATGCAGGAGGACTGTCTGAGCCCAGAAGTTCAAGACTGCAGTGAGCCGTGATCATGCCACTGCACTCCAGAACCTGGGCAACAGAGTGAGACCCTGACTCAGAAGAAAAAGGAAAAAAAAGCAACAAGGACAAGCACTGAACCCAGGCTCTCTGGGTTTCAGTACCCACTCATGCCTCTACAAGACCTCCCTGTCGTCTCCTGATGTGGTGAGAATAATGTCGAGTGAGAGATGCCTCCCTGACTTGACTGCACGTGTCCTGTGACCTGTCCGCACAGACCACGAATAGCCATATCGCCCTGCTGCCGGGCCCCGTTGAGAATTTGTGAAATCAGACGGTACCTCTGCCAGGGGCAAAGTAGGGTAGGCCAGTCCTGATTCCAATGGTCGCACTCGATACTTAGGTGGAAATCCAGCCAGAGCCACACCTTTGCATGAGAGCCAGGGGCGCCAAGCAACACGAGGTCTCCACAGACAACAACAACCCGGCGTCAGTAGACAAGACCGCCGCTGGTGTGGGCTTCATGCCAAACCAAATACCTCGCTGCTCTGGGGGGGGGGGAAGGAGAGAGGGAGGGCGTCTCAGTGTGAGACCTGATCTCCTCCGTCTGACATCAAACGTTCCTTTTCTTCCCTTCCACCTTCTATCGTCAATGACGATCATGACATGTGAATTGCTGGTAGCGAACCTGGACATTCCTACAGCCTCAGAGATCGGAGTCGACTGGAGAAAACTAGAAAATGATACGATCTACATGCTTCTTAAGTCGTGGTAGAAGAGTGACTTCAGATTTATGAAAATCTGAATGTGTCTTGTCGGCCAAAGATTCTGCTTTTCGCAGACGCGAGCACAGATTTAAAACCCAGGTCAAACCACCGTCTCTATTTCTGGCTTGAGTCCCCGGGAAAATGTGACGAGGCCGCTCCGTTTGGAGGAGAAGTTACTCACCCATCCCAGATAAATGAGCACCTCTGGCTTGTATCGAAACATATAATTTTAGATCCCATATGACATGTCATTATACTATTATTAGCATAATAGGTCTCCTTGCGTTCTTTTTCAGAACAAGATGGGACATCAACAGATGAAAGTAAGCGAACTCACACGTGTAGCAGTGTTGCAAACACAAAAACGGAGTATCGGCCTCGCGGGAGACGCAAACCCCAATGTGTCAAAAGTATCCGGAGCACGATACCTTTCAGTACATAAATACCACTTAGCAAGCTGTCTTTAAGTAAGGATTCCTTTTTTTTTTGAGGCAGAGTCTCGCTCTGTTGCCCAGGCTGGAGTGCAGTGGCACGATCACGGTTCACTGCCGCCTCAACCTCCTGGACTCAGGTGATCTTCCCACCTCAGCCTTCTGAGTGGCTGGCTGGGACTACAGACGTGAACCACCACTCCTGGCTAAATTAATTATTTTTTTTTTGTAGGAATGGGGTCTTCCTACGTTGCCCAGGCTGGTCTCGAACGCCTGGGCTCAAGCAATCCTCCTGCCTCAGCCTCCCAAAGTGCTCGGATCACAGGCATGAGTCACTGCACCTGGCCTAAGTAGGGATTCTTTTTTTTTTTTTAATTGTTATTGTAAAGATGTGGGGTACAATTCAGCCCCTTTAAAAAGTGGGCAAAAGACATGAATAGACACTTCTCAAAAGAAGATATACGGGCAGCCAACAGACACATGAAAAAGTGCTCAACCTCACTCGTCACCAGAGAAATACAAATCAAAACCACTTTGAGATACCACCCAACCCCAGTAAGAATGGCCATCATTAATACAACAAACAACAACAGATGCTGGTGAGGATGTGGGGAAAAAGGAACGCTTCTACACTGCTGGTGGGAATGCAAACTTGTACAACCTCTCTGGAAAACAGTCTAGATATTTCTGAAATAACTAGAAATTGACCTTCCATATGACCCAGCAATTCCCCTATTGGGAATACATACGGAGCAGGGATTCTTACCGTCCTTGCAGGAAGGAGTCACTGCTCATAGAAGTGGAAAGTTCACCTTGAGCATAACTATGCCATCGGCATCATCTTTCTACATATGTGTAGGTATGTAGACTGGTGGAGTCACGGGACTCACCTGTCTCCAAGGATGGGTGAGTTGAGTTTGACAAATATTTATTGAGTTCTGTTCTGATTATCTATTGCTGTGTAACAAGGTGACCCACATGAGTGGCTCCGAACAGTTTGCAATTCTCTTTCATAGTGTCGGGGACTGGTGGGCACAGCTAGGAGGTTTGCACTGGGGGATTCTCATCCAGTTGCCATCAATGGCGGGTAGAGGCTGGAGTCATTTGAAGGTTTTTAAAAAAAATGTACATTTCAGGTTCCTGGGCAGGCTGGAAATCTCTCTTTCTAGGTGGCCTTTTTACATGGCTAGCCTGGGCTTTCTCACAGCATGATGGTCTGAGTAGTTGGACTTTGTGTGTGTGTGTGTGTGTGTGTGTGTGTGTGTGTGTGTGTGTGTGTGTGTGTGTGTGTGTGTGTGTTGGAGTCTCACTCTGTCACCCAGGCTGGAGTGCAGTGGCATGCTCATGGCCACTGAAACCTCGACCTGCTGGGCTCAGGTGATACGCTTGCTACCACACCCGGCTAATTTTTTGATTTACTGTAGAGATGAGGTCTCACCAAGTCACTCAGACTGGTCTCAAGCCCCTGGACTCAGGCAAGCCTCTCACCTCAGTCTCCCAAAGTGCTGGGTACAGGCTTGAGCCACTGTGCCCGGCCAGTAGTTGGACTTTTTCATGTAACCAACTGCTGTGAGAGACCAGGTGGCTTCCCCTCCAAGACACCCAGGTGGAAGTTGCAACTTCCTATGACTCAACCTTCTAGAAGTCACTCCAGCCCAAATCCCTTGCTTAAAGGAATCAGAGACCAGCCTAGATTCAAAGAGAGAGAGGAACAGACCCTGCGTCTCCAAGAGGAGAGAATGGGCTATGTCCTCAAAGAAGAAAGGATCTGATGGTGGTCATCTTGGAGAAAAGTCCCCCAAGTTTCCATCGCGCACGGAGTAGACACTCAAGTGTCAGTGCTGAAGGCAACGTGGTCAGCCCCCAGGGAGACACAGGGGCGATCCCAGGCACAGAGGCAGATTGGCTGACAGAAACAGTTTATTGGAGAGATAGATGGGACCGTGAAGGATTTCTCATTGCTCCTAATGCCCCGCTAAGAAAAATTGGCTTGGAGAAGCAGTTCTTTATATTTGGATCAAGAGGGACAATTTCTCGAACACATCAAAGATGTATAAAAGATGCGCTCATGTCAGCTCTGCAAGGGGCGGGGCGGCTGGTGGGTAAAACGGTTGTCCTGTCAATGTCAGCCTCTCGTGCACGGATAGTCTCAAGGCTCTGACAAAAAAAACTCATGGCAAATTGTTCCACGCTATAGCCTTTCTGGTTCTTTCTTTAGCTGATCAAACTGGTGAAAACTGTTAGGAGCCTTTAGATTAATGGGGACAGACCTCGAGGCTGGCTCTTACGACCAGATCCTGTGCTATCTTTGCTGAAGGGACCACATGGTGTGAGGAGTTGTGATTTTGTTTCGCCCTACAGAGGTGATCTCTCAGCTTCCGGACGCAGCATAAACGTCCCCTCCTCCGGGAAGCTTTATCTGAACGCCCTGTTCAGGGAAATGAAGCCCCTCCCCACATCCGGGTCACAAACACTGTCCCACCATGGTTCAGTGTTTCTGCCACCACCACCTGCATTTACTCTGCTTCACACTCACTGTCTGTCTCCCCCTACAAGAAGGTGGCTGAGTTACTCACTGCCTGGCTCCTCGGAGCTGCTCAATAAATGCCTCTTAACTAAAAGAACACCCCTTTGCAGTCTAGAAAGAAACGCCTTAGTGATCCCTGAAACCAATTTAGTTAACCTAGGGTCCATTCTCTTTTGGGAGTAAATAAAAAAGTATAACATCCCCCAGGAGAAGTCAAGACATAGTCCCAATCCTCTACCCTGCTTGGAATTCAGCTTGGTCACGACTTGAAACCGGAAGGCAGGGCTAGGCCTGGAGGAAGTCTCTACCATGTCCAAGTCTGGCCGACCCATTCGGGGAAAGGATGGCTTTCAGGCTTGTGGTTAGGCAGGACACGCTATTGTTCTTCTGCGGATACACTGGCCTAGAATCGTTCTATCAATGCAGAGTGAGCATGTTGGAATTTCTTGGCAGATACAACACCAGGCTTGGGGTGAAGATGCTGGTTCGAGGCACTAAGAGGCTGCCTCAGAGGGCGTGTGCCTCTCAGAGGCTTTCTGGGTCTACTCAGGTGCCAGGGTTGCAGAGGGTGGGTGGGAACACAGGTCCTGAACCCCCCACCCATCACCACCACTTATGAGCTGTGGAAGCTTGGGCAGGCTTCCTTAATACCTCTGGCTCAGTCCTCTCTCCTATAAAATGCAGATGTTAACTGCATCCACCCACAAGGCTGGCACGGGGAATGATGTATGAAGAGCACTGAGAACAGCCCCTGGCATGGGGCGAGGGCCATCTCCTTGCTTGCTAACGTTGCCATTCGCGGAAGCCAACAACCAAGGGTTGGCATCACCGTTTCATGACCATGAGAGTAATTGTTCCAGGAAAGGTGAATTATGGGCAAGCTTTTCTTTCCAGAATTTCCTTTGAGGTTGTTGCTACATTGTTTTACCAGCAATAAAAAAAAACCTCTCTCATGACAACATTGACGCTGAGGTGTGAGGATAGTTATACCACTGGGTCTTCTTGTTCGGATGGGGAAAGCACTCTAATGTCCCAGGGGATGCGAGTGGACCCACAGAATACCTGGTGCCAGGGCTCAGCGGGGTACTGCCAGAGGGTTTCATGCCATACACTCAGCGCAGGTGAATCTCTGAGACGGTCAGACACCGGTCAGGGCGGGGAGACTGTCTCATGAGTGGGTGGAGAGCTTGGACTTGAAAACGGAAGACCTGAACTGGCTTTTGGGTCTGGCATTCAGCAGAGTGATCTCTAAATCATATTTAAGACCTTGGGCGTGGTGTGCCTATCTGTAAACTGGGGGTGAGTAAATCCAGCCTACCTCAAAGCACTGTGGAGCCCAAATGGGAAATGAATGGGAAGGGTTTTTGCAACTGTTAATCTTTATTAAAATACGAAGTATCAATACTCCAAGGGTCTGTTTTCTCCCCACACGCCTCTCTCTCCCTCTGCCCCATCTCCATTATCTTCCTGAATGCCAATTTATTTATTTATATGAGTCAGAATCTCACTCTGTTGCCCAGGCTGGAGGACAGCGGCGTGGTCACAGCCACCGCAGCCTCCATCTGCTGGGCTCAGGCAACCTTCCCACTGCAGCCTCCCAAGTAGCTGGAACGGCAGGCAAGCACCACCATGCCTGGCTAATTTTTTGATTTATTGTAGAGACGAGGTCTTGCCAAGTTATCTAGGGCTGATCTCGAACCCCCTGGGCTCAGGTAATTCTCACACCTCGTCCTCCCAAAGTGCTGGAATGACAGGTGTCAGCCACCGTGCCCGACTGGGTTTGTTTATCTTAAGCTAACATTTTGGACTTCTAGTGACATCCAAGTCCCCTTATGGTCAGGGATACTTTGTTGTAGAGGGTATTCTACAGGGACTATGTTGGTGTGAGTTCAGGGGATCAAGTAGGTGTGTCTCGCGTGTCTGAGGGAAGAAGCAGGTAGAACAAAGGAAAGATGGCAGGTAGAAAATCCACGCATCCGTGGGTCTGGGACTGGTCTTACTCATGCAATAGAGCAAAAGCAAACTGCGCGGGTGTAGCCTAGGAAGCCGCTTTAGACTTCAGTGGCGCACAGAGTGAAAGTAGGTGTGGCCTTTCCCCTACAGACCTGGCTCCACGACCTCCCATAGCTGCTGTGGTCCTAGCAATGAGGGGGGTGGGCACCACCCCAGCGCTGGGGGCAACGGGGAC
The DNA here is from genome assembly GCA_027257055.1 of Cephalopachus bancanus. NCBI lineage: Eukaryota > Metazoa > Chordata > Mammalia > Primates > Tarsiidae > Cephalopachus > Cephalopachus bancanus. The sequence goes on along the minus strand of JAPVLO010000038.1, from coordinate 8,270,543 downwards.
CATGAGCGTGGAGGGAGGAAACATCAACGCGCAACTGACAAGGAGGCTTACCAGGAACTTCCGCTTCTGCTTCCAGTGGCTCCCCTGGGCGTTGGTGGCCACGTGGGCTTCGGTGACGGTTTTGATGAGCTCCCACTCCTCGTCCGTGGGCTCCGGCTTGTGCCCGATGGACTTCTGCAGCTCCTCCCGCCGGCGCTTCTCCCGGTTTTCTTCGATCAGCTTCCTCTTGGCCAGCCTCTTGCTGTCGTCCAGCACCACTGGTGGGGGGCAGGGGGAGAGGTGAGGTGAGGGCAGGGCACTCCCGAGATGCATGGCTGGCTGGCATCCTGGAGCCCCGGGGTGGGGGCGCACAGAGGCTCGGAGGTCTGTGGGGTGGGTCCCACCGGGCATCAATCTCCCACCTCCACCACCAGCATTGCTGTTGACTAGTCACTCCTCGGCCCCAGGGCCAGACTCCCTGTGTGCCCAGCCCCGGCTTTTCCAAACAAAGACCCAGCCGGGCATGGTGGCTCACACTCATCACCCCAGCAACTTGGAAGGCCGAGGCAGTCGGATTGCTTGGGCCCAGAAGGTCGAGACCAGCCTGGGCAGCATAGCGAGACCCTGTCTCTACGAAAAGATTTAAAAAAAAATAAAAGCCAGGTGTGGTGGTGCGTGTCTGTAGTCCCAGCTACCTGGGAGGTTGAGTTGGAAGGATCACCTGAGCCTAGGAGGTTGAGGCTTCCGTGAGCCGTGACCGTGCCAGTGCACTCCAGCCCGGGTGACAGAGTGAGACTCTAACTTAAAAACAAAACAAAGCACCAAAGACCCGAGGGAGCCTGACCATGGGGCACCCCGACTCCACAGAAGCCAGAGTGAGGCAGAGAGAGGTGAAGTCCACACCATGGCAGGATCGCAGATGCATCCGTCTAGCCCGTCCTCGGAATCCACCGTCAGGATTTCTGTCCTCTCCTCCCCTAAGATGGCTCTTAGGAAGGAGAGCGTGGGGTTAAAGAAAAACTGGAGCCGGGCTCGGTGGCTCAGCCTGCAATCCCGCACCTTTGGGAGGCTGAGGTGAGTGGATTGCCTGAGCCCGCAGGTTCAAGACCCGCCTGGGCAACTTGGCGAGACCTCATCTCTACAATAAGTCAAAAATGAGCCGGGCGTGGTAGCGCGTGCCTGTAATTCCAGCTATTTGGAAGGCTGAGGCGGAAGGATCGCCGGAGCCCAGCAGGTGGAGGCTGCGGTGGCCGGGAGCGTGCCACTGCCCTCCAGTCTGGGTGACAGAGTGAGACTCCAACACAAAAAAGAAAAAAAAGAAAAGAAAAACTGGGACACACAAAAGCAAAAGAAACGTCACAGAGCAGGAAATGGAAGGCGTGTGAGCCCTCCTTAGAGGAAGAAGCACCCCAGTCCTCTTGGCTCCCTGAAGGGAGCCTCCCTGGGGCCTCACTGTGTTGTCCTCTCCATGGTCCACCCCCGTGGTGGCTCAAGAGCCCAGGCTTTGGGATCCAGAAAGAGTTGGGTTTGAATCCTGACACAGTCGCATTCTAGCTGTGTGACCTCTAGCAAGTTTCTTAGACTCTCTGAACTTTTATTTCTCCCTCAATGAAATGAGATCCATTATACCTACAGGGTACTTAAGTGATGGTGCACTGTAAGTACTCAGTCAGTGTGCTCACGACTTTATCATTTTGGCAGAAGGATAATAAGAGCAGGGAACAAGAAGCCTCTCTTTCCAAGGTTAATTTCCAAAACAAAACCGTTTCACTAGACTCCTAGTAACTATCAAGGGAATGGAAAGGCTTGGGGTTTTTTTGTTTGTTTGTTTCTAAATAATATTTTAATTTTAATTTTTTAGAGACGAGGTCTCACTACGTTGCCCAGGCTGGTCTCGGACTCCTAGGCTCAAGCAATCCTCTCGCCTCGGCCTGCCAAAGTGCTGGGATGACAGGCGTGAGCCACCACACCTGGCCTGGCTCATCTTTTCCATGACAGAGCCACAGTATTTTAGAACTGGAAGGGACCTTAGGTATCACCTGGTCCCATTCTCTCCTTTCACAGAGGAGGAAGTTGGTCCAGAGAGGTTGTGACTTGCCTAAAGTTCACACAGCAAATTTATGGCAGAGCCCGGGCAAGTCCCAGGCCTCCCGCCTCCAGTTCCACAACATAATTGTCCCAGGGCCACTTCTCCGTGAAGGTGGGACCTGGTAGGAAAAGAGAAACAGAAGGCAGAAGAGGACCCATGTGCCTGGCTCATCCACAAATAGAACATAAAATCCCAGATCGTCTAGGATTGACTGGATGGTCGGAGTCACGTGAGCATTTACAGCTGTGGGAAATCCGAACAGGCCCTTCATTCTGGTTCACACCCACGGCCCCAATCCCAGATGCTTCCAGGGCCCTGGGGCTGCTGCAATTGGTGTGCATCAACTCCTTTAATCTTGAAAACCCCACGAGGCAGGTGAGGATTTCACAGGAGGAAAAGCCAAGGCTTAATCTCAAAGGTCGCACAGCTAACAAGCGGCAGATCTGGAAGGCCGACTCAAGTTTTTCTGAGGATGAAGCCTGAGATCTTCTTTTTTCCTTTTTCCTTTTGTGAGACAGGATCTCATTCTGTTGCCCAGGCTGGAGTGCGGTGGTGCTATCCTGGCTCCACACAGCCTCAACCTCCTGGGCTCAGGCAATCCTCCCACCTTGGCCTCCCAAAGTGCTGGGATTACAGCCGTGAGCCACGACACCCGGCCTAGCCTGAGCTCTTCTAATGCATCACCAGCAAGTAAGCGATACTCTACACTTCCTTCCACACAGTCTATATCAACACGGAGTGTTTTTTTTTTAAATCACACAAATACTCATACCTTAAACTGCTCAATAGAACAATGAAATGAATATTCCATAATGACAGCTCATCACAGTGACATGTCTAAGCATTTGGCTAAGGTGAGCTTTAGGATGTTCACATGTCCTTATCAGACACACTGTGGGCAGAGGCTACACAGTCTTTAAAAGATAAAGATAAGAAAAGCACGTAGCCAGAGGTGGGGCTTAGCCCAGGACTTCCAGCCTAACTCCCTAACACATTTCTCTCCCACTTCCCTCATGTAAATTCCTAACTCTCAAAGGACGGATGATGGATAATTATGGATAACACAACCCTCTCTCTTTTTTAAGAGTCTCCATTCTGTGGTTTAATGGGAAAACCAGAACATTCCACAGATTTTTTTTTGTTCTCATGGAAAGAATTCTATTTATTACATAAATATAAGCCATGATTATTTTCTTTCAAAGCTTCATTGCATTTTCTTTTCTTTTTCTTTTGGACCGAGAGTTGGATTCCCTCATGGATGTGCAAAAAAAAAAAAAAAAAAAGTATGCGTAGAAATCATTAACACCGATCCCCTGGCAAAAGGGAGGCCACACATTCTGAACGACATGATTCTTATTTTTATGATTAGATTAATTAAAGTGACTGGTGCAAATCCCTTGCCCAGCACGGGGAGAAGAGACCCTGAGGGCTAATCTCGCCACCATATGCCACAGCACTCTGAAAACCAGCGGGGACGACTTCGGCTTGGAATGTCTTTCTTGCTAAAAATATAACAAACAACCAACTGCAGCATGACTCATGCAACAGCACTCGACTTCACATTCTTCAGAAATTTCTGAACACGATGTTTTCTGCCAGTGCCCCATCGCCAAAAATGTCCGTAAAACAAGTTCCTGTCTTTGCTTTTGAAAAAAATATTAGGACTCGTCCACAAGGTTCTCACCACACTAACGCCATGTGTGAGATGATACCTTGTCCAGGTAAACGTGAACTGATAACTTATCCAGGTAAAGGGCAAGGCCTCTCATTTGGAATCTGTCATGAACAGAATGTTGCTAACCATCTGACACAGGTGACAGGGATGGTCCAGCCACTTTTCCTCCCCACCCTCCATACTTTGAGAGTTAGGAGTTGACATAAGAGGGGTGGGATGGAAACCATCCAGCAATGGATCCCACATCCCTTCCAGGGCAAACCTGAAAAAAGCCAGGTATTCCCCTCTCTGTCCACACAGGTTCCTGCTTTTTTTTTTTTTGAGTTGGAGTCTCACTCGGTTGCCCGGGCACACACTCATGGCCATCCCTGTGCTGACCTGCTAGGCTCTAGCGATCCTTCCGCCTCAGTCTTCCAAGTCAGCCGGAACTACAGGTGCATGCTACCACGACCGGCTAATTTTTGATTTATTGTAGAGACGCGGTCTCGTCAAGTTGCTCAGGCTGGTCTCAAACTCACGGGCTCAGGCAATCCACTCGCCTCGGCCTCCCAAAGTGCTGGGATGATAGGCAGAGTCACCGAGCCCAGCTAGCCTCCTGCTTTCTTTTTCTGCCCGGTTGATCTCTTGAACTTCCAACCCTTTCCCAACCAACACTCCTTGAATATAGGAAGCAAATGAAGATCTACTTACAATCTGTTGCCATGCCAACATAGATGCATTTCTTAAAGCGACATTCCTGGCACTGATTTCGCGTGACTTTGTCTATGACACACTTTCCTTCATATTTACAGGAATAGGATGGATGGAGATTTTTCTGAATGGTTCTCCTAAAGAAACCCTACACGAGAAAGAAAGACAAGAGACAACCATTTCATCTTTTCTAGAATTTTGTGTCCGCATAACCACAAGCTAAACCACAGGATAAACTTGGCCCTTGGCCTGTATCTGGGCCTCTAGCTCTCCATACGCAAATCTAGAACAAATGGTCCAAAGCGATCTGGAGAATTCGAAGGAGAAGCTGAAGGAGATGCCCAAGGCCTACAGAGTCAGTGCCTTTTTTGGGGGGTCATTTATTCAAGGAAAAAAAAGGCTCATGGGAAAAACTAGGGCTTGTTTTTATTTTTTCTCAACATTGAATAGTTTCTATCCAATAAAATATATTGTCTTATTTCATAAGGTGTTGCTAGATTAATTATGCCACCAGATTAAGCCACGAGGAGCTGGAAAATAAAAGAGCTGAGTCCAAGGTCAAGAGGAAAGTGAAGGAAAAAATAACACAATGGGTCCATGTAATACTTTATCTATTAATAATCGAATCATTTCATAGTTAAATAGGTGCCATGAGAGATTCAGTTTAATTCTTGCTTTTGGCTCCTGAGATGGCCGTGACCGACTCACTTAGCCTTTAAACAACAGCATTTGGAGGGTCGAACATTTCAGATTTTCTACCAGACCTTTCCACATCTGTAGACATACACCTACCAGTTCAATGTGTTTGTGTTTCTTCCTTTCTTAAGGCACTAGAGAGTGTCTCTGTAGTGTCTGAGGATGCTTTTTAGTCCTAGTTTTGGGTGACATGTAATATAATCAAGGAGGTACAATACTGGCACCTTTCTGGACAACTGGACTCCGTATGGTTGGAGTTAATTATGGCAGGGAACACTTAATGCACCAGGCACCTTGCAAAGTGCTGGAGACCCTTCCGGATCCTGTGATCCACCCTCCAGGCTCATAAGGGAGGTGTTCTTACTAGTTTCACTGCAGGGATGAAAATACTAAACTTCAGACAGGCTAAATCACTCGCCCTACATCACGTGGTGAGTACACGCCAGACCTGGCGTGCAACCCAGGAATGGCACTGCAAATCTTATTTGTTTAACTGCTTCCATGATGCAAAATAAAAGGAATGTTTCTGTATTATTTAAACGTTTCAGATGAACAGATTATAAATAGTCCTCTTCCACCACCTCTCCAATGAATCAGTTTTATCTGTTTTGGTAGAAGAGCAAACAAAACGAGCTTTTTTTTTTTTTTTTTAAATAAGAATGGACATAAAGCGGTTTTGATGGATATCCTTTGCTAGAGCTTATGGGGGCTTCTAACTTTGCCAGGTAAACAGAGAGACTAAAATACCAGGTGGCCTAGATTCAGCCTAAACTCTTGTCATCCTGTTTAATTTTCTTCGGCTTTGATTTTGTACATATACCCACTAACATAGTCCTCACTCAGAAACAAAAGCTCTTCCTTATCACGAAAAGGTCCAAGGTAGAATTTCTTTTTTTCTTTCTTTCTTTTTTTTTTTTTAGTCGGAGTCTCACTCTGTCACTCAGGCTGGAATTCAGTGGCACGCTCATGGCCACCCCAGCGTCAACCTGCTGGACTCAGGAGATCCTTCCACCCCAGCCTTCCAAGTAGCTGAAACTACAGGTGCGTGCTACCATGCCTGACTTGATTTTTTGATTTATTGTAGAGTCGAGGTCTCACCAAGTTGCCCCAATCCTTTAGCCTTGGTCTTCCAAAGTGCTGGGATCACAGGCTGAGTCACCACACACGACCAGGTAAGATTTCTTACTGGGCAAAGCAGAATCAGATGGAAAAACGCCAGAAATAATGGAGGCCAATGGACTAAATTTGGGCGCACATGTGCAAATCTCCGACCAACTCCATCGCTCAAATTCTAACTGATATACTGTCATCCTATATTTGGGCTTTGTGTCCCTCACCATTATTTGTTTGGAAGATGGCGATGTGCCATTATGGAATTCACTAGCTCACACGGGCCAGCTGCTGGAGACGTCAGCAATGCTTTGCTGGGTGAGCAAGGTGGACAAATTGTGCCAAAGCGTGAATGTCAGAGCACAGCATGCGGGTGAAGAGCAAGCTTCCCTGCAGCCCTCCCTCCTTTGCCTCTGAACCCTCAGTCCCAGGAGGGAAACAGAGGGAAGAAGAAACCCAGAGATTCCTGGTGAGAAGACGTATGGTACAGGCAGGGGGTGGGTGGCGCGCCTCCCTCTGGAAGAGGCAACAACCTCCTAGAGGTGGAAAGACCAGAGTCCAAGGCATCCGGGGAGAATGCTGGGTGCATCTGGAGTTGGGGAGACCCTTCCTCCCTCACACTCTGATGTGGACTCATGTCGGCGGTGGGGCAGGGAGCACGTTTAAGGGTCAGACAATACTAAGGAGAGAATGAAGCGTAATACACCAGACGCAAGGAAAACACCAAAAGGGCTACTCTGTGCACTTCTGATTTGGATGAATGAAATGATTGATACTTTGCTTATTTTGAAGAAAGAGTTGAGGTGGCCAGCTCTGCTATTCATTGGGCCGTCTTTGCTGTGGCTTACCTCTGAGGACATTTCTTAGGCACTTCATGGGCTAAATCTCTTTTAAGATGTTAGCCTTCCTGAAGCACTAATAAAATATACTTTGATATATGATAAGGGACCACTTTGTCTGAGTCATCATAAACATGCTAGATCCCTTAATTTTAAAAAGTGACAAAAATTAACTCCTAGAAGAGAACTTGAAGAGAAGTCATTTAAAATCGTCTATTTATTTTAAAAAAAATTCTTTGAGAAGTGAGCTGATAAAGAGATGCCCTGGAGAATAAATAAGGACATATATTTCATTGGTGATTTCCTGGTGAGCAGAGGTCTTGCTTTCAGAAATCAATATCTGACATGCTTCTTTGAATTCTGAGAAAAATTGGATTCGTTTTTTAGTTCTTAGAGAGGATGCACTAATCAGTGTGAGAAAGAGCTAAGTCCCTCTCCTAATTCAATATCTGGGTAGCTGTGAAAAAGCTTTGATGCTTCCTTAAAACTGGTTTACTGTGGAGAAGTATCAACATTCTTTCTAAAAGAAAAAAAAAGCATGGCCTGGCACGGTGGCTCAAGCCTGTTATCCCAGCAATTTGGGGGGCAGAGGGGATTGCCTGAGCCCACGGGTTCAAGACCAGCCTAGGCAACTTGTTGAGACCTTGTCTCTACAAAAAATTAGCCAGGCATGGTGGTGCGTGCCTGTGATTCCAGTGACTTGGACGGCTGAGGTGGAAGGATCATTGGAGCCCCGAAGGTCGAAGCTGGGGTGGCCATGAGCATGCCACTGCACTCCAGCCTGGGCGATGGAGTGAGACTCCGACTCGAAAAAAAAAAAAGCGTAAAAACAGGCACATCACAACAGAGATGGCTTCTGCAAAAGATTTCACTGTTGTTAGGGCAAACATAAGCAACAAAGAGTCTTCATGTCCACATTGCAAGTATGTGGTAGAAATTGTTTTCAATGACAGGTTAGACTCACTAATGTCTGAAGCAGAACCTTGTCCATCTTTCACCTCTTGTAAAGACTGTGTTGCATTTGAAATACTCTTTTGTCTTTTCCCAGGATGCTTTGCCATTATACTCAGTGATCTGCATAACCTCCCCCACCCCAAGCTCTTGTCTGATTTTATGCTGAAGGCCGTCCTAGGAACAGGATTCTGATCTGAGATTAAGACACAGAGGCTGAGAAATCTAGCTTTGTGCTACACGCTTTTTTTTTTCTTTTCAGAAAACCTCAGCTAAATCAGGCCCCAAACACCCTGTGTTCTTGGGAAAGAGGCTAGCTGATTTCTTGATCATTCGTGAAGACACACAAGAGGCGGGGACACAGGTTAATAGGCTCCCTTTGTTTAAGTCAACCACAGATGATGCACTAAGTCCTCTGTAAAGCACATTCACTCTCCAGTGAGTTTTGGGGAATTAAGTACTAAATGGAATTTTCATTAGAGCCTCTCCTCCCAGAATTCAAAATGTGCCATTAGGTGCTGATTTAAGAGAACCTCAGTGCTGCATATTCTGGTAGGGAAAGCCTTGTAAATTGGGGCTAATTTAGAAAAAAAGGCTAGTTTGAATGACTGAGCTTTTGGAATGCAAGCATGCGCCTAGAGTTGTGTAGCTTTATTACTTTCAAACCAAGCTACTAAACCGGTGCTTTTAAGAGACAGTCTGGCTAATTAATAAATAGCCAGGACATCCCTGTAATTAGCTTCATTAAATTCCCTAAGACATTATTTTCCTAGCTGTAATGGCAAATCTTAGCCCAGGCTTTGTTAAAGGACCGTCAAAGAGGTCAAGGGCTCTGCGTGGATAAGAACATGCACATCTCGACAGTTTTGCGGAGATGAGGACTTGGGACCCTCGAAACGGCCTCTTTCCACAGGGTGGATCACCTCCACGTTTTTAACGGTCCTCTCCTAAATGCTTCCTAATTTCATGCACGAAAAGTAGCAAATTTGCCTGGAAAATCTTCCATTAGGGGAAAACAGGCCACACGTTGGTTTGAGACTGACCCAACACGTTGATTCTGGGGGCTTCCAGACAAAAAAGGCAGAAAGAAAGGGAGTCGCTGGGGAAGAGAAGGAAGAGAAGAAAGGGAAGGTAGAAATGTTTTATACTTTTTGTTTTCTTTTAGACAATTTATTTTTTAAATTTTTATTTATTTTTATTATTTTTATGTTTTAAGACAATGCCAAAGTCTTATTAGGGAAAGGGGTGGTGTCGTAGTATTGACTCGATTTTGCATGACTTGGGAGCTTGTACTGTTAAAATATTTAATTATTCTAACCAGGAGACGGAGATTCCCCCGCTAAATCAGAGCTATGAAAAGAAAGAATTTATTTTCTAATTTTTATTTTATTTTATTTTTGAGTTGGAGTCTCACTCTGTTGCCCAGACTGGAGTGCATTGGCCACTCCCAGCACCACAGCCTCGACCCGCTGGGCTCTGGCGATCCTTCCGCCTCAGCCTTCCGAGTAGCTGGAACTACAGGCGCGCGCTACCACACCCGGCTAATTTTTCTGATTTATTGTAGAGCTGAGGCCTCGCCAAGTTGCCCAGGCGGGTCTCAAACTCGCAAGCTCAGGCAATCCACTCGCCTCAGCCTCCCAAGGCACGGGATTACAGGCTGACCCACTGAGCCTGGCAAGAAAGAACTTATTAACTGAGGCGACCTATATGACTTTCTCTTCTTTATTCACACAAGGAGACTCCCCCTTTCCTACCCCCAAATTCCCCAAACCATTCCTGTACATACACAAAGGGAAATAAACTAAGTACAGCTCTAGGAAAAACTAGGAATTTTCCTCAAACACTATTCAACTGTATATTTTTTTTTATAGGAATGAGGCCTTGCAATATTGCCCAGACTGGTCTCAAACTCCTGGTCTCAAGCAATCCTCCCACTTCGGCCTCCCAAAGTGCTGGGATTACAGGTGTGAGCCACCACGCCCAGCCCTGTGCTTATTTTTTAACACAATTTTTGCTATGGGATTTATATCTTGTGGTCATTTACTTTTAAATATAAAAGGTAAATGAAACATTTAACAAGAGAACAATGTAAAAAGTCCTCCCCTGACTTTGAATACTTCCTCACGTACACAGCAGAACACTGGACACGGCTCTGGGTGAGGTTGTGCTTGCCTTTATGGCTGACTTCTCTTTTCTAGGCTAGGTTGCTGGACCCGAAAGTGTTGTCCAGAAAGTTTGTCTTAATTTTGCTGATGGGGATTGTGAGAGGGAAGTGAACAGACTGTGGGTCTCCGAGGTGTTCTTGTCAAGCGTCTCATGAGGCTGGGTCTGTAGCACACACGATTAGCTGATGGATGACCAGAGCCTACTTACTACCTGCAGCCTGTGCGGGAAGCCACTCTGATCATTTCAGAACACAACTGAGGCTAGCCTCAAAGATATTCTCCACTGGAACCCTTACAGAGAGTCTCGTCTCTCGGACTGACAGTGGGGAAGCAGCCTGAGGTCCCTTCAACTCTGTCTTCTCAAGCATGTTGGATAAAACGAGGAGGGATCGTCATGACTTGAGATGACGATGACATGTTGAAAAAGATCTATGCTGCTTCTTAAAAAGTAAGAGTTTGATTCGTTTCTCTTCATTTTATGGATTCTCTTTCTTTTTGAAAAACGCTTGCAGAGATAAAGAGACCAGACGTCACATTCTCATAAACTTCATTTGGTTATTGAGGATTTGGGGGAAAAAAAAATCAGTTCTTGAATGTCAGAAATGAAGAGCACAACCAGACACCTGGACGATCACAGGCGTTTTTTTTTTTTTTTTTTTTTTTTGAGTCAGAGTGTCACACCCTCACCCTGGCTGGGGTGCAGTGGCACACTCACGGCCACCCCAGCATCGAACCTCTGGGCTCCAGCGATCCTTCCGCCTCAGCCTTTCAAGTAGCTGGAACCACAGGTGTGTGCTGCCACGCCCGGCTAATTTTTTTGATTTATTGTAGAGACGCGGTCTTGCCAAGTTGCCCAGGCTGATCTCGAGCCCGTGGGCTCAGGCAATCCTCTCACCTCGGCCCTCCAAAGTGCTGGGATTCCAGGCTTGAGCCACCACGCCCGGCCAGCATTTGGTTTTAATTTGAACTCAGACTTGACGTTGCGTTCTGGTAGGGTGTAGGGGTGGTGAGAGGGTGGGGACTGGAGCCAGGCTGAGCTCTGTGCTCCCGGACCCAGGGCAGTTACCTTGCAGCCTTCGCACGTGATGCAGCGATAGTGATAGCCGGTGGCTTTGTCTCCACACACTACACAGAGCTCGTCCTTGTCCAGGTAACTGGGAATATATCCTGTGAAAAAGATAAAAAGAAGAACGTGAAAAAAAAAATCCTATTAAGGTCAAAGACACGCTCTAGCCAAGGTCGCTGGGCCAGAGACAGAACAGGTTTGACAAGCGGTGGTGACGCAGAACAGACTTAATGAAACCAAAGACTATGGCTTCATTTCTTCATGAAGTAAGGATCGTACACTCATAGCGGTAATGCCGGGCCCAGGATCTCAGAATGCCCTAGAAACAGGAGTGCTCACTCTTGTGGCACAGGGGGGAGTGGCAGGAAGGCAGTGGAACCAACGGGTCAAGAAGAGAAGCCAGGATTTGAAACACCCGGAGTGCTCTGAATTCTGGGTAACACACTCTTTCTCACCAAGCTTACTTCAGAACCTGATCTTTTTTTTTTTTTGAGTTAGAGTCTCACTCTGCTGCCCAGGCTAGAGTACAGTGGCACGGTCACGGCCATCCCAGCTTTGACCTGCTGGGCTCCGGTGATCCTTCCACCTCCGCCTTCCAAGTAGCTGGAACTACAGGCACGTGACACCACATCCTACTAATATATATATATATATTAATTGTAGAGATGGGGGTCTCACCAAGTTGCCCAGGCTGGTCTCAAACCCCTGAGCTCAGGCAATCCTCTTGCCTCGGCTGCCCAAAGTGCTGGGATTACAGGCTTGAGCCATAGTGCCCGGTCCAGAATCTGATCTTAAAAGACTCGGTCTGCTTTGGAATCACAGTCCCATGCAATAAATTCAGAAAGCGTATGGTCGAAAGGTCCTGGAGATGATTTTGTATTTTTGAGGTGGGGAAACAGGCCTCTGGGTCACACTAGAAATTACCAGCAGAGACTAAAACCCAGATCTCTTCACTTCTAGTCCTCCAGGATAAGTTACGTTGGTCTTTTTTTTCTAAAAATAGAGTTAACATTTAGTAGAGCGGATTAGGCCATCTGAAAAGAAATTAGGTAAACTTGTGATATTATGGAACATAATCTAACAACACTGGGTAGTGAGGAATGGTCAACGTTTTATTTATTAAGAAAAAGAGAAAATCCAACCATGATAACTCTCTTGAGTGATGTACAGTGAATTTATTAGTTTAAATTCCTCGACCCGGGAAGCTAAAGCTTAAAAGCAAAAAAACCTGTTTTTACTTCTTTCCCTAACCTTGGAGATGAGGGCCCTACACAAGAAACTGATTCAGAAAGGCAAATCCAGTCTAACATACATCAATAGTTCATCAAAGAAGCACGTAGGGCCCCCAAAACCAGAATTATCTTTTTGGAGGACCGGCCTCTTGTAGTACAGGCTTTCCCCATTAGGCAAGTGTTCTAGGAATCCATCAGTATCAGTGTACCAGCAAGCATAGTTGTGAGAGAATTTTTTTCAAGGAGATTTTTGCTATGCATTTGCCCATTTCATGATGAGTGATTTACAAGTGCACCTGTCCATGAATGTGCTGAGTGTTCAGTTTTTGACCAAAACCAGCATAACCGCCATGCCCCACCCTCCCTATTCACACGATCTTACCCCAAGAGACTTTTTGTTTGTTTTCCTGGCTAAAAAAAAGTCCTAAAAGGGAAATGTGGAAGAGGTGAAACAAAAATGGCAGAAGCACTAAAAGGCATCAAAATGGATGAGTTCAAAAACTGTTTTGAGCAGTGGAAAAAGTGTCTCGACAGGTGTCTAGTATCAAACAGAGACTTCTTTGAAGGTGATTGAAGTTTAAACATGTAAGAATAAACACACATTTTAAATAAATAAATCCCTTTTTTGGGGGGGTCTCTCCCTTGTAATTTTAGATATGACCAAAAAGTCAAAATGAGGCATGATTTGTTGGGAGGTGAAGGGAGAGGCTGAGAAAACAAAAATCGTTCTTTCTCCTGATCATGGTTCTTAGAGTTTTTTGACTCAGTAAACTCTTCTTGGTTTCAGTGAAGATTAGCTAGGTTGAAATGACAGATGCCTATTGAATATCTTGTCATGACATTTTCATAAACTTTTTATTAAACTAGATCACTGAGGCTTATTTTCAGGAAAAAAAAAAAGCCATCAAGGAAACCAAAGAAAATGACTTATTTTCATACTTTCTTAGAAATTGATTTTCTCAAAATTTAATTTAGAAGAATGTTCCTTCTTGGAAGGCTGATACATGACTTTAAAGTGAGATTTGATAACATCTAGGATTATATTTTTAAATATCACAGCTTTTCTTGGTTTACTTTTGTATCATGCAAGCCATGATTCATCTGTTGAGTTTGCTTCAAGGGTTTCTGAACTCTCATCAGACATTTTTAAAAAATGGAATTCTGGGAAGGATCTGGGTAGGACAAAAGGGAACAGGAATGCTTTGTGTGTTCATTCAATCAGTCACCTGTTCATGAATTCAGCAAACGTTTATTTAGCAGTTACTATGTGCTTACATTGTGTGAGGTGCTGTGAATATAAAAATGAGTAAGATATGTTTTTTTCCTTTGGAAACTCTCAAGCAACTGAATTATGTTTCTCCAGCTCTGATCATTCCTTAATGAGAGAAAGAGACACGAAAACAAAGGAAAGAGCGTGAAAAGACGCTCGGCATCATTGCAAGGAAAACCACAGTGAGATGCCACTTTATACTCACTAGGATGGTTTCAGCAAAAACAACAGACAATAACAAGTGTTGACATGGACGTGTCTTGTGCATACAAAGACCCACTTATAAAACACAAAGTAACTTTTAACAACAAAATAACTCCATTATTAAAACAAGCACCCCCTCCTGATGAAGGCAAGGGGAGCACACATATTGGAATTGTCAGGAAAGCTACATCTTGACCTTTTATGCCTAGAGGTTAGAGACAGTGGATCCAGTGAAGATTTTTGAGGTCCTGGTATCAAGTACAGAATGCAGAGAGAAGAGGAAAAGAGGCATAGGCCATTTCCTTCCTGTGAATTGGCGTCATGTGTGAGAACCAACTATAATACAGTTGGACACAGTGTTGCTGGTGGGAGGAGCCTGGGGAGAGACCACAGCATGGCGCCCAGAACATCAACCAGAGCCAGGCAGATGCTGGCAATTCATCCTCACTTCTGGTTTCCCTACCCCACCTCACCAGACATGCTGGCTTGATATTTTGGCATCAGCAGTAGGACACTGAAGATTTCTCCCTCTCTATATAGCTCAACAATTTATGCTGATGGTCAAACTGTCCTTTAAGGTTCTTGTGGAGTGCGGCCATAATTCAGTCAGTGAGTGGAACGAGCTTGTTCCACTGTCTGACTGCTAGGTGGGTAGGCTATTTACGCGCTTACTTCTCTTAGATGACCTTTTTGGTGGGTGGAGGTGAGGTGATCAGGCGTCTTTAGTCCAGTCATCAAGACTTCTACAGAAACGTCCACTTAAGTTGTTGGCAGTTGCTTACATGATCATACCCGTGTGCCCCACCCATTGCTTTCTTTTCTCTAAAATATTAAACTCTGAGCCACCCTTTTTATCCAAAACAGTCACCACAGGCAATCACACATCAGTCATTATGCCTAAGTCCATTATTCAGCACTAAATCACTTCCATCAGGGAATAACATCCCATACCTAATGACTAGGTGGGTGGGGATTCTCTCAGGGTTATGGAACGTCCCTGAGGACAGCACATGTTAAACAAGTCTCCTGGAGAACTCTGCCACGTCTTGCTGCTCTATTTCAGTGTTTCCATCTGTCTCTATCATCTCCTTTCTCAGGCTCACCAAAGGAGTCACGTGCTGGCCAATATGTCCGACTAAGAAAAATGCACATGTTGTGTTAGTGCTGTTGCCAGGAGTGGACACTGATGAGTGTCATGGCGTCGGTGTTGGGTTCCGTCTAGAAACAAGTGTAGAAGACACAATCCCGAAAGCTGCCACTGTTGATCTGAGGAACTGCACCTGCAAGTTGCCCCAGGGGACTGCTACAGAAACCTCCTTAATGCCTTCCAGAAAACGGTTAAGACCCATGACAATATGTGACATTCGAAGGATGATATATTTCCCCCAGCTCTTATCAGCTTGGATGCCTTATTCTTCTAATTCGAAGACCATATTGCTACTTCATCAAGTATATTTTTTAATAAAAGCATCTGTTCTTCAACCAAGGCCTTGGAGTTTTTTTTTCCAGTTGGCATTGTGGGTAGGTGTGTTGTCACGATGGAAAAATCATGTTACTTGTTTGCCACAAAAAAAATCACTGAAGGTGAACGCAGCCGCTCACAACAACGCTAGTGGATACACTGATGCCGATGGGTTCTTAGAACACTTACCTAGTGGGGGAAGCCTGCACTACAAGGGTCTGCACTACAAGCCCTCCAAAAGAGAATTCTGTTTTTTCTTGGGTCCCCTTCGTACAATACACGCACAATGCTGTCAAAGTTCCACTATGTTGCAACTAACACTAATCTTCACTTCATTTTAGATTCAAAGGGTACAATGCGCAGGAATGATACCTGGGTGTGTTGCGTGATGGTGAGGTCTGGGCAGAATTCTAGGGAGCCTGCCATCCAGGTGGTGAGCATGACATGCAATTAGCAGTTTTTCAGCCCTAACTCCCTCCCTACCCCAGCCCTTCCCCGTGTTGGAGTCCCCAGCAACACAAAACTTACACAATTGTATTCTTGAGAGATTTCATATGTAGAAGGGGAAAGTTCTGTAAATATGCCCTCTAGATTGAGCAACAGGCAGAGGGCTTCTGGGTTTACACTTGGATTCCATGCGTTCTCCTCTGCGGCTGGCTGGCTTTACTCTTTTGAGTGCATTCCAACAGCACCTCAGGTCCTAGAAGGAGACCCTGGCTACTCCCATCACCGTGGCAGGCACATGGCCCTTAGACGATAGACTATGCAGCAGGTTGACCTCGAAGGCGATGCAGAGTAGAAGATGCTGCCTGGGAGGGGAGATGCAGCAGCAGGAGAGGGCTGAGTTCAGGAGTCTTTTTCATCTGGCTGCCCCGACTTTCTGTGTCAGCCCACCGGCCCAGCTGAGCCGGTCCTGGCATCTCTGGGGAGCGGCTGTCACTGCAATAGTAGGACATATTCTGGGCAGCTCAGAGAAGGGAAGAAGCTTCATGTTGCTGATTCATCTTGTGGCACCCTGGAGCCAGCAAGAACCCTGAGTGGCTCAGGACAGGACGAAGGATGTATATATATATATAATTTATTTATTTTTGAGTTGCAGTCTCACTCCGTCACCCAGGCTGGAGTGCAGTGGCACACTCATGGCCACCCCAGCAATGACCTGCTGGGTTCCCGCAATTCCTCTGCCTGAGCCTCCCAAGTAGCTGGAACCACAGGCATGTGCCATCACGCCCAGCTAATTTTTTGATTTATTGTAGAGACGAGGTCTCGCCAAGTTGCCCGGGTGGGTCTCAAACCTGTGGGCTCAGGCAATCCACTCTCCTCAGCCTCCCAAAGTGCTGGAATGACAGGCTGAGCCACCGAGCCCGGCCTAGGCTACATTTTAACACCTCTAAGAAACATTCACATGCTTAGACATCCTCCTGAGTTTATACTGAAAGCCTCCGTTCCTCCTGCGGCTCAGACCCTCCTGATTTAAGCTGTCTCCCCATTGGTACCTTCCTCCTCATGCCATTTCTGCACATACTTAAACACCATGAAAGGCTTATCCTTTAGCCGTTCTCCAACAAACTAATCCTGATTCCTTTTACATTTAATTCTCGGTATTAGGTACCAAGCCTTACATCATAACAATCTTTCACCCCTTGATGAGTGCTATATTAATGAAGCCACCCACCCATCCATGTGCTGATTTAACAAACATGTGTGGGTCTACTGTGCATAATACTCGCTGGGGACAAGCTTGAAGCAGCATGGATTTTGGGGGCCTTCTGTTGTTGCCGTCATGACCCTGCAGCAGAACTTTCCCAGGGGTCCCATTCCAGGAAATCTTTCTCCAGAAATGCCACTGTTTCCTATTTCCTTCCCTATCACCCTTTGGGAATTAAGCCTCTTCCTTGATGTTTTTCCCTCTTGCTGGCTGGGCCTTTGGTGCTGAGTGATGACGGCAGATGCCGGGTCTCAAGGCTTCAAATTCTGTAGCATGGGGGGTGGGGAGGGAGACGGGGCGAACGAGGGTGGGGGCTGGATCAGAGGTGTCAGTCTAGAAAAGGGGGTGAGAGGCCAGGCTTGGTGGCTCAACCGGTCATCGCAGCACTTTGGGAGGCCAAGGCGAGTGGATTGTCTGAGCCCTCAGGTTCGAGACCAGCCTGGGCAACTTGGCGAGACCTTGTCTCTACAATAAATCAAAAATTAGCCGGGCATGGTAGCGCATGCCTACCTGGAAGGCAGAGGTGGAAGGATCGCCAGAGCCCAGCAGGTCGATGCTGCGGTGGCCGTGAGCATGTCACTGCACTCCAGCCTGGGCGATGGAGTGAGACTCCAACTCAAAAAAAAAAAATGGAGGGGGGGGGTAGGTGAGGACCAAGGACAAGGGACTCCGGATTCCCTTGAGGTTTTAGGGCAGAAAAAGGGGCAAAGCATGTTTTGGATGATTTCTTCTGTCTCAAGAATTCCTGAAGCTAAAATACTAGTTTTAATTTTGGGGGCCAGGCTTGGGCATGACACAGTTTAACACAAAAGAAGTCCCTGGCTAAATTTCCTTCTCCTTGTCCCTGCAGACTCAAATTCTTAACAGCAGACACAATCTTTTCAATCTGCCATTAGAGCTAAAACTCTTGGAAACATAAATCACTAAGAAAGGAAATAGGTTGATAGCATGAGTTTTGGTCAGAATGTTAACCCAAAGGGTCCGTGCACTGGCAGTCTACATCATGTGGCTTAGAGGGAGTTTTTCAAAAAATCTTAGCCGATTTTTAAAACCATGAGGTTTCATGTAACATCCAGACTTCTCTTTTTTTGGATTAGAAAATATAGTTTATTTAGAAAGTAAATTAGAGAGAGAGAGAGAGAGAGAGAGAATGAAGATTTACCTCCCCAATGTAGGGGAAGGAGACAAAGCCAGGAAACGTGGCGACAGCCACAGCCCAAAGAGCACATGGCCACCCCAGAGTCTAGTAAGGCAGTGGCAGCAATGGTCTGGCAATGACCGACATCCAGAATTCTTGCTTCATGTGAAACACTGGGTGACCCGGCGGTACTGAGCCTGAAGTCTCACTGTGTGGCCATCAACTGAGAGAGGAAGGCAGCCTCACCTTCTTCTTTTTTTTTTTTTTGTGAGTTGGAGTCTCACTCTGTCGCTCATACTTTGGAGTGCAGTGGCCGCTCCCGGCCACCACAGCCTCGACCTGTTGGGCTCCAGCAATCCTTTCGCCTCAGCCTTCCAACAGGCTGGAACTACAGGTGCGTGCTACCATGCCCAGCTAATTTTTGATTTATTGTAGAGATGAGGTCTCGCCAAGTTGCCTAGGCGGGTCTTGAACCCGTGGGCTCAGGCAATCCACTCACCTCGGCCTCCCAAAGCACGGGATTACAGCCTGAGCCACCGAGCCCGGCCATGGCAGCCCCACCTTCTGAGAAAGAGATAGCCTTTCCAGTTCTCCGCAGTCAGAACTGCTCCCTATGGTACCCCCAACTCAGAAGCTAAGCCTCGGTGGCTATTTATTTTTGTTCTTGTATTATGTCTTTTCATGAGCAAAAAAAAAAAAAAAAAAATTCACATAATTTTTGTCTTAAAAGTGGGAAGTCAAAAGTCATCCGAGGAAAATGAAAGCAAACATATTTCTTCATGGAAGTGAGAAATATCCTCACCATCTAGTGAATAAACATTGTGTGTCTTGGTTGAAACATTTTTTTTTTTAAATTTTCATTTTTTTTTGAGTTGGAGTCTCACTCTGTCGCCCAGACTGGAGTGCAGTGGCCGCTCCCGGCCATGCAGCCTCGACCTGCTGGGCTCCAGCGATCCTTCCACCTCAGCCTTCCGAGTAGCCGGAATTACAGGCATGCGCTACCACGCCCGGCTGATTTTTTGATTTATTGCAGAGATGAGGTCTCGCTGCCCAGGCGGGTCTCGAACCCGCGGGCTCAGGCAATCCACTCACCTCAGCCTCCCAAAGGCACGGAATTACAGGCTGAGCCACCGAGCCCGCCTCTAGTTGAAACATGTAAACAAAGCAGCCGTGATGAAATAACCCTGCCACTCCCGTTTGTATCGGCTCTCTGGTGCTGGTAGGCATTGGGATTCTAGAACCTTGGTCCTAATGGGCTCATTCCTGTTTTAAAAGAGCGGAAAGGCATAGTTATCAGAAGAGTAGGAAAGGAAGGAGAAAGGACCACTGGAAATGGGTGGTCGTTGCCTCTGACTTTGCTGGGAAGGGCAACTTAGGGCTCTGGGCTCAGACGGAAGCACCCACAGCCATTCAGGCCCTGTGCTTGAGAACAGGTGGCTTGTCTTGACTTGAAAGTCCATTCAACATGAGATTCGAGGTTACAGTTCTAAGCCTGTGGGTTATCAGGCCTTCTGTTACACGCAGGGGAAGGGACTGTTGCATTCATCCTTGGAATAGCATGAGTGTGGTTAGAAGCTGTTTTTGTTTCGATTGTTGTTAGAATGCATCCCTGCAGGCGTATTCTGCAATCAGGGAAGTCGGGCACTTTGCAGGGTATGAAATAAAAGAGGCTCCTGCCTTCATGGTGCGTATGATCTCGACAGATGTGACATGAACAAGCATCTGTGATGAGGAGAGCCCAGAGCCAGACTGTAGACATGATCTGGTCCATATACATGAGGATGGATGCTCCGGTGTACCCCCCTTTGAGAGAACTCGATATACGAAAATCTAAACACGATGTTAGGCAACTGAGGCGGGATTTTCACATTATACAAAGTTTCTTTGCAGAAGATCTTTTAATTCAGATGTTCTCTAAATGGTAAGCTCTTCGCCATGAGTGCAGGGGTTCTCAAATGAGGGTGATTTTGCCCCCAGGGGACATTTGGCAATGTCTAGTGACATTCTTGGTTGTCATAGCTGGTGTGTGTGTGTGTGTGTGTGTGTGTGTGTCTGTCACTGGCATCTAGTGGCTAGAGGATGGGGAAACTACTAAAATTCTCAAATGCAAACGACAGCTACCATAACAAAGAATTATCTGGCTCCAAATGTTGATAATGCCAAGGCTGAGAAACCCTAATACACACACACACACATTTTACACAACAGATTCAGAGCTCTTTTGTACAACAAGAGAGTGTGGCCAAGTGTGGTGGCTCACACCTATAATCCCAGCACTTTGGGAGGCCAAGTGCGGAGGATCGCTTGAGTTCAGGAGTTCAAAACCAGCCTGGGCAACATAGTGAGACCCCCATCTCTACAAATAATAATAATAATAATATAAAACAAGGGACAGCTGCCTTTGAAGGTAGGGCTGGTGGGGAGGGGTGAGGGGGAGCACATTGCTGGGTAATAGAAGAGGCTGGGGGTGGCGAGCTGAGTGAGTGACAAGACACGGTGCAGACTGAGGGGGCAGGGCGGCCCACCAGGGTGTGGCTGGCAGTGGGCGGCAGCTGGAAGAAAGCATCCTTGGTCTGGGATGAGGGCTGGGGAGGCAGAGTGGCAGACCCACGGAGAGACAGCCCAAGATCTCGGGAACAGAGGATGTGGGTAGAGGCGTAGAGCCAGAATCAAGATGGCACTCTTCAGGGTGGGGAGGGTTAGTGGAATTTGTGTTGATCTGCCAGGTCATGGAAAAGGCCCGGAAGGAGCCCTGGGTGGGTGCAGGGCGTGGGGGAGAACTGGCCCGAGCAGCAGGAAGCAGAAGGCTTGGAGGTGGAGGGGACCTGGAGAGAACAGGACACCATGGTGGCAGCGTCTGCAGGTAAGGTAAGGGGGCTTGGTGGGGTGACTGCCTGAAAGCACACTCTGGGGGTCTCCAGGAGAAACTAGGAGAGTCTCCACAGCAGCTGGTATTAAGGGGGGTGGGAGGAGGGTGGCACCAGGGACAGTGCAGGGAAGCTCAGCAGCCCCGAGGCGCTGCCAACAGGAAGGACACGGATGCCCGGCAGGCAGTGGGGAACAGAGGACCCTGAGAGATGCATCCTACAAGCTGGACCAGAGGGGACGGGAGCGCAGGAAGCAGCCTGACCTCAGGGAGAGCTGGGAGCAGAAACAAAAGCTTGCAGCTTGACTGTGGGAACACGTTCACAGAGAATGCGAGGCGAGACGGGGACCCCACGCAGGAAGTCAGCTGCGCCCCATCCCAAGCCCGCCAGTGTCCGCTCCATGTGCTCACAAAGCCTGGCTCTGCACCACCAGCACGCCTCGTGCCAAGGGCAGTGCATGCCTGCGCAAGGCCAGGGCATCCAGAGAACTCGCTGAAGGACACGCCCTTGACCACACAGAGAGCTGGTGCTCAGGAGAGAAAAGGAATCAGCCTGTGCCTCTGTCTGCACGTGGACTTGGTTTGGGCACCAGGACTGCTCCTCACCTTGCTTTCATCTCTAGGTGCCAAGAGGGGCTTTCATGGAACCTGGTACACAGGTGGTACACAGATGTGTTCTGAATTTTTAAAAACGTCTTCCGGGGTGGTAGCGACTCCTGAGGGTATGCGGGGGACAGGGACTAATTTAGCACCCCAGCCTCCCGTCGGCATCCTGGCCACTAGACATTGTAGGAAAACCCAAGATCGCATTAGCCAGTGAAGAGGTGAGTTCTGCCGCACTCAACAGTTTGCTGGGTGGACTGATCACATCTGTGTTTCAGTGAAACACAGGGGAAGAGTAAGGATGGGAGAGAGGGGCGAGAAAGAGGAAGACAGGGAGAGAGAGGTGGGGAGAAAGCATGGGGAGGGACAGAGACAGAGGCAGAGGAAGAAAGGCCAGGAACGAGAAAGGGAAAGCGTGTCGTGACCACCTCACACGCAAGATTGTGGCTGGGCGTCATGGTGTGATGGAACTCACACACCTTCTCCTTTGGGACTTCCTGTCCTGCCTCTGCTCACCAGACTGAGGGCGACTCTAGGGTGTGACGGCTCCTGTGTCTCATGTAACATTCTTTTGGGGGAGGGCAGACTTGGGGTTGCCCCATCCTCAACTCCGTGCACAGCAATTCTTCTCTAGCTTTAAAAGGGGCCAGATAAATTCTAATTAGACATTGTGTTTCTCTGGGGCATAATTCTTCTTTATAGCCTAATCCTCTTGATGTGGGTCACCTCAAACATTCCCTAACTTACCATTTAATTGCCATTGCTAATGTCTGTGCAAGGGCTCATGTGGAGACAACAGAGCCACAGGACACGGGGAAAAAAAAAAAAAAGACAGAATTCTGTCTCCAGGTCAGAAGGCTAATGAAAACAGAATCAGAAAATCCAGTTCTGAGTTTTTAAAAAGTGTCTTCCGGGGTGTTATCAACTCCTAAGGGCATGTGGGGGGCAGAGCCTAATTTAGCATCCCGGCCTCCCCTCAGCATCCTGACATCTGCTATGACTTTTTCCTGTCTGCAAAACCGAGGCTGAAGAGCATGATCGTTGATCGATCGAAAACAAAACTGAACAAGACAAACACATCCCAGCTCCTTGATCCTGCCTTCAAAACAGGAAATTCTTCTTCTCTTGGATATGATAACCCACTCTGATGCGAACGCTCTAGCCACTCTGAACATGCAACTCCTACAAAGTCTGACGGCATGTAGAAGTCCAGGCCAAGAGCCCTGCTAAGGAGGGCTGTCAGGGTGGGCTCCGGGGAGAGATTCTGTTTCAACAGACTGGACTGGACCGAGAGGCTGTCGGGCAAATTTGCCTTCAGAGCAGCCAGAGGCAAGCTGTTTGGGAACTTGGGAATGCAGTCGGAATTTCTGTTGGAATGGCCAGGAGGGGGGGGGGAGAGAGAGAGAGAGAGAGAGAGAGAAGAGAGAGAGAGAGAGAGAGAGAGAGAGAGAGAGAGAGAGAGAGAGAGAGAGAGAGAGAGAGAGAGAGAGAGAGAGAGAAACTTTTAACTTTGCTGAAACCACAGCCACAAAGTAGAGGGCAGCACACGACCCAGGTTGCCTGTTCTCCATCATCTCATCCCCAAACTCTCTCCCTCCTCTTTTTTTTCTTTGAAAGCAGGATTTATTGAGAGGACAGAACAGCTCCCAGAGCAGGAGGGGACCCAAATGGGTTGCCCTCTCCCTCTTCTTGTTGTGTGCCCTTGAACCAGCCCCCCAGAATGACTCTAACTAGTGACTCAGAGCTGTGCTACTTGAAAGGCAATAAGTAAGGAGCTCATGTCATCTGAGTGATGGCAGGGTTCTTTCTTGAGAATTAACCCTTTATTTTCTCATAGTCTATATAAAAGTAAGACAGGCATTACTTTCTGCATCTCGGCCTTCCTCAATGTGAAAATTACACCGACTGCCCCTTCCACACCTCTCCCATTCTTGAAGTTTTATTTTAAACGCGATTCAATGAACTGAAGTCTGGCTCTCCTTAGTTCATGTTCTTAGTGCCTTAGGAGCTTGATAACTTTTTTCTCTCTTGGCTAAAAATGAAAAAGCCATAGAAAAACAACCTAAAGAAATTGAAAAGTCCTTCTAAAGTCTACCAACTAAGATAACCACTCTTAACACCGGGCAGTGTAGCCTTCCATTATTTCATCAATGTGTACCTATAATACCATTAAAAAAAAAAAAGATTAGGATCATTCTCTACATGCTAGAAAACAAAGGCTAGAGAATAAGTCATCCTAAAAAAAAATAAAGAAAAAGTTATGACCAGCTGCATTATTAAAGAGTTTATAAAGCTGAACTAGCAGCAAGAAACACAGATGAGGCAATTATACATTTTTATCTATTGTGAATAGATAAAAATCCAATTGGAAAATGAGGCCTGCCCCACTGAACACCTGTTTGTAGTCTTAATTTTGCCTTAATGAGACACTTCTGATGTCTTCCAACGCAACAAAAATCAATAGTGGATCAATATGGATCAACGTGCTGGGGGCAACCTTTTGTCCCAAGAGACAGTTAACAGCTGGGTTTAGTTTGACTGGGATTTACTTGAAGACTTGTAAAAGTAAATAATGGTGCATTTAAGAATATTTGCCTGCTTTGATTTAGTGAGTTTGGCAGGTGGCAGTGGCCTTCCAATGGCATATGGCTTTGAAATTACATCAATATATGCATACAGTGTGTCTTTCCCTTCAGTTCACACATCAAATTAATTAGTAAAGAATCCCTGGTTTAACATTTTACAAGCAAATGTTCCCTAGTGCTGGCTGAAGAAAATATAGAGAAAAGAGCCTGAAAAGTTCTGCAGGAATTTTTAAGAATAGCAGAATGCCCAGATCGAGAGACAAGAGACCAATATTTTCTTGTGATCCTACAGCACAACGAAAGGCATGTCCAGGTATGTCAAATAAAGCAATGTTGATTTCTTCTTTTCAAAGTTAAATTAATTGTCATAGAAAATGAAACAGAGAGCACACTATCTCAACGCCCCCATGAGGAGACTTAGCCAGTGTGTCACTTGCCATAAACGAGAAATCCTGATGCCCTTTGGGAGGGTACAAAACTAAATGAAAATACGGATCACTCTGAATATGTTCTATAAGAGGTTTTAATCATAGAGTCACACTGAGAAAAGCAAGTGATACATTTTTTAGGAACCACAACAAAATAAACATATTATATTTTGAGGTGAATTTCACAGAGAAAGTTCCCTTTGAAGATCAGAGGACCTCAAGTTCTTGCAAATTACAGAATACTGTAAATTTAGTTCTCTATGCAATAGCCTGTCAATTGTATATAGAACAGAATGAGACTCGGGTGTATCTGCACTACCATTTACACTATTTTATTTGTTCATTTCTTTTTCTTCCTTTTTTTTTTTTTTTTAGGAAACTAAGGTGTACTTTATTTTATTTTATTTTTTTAATTTTAAAGATGTGGGTTACAGCCGGGCTCGGTGGCTCAGCCTGTAATCCCGCGCCTTTGGGAGGCTGAGGTGAGTGGATTGCCTGAGCCCGCGGGTTCGAGAACTGCCTGGGCAACTTGGCGAGACCTCATCTCTACAATAAATCAAAAAATCAGCCGGGCGTGGTAGCGCATGCCTGTAGTTCCAGCTACTCGGAAGGCTGAGGCGGAAGGATTGCCGGAGCTCAGCAGGTCGAGGCTGCGGTGGCCTGGAGCGGCCACTGCACTCCAGTCTGGGTGACAGAGTGAGACTCCAACTCAAAAATAAAAAATAAAAAATAAAGATGTGGGTTACAATTCAGGATTAGGTACATAAGTGGTCATCGTACAGGTGAAGTTTGGGTCTCCCCATAATCTTCACTTTGCACTATTTCCAAAAGAATTTCTATCTGGCAGTTGCCACTGACTTTCCTGGGTATACTACCTGTTTGCTTCTTTTATTTTTTATTTTTTGGCAATACAAGAAATGGTCTATTGACAGAATATTAAACAGCACTATAAAGCCATTGTGTCTATTAAGACAAAAGGATGTTGCATTTGTTCAAGAGCAGATGTTTTGAAGGATGTTTTGCTTGCTTTCCCACAGAGGTTTGTATGACATGATTGCAGATACATTAAACTTTAGGGACCCAATGGCAAGGTTAAATATATCGGTTTTTGTTTTGAGTTTCACGTTCTTACAGTTTGATGTGGTTACAAGTAGATTATTTCCAGTTTACATGGATAAGTAACTATATTTAAATGAACATTTACCAATCCTAGCCTATCAATATTCTAGTACTGTCCAAGAAGTCATGACAATGATTTCACTCGAGAACTAAGACAAACTTTTCATAGGAAATGCCAAGAAAAAGTCAAATGAGTTTTTAACCTGAACCTGAACCGGGGAGAGTTATCCACTTCAAACGCCACGACACCTACCCACCTGCCGGAAGACTCTTGCATATTTCCTTCAGCAAAGAAGCCAACGATTCTCCTCTGGGGTAACATAGATGCACTTGCCCAAGACAACCTAGAAAACCCACTCGAGCTGGCTTTCTCGTACGTGAAGAGAAAAAGGGCTTGGAAGTCTTGGCGCTCATAGAGTCCTGCAATCCCCTAGCAACCTCCCTTCCTGCCGTTTTTAATTTCGAATATTCAGAGTTCAGATCCAAAGATCTGACGCGGCCGATGGAAACGGTAACTTTCAGACGAGACGGAAACAAAACACGGGAACGCGGGAGACACGGACGCAAGAGGTCCCTACCTTTTTTCTGAGAGTGCGATGGCGACTGCCCTGGAGGAAAAGTAGGTTTTTCTTCCGCGAAATAGTCAGGTTGGCTGTATTGATTCAGGGCCATGTCCAAGTCAGACTCCTTGCTTTTAAACATGTTTCCAGGGTAACTACAGGTATAAGGCTGGTTCACTGCCCAGGCCTGTTCCATATATATGTTGTTACTGGGCACAGCCTGACCATCACAACCACCGTAACCTGGACTGTCTTCAAAATACGCGTAATGATCAGTGGACTGCATGTAGCAGTTGCTGCCGGCAGCTGGGTGCACTTCATATATTTCTTGCATACAGTAGTTCATTTTGTTGCCCTGGTTCAGTTTCTACTTTACATATGCACACGGTCTACGCATGCACTCGCCAGCCCCATCCACCAGGAGCCAGGCATATACGCCCAGGAGCTAGCATACATACACATGAAAGGAGAAGAGAGATGAATAAACACCACCACCAACCAGCACAGCACCCGGCTGCTGTCGCTCTGCAATAGACCCCGATGTGCTCCAGTCCTATTTAGACCAGGTGTCTTTTGAGCTCTTCTGCCATCCAGACATATTGGAAAGCAGACTGATGACTATCAAAGGTCTTAAGCGGGGCATGCAGCTAGCTAATTCCTGGGGAAGATGACAGGCAGGTAAGAATGACCTCCGCCCAGCCAGGGGAGTGCCGGTGGGAACGCTCTTGTGACTCTGAAGCTGCAAAGATTCATTTTATACACCGTTTTTAACCCCTTTCAACATGATTAGAAAATGATTACTCACTGTTGTGTCATTTTGGTTGACAGCTTAAGCACGAAACATTATAAAGACATCTTAGAGAATATCCTTGGATACAAAGAAAATCCTAAAATCAATAATCTGGTTTATTAGCATGAACCAGAGAAAATCCAGTAGTAATGAGCCTGATGACTGACTGACTCCAAAACATTAATCTAGTTGTGCAAATGTTAGTGGTTGAATCTGTTGTTGAATGTTACTGATTGGCTTTTAATACCAGGATCCGACCCTCTTCCCATGAGACACGGGTCCCACTGGCTTTTAAAACATGCCAAGGAAGGGCGCATCGCAAAATGCCACGGATGTCTGTTTTATTCGGTTCCATGCACCTGGTCATTTTCTACAGCATAAGCACAAATTGACATGAGCCCTAACCCTTAGATTAAACTCTGTTCAGTTCTGCGTTTATGCTTTGTTTACGAGGACAGGAGAGAGAGGGTGTCATGGTTCCTCTATGAGGAATACCCCATATATTATATCAGTTTTCATTTTCTGCTTGTATTTGATAGCACACTGATCAGTAGTGTGTGAACAACTGTGTACACCTATAATTTCATTCCCATTCAGATCTGCTTTTGAGATGGTTTTCAAGATTTAATGTGACTTAAGGAGTATTCCTCTACTTGGCATTTAAAGATAGTGATCTGAAAGGGAAAAGTATTTTCTGTAAGAACCACTGTACCTTTTAACTGGGAAGTTAACAAATACCAAATTAGACCATAAATGTGTGTTAAGATGGTTACTCAAAACATTCTCCCTCTGTGGGTGGCGGCCAGAACACACGTCATGACTATGCATAGATTCTAGATCATGACATCAGTCAGGGTGGACACTGCTTTTTTGTATGTTAGGGGCTCATTCTGTCTTCTGGAGTCTGCCTCAGGTGGTGACATCTGCACTTGGATTCTTGGTGGTCCGTGAACGTGTGACTTTGTTGCATTTCCCTCCAGAGGGACCACATGCAACGTAATACTGTAATTTTCAACAGTGAGACCTTTGCTTTGGACACGTAGCCCTAGTCACTTGCAATGTGGAATTCTGGGGTAGATACACATGGCAGAAAAAAGGGGGGGTTTATAGTCATTCAACAAACTATTGGGTGTCTGTTAAGCACAGAGCAGGGAGGTGGTAGCTATTAAAAAAAACAATGATCACAGTGCCTGCTGCTAAGTAGCTGAATAGCACATATATTAAAGGCACAGTAGGCCAGGCGTGGTGGCTCAAGTCTGTAATCCCAGCACTGTGGGAGGCCGAGGTGAGGGGAATGCCTAAGCCCACGGGTTTGAGAACAGCCTGGGCAACTTGGGGAGACCTCGTCTCTACAATGAATCAAAAAATTAGCCGGGCGTGGTACTTATAGTTCCGGCTACCTGGAAGGCTGAGGTCGAAGGATTGCTGGAGCCCAGCAGGTCGACACTGGGGTGGCTGTAAGGATGCCACTGCACTCTAGCCTGGGTGATGGAGTGAGACTCCAAATCAAAACAAAACAAAACAAAACAAAAAGGCACAGTCAAGCGGACCACTGTTGTGCCATCTTTAAGAAACCCAGGCAGACACACGTGGAGGTGAATAACGGGACTCCTCGAAAAACCAATTGAAGACACAACAGGTGGAAGAACGTTCTCCAGTTGGTATACATGAACTTGGAACACGAATCGTGGCATCCTAGAAAGCATGGAAGTTATCATAAGGGACGAAAAACACAGCTCACGTTTTACTAGTGTTGCCACTTTCTGAAAACTCTTAAAACAAATAAAAGATTTATTCACAAGTGTTTTTAAGAACACATACACATAATATTACAATTAACATTCTCTCCCTACCGAAAATGTCAAAACATTTCATTGGAAGCAGTAACTATTTTCTGAAAACCCCAGGAAAAGAGATCCAGGCCTTATGTTTTTTTGGTCTGATCTCATTTATTTATCTCAAATTTCCCAAAACTAATCTGAAAATTAATCTTTCAATAAAGCAGTTTTCTTTCCTGGCAAACACACATGTTCCAAAGTCTCTTTTTCTGGATAAGAGCTGTGTGTTGAAGCCATCTGATTCTGCAGCTTTGCCCAGTGCATTTTCTGGCGCTCTCTCTGTTTCACGGGAGGCAAAACTCCAAACTATTTCTTGCTTTTCACCAGTAACAACATCAACCAAAGTCAGAGCCTCAACTTTCATTCCAAAGGAAAACTAAAAAACACTTTTCAGAAATCTCTAATTGGGCTTAAAATCAGAGCGTCATCCTTCCTGCAAACTGGATAGAGGCACTGAAAAAGACAAGGATGATGGCTGAAAAACTTTCTCTTGATTTTTACTAAACTTTTGGAAAGTCCGTGAGGGTCAATAGCATTTTTATTGACTTAAAAAAAAAATCCTGAATTCCCTCAGAAATCTTTAAACAGAGAAAAGTTTCAAAACATATTTCAGGGAACCCACCTCCTCACCAACTCATTACTTGGAGAACACAGAACAAAACATTCTGCTGTAAGAAAAGGATTGGCAGTAGTGGGAAACTGCCGAGGGTAGGGTGGGACAGGATTGGTAGTAGTGAGAATCTGCCTGGGGAAGGAGGATACACCTCGCCAACAAGGGTACCTTGAACATTTGTATACCTAACCCTGAATTGTACTCCACATCCTTAAAATAAATTTAAAAAGGCAAAAAAAAAATGTATAAGTAAAACATTCTGAAACGCATTCCGTCTCATTCCAGGTGGGAATGCCCTTGACCTGTAATGAATGCACGGAATGCTCATTACCATTAGTTGAAAATGGAATTCAACACTCCCACTGAATTTGAAATATGGGCCCTCACATCGTCATATAAGCAGTCACATCTGTCACCTGTGATCCATCTCGAATGCTTCTTTGTCAAGTCATAAAGCAATCTAAACATATGATGTGTCACAGAGTGAACTTTAGTAAGGTTGTTTTCTTCTTTTCTTGATTGACCACACTAATTTAGTTATTTAAGAAGTATTTGACCCACAAGGCATCAAACGGCCTTAAATAAACTCAGGAGGGCTTTAAGAATTCTCATGAGAAGTGTTTCAAGCAATATTAATTGACTACATGTATGCCTTCGTCTATGCCTGGAAAGAAATACCCTACAAGGATAAGACTAACCACTGATGTCTGGAAAAGCTCACAAGCAAACAAGAAACCCTCCAGGTCTCTGAAGGAGGAAAACTGTTTTTGTTGATTCTCAAATGCAGCTGTACATGGAGATGACCCGAGAAACTTCAAAAAACACGAATGCCTAGGCATCATTCTTAGGAAGCCTGTTTTGATCATGGTGGGGTGAAACTCTAGCATCAAGGTTTTTACAAATTCCCTAAGTCATTTGCATGGGCAGCAACATTTGAGAACCACTGTTCTACTAGGCATCTGACCTCAGTCCCTTCACCACATGCCAGGGCATCTTGCCCACTTGACTCACTTTTCACTTGTGGTTTCACTACGTATTTCCTTTGATTCTTAGAAATGTCCATACCTCAACCGTGGCTTCACCTGCCCTTGAGTTACCTGGTCAAACAGAGGAGACAGGTCAAACACACACCCCAGGAAAGAATGCAATATAAGGAAGTGGAAGAAATTTGATATGGGGACCCAGGGACATCTGCCTTGGGAGACAGGGCAGCTTACAGAAGAGGTAACCGTGAACTGGCTATAGAAGAGCATGTAGGGTTTAGGAGTGGAGTCTCAGCGATGAAACAGCTGAGCAGAGTGTCTTAGGGAGAGTGCTATCAACACTTAGACTCATGACCAGGCGTGGTGGCTCACACCTATAATCCCAGCACTTTGGGAGACTGAGGCAGGCAGGGGGATTGCTTGAACCCAGGAGTTAGAGACCAGCCCGGGCAACATCGCAAGACCTCGTCTCTCCAAAAAAAAAAAAATTGGCCATGCACACCTGTAGTCCTAGCTTACTCAAGAGGTCTAGGCAGGAGAATCACCTGAGCCCAGAAGGTCGAGGCTGTGGTGAGCTGTGATAGTGCCACTGCGCTCCAGCGTGGGTGACAAACAGTTATAAACTGATGACATCCAGTATGTATCTCCATCCCAGATGTCTCCTCTGAATCCATGTGGCACCATGTCTGGCTAATTTTTTTATTTATTGTGGAGGCGAGGTCTTGCCAAGTTGCCCAGGCTGGTCTCAAATCCCTGGGCTCAGGCAATTCTCTTGCCTCCCAAAGTGCTGGGATTACAGGCGTGAGCCACTGTGCCCAGCCCTAAAAGCAGATCTAAATGTTAGGTAATGTCTTACAACCAACTGTCAACTTGGCACCTCCATTTGCACAACCAGTCAGCATCTCCAGCTCAGATCTCTCTAATACCGGTTCCTCCCACAGTCTTCCTGTCTCAGTGCCACCATCCACTTGGGGGCTCAGGCATACAGCCTTGGGGCGCTCCTTATTTCCTCTCTCCTCCTCACTGCTACATCCAACCCATTAGTAAGTTCATTGGTTCTTCCTCCAAAATATGTTTTTCTTTTTATTCCTTTTCATTTTTTGAGTCAGAGTCTCACTCTATCGCCCCGGCTGGAGTGCAGTGGCAAGCTCGTGGCCACCTCAGCCTCGACTTGCTGGGCTCAGGCGATCCTTCCGCCTCAGCCTGCCAAGTAACTGGAACTACAGGCGCATGCCACCACACCCAGCTAATTTTTTTGGCTTATTGTAGAGATGAGGTCTCGCCGAGTTGCCCAGGCTGGTCTCAAACCCCTGGGCTCAAGCGATCCTCTTGCCTCGGCCTCCCAAAGTCCTGGGATGACAGGTGTACCTGAGCCACTGATCCAGCCCAAAATATATTTTTAATCTAGCCAATTCTTTATCTGCACAGCCATCATTCTAGTCCCAATCACCATCATCCCCTAAAAGGATTCCCCGGTGGCCCCCTCCCTGGCCTGAGCTCCTTTGATACTTTCTTGTTGCAGGAACTGAAGGGTGATAGTTTACAAACTGCAAATCAGATCAGGTGTCTTCCTTGTTGAAACCCTTCGTGGTTCTTGTTGTTCCTTGAGCATTCAAGTTTTTGCCGGCCTCAGAGACACTACCTGTGACCTTTCCTCTGTCTGAAGTGTTCCTCCCTTCCGCTCTTCACAGGACAGGGCCCTTCTCATTCTTCAGGACTGGCCTTAAATGTCCCCATCTCTGCCTTTCAGGAACCTCTTGATTTCACTACAGACCTGAAGGCCCCAATATTTATCACATACACAGCAACGGTCACTTGGTCACAGAAAATGTGAAGAACTCTCAGTGCACCAATATCCAAGGGCATTAAAGAAGAGTGAAAATGTTACAGATTGCAGTAAATGGATTATCTTAGGCTTGGAAAGTTCTTGGGAGATAGCTATTTGTCTAAAAATGTATCCAATTTGTTCTTTTATATCTTTGGCACCAGAGAACAGAAGTAAACCTGTTTATTAAACCCACCTCAATTGAGGTTATGGGACCACAAATAGGTATCATGAATGCCAATCATCTCTGCCCCAAGAAAAGGCATAAAAAGGATAAAAATATTTCCTGCCCCCCGAAGGAACTACCCAGATTGAGGAAAGTTCCCTTAATAAAGGTAAAGACATGTGGGGTGATCTTTCTATACAAGATGCTGAAAGCATAACTATTTTTTTTGTTGAGACAGGGTCTCACTCTGTCGCCTAGATTGGAGCGCAGTGGCACAATCATGGCCACCGCAGCCTCAACTTGCTGGGGTCAGGCGATCCTTCAGCCTCAGCCTTCCAAGTAGCTGGAACTACAGGCATGCGCCACCATGCGCCAGCATGCGCCACCATATCTGGCTAATTTTTAAAATTTATTGTAGAGGCGAAGTCTTGCCAAGTTGCTCAGGTTGGTCTCGAACCCCTGGGCTCAGGCAATCCTCTTGCCTCTGAAAGTCCTGTGATTACAGGCGTAAGCCACTGTGCCCAGCCCTAAAAGCAGATCTAAATGTTAGGTAGTATATTTTGGAAGACACTAAAGTGTTGCACAAAAACTTTCTGAGCATGCTTTCACGGTCTTTTGATGTCTGGAATCTTCTGATTCCTTGCTTTTTAAGAAGGACCCCATGTTAGTCCAAATTCCAGAGGCCTGTGCAAGGGCATGCTCCTGGAACTTTGAGATCTCTCTTCTTCAAAGGAGCCCTCCCCACAGACCTTAACATTCATGGGAAATTCATGGAGGCAGAGACTCTCCTAGGCTTTCCCAGGATCCCACAGCATTCCATCTGGAACGGACCTGCACATTCCATGCGTATTATCATTTGGCTGATGAGAATACTGAGTTCCAGGGGGACAAAGTGACTTGTCCCATGATCTGTGGTCGCTTTTGGGACCATGACCCAGCCCTGCATCGATGGCATCGGAACTCCTATCCTAGGAGGGGCTTTCGTCTTCCCCACTGCTTCCCCAGTGCCTCAGGGTTAAGCAAATGCTGCAGAAGGGAAGTCAAGGGACTTGTCCCAGGCCTGGAGTGACTCTCCTTCCTCAGGACTTCCGCCCAATGACGGGAGGCTTGAGTCACTGAGATCACACCCAACTCCAACCATTTTAGAAACGTCTACTACCTCAATCCTAAGTGTGTCCATTGGCATGACTCCCCCTCACTCTCCATACCTGGGATGGTGACAGTCTCATGAAATGAACACCCTGGCTACTGGATGAATATTCAGATGGTGTTGCCAAAGTGGCCCGACAATGCTGTCCCCAAGAGATGATATGAAGAAAAAACAATAAAGAGAGATTTTTATGGTCCAACAAGTTTGGGAAAGACACACCTGCTGAACTTTGTATGACTCTGTATAACAGCATTTTCCAAAGACATCTGATGGTAGAACACGTATGTCTTGTAACATCATTATGGGTGTTTCACATAGCAGGAGCGGAGGCTGTTTGCAGGGATACAGCCCCCAGCGGGATGGTGTCCTTCTCAGATTACACACCAAAAATAGAGAAGGGGGGAACCTTCTGAAAGGGAGTGTCCTTTTTTGGTCTTTACCCAAGAGGAAAGCTAGTGATCAGACTGGCTGGACACTCAAAGTACACATCTCTGGCTGGTCACAGGACAAGACAGGGGCTCTGAGTGCTTGGATTAAGTCTGTCATGACAGGAACAGAAGCTTAAAGCTCTCCTGTCTGGAAACAGTGTGCTCTGAGTTTGTTTCCAATTTTTTCTCCTTTGGCATTTAATAAAAGCTTTTTGATAGTTCTAGCCTGCTACAGCTCCACAAAAGGGCACCAAGGGGAGACTTTTGCTCACCATCCATCAACAAGCAGAGTGTGCTTTTACAAAAATGTGCTTGAGAAAGTGACAGCGCGGTTTACTAGCTGAAGGGGAATGGATTCTGATCTGGAGCAACGGAAACGAAATGGCTCTGATGAGAACACCCAATTAGGAACAAGACCCTCTGGGGACCCAGGTTGAGGGAAGCGGGTCCAGTAGTTGGATTGAGACATGTTCAAGGGGAAGGAGGCTCTTATCAAGGCAGCCCTGGTGGCTTCCTCAACTGGGGCACTCTCTTTGGGATCGCGGGTTTTGTAAAACAAAGGAAAAATTCTAAGCACACCCCCCCCACCCCCCGCCCCGACTGACAGACTCTCTTTGGGCTAAAGGAGACCTGAAGAACTCAATTCCAGGCTATGACAGGAAAGAAGATTAGACATACCTCATTGAACACCTTCCCTTTTGGAGTTGAGGTGCAAATGACTAGTATTAACGTGAAAACGGATCCCGAGACTAACAAAACAGACTCTGTGGCAGTGAGGTACCAAATTCCAGTCTGACTCTGGAAACAACATCACGTGACAGAGAGCAGGCCCTAAGGGAAATGCAAATAGTTTACCCCCAAATATATTTCTCTGACATACTTTGGAATGGCCCTGCAAAGCTGTCTCTTGGAAACATTGACATCTGTAGAGAATTTCCTTCTCCAGGTCTTTCTCAGATCCAGGAGGAATCTAACTAAAGAGTCTGACACCTTATTTTTTTTTTTTTTTTTGAGTTGGAGTCTCACTCTGTCGCCCAGGCTAGAGTGCAGTGGCACGCTCATGGCCATCCCAGCGGGGATCTATTGGGCTTTGGAGATCCTTCTGCCTCAGCCTTCCAAGTAGTCGGAACTACAGGCGTGTGCTACCAAACCTGGCTAATTTTTTGATTTATTGTAGAGATGAGGTCTCACTGTATTTTCCAGGTTGGTCTTGAACCCCTGGGCTCAGGCAATCCTCTGGCCTTGGCCTCCCAAAGTGCTGGGATGACAGGCTGAGCGAGTCTGACACCTTTTTAAGGCCCCAGAAGAGACATTTAGTGCCTGTGTTCTCTGAATCCCTGTTACTTAGAGGCTTCATCAACATAAAAGAGAATCCTGGCTTCCACAACCTCCCTTATCTTAACTGAAGCATATTGATTTCAAATTTCAAGGGAACTGAGAGAGCTTACTCTACCAACTGCCAATAAGAAAATCTTTGATCGACCTGTGACTTATAAGCCCCCATCATCCTGCTTCAAGATGTTCTACCTTTCTGGGGGATGTATATCTTATACCTTACATGTATCGATTTATGCCTTTGCCTATAATTTCTGTCACCCTAAAATATATAAAACCAAGCTGTAACCCTCACTACCTTGGACACATGTTCTCAGGATCTCTTAAGACTACACCCCGGGCCATGGTCACTCATATTTGGCTCAGAAAAAAATCCCTTCAAATATTTACAATGTTTGACTTTTTCATCAACAGTTTGGAGGTTGTATGCTTTATTTCCCTAAGATGGAATAATTGCTCTCACATCTTCATGCAAAATATATCACAAACCTAGTTATGGCAGT
Source organism: Cephalopachus bancanus (assembly GCA_027257055.1). Lineage (NCBI taxonomy): Eukaryota > Metazoa > Chordata > Mammalia > Primates > Tarsiidae > Cephalopachus > Cephalopachus bancanus. The sequence goes on along the minus strand of JAPVLO010000038.1, from coordinate 8,234,477 downwards.
TTTTTTAACCAGATGAAATATGTCAATTACTAGAATGAGTGAGTTAAAGAAAGCAGCCCTTTGTGGTTCCAAAAGATTTTAGAATTGACTCCAATATCCTTAGGTCAGTGAGTGTCAAAAAGTGGTTCTTGAGCCAGCAGCATTAGCATACCCTGGGACTTTCTAGAAACCCACACTCTACAGCCCCATGCCAGATCAGCTGGATCAGAAACTTTGATGGGAAGTTTCTCTGGTGGGAAGCAGCATGACCTCCTGGGGATTCTGATATAGGTATAAAGTTTTGGGGGCTGCTGAATTAGGAGGCTGAAGTCAGCCCCTAAGCTGGTCTGTGTCAACTTTTCCAGCCCCTCTGGCTCTTGCCTCGAGCCCTGGATTCTCCACGCCCCTTGCTGTCTTTTTCTGTTTTTGTTTCCTACTGACCTGGTAGGTGTATTGACTTTGTCCTTTATCTAAAACTTTTTAGGTCTAATTAGTCTCGGAAAAATTGGTGTGTTCCATGTGGCCAGTCCAGTTCAACCCTCCTGTCCTCTACTTTGAGTTTTGGCAACCAAGCACTATCAGGATAATAGTATGTGGCAAACTTTGTCACTGCCACTCAAGACTCTCCTGAACAACAGAGATTTCTGATGTCTTTGGGTCTCTAGGCATAATACTATCATGATAGCACCCAGCCCCATGGCCACAATGTATTAATGGAATACCAGAAACCTCCATATCATGTATGTAGCCTTTCTCATATGCCACCTTTATCTCTGAACAGTTCTTTTCAGTCTTTTTTAAAGGATGATCTCCTTTGACTGCCTTTGGTTCTATTCTCAGTCTTCTTCTAACCATAGCTATTTTTCTGGGTGTTCTCATCAATGTTTATGGCTTTAGCTCCTGCCCTGTGTGCAGACGGTGCTTAATCTCCTTTGTGAAACCAGTTCAGCTTCCCCAAAGAACTAATAGTTACAGGGTTGTCTTGGTTTTTTTTATACAAATATAGAAATGAACGACTGTCTTATCTGGGTTCCTTTCTCAGGAAACCCACCCTCAGGCCTATGGAGTTAAGGAACTGAAACTCACCAGATCACTCCATCCAGACAATGAGATGCCAGACTCCTCCCTAATTCCTGTTTACCAACTTCTCTTCCTTATCCGTCCATCATTCCTGTTTTCTATGTTCCCGCTCACTATATAAAACCTTGGCTTCAGTTGGATGGGGAGACGGATTTGAGACAATCTCCCATTCTCCTTGGCTGATGTCACCCAAGCAAAAAGCCCTTTTCCCTGGCAATCCTCATTGACTTGGCAATTGGCTGTCTGTGCAGTGAGTAGCAGAGCCTGACAGAACCCTTAGCATTTCAATAATACTTGTGCCCTCTGGACCTGTGTGCCCATCCACCTACCAAACCCCTTTCTCTGGATGTTGCCAAGGAACCTCACATAACAAAATTAAACTCAATGTGTGCTAGATTTTTTAATGTATCATGTTATTGATTTAGTTATTTTTGAATTAGAGTCTCACTCTGTCACTCAGGCTGGAGTGCAGCGGCATGATCACAGCTACCGCAGCCTCAACCTGCTGTGCTCTGGTGTTCCTTCTGCTTCAGCCTTCCAGGTAGCTGGAATCACAGACGTGTGCCACCCTGCCTGGCTAATTTTTTTTTAAATTGTAGAGATGAGGTCTCGCCACGTTACCCAGGCTGGTCTCAAACTCCTGGGCTCAGGCAAGTCTCTCACTTTGGCTTACCAAAGTGCTGGGATGACAGGTGTGAGCCCCCATGCCTGGTCTGCATCATGTTATTTAATCACACGATGGCCCTTCCACTATGGCTAGCCACATTTTTTTAACAAATTAAAAACATCAGCCAGTCATGGGGGTTCACACTTGTAATCTCAGCACTTTGGAAGGCCGACGCAGGAAGATCGCTTGAGGCCAGAAGTTTGAGACCAGCCTAGGCACCATAGTGAGACCTCATCTATGCTGCTACCCTCTTAACAAACTCCTCTTTTTCTCTTCTCCAAAAGTTGGTGAACCCAACAGGTTCCTATGCCTTTGCTCTTACTCCGATCTTCCAGTTCATCCTCCAAATTGCAGCTGAGGGGATTGATTTTAAAGAAGATTTGGAAATACACTCCCTATTCCCACTCCTACAGCCTCCTCCTAGAAATCACCCTTAGTGTTCAAGATAAAAAGCCTGGTAAATACTTCCTAAGTGGCCCCTGACTGTCTTGTATACTATCTCTTGCTACTTCCTCGTATGACTTGAATGCTGGCCACTTGTAGTTTTGTTGAACAGCCTCTCTCTGCCTCGGTCACACATTGCTCCCTATACAATGACCCAAGCACTGTGCTAACTACTTTCATACAGATGATATCATGTAAGCCTCATAACAGTCTTGTAGTGTAGATATTACCCTTCCTGCTTTAGGAGCAAGAAAACTAAGATCTGGAAAGGTTATGTAACTTGCCCATGGTCCTAAGGTCCAGTCAGTGGTGATTTCAGTGCGGGTTCATTTGACTGCAAACCCCATGTTCATGTCCAAAGTGGTGTGTCTCCATTTGCTGCCCTTATGCCATGAGTAGCCTACATTGGAGTCTGGGGTGCCGTAGAGCTACGATGACTGACAGGCAGTGATTCTTCATGGTGTGTCACTTTTCCTCTTGGAGGGGTCTAGAAGCTTAATCATCTCAGACAAGAAATTTACACACTCGAAATAGCACTCAACAGTCCTTGTTGAATGTTTAGCTCATGAAATTCTCTTTTGCATATTGAGATATAATATACAGTCTGGTTTCAGCCTAAAGTCAAGGTTTGTCCCATTTAAATGTTTGAGTAATGGACTGTAGGGCCTGAAATTCCCAGACACATACATTTGTACTATTTCAACACAGTGTCTTGTACATAGAGCCCCCAAGACGAAGATCAAGGGTTTTATTCTGACTGATATTTCCTAAGACCAAAGGCAAATAATAAAGACTTCCTGCACTTTGACAGAGAAAGATACTATTCCAAAGAGCCCAGGATTCAAACCAAAAGGAAAATGTACATACACAAAAGTAAATAGAATAGTTTTCTTAAGGCTGGGGATTCAAGAAAAAAGCAAGGCCAGGTGCAGTGGCTCACGTTTGTAATCTCAGCACTTTGGGATGCCAAGGTAGGAGGATTGCTTGAGCCCGGGAGTTTGAACCAGCCTGGGCAACATAGCAAGACCTCGTCTCTACAAAAAATTAGCTGGGTGTGATGGCGATGCACGCTGTAGTCCCAGCTACTTGGAAGGCTGAGGTGGAAAGATTATCTGAGCCCAGGAGGTCGAGGCTGCGGTGAGCCGTGATCGTGCCGCTGCACTCCAGCCTGGGTTGCAGAGTGAGATCCCGACTCAAAAAAAAAAAAAAAAAAAAATTAAGAAAGAAAGAGTTTTGAAATATATTTCAGACGACTGAATTCTTCTCTTTTCTAAGCCAAGAGAAGAATGTCTGCTCCTTATCATGAATGGACACTTGATTCAAAGCAAACCTTAATGACTCTAATATAACCTGACATGGATTCTGTTTTGTTGTAACGCTAATGAGAACACTGGCTAAGTAATAATGATGAGATCTATTGAATGACCTCTTCGTAACAAAACAATAAGACCAGTTGGGAAGTATTTCCACTTGTTTTACAGAGTGGAAAACTGAGGGTCATCCTCCGTGATCATCCAGGGAGGAAGTTATTATCAAAACATAGGCTCTTGGATTCCTGTGCCAGAGCTCACTTGTCCCACATTCCCACTCTGCTTTTCTAAGCAGAAAATTATCCTAATGTTTTGAAATTTCTGGGCAGCTCATTATGTGTTTTTTTTGAGTTGGAGTCTCACTCTGTTGCCCAGGTTGAAGTGGTGCAGTGACACACGGCTACCCCAGCGTCGACCTGCTAGGCTCCGGCGATCCTTCCGCCTCAGCCTTCCAAGTAGCCAGAACTATAGGTGTGCACTACCATACCCAGCTAGTTTTTGATTTATTGTAGAGACGAGGTCACGCCCAGTTGCCTGGGCTGGTCTTGAACCCGCGGACTCAGGCAATCCACTCGTCTCGGCCTCCCAAAATGCTGGGATGACAGGTTGAGCCACCGAACCCAGCCTAATTATGTATTTTAACAAACATTTTGAAGATCATGTCCATGATTTATCTGTTTTTCCAAAGATGTGTTTGGTAATGTAATGCTACTTCGTCTATTGACTGTGGTCAATATGTGTGTTTCCCTCTATCTCCAGGAAAAAAATCCTTGCTGTTCAATATTTCACATTTTTTGTGAATATCATTTATGCTTTTCATGAGTATCACAGGGCCACTTGTTGTATGTGTTCTTTCATTGCGGCATCTACGGCAAGTAGATCAATTTCCCTTTGCTGCAATGTGCTAAGATGGTTATTTCATTGTAATTCATGCTGATCTACTTGATTTGGAAGGTTGAGTGGTTGTTTGAGTGGGCTGATTTTTAAAAATTTTGAGTCTGAGTCTCTCTGTCGCCCAGGCTGGAGTGCAGTGGCAAGCTCACAGACACCGCAGTCTCGAATTGCTGGGCTCAGGTGATCTTTCCGCCTCAGCCTTCCAAGTGGCTGGAACTACAAGCATGCGCCGCCACGCAAGGCTAGTATTCTTGATTGATTGTAGAGACAAGGTCTTGCTATGATGCTCAGGCTGGTCTCAAACCTGTGGGCTCAGGCAATCCTCTCGCCTCAGCCTCCCAAAGTGCTGGCGTGAGCCACCGCAGCTGGCTGAGTGGGTTAACTTTGACATTTAACAACTATAGTACGCTTTCTTTATCCCAGAATAGTATGTTAGAGATTCATTTTAAAACAAATTTCCCTAATAATAGGAATGATGAATGAACAATGGAGTCATCTGCATTTACTTTGTGTTTTCACCTCCAAGAACAGCTTGCGAAAAATCTAGACGGTGCCACAATTGAGGTAGTTTTCAAAAGATTTATTCTTTGTCACTAAAGGCTGCAGTCGTACACTACACTTGGAAGTGTTTCGAAGAATAAAGGTAAAAAGTTTAAAGTACGAATACATGCTACAGCATGGGTGAACCTCAAAAATAATACGCCGAATGAAAGATGCCAGTCGTAAAAGCCCACATGTTGTAGCATTCCATTTTTACAAAGTGTTCAGAAAAGGCAAATCTGTAGGGACCGAACGTGGGCAAACAGCAGCCAGAGGCTGGGCACGGAGACAGGGAGTAGCCATAAATGGCTCAAAGTCTCTTTGGGGTTAAGGGGAGTGCTCTGAAATAAGTTCATGGTGATGGTTGCACACCCCAGTAAAGATAACAACCATTGGACCGCACACTTACAACAGGGGAATGTGATAGCATGTAAATGATAGCTCAGCGAGGCTTCATACATAGAGATGTGGAGTTACAAATAGCTCGAGCTCATGAAAACAGATCCTCAAAATAAGACTATTAAAAAGTTTGCATCAGTTGTGTGTCCATACCATGTTCGTTCTTCTCTCAGATGCCAAGGAGTTACACACAGCGGGAGGACCCGGCCCCCACTCTGAAATGTGCAACCCAACCACAAACACCTGCCAGAGAGCAGGGAGCAGGATCCCACACACCAAAAACTTCAGGTGTGAAGGGAACATTATTCCAGAAGCAACGCAGGTTAACTTTCTCATGACTCTTCTCTAAGACAGATGTCAGCCGGCCAACAGAATTCTCGTCACCGCTGGGCTGTCAACAGAGATGCTGCTCACTTCACGCCTAGACTCAAAGCCCTGCTAACATTTTCTGTTTGAAAATCCCATGAAGAAAAGGGCTGTGGCTTATTTCACTTTTTATTCTCGGCACACAATACAGTATTGGGCACATAGAACGCACTCTTGGTATACGTCAAGATGAGTTCACAATCTCTGGTGACTCAAGCAGGCATGTTCAGAAGCCTTAATAACATAAGGCAGAGTGCAGTAAGTGCTTTGACAAAGTTTCATGACAGCACGTAGAGAAAAATACTTCCTTCTGATGGGGAACGGGAGTCACAGAGGAAGTGATTTTTGACCTGGGCCTCGAAGGTTGAATGAAGGAGGATTTGTAAAAGACGTTCCAAAAATGGTTCATGCTTGTAACTCTGAGGCCCAAACCTGGACATGGCAAATTGAAATTCTTCATTGTTATTTCTAATGTCAAAATGTTCTAGAAGGACTCACAGTCAATATTGAGATTAATCTAAGGTACATTCCAGTCTTAGTGGCTTTGCTATTTAACATGATTTGCTCGTTTGAAAGAAAATAATGTCCAGTTAAAACATGAGATGAGGCCGGGCTCAGCCTGTAATCCCAGCACTTTGGGAGGCTGAGGTGAGTGAATTGCCTGAGCCTGCGGGTTCGAGACCTGCCTGGGCAACTTGGCGAGACCTCATCTCTACAATAAATCAAAAAATGAACCAGGCGTGGTAGCACACGCCTGTAGTTCCAGCTACTTGGAAGGCTGAGGCGGAAGGATCGCCGGAGCCCAGTGGGTCGAGGCTGCGGTGGCTGAGAGCGGCCACTGCACTCCAGTCTGGGTGACAGAGTGAGACTCCAACTACAAAAAAAAAAAACAAAAAACAAAAAAAGCATGAGATGAGAATAGAGTGGTAGCATCCATTTGTTATCCTCAGAAAAGTCTTCAGCCTGTGGACAGTGACAGGTGCTCCCCAGGTAAGTGTCATCCTGCCATTCCAACCGTAACAATGTCACAGTTGACAGAGGAACAAGTAACTTTTGCTCTTGAGACACTGACCCTAAGAACATTGAATGGATGTTTCATTTAATAAAAGGACTTTTAGAAGACCACTTTCTTCCATCCCAGTGAGAAACGAGCCAGCCCACCAGAAAAGCCAGACTTTGTCACACTAAGATTCAGGAGGCTTGGAGTGGTTTGGAAGATTGGAAACGATTTCCGAATCACATAAATAATTACATTCAAGTTTTTTATTGGAATAAACATCATGGGCTATAGCACATTTTTAAATATTTCTGCCCCCAATGCACAATCTGATTCTAATCATGAGGAAACATCAGGCAAACCTAAATTAAGGGATATTCTACACAAGAATCAGCCTGCATTTCTTCAAGAGTGTCAATGTCATGGAAGACAAACCGTGAAACGGTTCCAGACTAAAATGAACTTGGAGCACATTATGTTACATGAAACAGACCAGACACAGAAAGTACGATGCTGCAGGATCTCACTTATATGTGGAATCTTACAAAGTGGAAGTGGACAAAGAGGTCTCGGGGTAGATAAGATGGAAGGGTCGAAGGGCACCAAGTTTCAGTCGGACAGGAGGAATAAGTTCTGTAGCCCTTCTGTGCAGCGTGGTGACTGCAGTTAGTATCAACGGATTGAATACTTGAATACTGTCAGGAGATTAAATCTTAAATGTTCTTACCACGAAAAAAGATGTGAGGGATACATATGTTCATTAGCTTGATTTAATCATTTCACAACGACTGTATGTGTCAAAACATCACGTTGTATACCATAAATATACACAATTTTTGTCAATTATACCTTAATAAAGCTGGTGGTGAAGATGGGGAGGAAACAGACTGAACAGACACAAAATCTAAATGAAATGCATGATCCTGGAGCCTGGACCCAGGAACAGAAATCAGGGTTGGTGTAAATGACAGTTGGCGGTGGCCTGGTCTAGCCCTGTCCCAAGGAATGAACCCGTGAGAACCTCTCAGAGACAAGTCCTCTTTCCAGCCCTGGTCCTGGCCTCAACTCTCTCTCTCAAAGGGTGGCAGGGAGGATCGAGTGTGAGAATTAAGTGAAGTCTGTAGATTAGAAAATATATCAGTGTTAAATTTCCTGATTCTGATCATTGTACTAAGGTTTTCTAAGAGAATTTTATCTTAGGAGATGCACTGAAATACTGGGGTGCCAAAAATAAAATGTATACACTTTTTTTTTAAAGTGAGAAAGCAGGATTTATTAAGAGGACAGAACAGCTCCCACAGTGAGAGGGGACCCGAGGGGGTTGCCTGTATACACATTTTAAGACATGTTATCTCTGCATTACTTTTAGTTCGCTGTAATGAGCAGTGTCTTGGATGCTGATGGTACCACTTTGAGCTCCTCTTGAAACTGCAGAAGTCAAATGTGACTTGTATTCCTCTTTTGTTATCGGTATATATTGAGTATTACAATTTTAATACAGTTTTTTTCTTTCTTAAAAGGCGCATACATTTTTTGGCACCCACTGTATTTAGAATTAAAGAAGCATGCCTGAAACTTACTCTCAAATGGTTCTGAAAAAACAAATATACGAGTATCTACAAACACATTCACACATACAGAATGATAAAGCAGAGGTGGCAAGATGTTAATCATTGATGAATCCAAGTGAAGGGTATATAAAAATTCTCTGCACGATTGCAACTTTTTAGTAAACCTTAGATTACCTTAAAATAAAATATAAAAAATTGACCGGCTTCAGTGGCTCAGCCTGTAATCCCAGCACTTTGAGAGGCCAAGGTGAGTGGATTGCCTGAGCTTGCGGGTTCGAGATCAGCCCAGGCAACTGGGCGAGACCGTGTCTCTACAATAAATTAAAAAAAAATTAGCCAGTTGGGGTAGTGTGCACCTGTGATTCCAGCTCCCTGGAAGGCTGAGGCGGGAGGATTGCCAGAGCCCAGTGGGTCAACAATGGGGTGGCCGTGAGCGTGCCACTGCACCCCAGCCTGGGAGATGGAGTGAGACTCTGACTCAAAATAAATAAATAAACAAACAAAAACAAATAAATAAATAAATAAATAAATTTAAAAATGTAAAAATGAATTTATAGGTCTGCCTTAGAAGATCTTCCAAGAAAACCTGTAGCTTACTCAACCTTGAAGACTGGGTGATCCTTTGCCACCAATTTTATTTTTCCAGTTCAACTCTCAGCAACAGAGACCAACTCAAAATGTAAGCAGATTTGCAATCAACCAACAGGCAAAATCAAATAGCCTTCCGGTCATTCAAGAAAAGTGGGTCAGATTGATTAGCGTGATTTTCTTATTTTTTTCTGTGGTGATCACTAGGCTCAAATTCTTGATCTTGCAAAGTCTTACAAATATCATAGAATGGGCATTCATTTCTTTTTTTGGGGGGGAAGGAATAAAACCCAGCATAGAATGATCACTTCAAAGCACAGTCAGGAATGAGCTTATCATGTGTAACCAGAAAAAGATCACAAGAAAGCACTATTTTCCATGTCTGGTCATAAATATTAAGCGGGATGATCCCATTGCAGATACCTGTTTCCTTGGAAACCTATTCAATGGAAACTGCTGCAAAAATTAACATGTATTTTTTTTCCCCCTTAAAGGGCAGTAGCTTCTTTTACTTACACAGTTCTGACCTTTAGTTCTACATCTTGGGCTTATGATGAAAAGTTCTTTCCAGAGCTAGGCAAAGAAAGAGCTGAGTAAGTATCTTTTCATTAGTTCTGAGGCTGGGTTGAAAATAATACCTTTATTACTGCTGTATATGTCTGGGGCAACTATGAGCGGTTGAGGGTGCTGTCTGCCACTCATAGAACATGGCCATCCAGACTGATAAACCGTCAACCCACACACGATATGCCAGCTCAAGGACAAAGTGACTTCCTAACATAGACAATTGAGTTCACCAGTCATACTCGCAGTACAGCTGTATATTTTGAGAGGCAGTACCGTTTAATAAAGTCAAGTCCCTTGTAGAAGCCAACACTACTGACAAATGTCACAGAACTAGAGGTTCACCAAAGGTAATAATCCTGTGTCAGGTCAATGCCATGCATGGAAAATGACTGAACCGCAGAGGATTTCTGACTCTTTCTCTTTCTTTCTTCCTTCCTTCCTTTCTCTCTCTCTCTTTCTTTTCCAAGTCGAGGTCTCACTCTGTTGCTCAGGCTGGAGGGCAGTGGCATGATCATGGTTTACCACAGCCTCGACTTCCTGGGCTCAAGAGGTCCCTCTGCCTCAACCTCCCAAGTAGCTGGGACTACAGGCATATGCCACGATGCCTGGCTAATTTTTTGTGTTTTTATAGAGATGAGGTCTTGCTATGTTGCCTGGGTTGATCTCGAACTCCTGGGCTGAAGCAATCCTCCTGCTTCAGCCTCCCAAAGTGCTGGGATTACAGGTATAAGCCACTGGGCCTGGCCTCTGACTCTCATCTTACTTTCAAAGTTCAATTGGTCCTGAATTTCTGGTACCCCTGTCGTGTGGATAGAGGCTTAATTTTATTCCTGTTCAATCAAGAATGCTGAACTGACCAAGACCTGAAAGACTAATCTCTCTATTGCTCACCATTAGAATCAACCACAGAACAGAATAACTGGAGAGAGAACCCAGCCTTGTGCCACAACAGATCACAGGTAGAGGACACATGGTCCCTAGCAGACTTGTCTCTTTGTCTGCAATACCATCATGACAGGCTACCTTTGGTATAGGGTCTCTGCATCTCCAGGGGTTCTCAAAACTCAAGCCTCCTTGCCCTGGCAGGGTAAGGAGAGAATCTAGCACTAGTAACCAACATCTTCAGAGCAATATGCTTATTATGCAGGATGAATATGCCTTCAGAACTGAAGTGGGAAGAAGTCCAGCTTTTCTGGAAAACTGAAAATGGGGTCTGGATAGTCCAAAGACTCCTATGTTCCTGGGAAAGGTGTCCCAAAGGGAAGCACTGAGAAAGACTGTATAGGGCAACTGATTTCCCACTTTCTCCTGGAGCTGGTGCTATTATTTCTGGTGGTCATGGTGTAGGTTTTTGGGCCACTCCTGATTTAGTCTGTTTTTCCCCATTTTCCCCACAAAGGGAAATATGGTTATCACATGGGAGAGCTACTTTAAAAATGGAATGTAGACTCATGTCCTTGGTTTCTTTGTGGTCAATACATCCCTGACTACATTCTTTGTTGGCAAGAATGAGGGATTTATGCAAGGTTAAATAGCTGGCAAGCATCAGAGCCAAGAGAACCGTGGTCGTATGTTCTCTCAAATTTCCCTTTCTGCCTAACTAAGTGGCTGGGCACCTTTCCCTAAGACAGATGCGGCTGGCCAGCGATGGAACCTGAGGATGCTTGGGATATCGTATAGCCCTTGATCAATCTGCCATTCATACTGTTGTCTAAATTTGAATGGAATTTCTTTGTAGTTTAAATCCATGCTCCGGGTCAGTCCTTGACATATAATGAGGGAGGTGATGTGTGTCTTCAGAGCCTTGACTCTGAGGTGCGTGCCGCTCAGTTGTTCAGAATGCAACCTGACAACCCACACGGTAGTTGCTGGCAGTCCTGCTCCTTGTTCTCTTTCTGTCTCATCCCTTGCTATTCTTACCCTGCCCATGGCCCCCATTCCCATTCCTTGCCTTGCCTTTTTCGGATCCTGGAGAGGGAAAGGAATCTTATTCAATGCATCCCCTTGGAGAAGCGAGTCAGACCAGCCAGGAGGTCTGCCTTTGGAAAGGCCACAGGGCAAGGCCATGGCAGAATTGCAGGCATTCAAGGCAGCTTGTGGGAGACATCTTGGGGACGGGATAGATTTGGAATTCCAGGGGTCACCAGTGATGTCTTTGTCAGGCTGACCTCCCAGCAATACCATTTCAACTTAACGCTAGGTCGGTCAGTCAGCCATCCTCCTGTATCTGACTGTGTCTAAAAGCTACCTGATGGGCGCTCAGGGGTTTGGTTAGTGTGTCTGCTCCCTCTGCCTCCACAATGTTCCTGGTGTTGGAAACTTCAAGTCTGTCCATCTGAATGTACTGGTTATTCTCACACGGGCATTCTGCATGGCTGATATCCAATCGCGTCTCACAGTCTTCTTGCTTTACTGTAAGAGTAACGATTCCCATTTATTGAGCACTCACTGTGTCCCATGAGATCACCCAAGAGGCTGTGTCTTTCCACAATCCCATCCCCTCTTTATAGATGAGAAAACTGAGGGTGAGACAGGCTAAGTGACTTGCCCACGATTCAATAAGCTGGGAAGGACCGGCACCAACACATGACCTGGACCGTACATGTGGATGTGCCCTGAGCCCCACTGCCCCCACCACAGGGGGCCGAATGTCCCACATCTTCGCCCGATGGTCACTTGGCATTTTCTCTGTGGTTCCAGTTCCTTCCTCCAGGTCTGGACATTTTTTGCCCCTTTGAGTCACAGGAGGGTTTGCTGGCCAAGAGGTCGGCCACTGCCGCTCGATTGCCTGAGTTTGAATTCCAGTTCAGTGGCTTCATTTTTTTCTAGGTTTCTTATTTAAATGTTAACTTTGAAGGGCCACACTGGTTGTTGCCACAGACTCTTCTTCCGAATGTCGCTGCCTCTGCCAGAGCCGTGTCCATGATGCTTTGTTTTGCTTCTCCTCATTTCTTTTTTTTTTTTTTTTTTTTTGAGTTGGAGTCTCACTCTGTCATCCAGACTGGAGTGCCGTGGCTGCTCCCGGCCACCACAGCCTTGACCTGCTGAGCTCTGGCGATCCTTCTGCCTCAGCCTTCCAAGCAGCTGGAACTACAGGCGTGCGCTACCATACCCGGCTAATTTTTGATTTATTGTAGAGATGAGGTCTCGCCAAGTTGCCCAGGCGGGTTTCGAACCCGCAGGCTCAGACAATTCACTCACCTCAGCCTCCCAAGGCATGGGATTACAGGCTTAGCCGCCGAGCCCGGCCTCATTTCTTTTAATATAGTTCTTCAGTGCATTTCAAGGTCAGGAAGGGTGGCAAAAAACCAGAGGGGGTGGGCGCACGGTAAGAGATTGCTCACAGCCTAAGGACCGCTGTCATTTGTTCAGTGTTTACTAAGTGCCAGGCATTTCGTTGGGCGGTTTGCCCAAGGTGTCTTTCTTCTTTACAACACGCCTGAAAGCCAAATACTTAAAACCAAGTGGACTGAGGGTCAGAGAGGTTAAACAATTTTCCCTGAGCTGGTGAGTTAAACAGTAAGAAGACCACTTAAGCCTGCCTGACTGTAAAGCACATGATCTTAACATAAAAAAAAAATGCCTGTTATTCATGAAAGCATTATACAAAGTTTTGAGGTCTGAATGCAGTTGCATATGTATTGAAGCCCCTTAGTCTACCCTTCCTTTCTTGACGTGTATCTGGAACTTTTTCCCCATGCACACCCATGCGCATACAACTAGATGGACTTCTACAACTATACAAGGTTTTGGTTCTCTGGGTTGGAGTCTCCCTCTGTCGCCCAGGCTGGAGTGCAGTGGCACGCTCACGGCCACCGCAGCCTCAACCCGCTGGGCTCAGATGATCCTTCTGCTCCAGCCTTCCAAGTAGCTGGGACCACGTCCAGCTAATTTTTTGATTGATTGTAGATATGAGGTCGTGCCAAGATGCCCAGGCTGGTCTTGGACCCCGTGAGTTCAGGCAATCCTCTCGCCTCTGTCTCCCGAAGTGCTGGGATGACAGGCATGGGCCATAGCGCCCAGCTTGCAGCTATAAACGGGATCGCGCTATTCTAAACGCATGCTTGCTTTTGATAAGTATCCCTAAAAATCACCTCTCTTTAAAAATCCGTTTTTTCTTCTTCTAGTGAATGCTTCAGACAAACTATAATTTGTTGGAACATTCCGAACGGATGGGCCTTTGGTTTGCTTCCAGTTTATCCAGATCACAAAGGTGCAAAGAACACTTTTGACAAACACAGACCTTTGTGTCCTTGTGCGAGTGGTTCCATGGGACAGAGCACAGCAAGAGGGTGCCTGGGTCACCCCTACACTTTACAGCATGACCGACACTGTGAAGCCGGCCTTGGAAAGCCCGAGGTGGTCCGTCCACTGCTCCAGGCTGCATCTTCGTGAAAACTGAAGTCGGACGGACCCGGGCCTTGAATTTCCAATGTTTGCCTTTTTTTTGACATACCTCTGTTTTCAGTTTTGCCCCTTTCCCCCATTCTAGCCGAGAATTCCCCCCTCTTCTTGCTCTTATAGTTCTGTTGGTCTTGGCATACTTATGGGGTGTGCTTTGCTGCCTTTGAAATATCAAATCTTGCTGATTTCTCACATAGGCCAGTGGGAGGGTGAAGCCCTGTTCGTCTATTGATGGTGGAGGCCCCGAGGTCCCTTGGGGTATTTGAATCACCGGTGCTCTCGGGGAGGGGCTGCAGCCCCTGACTCAGGGTGAGTGGATGGAGTGGAGTCGGAGAGGGACGGGGCAGATGGCGGGGCTGGTGGAAGGGCTCAAGCTTTTTAATCCTCCACCTTCTAGGATACTCACTTATCTGGAGATGTCCTTGTGTTTTCCTTAAGGACAAAGATGACAATCACTGGCTGAACATACGAGTGTCCAACTTGGAGGTTTATAATGCACCCAGTGCCTTGTGTTTGCGTCTATAACTTTTAGGACACTTTGCTATTTTAGGAAATGAGAAGGGGACGTCGTAAAAATTGTCATCATTGGTTTGATTCTTTTTTTTTTTCTCATTATGAAGAGCATGAGTTAGTAGTCTGTCTCTTTGCTGACATAAAGTGTTGTTTCAGAAATTAATTTGTCTAAATCTTGGGGACTGGTTTAATGAATTATGGTACATCTACAAGGAAGAATAATCTACAGTCAATAAAAGTCAGGATTTGGCTGGGCTTGGTGGCTCAGCCTGTAATCTCAGCACTTTGGGAGGCCGAGATGAGTGGATTGTCTGAGCCCGCGGGTTCAAGATCAGCCCGGGCAACTTGGCGAGAGCTCATCTCTACAATAAATAAAAAATCTGCTGGGTGTGATAGCATGCGCCTGTAGTTCCGGCTACTTAGAAGGCTGAAGTGGAAGGATTGCCAGAGTCCAGCGGTTGACGCTGGGGTGGCCGTGAGAGTGCCACTGCACTCCAGCCTGGGTGACAGACTGAGACTCTGACTCAAGAAAAAAAAAAGGCAGGATTCAGAAGAATGTTTAATGACATGGGAAAATGTTCACGATATGTTGTTAAGCATTACAAGCTGGTTTAAAATGGTATGCTTACTTAGTAGAATCTCAAGTTTCTAAAAAAATCGATATGCACAGAAAAAAAGATTGAAATATAACTAAGTTAGTGCTTATCCTTGGGGGGAATTTCAAATGATTTTTAAAAAAATTATTTGTGATAAAAAAAAAATGTGTAGACATTTTTTTCTACCACGACCATATAGGGCTTTTATAATGAACGAAAACAATTTGTTATTAAAATTATTTTATTTTCTCTTGCCTGCCTGGGTATCTGAGATTCCACTTTTTAATATATATTTTTTTTGAGTTGGAGTCTTACTCTGTTGCCCAGACTGGAGTGCAGTGGCCGCTCCCGGTCACCGCAGCCTCGACCTGCTGGGCTCCAGCGATCCTTCCGCTTCAGCCTTCCAAGTAGCCGGAATTACAGGCATGCGCTACCATGCCCGGCTGATTTTTTGATTTATTGTAGAGATGAGGTCTCGCCTGTCCAGGCGGGTCTCGAACCCGCGGGCTCAGGCAATCCACTCACCTCAGCCTCCCAAAGGCGTGGGATTACAGGCTGAGCCACCGAGCCCGGCTTACTTTTTAATATTAAATACAGAAAAATCACAGTGAGATCACAGATTGCTGAGATTTTTTTTTTCTGAATCAAGCAGGGAGGTGGGTTCCTCCCGGCCTTGTGTCTCCCACCGGGTTTCAGGGTTTCAGGAAGGTTCCTGACTGACATCAAGGGCTAACCTCAAAGTGTGGGGGCCTGACTGCTTGCGTTCTGCAGGGCTGGTCAGGTCCAGCTCCAGGGGTCCTGCACCTGTCCAGGACCCGTCCTGTGGGACTGGTGGGACGCTGTGGCTCCCAGAGAGACGGCCAGGAGGGCAGGAGAGGGCAGAGAGGAGGATCAGGGCCCCGTTCAGAGCACGGGATTCTCAGAAGGGCTCAAGTCCCAGAAGGATGTTCTACCAGGCAGCGATGAAGTAGGCCTTCCAGTTGGCAATGACCGTGAACCAGGCCTAAAGAAAGGTGCAGTCAACACTCAGCGGCGTGGAGGAAGGAAAGAAATATGCACTTCCCTGCATGCCCACTAGGTGGCAGATCCTTTCCTACGTCAAGAGCTTAAGAGGCTTCTCAAGCCCTTGGTGACACTGTAAGAATCCGGGGCCTGGCGTGGTGGCTCGCGCCTATAATCCCAGCACTTTGGGAGGCCCAGGGGAGAGGCTTGCCTGAGCCCACGGGTTTGAGACCAGCCTGGGCAACTTGGTGAGACCTCATCTCTACAATAAGCCAAAATATTAATAATAATAATAAAATAGCCGGGCATGGTGGCGTGTGCCTGTAGTTCCAGCTACTTGGAAGGCTGAGGCAGAAGGATCGCCGGAGCCCAGTAGGTCGAGGCTGTGGTGGCTGTGAGCATGCACTGCACTCCAGCCTGGGTGATGGAGCAAGACCCCGATTCAAAAAAAAAAAGAATTCCTGGAGGGCTGTTGAAAATGGAGATTCCAGCTCAGTAGTGTGGGTGGGGCCTGAGATTCTCATTTCTTTCCTTTTCTTTTTTTTTGAGTTGGAGTCTCACTCTGTCGCCCAGACTGGAGTGCAGTGGCCGCTCCCAGCCACCGCAGCCTCGACCTGCTGGGCTCAGGCGGTCCTCCCGCCTCGGCCTTCCAAGTAGCTGGAACTACAGGCGCGTGCTACCACGCCCGGCTAATTTTTGATTTATTGTAGAGGCGATAAATACATTTTTGATTTATTGTAGAGACAAGTTGCCCGGACGGGCCTCGAACCCGTGAGCTCAGGCAATCCACTCGTCTCAGCCTCCCAAAGTGCTAGGATTACAGGCTGAGCCACCGCACCCGGTTGAGATTCTCATTTCTACCGAGCCTTGGGTTCATCTAGCCACAGGTGGGCTCATCCCAGGTTCTGGCAAAGGAGGAGGACAGGGAGTAGGATGCAGCCCTCAGGGCTGAGCAATCGGGTCGGATTGTGAGAAAAACTCCACGGAAATGTAGCATGGAGACGGAGAACGTGGGTGGGGAGGGAGGGGCTGGGGAAGGGGATGGGTCGCTTGCTGCTGGCTAAAATAGCCTCAGATACTAGGGCAGATTTGAACTGTTGGCTTGGTGACAGTGTGTAAGAGCTCCAGATTTCTCACTGCAATTAAATATGTTACTAATTAATTCCCCGAGGATGACCATCACAGACAGGAGCCCAGGTACATGCAGGTTAAAATAAAAGCAGTATTCGGACCAAAATAAACAACAAAAAAATGAGATACCTACCAGAAACAAGTCTGAAGAACAAATATTTAAGAGAATTACAAACACAAATCAGTGATTCTCAGGCTACCTGAAGTGAAAGATTATTTTTAAAAAATCTGGTTTACTATGAACCCATATATGGCTCTACTGCGTGAGACTTTTACACCGCTCAAGCCACCCACGGGTCACCAGGCGAGTTTGATGACACCCATTGGGTGTAGATCCCGTTCAGCAAGATGAATCCACTGATCATGCATCGGGGTGCTAATGGCCATGTCACATCTCTGTACAAGTCTCTAAAGCTTCGTTTCTGGGCTTGCATCAATGGAAATGGTGATAAACACAATGCAGAAGGAGCTGGTCCACGGACGCCACTCAGAGACACAAGGGTCTAGCCTGGTCGGGTGAGTGGCGTGGGAGGTGGGTTTATGGCACAACTTCAAGCTGTCTGCTTGTTCTTTCAGGTCCTGTCCGACAGATGCCATTTTCTGTATCCTCAGGCCTATTTGCTTTTTATCATTTCCACTCAGGGTCCTTGGAATAGGGCTAGTTGAATGTCCTTGGATGTCTTTATGCTTAGACATCAAGGGCGATGTCCTGTACACCGCAGGCACTCAGTGGACACTGATGGGTGCGCGCCTGGATTTCTGGCCCAGGACTGAGACATCAGGCATGACTGGGTGTTGACAGCCAGCCAGGAAGTGGATGGCCAGCCCAGATGGACATCCAGACAGAACTCTCCTGATAGACTCCATGGACGGAGAAGAGCCAACTCTAAAAAGGAAAGACCCATGAATCGTGTCCTGGCCTCACTGGGGCCTCACTACCTGTCCACTGCGAATGAGTGAAATTTAGTTTGTACATTTCTTGGGTCATGATGTCATGGGCTTCCCGGTGGCATTTCCATGCTGGACCATGGCACAGCCTCACGCCCATGTCAAGGTAGACCCTAGTGGTTACTCTGGAAAACACAGGAGAGTTATCTTAGTTGTTTTCCTTTTAATATTAGCACCTTGAGGAAGGACTTTAATAATTTAATTATATCTTCTTATTAAATAGGACTTTGAGTGAAAGAGAGTTAAATCAGGTAACCTCCCAGAGTTCTCATGCCCTGTCTCCATATCCATCTGGAGGTCCCCCCTTGCTTCATTCCTTACCAGACACACAGGGCAGTCTGAGGAATTCGTAAGATTTAATGATACAGAGTCAAGGATAATGATCATGGCAATAATGACCACTGCTCTTCAGAGAGCACTGGAAGTCAGATGCTATGCTGAATGCTTGAGTACAGTCTTCTTATCTAACTGTATTAGCCGTCCTAAACGTTTGCTCAGGGACGGGAGGTGGAAGGGGGAGGATTCTAGCTCAAATATGTTAGTCTCAAATATCAGTGGTCTTTTTTTTTTTTCTTTTATGAGTTGGAGTCTCACTCCGTCGCCCAGGCTAGAGTGCAGTGGCACACTCATGGCCACCGCAGCCTCAACCTGCTGGGCTCCGGGGATCCTCCCGCCTCAACCTTCCTTCCAAGTAGCCAAAACTGCAGGTGTGTGCTACCACACCCAGCTAATTTTTTGATTTATTGTAGAGATGAGGTCTCGCCATGTTGCCCAGACTGGTCTTGAATCCACCGGCTCAGGCAATTCTCTCGCCTTGGCTTCCCAAAGTACTAGGATGACACACAGGCTTGAGTCACTGCACCCGGCCTAATGTCTGTGGTCTTAGCCACTGTGCTATAGTTGGGGTCTTGGATCCCAACAGAGATTGTTTCTTCTTGCTTTTAGCGTGCCCCACAAACTGGACATTGTGGTGTGGGAAGCTCTAGCTCCCTGAGGCCAAGGTGTCCAGAAAATGCTAGAGATATAGAGAGACCCTATGAATGAGTAAATGGATAATTATGGCCACCGGCTGTGAATGAGTCAAACTTAGTTGATGAGGTTTTTAGGTCATGAGGACACTAGAGTTTCCTGTTGGCATTTCACTGTAAACTGACATGGCTTTGACACCAGTCAATAAAATCTGAAGTCACAATCTGGTCATAAATGCTAAAACTAAGTCTCAAATTATATTTCAAACAGATGTGCGTGCACGCGCATACACACACACAGACACACACACACACGATATTCTGACTCCTTTGAAAAAACTGATTTTGTTCTTTTTCTAGAGAGCCCATGCAATTTCTCAAATCTCCTAAAGAATAAAAAAGAGAGAGAGTCCAAACACAACCCTTTCCAAAGGGAACATGTCTAGTTTTGACTGTATTCAAATCAGAGCTCATAACATGATTTCACTATTATTTTTGGATAGCCCTATTTTCAACGGAAATAATCTGCACATTCGATTTCCCAGGTAAACTGGTGGTTCCCAGGAGCTTTCAAAGTGTTTTCAGAAAAGCTAAAAGACCAGCTCTTTTGCAAGAAGGATACACATAATCGCAAGTTTACGTTCAAGTTAGGCCAGTGTGTCAACATTCTCCATCTTTGCAAACTTTGGTCATCATAGATGGGTATATGACTGTGAGATTTTTCAGACACACAATTTAAAACTTCACCGCATCAAAAACCTTAAAGAAAAACCAAACAGACCTTTTTGTTTTTAAACAAAACAAAACAAAGCTAAATTGAAAAAGAAAAAGAGAAGTTACATGAATTTGGACACTGAAAGACACACATCGACTTCTTGGACATTGAAAGACATACATCGATTTAAGAAGCCAAGATTTTGGGGAGCTCTAAGACAATAAAGCGATCAGCACGGAGACATCTGTCAGGGCGCAGGCAACCTGAGGTGAAGAACAGTTAAATCTAATGCAATCAGGAACGAGGGCCAGTTTAACTTTGTGTTTTTTTTTTCCTTATGAGGTGACAACCTTCTAACACCATAATCTCTCCTTTCAGGATGATGACACACGGATTTAACGAGTAAAAGACAACAACTTAAAAGCTCTCTTTGGAGCACGAATTGTCTATTTAGGTTACAGGTGGGCCTGGAGAGCCCATGAGCTACTGACACAACTGGGAAGAGGCACGTATACACACACACTTCAAAGCACACAGCTACAGAAATACAGCAATGTCTGTTTCCACTCCCATCCAAAACCAGAATTACAGCCAAAACCAACAACCCTCTGCTAATTAGACAAGTAAAAATGTCTCCTCCCCCAGCGCCCTAACGCAACATGGAACCGGAGTGAACTGCTTCTCTCTGGATCTCACTTATTTATTTACGTTTAAGAGCAGATCTGAAGATAAAGACGCCTCGTAGCAGAACAGCTGGGGAAACACATGGACACTGTATACGGCAAGAAATGGAGACCGAGCACACGGTTCCAACAGGGAATTTTTTTTTCCTTGTTGAAACATGCTTGTGAGCTTACATAAAAACCTGGTTACCTTTGCACTTCTTCTCTTCCGTCTGGAAGGTCTGGGCGCTCGAGACACTCTGGTCATTCACATCATCGTGGTCCAGGTGGAAGATGGAACTCGTCCAAGTGGCCGGGATGAGGTGCGGCGACGACTGTTCATTTTTCAACGCGCTGCGCCTCTCTGCGTGGCTCTTTCTGTGCATGCAGGCTTCAGACATTCCTACCAGCTTCCAGTCCTGCTCTCGGTCTGGACAGTGCTTTGGCTTGTCCCAGGCTGGAAGGCCATTTTCTAGAGGGTTGAAAAACACGAGATGACGAGCTGTTGGCATTGTCAAGGTTCTGCTGAGATGCAGAGTTTTGGAAGGCAAGTTGTTTCTCAATTCCTTGGGGCTGACAGTGCTCCACGGCGTGAGAAGACACAGAATTTGTCAGCCTCGGGCATGTAGCCACTGCAGTTGGGTTGCCTGTCTGAGGACTCACAGTGCTCCCCCCTCGTTTTAAGTGCCTAGAGAGACATGGGTTCCTTGGTGGCAAAACTGTCCTTCCCCGGTCCCACCACACAGCAATGGTCCGAGAACAAGTTGACACCCATTTATGTGACTGCTTAGATGACCATGTGAGGTCTTGAGGGTCAGGGCTGGCCGTGAACACTTTGGAGATCCTTAGGGCATAAAACACCCCGGATTCAGCCTTGTTTGACTTGGGTTTTATCACAGGCTGACCTGAGGGACACCCGGTTACTTAAGAGCGACGTGCTCACGTGGCCACACCAACAGTGACTCTGCTTTCTTACCACCATCTACCCGCTGGCCTTAAAAAAAAACAAAACAAAAAGCAACCCTGATCTTACGAATAGAAGTTTTGAAATGATATCAGTAGAGTCCCAAACTGGCAATAAGATCAGATGAAGAGAAGCTGAGAGGGCGTTAGCTGAGGGTGGGGTGGGGTGGGGGGGTGTCAAGAACCCTAATGAGAGGATGATGAACCGAGGTTTGGGGTAGCAGCTGGTTAATGACTTATGTACATTACAGTATATTTTTCTATTCAATGTATAGGGGCTCAAGGGTCTGGCCTCTAGAAAAATAGGAAAAGTGGAATAATATAAAGAAAAATTTATCTTACTAACCTTCCCTGTTTGCCAATTCGACCTCTTGAATTTTCTTTACTGTAACACGGACATAGCAGAAATGAGCGAGCTACTATGTGTATGCATTTGTATGCATACTGTAACATTAAAAAACATGCTCCCTCCTCACCCGTATTTCTAGAAATTCTTAAGCGACTGTCAAAAATAGAAAAAAAAAAGTGAGTCCTTCTTTCAAAGTGATTGAAAGACTATAGTTTATATGTGAATTTTTTTTTAAATGCCGAAATTATCAGAAGACCATGGACACCCCCATCCCCGGTACTTAGAGACACAAGCCCATCCTGACCTGGGCATTGCGTAGGGAATTTTAAGGTGACTTTCAAACATTTCAAATGAATTTTAAGTTATTCAGTAAGAAGGCTAAAAGTGCTTTAGGTTTTCACGGGCCCCGTCTCGAAAGCTGGCAGACGTCTTCAGCTGATGCTGGTTAGGATGGCTTCCCTAAACGTGTAAACTACTTGCAGTCACTTCTGGAAGCTGCATTTATCCTTCTGGGTTTTCATGTTACCACAAGAAAGTTCCAGTGCCCAGGCATACTCTATTCCCACTGAAACAGCAATAACAAGGTACTCATCAACACATAGTTTCTTTGTCACAGTGGCTGGAAATGCTGTGGCTTGAAATAGCTGAATTTGGCCTGTAAGCAACAAATGTCCTTGAAGAGAATCACACGGTGTGCTAGCTTTTGGGCATAACATTTGATCTTATTCAGAGAAGAGCTCTAAAAATTTGCTCTATGCAAAGGCCTGTGCCAGGCATTGTACCAGGAACGTTAAATAAACATGGCTTCTTCCTTCTAAGCGTTTCTTTAAAAAATTGTTTTGTAGTTTACTTTTTTTGTAAATTCTAGTTTTTTAAAATTTGTACTCTTTAAAATTTGAGTAGGAGTCTGTCTCACTCTGTCATTTAGGCTCTGGGCCACCACAGACTCAGCCTGCTGAGCTCAGGTGATCCTTCTGCCTCAGCCTTCCAAGTAGCTGGAACTATAGGCGTGCACCACCGCACCTGGCTAATTTTTTTTGATTTATTGTAGAGATGAGGTCTTGTCAATTTGCTCAGGCTGGTCTCGAACCCCTGGGCTCAGGCAATCCTCTCGCCTCTGCCTCCCAAAGTGCTGGGATGACAGGCGTGAGCCACCACGCCCTGTGGCGTTTCTATGGCATTGGGCATTGCATGGTAAACCAAAAAGGTCTGGGTTCGGTTCCTCCGCCATTCAACCTCGCCAGCACCTGGTGCAATTGCAGTACTTATTCTCACTATCCATGTAAAGGAAACAACAGATTGAGATCTTGGGAGGCTACGTTGCATTTTAAGCTAAACATATCTATGTAGAACTCGCTTAAGTACCTGATATCCACAAGAGTTTAAAATTTAACTGAGTGCAAGGGTTAATTCTAGGCCTGAGAGATTAATTCTCTTTCTACAGACATGAAGTCTTCTCCCCCGTGTGTGTTTTTATGGTGACTACTTTATTTTCAGGTACTCTGGGTCCAATCGCATCACGCAAAGCTTAATTTAAGTAATGTTAAAATTCTCACACTCTTTGGCAAAGCCTTTAATATTTGATATATTTTCTGCAGTAATTCTTAAAATTTGTTGTTGATTTCTGCCCCAATAGAAATTGAGAAATATAGCCAAAGTGGGTAGTTACCGCTCCCTAGGGAAATGAAAGAGACTCCACCCCAAGTGGATGCTTCTCCTTAAAGCACAGCCTATGAGAACTCGCTCAGCACCACCCTTGGGCCAGCAACCAGGGAGCCTCTTCCAAGCAAGGGAGGTTATATTTGGGGCGAGGCAAGGGATAGAATTGCCTTCCACTTTCCAAAGAAAAGCAGCTGAGACGGTTTGGGGAAAGGGCTTTGTTCACGAGAGGCACTGACAAGCTCATATTTACTGTCTGTAATTACATTCACAATAATGATACTCAGTTGCTTAATTGGCAGGTTTATTGGTTGGAGCACTGCTGGGAAGCCCGGAGACGGAGAAGTCCCGGTCGAGTCATGGGAAAACTCAGCAGGGATTTATTTCAGGAGTCTTGACTCTTACCCTCTCAGGGACAGAGGGGCACATGAAATTCCTATTCCCCTCCCAAGGAGGGACGAGGCACCCGTGACACCAGCTTCCTTCCGTTCTGCCCGCTGGCTGTGCTGATGCTGGTGAGAGCGACACATTACAGTCACCTACGTATGACCACAATCATGGTTTTCAGTGATTTCCTGTTGTCACTATGTCGAACCACATATCCTTTGGTTCCCTCAAAACTCAAAACTCACACCGATGGGACAGGTGCACTATTGCAGAACACTAAAGACCAGACGTTATCTATTTATTTATTTTTGAGTCGGAGTCCCACCCTGTCACCCAGGCTGGAGGGCAGTGGCACATTCATGGCTGACGCAGACTCGACGTGTTGGGCTCCGGCGATCCTTCTGCCTCAGGCTGCCAAGTAGCTGGAACCACAGGCGTGCACCACCACGCCTGGCTAATTTTTAGATTGATTGTAGAGACGAGGCTGATCTCAAACCTGTAGGCTCAGGCAATCCTCTCACCTCTGCCTCCCATAATACTGGGATTACCAGCGTGAGGCACCGCACCTGGCCAAGACCAGACCGTTTGAAGTCGGATGGGTCCTGGGCATACGTGTCTCCATCAAGTTCTCCAGGTGATCCTGATACCCAATGGAGTTTGAGATCCATGCCGTTAAGACAAATTTAAGGTGTGGAAAACAAATGATCAGCAGGGTTTGGATAAATATGTACAGTCTCTTTCTCAGACACTAATGTCTCGCACAACCTTGGAGAACATTTTCACTATTATTCAAAACTTCATCCATTGTCTTGGGGTCTACTGAGTGGAACATTAAAAGTCAGATGTTAATTGGATAATATTTGTAGATTGCAGGTATGAATGTAAATAAGCGTTTGCTCAAAAAGCCTGAGGTTCTGAGCATTATCTGAGACACAATGTTCACAGCGGTGGAAGTATTTTTTTTTTTTTAGGAGGATTCTAGAAATGATTCTCTCTTGTTACTCATGTGATGCATGAACTCTTTGCTCTTGATGGACCACAGTTAACATGTGGCCTTTCACATTCTAGACACCATCACAATTAGCCAGTTTTATTTGTCAGTTACTATGAATTAAAAAATAAGTAGAACCAAAGAAGATAGCCAAAAACAAGATAACGACCTGCGAACTGCGTCGGCCTGTGTGTCCCAAGGGGGTTGAGACCTGAATGATTGACTCTGCACTTGGCGACCATCATTCTGACGGCTTTGGATGACACAACACTGATTTGAAAGCGTTCTTTTGCAAAAAAGAAATGAACATCAATCTTATCACCACAACGGACTCCATCCTATCTCTGGAAATTTCATTAAAGATGATAGAAAATAAATCTGTCCATCAAAGAAGGAAGAAGTATATTAAAATATTCAAAGCATTTCGGGACACAAGAGCGAGCTGATACCTTAGAAAAGAGCTAAGGCAAAGGAAATGGGATTATAACAAGGTGGTAGAAAGGGTCAGCTGCGTGGGCTGGGATTTCATGGCACTCATTATGAGCGCTCAGTTTGCACGAAGAGGCCATCAGTATTAGTTACTGGAACTGCAAGCCACATTCTGTGTCTGCCATGTGCTTTGCAAACCCAAGGAGTGTGTGGAGTTATCACTGTACAGCATCAGACCGCTAGGTGTGAGGTCTCTAGTTTCCATTTTAATTTTTATCTTCAACCTATAAGGTTTAGTGTTGCTGAAGTCTCAGAGCAGGTGCATATCACCTGATATTTCAGAGTCACGCAGGACAGAAGGAGGCTGATATTCAGTTGCGCATTGGCCACGAGCCAGAGACTGAACCACACACCTTGTCTTCACGCATATCCGGGGAAGAACGTATTAATGTATTGCTCGCTGGACAAAGAGCCCAAAATCTAGACAAGCGCTTCAACGGCGTTTTTTCACCTTTGGTGTCACTGACAGATAGGGATGGTTGTCATTATTGGCCTTAGTTCAATGAGGAGCAATTGACCTATCTAACAACTCCTGTTTAGCTAGTACCTTGAAAACTATTTAGAAATTATACTCACTGCCTCAGCCAACGTCGTCACTGCTCATTTGTATTCATAACAGGGCCCCTGGTTTTGCTCTGAGCCACCTACAATCCATCATCCACAGAGCAGCCCGAGAGAGCTTCTACAGGAGAGATCGAGTCTATTTCTCTGCTGTTTAAAATCTCCTGAGGATTTTCCATGAAGATTGAAATCATGTCCTAAGGCCTTCCGTGGCCTCGAGGGATCTTTCCATGATAGAGACAGAGAGGGTCTATCTATCCGTGTCGCTCGGCTCAGCCTCTCCCTGGCAAAGCCACCCTCCCATGGCTCTGGTCCTTTCACCTCTATCCTCACACCCCTTGAGCTGCTGTGGCTTCTGCTGCTTCTCCTCTTTTTTTTTTTTTTTTGAGTTGGGGTCTCACCCAGGCTGGAGTGCAATGGCACGATCACAGCTCACCACAGCCTCGATCTCCTGAGCTCAAGAGATCCTCCCGCCTCAGCCTCCCGAGTAGCTGGGACTACAGGGATGCTCTACCACGCCCCGCTAATTTTTTTTTGTTGTTGAGATGAGAGCTTGCTATGTTGCCCGGGCTAGTCTCAAATTCCTGGGCCCAAGCAATCCTCCTGCCAGTGCTGGAATGACAGACTTCCGCCACCTTGCCCAGCCCACAGGAGCTGCTTCTACTACGGGAAGCTCACTTCTACCACAGTATTCCCAGAAGCTCTTCCCTGTGTCTGGGGGGCCCCTTTCCGAATCCCTGTGTTAACAAGCTCCCTATTATTGAGGTTTCAGAGAGACTTTTCCTGACTAGACCCCCAACTGTTTCCTATATATCACATTTCTCACTCGGTCGCCCAGACTGGAGTGCAGTGGCCGCTCCCGGCCACCGCAGCCTCGCCTGCTGGGCTCCGGCGATCCTTCCGTCTCAGCCTTCCGAGTAGCCAGAATTACAGGCGTGCGCTACCACACCCAGCTGATTTTTTGATTTATTGTAGAGATGAGGTCTCGCTGCCCAGGCGGGTCTCGAACCCGCGGGCTCAGGCAATCCACTCACCTCAGCCTCCCAAAGGCGCGGGATTACAGGCTGAGCCACCGAGCCCGGCTATATCACATTTCTTTATGTTCTTCATCATACATCATTAGCTGGAACTTTCTTATCCGTTCCTGCTGAAATACAAGCACCCCAGGAACAAGAGCCAGCACTGTTAGGGTCGTTACTGGAAAATAACCTTGTATGGGGGCAGGAGAGAATCATCATCCCTATTTTCTGAGTTTAGGAAGTGACATGGCCAGCCTGAGCAGCAGAGCAGAACCTTGCCTCCAAAAATAAAAAAAATAAAAAAACTAGTTGGGCATGGTGGCACACGCCTGTGGTCCCAGCTACTCAAGAGGCTGAGGTGGGAGGATTGCCTGAGCTCAGGAGGCCAAGGTTGTGTTGAGGCTTGATAGTGCCACTGTGTTTCAGCCTGGATGACAGAGTAAGACTGACTCAAACACACAAAAAAAGAAAGTGACACGGTGAACATGACGGGCCGGGACTCAAACTTAGGTCTTCTGACTTTCTGCAGTTGAGTTAATGTTGCTTTTAGTTGCCAAAGGCTGTCAGTTTTGACCTAGTCTAGGAGCTATTTGGGTGAATGGCTCATCCCTTATATTTCATGGTAGCCTCTTAAGAGGCGGTCCTTACAGAGGCAGGAAAGAAGGGTTGCTTCTGGAAGTTCAGAGATGCGGGATTTTTGTAAAATGGACTACTGCACTGTTGTTTGGTGATTAGACAGGTTGATATGTAAACAGGTCTGGGAACCGTGTCTGGCGTGGCAAGCACTCTGTAAGTGTGAGATCTTTGTGGATGCGTCCAGCCGACCCCTCCTTCTCTTGCAACACTTTCCGGCCTTGTCTCCTCTAAACATGATTTTTAAAGAACATCCTCGGCCGAGCATGGTGGCTCACGCCTGTCAGTCTAGCACTTTGGGAGGCCAAGGCTAGGGGACTGCTTGAGCCCAGGAGTTCGAGATCAGCCTATGTAACACACTTGAGATCTCATCTCTAACAAAAACAAAAATAAAAAATTTAAAAATTAAAGAGCATTCCCAGAAGACAGGAGTTTAATAAACAACTTTGTACCACTCTGTGGTTCTTGGCTAAGCACCTGGGATGAGTCACCTTGCAACAGAAGTTGTGTTTTAAAGCGGATGCCTGAGAAGGGTTGGACCACAGTCTAAGGAATGAATCTCTAAAATTGGATTCCTAGTGGCTGTGCCAGGCAGCAGGGCGGGAGACGTTTTGGTGAAGTAGGCATTTCCTTTCCAGCTGGCCTGACCGTCATCTTACCTGGCATGCTGGCTGGGTGTCTCCGTAACTTCCTAACGAAGACACGGGTTAGATCCTTACTCAGCCTTCACCGCCCAGCTCATCATTGCAGCTTTCTGGAAGCAAACCCTCCACCTCCAAGCCTCCACACACTCTCCACCTGCTACCTTGTGATATAACCATTTCCATGCACATGTATCATCTTCTTATTTTCTGTTGCTGTTGTAACGCTCACAGTGCCTCAGCCCATACCTATTGTCTCCTAACAACCCAGGAACATTGCAAAGAGCAAACTGTTTCGTGGGCACAGACTCTGTTTATTTTCTTACCCACAAGCCGCTGGCCTGTTAGAAGGAGGATTACTAAGAGCAATTCAATGTCGACTTTCTGCTGTCCATAGTATTATTCTTCCAGAACCGCTGAGAAGAAAAACTATTTTGCTTTTTAGAGACAGGCTGGGGTGGCAGACACTCACATGGACTCTGCTAGTCAAGGCCCAAGCTCTGGTTTTGAGTATCAGCTGTGATTTGGGGTAGACTGCTCTACCCATTTGAATCTCTCTCCTGGAATATCTATAATATTTGTCTCTGTCTCTCCTGTAAGGTAAGATCTTACCACATCCTCCTTGGAGTATGTCAACAACACACATACCTTTCCCTCTTACTGGACTCGAATCAAATGATCTGCCTCTCAGGCTCCAAAGCTCTGAGCACAACGCCTTGGCAAGACAGGCCCTCAAAAAATGTGGTCTGGAGATAAGCGAATATCATAACGATACATCGAAATATCCCTGGAGCTGAACAGAATGTAGACTGTCTTTTATTTACCTGGGAACTTCTATTTATCGCACAGTGACATGGTCCATGCAAGACAGAGTTGGCCATAACTAGGTAGCAGCAAAGTTGTGCAACAAAAGGCAGCTTGGCCGTCAACAGATGCCCGAGTGTAGCCTTAGACGCGCTCTGTGAACAGAGAGGACAGCAAGGGACGCCACGTGGCTCTGTTCTTCCTAGTTCCCAGACCGTGTCAACCGACTGTTTTTCTTTCAGCGTTTGCATTGGACGCCGTGGCTGGGGTCTCAGGCCATCTTTTCAGGCCTGGAAACACTGGCTTAGTCTGACAGTCTACCCATGTCTAGGATGGGTGGGTTGGTCGCCACAGAGCAGGCTGCCGGCTGGCGTTCCCCAGGGCCTGTGGGTCTGCTCAGGGTGGCTCTGCCTGGCCTGGGAACCTTTACCAGTAGTCTGAAGCCACCGGGCTGGGTTCTGTTTACATCCACGTATGGAGGTCTGGGGGTGTGGGGGTGGGTAGAGGACTGCCCCAGGTGATGCCATGAGACTTATAAATTTGGAATATTTGGGCAAGGGAGGAGAGACTTCTCTACAGTAGAGAACAGGCAAATTGTTGGCTGTTTTTAAAGGAAATTTGCTATCACTGCTTTCAGAAATTGTGATAGATGGGCCAGGCGTGGTGGTTCACACCTGTAATCCCAGTGCCTTGGGAGACCAAGGTGGGAGGATTGCTTGAGGCCAGGAGTCTGAGACCAGCCTGGGCAACATAGTGAGATCCCATCTCTACAACAAATTAAAAAAAAAAAATTAGCCTGGCTTGTGGCATACACTTGTAGTCCCAGCTACTTGGGAGGCTGAGGCGGGAGGATCACTTGAGCCCAGGAGATCAAGGCTGCAGTGAGCTATGATCATGCCGCTGCATTCCAGCCTGGGTGGCAGAGTAAGATTCCATCTCAAAAATTAAAATAAAATAAAATGAAATAAAAATTCTGATGGAAGGGTTATAGGACCTAACTGAGTCTCATTAGTACACGGGGGGTGTGTGTGTGTGAAAATACCTCACGCTGTTGGTGTGAAGACTACATGAACCAACACACATGTAAGGTCTAACCTTGAGTGGAAATACAGTCAGTTCTCAAAGTGTCCCCTCCTTTAAAAAAAAAATTTTTTTTTGAGTCACCGCACCCGCCTCCCTTCGTTTTTTTACTGCTGATAATTACAGAGATCAAATCCACAATTCTCAGTTGGTGGGAAGGAACCTATAGGATACAGTCTTGTGCTCCCTCTTTTTTTCAATTCACATGAACATTTTGAACTCTCCCAGCTCTGTAGGACTTTCTCAGTCCTGCCCAGAGAGTTTCCTCTTATTGTTCCAGTCTGTGGTGAGCTCCTCTTCATTTTTAAAAAGTTTTTTGAGTTAGAGTCTCATTCCGTCGCCCAGGCTGGAGTGCAGTGGCACGCTCGCCACCACCCCAGTGTCAACCTGCTGGGCTTTGGTGATCCTTCCGCCTCAGCCTTCCTAGTAGCCGGAACCACAGGCATGCGCTACCATGTCCGGCTAATTTTTTGATTTACTGTAGCGATGAGGTCTTGCCAAGTTGCCCTGGTTGTTCTTGAACCTGTGGGATCAGGCAATCCCTTCACCTCGGGTTCCCAAAGTGCTTGGATTATAGACTTGAGCCACCACCCCCAGCCTACTGTCCCTTTAAAAAACACTGATGATTTATTCTAAGAACATGCCATCACGCGTCACTTGGGAACTCTGACTGGCATATATTATTATTCCCAATGTGAAGATTTAGCTCTCGAAAGTGTGTCCATACAGTACTTTGGCGATCTCCACAATTTAAGCCTGCAAAATGGAGTGGAACAATCTGGCCACTGTAAGACACATGAGGGAGTGGGTCACAGCGGGCCTCCCCAGCCACGGGCTTGGAGTCTCACTTTTGTCACCCAGGCTGGAGTGCAGTGGCATGCTCATGGCCACCGCAGCCTCGACCTGCAGGGCTTAGGCGATCCTTCTGCCTCAGCCTTCCAAGTAGCTGGAACTATAGGCGCACGCCACCACAGTCGGCTAATTTTTTGATTTATTGTAGAGACGAGGTCTCATCAAGTTGCCCAGGCTGGTCGCGAAACCCTGGGCTCAGGCAATTCTCTACCTCGGCCTCCCAAAGTGCTGGGATTACGGGCTGAGCCATCGCGCTGGGTCTGCCCATGTCAATGACAGCTCAAATGTACCAAGCACTTACTGTATGCCAGGCGAATAGACTAGACTCCCTATAAACATGGCTACCAACTGAGCCAGATACCTACTACGTGCCAGATACCATCCTAAGCACTTTCCAAACAGCATTTTGTCTGACTCAAATAAGTCGCTCAGACATGCCAACCAGGATATACTTGTCTCACGAATAACTCTGCAGCCTCACCCAGAGACTTTCTCCTCCTCCAGGATACTGAGTCCCTGTTCAGCCTTGGTCCCGTTAAGTGAAACGCATCTTCAGAAATACCTCTTTTGGGCAGAGTCTGGCAAAACTGGCCTCTTTGTTCAGCCGGGCTGCCTGCTGCGGCTGTGTGGTTTTGTCTTTCTTTTACTGAGCTTTCATTTTTTTGTCTTGTTGAGACTGGACTGTTCCGTCCCCATGTGCAGGTGAATTTAAGTTTGCTATCGCTGGGGGTTTCTCTTGTTTCATTGGCAGGCATTCTCAGTCCATTAAGTGGGTGAGATCTGGGGGCTGCTAAGAAACACACAAATCTTTTCCTTATCTGGCTGCCTCCACTGCTTTGGCTTTCCCATATATTCCATTAGGCAATCACTATCCTAATGAAAAACAATTATCAGGGCAACAGAAACCTCAGACAATGGTTCTGAAACCAGAAACTACAACAATAATCTCTTGATTGTAAGTGAAAACCGTTAAAAAAAAAATTTAAAATGTGTCTTTAGTACCTTTACACGGGAAGCTCATTAGTTCATTTTAAAGTGCAGCCAGAAGCAAAGCTAAAAAACCAAACAAACAATAACAACAAAACAATGTGCATGCAAAGACCATGGTGGAAATTCCACTTGGCTGTGGGAAAACATGGCCAGGTTCATGGGCAAGGCCTTCCAACTGTCTAACCGCATGGGAGTGAGCTGAAGGCGAGGACATTGACCAGAGGCCCCAAAGACTGGGAAAATATTCTCTGAAGGACACAATGGAATCCACCCCCAGGAACAGGACCTGATTTTCCATAATTCATACCGGATTTAATTAGAGAGTCCTCAGGTTGGATGACTCAAACTTTGAGGTAATTACTTTAAAGGCCACAGAGATTCCATTTAGGATATTAGAAAAGTGACAGCTGTTGCAGAAATATCCATTTGTAGGAGGCCAAATGCACATAGCAGGGAACAGATGTTTACTGCCAGGATCGGATTTCTCCTGTGCAAAAGTTCAGAGCATCATGTTTATTCTTGTTGCCAGTCTGAACCCACGTTTGAAAAAACATAAGGTGTCGTGTAAGATTGGCTCTGTTTTTATATTCCCAGTCGTGAAATACCCCCTCTGAAAGTGGCAAATACAGGCGAATCTTTTCTAACTTTGGAAACTAGGATTGGGGTAGAATTTGTGGATGGGACGCAAACTCGGAGAGTTATAATTTCTCAAATAAAAGACAAAATGTAACTTGGGTAACCATTCCAATTTTTCACATCCCTACTATAAAAGTCCTATTACTTGGCAGCAAAACACACATATTCTTTCAATAAATCACACAAACGACAAATTGCCCACTAACAAAATGGGCAAAGACACACTCTGGGGTTAACAGAGTAACATACAGTTCCTCTGGGCTTTTACAGGGTCTTATTGTCATTTTTCATTTTTTTTGATACTCCAGTGGGACTAATTTTCCTTTTCGTATGTGTGAAAAATAAATAATTAGGGTCAAGATCAATGCAGATATTCAATGCAGACTTTCTGGAAAAGTCTGGTTTTTAAATTTTTTCAGGAGTAGCAGCCCTGTCTACTTTATTCTTGGGCATGACAGCAGCAGGTGAGGCTTCCAGACAGGTGAGGGCTGCTGGAAGGAGATGCTTCTGGGCGGCTTTCAGGTCCTCAGAATATTATTAAATACGACAAAACTGAATTTCACGTGATGGGCCTGCAGGGTACGTCACGGTCCCTGGGGAGGATCCAGTTTAGCACCTGCACCTCACAGGTACAGCCCAGCAGTATAAGGTGAGGGTCTCATGGAGCACCATTTGGAACTGCCGGTGGGTCAAATCGCTTGGTGCAATCTGTTCTATGCCGGTTTCACAGTTCAGGAAAAATCAAGAGAAGTAGGTGGGACTGCTTCTGCCTATTTCATACCTTTCTGTTTTGCTTCCCCTTAAGCTTTTCAGTTATGTAAAATGGAGCTGGCAAGGCTGGGGCTGGAGAGGGGGTCCGGCAATGAGTTCCTGCAGGCCTGCCCTCTCCAGCCTGCTTGCCATGCCCATGGGCCAGGCGCGCCCCCACGCCCCCGCCATCGTCCGGTGACTTGTGACTATGCAGGGCTGCCAAGTGAGGCCCAAGGACATGCAGCGTCAGCACCACCTGGGAGCTTGTGAGAAATGTGGGATTTCTGCCCCCGGAATCGGTGAATCATCAGCCGCATTTGAACGTGATGGAGACGAGTGTCTGAGACTCTCTGTTCCAGGACCGCAGTCTCCACCTAAAGTCGATGCGATTCGCTAAACGTGTGGTTACCCAGTTTCAACTTGGGTGGGATTTCACATACGCCAGAGAGAGGTAGGACCCACGATGTTCGGTCCAGGAATCAGAACGGGGAAGCAGTATTCACGGGTTGCAGGTTAGGAAAATCAGACCCGCAGACATCAAAAGGGAGCGAGAGCCTCTAATGTCTTTTATCTCCAAAATGGCTGGTTGGTAAATTTGGTTCACGAGATGGAAAAACCCTAACACCAGGATTTCAGATTACAATTTCCTTTTTTGTGGGTTTTTCTCTCCAGAGGCATCCAACAAAATAATAACAGCCATAGCCAATGTTTTATGTAGGCTTGACGTATGTCGTGCGACCATTTTGAGCACTTGCCGTGGAATCTTCACATTAACTGTGAAGTAGATATAGTAATTTTTTACACGAGGGGACAGGGGGCACAGAGAGGTTAAACAACTCACCCGAGGACACAGTTAGGATCCAACCCCAAGCTGGTCCAGGCGACCAAGTTTACTCCCCTACTCTTTTTGGGAGGTCAACATTGAAGGGCTTATGAATATCACAGGAAAAAGAACTCAATCCTGTAGACTAACATGTGTACTTAGAAGGCCGAAATAAAGAAAATAAGGATCAGAGATGTTATGGTCTTTCTCAAAGTCACCCAGACGGGGAAAGAGCTGGATGGGTCTTCTGAGTCCTCCTCCCATAATCTTTTAATTGAAAACTTATGCTTTTTGGTATACAACAAAGATTCATTGCCCAGTCTCACTGCTGTCTCCAATTCTGCCATTTCCACTCTTATACCTCAAACACTAAGAGCTGTTTTTCTAATTAAAATGCTTTTTTATTTCTTCCAGTAAGTTTACCAAACAAGAGACAGCTGTGTAAGGCAAGATTCTGTTTCTCCACCTGGCGGCCAGCGATGATTTTTTTTAAAAAAAGATTAATGTTTACTGTGGGTTCTGCCTCCACATGGCCACACTTAGGAAGAAGACAGACAGACAGACAGACACACACACACACACACACACACACACATCCCCACGGTCATGAAGAACTGGTTTGTTTCTGGGCTGCCCAATGGGAAGGTTAAAAGGCCACCAGAGAATTTAGAGCTGGCAAAAGGATAATTTCATTTTGAGTTTATGATATCGAGAGCCTACCCTTGGAAGGCCTACTGTGTGCCAAACATGGTGCTTACCTTGTTTCATTTACTCCCTACAACATCGCTGTGAAAGGGATGCAGTGATGAGACCCCTTTTACAGACAAGAAGACCTTGACTGAGAGGGCTCAACAAGTTTCTCCAAGTTACAGATGGCAGATAAGAAGCTGCTTTCCTAACCCCTGTGCTATACTCTCCAGATGAAGCGATGGCAGCCCAGAGAAGTATAGCATTGGCCACAGTCACCAAGCTAGTTAAGGGGCAGTGCTGGGCCCAGAAGCTTCCTCAAGATGGGTCAAGCAGTCTGGTGGCCAACAGAAACATCTGTAAGCTATGATGGGCCATCTCTTAGCATGATTGTTCCCCGGAGGGAGGTTCATCTATGTCCTCAGGAAACACCACTTCAAGCAGCAAAATCTCTCCCCGAAAAAGAAGGGAGTCAAAGGGCATTTTTCTTTAGAAATGTAATAAGGACATTAGGACCAAATGAACAGGCTTGTCTGAACTCACCCCTGGGGCAACAGGGTCTGAGAACATTGATGCTTGGGAACTTGAAAGGCATGATTTTTTGGGAAGAAATACGAACGTCACAGCTTAAGACACAAACGCTTCTAGCTTTATGAGTCTGGTCTGAGATACTTTTCTGACCCAACAGTAACAACAAGAAGAAAAAATACTGTGCCGTTAGCAATTATCTTGTTTGTTCTGGTACACGTCTGCAGATGACAGCCTCTGCGGAGAGAATGGAATTCCCAAGAAGGGGAATTCCAACAGAAATGTGGCAAGTTTCTCTTGTGTGTTTTCATTGTTATATTTGTTCAGGACAAAGTGGCTGTTCAGTGGAAGGTGTTGCAAAATGACCTAAACTTGCCACGCCAAACAGCCTGGCGGTTGACCCTGGGGGAGGGGTGTGCTATCTACAACTGCTTCAATTCTAGGGAAGCATTTGCCTGGAAAGATGAAAAGATGGAGGAGGAGGAGGGAAACCGTCAAAGTGAAAAAGCCACTGTGAAGGACGCTTCCTCCACATGAAGACTATTTGAGGATCCGTACATTGGCTCAAATAGAGATACAGAGGCCAAAGATACCATGCGTAACCAAGGGGTGGACCTGGACGGGTGGAGCTCACCTAAGTGTTTTTTTGTTTGTTTTCCCCGGTGGTGACAGCTTGGGGTATGTGTGTTACTGGCCTCTAGTGGGTACAAGCCCGGGATGTTTCTAATCATCTCAGAATGCACAGGGCAGCTCCCCCCAACAAAGAATTACCTGTCTCCAAAGGTCAACAGGGCTGAGGTTGAGAAACTGTGAAGAAGTGAGTTTCTGACAGTTCTGAAAGGGCTGCTCCTCTTACCTTGGGCTGCCTGGAACTAGAGTTCCTCGTCTACACCTGTGATCACCTACACCTCACCAATCAGTGCGACTGATTTGGGAGGGAAAGTCTGATTGAGTGAATCCACACCAAACTATGAGTGGCGGGGAGGTGCTGGCAGGAACACCTGTATTTTAAGTGCTCTCTCATTCAATCTAAGGTCAGCTCCAATCAATGGGAGGTGTAGAGAGGGTGCCCTAATAACGGGGACACCTATTTCTGGAGGACGGGAAAGAGGGTGGGAGTTGGAACGCAGGGATCACCGTGGACAGCCACACATACACGGGCACATCGGTGACGTGGGTCTTGGGAAACAGAATCCTGAGTGCTTTTTTCTACAAGCAAAGATGTATATGTGGCATTGACCACAGTTGCTTTCCAGAAACAGCCTAAGAAACTTCCTGTGGCCTGAACAAGACCCATTTCCACTTCCCTTCATGGTTAATGTTGACGTGTAGGTTTTGGTAGGATGGAGCCCACTCGTCAGTGTTTGAAGTAACCTATAGCTAGGACCCCAGGGTGTCTCCTTGCTGGACTGTTGTGGACTCGTGCTTGGCTGGCATGCTGTGCAGGCTTTTATCTTAAGCAGGTAAAGCAGATGCAGCTTGAAAAACAGAATGAGCCAAGGGGAAGAGTGGTAGTCACTTCTAAAATGAGAAGTTTCAGGAAGAGAAGATCCCCCCCCCTTTTTTTGAGTTGGAGTCTCACTCTGTCGCCCAGACTGGAGTGCAGTGGCCGCTCCTGGCCATCGCAGCCTCGACCTGCTGGGCTCCGGCGACACTTCTGCCTCAGCCTTCCGAGTAGCTGGAACTACAGGCATGCGCTACCACGCCCGGCTGATTTTTTGATTTATCGTAGAGATGAGGTCTCGCTGCCCAGGCGGGTCTCGAACCCGCGGGCTCAGGCAATCCACTCACCTCAGCCTCCCAAAGGCGCGGGATTAAGCGGCATTCTGTAAGGAGTGAGCGACTCTGGCCACGTGCTGTGCCGTGAACAGTGGGTATGGAGAGGAATGGTGGGCCCCTGTCAGGGTCATAGACCAGACCCGCAGATGGCAGGTTTCCGAGAGGGAGGGAGAGAGAGAAGGGGGCGGAAAGAGGAAGGGTGGAGAGGAGAGGAGAGGAGAGATGGGGAGGGAGGGGGGGGAGGGAAGGAGGAAGGGAGGGGGGAGGCGGGAGGGGGGAGAGAGCAAGAGAAAGAGGGAAGGGGAGGGGGATGAGGAGGGAAGAGAGACGCACGGCCAGAGAGACAGACAGGGAGAGGGGGAGAGAAAAAGACACATGCACGGAGTAACAGAA
This sequence comes from Cephalopachus bancanus, assembly GCA_027257055.1. NCBI lineage: Eukaryota > Metazoa > Chordata > Mammalia > Primates > Tarsiidae > Cephalopachus > Cephalopachus bancanus. The sequence continues at coordinate 8,197,122 of JAPVLO010000038.1, read as the reverse complement.
AGAAACAAGAGGAGAGAGGGAGGGAAGGAGAGAGGAAAGTGAAAGAGAGAGAGCCAGAGAAAGAACGGGGAGAAAGAAGAGACACAGACAGAAAGAGAGGGGCAGATCGAGACAGAGAGTCAGGGACAGAGACAGAGAAGAGTGGGAGAGAGACAGAAGAGACAGGGAGAGAGAGAGAGGGAGAGGAGGGAGCGAGAGAGTCTCCGGGAGGAGAGCGTGCGCAACAGAGGAGAGAGAGCAAGAGAGGAGAGATAAAAAGGGAGAGAGAGACATAAAGAGACAGAGAGACAGAGGGGGGAGAGAGAGAGACAGACAGAGAGAGAGAGATAGAGAGAGGAGAGGAGAGCCAGGGAGAGAGAGAGAGAGAAAGAGAGAGAAAGTAGACAAAACTGATCAGAAAGTGAGTTTGGCGAAATTTTCACCGGACAGGGCCAAGCTGTTCCAGGCGCAGCGGTCCCCCACTCCGGCCAGTTTCGGTTTTGCCTCTTGGCCAGGGCATGTGGAGATCAAAGGCCTGGATTCAACGGATCTGCGGCACGTGGAAAATTCTTGCGAAGGGTTGGGGCTTGACAGGGGCAGGAAGCAAAGCACATTCTTCATCTTGGAAAGTTGGAATCTTACCCGGGTCTCTGTTAATTAAACCTGCTAAGGACTGTGTCCTTTGAAAGAAGAAAAAAACCAACCATGGATCCAGCTGACCCAGCCTGCAAACAGAGATTAGGTGAGTCCCAGCCCTGGCCAAGCTCGCCTGGGTTCTCCTGAGAGAAGGGGCTAGACAGAACAACATGCAAATGGACTCTGAGGAAAATCCTTATCTGGAAAGGAGGGATGATATGGTCAGATGCACCATGGAGGTGGGTCAGCTGCAAAGGGTCCAAGAACATTTGGGGGTGTCTCCTGCACAAACACCTAAAGGGATATTTGAAATCAATGGAAGGCTGGATGCGGTGGCTCACGCCTGTAATGCCAACACTTTGGGAGGCCGAGGCTGAATTACAAGTTAGACAGATGTGGTGGTGCACGTCTGCAGGCCCAGCTACTTGGGAGGCTGAGGTGGGAGGACTGCCTGAGCCCAGGAGGTTGAGACTACAGGGAGCTGTGATCACACCATTGCACTGCAGCATAGCTGACAGAGTGAGACCCTGACTCAACCCACCAGTAAGTTAATCCATCAGTTAATTAAATCAAATACAATCAGTGGTTACTTTTCAAGGATCTGGCCTGGGAAGCGGGGCTGGGAGATCGATTTCTTTCTTTCACTCTTTTTTTTTTTTTTTGAGTCGGAGTCTCACTCTGTCGCCCAGGCTGCAGTGCAGTGGCACACTCATGGCCACCACAGCCTGACCTGCTGGACTCCGGCGATCCTTCCGCCTCAGCCTTCCAAGTAGCTGGAACTACAGGTGCGAGCCACCACGGCTGGCTGATTTTTCTTATTTTTTGTAGAGTCGAGGTCTCACCATGTTGCCCAGGCTGGTCTCAAATCCCTGGACTCAGGCAATCCTTTCTCTTGCCTCCACCTCCCAAAGTGCTGGGATGACAGGTGTGAGCTACCGCACCTGGCTGAGACTGATTTCTGAGTCAGAACTGTGACTCTCTCAGAAGTCCTCGAACTTTTAAAACAGGGGGCCAGTTCACTGTCCCTCAGACCGTTGGAGGGGCGGACTATAGTTAAAAAAAAAAAGGAATTTGTTCATCGTTTTTTTTTTAAACTATAGTCCGCCCCTCCAACCGTCTGAGGGACAGTGAACTGGCCCCCTGTTTTAAAAGTTCGAGGACCCCTGCTAGACGGTCTAGCTCTTACACTGTGGCACGGATTGTTCAGGAAAACGGGACGGCATTTGGCTGAAGGGGAACGTCAAGTTTATCCTCTCAACGTGAAGCAGGAGAACAAGATGGCAGCCTTTATTCCCACCTCGTGCCTGGGGCCTGCGGAAGTCACCTGGCCCACAGCCTTCTTGGGAGGCACCGCGAGGTGTTACTCACGTGGCTCACAGCCTCCGTTCCAACCGCGGCACCGAACCTGTTCCTTTATTTCTCTGGACCCTCACCCTGACCCTGACATAAGCCACGATCATCTCCACTTTCCGGATGAAGAAACAGAGGGGTAAGAAAGGGAAAGCGTCTGGCCCGAGGTCAGGGGTCACAGCGCAGGGGCCCAGGGTGGATGCAACCGCAGGCCGAGCCCTTCACCCTTCTGGTGCGCTCCGGGTTGGGCCGTGCAGCTGCGGTTGGGGCAGAGGAAAGGCTGGCGTGGGGTGAGCCACGGCACGCTGGTGTCTAGCTACTGCCCTGGTTTCAAAGCCTTGCACCCTCATGAGTTGTTCCTCTTCTGCATTTAAGATAAAGATAAATAATAAAGGGGAGTAAAGAGAAATAAGACAGAGCTTCATGGAAAGAACAAAGCAGGAGATTAAACGCAGGCAGGCCACACAAAGTGATAGAAAAGTCCTGGGTTCTACCCAGAAATCACAGGACACAACAGAACAAAATGAGGGACGGGAGGGAGTCAAGGAGGGCCGGCGTCTCTGAGGCCAGAAGACGGGGGCCAAAGCAGGGGCTGGGATCTTCCTTCTCTTGGGAGCCTGGCACCAAGCAGGACAAGCGCTGCCTCACCGCCCTTCTGCCCCCAGGAAGCCACTCGCTGCGCCTCAAGACCCTCCTTCTCTCACTGGGAAAGGAGAGGCCACCAGCTGGAAGACAGCCCTTGGCTTTGATGTCTCTCTGTTGACTCTTGGTGGGCCTGAACAAGCATTTGTTTGCAGCTCAAGTCATTATGATTTAAGCCCTTGCAAATTAAACATGCTTCACAGACATAAATAAACATTCTCACCCTGTCAATTCCGTTTCCAACAACGGGAACAACGGAGACATTCTGAAACATTTTCCACTTGACCTATCCATCCTACGGATACACCGTCATTCGTTCACTAGTTTATTCCAACTGGAATTTCTAGGGATAAAGCTATCTTCACAGCGTAGCTACACAGGGTCAAAAAACGAGAGTGCCAACATTTACTGAGTGCCTGCTTGTGACAATGGCTGTATGTGTGTCACATGCTGATCCAGGCTCTGTGCCCTTTTTTTAAAAAAATCTGTTATTTCCCCAGTGTCCCATAAGACCTGACACATAGGAGGCGCTCACTAAATGTTTACTAAATGATTGAATTAGATTCTCACCACAACTGTAGGATACTTTCTGTCCCCTTTTTACAATAAGAAAATGGAAACTACGAATGCTTAAGCAACTTGCTCACAATTTAAGTCACAAGATATGTAAGTGGCAAACCACAGCTGTGAACTCCAGGACGCCTGACTCCAAAGTCCACGTTCTGTTCACCACACTATGCCAACACCAGACCAGCTAGGAAAATGTGGGCAGGACAGATCATCCTAGCTCTGTCTAGAGGGGCTCACACTGCCTGGAAGAGACTCAGAGGACTGGAATGGGCACTTGAAAAACAAAAAGATGGCTGGGTTTAGTGGCTCAGCCTGTAATCCCAGGACTTTGGGAGGCTGAGGCGAACAGATTGCCTGAGCCTGCGGGTTCAAGACCAGCCTGGGCAACTAGGCAAGACCTTGTCTCTACAATAAATCAAAAATTAGACGGGCATGGTAGCGTGTGCCTGTAGTTCCAGCTACTTAGAAGGCTGAGGTGGAAGGATCGCTGGAGCCCAGCAGGTGGACGCTGGGGTGGCCATGAGCGTGCCACTGCACTCCAGCCTAGGCAACAGAGTGAGACTCTAATTCAAAAAAACCAAAAACAAATTAAAAGACAAAAAACAAAAAGGTGACTTCAATATAAAAACCAAGCCCCTCCTGAGTTCACTTACTTCCTTTATATTATTACGCAGGCATTTGTACAGCCCTTTGTTTCACAGACTCACCTGTCAAAATCTGTGCACTTCTTACTCCCTGGGCACACAGTTAGAGTACATTTCCCAGCATCCCTTGTGGTGAGACATGGTCATGTGATGAGTTCTAGCCCACAGAATCAGTGAAAACCATGGGCACCATTTTCAGCCCTGGCCTATAAAGCACCTTTTATATGTCTTGTTCCATTTCCTTTCTTTCTCCTTCTGTGGGATGGAGAAAATTTTGGAGTCCTAGAGGTAGAGGGGGATAGGAGGAGGAAAGAGTCTGGGTCCCCAGATGAATTTGACAAGTGTCACCTGCCAACCAAGAACATGTGACATGGAATACAACAGAATATACTTCGGATGTATGAAGTCACTGAGGTTTTAGAGTTCGCCTACTGCAGCAGAGAGCTTTCTTTTACTAATCGACACTTTATTATTCCACATAGCTTGGCTGTCTCCTGTATCATTCATTATTTTACAAACCCTGTGAAAGTCCATGGGAGCCTAAGGCGTGAGAGGTGTGAAGGAGCATCTATGTGTGCATCCAAAACATCCACGAGGTGCACTGGGGCATGATCATGCGCATGTGACTTGGTGCACGGGTTTCACTTCTCCACCGTTAATTACAGGACATTAGACGAAATGGTCTCTAAGAGTCTCTCCAATTCTAAACTTTCTTAAGTCTTCTCAGATGTCAAAAAGTATGTATTGATGTGTTCAGACACTGTGATGTCCTAACTATGAGCTCCTCAAAGGTAAGAACTATTTTTCGGTCATGTTTATGCGTAGGGAGGGACCCAAAATACCCCGGAATTTATTTATGAAAATTGTGTATTTATTCTTACATGTTTAAATTTTAGTCACCTTCAAAGGACTCTCTGTTTGATGCAATACACCTATCAAGATGCTTTTTCCTCTGCTCAGGTTTTGAACTTGTCAATGTTGATATCTTCTAGTGCTTCTGCAGTTTTTTGTTTCACGTCTTCCACGTTGGCAAACTTTTTTCTTGGCGGGGGGAGTTGTTTGGGGTAAGATCGGGTAAATAGGGAGGATGGGACATGGGAGTCATGCTGTTTTGGTTAAAAATCGCTAAACACTCAACACGGTGTGGGCAGGTACGCTGGTAAATCACCCATCATGAAATGGGCCAACGAGCTAAAAGGATCTCCAAAAAAAATTCACTGAAGCCAAAGGCAGCTTTTTGCAACAACACCAGGTGATACACCGATGCCAGTGGGTTCCTAAGACACTCACCTAGCTGGGGAAGCCTGTACTACAAACGACCTGCCTTCTAAAATATAATTCCATTTTTTTTTGTTCCCCTTGTATGCCTGGTATCTAATATCTTAGATGCTAAAAAAAAAGTTCAATTAAATTATAATTTTCTGTTGAAAAACTGAAAGAATTTACTAATGCTCTGATGTATCCCAATAATTTCTTGATCTAATTTGGGGTACTGTATCCGGTGATTAAAATTCTCATGAATATTTTTATTATGCATTACTGAGTATGATAGACTGTTTTACATTCATTTACATAGACTTAATCTTTGAAGAATGATTTTATTATAATACTGAAAGACTTTTTTGATGAAAGGTAATGCCAGCAGTAATTGGAATTCTGATGGCTTCATTTATAGTTCTATTTAGCTAAATAATATAGGAGTATAATTCCTACCTAGAGTTGAGAAAATTGGGGTAAGAATATTCGGAATTTTCTTATTCAAATGGCTCTTAACTTGAGATCTATAACAGTAGTATTGGACAAAAACTATGAGCAATTAAAAAAATCTGAAAAGGTCCAAGGGAAATTATACAATAATATGAGGCAGCCTAGGACATGTGCATGAAAAATCTTTTGCCTTCTGGTTTTTGAAAAAGATATCAAAGCTTTTCTATATATCTCTGCAGTGTGGGAACATGGGTCATTTTGCCCCGGTCATAAAAAAATACCAGATTAATAATTAAATATTACTGGGAATCTGCCTGGAGAAGAGGGGCACACCTCATCAACAAGGGTACCTGCATAATGAACATTTGTATACCTAACCCTGAAGTGTACTCCACATCTTCAAAATAGAAAGCATAAAAAATAATTAAATATGCCTTTGATTACTAATAACAGGTGAATGAGTTCTATTGCTTCATAAATGCAGGTGGGCAGGTAAAAGGTTTGAAAGCACAGGGCTCAAGGGAGGTGTGTATGAGGGAAAAATAACAGAGGATCTTGGCAGAAAAATGTTAGAAACCATAATTTGACACTAAGCAAGTAAAATGAAATCTAATATGGAAAACCAGTGCTTTTTTTTTTTTTTTTTTGAGTTGGAGTCTCACTCCTTCGCCCAGGTTGGGGTGCAGCGGCATGCACGCTCACGGCCACCCCAGCGTCAATCTGCTGGGTTCCAGCGATCCTTTGGCCTCAGCTTTCCAAGTAGCTGGAACTACAGGTGCGCTCTACCATGCCCAGCTATTTTTATTTTATTGTAGAGATGCGGTCTCACCAAGTTGCCCGGGCTGGTCTTGAACCCTTGGACTCAGGCAATCCACTGGCCTTGCCCTCCCAAAGTGCTGGGATTACAGGCTGGAGCCACCGAGCCTGGCCGAAACCAGTGCTTTTAAAAAACTTTTTATTAAAAAGATTTTTTTCCTTTTTTTTAGCTTTTCATTTTTTTTTTAAGATATGGGGTACAATTCAGGGTTAGGTATGCAAATATTCATTATGCAGGTACCCTTGTTGATGAGGTATCCCCCCTTCCACAAGCAGACTCTCACTTCTGCCAATTCCGCTTCCCCACCGGCTTCCTGACAGTTTGCCACTACTGCTGATCCTTAAGATTTTTTTAGTGATAGAGTTTCACTCCGGTCCAAGCTGGAGTGCAGTGACATAATCACAGCCCACTGCAGTCTTGAACTTCTGGCCTCCGATGATCCTCCTGCCTCAGCCTCCCACAGATCTGGGATTACAGGGGCTCATCACCATGCCTGGCCTTAAACATTTTTATTGGCAGCCGCAGGGAAATATGGTTCCTCTCCCATTTTCAGCTATTACCTCTCACATGATCGATGATTTTACATTAAGTCCTGCATCCAGGGGAGTGTTGAGTATCCAGGAAAACACTGTGTGGCAGGGTTCCTTTACCTTGGCTGGCATAGAAACTGATGCCTATTAAAAAATGGAGTATTGGGGGCCAGGTTCACGGCTCACCCCTGGAATCTCAGTGCTTTGGGAGGCCGAGACGGGAGGATTGCTTGAACCTGGGAGTTTAAGACCAGCCGGGGCAATATAGCGAGACATCATATCTACAAAAAATAAAAGTAATTTAAAAAATTTTTAAAAATGAAGTAACAACAACAATAATACCAACAAATGGATTTTAAGATGCTTATTTTACTAGGAATTGCAGAAAGGAAGAGACTGTATTAAAAATTACCTACTTCCTTTTGTGTGAATTATTTGCTTAAAATCTTATGTTTGATTACTATTTCATTAAAAATATCTTTCCATAAAATCATAAAGAAAACGGTATTTCTGATATCTTATGTTTTAGAAAAAGAAAAAGGAAAGTCCTTAAACCATATAGAATGAGGAGGAGAAGGAGGAAGAGAATAATAGAAGGAGGAGGAAGAGGAAGAGGAAGGGGAAAAGGAAGAAGAAGGAGGAGGAGGAGGAGAAGAAGAAATCTTCACAACATGGAAACAGGCATCATTCTGCCCATAGACAGAGGAGGAGGAGGAAGACAAGGAGAAGGAGGAGGAGGAGGAGGTAGAGGAGGAGGATGAGGAGGAGGAAGACAAGGAGAAGGAGGAGGAGAGGAATAGGAGGAGAAGGAAGAGGAGGAGGAGTTTTTTTACAGGTTTTTTTTCCTGTATTCTTTAGACTTCCTGTTTGTGTATGGAAAGAATACATCAATACGGAGATTTTTATTGGACTGTGTATTTGTATGATTATCCGTAATTTTTTTTGAGTCTTTTCTGTCTTTGTGTCTCTTTTCTTTTGCTAGTTGGTACATATGTCTGTTTTCTTTCTTACTCTTCTCTCTCTCCACCTTCCTCTTTCCCCTCTCCTTCCTTTTCCCATTATTTTCCTTTTATTTATTTCTTTTTGCTTCCAGGGAACAATCCTATACCCCCACTGCATGGACAGATTGTAAGTCAGGAGGTGGGTTCCAGGGTGCCCATACAACTGTCAGTGGATACTGGGATCTGCAGATATATCCCACTATTCAATTGAACTCCCCCCTCAATCACACCTCTATACTGCAAAAAGTATAGCCCCCAACCCACAGTCCAGCTTTAGAATTGAACAGTCAGAGGAACCACATAAGGAAAAATAGGAGATTGAGCAAACAGAAGTAAAAGCAACCTCACCATCCCTGACCAACAGAATTAAAGCAAAGGGGGAAAAAGGTGGGAGAGAAGAAAATCTACACAAATGAAGAAAAACCAAAAGAGAAACCATGGGTTTCACCCAGACCCATGAGAGATCAGACACTGAGAAAACAGACTTCAGAACACAATGAAGAGCCCCCAGAATGACTGGTCTCAAACTACAAACCCAGACATCAAGACATTAATAGATTTAAAAGAATTGAGGAGAGACGAGAGGGAAATAGGAAGGAGTTGATAACTGAGATAACAGCATAAAGAATACTGTGAGTGAAGTAAGTAACAAACTGATAGGCATGGAAAGCAGAATTAGCCAAGTAGAAGAAAGAATCTCAGAGCATGAGGAACAAATATAGAACTAACCCAAACTGTCAAAATCATAGAAAAGAAGCTAAAAAAGAAAGAACAACTTCAGAGATGAGCAATTATTTCAAGAGGCCAAACCTAAGAGTAATTGGACTTCCAGAGGCAGAAAGAGAGACAGAAACCACCCTGGAACAAACATTCCATGAAATTATTCAGGAAATCTTCCCTCATCTCATCAGTGATGCAACCATTCAAACACAAGAGATTCAGAGAACCCCTACAAGACAACAAATGAGAAGACCAACTCCTAGACACAAAGTAATATGCCTAAACAAAGGAGATATTAAAAAAAAAGATGCTAAAAGCAGCAAGAGAAAAAGGTCAGACTACCTACCAGGGAAGACCAATTAGAATAGCAGCAGATTTATCTACAAAACATTTCAGGCTAGGAGAGCTTGGAGCCCAGTCTTCAAAGTTCTCAAAGATAAACAATTTCAGCCAACAATAACCTACCCAGCTAAGCTAACTTTCATCAGCAAGGGAGAATTAAAATCTTTCCCAAACATTCAATCCCTAAGAACTTACGCTGGTTCTAGACCAGTGCTACAAGAAACCCTTAAAGTATTAAACACAGAAGAAAAGGAAAAAAGGACAACAACATTCTTCACAAGGATACAGGAAAAAGACTGAAAACACACATAAATCAACCCCAAAATCAAAAGAAAGACATCAAACAAAAAAGAACAACTCTATAAGAACCACATGAGAGGGATAAACTCTCACATTTCAGTAATTAACCTGAATGTAACCTGAATGGACTAAATGCACCACTGCAAAGACATAGAATGGCAAAATGGATAAAATACCATGAGGCAACTATTTTGTCTCCAAGAGACTCATCTCACCAGAAAGGACACTCACAGACTCAAAGTAAAAGGATGGGAAGCAGAATTTCAGGCAAACCGAATGCAAAAGAAAGCAGGAGCTGCCACTGCACTCCAGCCTGGGTGGGTGACAGAGTGAGACTTCAACTCAAAAAATAAAAATAAAAATAAAAAAATACAGGCCAGATGCAGTGGCTCAAGCCTGTAATCCCAGCACTTTGGGAGGCCAAGGCAAATGGATTGCCTGAGCCTACAGGTTGGAAAAACAGCCTGGGCAACTTGGTGAGACCTCATCTCTACAATAAACCAAAAATTAACTGGGTGCAATAGCTCATGCCTATAGTTCTGGCTACTTAGAAGGCTGAGACAGAAGGATCGCCGGAGCCCAGCAGGTCAGTGCTGCCACTGCACCCCAGCCTGGGCGACGGAGTGAGACTCCAACTCAAAAAACAAAACAAAACAAAACAAAACCCAAACGCTCCCTACATCTTTTTTTCCACTGTAGCCGTTTTCTCAGAATAAATGAACACTGAGTGAGTGCCTACTTTGACTGGGTACCCTCATAATAGTTGTTCTGTGTTGAACTCAATGAGCCAGATTCTGTGTTAAATGATTTATGGACAGCTAACATTCTCATCACAATCCTTTGAGCAAAGGTCAGCATTGGGACTTTTTTGGGGGACAGAGTCTCACTCTGTGGCCCAGGCTGGAGTACAGTGGCACAATCACCTTGATCAGCCTTGACTCCCTGGGCTCAGGTGATCCTTCTGCTTCAGCCTCCCAAGTAGCTGGGCATGTGCCATCACAATTGGCTAATTTTTTTAATTTTTGTTTTTTGTAGCCATGAGGTCTTGCTCTGTTGGCCAGGCTGGTCTCAAACTCCTAGGCTCAAACTCCTCCTGCCTTGGCCTCCCAAAGTGCTGGGATTAGAGACATGAGTCACCATGCCTGGTCAGCATTCTGCAAAGCCAAAGAAACTATCAGGAGAGCAGGGAGAGAGCCCACAGACTGGGAAAAAATATTTGCCAACTGTATATCTGACAAAGGCCTAATATCTGGTATCTACAAGGAACTCAAACGTGCCAAAAAGGAGAAAGCAAACAGCCCTATTACAAAGTGGGCAAAAGATATGAATAGACACTTCTCAAAGAAGACATATGAGCAGCCAACAGATACATGAAAAAGCTCAGCCTCTCTAGTCATCAAAGAAATGCAAATTAAAACCACTCTGAGATACCACCTAACTCCAGTCAGGATGGCCATCATCAATAACTGATAAAACAACAGATGCTGGAGAGGATGTGGCGAAAAGGGAACAACTTCTACACTGTTGGTGGGAGTATACTCTAGTACAACCTCTGTGGAAAACAGTTTGGTGATTTTTTTTTTTTTTTGAGTTGGAGTCGCCCAAGCTGGAGTACAGTGGCACACTCATGGTCACCCCAGTGTCAACCTGCTGGGCTCCAGTGATCCTTTTGCCTCAACCTTCCAAGCAGCTGGAACTACAGGTGTGTGCTACAACACCCGGCTAATTTTTTTTTTAACTGTAGAGACGCTGTCCCGTCAAGTTGCCCAGGCTGGTCTCGAACCCATGAGTTCAGGTAATCCACTCGTCCTGGTCTCCCAAAGTGCTGGGGTTACAGGCTGAGCCACCGAGCCCAGCTGGGTGATTCTTAAAAGATCTAAAAACCGACTTTCCATACGACCCCACAATTCCCCTCCTGGGAATATACCCAGAGGAACTCAAATCACTCTGAAAAAGATACTTGCACACGCATGTTTATTGCTGCATTATTCACAATAGCAAAAACATGGAACCAACCGTGCTGCCCATCAAAAGAGGACTGGATTTAAAAAATGTGGTACATAGACATGATGGAATATTATGCAGCCATAAAGAAGGACAAAATTATGAACTTCACAGCAACTTGACTTAGAGACTGTAATCCTGAGTGACCTATCACAGAAACAAAGAACTGAGTATCACACGTTCTCACTCATAAGCGGACCTTGAACAATTATAATACTATAAGAAAGGGATTGGCAGTAGTGGGAAACTGCCAGGGAAGGGGGGGCCACATCTCATGAACAAGGGTACCTGCATAATGAACATTTGTATACCTAACCCTGAATTGTACTCCACATCTTTAAAATAAAATAATAAACAAAAACAAAAAACAACTCTCTAGGTGAGTCCAATATGCAGTCCAGGCTGAGAAGTCAGAACTCTATGGGGACTGCGCACCAGACACCCACATTCTCACAGGGCCTCAAAACGGAAGTCATTTAGTTTATTAAAAAACAAAATTAAAAACAAATCAAGTAGAAACCGCCTCCCCAAAGCACCACACAACTAAAAGCTACTCATTAAAGAGGCACAGAATGGCATTCCAAGCTCCATGCCTACGAAATCATTTGTGGGACAGAGATACAAGTTTCCTCATGACTGCTCCATTTCTTCACTGAAAGTTCTGACCTTGGAGGCCATTCCCAAAGGACCGTTTGATCATTTGGACTGGAGAGGTTTCCGCTCCGATGGGCCGTGTCGTAAGTGAAGATGACGGTGTCCACTGGCTGAACACATGGTTTCAGGAACTGTGAGCCTGTCATTCACTGGCAAAACTCACGACAGACACCCACATAGTCCGTGGGAGAAAAGCATCATTAATCACATTTCAATTTGTCACCCTTGGCCAGGGTAGGCCTAGATTAAAGGGTAACTAGATATTTGTTTGTAGGTACCCAGATGTCCAAGCTAACATTTTCTGGAAAACAAAAACCCTCTACTTCAGCAATTCTCAGCCTGAGAATCAGAACCCCCAGGGCTGAGGAGGCACCCAGAAGCCCTGGCACTTGTTACTGGATAAGACTAGAGCTTTTAATTTTTTTTAAGCTAATTTTTCCAGGGATTCTGATGCCCACCACCAAATTGGGAACAACAGGTTTTTTTTTTTTCTCTCAACACCGGATGGACCTCATAATCACTTGAGGACCCGAACTCCTGGGTTCTGTGTGTCTCCTATTTTTTTTAAGTTGGGGTCTTAACTCTGTCGCCCAGACTGGAGTGCCATGGCATGATCATGGCTAGACTCAGAAGGTGGTGGTGCAGGAAAGTTGTGGAGGGATGAGAAATCACCTGCTGGGTAACAGTGGACACAGGTGGGAGTACATTTAAAGCCCAGGGGTCTTCATCAGTATACAACGCAACCACATTAACAAAAACTATTTGCGCTCTCTAAAGTTATTGAAATTTAAAAAAATTTAAAGAAGAATCACTTGAGGAATTAAAAATAAACAAAGATGCCAGAGGTTGCATTCTGAGGGGTGGGGTACAGGTGCTGGCATTTTTTCACAGTTTTGTAGGTGATGGCAGTGGATTGTGCACCACTGAGTTCAGAGCCCAGATCTCTGACTGGGCTGAATTTCACAATCACCTGAAGGTTTTAAAAGGACGTTGAATCTTGGGCCCCCGCCTAGAGAATCTGATTTGACTGGTCTAGGACAGCATGGGAGGTGGCGTGGACATTAGGACTTTCCAAAGCTCCCAGGGGGTTTCTAGAGTGCAGTAAATTTGAGTAGGACAAGGTCAGGCCCTCCACAAAAGAGGGGGTTCCATTTCCTGGTCACCTGGCTGCAAATCTGGAAGCTGACATTATTCTAGAAGCAACGGAGTCCCTAAGACTTTTGAGGGGGGCTTCGTTAATCTGACTGAATTTGGTGAAATCAGATGAATTTGGTCTCGGCTTACTAAAAAGGCAAGCAACACTTTCCTTGGAGATTCTGTGTGTACATTCGCATGATGAAGACTAAGAGCTTCAGTTAAGGACCACCCCCTCCAAAAACAAACAAACAAAAAAAAAACAAAAAAAAAAAAAAAGAAAAGAAGAAACATAATCACGGTTTGAAGTCATTTAGCCCACAGTTTCCCAGGCTTTGGGAAATGATGGTCCAAATCACCGGCAGTCTGTTGCAATGACCTTGGACAAGTCACTTCACCACGCCGGCCTTGGCTTGCCAGAGTGTTAGCTGTGAGTCTTAGGAAAAGGGACTCAGTCTGGTTCCAGCAGCAAGACAAAAACGCATCCGCACTCCGTGGGCTTGGGGAGTTGGCATTTCATGCCGGTTTCCTTTTGACAACACAGCCAAATTCCAGAGTGAGAATGTCATTGTAGCCAGGACGAGCAAGAAAAGCCAAGAAGGATAAAACAAGAGCCTGGGACTTTTCAGTTGGCCATGGTAGTGGGTGGTGGTGCCCTGTAAAAATAACTCTCGGCTCGCCGCAGACAAAATAGCACCTTGGCTTCATTATGAGCTGAATCCTGGTTGGGGAATTATTTTTGATTCTCTTGAAGGACTTTGCACCCACACATGTGCCATGGCTGTGGACGTCAGTGGGATCCGTCCCGACGTCACAGGGCTCTGTTACCTGTGACTGTCGGGAGAAGTCAGGTGGAGACGAACGGGGCAGCCCTGGGTCACAGAAGACTTGAAGGAGGTCGCGATGAGATGGTCAAGTTGGTGATGGTGGGTGCGGGGGGTGATGGCGGGGGGCCAGTGACTGCAGTGGAGGTGGTACGCTGGTGACGATGGAGATGATGGTGGTGGTAGGGTGGGCTGGGATGCGGGGACAAAGAAGCCAGAGCACGAGGGAGGAGAAGAAGCCCAACACTGTAACACGTGCCTTCTAGGAAGGACCCAGCAGTTGTTGAGGAAAAAAATATTTTTCTTCACGCTTCCGTCCTATCTTTTACTCCCTCTTCGGCCTTGTTCTTTTGACACTTTCTACTTCCTGGACACCTGGCTGCAGCTCAAATTTGGAGACTGAAGTTTTTCTAGAAGTCACTGTCTCAGAGTCCCCAGGACGTGAGGGAGGTTTTCGCTCATCTCACTGGTGGGATTTTATGAATTTGTTCTCTTTCACCAAGCCCCCTGATTTTCTGCAGAAAGTTTCTCTTCCAGGAGAAGTTTGGAGAGTAAAAGAGGAAGGATGGGACCAGGACAGACATGGTTAGCGTCCAGCAGGGCCAGCCCCTCTCCGTGTATACAGGTGGACTGAACGGCAAAGCCCGGCATCATTTATCCAGCCATATTGTAAGAAGGGTCCCTGTTCTCCTGCTTTCTGAGAAACACAGGAGAATTTGCTTTTGTTTTAAGGAAGAGGGTGAGGTTTTAGCTGCATAGAGATTCTTTCTTTTGTTGCTTCCTGGTTTGCCCCTTATTAAGGTGGGAACTGGAGAGAATCTTGAATCGAAGTGCCGGTTCTCCTCTGTTCCCCAGACCGGATGGACGCCATGGAGGGATTTTTCACTCTTTTCTACCAATTTGTGTGTGACAGGAAAAAAAGGGCCAATGAGAAACACTCATGGTTTTCCTTCTCCTGCTTTCCAAGGTGAGTGGGTTCCCAAGGCGGATCCGATTCTGTTGAGTGGAGTTTTAAAAGCAGATGGAGAGGCAAAAGGGGCCAGAGACAGAAGAGGCCTGTGGTCTTCAAAGGAAATGGACAGGGGGGGAGAAGGAGAAAGAAGTGGGGGACCACATTCCTGCCTGGAAGGGAGGGGGCGTGTGCAGTGGACCCCCTGGGGCGTTAGCCGCTGGGGGAGAGGGAGGAGAAGACCCCTATGAGGGTGGCTCTGGGGGACAGATGTCTCAGGAGGAACTTACAGACATCCCACGTGACACAGGCAACAGCTTCCCTTCTGCCCGCAAGACATCCCAGGGAGGACTGATGCTTCCTTTCCAGCCTCGGCAGGGAGATCTTTGTTTCCTTCAGAAGTGACACCATACCAAGGCGGGACCAAAAAGGCCCCCATGGAATCATGTGGTTAAACACCCAAGAAATAAGATCAAGGCTCTTCTTCTTTTTTTTTTTTTTTTTGACTTGGAGTCTCGGTCACCCAGACTGGAGGGCAGTGGCCACTCCCGGCTACCGCAGCCTCGACCCGCTGGGCTCCGGCGATCCTTCTGCCTCAACCTTCCAAGTAGCTGGAACTACAGGCACGCGCTACCACGCCCGGCTAATTTTTTGATTTATTGTAGAGATGAGGTCTCGCCAAGTTGCCCAGGCGGGTCTCGAACCCGCAGGCTCAGGCAATCCACTCACCTCAGCCTCCCAAAGGCGCAGGATTACAGGCTGAGCCACCAAGCCCAGCTAAGGCTCTTCTTAGTAATTGACTCAACCAACAGTGAAGCTAGCTATTTGGGCAAGCCGGTATTGGTATTTTTCTTTCTGCAAAACTATTCATGGTCACATGTGTCCTGTGTATAGACGGCGCAGTGGAACCCAAGGCTACATTTTGTTTTGGTCACATCTGGGGAAACAGGAATTCAGAAGAAAGTGGAAGAAGCATCCAGGTGCCCCTTCAGAATAGCAATGCCGGGGTGAGTACATCTGTCTAGAGCCTCCCTGTCCCAAAGCCTTGTGGGAAGGTCATGTGGGCACTCGGTGACTGCTCCCTTGGCTTCCGTTGCTACTTGCTTTACAGGTAGCCAGACCCGGGAACCTGGCTATCCCGACCTCGGAAGGACGGACACAAGGACTGCCACCACTGTCAGGTTTCCCCCTCCCTCCCTTCAGAGCCCACGGCCAAGGGGCTTTGAGTGGATGGTTGGTGCAGGAAAGGTGAGTGGGAGAGAATGTTGGTGAGAAGAGTCTTCAGCCTTGACCAAGGCACTCTTGTGTCTCCCTAGAAAGAACTCCAGGTTGAAAGAAAAGTGCTGACATCCCAAAGGGCCCGGTGAGCTACGGCCCTCGGCCCTTACCGGAAGACATTTCCGAGCATGACAGCAACAGATCACAAGATGACATCTCAACAGAACTCACTACACAGAAATGAAAAACTTCCATATGTCCAAAAATGCTCCCACGTCATGTCTACAATTTATTTGTAAATGGCTCAAAGTAAAATTAGAGCTAGAGAGAGAGAGAGAGAGAAAGGAAAAAGATGAAAGCAAATGTGATGGGATCATTTGAAGACTCTGGATAATAGATGGTGGGGAATTCTTTATAAAACTTTTTCTACCAGTCTAAAATTATTTAAAAAGGAAATATTTAAAAGCACAAAAATTGCCATAAATGAAAAGACACATACTAAATTGGGAAAAATATTGATATCATTTATGATAATGAATGGATTCCTTAATATTTAAATCATAAGGAAAAGACAAATACCACAATACAAAAGAAACAGACAGGTAGGTTACCAAAGAAGAGGTCTAAGTGGCCAATCAGTGTGTGTGTGTGTGTGTGTGTGTGTGTGTGTGTGTGTGTGTGTGTATGTGTATGTGATGTAGTCAAATTCATTATCAGTAAGAAAAGCATAAAGTTTTGAAAAGCTGTGATAAAATTTAGCCTAACAAATTGCCGCCTCAAAAACACACAGGATAATTACCAAAAAGCTCTGGAAACGTACATCAATAAAAAACCTATGTCATTCTTAATTTTGCTTGGCAAATGAGCCCCTTTCAAAGCAAGCAAATAAGAAACGGTGCAAAGATCACACAGTGGAACACACTGAAAGCGAAAGCTCCTGTCTGTCCTTCCAAGCATCCTTCCCCTGGTACCTAATAATAACGCCTTGATAGAGAAAAAGACAGACACCACAATAGGGAAGTTACATGAACAAGCAAGTCACAAAAAAGAAGTCCAAGTTAAATAACCAATGAGAAATATATTATTCACACTCAAGGATTCATAACGGTGTGGCTTTAAATTACTGGGGGACCAGTTTCAATGAAAACATCAAAAACTTGGCTAACTTTATGCCCTAATTCCACACAGCCAAGTTCAGGGCCAACATAACAGATCCTTGTTTCTGCCTCTTCCGGCCTAGTTAGAGGGGCCTCTGGTCTCACTCCCCTATTCAGCCAAGGCCCAAAGCCTCTGCTTTTGGGATTTAACATCATAGGTATTCATATCTTAGAATCAGTATTGTCTCCTATGCCAAGAATCAGGATTTTTATTCAAAACAGAGGTCAATATGACATCGTTGATGTGAGCAGAATTCCCCTCAGATTACCTGGGAAGTGGTCCTTAATTTCAGACTAATAGAATATTACATCTTAAGGGACTTTCTTACTTTCCTATTTGTGAATCAGTATTTTTCAGTGAATGATTTCATATAGTCCTTATTTCAAATTAGGTGGCCTAGGCAGTGAGAATATTTTGGCAAGACCTGAGAGCCTACCAAAATGTGCCTCCTTTATCTGAAAATATTGGCCTGCTCCACTTTAGAAAAGTAGGTTCAATGTTCTCAACTCTCGCTCATTTAAAAAATGATTTTCCAACTTGCCAAAACAATCTCCAGCAAAAAACAAACAAACAAAAAACAAAAAACAAAGCAGGAGGTATCACACTCCTAGAGTGTAAACTCTATTATAAAGCTACAATAATCAGAACAGTATTGGTACAAGAACAGGTATATAGATCAGTGGAACAGCATAGAGATTCCAGAAACAAAAACCTCAATTTCCCAACTAATTTATCTTCGACAAAGCCTCTACCACCAATGACTGGAGAAAACTATTCAGTAAATGGTGCTGGGAAAACTGGCTGACCATATGCAGACGATTAAAACAAGATCCCTACCTATCACCATACACAAAAATCAACTCTAAATGGATCAAAGACCTAAATGTAAAAACCTCAAACTATAAGAATTTTAGAAAATGCAGGAGACACCCTTATGGAAATTGGAACTGGCAACCAATTCCTGATCAAAACCCCAAGTGCCCAGGCCGTAAGAGGTAAGATAGACAAGTGGGACCTCATCAAACTGAAACACTTCTGCAAAGCCAAAGAAACCATCAAGAGAATGGGGAGACAGCCCACAGACTGGGAAAAAATATTTGCCAACTGTATGTCTGACAAAGGCCTAACATCTAGATCTTGGAATTCAAATGTGCCAAAAAGTAAAAAACAAACAGCCCCTTTACTAAGTGGGCAAAAGATATGAATAGACATTTCTCACAAGAAGACATATGAGCAGCCAACAGATACATGAAAAAATTATCAGCCTTACTAGTCATCAAAGAAATGCAAATTAAAACCACACTGAGATACCACCTAACTCTAGTCGGGATGGCCATCATCAATAACTCAAAAAACAACAGATGCTGGAGAGCATGCGGCGAAAAGGGAACACGTCTACACTGTTGTTGGGAGTGTAAACAGCCTCTGTGGAAATCAGCATGGCGATTCCTAAAAGATCTAAAAATTTACCTCCATATGACCCATTATGATTTTCAAGGAAAAAACTAGGTAAACTTGGCCTTTCAATTATGCTCCTTGAACAAGCCCTTAGTTCTGATGGCTTACAACTTTATTATGGTCTGCCTTTTGGTTTCTTTTAAAAAATTTTTTAATCTTAAATTTTTATGGATGCATAAGAGTAGTACCTATTTATGAGTTACATGTGAAATTTCAATTACAGCAGTATAATCAGGACATCCATCATCTCAAGCATCGATCATTTCTTTGTGTTAGGAATATTCTAATTCCATTCTTCTAGTTATTTTGGAATATATAACAAACTCATAGCAAAAGAAAGCGGGAAAAAGACACTGATTTATTTTGTACACAAACAAAGGCGTCTAAAGAAGTGAACGTCTCATCTGAGCCCGTTAACATATACGGAACGGTATGTGTACGGAGTGGGTTTCTTTTGTAAACAGAACCTCGACGTGAACACTCCCAGCTGCGGTCCTAGCTCAGCCCCCCAGGAAAGCCTCAAGGCCCCCTAGTGAGCCCAGGGGCCCACTCAGCCCTTGAGCTGACTCAGTCTTCGAGCTGACTCAGCCTTGAGGGCTCTGTTCAACCATGGGATGGTTTGTAGCTAGGAGGGAACTTCCTGGACCACCCTGTGCTCTAGAACAGGGGACCAACCATTGCCCACCGGCCACAGCTGACCCGCTGTCTGTTTTGAAAATAAAGTTTTACTAAAACCCATCGAGCCCATTCGTTTACATAGACTCCATGGCTTTTCATGCTTCAGTGGAAAAATTGAGTCATTCTGACAGATGCCCCATGGGCTGCAAAGCCAGAAATATTCACTGGTCTGTAAAAAAAAAACCCCAAAACCAAAAAACCAAACAACAACCACCCAGCCCCTGATCTAAAGGGGCCTGGGATGATGGGATGATGGGATGAATGGTCAAGACTGCTCTCCTGTCATGAACTAATCCCCACAGCAAGCAAAAACCGCTTTATTACTTTTTATTTTTAGAGTCAGGGTCTCACTCTCTGCTGCTCAGCCTGGAGTGCAGTGGTGTGATTACAGCTCACCAAAGCCTTGGCCTCCTGGGCGCAGGTGATCCTACCACCTGAGCCTTCCAAAGTGCTGGGATTGCAGGTGTAAGTCACCCATGCCTAACTTAAAGGTTTTGTTTGAAAAGACTTTTAGTTTTCCATTGGCTTCAATTGGGCTTGCATCTTGTGCCAAACTGTTGGATCCTTGAAATCAGTTTTATAAATATTCACCATTCAGAGAAGAAGCAATTCTTTGGATTTGTCCTGGAAGGGTCAAGCTGGCCTGATACACCGATGGCAAGGTGGCATGCAGCTACAGCTACCCTCTGACCACAGCTGCCACATAGAGGGTGGCCCAAAGCGGCTGTTTTAAACCCAGCCACCGTCGTTTCATGGCCCTATCACCATCCCTGCAGTCCAACCTTGGGAAGGTTGGCAAGACATCTAGCTTGTCCACAGATTGTACTTAATGTTACAGTGAACATCATCAGATATGTACTGCTTTTTTTTTTTGAGTTGGAGTCTCACTCTGTCGCCCAGACTGGAGTGCAGTGGCCGCTCCCGGCCACTGCAGCCTCTACCTGCTGGGCTCCGGCGATCCTTCCGCCTCAGCCCTCCAAGTAGCTGGAACTACAGGCGCACGCTACCACGCCTGGCTAATTTTTTTTTGATTTATTGTAGAGATGAGGTCTCGCCTGCCCAGGCGGGTCTCGAACCCGCAGGCTCAGGCAATTCACTCACCTCAGCCTCCCAAAGGCGGGGGATTACAGGCTGAGCCACCGAGCCCGGCTATGTACTGCTTTTAACCTACTCAGCTTTACTTTAAATTTTTTTAGAAATGGGGTCTCACTCTTTGTCACTCAGGCTGAAATGCAGTGGCATGATCATAGCTCACTGCAGCCTCGACCTCTTGGGCTCAGGCGGTCCTTCTGCCTCAGCCTCCTAAAGTAGCTGGGGCTACAGGCGCATGCCATCACACCCAGCTCATTTTTTGATTTATTGTAGAGATGAGGTCTTGCTCTGTTTCCCAAAGCTGGTCTCAAACTCCTGGGCTCACGCAATCCTCCCTCCACAGCCTCCCAAAGTGTTGGGATTATAGGCATGAGCCACCGTGCCTGGCCCTTACTATCTGTTTTTACACCAAATTATGCCATTTTCATATGTCTCAGGGTGTGTTCTTTGATCCAGATCTTTGGGCATGTTTCATGGAGTATGGACCACCCTTGTGCAGTGCCGGCTCTCACACATGTCCTTCATCAGAAGGGGACACCCTCCCTCAGTTTTGCAGTGTGGCTCCCTGCTGTGTGAGACTTGTGTGCTCACTCCTGCATGGTCCTGCAAAACCTGTGTCACTGCTCCTGAATGATATTCCCATTCATTCCAGCAGGGACACGGAGGCTGCCGCTATGGTTGAATGAGCACGTATATGACACAGAAGGAGTGAACTCGAAGCAGGCAGGATCTGTCTGGCCTTGTGGACTATGTCATAGAAATGGGAGCGGGTGCACAAGGACCTTTGATCAAGCAAGACGAGATGACTCACTGCTGAATGGAGCGCCAGGCATGCTATCTTCTGTTATCTTTTTGCTACATCAGGAGCTTGGTGTGGGTAGACAGAGAGGCCAGGCAAGGAGATTATGTTTAGGGTCACTGGGAGGCTTACACACTTTTTTTCTTTTCTTTTTTTTTTTTTTGAGTCAGAGTCTCACTCTGTCACCCAGGTTGGAGTGCAGTGGGTGCACTCACGGCCACTGCAGCCTTGACCTGCTGAGCTCAGGTGATCCTCCTGCCTCAGTCTTCCAAGTAGCTGGAACCACAAGCATGCACCACCAAACCTGGCTAATTTTTTTTTTTTTTTTTTGATTTATTGTAGAGATGAGGTCTTGCCAAGTTGCCCAGGCTGGTCTCGAACCCTTGGGTTTAGGCAATCTTCTCACCTCAGCCTCCCAAAGGGCTGAGATGACAGGCATGAGCCGCTGTGGCCAGTCCCTTATATGATATGAAACATCGTTCGCACGCCATGGTGATCTTAGGATGGCTAAAAGCTAACTTTTTGTTGCGATCACTTCCTCTTCATCGTCTGTCTAGAGATGACGCATCCCGTGATATGTGAAAAAGATGGGAGCTCTTGGATAGGGAGGTATCCGCAGGGCTTCCTCACACTTACTGCTTTGGAAATCAGTGTAGCTAAGACTCACGGGTTAATCTCTAGGCCGCGCAAATTTCACTTTAGATGGAACAAAACTAGAGACAAACAAAGAACATTAAAAAAAAAGAGATAGATACCTGTCATAGTGTTGGGAGTCATAGGTCAGTTATCATTCGGATCCTTTTTTTTCACTGACATCTCCTACAAAGAAAAAATGCACAAAAAAGACAGATTTTAACTGGCGTTTTCCATAATGTCATATGCATTAATGAGCTTCAGGCAAGATTTGTTACTCTCAACTCAGAACTGGGGACATGGAATTGTTACTCTCAATTCAGAATTGGGGACAGGCTGTGTGACATGTCTGCATTGACAAGACCTCTTCGTTTTCATCACAGGTTTCCTTCCGTGGCCATGTTTATAAAATATTCTTTTCAAGGTTATATTTTTCCATCTCAGCTATTTTTTTTTTTTTTTTGAGACGGGGCCTCCGTCGGTCACCCAGGTCAGAGTGCAGTAGCGTGATCATAGCTCACTGCAGCCCGCAACTCCTGGGCTCAAGTGATTCTCCCACCTCAGCCTCTCGAGTATCTGGGACTACAGGCATGCACCACCACACCTGGCAAATTTTTGTATATTTTGGTAGAGGTAGGATCTCACTATGTTGGCCAGACTGGTCTTGGACTACTGCCCTCAAATGATCTTCCTGTCTTGGTCTCCCAAAATGCTGTGATTACAGGTGTGAGCCACCATGCCCAATCTCATCTCAGCGCTTTTTTTTTTTTTTTGAGTTGGGTTCTCACTCTGTCACCCAGGCTGGAGTGCAGTGGCACCATCACAGCTCACTTCAGCCCCAATCTCCTGGGCTCAGGCAATCCTTCAGCCTCAGTCTCCCGAATATAGCTGGGACTACCGGTGCACATCACTGCACCTGACTAATCTTTAGATTTTTTTGTAGAGATGAGGTCTTGCTCTGTCACCCAGCCTGGTCTTGAATTCCTGAACTCAAGCGATCCTCCTGCCTCAGTCTCTCAAAGTGCTGTAATAACAGGTGTGAGCCACAGAGCCCAGGGTTTTCTTAAATTTAGAATCATGGGGGTACATGTGAGGATTTGTTACATAGGCATATTGTGTGAAGGCAAGGTCTGGACTTTTGACGTGACCATACCCCATGCTCCAGGGGTAAGCATGGTACCCAACGGGTGATTTGGTATCTTTTACCCTCCCTCCCTCTTCGCTTTGACAGTTCCTGGTTAGACTGTCATTCCTTTATGGCAAGGACTGCATTTCTTCTTCATTTTTTTTTTTTTTTGAGTTGGAATCACACTCTGTTGCCCAGGCTGGAGTGCAGTGGCACACTCACGGCCACCACAGCCTAGACCTGCTGGGCTCAGGCAAGCCTTCCATCTCAGCCTTCCGAGTAGCTGGAACTGCAGACTCATACCACCTTGCCCAGCTAAGTTTTTGATTTATTGTAGAGATGAGGTCTTGCCAAGTTGCCCAGGCTGGTCTCTAACCCGTGGGCTCAGGCAATCCTTACACCTAGGGCCCCCTAAGTACTGGGATTATAGGCATGAGTCACCATGCCCGGCCCTTATTTTTACGTCTTCCATGCCAAGCAGAGTGTCAGATACAGAACACATATTCAATAGTTAATGTTGAACAACCAAGTAAAATAAAATGGATGAAGTTGGTATGGCATGGTATGAGCGAATTGAATTGGCAGCCGGTGGAGGACATGGATACTAACCACTGGGAACATGCATTCCTGCCCCGAGAGCTTGTCAAGGGTCACCAGTCACAGGCTGCCTGACCCACTCTTATTCACCTGTCCAGCTGCGTTCTGAGTAGGAGGGGCCAGTTTCTGAGATGCACTAAGGCAGGGTTTCCAACCTTTTGGCTTCTCTGTGCCATACTCAGTAAAGAGGAACTGTCTTGGGCCACACATGCATTATATAATATAGTTAGCATATATACATAAGAAGACTTCTTTTTAAAAATATTTTTATTACAAGGTTTAGAAAAATGAGAACAATATAAAACTAGTGGGAAATTTGACTTTGTTTCTGTAAAACTAATCTAGCAATTTCTGGTTCGATGGAAGTGGTCGCCAATACTGTTCTCAAGGTGCTCGTCAGAAATGTTTGTTCGAATTTTGCACTTTGTGCGCTTCTTCATTGAAAACAACTGCTCACAGGCTGGGCTTGGAAGCACTTTGGGAGGCCGAGGCAAGTGGATTGCCTGACCTTGTGGGTTCGAGACCCACCCAGGCAACTTGGCAAGACCTCGTCTCTACAATAAATCAAAAATTAGCTGGGCATGGTAGTGCGTGCCTGTAGTTCCAGCTACTTGGAAGGCTGAGGCAGAAGGATCACCGGAGCCCAGCAGATCAAGGCTGCAGTGGCTGGGAATGTGCCACTGCCCTCCAGTCTGGGCAACAGAGTGAGACTTGAACTCAAAAAAAGAAAAGAAAAGAAAAAGAAAACAGCTGCTCACAAATGTATGTGTTGCTGAAGGCGTGATTGTGAATCTCAAACATGGAACTACGCATGGGGTCATGAAGAAGCAAAACGCTAAAAAAACACATGATGCTAAAAGATTTTATGGGTCTGCATTACTAGCTGTCCTGGGCCACATGTGGCCCAGGGCCATGGGTTGGACATGCCTGCCCTAAGGTGAGAGCATGGGTCACACCTCTAGATTGGTGTGTCCCAACTCTTGCTTTTCTTAGAAACTGTGCTGCCATGAGCCTCTCCCTTCCAACCCTTGGAAGCTGCCATGTTTTCATGCGATATTGCTCCTAAATGTTCCAGAGGGGATGATGAACTTGGCTTCAGCTGTGTCCCCCACAGTGCCCTGCGTTTGGCCAAACTGGGTCAAGTTTGGGCTAATAAGATGCTTTTTCAGGATATGTGGAGAGAAAGAGAGAGAAACAGCGACACACAGAGAGACAGTGAGAGACACAGACTGAGAGAGAGAGAGACAGAGAGAGACATAGAGAGATTATTTACTTCCTCTGTAGGGGAACTGATCAGAAGTCAAAGCTCTAAAACCATCTGAGGCCATGTTCAG
The DNA here is from genome assembly GCA_027257055.1 of Cephalopachus bancanus. Classification (NCBI taxonomy): domain Eukaryota; kingdom Metazoa; phylum Chordata; class Mammalia; order Primates; family Tarsiidae; genus Cephalopachus; species Cephalopachus bancanus. The sequence continues at coordinate 8,172,226 of JAPVLO010000038.1, read as the reverse complement.
CCATCTGGACAAAGCCCAACTGAAGGTGAGCGAGAAGATCAGTCTGCCAGAGAGCCCGAAGTGGAAAGAGAATGCCGTGACCTTAGTCTCCCGGTGCCAGTTTTCCTGAGGTCCCACTGTGACCCGAGGGTTCAGCTATTCAACCCTTCCTTGGAAGTCCTGAGCAAAACATGCCCCTTTTCACACAAGCTGGCGTGAGTCAGGATGCGGCCACTCCAACCAAAAGAATCTTGACAGGCAACACCTGTGTGAACGTACTACAATAACCGAACGATGTCAGAAGAGTTCTGTGTCCTTCTTCTAACCTCCAGGGTGCAGCTACACAACCCCAGTGATGCTCTTGCTACACCATCAGTTTAAAAACATCTCCGTTTTCAAAATTCCAATCGCAAGGGCGTAGGAACTACAGAAAAGGATTGCATGGGGAACAGGAAGCATCGCGGAACAAGAAGAGAAACCTCACTAAGACTTTAACAGTAGTGTTATCCTGGGACTACTAGGGGAGAGGTGGGGAGGAGGTTAGGGATCAGAAATGACCTACTGGGCACAATCTTCACTCGCTGGGCAATGGGCCACTGGAGACCCCATTGCCCATGACACAGTACGTCCACGTAACAAACATGCATGTGCACCCCAAATCTATCATAAAAATGGGAAAAAATAAACAAGTACTGATTTTAGTACTTTTAGTACATCTAGTATTGATTTTTCTTTTTCAGGACTCTTTAGTACTGCTTTTCTTTAACCACAGTACAATTTAGTACTGTAGCATTTTAGTATTACTGTCCCTCTATTTATAGCAATAATATTACTAACATGATTACTATAGCATCAGTACGTTAGTACAGTATACAGTACATTAGTACTAATACTGTCATAACACTTTTGTGTTGGGCATTACTTAGTAGTACTTAGTAGTCTTTAGTCCTATCTTCCTTCAATGATCTCTGGAGTTTTAAATGTGATTCCAGGGAAACTGCTGACAGTCCTCCGAGGAAGGCAGGTGCCTGGGCCTCCCTTCCTGGTCATCCTATAAGACACGGTAGAGGTCAGCAAAAACTCTCTGCACTGAGGAGGGGGAAATCTGGTCCTTTCCCGAGCCATGGCCAAGGCCTGGAGCTGACCGGTAGACCACGGGGTCAAAGGAGAAAACACAGACCCAGAGAGCTTACAGATCAAGCAAGCTAAGTTTACTTCCTAGCCAGGAAGGACACAGGCACAGAGAAGGGCTCTGTGGGTTCACAGGGAGGAGGGAGAGGCCAGGTGTTGATGGCAGAAAGGGTGGCCATGCCAATGAAGGACTGATTACCAGAGCTTGTGTATCTTCTGTGAAAACATGGCCCATCGCTCTCTGGTCGGAGAAGAGTTTTTGCTGAGGTCCAGTGAGGGTCTGCGTACTAGGGCCCGTCAAGGTTGATGATCCTTTAATGGTTCCCACAGTTGAGCACCAGTGGAGAGAAAATGCCATTCTGCTTGGTCTTCTAGACAGAGCTACTCAAGAGGAAAATACTCCTTTTACATGGGCCTTTATTTGTCTGGCCAGTTAGTTGAGAGGCCCTGATGGAGGCCTGCTCTGTCTGGTCAGTCTAGAGCCCTGATTGAGGCCTACTTTGTCTGGACAGCCAGTCGAGAGGTCCTGACTGAGGCCTACTCTGTTTGGCCATTCAAGCAATGCCCCAGTTTTTGTTCCAAGACAACACTGCGGCCTATCCACAAGTAGCTTCTCATCTAACAGAGGGGGAGAATCACACCAAGAAAAAAAAAATCTAAAACGTATCCAGGTTTCACCTTACTTGTCCCTCAGAGTAGACTGGGGCACGAGGGAAAGAGAGGCCATTTCGACCTCGGCTTATCTGAGAAGGCTTCAGAGTGGAGGTGACCACCACCCGAAGGCTCATTTTTCAAACAGGCCTCTCCCCAGGTTACGATTTAATCCTGTCTCCTCACCCTGTGCTCCCAAGGCCCCTGGACGGCTCTGCAGGAAATGAGCCCTGTATGAAAAAAACCAGGCAACTCTTTCACATGACACAGGTTTTAAGGAGGGGAGCGATACCAGCCAATTTGAGTTGTTACAGCTTCACAGTGGCTGGCGGTGGACAGCAGACCAGTCAGGCCACGGCAGGTCCAGGAAAGAGAAGGAGCTGGACTCTGGAAGCAACCGAGATGGTGGGAGGGCTTGGGTGACAATTAGGAGGCAGACATAACAAGACCTGGTGGTGAATGTGACATGAGCACTCGACATTGGGGATAAACACAAGGGGTGCAGATAGATAAGATCGGGGGGGGGTTGTCGGCCCTCAAGGAATTTAATACCCATTTCACAAGCCCACCGAGAAGTGCAGCTAAAAATATGGGTCACAGATGCCGCGGGTTGAGGGTCGGCGCTAGGAGTCTCGCGGGCTGGGCCTTCTGCTGCCTCTTCCGCCACTCTCAGCCCAGTGCTATGTCCCTTAGGTAAAACTCGGTCCCCTCGGAAGAGTGTAAAAGCAGGCATTCGCCTCTCACACACGTATAGCACATTTGTATTTTAAAAACACAGATGATGCAAAAGGTGCCACTGCATTCCCTGAAGCTGAAAAGCAAGGGGAATTATGATCAACACTCAGGAAATGGGTCCAGGGACTCTGGCAGTCACTGGGATCCACTGGGAGCCGTGGCAGCTCTTCACAGTCCTTAAAGGCCATCGATGGCTGCGGGGACAGAAACAGCCTGCAGGACACGGGCTAGAGTGCATGTAGGAGAGACATCTCCTGTGGAATGTTTTGCACGAGGGGAAGCAGAGGTGAAGGGACTGCTGGAGGCGACCCAGCAAAGGGCAGAGTTGCGAGAAGGGTGGGTGGGCAGTGGTCTTTAATCATCTGGGAAGCTGTCACATGGAAGGTGGGACAGAGTCCAGGTGGGTGGGAAGACGCTGCTGGAGACTGCTGGGGGTGTTGGCCTGCTGTGCTGAGGTCCACAAAGAAGCATGTCTTGCTGGCAGGGAGGACACACGGAGGAACACACTCCTTATCTCTGGCTGCTTTTTGTTCTCCCAGTATCTTTCTTGAGAAGACCGGGGTCTTACTTTTCATTTTTATTTTTTATAGAGATGGGGTCTTGCTATGTTGCCTAGGCCGGTCTCAAACTTCTGGCCTCAGAAGATCCTCCCGCCTCAGCCTCCCAAAGGGCTGGGATCACAGGCACGAACCACTGTGCCTAGCCAGACCAGGGTCTTTAGGCTGCCACGCAGTAGGTGCTGGGTGTGCAACGGCTCCAGGAACATGCTAAGGTCCTGCTCCATGTTTCCCCTTCAAATTCCCCACTGAAGCTTCGTTCTGCAGCTTAGCGGAGCTCAGGGATTGAGAGGTGGCCTCCTCAAGGAATGCAATGTAAGTCACAGGCCCCCTCCCCTTGAAAAAGGGGTCAACGATTTGGCAGCTATTTTCAGGGTATTCACAAACACCACACACATAAAACCCACTCACAGACACCACATGAAGCCTTGCCTAGGGGACGTTAAGAGCAGCCACGGCCCACTGGGGAGCCCCATGTCTTCCAAAGTCCCTGGACCCATTCCCTAAGTCTGAAGCTGCAAAGCGTTCCTGGAAAAGATGGACATTGCTGTCAGTGTCGTCTAGGGACTAGAATAAAGAGGGGACAGGAGAGTCATTTTTGGTTGGATCAAAGAGCAGAGGACCCGCACGCAGTAGATCCCTCTGTGGGTGGAGGAAAGTGGATTCCTAGCCGGGTCGGGGTCTAGTGGGAGGGGCCTGGGCTGTGGGGGCGGATCCCTCACGAAGGGCTTAGTGCCTGGTAAGGAGGGCATTCTAGCTCTGCCGTACACGCGGGAGCCGGTTGTTTAAAGAGCCTCTTTCTCCCTCTCCCTTGCTCTCACCGTGTGACACGCCGGCACCTCTTGCCTTCCATGAGCCCAAGCTTCCTGAGGCCTCACCGGAAGCAGAGTGCCACGCAGAACTGTGACCCAAACACACCTCTTTTCTTTATAAATCACCCAGCTCGGGCACTCCTTTGTGGCAAAGCAGAATGCAACGTGACAAGGCCAAAGAGCAAGCCACCAACCCCAGGATCTGGCCTGGGGCCGCCCTGTTCACCCCGTCAGACACAAACTCAGGCTGTGATGGACCGCATTTGAGCAGCATGACTCACGGAGCCCACCCCGGAGGCTTGGGTGAAGGACCAGCCTGTGACTCAACGGCAGAATTTCTGAACAAGAGAGACAAAAGGTGTGTTTGAAGGCACCGAGGAGAGCATGATTAATTCTACCGGTATGAGGGAACCCAGCAGCGACATTTGAGTGTGGCTTTGAAAAAAAGGGACCAGGATCTTTTCCTGGCAGGGCTCCGGTTCAACCAAAGACCCCAGGGTGTATGACAGGGGCTGCAGGGGTTCTGGAAGCGACCGAGAATGACACCGCGAATGTGGTTTGAGGCCACATGGCGAAGGGTCTCGAAAGGGTTGCTATGGAATCTGGGCTTTATCCTGTGGCACATGGGGGCCACAGAAGGTCCTTAGGGCAGTGGCCTGATCTGACAAAGACACCTCTGCTGTGGCGTGGAGGTGGACACCCAGGGAGCTCACGCCTCAGGTGGCACCTCTCTGGGTGGGATCACTGCTCTTTCCCTGTCTCAGAATTCAAGGTCATGGTTAAGCTAGTGCCAGAGAGAACACCCCAACTCCTTCTTGGAGAATGCCAGTGCGCCTGTCCAGACCACACGCCTTTGTCCCTGTGTTTTCTTTCTCCCCACAGAAACTACAGTGTGGAAGGGAATCTTGAAACATTTTTCGGGGGCTCCCGAAAAATCTAGAATTATCTTTTGGAGGGCTGGCCCCTTGTAGCACAGGCGTCCCCCATGAGGTAAGCGTTCTGGGAATCCATCGACATCTGTGTCCCAACTAGCATTGTTGTGACAGAGGCTACGTTCGGCTTCAGTGACTTTTTTTTTTTTTTTGAGATTCTTTCAACACCTTTGCCCATTTTGTGATGGGTGATTTATGAGTGCACCTGCCCACACCACGTTGAATGTTCAGCAGTTTTTGACCCCAAATGCCATGACCCCCATGCCCCATCCCCCCTATTCACTTGGTCTCGATCCCAAGTGCCTTTCTTTGGTTTCCCTGGATGAAAAAAAGCCCTTAAAGGGAAACGTCTTTGCCGATGTGGAATAGGTGAAACAAAAAACGGCAGAAGTACTCAAAGGCATCAAAATGGATGAGTTCAAAAACTGTTTTGAGCAGTGGAAAAAGTGTCTCGATAGGTATATGACGTCAAACAGAGAGTTCCTTGAAGGTGATCGAAGTTCAAATGTGTAAGAACAAAGACACAATTTTTTTTTTTTTTTTGAGTTGGAGTCTCCCTCTGTCACCCAGACTGGAGTGCAGTGGCCGCTCCCGGCCACCGCAGCCTCCACCTGCTGGGCTCCGGCGATCCTTCCGCCTCAGCCTTCCGAGTAGCTGGAACTACAGGCGCGCGCTACCACGCCTGGCTAATTTTTGATTTATTGTAGAGATGAGGTCTTGTCAAGTTGCCCAGGCGGGTCTCGAACCCGCAGGCTCAGGCAATCCACTCACCTCAGCCTCCCAAAGGTGCGGGATTACAGGCTGAGCCACCGAGCCCGGCTTAGACACAATTTTTTATAAGTAAATTCCATTTCTATTGGAGTTCCCCCTCGGGAGACCTGGTGAGTCACTGTCTGTGTACCGAATCTGTCATGGCTCCTCTTCCCGACTTGACACTGACCTTTCCTGAGGAAGTTTTGTGGCCTTTTCAAACCATCTTCCTTCGTTTTCTTCTCCTTGGCCTTCTTAGGAGGAAGGGAAGGAGGATGTTACACAATCTGATGTGTGTGCGTGGGGGGGCGGTGACAGGGAACAGGGCTTGTCCAGTAAAACGTCGGTGGGTACCTTGCGGGCAGCCCAAGGGAGCCATGGTGGGCTGCGGCTGTGGGTCGAGAACTTTCCTAAGAAGTTCTCTGGGTTCATTTTAAAAGGCCACATGCCCCAGCGCCAGGTGATCCCAGACTCTGACCTGGGACCAAGAGCCCCAGGAGGGCTGTCAGGGAAGGACAGGACCCCCCTTCTCACCTGACATTGAGCCAGCGTGGCCCTATGCAGAGTCAGGGACACGTTCCATCTCCTAAGAAGTCCCTCTGGGAGGGGAGGACACCGTGTGGGGGTGTCCTGTGTTCATGGGGCAAGCAACTGTTTTTACAGGGTTTACTTGGTATTGTGGGTTCGGGAAGGGACCGAGAATGACACTGCACACGTGGTTTGAGGTCAGGTGGAGAAGGGTCTCGAAAGGGTCGCTGCTGTGGAATCTGGACTTTGTCCTGTGGCAAATGGGAGCCATGGAAGGTCCTTAGCAGTCACCTGATTTGACAAAGATAACGCCTTTGACGGCTCCTCTCTGAGTGGGATCACTGCTGTTTTCCTGCCTCAGAATTCAAGGTCACAGGCTAGACCGGAGCCCGAGGGAACACCCCAACCTCTCCTCGAACTCCACACGCTTGCCCAAACCACACACCTTTGTCCCGTGTGATTCCTTTCTCCCCCTAGAAACCACGGCGTTGAGGGGACTTCAGTGTAGGCTGCTGGGCACTGTGGGAGTTCATAGATGGGCAGAGCCCTCTGTCTATCCTGCCTCTGCTGTGACCTTGCCACGGCTCCATCTGGCAACTGGAAGCACAGCTGGGTCAACATGCGTGGCGGTGCCCTCCATGCTAGGAGGGCCGAGAGGTTGTGGGTCTCTTGGAGATGCAAGTCGGGCTTCCCTTCTCCCCACCTTCCCTCATGAAAGGAAGGGGAGAGACTGACATCAAACCCTTGACCCTGGCACTTGGGAAAAATTGTGAAGACCATGTTCAATCCCAGGTATGGAGGAAAGATTCCTGAACTGGGTGTCATTCTGGATGACTCTGGGCCGCAGCTCCGTGGCTTGGGGATGGGCGACAGGGTCCTCAACTCTCTGAGCCTCATTTGTAAAGAGAAATCACAATTCTTGCCCTCCCAGGGATATGGTGCCGACCAAGGGAGTTGGCAAGCGCTTGTCGATATAAAAGTAGGACCGCTGGGCTTGGTGGCTCAGCCTGCAATCCCGCGCCTTTGGGAGGCTGAGGTGAATGGATTGCCTGAGCCCGCGGGTTCGAGACCCGCCTGGGCAACTTGGCGAGACCTCATCTCTACAATAAATCAAAAAATCAGCCGGGCGTGGTAGCGCACGCCTGTAATTCCGGCTGCTTGGAAGGCTGAGGCGGAAGGATCGCTGGAGCCCAGTGGGTAGAGGCTGCGGTGGCCAGGAGCGGCCACTGCACTCCAGTCTGGGCGACGGAGTGAAACTCCAACTCAAAAAAAAAAAAAAAAATAGGACCAACGCAAGAGACCGGGGGACTTCCATAGGACAGCCATTATTATTATGGTCTCCCATCTCCCGGCCAGCCCAGGCTTCCCTGAGGAAATGGGGTCATTATCCAGTCTCTACTTTGGGGTTCCCGCAGGTGGCTTAAAGACTCGTGAGCGGCACAGAAGTCTGCCTCCCCGAATGCCACCGTCACCAAGAAATAAAGGAGGAGGAAGTGCATCTTCCTCATCTGCCATTCTCCTCTTCCAAGGCCGAATTTTACCTTTTGTGAACAAAATCTGCCTCCCATTTAAGGCTATCCCTCATGTGTCATTTAACCTCTTCATGGGGAGTAAGAAAGGTTGGACGCAGAAATGAATCTGTCCCCACCTCTCTAGCAATCCTAATTGTGGGCCCCATTGTCCTTCCCCTAGGCCTTTGCTAGTTAATAGTCAATCGAGGACTCAGTGAAGTGAATCTATAATGGTTGAGTTTCTGATGACGGGAACGTGTTAAGAACTCAAGTAGAAGAGAACAGAGGCAAGGTGTTTTCAAATCACACCACGCTCTGCCTCATCTTTTTAATACTCAGTAAAACTCACCCTATTGGGGAATGTGGCATCAAAAAAACAGGCAGAAAGCCGGGCTCGGTGACTCAGCCTGTAATCCCGCGCCTTTGGGAGGCTGAGGTGAGTGGACTGCCTGAGCCCGCGGGTTCGAGACCCGCCTGGGCAGTGAGACCTCATCTCTACAATAAATCAAAAAATCAGCCGGGCGTGGTAGCGCGTGCCTGTAATTCCGGCTACTTGGAAGGCTGAGGCGGAAGGATCGCCGGAGCCCAGCAGGTCGAGGCTGTGGTGGCCGGGAGCGGCCACTGCACTCCACTCTGGGCGACAGAGTGAGACTCCAACTCAAAAAAAAAAAAAAAACAGGCAGAGAAAAAAAAAAAACCATGGAGCTAGCGGAGTTGGACTGGAGATGGGGCTAGGTATGAAGGAAGGTAAAGCTCTGAGCTAGTTGGTAAAAATGTGGAAAAGTAGTGGGTGCTGTGCCTGGCCTGTGGCCTCAGGTGCTGACCCAAGGCTCTCCTCTTGGAGGGGGAGGCAATCAGAATTCCTCTGCTGGGTGTGTGTGGCAGGGGCTGGAGCCCTGCCTCACAGGCGCTGGCCAAGGGCTGCTAATGGCAAAGCTGTAATCGTCATTTCCGATTTCGTCAGTCTCTGTAAGTGTTTTGCCTTCAGGGAGGGAGACAAGGCAGCCTGGGTCTGTGGTTGAAACTGAGCTTAATTTCTGTGGCTGGGGCTGATATGCCTTTTTGTTCTCAGCCAAATGATAGCCTTGACCTCCACTCCACCCACCCCTTTGAGTTCAAGTTCACCTATCTCCTTCTAGGGCTCCCGAGCCCTATCTTCATCTCTCTTCACCTATCTCTTCATCGGAGCCCATGTCCACACCAAATCTTGGTCTCCTTCTTTCACTTCCCCTTTCCTCTCTTTTCTCCATCTCTCTTCCAGGCAAGGTCACCACATCACGTTGGAAGGAGCGTCCACCCTGCTCCTACCAAGAGAACAACACGTGGGGCATTAAGAGCCAAGAATTGCCTTCTCAAAGTGGGGCCAAGGTCATCCACCTCACAGGGGAACGTGCGGACTTAGCTGGATGAACGCCCTTGATGCACGGTGGTATCTTCCCTCTTTACGTGCAACCTTGCGGGGCCATGTGCAACATTCCGCTCCTGCTTGGAGGACCAGGTCAGCAGGAGCAGGGGTGAGTTTGTTGGGGTCACGGTGGTCTTTAAAACTCACAAGAGGCCAGGCGCGGTGGCTCAAGCCTGGAATTCCAGCACTTTGGGAGGCTGAGGCAAGAGGATTGCCTGAGCCTACGGGTTTGAGACCAGCCCGGGCAACTTGGCGAGACCTCATCTCTGCCATAAATCAAAAAATTAGCTGGGCATGGTAGCATGTGTCTGCAGTTTTGGCCACTTGGAAGGCTGAAGTGGAAGGATCGCCCGGGAGCCCAGCAGGTTGAGGCTGGGGTGGCTGTGAGTGTGCCCCTGCACTCCAGCCTGGGCAATAGTGAGACTCCAATGAAAAACAACAACAACAACAACAAAAAAACCCCACAAAAACCCCCCTGCACATCTCAAACCATCGGCGACCCCTAATTTACTGTCACACAGGAGTGAAAAGTGGATCACTTCTTAGCCAAGTAAGGTAGTGGCAGAAAAGTCCAGAATCCAGCCAGTCAGGGCTGCGTGAGATCACCTTGGAGAGGGTCAGCACGACATCTGCTGTCTGTGGCGCGTTTTCCTTATAGCTACCTTCTCTGCAGGTGGACTGTCTCCTCTGAATGCTCCTAAGAGGTGGAAGCTAGGTTCTTCGGAGGACGGTGATGGGTGGGTCTAGAAAACTCTGATGCAGCAGGAGAAACAATTTCAACAGATGCCCTGATGGCCAAAGCCCGTGGTTAAAACCGACTCTACTGACACCTGGTGGGCAGTCAGGCAACTTCCCCGAGCCGAAGAAAAGCTTCACGCAGCTGTGTGTGTGTGTGTGTTGTGTGTGTGTGTGTGTGTGTGTTGTGTGTGTGTGTGTGTGTGTGTGTGTGTGTGTGAGAGAGAGAGAGAGAGAGAGAGAGAGAGAGAGAGAGAGAGAGAGAGAGAGAGAGAGAGAGAGAGAGAGATGAAGGGATCGGAAGCACGTTCATCACGTCAGGGGAATTAAATAATTCCTGAGGAATGAGGGTACCACGCCGAACCACCAGATGCCAGAATATATCTCTGTGGTGAGGTGACTCACTGAGACACATGCCCGAAAAAACAACAAACATGCATGCGAAAAGAAAACATCAGGACTGAAGCACACGGCTTATTATTGATTTTTTAAAAAAAGTGTTTGATGATGAATAAGACAACCACAAACAACCCACTTTCTCCCACGATCCTTGGACAGTTTCCTAAGAAAAGGCTCTGGGGCTTGACCACTTGATAGAGATATCATCTAGCATCCATTTTTTTTTTTTTAAACTTCAGTCTCATCCCAGGGAGACGGCGTCTCCCAGTCTGAGCTTGTGCTCTGCAGTGAGCCCCTTGCTGAGTTTTAATTGGGATAAAAAGAATCCTCTTCCTAAGGGGGCATTATGAAGATTGCCTTGTTCTTGAAATGACTTGAAGATGGGCCGGGTGCGGTGGCTCAAGCCTGTCATCCCAGCAATTTGGGAGGCCGAGGTGAGGGGATTGCCTGAGCCCATAGGTTTGGGACCAGCCCAGGCAACTTGGCAAGACCTTGTCTCTGCAATAAATAAAAAAATTTAGCTGGGTGTGGTGGTATGCACTTGTAGTTCCAGCTACTTGGGAGGCTGAGGCTGAAGGGTCACCGGAGCCCAGTAGGTCGACACTGGGGTGGCCGTGAGCGTGCCACTGCACTCCAGCCTGGGCGACGGAGTGAGACTCTGACTCAAAAAGAAAAATGCCCTGGAGATGAAAATAATATTTTCCTAATAAATATAGTCACAACAGTTTACTCATTCTTTGATGCCAGTGGGGCCAGGGGAGGGAGGATTGCAAAGGTTCCTACAGAAATCGGCTTTGGAAACTCTGCAGCCTTTCTTTCCCTGCTTGCCTGGTCCCGCCTGGTAAAGGCCCCCCCATTGGCTAACATAGGCAGCACATCCCATGGCTTCCTGTGAAGCACCAGGCGTGTCACGCAGCACACACAGCCTGAGTTTTGTCTGCAACAGAGCCATTGCAAGTTCAGCTTCGTAAGAATGAATCCATTATGTTTACGTCACGGAGAAAGGGACACTGCATTTTTTTAAATCTCAGGAACCCTGGCGAAGGGTTGCATCAAGGAAGCTGGATGGGTAAGTCTTGGTAGGAAGGTTAGAAAGGAAAGAAACTCCTCGAAGAAGCATGCACGTTATATTTTTCTTTTAGCTTCCCCCCCGACATTTAAGTTAAATTTAGAATGTATATTTCCTGAAATATGCCTGCTTGAATGTACAATCCTGCCAGAACGTGTGCAGTCAGAATATACCTGGGAACAGAGCTGCTGTAAGAGATCCATCTTTCTCAGCTCATGGTATTCTTAGTGTTTCATCAATTTTTTTTTTAAATAGTGACCCCTAGGTCAAAAGACATGCTTAAATGCTCTGTTTATTAAGTAATTAGGTCCAAACAGCCTGACAATTGGATTTGCACGGTATCTGGCAGTTGTGGCTGGGTTTCCCTCAACAACGAAAAACATCCTGCCACCTGGCTATGGCATGGCTGTGGTACCCAGGGTGCCTCAGCACAGAGTTTGGGAACCATGGCCGTGACAGCCTTGAAAAGCCCAAGTGAAGCCGGGCTCGGTGGCTCAGCCTGTAATCCCGCGCCTTGGGAGGCTGAGGTGCGTGGATTGCCTGAGCCCGCGGGTTCGAGACCCACTTGGGCAACTTGGCGAGACCCATCTCTACAATAAATCAAAAACTAGCTGGACGTGGTAGCGCGTGCCTGTAGTTCCAGCTACTTGGAAGGCTGAGGTGGAAGGATCGCCAGAGCCTAGCAGGTCGAGGCTGCGGTGGCCGGGAGCGGCCACTACACTCCAGTCTGGGCGACAGAGTGAGACTCCGACTCAAAAAGAAAAGCCCAAGTGTGTGATCTGCATGGTCTCCTCTTAAACTGTGGTGACAGCTGTATACAACCCTGCACATAGACTTACATCCACTCAACTGTATACTTGCAATGGGCGAGCCTTGTGATGCAAATTATGTCTTAGTGATGTCTCTCACCCCTCCCTCTTTGGGGGACTGTGGTCACACGATTTGACCTGAAGGTCAAACTTAGAAGTTTTGGACAGCCAAGGGCAGCGGCCTGGCTTCCCACTGTGGAGAGGGGGAGGAGAGCATGGGAGAGAGTGAAGTCTCTCAGGACTGCAGGCAGTGCTGGGAGTGATTTGGAGGTGGGGGTAGGATTCTCTTTCCATAGTTCCCTGAGCCCCTGTCACATGGGGAAGTTGGGATGAAAAGTCTAAGAAGTGCAAGAACACAGGCTTTCCACCAGGAGGATGCGGGAAGATGCATTTTCACTGGGGATTCCAGGGATGCCAAAAGCAGCTGAGAAGCTGGCTGGCTGGCCACGGAACACTTCACGCTCTCAGAGGGAAGCTGGCAGACATGGGTGAGATGGCCGACGTGCCTGCGTACCTCCATGGATGGATAAAGCCGCAGGTGGCCTGGACTTCCGATCTGTTCTGATTTCGCTCTCCAGGTGGCCATGAGTGCCTAGTAGCTACTTACAGCCTGAGATGAGCTCGTGGCTCACAACCCTGGGTGCTTATTACCCTGGATTGCTGGGCTCTCCCCTCCCCCGAGAGTTTCTGATTCACTTAGTTTGAGGGGTGCTTGGGAGCCTGCATTTCTAACAAGTTCCCAGGTGATCTCGCCACACCTTCCAGGGCCCACATGCTGAAAGCCACCTGCCTAAACCATCTCGGAATATGCTAGAGGAAGTCAGGTGCCGTCCTGGTGGGCCACACCCGACAAAGGACAGCCATCCCTGCCTCTCCATCCTGACCAGTGCACAGTCAGCCTTCTCTGGAACATTCCCAGTGAAAAGGCACTTACTCCAGCTAACGCACCCCATTCAGGCCGTGGATGGAGGTCACTTGTGTTGCAAATGGCACCCCTGTTGAGACGCTCAAGTCCTGTAGTAATTAAATAACTGAAGCACAATATGCGAGGACTTTTTTTTTTTTTTTTGCGTTGTCAAAGAGATTGGTTTGCACTCTGCTTACCTGTACGTTTGGGACACAACCCCAGAGGCTGCAGAAAAAGCAGTTCTCAATTCCCAAGGAGCAGGCTCACAGCAGGACCACCTGAGATGTTATGCTCCCTGACTCCAGACCTGGGCCAAGCATGTGTACTTAGAAAAGGCCTTCCAGGTGGTTCTGCTGAGACCTTCTGCCCATGAGAGAAGCACTTGGGTAGAGTGTGCGCATGAAGACAGGCCACTCTGCGGTCACGCTCTTATCTCTACAACCTTTGCTCTGTGGCTGTGAGCCCACACATGTGTCTTATCCTATCAGGTCCCTTTTGACTTCCTCAGCCCTACAGAGATCTCTCCTCCAGTGCTTCTTGCCTCTCTTCCTTGGATGGCAGCAAAGTCACGGCCAGTATGGCTTATCCCACGCACATGGCCAGTTAAACCCTCCAGCTACGCGCTGGAGAACCTAACAGTGGTGCCTGCCATGGCACCAGCAAGTCCAGGGCACTTTTCTCATGGAATTCTGTTTGGATCCCTCCTCCTGCCCCATGTCTTTATTTCTTTAGAGCAGGGCCTCAAAGCGTGGTCCTCAGATCAGCAGAGAACCATCACTTGGGAACGAGTTAGAAATGCATTTGCTCAGGCCAGGCGCCGTGCAAATTGTTCTGCAATCCCAGCACTCTGGGAGGCCGAGGCAGGAGGACAGTTTGAGCCCAGGAGTTTGAGGCCATCCTGGGCAGCATAGCAAGACCATGTCTCTCCAAAAAATAAAAAAAAAATAGCCGGGTGTGGTGGCGCGTGCCTGTAGTCCCAGCCGCTTGGGAGCCTGAGGTGGAAAGATTGCCTAAGCCCAGGAAGTTGAGGCCACAGTGAACCGCGATCGTGTGGCTACATACCAGCGTGGGTGCAGAGTGAGACTCCAGCTAAAAAAAAGAAAGAGAGAGAGAGAGAAGAGAGAGAGAGAGAGAGAGAGAGAGAGAGAGAGAAGAAATGCAGATGTTCAGGTTCTCCTGAGCCCCGTGAATCTGAAACCCTGAGGGTGGAACCCAGGATTCTGGATTCAAAAAGCCCTCGGAGCACTTCTGCTGCACACTGAAGTCTGGGAGCCACTGCCCCCTGCCCGGTACCACACATTAGAAGGACTCCAAGAGGTAGGGACCATTCTCTCCCCACAAGGCAGTGCAGTGACCGCATACAGGAGGAACTCAAGAAACGCCTGCTACTTCTGGAAGCCCGGGCTCGATCTCCTGCTCCCAAGAGAGAAGCAACACTCCCTCGGCCTGCTACCTTGGAGAGGGGGCCAGCCCCGGCTCTAAACACTCCCCTACAGCTTACGGGGTGTAGCTTCCATATTTACAAATTGGCTTTCCCTAAATCCTCTCCAAGTTTTTTACATTCTTTTCAGCTCAGGGAGCCAAAACCAAGATGCCATGTTTGAACCAGTGTCTGCTTCCTGCTGGGGGAGGGGGGGTAGGTGGGGGTGGGGGTGAGCGCATTTCTGCATGATTCTTAAATTCCATACTCCCAGCTTGGTGATTATTTCCCGAACAATAGAACCAGATTGCTGATTCATGTTGGGCTCGTGGCTCCAAGCCTCCTTTTTTTTTCCCCCTGCTGTAGTTGTGCCGATGCAACACAATAATGTTCTATTCATCCCAGCGAATTAGAAATGCCAGCGGCTCAGATAGGCAGCCGAAGAATCCCCCTTCCTCTCCGGCTGATTTAAAGACTCCCCATGAATCACACAATCTGAAATATTAGATGGTGCTCTCTGCGAGCCACTTGGCTTGGTCAAAGACCCTATCTCTCTTTTTTTTTTCTTTAGCAATTCCTTGCCCAGGGTCTGGCACGCTGTCTCTGTTATTCTTAAAGACTGTTTGTTGAGTGCATCACAGGTCCACCCCGAAATCTTAGCCTTCTGTTCTGCCCTGAGACATTCTTCCAACAAGCCCTCTCATAGGTGCAGGGACAAAGCCCGATTCTCACGTTCAGAGGCCTGGGTTTGGGTGCAGCCCCAGAACGGGATGGGCCAAGGTCTCATGGTCCAAGTGGGCTCCGGCCTGCTCTCTCCAGCTTGCAGGCTGTCTGCAGTGCCAGTCCCTGCTGCTTCTCGACACAGCTCTGCTGCTGAGCGGCCGGGGTCGTCTAGTGGGGCTCTGTTCCCAGCTGCAAAGTCAGACCAGTGGGATGGCTTAGTGCCCAAAAGCCACAATGGTCAACCCAGATTGCACATCAGCATCACCCAGGCGGCTCCGAGACACTCTGCACTCCAGTTCAATTTGAATTCTGGTGCTCAGACCTCAGTTCGTAAAGCTGCCCAGGGATTCCAACCTGCAGTCACAGTGGGGAGACACTGCCCTCGCCTCGCCCCTGCAGTGGCGTCCAGGGGTCCCCGCATCTCCTCTCGCTCCTTCTCATCTCTTTTCAACAATACGGCGGCGGCAGTCAGACTGTGATTCGGAAGAAGATTCCGCTCACGCCACCCCTCTGCTCCAAAGCCCACTATGGCTCCCGTGCTCTGTCCCACCTGCCTCTCTGTCTTCTCTGCCCATTCCAGCTTTACTGACCTCGCTGTATCTCAAACATGTCAGTGGTGCCCCCTGCCAGGGACCCTTCAGTGCCAGGACTTTTCCTCTGCCTAAAATGCCCGTTTCTCCTCGGCACCTGCTTGGATCCCCTCCTCGCCTCCACAAAGTGTCGCTCACCTTAACTTCTTGGGGTGCCTGTTTGAATATCCAGATGCCCTGGGCACTGGTCACCCTGGGACTCCTTGGCCTCCTCTCCTGCTTGTTGTTGAATGTTTTGTCTCCCTCTGCTAGGACATCAGCTCCATGGGGACAGGGGTCTTTGTCCTGTTCACTGATGACCCACATGCTGACACCGTGTGTGGCACACCATGGGCCCCTAGTAAATACTTGTTAAATGGAGATCAGTGGTCACCTTTGTGGGGAGGTGGTGAGAGTCAAGTGCTAAGGGGACAGAGAGGCTCCGTGACACAGAGGAAAAGAAATTTCTTGAAAACTGCAGGTTCTGAGAAAACAGTTATCACTTGATCCTAATTATTGGGAACTGCCAGGCAATGTCTAGATTAAAAAAATGCACACTTATAGAGACAGAAAGTGGGTGGGTGGTCAGCTGGGGCTAGGGGGTGGGAATAGGGGCTAGTTTAAGGTCAGGAGTGGCCGCTTATGGATACAAGGGTTCCTTCTGGGGTGATGAAAATGTCCTCGCGTGAGACTGTGGTGATGGCTGTATACAACTCTGTATATATACTAAAATCCACTCAACTGTACACTTGCAATGGGTGAGCTTTGTTATGCAAATTACATCTCAATGCAGCTGTTAAAAACACACACTTAACTGAAGCATCATACAGAGTGTGAAATCTAAAGCTGAAAAAGAAACAGAGGCTACCATAATTTATGAGGCTCCTGGATTTTCTCTGGCTTGAGTTTTAAAAGCAGGTGTGGGGGGGTTGGTGGTGGAAGCAGGGGGCGAGAGAAACTTCCTTAGCTTTTATTTGCTGCCAGATCATCTACTTGTTGATAAGGAAATGTAACTTAAACTTCTTGATCAAGGCCTGACTCAAGTGTAATCTATTTGGACTCAGTCGCTTTCCTTAATAAGGTTGGCCTCTCTCAAAGCTCTGCAGTCTCTTCCAGGACTCCAGGGCAGTTTTGGAAAACAGGCAGCTACTCTGTGCGAAGCTGAGCTTTGTATAGATTTGACATTTTTGTACTCATAATCCCAAGGGCAGCTCCAGCCATGCTGACATCGTTTACTATCTACTGACGGTCAGTTGCCCAACCCGTCACAGAGGTCAACGCATCTGCAGCTGTGAACTGAGATCTTGCCTGGCCAGCAGCCCTGGGAATCTTCCTCCAGAGAACTCACTGACCTTATGGCTATCTAGCAACATCTAGGGACAGTAATAGCACATTGAGATTAAAATGATGGACAGCAGCAACTCAGTGAAGACCATTCTCCTCTTCAGAGAGCACACCAGCATGGCCTGTTAAGCTGGGTGGCGGGGGAGGACGTTTTTGCTCTTCTGCCCATGATCTTGACACTTGCCCACCAGAGCACAGAGGGTGCTTGGACCAAGCACAGGGTCCTGGCCCTAAGACGAGAAATGCTATGACACAGAAAGACTCTTGGGGACTGAAGGAAAAGAAATCAGTATGTAGAAAAGACACCAGTGTTCATATGTTCATTGCAGCACTACTCACAATAGCAAAGTCACAAAACCGACCTAAGTGCTTACCAACAACTGATTGGATAAAGAACATGTGGTCTAGGTACACCATGGAAGACTACACAGCCATAAAAAAAAAAAAAATGAAATCATGCCCTTTGCAGCAACATGGAAGAAGCTGGAGGTCATCGTCTGCCATGAACTGACTCAAAGCAGAAAACCAAACACTGCATGTTCTCACTCATCTATGGGGGCTCAATGGTCACGAAGATGGGAATGATAGACACTGTGAACACCAATAAAGGGGGAGGTGGAGTACAACACCTTGCAAGGGTGTTTGTGGGGATTAAATGAGTCCATGCAGGAAAAATGCTTGGGACAGTGGCTTGTGTAGGAAGTCCTCAAGACATGTGAGTTATCATGGTTATGCATGGTTAGTCACGGGTTCTGGAGAACTGTGACTAATTCCAGAGACCTAATTCCACGGGGCCCTGGCTATTGCACAGTGAGAGAAGAGCCGGCGTGGGATGTTGTGCTCCCTTCATGGGCGGAGCAAGCAGGATGGGCATGGAGCGCTCCCTAAGTGCCACTGCTTCTTATGGAGAACTTGGTTTTTCCTTCATGTACCGGTTGTGGGGCTGTTGTTTTTGAAAAAGGCACAACGTGTGATAGGACATTTGTCAGGGTGAAATGACTTCTCATAAAATTGTTGGCGATCTTAGGAAAGACGGGGATTTCTGCTCTCTAGCTTGATTCTCTATGAAAGAGATTTGATGGGAGAATGCCCATGGCTGTGTGGACAGGAGCATTTGTAAAATGGATTCTGTCCAGCAGAGCTGCAGCAGTCAACGGGCACCATCTGAAGTCTCTGTTGGAACTTCCACTCATGCTCTCCCAAGGAGAGAACATAGATGCATGTCTTCACAACTTCTACTTTCCCTTGAAAAATACAGTTTGGATCCCCAAATGACAGTTCTGACAGGTGTCATTTGGAACGCTTCCACTGTATGCTCTCCAGAGTCAAGAAAAAGTTTATCGTACACGAGACCCACTAACCCCTTTTTTTACAGGAAAAGGGAAAGCGGTGAGCGTCGGCCATCAACTTTTATTGTTGATTTTACCTGCCATAGAGAAACACCAGCCATATGATTTTCCAGGCAAAAAATTCAGGGGGTTTGGAAACAAA
This sequence comes from Cephalopachus bancanus, assembly GCA_027257055.1. Classification (NCBI taxonomy): domain Eukaryota; kingdom Metazoa; phylum Chordata; class Mammalia; order Primates; family Tarsiidae; genus Cephalopachus; species Cephalopachus bancanus. The sequence goes on along the minus strand of JAPVLO010000038.1, from coordinate 8,153,769 downwards.
GGTTACCGAGAAAGAGGCATCAACCAGTTTCAAAACACCAAAGAAAGAATGTGGATCTCACACGGAAAGCATGAATGGGTATCCACAGCCACCTCTTAGTTTCATAGCAAAGGCTGACTGGACAAAATGTGGCTCTTGGCTTTGTAGTTAAAATTTACAAGAGATGTAAAGAGTTTCTATTTGCTGTGTTCAATGAAACTGACTAGAGAAAAAGGAAGATAATGATACTCTAAATATGTTAGCCACCCTACATCTTGCACATGTGTATATGACGCTCTAAAAAAGTAAGAACAATAATAATAATAATAATGATAAAAATAATAATAGTAGAGCTGGGTGCAGTGACTCATGCCTATAATCCCAGCACTTTGGGAGGTCAAGGAGAGAGGATGGCCTGAGCCCAGGAGTTCGAGACCAGCCTTGGCAGCATGGTGAGACCTTGTCTCTTCAACAAATCAAAAAAATTAGCTGGGCATGGTAGCACATGTCTGTAGTCCCAGCTACTTGGGAGGCTGAGGCAGAAGGATCGCCCGAGCCCAGGAGATCAAGGCTACAGTGATTCATGATTGTGCCACTGCACTCCAGCCTGGGTGACAGAGTAAAACTCCAACTAAAAAAAAAAAAAAAAAGAAAACCAATAAAGGAAATGATAGTGATAGTAGCTAACATTTATTGAGTACTTACTCTGTGCCAGAAATTCTGCTATGTCTTTGTCTTACGTATGCTACTTCCTTCGTTATTCTTATTACTTGTATTACCAAGTATGATGTTTGGTACCGATGCTTGGTAAAGGTTTGGAATAGTTAGTAGAAGGGACAAAGCTGGCTGGACTCTTGATGTTTGGACAGAATGTCTGCATCTAGGATGTAGGTGGTACCACCCCCATTTCACAGCTGCAGCTGGGAGAACCAAAGTCAAGAGATGCAACTCCCTTACCCCAAACTGCAAAGCGGGAGAGACAGGAGTCAAACCCACATCCTGTGGATCCACAAGCTATGCTCTAAATTGCCACACTTACTGCCTCTTGCAAGAATAATAATAGTCACACGCATTCATATCACCTCTGCAATGGCTGCTTCACTCGAAGGTCACAAGCTCATTTTATTCTCTCTTCACAGATGAGGAAGCTGAGGCTCAGATGTTAAATGTCGAAAGATAAACTCTGAAGCCGGGCTCGGTGGCTCAGCCTGTCATCCCGCGCCTTTGGGAGGCTGAGGTGAGTGGATTGCCTGAGCCCGCGGGTACGAGACCCGCCTGGGCAGCGAGACCTCATCTCTACAATAAATCAAAAAATCAGCCGGGTGTGGTAGCGCGTGCCTGTAATTCTGGCTACTGGGAAGGCTGAGGCGGAAGGATCGCCGGAGCCCAGCAGGTCGAGGCTGCGGTGGCCGGGAGCGGCCACTGCACTCCAGTCTGGGCGACAGAGTGAGACTCCAACGCAAAAAAAAAAAAAAAAAAAAGATAAACTCTGGTGTATGGGAGAGTCGCGACTCAAAATTAGGCCTCCTGACCCCCCAATTCAGGTTCCTCCTTGAACAATCAGAGCTCAAATCTTTTCTGAATGGAAGGTACTAACAAGTAATTTTCTATGTCACTACCCAGGAAGACAAAGACTGAGTGACAATCACACCTAGGAGATATTATTTTCCTAAAAATAAAATTTCTAGTTCAGAATATCAAGCAGCAAAAATCTTTTTTTTTTTGAGTTGGAGTCTCACTCTTGTTGCCCAGGCTAGAGTGCACGTTTACGCAAAAATTTTAATGTGTAAGAACACAGGATTTTGTTAGGTTGAATCAAATTACTTGAAAAGTTTATGCTTGTATCGGTGAGATACTTATGATTTAAGTGGCCGGGAAACCTTTCCTGTTAGAAATGTCCTCAGACATTTCTGAGTTCAGTAAAGATTACGTGGTTGTTCAAAAATCAGAACACTATTAGTAATCGTTGCTCCATTTGACCAAGGATATTATTCCTACTATTTTGGGGTCAAGTTCATGAGAATAAATCCTAACTAGTGTACCAATTAGGTAGCGGAGTATAAAATGAAATGCCCTTAAATCCCAATCCCTCCCATGGAGCTACCAGGCTCAATTCCATACTGATGCTGCTGGAGAAATTTCTGAAGGGATTGCCAATGAATACCTCTCTGATAATGGAAAGTTTTTTTTTGAATCAGAGTCTCACTCTGTCACCCAGACTGGAGTGCAGTGGCACACTCACGGCTACCCCAGCGTCAACCTGTTGGGCTCTGGCGATCCTTTTGCCTCCGTCTTCCAAATAGCTGGATCTACAGGCACGCTCTACCAAGCCCGGCTAATTTTTTGATTTATTGTAGAGACGAGGCCTCACCAAGGCTGGTCTCGAACCCCTGGGCTCAGGCAATCCTCTCGCCTCGGCCTCCCAAAGTGTTGGGATGACAGGCTTGAGTCACCCAGCCCGGCCTGGAAAGGTTCTTTTCTTGAAAAGCCAAGAGCTGTTTGGAAGTCTCGGACATCAGATGTTCAAAGGAAAGGTCTAGAATAGTTAGTAGAAGGGATAAAGCCGACCCGCTGCCAAATGATTTGTAAAAATCATTGACTTTTCAACACCAAGTCTGGATGCTCGTCTATTGCTGGCAGACCCTCACCTTCCAGATCCACCATTCTAGTCTCCACTGCTCTGTGACACTGGGGTTGGGACTTTGCGAACTATTTCCCAGAGTCCCTAGCCAGAGACTTTCCATTTTATTCTGCCAGTAGGTGGTTTGGGAAGAAGACTGGTGGGGAGAAGAGAGAAGGGACCTGCCTCCGCTTCTCCTTCATGCCCTGCAAGCTTTCTCTGGCAGTGGCTGTCACTGGTGCACCTGTCGCCTTCCACATGCCCAGAAGCAGGCCCTTCACGGCCCTTGGAGGTGCCAGCAGCTGCTGACTGGCCCCTTTTCTTAGTGTTCCAAGCACCAGCTTTAGAGGACCACTCCTCTGAGTTCTTACTCCCAGGATCCCCATCTCTTCTTCTGTCCCCCGCCTCCCAGGATGACACGGCTTCTTGCAACTGGGTGACATCAACCAATTCCCTGCACTCAGTCCTTCTGTGTGAATTACTGTGTGACCTTGCTTTCCCCTCTGGACCCTGACTATGGCATGCTGGTGGCGGGCGTGCAGCCTATAACAAGTCTCACAACGGGGCGGTGCCAGAAACAACACCATGGACTTATTCAAACCAACTTCTGCCCAGGGGAGAAATGACCATTTCTGGTCCAGAGGTAAGCACGTGTGAGAGGTGATGACCCTCACCCCGAAGGGCAGTAGAGTGGATGACTTCAAAGGATCAGATTCAGAGAAGTGACTATGTTTTGTGTAAAATAATTTCTGTTCACCTTGGAAATGTTTGAAAACGTAGAAAGTATAAAGCAGGGGAAACTGAAACCTGTCCTATAGTTAACTGCTAGTATTTTGGCATATTATTTCTGGTCTTTCCCACCTCCGTCCTTCTACATATTTTTAAAGAATTGTTATTTTATTTTTTTATTGTTTGAGTCAAGGTCTTGCTCTGTGGCCCAGGCTGGAATGCAGTGGCACGATCACAGCTCACTGCAGCCTTGACCTCTTGGGCTCAGGTGATCCTTACATCTCAGTCTCTGAGTAGCTGGGACTACAGACACATACCACCATGCCTGGCTAATTTTTTGATTCTTTGTAGAATCGAGGTCTTGCTGCGTTGCCTAGGCTGGACTCGAACTCTTGGGCTCAAGCAATCCTCCCGCCTCGGCCTCCCAAAGTGCTGGGATTACAGGCACCAAGTCTGACCAGAATAAATCTTCTTAACCAACACTAGTTTTCTAGTGTTTTTACATGGCAGCATGAGGAGCTTGGCTCTAAAAGGGATATAGACCTTGCTTCACAAGAAACTTGTCTCTTCTGCTTTGAGACTGGATCACGCTGGTGAGGGCTGCTTATCCCTGACCCAGAGATGAAGCAATGGTCAGGGCTATAGCTTCCGCCATTGGCGAGTCTGTCTTGCCTTCTTAGTTGAGTTTTTGAAGTACTTAAGGAATCTGCATACATTTGGGAGGAATGCTTAGTACCTTATGAGAGCTGGCTTCTGGAGCAATTCTGTGAAAATGTCAAAAGAAGGTATACTGACAGCCAACAGACACATTAAAAAGTGCTCAGCCTCACTCATCATTAGAGAAACACAAATCAAAACCACAATGAGATATCACCTAGCCCCAGTAAGAATGGCAATCGTTAATAAAACAAACAACAGATGCTGGTGAGGATGCGGAGAAAAAGAAACACTTCTACACTGCTGGTGGGAATGCAAACTAGTGCAACCTCTCTGAAAGATAGTGTGGCGATTTCTGAAAGAACTAGAAATTGACCTTCCATCATGACCCAACAATCCCCCTATTGGGAATATACCCGGAGGAACTCAAATCATTCTACAGAAAAGACACCTACACATGTATGTTTGTTGCAGCTTTATTCACAATAACAAAAACATGGAACCAACCATGTTGCCCACTGAAACTGGACTGAATAAAAAAATGTGGTACATAAACACAATGAAATATTATGCAGCCATAAAGAAGGACAAACATATGGACTTCACAGCAACTTGGATGGATTTAGAGTCCATCATACTCAGTGATCTATCACAGAAACAAAGAACAGAGTACCGTATGTTCTCACTCATAAGCAGACCTTGAACAACTATAATACTATAAGAAAGCGATTGGCAGTAGTGGGGAACTATCGGGGAGGGGGGTGGGATTGGCAGTTGAGGGAAATTGCTAGGGGAGGGGCACACCTCATCAACAAGGGTACTTGCATAATGAACATTTGTATACTTAACCCTGAATTGTACCCCACATTTATCTATCTATCTATCTATTTATTTATTTATTTGGAGTTGGAGTCTCACTCTGTCGCCCAGACTGGAGTGCAGTGGCTGCTCCCGGCCACCGCAGCCTCGACCTGCTGGGCTCCAGCAATCCTTCCGTCTCAGCCTTCCAAGTAGCTGGAACTACAGGCGCATGCTACCATGCCCGGCTCATTTTTGATTTATTGTAGAGATGTGGTCTCGCCAAGTTGCCCAGGCGGGTCTCGAACCCGCGGGCTCAGGCAATCTACTCGCCTCAGCCTCCCAAAGCACTGGGATTACAGGCTGAGCTACCCAGCCTGGCAACATTTTATAATATCTAAATCTAAAATCTATAATTAAAAAAAAGAGAAAATGTTGAAGGACTACAGAACTCCAGTCAGTCCTAAAAGGGATGAAATGTTTGAAAAGAAAGATGACACAAACGCTTGTGCTATTTACCCTGGTCTGCAACACATAGGTAGCCTGTTGATACTTCATTAATTCATTCACAACTGCTGCCAGGGTGAGGCAAAGTGCTCTGTTAGCTGCGGGGCATGTGAATAAGACATGTCTGTCTTTTCTCACAAAATTCATAACTGGGAGAACCAAATTCCAGGAGGAAGGAATTAAAGAGATCAAGCATATCAAAAAAGAGTGGCATGTCCTCTTGCCACTTTTCCTGATGAATGAAACAGCTTATTATTATATGCATTTGTTCTCGGCTCCCTCACAGGTATACCTGTCAACCACCTCTCTGCACTGCTTGAGAAATCTCCAACGTTGAGACCTCCTCAAATAAACTGCCGACGGGTCCAATGTTTCAGTCTCTATCTGCCTTAAAATTATTTATCAGGTAGAAAGTAGATATAACCACCAGTAATCTTTATGCTCTAAGTAATACAGTGTTGAAATATATGAAGTCAAGCCCCACAGAAAGTTCAAGAAAAAATAATCGGAAACACAATCATAGTTGTGAACATACCTTGCATTCCTTGAAAGATCAAGTAGACATAAAATAAGAGAAAATGTCAGAATATTATTTAATGTTCTTCTAGAATCATATATCAAATTTCACACCCCAAATCCAAAATAATACAGAATAACAGAAAAAAAAAATTATAAAACATGACTCATGTTGGGAGATAAAGAAAGTTTCCAAGAGTAGAAATGAGTAGACGTGCTGAAGACCAAATAATCTTTCCACAATATAATCAACTTGGAAATTAAATAAGAAAGAAAAGCGGACACATACAAAAAGAAAACCTGCAATTACTTGAGAATCAATAAAATTCTCTCCTTGACAAATTCTTTGCCAAAGAATAATTAAAACCCGTATTGTTGAGTATGTAAAGCATAATTATGATGTAAATAATACATTTTTTCTTTTTTGAGTTGGAGTCTCACTCTGTCGCCCAGACTGGAGTGCAGTGGCATACTCATGGCCAACCCAGCATCAACATGCTGGGTTCCGGCGATCCTTCCGACACAGCCTTCCAAGTAGCCAGAACTACAGGCGAATGTTACCATGCCTGGCTAATTTTTTTGATTTATTGTAGAGACGAGGTCTTGCCAAGTTGCCTGTGCTGGTCTCGAACCCATGGGCTCAGGCAATCCACTTGCCTTGGCCTCCCAAAGTGCTGGGATTACAGGCTGAGCCACTGGGCCCAGCTGATAAATAACAAATTTAAAACCTATTTGATACCGTCAATGCTGTACTTAGTATGATAAATGTCCTAAAAGAAATGTCATTGTTTTACACATTTTTATGACTTGAAAATAAATGAGTTAAACATTTATAAAAGAAGAACCACAAAACAAAAGAAAGCTGAAAGAAAAATTCATAAAGTCCAGAGAGCTTATAGAATTAGAAAATACTGTAACAGGAGTGATGAATAAAACATTCCAAAGTTAATTTTCTGCATAGAAAAAGTAAAAACAAGACAATGGATACACGAGCTACTAACTAATCTAATCAAGATAAATAAAGGAGAGAAATGACAGATTCATAAAATCAGAACTAAGAAAAGAGAATCAGTTACAGATGCTGAGGATCAGAACAATCATTAAGAGATGACTGTGAATAACTGCAAATACATGGAAAACCTTGATGGTTTTCTTGAAAATATAAAAGAGGAAAAAGGGACAAATCTGTACAGATGAATAATCGTGGAAAAAATGAAATACTGTCAAGGAACTGCCCACTCCCTCCTCTGAAAATGAGAAAGCCAGATGGTTTCCTGTGTGACTATTTCCCAGATTAAAAAAAACAACAAGAAAACAGTGGAAAGCATAAAGAAAAAATAAACTTTCCCAATTATTTTTGTAAACCAGCGTAATTCTGATACCCAAAATTAGAAAAACATGACCGCATAAAGGAGAAATTTGTCCAGATTATATATTATATACATGTATTTGTTTTTGAGTCAGGGTCTCACTCCGTCACCGGGCTGGAGTGCAGTGGTACCATCATGTGTCACTGTAGCCTCAACCTCCTGGACTCAGGTGATCCTTCTGCCTCAGCCTCCCTAGTAGCTGCACCTCTAGATGTGCACTGCCAGGACTGGCTAATTTTTTTATTTTTATTTTTGTAGAGACGAGGTCTCCCTATATTGCCTAGGTTGGTCTTGAGCTCCTGGGCTCAAGCGATCCTCCTGCCTCAGCCTCCCAAAGTTCTGGGATTACAAGTGTGAGCTACTGCTCCCAGTTTACTTATTTCAATTGATGCAAAACTATTAAATATCAACGAATGACCCTTGGAGAAATTAAAGGAACAGCATACTAGAAGAAAATGGACTATTCCCAGGAAAGCAAGGATGAACCAATGGTAGGAATGCTGCAATTGTTGATGGAGTAGAAAGTCCACCGAGGAAAAGTGTATTTGATCTTCTTGAAAGATGATAAAAGGGCATGTGATAATATCCACTGTTATTTCTTGACAGCTAAAAAACCCACAGACTATATGAATGTTATCCTGGCATAATAATAGATATATGCATCATTGTGAGAAAAGTAATAAAGGGAAATTCAGCCTATTAGACATTAAAACAGAGCATAATACGTTAATAATTAAAACAGTGCAGTATTGGTCCAGAAAGAGTTAGCAGATCAGTGGAGCAGGGTGGGAGATCAGAAACACGCCTTTATATAGACGAAACTTTGCAATATAATAAAAGCGGGCTTATTCAATTCACGGAGAGGGGATAAACAGCAATCCACCTAGAAAAAAATTACAGTTGCATCTAGAGTTCATATGTTATACCTGGTTAAATACCAAAAGGGTGAAAAATTTAAATGTATCAAATAAAAGCCCTAGAAAAAAGCACAAGAGAATCTTTTCATAGCTCGAACGTAGTAAAGACTTTCTAACTAGGGCACAAATTCTGGAAACCACCCACAATCTCACTTCTTAAACACCGGTAGCAATCATATTCTGAATGCCTGTAAAAGGAGATATGTAAAACGCAAACGTCCATCAATAAGGACTAGTCAAAAAGACCACCTGAAAATAAATCACCTACTGGAATGATATATGCATGTAAAAAAAGAATGAGGTAATTTTTTATGGGATAACATAAAGTAATCTTTAAAAAAAATATATATGTATTTTATTTTTGCAGAGATGATGTCTCACTATGCTGTCCAGGCTGGTCTCAAACTCCTGGGCCTCAAGCTAGCCTCCTGTCTTGGCCTCCCGGAGGCTGGGATTATACGAGTGAGCCACCACGCCTGCCTAAGAAATATTTTGAAGTGAGAAAAGCAAATTGCATAGCAAGGCACATGGTATGTGACATCTATGTATACACAGGAAAAGAATATAAACGCAGCCAAGGAATATCTATGGACAGACAAATAAGAAACTAACACCCACATTGCTTCCTATGAGGAGGGTACCTGGGATGGTTGAGGCATCGGGGTCGGAGGAAGATGTTTTACTGTAGACCTTTTTATACATCTCTTCAAAAGAAGGAAATGAATACAGTACAACAAAGTGAAGGTTTCAAAATGGGAAGGAACTTGCCGAGAGAATGCACGCTTTACAGAATTGCTGTGAACACGAATGCAATAGCATGACACAGCATAAAGAACAGAACAAAGAAAATGAAAAGTACAGATGATATAAAGTGTTTTCGTCTTCTTTTCCAGCAAGTATGACTCTAGAGCCAGGGATGCAAACTCCACCGCCTTCAGGGGCTAGATATTCATTCATTCACTCATTCATTCATTCCCTCGGCAGACAGGCACCGAATGCCAGGTATGCATCAGACACCGGGGATACAGCACTGAACATATACAGGGCAAAAAAAAAAACCCCAAAAACAATCCCTGCCCTCATTGAGCTTTCAATCTAGCAGGAGATGGCATGCGCAAGTAAACAAATAAATGTCACACAGAACACTAAATGGCAAAGGGGCATGGGAGTGTGATGTTTACATAGCGAGGCCAGGGACGGACAACGAATGACCGCAGCAAGCCGTGCTGGCCCAGCAGCCTCCGTCATGAAGGAGGCCGCAGAGCCACTGGCCCAGGAGGAAATTGCCCTGGAGGGCTGTGGAAAGAGTTCTGCCAGCTCTTCACATTTTCCAGAGGAAACCAGAAATTCAAATTTGTACTTGAAATCTCCCGGTTTTTCGATCCTGCCTCAATTGTTATTTAAAGCCACCATGTTGGCCAAATAAAACACATCTTGCCAGCCAAGGTTGGCCAGTTGGATGGCCAGTTCAAATCTCTAAAGGAATGAGATTGAGTTTTTAAACAAACACACCAGAACGTGTCAGCCCTGTCATCTTAGGAAGACAGGCATGTTTTTCATTTCTTCAAACATTTCTGGAACTCCTCACAGAGGACCAGTTGTCCCTCGGAGTCATTTTTTTTTTCTCACCACACAAGAAAACCTGTTACCATTCTGATCTTAAATCTTGTTTCGACTCTGACTTTATTTACTAGATTGGATTCTTCATCACATTCGGCTTTTTCTAAAACTCAAATTAACCCCAAAAGGCTCAGAGTATGCCCTTGGCCTTAAAAGCAGTCTCAAGAGAGGAGCTGCAAATATTTAGAATAAGGACACTATCACTAAAATGAATATACATCCTTCCAAGGTCAATGTTGAAGAGGATTGCACTTAAATGTGTAGGAGTGAATGCACAAGTCTCCCAGCCTCATCGGCTTTTAGTAAAATGCTCAGTACTATGGATTTTGTGGACTGTTATCAGTTTTTCTTTTCTTTTTGTTAAGGGCTCTGTTCTTTGGACCTGATTGAATACTATTAAGGCAGTACGTTCTAGGGAATCCTTGGCCCACATATCTACCCAAAGGCTTTATGCCAAACACAACCAGCACACATGCCATCTGTATTTTCCTATGCCCAATGGCTTAGTTTCTGTGGTCAGCTAATGACATTAGTCATGTAGAATCGCACTGCAGAAGAAGGCAGGGCTTTTTATGAGCCTGTGACAGCTTGAGTTTCTCTCTCTAACAACATGTATGAATCAGAAGCCACAAGTCTGCATTTTAGAAATATTTGAGGCAGTTAGGAAACACACGGCACTTATTATTATTATTATTATATTCCCATAGAAATAGACCATCCTCGGGGAGCAATGCCAAAGTGGCACGAAGACGTCCACCAAGATACAGGCTCTATCTGTCCCCTCGCATCAGTCAGACGCTTAAGTCTCCTCTGCTCTTTGTTAATGGAAAGTCTGCACAATATTCATCCCATCAGTCTAGCATTTATGTTGAAGCATGTATCTTAGATCAAATAGGTCATAACTGTTCCTTTATCTATGCATCCACCCCTCCCTCCGGCTAGCCATCCTTTATGAAGTATTCTTTGAGCCCTGCCTACTAATCAACCGTTGTGCTAGGTGCTAGATGCTCGGTGCAAAACAAAAATAATACAGAGTGGCCGGGCGTAGTGACTCACGCCTGTATTTCCAGCACTTCAGGAGGCTGAGGAGAGAAGATTGCCTGAGCCCAGGAGTTCAGGACTAACCTGGGCAACTTGGCAAGACCTCATATCTACAATAACAAAAAAAGAATTAGGTGGGCGTGGTAGCATACGTCTGATGTCCCAGCTACTTGGGAGGCTGAGGTAGAAGGATCACCTGAACCCAGGAGGTCAAGGCTGCGATGGCTGTGAACGTGCCACTGCTCTCTAGCCTGGGTGACAGGGTGAGACTCCATCTCAAAATAATAATAAAAAGAAAAATGATAATGCAGAGTTTTTGCCTTTGGGGAGTTCACTGGCTTTTGGGAGAGAACCGGTGTTAATCAAATTAATGACGTAAGCCAAGACAAAATTGTAGCTCTGTTTAGTGCCAAAAAGAAAGGACGACATGTGGCATCTGACTTAGGTAAGCCTTTCTAGAAAAAGCAATGAGTGGAATGAGATTCCCAGAAGTGCCGACTCGAAGGAGATCAAAGGATGCCAGGTAGGAGTTGTCCAGTGGAAAGCGAGACAAGGGCCATCCCCAGTGTGGGTGCCCAGGAGATGGGAGGGAGGGTATCTCATGGACAGGGTGACAGATGGTGCCCGGGTGAGGGCAGGGACCCCTGGATGAGCTGAGGCTGGAAAGGCAGGCGGGAGCCTGGCCAGGCTGAACCTTCTAGGCCACAGATTGGATTTTACGTCTATCCTAACTCAGCACAGGTCGAAGGGTCTTAGGCAAAGGAAGTGGCTTTGAAAGGCTTGCCTTTCAAAAGTCACTGGGTCTGTGTCGAAGGGGCAGGCTGGTGGGCATTCAGATGAAAGGTAACCGAAGGCGTGACTCGGACCAGCTGGCTTTAGAACTGCAGACAGAGGGAGAAGAGGGGTACCTACCACCCCTGCTGTGTCAGGAAGAGAAACGAGCTAGCGCGGCAGTCTGCGGAGCCGGTGCGCTGGCCAGAGAGTCTCCGAGGTCCAAAGAAACCCCAGAGAGTCCTGTGTCTTGGAACCAGGGGAGGAGGACTGTGTCGAGGAGAGCGTGATCGGCGGCACTGAATGCTGCCGCGAGGGCAGTTAAGACGAGGTTTAGAAAGTGGTCACTGGATTTAGCAACATGGGGTCACTCACGGCCTTAATGAGTGTTACTCGGTGGGTGGGAGAGGACCTGAGTCTGGACAGATTGGGCTGAAGAGCAGATGGGAGACGAGGACACAGAGATGATGCACTGTGATGACGCTTTCGAGAAATTTGGCTGGGAAGGGGAAGGGAAGTAATTGGGGGTGAGTTGCAGGGAAAATGTGGATGCTAGGCTTTTAAAACACTGAGTGGAAGGATCTTGTTCAGAAGGATCTCTCTCTCTCTCTCTCTCTCTCTCTCCACACACACACACACACACACACACACACACACACTTTTTTTTGAGAGAGGGAGAAGGATAATTGATACTGAAAGAAACCGGGAGGGAGGTGGGTAGACATTTGCCTCAGGTGTGCCCGAGAATGGACAACTCTTCTGTTGTTCTGGGAGGAAGGAAGGGGTACACCGGTATGGGTGGGCTCTTGTGTTTGGTGTCGGGACAATTAGAAGGAGGGAGGACAAGGGGCTGTTAGAGCTTTGATGGAAGGTGACGAAGTATGAACAGCATCACAGAAAGTGGAAGAGAGCGTTGACCAGACGTCTAGTAGGACTCAGGGCAAATGATGGCCTATTTGAGGCCGGGCATCTGAATTCACAGCAGCCTCATCAGCTCTGTTGAGTGACGTGTGTGTGTGTGTGTGTGTGTGTGTGTGTGTGTGTGTTGTGTGTGTGTGTGTGTGTGTCTGAGCTGGCAAAAGTCCTGGGCAGGAAGTTAGCAGCCCTGTGTCCTCGGCTGGGACAGCCATACTTGTCATGTGACCTCGGACACATCCTCCTCTCCTTCCCAGTTTCTTCACCAAACGGTGAGGTCAGGTCAGATGATGCCGAAAGTCTCTTTCCAGCCCCAGACTTCCATGAATGCCTCAATATTCATGGAGAGAACTTTCTTAAGATATTTCTATTGATACATACTGTTTTTATTGGAAAACACAATAGAGTTTTAAAAGATCTATAGAAAAATACATGCTTCCTAGGGAAAAAAATGTAGATAATTTATATGGCTATTCTCGACAGACTATAACATCTGATGTTTCTACCTCTAAATCAGAGGTTGGCAAATTTTATCTGAACAGGGACAGATAAGAAATATTTTTGGCTTTGGAGGCCAGATAGTCTCTGCCACAACGACTCACCATGACACAGAGTATGAATGTGGCCACAGATAATGTCAAGTGAAGGAACACAGCTCAGTAAAACTTCATTTACAAAGGCAGGCAGCGGGCACCTTCCACCATTCATCCCACCGTGAATGACGTAATGCACTAACACACTCCCAAGGCCAGGAAGTGCGCACTGCCACACACACACAAGTGTCATGACCAGGCCTCTGCCTGTTCCAGCAGAGCCTGACGTTCTCGTTCACTCCTCTCCGGCATGGAGAGTTCTGGAATCAGAAGCTCGGGAGCCAGCGACACTTCCAAGCCGGCGAGCACACAGAGTGTCACCGACTGTGGCTCTGTGAGATCCAGTGGGTGTCACAGATCAAAACTGCCTCGTGTATGAACGCGGTCACCGCCGGGCTGAGATGTGTGCTTTGAACAGAACAGAGGGAGGACTCGGAGGTCAAAGGAAGCGCCCGAGGAGGCGGGATCGGGCACGGAGACCGGGGCCTGGCACGCACTTGGGGGACGAGGGAGAAGTTGAAAAGGACACCCAGCCACGCAGGCGACGCCGAGGAACCAACGGGGTGGGGAGCCCTGCCGGCCGGGGATGCGGAGACAGGAAAAAGCCGAAGGGTCTCCTGCCTGGCTGGCTCCCCTGGGCAGGCCTGGTTTCAAAACCAAAATAAACTTGGGAGAGCCAGAGGGAGGAAGGAAAGACACAAACAAACAAGTGGAGCCTCAGCTAGTGCTTTTTCCCCCACCCACCATCCAGCCCTGCGCCAGCTGCTGAAACTCCACTTCTTGGGGGGGCCTTGACCCTTCTCCCAAAGGACTGGGCATGGTACTGAGCACCAAGGCCTCATCATCTCAGCCAGGCCAGCTCTGCTCCCAGCTAGAGTACTGTGTTGGGTACAGATGTATATATTACAGCACACACTGTATTGTAGAGGCAGCACGGATTGGCACAGGCCTTGTATTACTGTAAATATCCTCGTATCTATTGCCTTTATTCTGGCACAGGCCTTGGGATCAGTCACTCACAGGCTCCACACAGGCAGTGGGGATGCCCATTATTTTGTTGATCGACAGGAAGTCATCGAGGCCCACAGAGGCCGAAGAACCAGAGCGAGGCTACCAGTCAGTAGTGAAATCAGAATTCAAACCAGGTCGCTCTGACTCAGGGGCCCCTAGCTCTTAGCCACCCAGAAGCATACGGCCTTTTCCAGAGGTTAGAGTTGGAAGGAACTCTTGCGATCGCTTGAGTCAGCTCCTTATTTTTAGATGTGGAAATGGAAAATGAAATGGCCGGCTCAAGGTCACAGAGCCACGGTCTGAAAAGTGAACCTGGCCTCTCGGGGATCCCTTCACGCTCCCACCCCGGTCCCACGCTGCTCCACATGGGACAGCGACACCTATCTGAAACCAGAGGGCGGATGACCAGTGTTGACAGAATTTATTTTCAGGGCCTGCAGGGCAGGACTCTACACGGTCTTGGCGATCTTCCTACTTAAAGACACACTGGCCAGGATGAATGATTCAGGAGTCGTTGTAAATCGCCAGACAGGTGAGGTAAGGGAGTGTTGGCATGTTTCCGAAGGGGACAAGTTGCACATTTCAACTATGGCATGGACAGGAGTGTGCTTCCTTGAGCTTAAAAGCAAGACAGTCAATGCAAAAGTGAAACAGAGGACACCGTGAGCAGCCAGCCACGGAGCTGACGGAAGCAGAAATGAGTCTGTTCCTCATAGCCCTTGTCCCTCTCAGAAAGAGGAACATGTCGCCTTAAGACTCCTGGGAGCGTTTGTTTTGAAGGGTCAGAAAGAATCCAGCTTTGAAAAGTAGAATTAACAGCAACTTTTAGTCCAAGTTTTTCACAGCAAAGCACTACAGAGAGGGAATTGGCTTTCCTTCTTAATTTCCTTTTTTTTTTTTTAGGGAAGAAAATCTTAACTCCTAAAAGTTATTTTCCATACCAGAGACTAGAAGTTTGTTTGTTTGTTTGTTTTTAATATATTGGAAATCCCTCAGCATTTATAGGAAGTTCTTCTATTTGTGTAAAGATAGGCGCAAAGGAATTCGATTGTAGGTTTAAGTGACTTGATTTATTTTCATTAAGAATTCCTTGTTTCCATCTATACAAATAAGTTGCTAAAATATGTGGGCATTTAAAAAAATAGTTTTACTGAGATATAATTCCCACATCATATAATTTACCCATGGAAAGTGCACAATTCAATGGACTGTGGCATATTCACAGAGTTGTGCAGCCATCACCAGGGTCAATTCTTGAACAATTTCATCGCCTTAAAAAGAAACCCCGTAACTTTCAGCCGTCACTCCTCTGTCCTCTAGCCTTAAACAACCACTAATCTACTTCCTGTCTCTAGACTTGCCTATTTCATGTAAATGGAATCATATGATATCGTGGTCTTTTGGGTCCGGCAAGTTTTTGTTTTAAATAATCATTTCATCCAAATAGGAAAACTTGGTCGACAGGAGAGAAAAAGAGGAAACGGTCCTTTCTGGCACTCGGTGCTCCAGCTGACCAGCTTGCATCTGACTAGCTGGGCCACCCCACCCGGCCATAGGTAGCTCCTGGGACTCATGACCTGTGTGCCAGGAAGACTGTAGACATGACTTTTTCACTAAGAGGCGAGCGGGCTGGATTTTGGATGGCAAAAACATGAGAGGAAAGCTGATCTTCAGGAAACAGTACAATTTCCCCGCTGGAAAGAATGTTTCCCCATAAAGCTCATGTTTACGAGACATTGGCTATTTTGTTCATTTTCTCTTTCTCTGGCTTTCTTTTTTTATCATGTCAATTCCAACCGGACACGGCTGGAGAAAAAGTCACCATCAAGTTGCCTCTCTCGGTGCAGACACGTGACCATGAACCTTGGGTGGTCCTGCAAGCACTTCCACTCCCTTCCCTACACCGCGCACCCTCCCATCTCCTTCCAAGATCACACCTCCTCTTTAACCAGGATCTGGATCTGCCTATTCTCTTGCAGTAGATCAGTGAAGCTCAGGCTTTTCTGCACATCACAATCACCTGGAAGACTGAGCGCGGAGGCTCATGCCTGTACTCCCAGCATTTTGGGAGGCCAAGGTGGGAGGATCGTTTGAGCCTAGGAGTTTGAGACTAGCCTGAGCAATACAGTGAGACTTTGTCTTCACAAAAAAAAAAAAAAAAAGAGCTAGGCATGGTGGCACATGCCTGTATTCCCAGGACTCGGGAGATTGAGGTGGAAGGATTGCTTGAGCCCAGGAGGTCTAGGTTGCGGTGAGCTGTTATCACGCCACTGCACTCTCCGGCCTTGAGAACAAATTGCTGGGCCCCAAGCCCAGAGTTTTTGAGCCAGCAGGCCTGGGGAGGGCCTGAATATCTGCATTTCTAAAATTTCCCGAGGGACGCCAATGCCGCTGGCCTGGGATCCCACTTTGAGAACCATGGTGACAGATGACGGGGTCATAGTTCTGCCCAGGCTTGACCTCTCCCCCTGTGCATTCCATCCCAAGCCCGCTCAGTGACACTGCTCCAACACGTCTCTCCTCCTCCTCCTGACTCTTCACTTGGCCTTTCTCCACCAGGTCATCCTCTTGACTAAGAGACACATCGCTGTTTCTTGGATCTTAAAACATATCTCTGGACCCACTTTACCCTTGCAGCTTCCACTCCTTTTTACAGCAAAAGCGTCATCCCTCCTCCCTGATTCCAATTTCTCTCCCGCCCTTTTCTCTGGATGTCTCCAGCCAGCCTTGGTCCCCCCTGCCCACAAAATGGTCCCAGTAAAGGCCACCCCATGATGCTCCTCTGACGAAACCCGATGGCAATTCCTGGCGCTCCTCTCTTTTGGCTGGCCTGCCTGCTGATCACTGGCTTCTCGAGATTTTCCTCCGTTGCTCACCAGGCAGGGTACCAACTGTTCTCTCAACCACTGGCCATTCTTTGGAGACCCTTCTGGTCCTTTGCCAACCATTCGTCGGGATTTTACAAGACTCGCCCCCGCCCCAGACACTTTTAATTCTCCGATTCTCCATCTGTACTTACTTTCTTGGCGATCTCATTCTGTCTCATGGCTTTAAACCATCCAGAAGCTGTTATTTCCCGAATGTGTATCTGTGGCCCAGACCTCTCCTTGAACTCTAGACTTGTATATCTAATTGTCTGCTTCAATGGACATATTAGGGTTGGCAGGTCTAAAACTAGCTTCCAGACCTTCCCCAGAACTTCTCCCTGAAACCCTCAAACAAACAAACTCCTTCCATCCTCTGCTTCTATACTGCAAGTACTGTAACCGCTGCAAGTGATGGTTCTAAAGAATTCAGAATCAAAACATTCTTCCTACTTCCAACGTCACTGTGGCCATCTCTCGCCTGGATTATTAAAATCACCCGGCCTTCCTGCTTTCGTCCCTGTCCCCATTCTCAACCCAGCACCCATAGGTGATCCTTTTAAAACAAAAATTATGTCCCATGACTCCGCTGACTAAATGATATGTCAGTTCATCCAAACCTGGTGCACCAAACCCAGCAGTGCTTTCCTGTCACACTCAGGGCAAAAACCAGGCCGCCCATTCCCTCCGATACCACCTCCTTCTGTTCTTCCCCACTCACTCCACCCCTGTCTGACTGACCTCCTTGCTGTTCCTCAAACATATCAGTGCTTCTCCTGCCCCAGGACCTTTGAATGTGAGCTCTTCGCAAAGCTTCTCCCCTAGACACTGTCAGAGATTTTTACCACCGCCTTCTTCTTCTTCTCAGTTTTGCTCAAATCTTTTCAATAAGATTTATCTACTCACCTATTTAAATCACACCCTTTCCTAATCACTTTCCCACTTTTTCTTTAGCTTTTTGCCTACATGACACAGCTGGCTTCTGTATATTATGTGCTGCCCATTCCCTCCTTTTCCCACTAGATTGGAAACAACACGAGGACAAGATTCTTTCATTTCTATTTTGTTCATTACTCTATCTCTAGCACTTACGGTAGTGCTGGGCACATAACAGCTGCTTAATAAACTCATTTGTAGAATTTGGTTCTGGCAACTATCCTTTCCGCCAGTTTGGAGGGCTGGCGAACACCGAACATGTCTTCTCAGTGTCTGGGCCCAAGTCCCGAAAGATGATGAATATTAGCGTGACACAGAGGGGGAAACCAGGCCATTTTTTGACTCAAACCTAATAGCAGGGGACATTTCTCCTCAGTTTTCACAGGCCTTCCAGCCACTATGTGCAACATTAAAACATGCTGCCACTTTTGGGATTCTGCTAACCCCAGCCTGCCTGCTGGACTGCTTCTAATTCTCTCTTCTCTCTTTTTCACCCAACAGCTGCCATGTATTGAGTGTGCATGCCAGGATCTCTAGATACCCCATCTTATTTAATCCTTACAAAGCCACTGTGAGTTAGGCAACCTGAGCTCTACTGATCAAGCAAGGAGTCAGACGCACAGAGAGGGTAAGTGGCTTGCTCAAAGTCATACAGCTGATAAAGAGACGGAAAGAGAATCTGTCAGATCCTAAAGTCCATGCTTTTACAGTTATATCCTGATGCCACCAGTATGCATCATGTATCCAACTTCTTAGCATTTACATTTTGGTATTTTTACCCCCGCTCCCCCAATTATTTTTGAAGATGATACAGAAAGGGAATTCACGACACGCTTGACAGTCATGTGGATTGGGGGGAAGTCCAGGATTTTTTTCCCCCTGACATTCCTTCCATGCCAACACCAGGGCCTGGACGGGGTGGGTACTCCATAAATGTTTATGGAATAGATATCTGCGATTCCAAATACAGACACAGATAATTACATTAGCAGGTAGCTTATATTCAGAGTACTTCTATCACTCATAAATCGAGGATTACCTCTAGAAGCTTTAAAGAAGTAACTTTGTTGAAAAGCAAGAGTCTTTGAACCAACAGTGAACACTACATGTAATAATAATACCTGAACCCTATGGCATCATCCAAAGTGATGTCTTATCTCTTAGGATTTTGGAGCCCCTGTACCTGGGAAAGAGGAAGTGATGTCATGGGTTCCTAGGTCTTACTGCAAGCGTTTCACATCTGGAAGGGCTCTTAGCCTCATTTTCTTTCTTTTTCAAATATTCCAATAGCTTTAAGGGGTATGAATGACTTTTGGTTACATGCATCTTACATTGCGCCCTCTTTCTTAATCACTTTCTCGCTTCTCTCCAGAGAGTGTTCCACTTACATGACACGGTTTACTTCTTGATATTATTTATTGCCCATTGCCCATTTCCTCCTCTCCCTACTAGATTGGAAACAGCATAAGGACAAGATTCTTTTTTGCCCCTATCTTGTTCATTACTCTATCCCTAGTACCTCGAAATGATACTAGATGATGCAGTGTGGCATGGATGCAGTGGTGAAGTCTCGGCTTTACGTGTGTCCCTCACCCCCTTCCAAGTAGCCAGAACTACAAGCCCACGCTACCGCGCCCAGCTAATTTTTGCCTTTTTGTAGAGAAGAGGTCTCGCCAAGTTGCCCGGGTGGGTCTTGAACCCGTGGGCTCAGGCAATCCATTCACCTCAGCCTCCCAAAGTACTGGGATGACAGGCTGAGCCACCGAGCCTGGTCGATAGGTGCTTTTTCCTCCCCACCTCCCCTTTCCCCTCCCCTTCTTCTGAGTCTTCAATATCCATGACACCTTTCTAGACCACAGGTGCCAAAAAATGTATACACATTTTAAGGGATGTTCTCTAAGTATTAACTTTTTGAAGCTGAATTGAATGACGGTAGCCGTGTCTAGGATGACGTTCACTCAGAAGATGGCGTTCATCGAATGAATGCTAGCATCACCATGGGACCGGCAGGACAGTCATAGAAAATTGCAGAAGCACAGCTGTCGTTTGAGGAGCACAAGACCACTTTGAAGTGGTATTTTAAATTCGAGAATGTTGTGGAAGGACAATGACAATGGAGGCGTGAGTATGCAACAGAAACTCCAACATGCCTAGCAACTGTAAGCATTTGCGATGGATTTGAGGGGCTTGGTCCTGTGTGTGATGTGCACAAGGGAAGATCCAGGAACCTCACAGAGCACCGAGTCCTGCAGTAGGTCACGATCATCAGAAATGTCTGGATGCTGATGGCAACCGTCTTGAACACCTCTTGTAATTGCAGAAGTCAAATGTGACTTGCCATCATCTTTTGTTATCAGCATATATTGTTATAATTTTAATATAGTTTTTTCCTTTCTTAAAACGTGTATACATTTTTTGGTACTCACTGTATTCAGTCTTATTTTACAACTGAAGAAACAAAGGTCGAAAGAAGACAAATAAATCTCTAAATAACACACAACAGTTAGGGTCAAGGTTGAGTACAGAACTATGTTATTGCATCATATTTTTTTTCCAAAAAGTTTTAGACAAAGTTTGGGCATAGAGAATCAGGTTGACCCTGACACTTGGAAAAGCTTTCTTTATGTGTCTCAAATGATTGGCTTGTTTTCCCAGCTATCAATGCCTAAGCTAAATTAGGTAATATATGAAAATCCTTTGCACAGGGTGGTATTGAGAAAACAGTCATCAAATAGAATGATCATTATTACACCAAGGTTATTTCACATTTTAAGTTATTCCTATTCTAGGTAGATTAAAAGCATCAATTGATCTGCTACCTGAAGATCAACAAGACTCCAGAATTTGACACTTAGAGAAGATACCCCCAAAACAGCAATTCTGTGTTTGCAAAAAAAAAAAAATGAAATCAGACATTGTGCCTTTAGAACTAACATCTTGAAAGTCCACAAGAGGGCAACCCCTCTCACACAGAGGGTACCAGAGCTGTGGGCGGGAAGAGGGGAATTGTGGGTGTGAAGTAAGCTAACAAACCACCAATGGGATCCATTATTCAGATTCTTTTGAGTGATAAGGCATACTGTGAAGAAAATAAACAGAGTAATTGAATAGAGACTGACTTGAGGGGAAAATTAGTGAGAACATTAACTGATCAGGGAAGTGACCCTTGGATGCAGAAGGTTCAGCCATCAGTAGACTGGGGGAAGAGCATTACATCGGAAGGACTAGCAGGGGCCAAATTGGATATGGGCTTGTTCTACTTGAGGGACAGAAAGACCAGTGTGGCTGAAACATAGTGAAAGAAAGTAAAAATGAGAGCTGAGGAGGGAAGATTAGATCATGTAAGTAATACAGTTGAGATTTGCTTCCAAGTCTTTCTGATCCTAGAGTTTATGACTGAATTGCTATGCTACCCTGAACTCTAAAGAAAAAGCCAAAGGGCACTGATCAAGACAGTAAAAGCGGTAATTTCTGGAAATAATGAAAACAATTTAGGAAATGTCTCAGTGCTTTTCATTAAACAATCCATCAAAAATCACATGATTTAAGACCTTGCATTTATGAAGAAGAATTAGTAAGAAACATACATTTAAGATTTGATCTGGTACAGGATATCTTTTTATTTATTTTTATAGCACTGTGTAATAATAAAGGTTTACAATGAAGTCCATTAAGAAAAATACCTATCTTAGAAATGTCTTCCTTAAAAAATATTACTAATATATTTTAACAAAATACATCCTAAGATTAAGGTGTGTTCATCTCTGCATTAATGCTAATGAAAACTATAAGTAGCATAAATGGCTAGTGATAGGAGATTATTTGACTACATTAGCTTGCTTCCAAATTATTAAAATCTTGTTTCAAAGGCTATGTTGAATGCTCATATTATACTGTTTGAGGAAAAACAAAGAAACAAAATAAAAACCACATATGGAGTTTGAACTCAATTTTTAAAAAAGCTATACAAAGATAAGCAAATTAGTAAAAGAAAGCATATGACAATAATATGATAATGAATGTGTTTTCTTTGCCATACTTTTTGGCGTTAAATTTTCTTCAGAGGATACATTTACTTTATAGCCATCACAATGAAATTAAATATTTGGCATAGAAGATTTAATCTTCACTTAAACTTCAAAATCTGTTCAGTGTTTTTTGGGGGGGATAGAAATTGATGTAGTTTTTGAGATGATAAGGAGAAAAGATCATTGTGTGATGTGAACTTAGATCAGTCTCTTCTCTTAACACTTAATGAATGAACAAAACATATGTTAAAATAAAACAAACCAAAACAAAATGTTGCCAGCAGCCACAAAACACAGAAAGGAGCAGAACTCCATCTCCTCACTTAAACGTGTTGACAAAGGCGTAGCTAGGCTGTGGCTCCAAGCCCTTGGCATCTGAGCCAGTACGGAGTACAGGAGGGCAGGGAGCTGATGTGCAGAATCTCTGATGCTGACTTTAGACTTGAAATGGTGTGATCTGGCCTTGGAAAACAGCAAGAAAAACACGGCAGAAAGCAGTCATTCTCGTGAAGGTCACAAGACCTTCTCTATAAAGTCTCTCATCTGCACTGGGGAAAGAGCTAACGCCCATGGCTACGGGACCCACTGTGGTTGGTGGAAAGTACCCGGGTTTGGGACTGTCTAATGGGATTTAGAAGAGGGAGCCATGCCTGAGCCAGGGCAACACATGGACCTGGTAATTCCCATTTGCATCTTCTTGCTTTAGAAAAGAAGATGGCAGCTAACACCCAGTCCACAAAATGTACTCAGAGAGGAAGACAAAGGATTTTGAGATGGTGTGGAGAAAATGTCAAGAGAAATTCACCTATACTCCAGTAAAATAAAAAAGGTCTGGACGGAGCTTCCTTATTAAGTATAAATGATGTTAAAAGATATAGCATACGCCTACAGAGGAAGAGGGAAAAGGAGGTAGAAAGGGAGAAGGAGAGAGAAAAAAAGGAAAGAGGAAGGGAGGAAGGGGGAGGGAAGGGTCGAGGGAGAGAGAGTGGGGGAGGGGGAGGAGGTGAGGGAGAGAGTGAGAGACAGAATGAATAGACTAGAATAGCCCAGTCTGTGAAAAAAAACCAGTCCAACAAAAACAAAAAAGTTTCTGAGTACTAATTTAATAGAACAAGAGACAAAAACAAGATTATAAAAGAACAGGATAAGATGACAAGGGATTAAAAAGAAGAGGGTAAACCGGGCTTGGTGGCTCAGCCTGTAATCCCGCGCCTTGGGAGGCTGAGGTGAGTGGATTGCCTGAGCCCGCGGGTTTGAGACCCGCCTGGGCAAGTTGGCGAGACCTCATCTCTACAATAAATCAAAAAAACAGCCGGGCGTGGTAGCGCACGCCTGTAGTTCCAGCTACTTGGAAGGCTGAGGCGGAAGGATCGCCGGAGCTCTGTCTGGGCGACAGAGTGAGACTCGAACTCAAAAAAAAAAAAAGAAGAGGGAAGAGGGCAGAAAAAAAGAAACAAACTGACAGCCAAAACGTCATAGTTACAGAAATAAAAACATTGAAGCCATGAAGAATATAAAACTAACACAAGGACAAGTAGAAAATGTCCTAAAATAATCAGTGAAGAGGGAAGTGACAGTTTATAACAGAGAAGCGGGCAGGGTGGAAAACAAAGTCAACAGAGCACAAGGATTAGTGTCCCCAGAGATGAGAAGGATGACAGAGAAGGTGTGTAAATGGACAGTATTGGAAACTTTCCTGAAAATGAAAGAAGATGTGAATTTGCAGATCAAAAGGACTCACAGCGTTCCAGGAAAAAGCCTGGCAAAGAATGACTGACCACTGACAAAGATTCTCTGCTTGACCAAAATTCAGTCAGGCTCTGGAACCTTCTCCTAGGCTCACATGTGCACTTCCTCATAAAATCCAGTTTTAGCAAAGAACGCTGCTAAGCCTGTTTAACCAGAACCACTCATCCTTAAGGTCTGATCACCTTTGATATATGATCAGAGTCCTTAGCCTCCATCATCCCCCAGGTGATGTCTGACCACCCTGGCCAGTCTTCACTAAGAATCCTGTTGGGTTGGTTTAGCCAGAATTCCTCTTACCCCTGATGTTTCCTCTTAGTGATTTTCCATTCGATCTCTGCTCCTTGGGTATATACAGTCCCACTTTCCTGTGCGGTACTTGGGGTTGAGCCTAGTCTCTCTCCTCTACTGCAAAATTCCATGCCATAGTCTGGGATTTTGAACCCAATTTTTAAAAAACTATACACAAAAGTCCTGAATAGAGTCTTCCTTACGATGCACCAACAGGTATTCTTAAATACAGGAGATGCCCAAAAAATGGATACACATCTTAAGTATGACATTTGCTCAAAAGGTGGCATTAATCAAATGTATGTTAGATCACCGTGTAACAGGCAGGACAGTCAAAGAAAATGGCGGGAGCATGGTTGAGCAAACGTCCTACTACACATTGCCACCGTAATTCAATCCAACTTTGAAAAGTAATACATAGATAACATCTTTTAAGATGTGTATGCAACAGCCGGGCTCGGTGGCTCAGCCTGTAATCCCGCGCCTTTGGGAGGCTGAGGTGAGTGGATTGCCTGAGCCCGCGGGTTCGAGACCCGCCTGGGCAGCGAGACCTCATCTCTACAATAAATCAAAAAATCAGCCGGGCATGGTAGCGCGCGCCTGTAATTCCAGCTACTTGGAAGGCTGAGGCGGAAGGATCGCCGGAGCCCAGCAGGTCGAGGCTGCGGTGGCCGGGAGCGGCCACTGCACTCCAGTCTGGGCGACAGAGTGAGACTCCAACTCAAAAAAAAACAGATGTGTATGCATTTTTTGGCACCCCTGTATTTTTTTATTTAACACCACTAGCCATATTCTAGATAAATTATGGGTTTCAAGGTTAAGAAAATAATTTTTCAATCAACTGGGCGCAAGAAGTTCCCTATAAGAGCAATAATTTTGATCATCCTATGATTTTTTTCCATACGACATTCCACCTCAAAGACAATGAGACACAACTACAAAGTTGTAAGGAAAAGTGAGTGGACCCAGCCAACAACATTGAGATATGAAAGATAAGCATTCTGCAAGATGGAGGCACTCAGGAAATTAAAATAGCCCTGAGTGATTCCTGAGAAAACAAACAAACAAACAAACAAACAAAGACACTTGACAAAAATCCAGTCAAGCATGAGATTTGAACAGAGAAGACAAGGTCAAAGGACCATTGGTGAGGGCCACTCTACATTTACCTAGAGAATATGACTCAACGATTGGTGAAACTGGAATGCGAATATTATAAACCTTGACAAAGTACAAATAATACAGTATCACTAAGATGATGGTGGAGGGAGCCAGGAAGAAATGAGATCCTTAAAAAATTGCCATAATTAATTAAAATTGTTTCAAGTGGCAACTATAGAGAAAAAGAATGACTTCATATAGAAAAATCTTTTAATGCTATCTATCTTTGGAAATCTGGTATCTCTTGGGCGAAGAAATGTTTAACCAAAATTCCGCAATTTCTTCAATTTCTCTTCAGTTTTTCCTGATAATTTTAAGTAAAATTAAATTTAACACATTTTAAAGTTACCCTTGTAATGTGATCCCATATTTATAAACTTATGTACCCATCCTTCCTTTCTCTTATTTTGTGCCTATGCATGGAGAAATAATCTAGAAAGGATGTTCTTCAAATGTTATTTCTGGATGGTAGAGCGTTGGGTTAATTTTTGCTTTATTTCTTATATTTTTTGTTATATGTAAAATTTAACGGCAAATGCTACATTCTGTCACACAAACTATTAAACAATATGCATTATTATCATATTTTATAAAAGTGACATTCTAAGAGCCCCCCCAAAAAAGGTACAGCGATTTCTTCCACACTTTTAGCATTGGCATCGGTATGGAAACTCTGTGAGTGATCAGTCACCATTAGTCATCCAGGCGACATGGCCCAAGGCCCCAGAGCAGAACATAGCATGTTGCAGAAACCCTGCCCCACAGACGGGTTGACAATATTGGCAGATGACAATATTGGCAAATGGCTTCATGATTGAGGTATCGATTCAGTCATGTCTCAAGAAGGAACTGTTGCCTTTTCCCTAAGACACGTTGTTGATTTGATTAAAATCACAGAATCACATAATACAAGCGGGAGAGGGCTTATGGCATTTGAGTTTGCTAACGTCTCCAGGGAATGAGGGCAGACGTTCCTGCAGGTTGTTCAAATGAATACATAAACATCTAAATTATTTCGGATTAAGGGTAGCGACATCAGCTTCTGTGTTTCATTGGCATCTGACTCATCTTGACAAGTAATTTAAGCAATGTGATACTTTATCAGCAAAAAATTAAAGGTTTTTTTTTTTGGTTTTTGATATACACATTTACAATTTACACAAGAATAGTTTGGGTCCTTGTTTGGCTTTTTCTGAATTATTTGCTCACATCGCTCAGCTTTTTCCCCCTTTTTTTGGGCAACATCGAATCTACTTGAGCATCAAAAAATTAAATGATGCTATTTAACTTCTTCCAAATGAGTGGTATTTACTCAGGTTTGGAAATAAATCTTTCAAAGAATGTGGTCATACAGATCAGAGTTTTTTATTTGGGAAACATAGAAAGTAACAGATGGTTCTATTAAAAATAGCACATTTTTAAAACAGCAACTCTAAGGCAGCAGTGAATCTTTCTTTTTAATCATTTGTCTTGCTTCACATATTTGAAAAGCAAACAGGCAATTAAAAGCATGCATGATGTGCTAGACACTTAGCAGGGTTTATTACTGGAGGGGGTACCATTTTATAAAACTTTAAACACATTTTAATGAGTTATGGGTACAGTTTGTACTACAAAACTACCATGAATGGCTCACTCCCTGACCTGCTTTAAAAATGAAATATAGATGGCAGGTCAGGGATGAACCGGGACTCCTGCTCAATTATGAAAATAACAAGAATGTAAAGGGATCCATGCTGCCATTGAATCAAGTGAGCTGGCAGTCTTGGGTGGTAACATCACGGGCACTTATCTATAATGCCACTGCTCAGGCTGCCTAGAAACTAGACACTGCCCAGCCCTTCCAGCTGGGGCTTAAGAGGTGCATCGCTGGCATCCGTGTAATGCTCGCAAGGGTCTTGAAAAGGCACCTCATGACGGTCCGTTCATTAGGCCGTGGGGATTTCAGTCAAACGGTGTCCTGGCCTAGCAGTGGGTAGAGTGACTCCTAGTCTCACCTCTGTTCCCAATCAGTCAGGCGCTCTTGAGAAATTCCCTTTGCCCTTTGGATACTGTAAAATGAAAGGCTTGACAAGTTTATTTCTAAAGTTCTTTCCTTCTCTAACATTTTTTGATAAGCATTGCCTTTTCAGCTAATCGAACACAAACTGTTTAATATTCTACCTATCTAGGGACCCTTAAAAGAGTTCATTAGTGTGGCTCAAGACTATGAGTAAAGCTCTCCCCTTTCCAAAATACTTTCTCCCAGCTGGGCATGGTGGCTCACACCTTTAATCTCAGCACTTTGGGAGGCTGAAGTGGCAGGACTGCTTGAGGCCAAGAGTTCAAGACCAGCCGGGCAAGATGGCTAGACACTGTCTCTACAAAAAATAAAAAAATAAAAACAGCCAGGTGTGGTGGTGCATGCCTGTAGACCCAGCTATTTGGGAGGTTGAAGCAGGAGGATGACTCGAACCCAGGAGCTTCAGGCTGCAGTGAGCTGTGATCATGCCACTGTATTCCAGCTTGTGTGGCAGAACAAGGTCTTGTCTCTAAAACAAATAATAATAATAATAATAATAATACCCCAAATGCTTTCTCTCTTGGGTGTTCTGGTTTAAGAAACGTTTCCCTTAGAGATAACATCCAGAACATAGCCCTCCCTCGGCATGGGAGAGTAGCATGTCACCATTTCCTGAGACAATTTTTTATTGGCTATTTTGGTTATTTAGAGGTAGGGAGGCAGTAAAAAATATCTGTATACCAAGGGACATTCATTGCCAGAACAAAGTGTCACCCTTTTGTTCCTGTTCTTACAAAATCAAACAACCAGTTTTTCTTAAACCTTGGCATTTTCTGCCTGGATACTGTATTTATGTGGCTTATGAAAATACCACACAAGACAGGACTTGTTCTTTTTTTTCCTCTATTTTACCTCTCAAGAGTAGCAGCAGCTCTAGAAAAGAGGGCTGGGGGAGTGATGAAGACAGGACTTGGACCTTTCTAGAATGTTCATTTCTGACTGTGGCTAAATTTGTAAAGAAAATGGGGGTAGAAACCGGCACTGTGGTGTGAGGTGATGACAGGGCTTTTACAGGACAAAGGGCGGGCTTCTCTGATACCCTTTAAAAAGTAGCACTCTGGACTGGACCAGGGAGGAAGGGCACATGATGACTATTTTATTTTCTTCTCAGTCAGAGGTTCACATGAGAAGGGAAGACACCCAATTGTGCTCTCTTGGAATTCCTAGAAGCTCCTATTCTTACTAGGATTGGTAAGAATTTAATAACATTCCAGCCCCAAAGGGTTATCTCCACAGCCCGATTCCTTGATCAAGGACAAGGGGACTCAAAAAACTCCAGAATTCATTTAAAAAAATTATGAATTTCTTCTTACATGTTGAAACTTCAGTCTCCTTCAAAGCATTCTCCATTTGCTGCAATACATCTATTAAGACGCTTTTTTCCACTGCTCAAAACAGTTTTTGAACTCGTCAATGTTGGTGCCTTTTAGTGCTTCTGCCATTTTTTTGTTTCACCTCTTCCACATCGGCAAAACGTTTCCCTTTGAGAACTTTTTTCATCCAAGGAAACACAAAAAAGTTGCACGGGTGAGAACGGGTAAATAAGAAGGTGTGGTGTGGGGGGGTCATGCTATTTTTGGTCAAAAACTGCTGAACACTCAGCATGGTGTGGGCAGGTGTGGTGTAAATCACCCATTATGAAATGGGCAAACACACTGAAAGAATCTCCAAAAAATTAAAAAAATTCTCTAAAGCTAAATGCTAGCGGGTGCACTGAGGCTAATGGCTTCCTAAAACAGTGACCTAGCAATGGACGTCTGTACCACAAGACCTGCCCTCCAAAAAGTAATTCCAGTTTTTGGGGGGTCCCTTCTTATAGACACCATATGTCTCAGTAAATATAATATGCGCTATGACTTTTTTCCTTAAGAAATAAGCTAAGATGCATTTTTTGGGTGATGGCAAGATGGCAACGGAACAGGTCAGACTGTGAGAGTCTCTGCAAAAGCAAGTGTCCATAAAGAGTCTCTGTGTGAGTGGATGTATGCTGGTGGGTGAGTGAAAGTCTTTCTGAGGGAAGACTTGGGTTCTTGCACCCGGGGATCTCCTCCAGAGGTGATTGCAACCCCCCATTGCCCTGAGATTTGAGCCCCTGGCATGCGGGATAGTCTGCTGCTCTCAGGGTTCTCCTGAGAGGAGGCAGCAGAGAACAGTTGTTCCTTGCCAGCTGGCACCTGGCTCATACCATCACCTGCGACAGCAGACCAGCGTGAGCCTCAGGAAACGTGGAGAAAGCAGGTCATGGAAATCTGGAATGGAGCTCTGTCACCAGTGAGGAGACACCAACCAGTGCCACTTTCTCTGTCCCAGTACCTAGGCCTTCCAACTAGTTGGAACTACAGGCCTGTGCCACCACAACAGACTAATTTTTTCAATTTTTTTAAAAATAGAGATGGCATCTCACTATGTTGCCCAGGCTGGTCTTAAGCTCCTGGCCTCAGAGACCTGTATTTCCACCCAGCCTCCATCTAACCTTCGACCTAGAGGTTATCTCCTCATCAGACTTGGAGAACAGATGCCCCTTCTCCACACTGGAATAGGCACTGAAATGTCAGATCTGAGTGAGGGACTTGACAGCAGCAGCAGCAAGTTGGGTGAGTCCAGATCCAATCCACCCTCCTCCCATAGTAGTCCATGGGGCATCTGACCCATGCTGAGAGCAACCCTATTAATCTGTGCTGAGAGCAGAAAAAAAGGGCTGGAGACCAGAGCCACTCATTAACACAGAGACGGCAGCCAAAAGGAACCTGGAGTTACAGAAATGACCAAATAGTGAATTTTGTTGTTTTGTTTTGTTTTGCTTGCTTGCGTTTTGTTTTTCTTTTTTTCTTCTCTCTGTTTTTGTTTATGTTTTTGTACTTGCTTTGCTTCTGTTATTTAATTTTTTTTTTTTTATTTTAGATTTTCTGTCTGTGTGTGGGTACTTTCGAGAGAGAGTACATTAATGGGGAGTTTTGGTTTGTTTGTGTTTTTTTCTTCTGTCTTTGTTTCTCTGTTTATTTATTAGTTTGTATGCCTGTCTGTTTTCCTTCTTCTTCTTCTCTCTCTCTATCTTCCTTTCATCTTCTTCCATTTTCCATTCCTTTCCTTTTTCTTACCACATTTTGCTTTCAGGAGGCAACCATATACTCCCAATGCATGGACAGATTGTAAGGCAGTGGGAAGTGGGTTCCAGGGGGCCCACACACCTGTCAACAGATATGGGATTTGCAGAGAGCTCCCCCCTCAATTAAATCTCAAAACTGCAAGAAGTATAGCCCCTCGCCTCTAGTCCAACTTCATTTTTAAACAAAGTCAGAGGATCTACATAAGGAAGAATAGGAGATTGAGTAAACAGAAGTAAAGCTACCTCTCATTACTAAACAACAGAATTAAAGAAGAGGTGGAAAAAAAAGAGGGAGGAAAACCTACACAAATGAAGAAAAACAAAAGGAAGAACATGAATTTCACATAGACCCCTGGGAGGTCAGCCACTAAGAAAACAGACTTTGGAATTCAAACAGTGAAGAGCCCCCAGAATGACTGGTCTCAAACCAGAAACCCGGATATTAAAATATCAATGAAGAGAATAAATAGAAATGAGGAGAGACAAGAGGAAAGAATGAAGCAGTTGATAACTGAGATAACAGCAATAAAGAATACAGTGAATGAAATAAATAACAAACTGATAAGCATGGAAAGCAGAATTAGCCAAGCAGAAGACCACCCTGGAACAAACATTCCATGAAATTGTCCAAGAAAATGTTCCTTATCTCATCAGAGATGTGACCATTCAAACACAAGAGATTCAGAGAACCCCTGCAAGACAACCAATGAGAAGACCAACTCCTAGACACATAGAAATTCACCTACCCAAAGTAGGTATAAAAGAAAATATCCTAAAGGCAGCTAGAGAGAAAGATCAGACTAGAGTTATCTACAGAAACACTTCAGGTTAGGAGAGATTGGAGTCCAAACTTCAGGGTTCTCAAAGATAAACAATTTTCAACCAAGAATTACCTAACCAGCTAAGCTAAGTTTCATCAGCAATGGAAAATTAAGATCTTTTCCAGACATTCAATACTTAAGAGTTCACGCTGCCTCCAGACCACCTCAACAAGAAACACAGAAGAAAGAAAAAAAAGAATGACAATGCCCTCCCCAAGAATGCAGGAAAATGATGGAAAAGACACAGAAATCAACCAATAAGTCAAAAGAAAGACAAAAAGCAAACAAACGGTAGTAACAACTATAAACTGTATAAGTATCTCATGACAGGGATAAATGCTCACATCTCAATAATTAGCCTGAATGTGAATGGACTAAATGCACCACTGAAAAAACATAGAATAGCAAATTGGATAAAATATCATGATGCAACAATATGTTGTCTCCAAGAGACTCATCTTGCCAGGAAGGACACTCACAGACTCAAAGTAAGAGGATGGAAAACAAATTTTCAGGTGAACACAACACAAAGGAAAGCAGGAGTCACGATCTTAATAGGAGACAAAATACCCTTTAAGCTATCAGAAATTGAAAAAGATACAGTTTGGGCTCGGGGGCTCAGCCTGTAATCCCAGCACTTTGGGGGACCAAGGCGAGTGGATTGCCTGAGCCTGAGGGTTTGAGACCAGCCCAGGGAACTTAGTGAGACTTTGTCTCTACCATAAATAAAAACTTAGCTGGGCATGGTAGTGTGCCCCTATAGTTCTGGTTACTTGGAAGGTTGAGGCAGAAGGGTCGCTAGAACCCAGTAGGTCAATGCTGGGGTGGTCATGAGCATACCACTGCACTCCAGGATGAGTGATTCCAACTCAAAAAAAAAAAAAAAAGAGATACAGAAAGTCATTACATAATGATAAAAGGTTCAATCCATCAACAAGAAATATATCCATCCTAAACATATATGCACCCAACATAGGAGCACCAACTTTCATGAAGCAGCTTCTAGGTAAACTAAAAAAGAGATTGACCCAAATACTATCATAGCTGGGGATTTAAATACCCCACTCACAACCCTAGACAGATTGTCAAGACAAAAAGAAAAATCAACAAGGAGATCCAGAACCTCAACATGGCACTTGACCAAATGGGCTTAATTGATACCTACAGAACACTCCACCCAACAACCATGGAATATACATTCTACTCATCACCACATGAAATGTACTCAAAGATTGACCACATCTTCAGGCATAAATCAAGCATAAACAAATTCCAAAAGATTGAAATACTGCCATGCAGCTTCTCAGACCACAGTGGAATAAAAATAAATATCAATACCAACAAAGTTCCCTCAAAACCCACAAAGACATGGACATTACAGCATGATGCTAAACAACTCCTGGATCAACATGGAAATCAAAACAGAAATTATAAGATTCCTGGAAAAAGGTTGGACTTGGAGGCTCAGACTGTAATCCCAGTACTTTGGGAGGCCAAGGCTAATGGATTGTCTAAGCCTGCAGGCTTGAGACCAGCATGGGCAACTTGGCAAGACCTCATTTCTACAATAAATAAAAAATTAAAATTAGCCAGGCTTTGTAGCACATACCTGTAGTTCTGGCTACCTGGAAGGCAGAGATGAAAGGATCCCAGAGAATAGCAAGTCGACACTGGGGGGTGACTGTGAGTGTGACCCAGCACTCCAGCCTGGGCAATGGAGTGAGACTCCAACTCAAAAAAAAAAAAAAAAAAATTCCTAGAAACAAATGAAGACAAAAAAACATCTTACCAAAACCCCTGGGATGCCATGAAATCAGTAGTAAGAGGGGAATTCATATCTCTACTAACACACATGAAGAAAATGGAAAGATCACAAGTCAGCAGTCTAAGAAACCACCTAAGGAAACTGGAAAAGCAAGCCCATAAGAACTCTAACTTCAGTGAAAGAATCCCGGCCACCAAAATAAAAAACCAAGTTCGGGATAAAGAAGACAAAAATATAATACAAAAATATCAATGAAATCAAATTTGCTTCTTTGAAAGGATAAACAAGATTGATGGACCCCTAGCTAGACTGACCAAGAAAAAGAGAGAAAAAGCCCAAATAAACACAATCAGAAATGCAAATGATGAAATCACAATTGACCCCAAAGACATACAAAAGATTCTCAGAGATTACTATGTTTACCTGTATGGAAATAAACGTGAAAACCTAAAACTTTCTGACATCACACAAACTCCCCAGGTTGAAACAAGAAGAAATTGAGACCCTAAACAGACCAATAACAATCCAGAAAATCGGCTATGTCATAAGAAAATTACCTACAAAAAAACAAAAAACAAAAAACAAAAAAAACTGGGTTAAATGGCTTTCCAGCAGAATTCTATAAAACATACAAGGAGGCACTGATACCAATCCTACTGACAGTATTCCAGGCAATTGAGAAAGATGGAACTCTCCCCAAATCATTTTATGAAGCTAGCATCACATTGATACTCAAACTGGGTAAAGATCCAACAAAGAAAGAGAATTACAGGCCAATATCCTTGATGAACATAGATGCTAAAATTCTCAACAAGATTCTAACAAACCGGATCTGACAAAAAATCGTCCACCATGACCAAGTAGGCTTTATCCCTGGGATGCAGGGCTGGTTAAACATCTACAAGATCATAAATGTAATTAAATACATCAACAGATGTAAAAACAAAAGCCACATGATTATATCACTAGACACAGATAAACTTTTCGATAAAATCCAGCACCCCTTATTAATAAAAACCGTCGAACATCTAGATATAGATGGAACATACCTCAAAATAGTAAGAGCCATGTACGAGAAACCCACAGCCAACATATTGCTAACAGAAAGAAATTGGAACCATTTCCCCTGAAAACCGGAATAAGACAAAGATGCCCACTCTTATGCCTACTTTTCAACATAGTTTTGAAACTCCTAGCTAGAGCAATCAGATAAGAGAAGGAGATCAGGGTATCCAAATAGGAAAAGAGGAAGTCAAGTTACCCCTCTTGGTAGACGACATGATTCTATACCTTGAAAACCCAAGAGAATCTGTCAAAAACCTCCTTGCACTGCTAAAGGACTTTGGCAGTCTCAGGGTATAAAACAAATGCAAAAGACAGCTGCATTCTTATACACCAACAATAAACAGAAACCCAAATAAAAAAGCACAATTCCATTCACAACAGCCACAAAAAAAATGAAATACCTTGGCATCTTCCTAACCAGAAGCGTGAAAGAACTTTACAATGAAAACTACAAAACACTGCTCAAAGAAATCAAAGATGACACAAATAAATGGAAAAATATTCTATGCTTATGGATTGGAAGAATCAACTTTGTTAAGATGATGTTTATTCTACCCAAGGCAATCTACAGATTAACACAATATCCATTAAATTACCAGCAGCCTTCTTCTCAGACCTAGAAATGACAATACAGGTATTCATATGAAAACAAATGACCATGAATTGTCAAAACAATCCTCAGCAAACAAAACAAAACAAAACAAAGTGGGAGGTCTCACACTTCCAGACTTTAAACTTTTTATACAGCTACAATAATCAAAACAACCTGGTATTGGTACAAGAACAGGCATATAGACCAATGGAACAGGATAGAGATTCCGGAAGCAAATCAACAAAGCCTCCATCACCAACCACTGGGGAGAGGAGAACCTATTCAGTAAATGGTGCTGGGAAAAGTGGCTGACCACATGCAGATGTTTAAAACAAGACCCCTACGTATCACCATACACAAAAATCAACTCTAAATGGATCAACGACCTAAAGGTAAAACGTTAAACTATAAGAAACTTAGAAAATACAGGAGACACCCTTCTGGAAATTGGAACTGGCAACCAATTCCTGGTCAAAACCCCAAGTGCTTACGCCGTAAGAGAGAAGATAGACAAGTGGGACTTCATCAAACTGACAAGCTTCTGCAAAGTGAAAGAAACCATCAAGAGAGCAGGGAGATAGACCACACTCTGGGAAAAAATATTTGCCAATTGTATGTCTGACAAAGGCCTAACATCTAGGATCTACAAGGAACTCAAACATGCCAAAAAGAAAGAAAGAAAGAAACAAACAAAAAAACCAGCCCCATTACAAAGTGGGCAAAAGATATGAGTAGACACTTCTCAAAAGAAGACATATGAGCAGCCAACAGATACACGAAAAAATGCTCAGCTTCACTACTCATCAAAGAAATGCATATTAAAACCACACTGAGATACCACCTAACTCTAGTCAGGATGGCCATGATCTACAACTCAAAAAACAACAGATGCTGGAGAGGGTGTGGTGAAAAGGGAACACTTCTACACTGTTGGTGGGAGTGTAAACTAGTACAACCTCTGTGAAAAACAGTTTGGCACTTTCTAAAAGATCTAAAAATCGACCTTTCATATGGCCCTGCAATCCGCCTACTGGAAATATCCCCAGAGGAGCGCAAATCACTCTATGAAAAAGATACCTGCACATGCATTTTTATTGCAGGATTATTCACAAAAGTACAAACATGGAGCCAACTGTGTTGCTCATCAAAAGAGAACAATGCATAAAAAAATATGGTACATATACACGATGGAATATTACACAGTCATAAAGAAGGACAAAATTATGAACTTCGCAGCAATTTGGATGAACTTAGAATCTGTAATACTGAGTGATCTTTCACAGAAACAAAGAACTGAGTATCACATGTTCTCTCATAAGCGGACCTTGAAGAATTATTGTAATACTATAAGAAAGGGAATGACAGTAGCGAGAAATTGCCAGGGGAGGGGGGCATGCCTCATTAACAAGGGTAAATGCATTATGAACATTTGTATACCTAACCGTGAATTGTACCCCACTTTTTAAAAATAAAAAATTACAAAAAAAAAAAGAGAGACAGAGAAAGAAGCTAACTTAATAGTCAGGCTGCAAGTGTGTAAGCTCCAGGAAACTTTGTTTCCTAACAGGAAAGGTGGAGGGAAAATATCACACAATAAACGACGTAGAGAAAAGAATAGGCTAATCCTAGGTTAATCCCATCACTTTGAGAGACCAAGGCAGGAGGATCGCTTGAGAGGCCAAGAGTTCAAGACCAGCCTGGACAACATGGCAAGACTCTGTCTCTACACACACACACACACACACACACACACACACACACACACGCACATACACACACATACAGAGCCAGCTATTCAGGAGGGTTTTAGCTATTATGATTATAATAGCTCGAGTTATTATGTTTAGAAGGTAATGGCTACTTATTAATAATTGAGCTCTATAATTTTTGGATGGATAGGATTGTGGATCAGTTAAAATTGCCCTATATTCCATGATTGGTATGTGCCTACAGGAATTTGTCTTAGTTCTGAGAAAGGTTGCCAATAATTTTTTGATGTGCTCACAGGTTGCCTTTGTTTAAAAGATAGTGACCCTGCTTTATCCCTGTTTGAGATGCATTCTTTCCCTAGCAAAAAACTGTTACCCATTTAATCACACTTTTCTCAAAACCACAGCATATAAGTCAAGGGAAGAGAACCAAATGAACTCACCTCTGGAAGGATTTGGCCGTGATTATACTAGGTTCTTTTTATCTTCACATTTCGCTCAGCCACAGTCATATTTTGTTGTTGACCACGTAAATCATTTTAGATCCTTAGTCACTAAGGAGTTTCCTTTTCAAATTCCAAATATTCATCCACTGAAATATTTGACTGTGCTCATGGCCTTTTCTCTATTAAAGTTCGTTGACCTCTCACCTATTTTTAGATCATCTGGATCCAAAATAGCAACGAAAATTAAAAATTCCATCTTACAAAAAATAAACATCCATTCCAAATACTTGTGGTGACTCTGAGGTTCAGATGACTCAGTGGATGACATCATGATCTGGGGTGCCCCTATCCACCTTCTGTTGTCCACTGAGGAGCCGGTGCAAAGAAAGCTTTTGCATCCACACACGCTTTTTTGAATAGAAAGAATGCAACAGGCTGCTCTGAGTTAAACACACACACCCCACACACACACCACAACTCAACTCTCTGTATCCATGAGCTGCCAAAAAATATGTAGGTATTTGCAGGAGGTTGTTAACTTGAACATTTTTCTTTTGTTTTACAGATTCTGAGCAGCTACAATGTGTCCGCCACTCGAGCACTCTTTTAAGTGCTTGGGACACATCAGTGAACCTTGCCTCATAGAGCTTACATGCGAACAAGGGTCCATTTGAAAATCTCTTCAATAAGATTCAAGTAGAACAGGGTGCTAGCTAATGTATCGCAGCACCACAGGGCTGTGGTTATCATTGGAGAATTAGAAGAAATTGTGCCATCAGATAGAGTGCTCTGCAACTGCAGTGCCCTGCCCTGCAACCAAATGAGAATAGGAAGGGCAGTGAGTGACAGATGTGTGTGTACAATTCCTTACTTGTTATTTCAAAAATCCACAAACTTCTCAACACAAAAATCCAAAAAACTTCTGAGTTTTTTTCATAACCCATCTGGTGGCAAAAACTGACCTGATTTCATGAGAGCATTTCCTAGTCTTTATTGATCCAACTTCTTGTGAATATTTGTCGCTTTGCTGCAGGAATATTAATGTGTTTGAAATGGGGTGTTCCCCAGATGCCACTAGGGGAAAATACAACACTGCCTTTCTATTCCCTATAAACAAACAAAACCGAATTTTAAAACTTGTCTGGCAAGGATTTCGGATAAGAATTGTTGGCCTGACTGTGTGTAACTTTGTAAGGTTGTCAGCCCTGTTTTCCCAGAAGGGCCTTTCTTTTCTTTTCTTTTTTTGAGTTGGAGTCTCACTCTGTCACCCAAGGAGGAGTGCAATGGCAGGCTCACGGCCACGGCAGGCTCACGGCCACGGCAGCCTCGACCTGCTGGGCTCCGGTGATCCTTCCACCTCAGCCTTCCAAGTAGCTGGCAGGCACGCGCCACCACGCCCGGCTAATTTTTTTTATTTATTGTAGATATGAAGTCTCACTAAGTTGTCCGGACTGGTCTCGAACTCGTGAGCTCAGGCAATCCTCCCATCTCGGCCTCCCAAAGGGCTGCGGTTATAGGTGTGAAGAGCCACTGTGCCCAGCCTCTTTCCTTTATTTTGGTATGGTTTTCCTTGTTTGAGCAGTGTAGAAATTTTCTTTCTTTTATGCGTTGACAGCCGATAGTAAATGTTGGTTTGTTCTGTTTTCAAATATCTTTATTTGGCAAAACAGAAAGCGATGACAATCTTCGATTTCTTTTTAAACATCGAGCTCATCTGTGAAATGTGAAATTCAGGGGATACTGACCTGGTCTGACAAAACGGTTGTCTAGTCACTCATAGTCTACCCTCAATCCGTGAGTTCTATTATTTATTATAGTTTTTTACACTGACTCACTTAAAAAACCTGAAACAGGCCATCACTACTGTAAATGGAAAACCGTAATCACTTGCCATGAACAAGAGGTCACTGAAAAATGAATGCAGTAGAAACAAAACAGTATCTTCTGGTCCACCTAAAACTGCCCGGAACAGTTGGCTCATACTTTTATCCTTGAACTGGGTCAGATATAAAGCATTTTAGAATTTTTTTCTATTTGACTGTTAACCTTCATCTTTCCAAGGACAATTAAAAAAATTTTTTTTGTTCTGATTTGTAAGGGCAGATAAACAGCCTCCTCCAGAATATTTTACGTATTCCACAAGGATCACCAATCACTTTTTTCCCCATTTGGGTGTTCGGGTTACACTTGGAACTCAACTTCTCCAGGGCAGCCTTGGGTTCCTTTCCCCTTACAATGGTATAGCCCGAAGGTTCTCAAACTTTAACATGCACATGAGGATCTTGTTAAAATGTAGATTTTGGTTCAGTAGCTCTGGGGTGGAGTCTGAGATGCTGCCTTTCTTACAAGCTCCCAGGTGATGTGGAGATTGCTGGTCCAGGGACCACACTTTGAGTAGCGATCTGTCTTTGGGCAGATTGTCAGGACCGTCTGGAGCGGGTAGGATGAACTAGATTATCTTTGAAGGTTTTCTTCATCTTTCTTTGCCCTATAATTTCAAAGAGTGCATTCCTAAGCGCGACAGAGAGCGCACAGCCTGAAGTTATTTTTATTTCCATTCAGTAATTGCATCTGTGGCAAATTGACTTTTCCTAATTTCTAATTCTCTGCATCTGATGTTGCTTAATCACGCCTAATGGTACAGACTACATTTAAATATTGTTTATATGGGCTTAAATTATAGAACGGTCGGAGGGAAAAAAAGGTGTAAGCTATTAGGGTTAACTAGGGAAGCAAATTAGTGTTAACTATTTTTAAGTTCCTATAAATTCATTTGTGTTCTCTTTCTTTGTGGGTTATACATGTGTATAGCATTATTATGTAACATGAAAAAAATGTCAAGAAGCCAGGAGGGAATAGATGCATATAAACATTTTATAAAACCTTCGTAAGGAACAGTTTTGGTGACTCTTACTCCTCTCTGTTTCCTTCTTTCTATCTTCTTTCTTTCTTTTTTTTCCTGCTACCATAACTCCAAGCATTTATATCCTGTGAGAGACACATAAATTTGTCAATTTCACAGGGTGCCTGCCTAGAAAAAGGGAAGCTCACTGGTCAAATACCACATTGCTGCTTTCCCAGTTAGAAGTTATTGGTTAAGTCAACTTTAAGAAACACTGAGCCCAACAGGTGACTTTATTGCCAGCAAAGACTTCACTTAAATACCGTGTATCATCAGCCTTTTCCATTTCTTGTTCTGTGAGAGGCTTCTTATACTTACTTTGATGAGCGTTATTCTACCTATAAAATGTATACTATCTGAACTCTCAATATATGTGTATCTATGAGAATTTGGGCAGAGAATCCTTCTTTACCTTCCAGCTCAGTCTTGATGGAAGAGAAAGTGAGATAGAACAGCGAGCTTGCAATCTGAGGTTCTGGATTCACACTACAGCCTTTTCACTTGGGAGCAGAGTGATTGCCATCTCTTTGAGCTTATGTTTACTCCTTTGTAAAAGAGAATAATTAGGGTACCTGCCTCATTGTGGGAGAAGTGAATGATGGAGTTCATACAAAGTACTTAACACAGAGCTCATTGATACCAAGAGTTCCCTGATACACTGTACAAAGTTCTTAGTACTCAATACGACCATTATTCCAGCGTCCCATGGGAACAGATGCTATGGGTCCTCCAATCATGCTCCGGGGTTTTGTCTAAGGAAAATTTGTGTCATTGTTTGTAGAATCATTATTATTTAGATTTTGGGAACAACGGGGTTTTTAAAGGCTATAGTTGATTTTTTAAAAAAAATTACTTTCTTAATTTATATTAAATAATAGTGAAACTTGGGGGAAGTCACCTAATCACATTTGGCCTTTTTTTTTGATATCTGTAAAGTGAAGGTACTGGATTAGATAATCTATAGTAAGAAACATATTTTGTATTCTCTCTCTCTCCTCACACGCTCTCTCTGAACACAGAAGTTTCATAAAATAATCCTTAACCTTATGCCTTTCTACGAGTGATGTATTCTGATAGCTTCCACATTAATCCCTTATTTTTCATTAGAAAGGCCGGATAGAGACCGCTGCATTGATTTCATTATTTGTTACCCCTTACAGTGTGAACTCCCTGGATCAGGTGATCTTGATGTTTCCGTTTTTACTGCAAGAATACTCTCCAATTCCAGCTGGCTGTGACTAGACCTCTCCTGAGGACTGAAGGAGCCTGCAACTCACCTAGATTTTAGTTTATTTTCAGTTCAAAGAACTCTGTTCTGGCACTGTCACATAATGTGCTGATTACAGATCGGCAGGACCCAGGGAACTTGAGTGATGATATGCTTGCATCAGAGGACAGGGAATCTTCCCTTATCCTGTCCTCTGCTGTTCCTAGCAAACCACTAGGTTCTTGCTTGGCACTTTTCACTTCCAACTATTGTCGAAACAGGAACTTTGCCTCTTGGGTTTCAACACGAACATAAATATTTGTTTGGAGAAAGAATATAGAAAGCAGCAGGTAGCAGTCGTTTTTAAATTCACACAAAGATATAAAAAAAGATCATATTTTCTTTGTGCAAAAAAGATTTTATAGTCTTGGACAATTGAAAATTATGTTAAACAGGATGTTTAAAAAAAATACTCTGTCGGTTTGACCAAAGCATGAATGATCACTTCTAAATGTATAAAACTTTTAAAGTGGCCCATACCGATGGGTCTCACCTTCTTCATCTCTTAAGTGAAGAAATTTAGCTGAATGATCTCTGAGGACACTCCCGCCCTTTTTAAGAATGTTCAACTTGAGGGGCCAGCCTACGATTGGTCAGGCACCTGTGGCTAGTTTGTCTGCTGTTGAACCCTTTGTCTGACAGTTTCTTTTACAGCGAGAAGGAGTCAAAGAGAAGGAGCTGACCTTTGAAGCCATGTTTGGGCACCACCATCATGTCACATTGATATTGGGGCTGCATTTCTATTTATTTGGTTCAACCTAAGTGGATGGGAATATGGTATTGGTTTTTTTTTTTTCCTCACAGAAACAAGGTCTTGCTCTGTTACCACCCACCTTTGGTCTCAAGCAATTCACTCTCCTCAGCCTCCCAAGATGCTGGGATTACAGGTGGACACTACTGTGCCCCGCTAATTTTTAATTTTTTGTAGAGACCAGGTCACTATGTTGCCCAGGCTGGTCTTGCACTCCTGGCTTCAAGCAATCCTCCTGCCTCAGCCTCTCAAAGTGCTGAGATTGCAGGCATGAGCCATTATGTCTCGCCTGTTTAGGTTTTTGAGAGCAACCTAACTTTGCGACTTCTGCTGGCTTTTCTGCCTCCTGCTTTGGACTTTATGAACTGACTGTGAGAAGATGATGAAATAGAGACTCTCAGCCCTTGGTGCACAGCCAAGTCACTGGGAGACCTTTGAGATTCTGAGTCAGCCGTCCAGCTGTACCTCTTACAACCCTCTACCTTTCGAAAATGCTCTCCCCAGGTGATCTTGATAGACACTGGGGTCTGAGTTGCAACTGGACAACACTCCAACACTCCGCTCCTTTCCCAGGTACCGAAATGTCCAGGGACTGCTGGAGAAGAAAGGAGTCTGGGAACCTGCCCGCTATTCTATTTCTTTTATTAATCTCCTTCCATGGTCTTGTAGGCAGCCTTCTGAGTTAAGCCACTAGACACTTGGATGCTCAGGCCAAATTCACATGTCTTTACTGTAGGTGACCTCACTGAGAAGCACTGTTTTGGGCGGTTTCTAAATCATCCCTACCCCCTCATGTTGCCAGTTAGTAGATAGTAATTGCTATCCCCAACATACAATTGGTTGATGAGTGAACTTTCAGGTAAGTCATCTGAAAGCTTTCGCCATTAGCTCCAAATAGTCAAGTCGACCACTCACTCAGTCACTCAGTCTTTACTAAGGTGTGACTGCACACACCAGGTATCCAGGAAGCATTTCTAATAGTGCAGTGGCTAGCAGCCTGAGCTCAGGGATCAAAATCCCTGGGTACCAATCCAGGATCTATTGTTTCTTGAGATTTTGACCTTGAACAACATATCTTAACTTTACAACTCTCAATTTTGCTATCTGCAAAAAAGGAATAATGACAGGATCTGCCTCAGTGGAGATGGTACGAGAAAATGAACTTCAAAACACTTAGCCCTCTATCTATGACTTGGCACCTAAGCAGTATGTCTGAGCCATCATTATTATTATAATGTGCAAGGCATGGGGCTCGGTCCTGAGGATGCAAAGGTAGATACTATTCAATGCTCAGGACAGCACCCAACCAAAGAATTGTCTGGTCCAAAATGTCAACAGTGCGATCTAAACCATCGGTGATTTTCAAAATACGGTGTGCATCGAAATCAACTCGGAGAGCTTGTTGAAATCCACAGCACCGAGCCCCACCCCCAGAATTTCTGACTCAGTAGGTCTGGGGCAAACCCAAGACGCTGATTTCTTAAGTCTCCCAGGTAATGCTGATGCTGCTGGTCTAAGGACACCATTTTGAGAATGACCGGTCCATGGAGCCTTGGCATTCCCTCTCAAATCTGAAATTTATGAGTTATGTGAGTTTTTCATTGATATAACATTTTGGGTGGAAAGTTACCAAAGTTAT
This sequence comes from Cephalopachus bancanus, assembly GCA_027257055.1. NCBI lineage: Eukaryota > Metazoa > Chordata > Mammalia > Primates > Tarsiidae > Cephalopachus > Cephalopachus bancanus. The sequence continues at coordinate 8,110,574 of JAPVLO010000038.1, read as the reverse complement.
AGTTATGTCATTTACCAACAGGTTCTAGAAACTAGAACTAGAAATATGTAGAATTAGGCTACTTCCAAGCCACCCAAAATTTCACCTGCTGCCTTCTGGATGGCTCTCCTCAGGGGCTTTCCTGGCCAAAGTAATGTCACATATAAGTTTGAGATATGAAGAATTACCGGCACTTTCTCCAAAATTCATTTGTTACAATAAGTCGGCACTTTGGCATTTACCAAATAACTAATGCCTTCAATTAAGGAGTGGTATTATTCATAATGCATTCACCTACCAATAACTATGCTATGATATCTGCAGCATGCATGAATACAGTTTCATTAAGCTTGATTTTCCTTCCAAAGAGGGAGAAACCTAGTCCTGTTTTTCTCATCTTAAGAGGGTCTTGGGGGTTTAAGGTAGGATAAAGAAATTTGTAATGAGGATGGAGCGCAGAAGATATGCAGAAAAATTAAAGGGGCCAGAAATTACACAGTGTAAAATAGAAAAGATTCGCAACACCTTGTGAGCCCACTTATTCACTCTCTCGCTAATTCATTAGGAGTTTATTTGATCAAACAGATGAAATGTATAAAAGCTATGATAACGTCTGGCTAATTTCCGTTTTCAGAACTGACAGAAAAGGTATAAAGAAGCTGGGAAAGAAATTAGAAATAGCTTTAGCATTGTTGAAGTCGGTAAGATGGGCTAAGAGAGGTGTGTAACATTTAAGACATCCAGTGGACTTCATTCCATTTGTGAGGTCTGCAAATGTCTTGCCCAAAGGCAGGGGAGTGGACTACTTAACCTCTGAAGCTCTGCTCAGCATCTCCAGGAAAAACTCACTTTTCCTTCTTGAATAGGAAGCATAATGTTATATTTTTGACAAAAGGATGACATTTTTTTTTACTTAAAAATAACCCAGATCTACAGAAAAGAAAGACATCTCCCAACCATCTATTTAAGTTGCAACATATGAGAAAACAAATTTTTTGTTTTTTGAAAAAAAACCAGCAATTGCACTGTTTGGAAATTGTCTTTTTATGTGTCTGTCATTGCCTCCAGATCATTAACTTCTTGTGGGCAGGGACCTTGTCTCCAACTCCCTGTAATTCCAGTAATCAGCACAGCACTCATTGTGCAGATGCCCAGATCGGCTCACTAATGAATATGCAGCTTTCATGCCTTATATTTATAATCAATTAATTGATTAATTAATTTAGAACCAGGGTCTCGCTCTTGCCCAGGCTGGAGTGCAGTGGTGCCATCATAGTTCACTGCAGCCTTGAACTCCTGGGCTCCAACTGTCTTCCAGCTCGGTCTCTCGAGTAGTTAGGACTACAAGTGCATGCCACCATGTTGGTTAATTAAGAAAAAAAAAAAATTTTTTTTTGTAGAGATGGGGGTCTCGCTATGTTGCCCAGGCTAGTCTTGAACTTCTGACCTCAAGTGATCTTCCTGACTCGGCCTCCTAAAGTGCTGGGATGATTGGCGTGAGCCACTGTGCCTGGCCTCTATTTTAATTTCCAACCTTCAGAGAACGTAAGTTGACTGGTACTTTGATTCCATAAATGGAGAATTGGAACTATTTACAATCAGAAAAGTGAACATGTTTGCTTGCTCAACAGAAAAATACAAACATCTAATATTGAAAAACATCTGGAAAGTCCCTAAGAGAAAAGGTAATCAGCAAAAGAAGCTAAGGTGGTCATTCTCTGGAGCTTTCTCCTAAACTGTGATGAGCTCTTATGCTACTTTTAGAAAAGTTCAGAACCCCGTATTTCATTGCCTTGTAAGAAAGTAATTATAACACACTGAAAATACTGAGTTTGTTTCCACCTTCTTACTCTTCCTAACTTATCTTCTGGGCTTTAAGTATGTGGAGTTCTTAACCTGTGGTCTGTGGACCATGGTCCCCAAAGACCCAGGGATAAAGTTCTGCTTTAATATAATTAGTTTCCTTTGCAATCGTGTGTATTTTATTCCCTACTTTAAAAAGTATTTCTGAGAAGGGATCCACAGACTTCACGAGATGACCAAAAGCATCCATGGCACAAAAATGGTTCCATAACCCTGGCTGCCTTGGCTAAAAGATAATTATTTATCGCCTTACCCTCCTAAGCTATAGAACCAGTTTCTGATGCCACATTGATTTACTTTCCTCCTGAAAGACTGACCATTGAACCCTAACTGCCTGGTTACTTCCTAGCTCTCAAATGGAACTAAAAAGTCCAAGAAAACAGTACATCTGTTACCAGATAAGCCATGGCTAAATTATCATCCATTCTTAATCTAGAGTAAAGGTGATTTTGCATTACATTGGTCCTTAAGGTTAGAATCTTAGCTTGGCTCAAGAAGATGCCTACAGATGTGAAGAAAGAAATCCCAGACACACTCCACTTCTCCACTATTCAACCCTGTTGGCATCGTTAGCTAAGAAGCAAGGGAGGAATTTTGTGCACAGCCAACTGAATGCACGTGGCTTAATATTTCAGTCTCAGCGATGAGGTTTTCTCTTCCAAACGTCTCAAAAACCTGCATTTGGACCAACAGCTAGGTCATGGGTATCTACAGGTGAAGGGTATTGATCCACTCTTAGGCTGAGGGTGCTCACCTCAAGTTCAATACATTTCACTAGCAGCTATGTTTACTCTTGCTGAAACTCAGTTTCAAGGCCTAATACCACAGTGTGACAAGGAGAAAAAGAAATTTTATATCAAAACAAAGTTTCCTCATCATAACACATCTCTCTTTCCATAAAAATGCCATTTTTTTACACCTTTCTTCATCTTTATTTCTCTGACGAGCCGGCCTGTTGCAACGAGGAAGGGCATATTTAACATTTTCTCACCACTGGCCTGGGTGGGATGGGGGTCTGGAAGGAATATCGAGTGGGGTTTAAGCTGGCCCTTCTCACCTTCAATTTCAGTGTGCTGCTGTAAATTGAGAAGTTGAAGCTCAAGTTTGATGGAAGTTGGGCAAAGTCCAGTGAAAAAGAATCAACATTCATGAGAAGTAGGGACCGTACTTAAGCAGTCCTCTAATGGCTCTGTAGTTTGTGGAAAACGAGCTCTTTTTGAGAGCTTCTGGAATATGCACTATAGCTTGCAGACCCCAGGCAGTGGGTCTTTCACAGCTACCTACATGTGTTTCCTTTTTTGTATTCTTTCCCTTGCTACTGAATAACTCTGTTCGGCATCCCCCACCATGCCCTCGGTTTTACGCTCACTCCTTTAAGTATGTCTAAGCTCTACACATTAACCATAAAAATTACACTCGTGGCTGGGTGCAGTGGCTCAAGCCTGTAATCCCAGTACTTTGGGAGGCTGAGACGAGAGGATTGCCTGAGTCCAGGGGTTCAGGATCAGCCTGGGTAACTTGGTGAGACCTTGCCTCTACAATAAATCACAAAAACTAGCTGGGGGTAGTGGCACACGCCTGTAGTTCCAGCTACTTGGAAGGTTGAGGAGGAAGGATCGCCAGAGCCCAGCAGGTCGAGGCTGCGGTGGCTGGGAGCGGCCACTGCACTCCAGCCTGGGCGATAAGAGTGAGACTCCAACTCAAAAAATAAAAATAAAAATCCCACCTGTAGGGTTACAGGACTTAAAGGGCCCCTCCTTTGCTTCAGGCGTGGTTGATCTAAAACAGAAAAAGAACCCAGCAGTTGGACTTGATGTCTATCACAGTATTTTCATGTATATTATTTTATTTAAGGCTTTCACCCACTCCATGAACAATGTAGGCCAAGGGTGGATTTTCCCATTTTAGAGAAGAGAAAAATCAGTCACAGGGAAGCATAACTTCTACCAGGTTGCTGCAGTGTAGTTCATAAGTGAAATTCAAGTGATCCTGGGGTTCTGATACCCTGGGGAGAGCTCTTCCAGCACTTGCTGGTCCATTTGAGAGAGACAAGAAAACTAATTCTCAGTGAGACAGATGTCTCAACTTTCTTCTGCAACCCTAGAGAATGTTCAAGAATCTTTATCATCAGGAAATTCTATTGATGGCTTTAAAAAAATATTTTCTGCATGGTGCGGGGAGCAACAAATCTTGAAGGCAGAACCCAACAATGCACTATAGGGAAACAATCCAGATTTAGGCTCCTGAACTGATTCGATCCAGTCCACACTCTGTTGTTATCTGATAAACTCCCACCCCGCTTTGGCATGAGCTTAAAAAGGAAACACCAGTAGCCAAAGACCGGGAGGAGAAAGGAACAACATTTACTCACAGAATTAAAACTGCTAAGCACAGAAACGACTGTGTACTCATCTTGGATTTTCTCTACATTGTTAGCTTCATAAAAGCTGAAGCTCCTGAGTAGCACTCAAAAGGGTTCTGACGTGATACGTTGACACCTCGTGGCATCGGGGCACCTGATACATGACTTCCTTTAGGTTTCTTTCCTTTTTCTTTTTCTTTTTTTAACATTCCAAGTTAAAAAAATACAGCAGAAGCTATATTTGCCGGATATTTTCCAAGTTGCAGTTGATGGTCCATATTGATTTATTTTAGTTTATTTTACGGGATATATATATATATATTTAATTTTAATGATTTGGGGTACAATTCAGGGTTAGGTATACAAATGTTCATTATGCTGGTACCCTTGTTGATGAGGTGGGCCCCAGGCTCGGCAGATTCCCACTGCTGCCAATCCCACCTCCCCACCCTGGTAATTTCCCGCGACTGCCAATCCTTTTCTTATAGTATTACGATAATTGTTCAAGGTCCACTTATGAATGAGAACATATGATACTCAGTTCTTTGCTTCTGTGATACATCACTCAGTATTATAGACTCTAAATCCATCCAAGTTGTTGTGTAGTTCATCATTTTGTCCTTCTTTATGACTGCATAATATTCCATCGTGAATATGTACCACATTTTTTTTTTAGCCAGTCCTCTTTCAATGGGCAGCACGATTGGTTCCATGTTTTTGCTATTGTGAACAATGCTGCAATAAATATGCATGTGCAGGTATCTTTTTCAAAGAGTGATTTGAGTTTCTCTGGGCATATTCCCAGTAGGGAGATGGCAGGGTTGTATGGGAGGTTGATTTTTAGATCTTTTAGGAATCGCCAGACTGTTTTCCACAGAGGTTGTATTAGTTTACACTCCCACCAACGGTGTAGAAGTGTTCCCTTTTCGCCGCATCCTCTCTGGCATCTGTTGTTTTTTTGAGTTGATGATGGCCATCTTGACTGGAGTTAGGTAGTATCTCAGTGAAGTTCCTTCAGGTTTTAAGAGCATCTTCTAGTCTGCCCCAACTCTAGAAGACATGTTTTCACCCGAGTGGCCAGAGCTGGACCCAAGGGCAGTAAGAGGAAGCTGTCAAGGCCAAGACATGGACGAAGCCAGCCAGTGGCGAGAAGCCTGAGACGACTCAGTTCCTGGCCCAAGAAGAAACAAAGTATGATTGGCAGCCATGGAGCCAGTCTTTCTAAACCAACATTGTGAGCCGTCATCTCCACGGCCTGGATCCTATGTGTTCCTTACTACCTGGAAGACAGGCCAAGCTTTTCTGGTTGTCAACTTTGTACAGTGCAGGGGTCTAGAACCAGGTTCTGTGGGATTCCATCTACCTTCTGAGAGTATGTGGCAGCTCTTTTTTTTTTTTTAACCCCTTGTTGTTTTTCTGGCTGAGGCTGTCCTGCGTTAAGAGATGTAATGCCTGTTTATTTCCACTGCTATTAAAGAAGTTTTCTGAGGAGCTGCCGAAGGATGTTTTCACCGGGTTCCTAGCAATGAATAGTCCTGCCTTTTTTCTGCCGATATAAGCGAGCCTGTGATTGACTGCCAAGACTGAACATTCCACGGTTGAATCAAACACACTAAAGCAGTGTTTTTCAAACTATGGGTCCCACCCCATAAGTGGGTTGTGAAATCAATTTAGCGGGGAGCGAGCAGTACCTTTTAAAAAATGAGACAGAAGGGACTGGAAAGCACCAGAGTTCACTGTGTTTATGAAGTGTAAGAATTGTTGGGTGAGACTTTTGTTTGCGTTACAGACACATCCCACTTGTATGCTCCGTCGTTATGTAAAATGTGTTTCTTACTGTGGGCTGTGGTCATCAATTGGAAAGCCACTGCGCCAACGCGATGCCAGAAACACTGAAAGAAGTGACTTGCTTAAGGAAATAAAGCCCTTCTGATTTCTGACTGTTGTCCAGAGTGCCGGCTAAGAAGAGGGAGGGGGTTAGCAGACTCACGAAAAGTGGACAAGAGCCCAGTGTGGGGTTTCAAGCCAGGCTTTCTGGCCAAATGGGAAGGCTGGCAACTGGACAAACGAAGGCTTTATTACTGCTGCTTATTAGCTGCATGAAGACCGAGGCGTTTTTAAAGAAATTAGGCACACAGGATTTAAAGCACCAACAAGATCTCCCGGTAGGCAACGCCAAAATGGGAAAGAAGATTCATCAACTGTGTGATTGACGCTTTGCACACGTTGCTAAGTGCCTAGTAAAGGCAAAAAGAAGTTCAAGTGTGTTTGGATGCATATTCTATTAGGTTAAAACATAAAAACAATGGCCAGGATCTGGTTATTTTAACTTCCAAAAATAGCAATTTTATATGGTTCCTCCTTCAGAGAAGCTGCATTCCAAGTTTTCTTCAGGTAAACAGCCAGTGTGTTGGGGTATATCCATCTACCCATCTATCCATTCATCCACCTTTTTTCTTTTTTTGGAAAGGGGTCCCAAGGACTAAAATACAAGTTGCTTTTCAGAAATGCAGTCAAAGTCAAAATATTACGTTTGTGTGTGCGCACGCATGTGTGTGTGTGTGTGTGTGTGTGTGTGTGTGTGTGTGTGTTTTTTATAGCAGGTACAAGAAAACCTAATTGTCTTGAGTTTGTTTCTTGGTTAGTGGGTATTAATTGCAGTCAAGGTTAAAACGCTTGACAAGGCTGCACGTATTTGCTCTCATGAAATCTCTCTAAAATACTTTCAAATACTCCAGGACTGAAGTGAATTTTCTTACTTACTGACACAAGTAAAAATTCATCTCTCATATAAATATGTATCACATATATCATCATCTCACCTATAGGAAGCAGGGCTGACAAACTTAAAATCTCTTTAACGTGACCTATAGAATTCTTCCATTCCAAGCAAAGACCTCCCATGTCCTTCACAAAAAAGTCCTTACTTTCAGAGGCAAAGCTTAGCTCTCCTTTCTGAATTGTAACTGTAGCAGACAGCGTTTACTCTTCCAGCTATTATTTCCTCATGGAAAAGAAATGAATGAGGTTTTGCTTCCTTTTTATTTCCTCGGCTACCCAGAGACATGTCTGCCAGGCAATACAGTTTTCCATAATGTCTGAGCTGCAAACAGGAGCCAAAAAAAAAAAAAAAAAAAACCCCAAAACACTGGCAGAAAGAAAAATATTTGGTGCTTAGTTACGTTTCTTTTTAGATAGGAAGGGAGGGGGTCGTGGGGAAAAAAAATCTTCCAGAAAGTTGACTAAGTTACTTTAATTAGACGCCATGCATGTCTCTCTCTTAAACCATCCAACTCTCAAGAATGTCTGCCTGCCGTGTTCTGCAAAGTGGAGAGGTCTAGGCTGAGTCCCGTCTGAAATGTCTGAGTTGACCCAGGAGACATCTTGTAAACAGAATGTTCTCAGGTCAGCATCATACAGCCATGTTTGCTGGAGACTTTGAAAACGACATTCAGCATTTTGAAACAAAAAGGTTATGAATCCAAACCTCTTCTCGGTTATATTCAAAGGATTTTAGTCACTCAAGTTTTGATTTTCTGACAATTCAATTCAGTGTCTGCTCCAAGAGGCACGATGCCCAATTAAGGCGTTAAAATACCCTAATTCATTAGAGTTTGGAGGAAAAAAAATCTTTCTGACAAGAGGCGTCTGATTTTTTCCTAGCAATGGTTGATCCCGAGTTGGCGTTAAAATCAGTCACAGCCGCAGAATTGTATAGTAATGACTAACCTTGAATCCTTTTACTCGGAGGTCCCAAAGCAGCCGTCTAGCCCTAGAAGCTAATATTTTTCTGTGCTCTGCCAAGCGTGAAATAAAAGACCCTAAAATAATTCTTGAAATTTTTTTGTCTAACCTGACTGTAGCGAGGTGGCATGAGCTACCCAACCAAGATGTCAAGTTCCCACAAATTTCCATACAGGAGAGGTGTTTCCAAACAGGAGAGGTGCAGCCAGATCAGCTTTAAACAGAGCCTCCTCTTTGAGATGTGCTTAATTAAGCAAAACACACTAATTGACACCTTCCCTCCACCCCCTGTTTTCCTTAACCTATCTTTCTACCCTTGACTGCCTGAGAGCCTTAACTGAGAGATCCGCAAAATAGTTCCTGTTATGGCTTTTCTCCCACAACAGGAGATGAGAGGCCAAGTTGTTCACGTACCCAATGTTTCAGTAGATTCTTAAATGAAATTCCTACAAGGCAGCAGTTTAAAGACTCTGGATGAAAGACTCAGAAAATGGGAGGCCAGGCTGGGCATGGAGGCTCACGCCCATAATTCCAGCACTTTGGGAGGCCGAGGTGGGTGGATTGCTTGAACCCAGGAGTTCAAGACCAGCCTGGGCAATGTAGCGAGGCCTCATGTCTACAAAAAAAAAAAAAAAAAAATCAAAAAATTAGCCAGGCGTATTTCCAGCTACTTCCAGATCACCTGAGCCCAAGAGGTCCAGGCTGTGATGAGCTGTGATTGTGCCACTGTACTCCAGAGTGGCAGAGTGAGACCCCGACTCGACTCCAAAAAGAAAGAAAGAAAGAAAGAAAATGGGAGGTCTTATGAACATTGACTCTGCCACTTCCTCTTGTTAGCAAATGACACAGGGCTCTGTCTAGAATATGAGGTGCAAACTATTTGCTTTCATAGCTTTCTCGGTCTTTCTGTGAGCACACGGGTTATTCTCAATTACAGTCATGGCCCAGTATCTGAAGGGGATTGGTTCCAGGATCTCCCTTGGACACCACAGATGCTCAAGTCTCTGATACAAAATCATGCAGTGTTTGCATATAACCTACACACATCCTCCCATATACTTTAAATAATCTCTAGGTTACTTATCACACCTGGTGCTATGTAAACAGTTGCCTATTGTATTGTTTAGAAAATAATGCCCCCCAATAAAAGTCTGTACATGTTTAGTCCAGATGTAATTTTTTCCCCCAGTATCTTCAATTCACGGTGGTCGAACCCATGGATGCAGAAGGCTGACTATGCCTCTTGTAAAATAAAACTATGGCTCTCTTACACATTGTCAATAAGAGTGCAAGTTAGTACGCCTTTTGACCCTGTGATTCCACATCTTGGACTTTATCCAACAGACACATTCATTCATGTAATATATATAGATTCATTGTAGCTTGTGTGAAATTACAACACCCTGGAAACAAATGTCCATTAATAGAAGACTCAGTAAACAACTTTTGGTGTATCTAATCATTCAGTGGAATCATATGTGGCTATTGCCACATAAATGAGAGAGAGAAAGAGAGAGAAAGAGAGAGAGAGAGCACAGAATGAAATAAAGTTACATGGGAAAGTATGAAAAGGTGTCAAAGTGTTATTATTTAAGGAAAAAGTAAGATCTCATCTTTGTAAAAAGTATGTGTATGTATATGCATACATAGGGGGTGCCAAAAATGTGTACACATTTTAAGAGATGTTATCTACGTATTACTTTTCGAAGTTGAATTAAATTATGGTAGCAATGGATAGTATGGCATTCGCTCAGCAGTGCTTCCACCATTTTCTTTGACTCTCCTGCCTGTCCCATGGCAATGCTAGCATTCATTTGATTAACACCTTCTTTTCAGTGAACCTCATAATTAAAACATGTATATATTTTTCAGTACCCCCATACACACACACACACACACACACACACACACACACACACACACACACACACACTCTCTCTCTCTCTCTCTCTCTCACATATGTATTTATATTCTGTGCCTACAAAATTTTAGGTAATGTGTAAAAGAAAATGAAAAAAAATGTTACTAGTGGTCACTGATCATCTCTAGGGGGTAGGGCTGGAAGAAGGCTGGGGGGGACTTCGATATTTCATTTGATATCCTTCTAAGTTGCTCAATGTGACGATTATTTCTTACTATAATGAATTGCTTTTATTAAATTTTTTTTTTTGAGTCAGGTCTGTGCCCTGAATAGAGTGCAGTGGCATAATCAGGTCTCACCACAGTCTCAACCACCTGGGTTCCTTCCACCTCAGCCTCCAGGGTAGCTGGGACTACAGGGGTGTATCACCACACCTGACTAATTTTTTTATTTTTAATTTTTATTTCTTTTGGAGAGACAAGGTCTCACTATGTTGCCCAGGCTGGTCTCGAACTCTTGGGTTCAAGCAATCCTCCCACCTCAGCCTTCCAAACTGATGGAATGGCAGGCTTAAGATGCTTTAAAAGAGTTCCATGTTCTCAGTAACTATGAAAATTAAGGCTTCTGGCCCCTAGGGACACATCCAATTCTAACTCTTGTATTTTTGGGTGGTGGTGAGGCTCTGCTCTGAGATGATTCTCAGGCTGGTTTCTTCCTCTGAGCCCTTGTGCATTGCACCATGTGCCTCCTCTCTTCTTGTACCTTCACCCTGGCTGGATCCGAACTCCTGGCTTGGGGTCAGGAACCGTCTTGTCCTCACCGATGACTCCGGTTCTCAGCATGTGCCTGGCAAATACCGGACACTCAACACATCTCAAGGAGTCAGTGGCCTCATCTCAACTACAGTTTTAAGAGGGTCATTAAATGTTAGAGTTAAGAAATCAATAGGGAAGGGGGGGCGGCATCTTGCTTTGAGGCCGTTAGTAAAATTAGCCACAATTAGTCCTAGATTCACAACGTAAGGGGTAGGCTCCAACCAGCCACAGGGCCTTGAACCTGCTCTTAGCAAGATTTTTGTAGTTTCCGGCTTTCAGGTTCATAATTCTCTAGTTGTTAAAAACCTTTAGCTTTCTTGTGCTAAAGGACAGTCACTCCAACATGTGTTTCATTGGGATTTAAAACTGTGCTTGCTGGAATCCAACTATACGTCTCCAGAAATTCTAGAAAAAGGGTTTTGGCAAAACGCTCCTTTGTATTGATTAAACTATTCCCTTTGCAGGATTTGTTAGGTGGGGTGGAGGTGGGGGAAGAGAAATCAAGAGCATATGGTAAATCAACTAAAGAACACCATGGCTCTCTGCAGTTGCAAATTAGCAGAAGGCTGTAAGCCCAATGTCTTCTGGAAGTCCTGAGCCTGCTAAGCCAGGGTTAGGGGCTCTCCCCGACTGTCCTTAGAGAAGCAATTATCTTCTAGTGGCTTTGAAGGCAGCATGTCCTGGGTTCACATCCAATTCTGTCACTTACTAGCTGTGCAACCTCAGGCAGTGGATTTAACCTCTCTCAACCTCAGATTCCTTGTCAGGAGAATTCAGATCATCCTACTCCCATCTCATGGAGGGGCTGTGTGGGTTAAATGAGATACAACCTACAAGGAATTTTGCATATAGGTGCGATGTTTAATCTTGTTTTTGTAAACAATACTGGAAGTACACTCCGAAACATGGCGTTTTTAGCTGCAAATTTGGATCAGATCCCTCTGGTTCTTGGCCCTCCCACCAATCTATGTCAGGAGTTCTCAGATTCCTTAGAATACTGGGGTCCCATCAACGATACTGAGGCATTTCGGTGCAAAAACAGAAGTCTCGTTAAAGCTTAAAGAATTTTAATTTATTTAAAGTTTAGTCAGCTTTATCAGTTTTCTAAAATTGCCATTTGACAGAATTTCTCAGCTGCAAAGTTTTTGTTTGTTTCTCATGACTTTTCTGCCACGGCCAGCACTCACGTGTCCATCCTAGAATCGAGTATAAAATATGAGCCAATTTCACCCCAAATTAGGCTTGCTCCTTTTATAAGTTCCCTTCATCCTTGTCTTGTGGTGGTCTCAAGGAGTATCATGACACCTGAAGGGATCTGAGAATACTGAGATGTTAATTAAGCTGCTGAGTTATCCCTGGAGTGTGGAGTCTCCCACACCAGGATAATTCAATCATACTGCAGAGTACTCCCTCTGTCTCTCCCGATCCCTCCTACCCTTCCTCTCTCCCTCCCTTCCAATGCCCTTGGAGAGAAGCTTCAGTCATAGTGAAAGGAATGAAAATCATCTAGAAGTGCTCTTCTTCTCCATGGAGAAAACCCTGGCTCACTGTGGTCTCTATCATTTTATGTAAAATTATATGCTATGTTGAACAGGCAGAAAAGCATACTGGACAGTACAGCAAAACCCAGTCTCAATCACTGAACTCCTATCATTTTTCCAGATTGCTGACTTTAGTGTTTATCTATCCTATGTATGTTTTCATTCTGTTTACTATAAATGTATGGCGATCTAGTCTTTGACCAACTAAACTTTCAATAAAATGAAGCCAGATTCATTCCATTCCCTCAAATGGAATTCAGGTATAGGTACCATTTCTTGACCTTAGCAATGCGGATGCTATGTTCCCAAAGGTCAGATGGGGCTTAACTGAAATTGGTTGTGTCTAAGTTGTGACCAGTGAGGCAAGCAGATGTCTGTGGGGGTTTGTAGCAGCAAGTGTAGTCTAGACTCTATTCATTAATTACCATCCCAGCACTTTGGGAGGCTGAGGTGAGAGGATTGCCTGAGGTCATGGGTTTGAGATCAGCCTGGGCAACTTGGTGAGACCTCATCTCTACAATAAATCAAAAAATTAGCTGGGTGTGGTAGCGTGCACCTGTAGTTCTGGCTACTTGGAAGGCTGAGGCAGAAGGATGGCCTGAGCCCAGTGGATTGATGCTGAGGTAGCCGTTAGCACACTACTACACTCCAGCCTGGGCGATGGAATGAGACTCCAACTCAAAAAAAAAAAAACATTAATTCCTTGTCCTACTCAGACTCTTTCTTATCAACCACCCACCACCTCTCCAGAATCTGAAAATGCCTAAATATTGGCTTTCCCAATGTAGTAGATTATTTCTACAAACGGCTGCAATAATTGTCTGCCAACGTGACTTCACCACTTCTTTCATCAAGAGAAGTGGATTCCCTCTGGATGGAGCTGACCTTGTGGCTTGCTTTGATCAATAGAGTGCGTAAGTGACACTGAACATGGTTTCTGAGACTACACTTTAAGAAGTCTGGTAGACTCTACTTTTATGCTCTTTTGGAAGTCAGGCACCATGTTAACAGTCAGACTACCCTGAGGCAGCCATGATGTGAGGAAGCCCACACTAGCCACATGAAGAAAGACAGATGCTTGGCCAGCTGCCAGGTAGTCTTGGATGTTGAAGCTCTAGCAAATACCACACAAAGCAGAATACCACCCAGCTGAGCCCAGCCCGGACAGCAGAATCACAAGGAATAAGATGTTATTGTTGAAAGTCACTAAGTTTTAAGGTGATTTACACAATATAACTGAAACATTCAACCTTCCTTGATGCCAAGGTGTGAGCACATGACCCAATTCTGGTCAATGGGATGTAAGAGGCAATTTGCTATATGTAGTCTGAGGAGGGTTTTTGGAAGAGTTTTTTTCTTCCTGTACTGAAGATGTGAGGAGAAACCGCTTCTCTTTTGGGCTTTGTATGCAGCTTTACAAGCATATGACACCTAGAGATGTGACATCTGGTGACTCTGAGGGGACAGCCTCAGGATGAAAGGCAACAAGGGAACAACGGCAGGGCCCTTGATGACCTGTCATGCCACCAATTAGCAAACCTAAAGCCAACCACCTCCAGAGTTCTTGCTTTGTGAGATTACACACCACTAAGTCATTTTGGGTCTGGAATTCTGTAATTATTGGTCAGATGACACAAACACTATTTAATTGACTCCAGAGAACAGAGAGGAAACGTTCCCTTGACCTGAACTGCATGCTGCTTTCTAACATGCTGGTTCTCAGCACAGAAACCCAAGGTGCTGAAAGAAACAAGATAGAGATGTCTTCACTCAAATGTAAGACGATAAACTACTTGTGAATTCAATAAAACCCGTCAGTGCTCTGAAATACCATGGCCCCAAAATGTCCCTGAAACTATGACACTAACTCAAATTCCTTATGTAGTAATATTTTAAGTGCTGTCCTATGTCTGAAAACTCACCACCTTGGTTTCTGGAAACCCAATTTAAGTGTATAAAGGGAGCTGCTAGTCTTTACAGGAGGTGAGTCATGGGCACAGTATTGCATTATGAAACTAGCTCAAGATGGGAGCATGAGAAAGGATTTTGAATACAAATATAAGAAACATTTTGAAAAGGCAAGCAATTCACATCTAAGGATGACGAATGACAGCCCTAACCTCAACCCCATGTACTCAGAAGACGCAAAGGTACATTTTTCTTTTGGGAGTATTGTACCACACAATAACACAGCATATGATTACTTGACAAGGGCAGGCACTTAAATAGGTAAAAGTGTCTGGGTCTGAGTTTCTGATCAGCGTACAACTTCTTCACCTGCCGTGAAGCTGCGTGATTGGACAATGGTTTTTATGGGGTCAGAGCTTCGTGTTTCAAACTAAGTATGAAGACAAGCTTTATTCAAAAGTTAGGTTTTCCGTTTCAGATAAATTGTTATGCCAGGAATTTTTTACTTACAAAATTTTATGTCCGTAAGTTAGCTTAGTCTAACAGCACTTCGTGGTGACCTTGAACTACTGAATTCGAGAGAAGCTTGTGAGCTCTCCTCAGTGTCTTTAGATTAAGCAAACCCCACAGCAGAAGGTGCTACGAGGCCAGCCTGGGGTTCCTGAGGTCTGGGTTCCCAGACCTAGGCCAACTGTCCTTGGGTCAGTCAGTGAACTTCTCTAGTCGTCAGATTCCCTATCTGTAAAAGGATGGAATTTATCCAGAGCTGTCCAATACATATTTCTGTGATAATGGCAATGTTCAATAATGGCACTTTTGAACGTGGTAGCCATTAGCCCCATGTAGCTGTTGAACACTTGAAATGTGACTACCAAGAAACGGACTAATTTTGTCTAATTTCATGAAATCACATTGAAGCTAAATAGCCATCGGTGGCTATTGGGTATAGAATTGGACAGCACAGACAGATGATCTAGGTCTTTCTTATTGAAATGTTATTTGCTCCTCCTATCTCAAGTTCCCACTTAGTTTTCTCTTGCCTTCATTCGCCTCTGCAACAACTCTCTCTTGTCTTTTTATTCCACTTAGAATTAAAGGTCAGACACGCCTCTACTGCCATTCCAGCTTAGAGTCAAGAGCTTTGAATTAACCATCAGCGTTAACCCACTTCTTGAAGTGGAGAAAGGGCCCAGCTCTTAAAAGATGCTTTGATCTTCCATTAGAGCTCAGTTGGAGA
Organism: Cephalopachus bancanus; assembly: GCA_027257055.1. Lineage (NCBI taxonomy): Eukaryota > Metazoa > Chordata > Mammalia > Primates > Tarsiidae > Cephalopachus > Cephalopachus bancanus. Next base: position 8,095,264 of record JAPVLO010000038.1, on the reverse strand, counting down.
GTCAGGAGTTATTAGGATGGAATGAGATCTGACATTTATGGAGCCAAAAGGCAGGGTTGATGTGGCTTCCTATTTTAGGATAATGTCCACTTCAGTTAGAAGCTTTCCTGTCCAAAGCTCCGGCTAATAAATATGGCCACATTGTCAGGATGGGCAATGCTTCTCCAGCCACTGTCTACCACAGTTACGTGGTGTGGCTCCTATCCTGTGCTAAGGTTTTAAGACTAAGTTCCCAGGCTGGGAATATGAGCAAGTTTCCCTCTACCTGCAGGAAGAGCTCAGATCTACCAGAGGAACTTGATCAGGAGGTAACTATCTACAACACACTGTGACGCATCCTATCACCAATACATGAACAGTGTGCTACAGAATACAGAGGTGAGAAAAACCCTCATACCCCTTCTTGGTGAGCCAGGGAATGTTCCCAAAAGGGGGTAACCTGTGGAGGGTGATCAGGAGTTTACTCCAGTGTCACGGAAGAGGGAGGACGTTCCTGACAGAGGAGCATGGCTCCTTCTGGGATGCCAGTTGAGGGCTATCCATATACTTTAGGTTTATGTTTCAGAGAACCAAGAGAGAAATGAAGACCATCACTCTTAGCGACGTATCACAGAAACAAAGAACCGAATACCACATGTTCTCACTCATAAGTGGGACCTGATCACTAATCACAAGATCACAAGGGAGGGATCAGCAGTCACTGGACACTACCGGGGAGGAAAGACGGGGGGTGGTACATCACAACATAAAGGGTGCCCGATCCTGACCAGGAAGTGAGGACCAGCTGGAGGCCCAAACGTCACCTGCACATACATTACCTATGTACCTAATCCTGACTCGTACTCCACATCTTTCTAATAAAGTTTTAAAAAAGAGGGAAATGCATTTTAATTTTGCCATTTCCTGCTGAAGAGCTAGACGAATTCTCAAACAGGCAAAATGATTCAAACTTCAGGTTCTGAATCTTGGTTGACTTCAAGGTGCAACTTCTGCTTCCTTGATTAATGACCAGAGGCCTTTCGATCCCCTTCAAGTCTACCTCTTGGATGTAGAATAGGAGATTACAAGGCATAGTTGAAGGAAGATGCTTTTTGAAGGTACTGAACGCAAGGTAGAATCCATGGGTTAGAAAGAAAGCAAATAGGAAGTAGCATTAACAGTGAGTATAGTTCTGAAGCATCCATTTTTTCATCAACACAGAGCCATTTTTCATCACCAGAGTAGCTACATCTTGGAATATGTACCTTACTTCTGACAGTCTAATGCTAATCTCTGTCAGAGAGAGACATTTAGTGTTCCAAGGATTGTTTGTTTTTCTGCATTTCCCCTTCCTACAGTGAGGTCATTAGGGGCAGATGAGATACAAAATGCTGAAGTTGGTCTTTCTGGTGAGCTGTAGGAAGGAATTTCTGCATAATTGTGACTATCTATTTAATGGTGGCACTTAGTTGCTTGTATAAAGCAGTTCCTCACCCTTGCCCCTGCAATCTAGAAAGTTACAGGCTAAAAAGAAGATGATGACCCAGAGAAGAGATGAAGGCCCTTTAAATACATCCTCATTATGGAAACAAACGACAAAGATTTGCTGCGTGTGGTGGCCATGGGCCAGGGCCTGCTGGTGGATTTGGCTTGAGGCAGTCAAATGACATGAAGTTCCCTCACTTTCTCCCCCGCTGTGGATAAACAGCTTTGAGAGATTTCCAAGTTCCTTCCCTCTGCTTTAGACAGTTGTTCACAAACGATGCTACACATTAGACTCACCTGGGAGCTTTTAGACATCCAGATTCCCTGGTCATGCCCCAGATCAATTAAATCAGAGGCTGCTCTGGGGTTGGAACGCAGTCCATAATATTTTCTAAGCTTTTCAGGTGATTCCAACATGCAGCAAGTGTAAGAACCTGAGCATTAGACTTCAGCAAAGTGGTTCCTAACGTTAGAGTTAAAAAAAAAAAATTCATATTTCTGGGTCCCACCTCAGACCTGCTGAACCACCATCTCTAGGGGGCAGAGTTTTGTCTTATTTATTCCTTTATTTTGAGTCAGAGTCTCACTCTGTCGCCCAGGCTGGAGTGCAGTGGCATGCTCACAGCCACCACAGCCTCGACTTGCTGGGCTCAGGAGATCCTTCTGCCTCAGCCGTCCAAGTAGCTGGAACTGCAGGTGCATGCTACCACGCCTGGCTTAGGTTGATCTTGACCACCTGAGCTCAGGCAATCCTCTCACTTTGGCCTCCCAAAGTGCTGGGATGACAGGCTTGAGCCACCGTGCCCGGCTTGTCTTATTTCTGAAAAACCTCCAAGGCCAGTCTGATTCCGGCCCTTAGTGGAAAACTTCTAAGTACTGAGTTTTTATTTCTCCTTTGAGTTGTGTGTATGAAATATGAGAACATTAAAATAAAAGAATAAGGTTCATTAAAGGCTGAATAGAGGATATTTACTTTTTTTTTGTCTAGACCTTCTATTAAATTTTTGCACACTTAAAAATAGAAGCAGCAGGGCATGGTGGCTCATGCGTGTAATCCCAACAACTTTGGGAGGCCAAGACGAGAGAATTTCCTAAACTCAGGGGTTCGAGACTAGCCTGGGCAACCTGACAAGACCTCTTCTCTACAATAAATAAAAAATTAGCTGGGCGTGGTGGTGCTCACCTGTAGTTCCAGCTACTTGAAAGGCTGAGGTGAAAGGATCCCCTGAGTCCAAGAGGTCAAGACTGTGGAGGCTGTGAGCGTGTCACTGCACTCCAGCCTGGGTGAGAGAGTGAGACTCTGACTCAAAAAAAAAAAAAAAAAGGAAAGAAAGAAACATGCACAGATTGTAAGTATATGCCTTGAGGAAGAACCACAGACTGTGTAACTTATCACCGAAGATCAAAAATCAAAAACCTGCCGTTTACCAATCTTCTAGAATCCCTCCCTTCTAGACATCACCCATACTCCATGGGAACCACACACCTGATTCTAACATCCCTTCTTCCATTTAAAGTTTTATTTGTTCCTGCTTGGTACAGTTGCAGTAAAGCTGGTCTAGTCAATGCAAATAAGTATTGGGAGATAATCAGGAGGTCAATAGGATTTTGAGGACAAATGGCCCAACATCTAATATTGCTCTCATTTATAATTATTATTTAAAAGGGAGAAGAAAATGAGGCCTGGAAGAAATAAGGTAGACACATTTTAAGCAATGTTAAGGGATGTTTGCTGTCATCAGAAGTGTCTGGACACTGATGGTCGCCACTGTGAGCACCTCTTATAATTGCAGAAGTCAAACGTGACTTGTGTTCATCTTATTGAGTATTACAATTTTTTTTTTTTGGAGTTGGAGTCTCACTCTGTCGCCCAGACTGGAGTGCAGTGGCCGCTCCTGGCCACCGCGGCCTCGGCCTGTTGGGCTCCAGCGATCCTTCCGCCTCAGCCTTCCAAGTAGCTGGAACGACAAGTGCACACTACCATGCCCGGCTAATTTTTTTTTGAATTATCGTAGCGATGAGGTCTCGCCAAGTTGCCCAGGTGGGTCTCGAACCCCTGGGCTCAGGCAATCCACTCACCTCAGCCTCCCAAAGTGCGGGATTCCAGGCTGAGCCACCGAGCCTGGCTTGAGTATTACAATTTTAATACAGTTTTTTTCCTTTCTTAAAACGTTTTTTGGGCACCCTCTGTATTAGTTATTTGGTGTAATCTTCAAACACGTTGTAACATTAACCCTAAGCCTTGCAATGGCTCTATAAAGATAAGGAGTGTCATCACCTCTACTTAACAGATGAAAACTGGAGCCTTAGAGAGGAAGTGCCTTGCCAGGATTTGACCTCATGTCTCCTTCTGCGAAAGGCCTTTCCCTCCATGCATGCTGTCCCTCACGATTATGACCAATAGAGAGCGGAATTTCCCATTTAGAAAATTAGCCTTAAAAAAGGTCTCTACCATCACCCTATGTGAAGTAATGCAGGAACGGAAAACCAAATGCCACACGTTCTGACTTACAAGTGGGTGCTAAGGTAAGGGTCTGCAAAGGCTTAGAGAGTGGGACAGTGAACACTGGAGACTCAGGAGGGGAAGGGATGTACAATCACCTGGGGTTACAGCGTGCATTAGTGGGGGTGATGGGTACATTCAAGCCCGAACTTCCTCACCACTGCACAAGGCACCCATGTAACCAAAACCCATCTGCACTCCAAAAGTTATTTTAAAAAGTCACTCAGAAAAAGAAACAGGTCTCTAGGCATGGTTAGGATGGCAGCTAATTTGGCTGTTTCTTTAAAAGTTCATTCCAAATATACTTTGTAAACTGTGATTCTCAAATCATCCAGATAAGTTATGTTTACATTAATATGTTTTCTTTCCTAATTAGAAAGCAGTTCTTGTTCACTGCGGAAGAAGATAAAATATAGAAGATACTGAGTTTCACGCATTCTACCTAAGGGCTCTTTAGAAGTAAGAAAGGCCTGCAAAAGCCTGGGTTGAGTGGTTCTCCAGTCCTGCCTGGAGGAAAGAGAATGGGTAACTTGATTTCTGGTTGCTCTTCAATAAGCTTGCGGTGAATAACTTATTTCTGAGAGTTCTAGAGTGAGCACTGATACTGCATCTTTACCAGTCTGCAAACAGTTTGAAAGGATCAATCGCCTGATCTGGTCTCCGGCTTTTACAGATTATCAAGTGTGGCTTCTTTTCCCTCACAATCTTTTAAACCAGTTCTTATGATCATAGAAACGGACTTCTTTTTTCTGTTTGTGAATAGTATTGGCCGAAATTGTGGTATTTAGAAGTTTATCATCAGTACATCTGAATTCTTAACAGAAATTCCAGGAAGCCATGAGGTTTCTGGGCAAGTGTGCCTATTTTTTTTTAAAGCAAGCATTCCAGAGTTTATACCTTTAAATTCATGTGGTTTTCTGTGGAGGAGGAAGCTGGTTACTTTTTCAGCATGTTCTATGGCTGAAAATACTCTGGGAGAATTGCAGGAAGCAGGAGCAGAACTGAGACTCTTGGTTGCTGGACTAAACGGCACATGGCTGTTCTCACTTACTCAGCAGTGACTCTTCAAAAGCCACTGATTACATCTCTAGATCTGTCCAGTCAAATCCCACAGTGATATTCTCACCATGCCTGAGGGAGGGCAGGACCCTTGGCTCCTACTGGAATTCAGCATTTACTCGCAGGCAGCGAGCTTGAGAAACCGGCCTGTGCCACCTCCTCACCTGAGCCTGAGCCACTGCAGACCTGAGTGGTGGGGCACACATGACCTTGCTCAGCCATGCCAAGAATTAAGACAAAGTGGATGCACTTTCCCAGGTCTTCGGACTCAAAAGAAAGGCATCTTTTTCACTTCAACCCTCACACATGGGTTCTGGCATGACCTACCAGTCACTCTGCCTGTCATAAAATCGGATACTTCTTCCACCCGTATAGTCCTCAAATCTCTGTAGACATAGCCATGATGGAGGTGCACCACAATTTCCAACCATTCCGCACTTGCTGGGCATTCACTTTGCTTCCAGATCCTTCTTTCCCTCTCCACAACAATGATGTAGTAAAATTCTTGTATACAGAATGTTACAAACTGGTGCGTTTAATTTTATGGGCTGGTGTCCAAGAGCTGAGTCGCATAATACATGATACCTCTGTGTGTTTTTTGTTAATAGAGTTTGCTAGATTGCATTTCAAAAATTTACAAGACCCCAGGAATGTAACAGAATCCCACCATCTCTTCATCTACCATGGTGGTGGGTATTATCCCTCCTTCAACATTTTTTATTAATTGGATGGGAAGAATAATATCTTACTGTGGCAGCTGAGTGGTAGTCCCCCCAAAAATATGTTCATGCCATAATCCCCCAAAACTATGAATATGACTTTTTTTGGAAAAGCGGTCCTTGCAGTTGTAATCAAGGGTGGTCTCTAGGGGTAGTCATCCTGGATTATTTGGCAGGCCCTAAACCCAGTGAAAAGTGTCCTTATATAAAGAGACACACAGGGAGAAGAAAGAGAGCCAAAGGAAGACATAGGCTGGAATTACACGCCCAGTAAACCAAGGAACACCTGGAGCCACTAGAGGTGGGAGACACAGGAAGGGTCCCTTCCTTGAGCCTTCAGGGGGAACCTGGCCCTATCAACATCTTGATTTCAAATTTCTTGCCTCCAGAACTATGAGAGAAGAAATTCCTGCAGTTTTAAGCCACCAAGTTTGTGGTAATTTGGAATGGCAGCCCTAGGAAACTAATAGACCAAAATTGTTACCATAAACTCCTATGTTTTTCTAAAAACTACTGTGGTTGAGAGTATTTTCATGTGGTTTTAGTGACCATTTGGGTTTGCTTTTCTGTAAATTGACTATTCTTATCTCTTCCCCATTTTCAAAGATTGTTTTCCTTTCATTCTTACGAACACCTTGAAGATGCAGACATTAACACTTTGTCTGCCACAAGTTGTAAGATATCCATCTAGCCTATGTTTCTGAGTTTGTTTATAGTATGTTTGGTCACACAATAAAAGATATACATAATACAGCGTGCTTATCTTTTCTTAATCCCTTATAGTTTCCTGTTGATTATAAACATCTCCAACACCTAGTTTGTAAAAATATTCTCTCCAATTTTCTCCAAAACGTTTGTGGTGGGCACAAAGACAGTCCCCAAACACGTCCATGTTTTCAACCCCCAAACCTGTGAAAATGCCGCATTGTATGGTAAAAGGGACTCTGCAGATGTGACGATTAAGGGTTCAGCTCTTGAGACGGGGAGATTATCCCAGACTATCAGGGTAGGTTCCATCTAGCCACTTGAGTCCTTGAGAGGGAGAATTTTTCCCAGTTGTGGTCAGAGGGAGAAGTATGAAGCCCCACCCCCCAAACAACCCTGAATTATCTTTTAGGGGGTGGGTCCCTTATAGTACAGGCTTCCATGCTAGGTAAGTGTTCTAGGAACCCATCAGCAGCAGTGTACTAGCTGGCTTTGTTGTGAGAAGCTGCCTTTGGCTTCAGTGAGGTTTTTTTTTTTTTTTTAGATTTCTTCAATATGTCTGCCCACTTCGTGATGAGCGATTTATGCGCAGCGCACCTGCCCGCACTGTGTTGAATGTTGAGCTGTTCTTGACCAAAAAACGGCATAACCCCCATGCCCCACCTTCCCTCTCCACCCAGTCTCACCCCAATCGACTTTCTTTTTGTTTTTTTAGATGAAAAAAGTCTTCAAAGGGAAACATTTTGCCAGTGTGAAAAAGGTGAAACAAGAGACGTCAGAAACACTAAAAGGCATTAAAACTGATGAGTTCAAAAGCTGTTTTGAGCAGTGGAGAAAGCATCCTGATAAGTGTGTTGCATCAAACGGAGAGGACTTTCAAGGCAACTGAAGTTTAAGGAATAAATACACACATTTTTATAAAGAGATTCCGGCTTGGTGGGGGTCTCCCCTCGTACTGTGGAAGAAGGGTCAGAGAAAAGCAACATGGATGACTTTGAAGATGGAAGAAGGGACCCCTGGGCCAAGGAGTGCGGTGACCTCTGGAAGCTGCAGGGAAGTGGATTCTCCTCAGAGCCTTCAGAAAGGAAGGCAGCCCTGCTGACACCTTAGCCCCGTGAGGCCTACATTAGACTTCTGACCTATAGAACCCTGAGGCCGTGACTCTGTGTTGTTTAAGTCGCTAGGTTTGTGATAACTTGTTATGGCAAGCAGAGAAAATCAACACATGTTTACTGCTTAATTTTGTAAAAAGTGTACCTTTACCCATCTATAATTTACTTTTGAATAGGCTAGCAAGTAGGGGCACAGCTTTAGTTTTAGATGAAATCTACCACCTCTTGCGCTGATCAATCTGCTCACTCCTGTGCCGATATCATGTTGTTTTGTATTTGCTTCTGTATGTTCAACAATCTGGTAAGGCAAGCCAGTCTCCTCTGTTTTTGTTTTTTGAATGGTTTTCTTGGGTTTTCACAGATTTTGTTTTATGTCCTCCAAATGATTGATTCTTTTAAAAGTATATTACTAAGTATTTTACAATGTGTATTTTTGCAGTGACAATCCTGTCTCCATTGGTAATTGATAACGCTCATAAAATAAAGCACACTACATACAACGCTGTCTCAAGGCCTTCGAACTTAATGTCTGTCTGCCTGGACTGGAATGTCTTGTCACAGTTGTCTCCCCAGGGGAATTTCTCACGAGCCTCAAGTCTCTGCTCAGACGCTGACCTCTGACTGGTGGGCCTTCCCTGATCACCCCAAAGAAGACAGCTACCAGTGCCTGTCACCTGCCACTGTGTCTCTGGCTTGATGTTTTCCTCCCATGCTCTTGTTCCCAGCGGGCTTACCTACTCATTGGTAGTTTATCTTCCATTTTCCCCAACTAAAATATCAGCCCCATAAAGACAAGGATTTTGACTCTTTTGTTCACTGCTATATCTCCAGGGACCAGACGAGCACTCAAGAAGATATTGATTTTCTATATTTATTTTTTTAGTCCAGCTACCTTGTCAAATATCCTTATCGAGGGTAGCAGTTTTTTACTGAAGTCCTTTGACTTTTAGAGGTGCACAATCAAGTCATCAATTAAGAAAGGCCACATTACTCACCTGGTTGTATTTATTATGTGAATTATTTCTCCTCCCACTACATTCACTGGGCGCTCTGAAGCAATGATAGGTGATATTGCAAGCAGGGATCCTTAGCTGCAGAAGACTGGGTAGATGGTCTCTGTCTTTTACCACCCCCTGTGTCTGCATCCTCTGCCATGCGTCTGGGCAATGAATCTCTGCAATGCCCTCTCACACCCAGTCTCTGCTCAGCCAGGTGAGTGCTTTGCCCAAGGGGTTATTAGCAAACGTGATGCGGATGAAGGCTCTGCCACGACCTAGACTGGTCTGCCTGAGGATGCAGATGTCTTGTGGAGAGGACAGTTTCTCCATTGTTCTAGTGGAGGCCGTCCTCGATCAGCCCACAGCCAGCCAGCCCTAGACGGCATGGGCTTGCCTGGTCACCATGGCTGAGGTGCCCGGATGTTCTGCAGCCCACCACAGGTGAGCAAGCAAGCCCAGCCCGATGCCTGTTGCCGGTGGAGAGCCCCACACACGTTTATTCTGACTTGCCACTAGAGCCTGGTAAGGCTTATGCTGCACTATTGCGACAAGACCACTGAAACACACTTAGGCCCGATTTTATAACAAAGAGCCGGAGAGCCTCACCATTTAGAATTTGGTTACTTGTTCGTTTTTGGTGGATAGGCTTTTTTTTCTTTTTAATCACATTTGAATAAAACAGAGACATATAGTAATCACATATGTATTTAAAATAAAATGATGGCTTATAATTGCTTTTTCCACATGTACTGTTACAATCTTTTTTTTCTTCCTTTAATTTTTCTCCTAAATTCTTTGATAGATTTCCTAATTTTTAACTATGTTTCTAATCCAGGAATAAGTCCATCTTAATCATAGTATATTATTCTTTTGAAACACCCCTGGATTCTAATTGGTAATGTTTTATTTAAATGTTTGCTTCTACATGTACAAGTAAAATTGGCCCATGATTTTTTTTTTCCAGTCTGTATTTTCTTTGTCAGATTTTGGAGCAAAGGTTATTTTGCCTTTGGGAAATGATTTTGGAACTTTCAGGATTGATCAAGTAGCCCAAATATAAGAAAGGACATAAAGATTTGAATAACATAATTCACACAATCTAATAAATTTGTACATGGAACTCACATCATATAAATTGATAAAACAGATATCTGGTTGTTCAGATCATTAGTAAAACATAAATTACAAAGCTAAAAATAAAACCTTCATGTATTTTTTTAAAAAGTAGATATTTTAACTGGCCATAATCTTAGATCATAAGCAAATAAAATTGATATTAAATAACAGATTATAGTAGTAAATTTTAACTACTTGAAAAATAAGAAACATCTTTCAAAATAGCTCTAGGATTAACAAGAAAAGCAAAATTAAAATCATAAGTTATCCAGTACCAACGATAAAGAGACTATTTCACACAAAAACTTATGGAACACAGTTAAAGTTATACTCAGAGGAAAAGTATGCAGCTTACAGCTATAACAGCTTTATTATTGAAGGACTAATAAACAGTACCCATCTTAAGATGTTCAAGAAGAACAACAACAACAAAAAACTTAAAGTGTGAAGAAGGAATGAATAAAGATAAATACTGAAAAGTAGAAAACAAGAGTGGTAGAAAGAACAAATAAATTCAAAAGCTGGCTATCTTATAAAATATATGACCATGTCATGAGAATGATTAAAGAAAGATGAGGGGAAAATATTGGATTGAGAACAGATAGAAACTGTCACAAAGACTGAAATGAATATAAGAAAGTATTACAACAAACCACCTTGCAATAGATGTGAAAACCTAGAAAAAAATGGATGATTTCTTAGCAAAATAGGAATTCACTGACTCAAGAGGTAGTAATAAAATTTAATAAAAAGATATTGAAATGGTGACTAAAAGTCTATTATTTAAAGGGGAGGGGGAACAATCAGGATTAAATAATTTCACACCTGGGTTCCATCTAACTTTTTTAAAATTTTATATTCTTTTAGATTAGATAAAAATAGCTTACTTAGAAGATAGATTGGGGACAGAAAGGGTAGATTCACCTCCCCAAGATTGGGAGGGGACAAAACTTAAAAGAAAGCATAGCAACCAGAGCTTTAAAAAAACCATGGCCCCATCTGACTTTTAAATAACAGATAATTCCAATGCTATTTAACAGTTAAAATAGCTCCCAAATTTATTGTATGAATTATATAGCTCAGTGGTTCCCATAGTGTGTTTCCAGCAGCACTGGTATCATCTGAAACTTTTAGAAATGCAAATCATCTGTCCTCGCCCCAGACTTATAGAATCAGGAATTCCGGGATTGGGGTCCAGCAGTCTTAGATGATTCAAGACTGAAACCCACTGCTGCCCATGTAGCTGGCAGACATCTCCACACAAAAGGTTATACGTTGCTTCATCTCCAGAACCAAGCCCTCTAGACTGCTCTGCTTTCTTTTCTTTTTTCTCAACATCACACATCTCTCTGTCTTCTAGAAATATAGCCTTGAGCTTATCCATACAATTTTTCCCTCACAAAATATTTCTTTTCTTTGCACAGCAAATCTCTTTCCAGTATAGATACACGGGCATTTACTCCTAGTCTACCTGAAAACACATATCTATGGCGAGCATGGGATGCAGAGGTAAGAATTAGCGGATGGAGTGTGGGCTGTACGGGGTAATGTGGGGTGGGTTAGCAGAGGCAGCATTGACAACCTGGTGTTGGAGTTTCCACTGGCAATAGAAGTTACATGTGTACAATGAGGTCAAGGGGATTATAATTGCAGGTATTGCCATTAGTATCTGTTTACATATTGGTAGAAATCATAAGCGGTAATTGATCCAACACTAATTGAGACATGCCCATTAGCACAGTGCATTGAAATTACCAAATGAGAACAAGTATGTATTCATTGTAAGGGTTAACTGGCGACTGTAGGCTGGAAGCATTTTAATATATTCTAATAATGAGGTCAAGAGATACGTGAGTTTCACGCCATAGAAGATAGGTGTTTCATATCCATCTTCTGATTTCCCTCTATATTTACCATAAAAAGTAGTTATCGCTAACTCAATTTTTTAGATGAGGAAAAGAGCAGAAAAATTCAAGAACTTGCTTAGGACACCCAGTTCTAAGCAGAATTCAAAATCTAAGTCTTAGAGCTTTTCTCTAAAACCCGGTTGACTCTCCAAAAATCTGTCTATCCCTTCCTCCTCCTCCATGGACTCTAAAAAGTGTCTATTCCAACAGATAACACACTTCCTCCCCTTGTTAATTTAGACATGCTTCAAAGTAAAAGCCCTTCAATGATGTTTTTATTGCCTTAGCCCAGAGACTAACAAGTCTTTACACAGGCTGTATAAAAGAAACCATTTTAATATTAATCGCCCAGTCGTTTGGGGATTAAGGATTGGGGGTTTGCTTTGGCATGCAGAAGGAATATTAGTTACCTGTAATTCTGGTTTTTGGGAGGTTCAGAACTGTAACAGATAGCAGCTCTCCAAATCAAAATTTCCTGGCACATGAAGGTCTGTGCTGGAAAGCTCAGATTTCTCTGCCCCAGACCACCCACAGGGAGGAGGCACGAATCTGTCAACAGTGTGGTCTCCTCTATAAAGCTGCCTTCCACAGAGAGCTCTGGTTCCTCAAACTAAGACGCAGTGCACAGGCCAAGATGATTGGGCTGTCATAAACATAGACTCCTGCGAGCAGGAATTATAAACGAGCCGAGGAACAAGGAGAAAATCCTCTCAAAGAAAAGGAGCATAAGTGTTCTCTGTACTTTCTGCATGTAGTTGACTAACTTGCCTCTACGGATGAAGATGGCTGCATCACCACATTTTCAAGGTGATCAAGACAGCTGGTTTCATTTTTTCCTAAGGCATAGCAAGGTTTGACAACTGGATCAAGAAATGATGTGTTAGGCTCAGACTCTGCTTCCTGTCCATTGCTTCTAATCTTCGAACTGGCACTTACCTTGTAGAACATAAGCTATAACCTTGTCACCATGTAGGGCTTTGGGATTTGATGAAACTTCCAAAGAGAATTAAAATCGATCTGCATGTAAACAGATTTCCCATTATTTGTCTACAATTAAGTGATGATACTTAGTAATCAATTAGAGAGGCACATTAATTAGCCTATCATATCTGGTTCTGAAAAAATTACATTTTTAAAGCAAATCACAATTGCAGATCATTCGGATTTTCCTCACAGTCAAGAAGTCTCCTATGAGAGTTTGATTGTTTTTATAAATACCTCCAACAATAAATTATACATCATTAATGTTGCTTCATTACTTGGCAGTCATTTATGATTAAACTAAAAGAGTATTTACTCATTGATGTTGGCAAGCAAATTTTGATACCTACATAATGCCATATGTATGGTGAACGCTATCTGAAAACACGAATTTTTTTATATTCACTGAAGAGAAATAATATGGTAATGTCTGAGCTAAAGTTTATTTGTTTAGTGCATAAGAGGAAATAGGCTTAATGTAGAAAAAATAGTGAAAAAATATTTTAAAAAATTCACTGGTCATGCAACTATTCAGAACTCTTATTTCTTTAGTTTTTTCTATGCATTTATTTTGAATGTAGTTGAAACTGGATCATAAATTGCCACTTTTTACCTTTTCTACCTAACATTATTATAATTTAGCTATTTTACCATGCTAGAATCTCTTCATAAATAGCACTTTTAATGACTTTATATGGATATAAAGTCACCATATAGGTATAACATTACATATTTGACTTTCTCCCACTGAAAGATGTTTGTTTGACTTCCAAATATAAATAGTGCCACAAATAACATTTCTATGCCAAAATGTATCTCTACATTCTGGATTGTTTATTTAGGAATAATTTTCAGAAGTATTCCAAAAGATTCAAACATTGCTGCTTGAAAAAAAATATAACCATTTAGTAGACTTTTGATATGTTGCAAAACATTTGCTTAAAGAGTCCTTTGAGAATTTTCCTGTGACTTTGCTCCGTCCATACTCAGTTTTATTTTTTTTCTACCAGATTCCAGTTGCCTTGGGCTAAAGGTCTCTACAATACTGTCTCTAGAGTTTCCAGACCATCTGCCAACGGCCCGAAGTTCTACAGTCCACTGGAGTCAGGATAAGACTATGAACATCTATGGCCACCCCTGTGAATTCTGCTCACCTGGCAAAGGATTTGGATGGTTGGGTTTTGAAGAAGATGCTGGCTGTAAGTTTGCAGACTGGGGTAGGAAGAGATGCTAGGTAGGACTATCAGCAAAGGAGATCCAGGCAGCTGAACTTACTGAGTGAGACAGCAAGGAGATAGAGTACATTAAAATAATGATAATTAGCCGGGCTCGGTGGCTCAGCCTGTAATCCCGTGCCTTTGGGGGGCTGAGATGAGTGGATTGCCTGAGCCCGCAGGTTCGAGACTCGCCTGGGCAGCGAGACCTCATCTCTACAATAAATAAAAAAATCAGCTGGGCGTGGTAGCACATGCTTGTAATTCCTGCTACTGGGAAGACTGAGGCGGAAGGATTGCCGGAGCCCAGCAGGTCGAGGCTGCGGTGGTGGGGAGCGGCCACTGCACTCCAGTCTGGGCAACAGAGTGAGACTCCAACTCAAAAAAACAAAAACAAAAACAAAAAAACACAAAATAATGATAATCATTTCAATGATAATAATGGCAAGTTTGTTAAAAACACAGCCGTAACTACTACCATAGTGCTGGCTTTAGAATCTGGTATTCTGTTGAAAGAATGGAGGAGGCTGAGAGTACAGAATTAGGGTTTTATGGATGTTTTAAGTCCCTTTGCAAACTTTGCTTGAGGAACTAGTATGCAAAATCACTGGAAGATACAGAACATCCCTCTCTTTTAAAATATAGATCAGAACAGGTAGCCAAATTGGCAGAGATCATTCTGGAGTGAATGAAATCTTGTTATACAGACAGATGGAGAAAAAGACATTTGAATTATGTGGAATAGGCCTTGTTACAAAGGAGAATGGACCACTGTTTTATTAACGGGTAGATTATAATCTTTGGTCTTTTGTGTATATGTGTACTGAGAACGCTACACTTACATCTTAAAACTCTTGTTCATCTTTGAATTCCCCATAATTTATGCCTTGACCATGGCTAAAAACACATTGGATAATGTCTGAATTTTAACTGACTATATGTTTTCTTTCTATAGTCATTTGAAGTGGAGATTCCTCCTATCTATGAAGTGAAACCCTTCTGAATGTATAGGCTATGTTCACGTCTCCCTTTTGTTTTGGGGCCTCTGTCAACCAAAAGTTCTAGAATCTTCCCAAGGAAGAAATAAGCAAATGGCCCATTGTCTTCCATCTGGGTGACCTGCTCCAGTGACTGAGGGACTGGACAGAACCTTTGTGCCTGCTGTTCCCTTTGCCTGGACAGCTCTTCCCCGCTCGTTCCTGCTGGTCTCCTCTCTTTGGCTAGGACTGGCTGGAATGCTGCTTCATCAGAGAGGCCATCTCTGACCACACTGTGAAAGTTGGCCCCAGCTCCTTGGACTTCACATTTTTGTTATTTTCTATCTTAGCCTTTGGGCCTTTTTCATAGCATGCATCACAATTTGAAATTATTTCATTTACTGCAGTATTTTAAAATTTCAAAATTTTTTAAACACACACACACACACGCACACCCCTTCAACTGAAACAGCAGTTGGATGAAATAACACACTTAAGGAGCATAGCAGAATAATAAAGTCTGGTTTTTCATTCTATTTTAGTTTGTGTGTGTGTGTGTGTGTGTGTGTGTGTGTGTGTGTGTGTGTGTGTTTCGAGTTGGAGTCTCACTCTGTCCCCCAGACTGGAGTGCAGTGGCCGCTCCCGGCCACCGCAGCCTCGACCTGCTGGGTTCTGGCGATCCTTCCACCTCACCCTTCCAAGTAGCTGGAACTACAGGCGGGCAGCTACCATGCCCGGCTGATTTTTTGATTTATTGTAGAGATGAGGTCTCGCCAAGTTGCCCAGGCGGGTATTCACTGAAGAAACAAGAGAAGCTTTCTGTGATCCACTAACTTGATCTCATAATCCACTAACAGGGTACAACCCCAAATCTGAAATATTGGGTTATTTTCTGTCTTTTCCTCTCCACCTGCTACCCCTAGACTGCAAAACAGATGTATGCTCCATGAATCAGAGAATATATACTATATTTGTCTTGCTTACTGGTACACAGTTGAAAATAAGTATTTTTTGATCAAATCAATACATTTAAAAATGAGGCCAGGTGCGGTGGAGCACACCTGCAATCTTAGCTCTTTGGGAGACTGAGACAAGAGGATTACTTGAGCTCAGGAATTTGAGACCAGCCAAGGCAATATAGCAAGACCTCATCTTTACAAAAAAAAAACTTAGCCAGGTGTGGTAGTGCATGACTCCAGTCCCAGCTACTTGGCAGGCTGAGGTGAAAGGATTGCTTTGAGCCCAAGAGGTCAAGGCTGTGGTGAGCCATGATCATGCCACTGCCCTGCAGCCTGGGTGACAGAGTGAGATCCTGATTCAAAAACAATAATAAAAACAAAAAACCCAGAAAATGTTAATGAATAAAGTCTTACTAAATGTATTCTCTTTACTTTGGCAAATTTCTGTTTTTAAGCAGAAAAAATTATTTAAGAAGAGCATCGTTCCCTTTTCTGATAAAATTATTTTTAGAATCAAACTTAATGTGCGGGGCTTCATGAAGCATTTCATGGGAGATATTGATATTGCTGAAGTGTTTAGGAATGTGTAGAATTTGAAAATATACCTGAACAGGACTTTGACCTGAACTTTAATAATTTGTAGGATGTATCATAAAGCTACCAAATAGACCAGAAAACTCCACTTCCCTGTTCAGTGCTGTTTTGGGTGGAAAAGGGGCAAATGAACCAGCAAGCGGAAAAGACAGCCAGGGAGGAATGCAGAGGAGAGGGATCCCTTGCACAGATGGTCGGTGTTGCTCCCCAAAGCTACTGAGTCGGGGGCAGCCCCAAGTGGGGGTTGCATACCACCCTGGAAGCTCTGCAGCACATTTCTGTTCAATTTGCAAGATGCTTTCTCCATGTTCTTGTTTCAAATCTCTTTTTGTCAATCTCATACCCAAGACTACTGTTTAATCTTTGTGAACTAAGGAAAAACAAATTCTGTTCAGAATAATACATTTTTTGTGTGATTTACAAGTTGTTGACTACTATAAGAATTTCCATGATAGGAAACTATTTATCAACAACCTCTGCTTTTTAAAACTAAGCTTATGTACTTTCATTTCCTTTCTCAAAAAGGGAGGTAAAATGAAAAAGAGAAGATTTCATTCAAAATCTTTCTTTACATAAATAACTGCTTCACACACAAACAAATGGAAAATTTTCCATGCTCATGGATAGGAAGAATCAACATTGTTAAGATCCATCCTACCCAAGGTGATCTAAAGATTCAATGCAATACCCGTTAAATTACCAGCATCATTCTTCTCAGACCTGGAAATGACAATACAGAAATTCATATGGAAACACAAAAGACCACGAATAGCCAAAACAATCCTTGGCAAAAGAAACAAAGCAGGAGGTATCACACTTCCAGACTTCAAACTTTACTATAAGGCTACAGTAATCAAAACAGTCTGGTAGTGGTACAAGAACAGGCAGACAGACCAATGGAACAGGATAGAGATTCCGGAAGCAAAGTCTCAATTTCTCAACCAACTCATCTTTGACAAAGTCTCCAACAACAACCACTGGGGAGAGGAGAACCTATTTAGTAAATGGTGCTGGGAAAACTGGCTGATCACATGCAGAAGATTGAAACAGGACCCCTACCTATCGCCATACACAAAAATCAACTCTAAATGAACCAAAGACCTAAACGCAAAACCTCAAACTATAAGAATCTTAGAAAATGCAGGAGACACCCTTCTGGAAATTGGAACTGGCAACCAATTTCTGATCAAAACCCCTAGTGCCCATGCCATAAGAGATAAGACAGACAAGTGGGACCTCATCAAACTAAAAGCTTCTGCAAAGCAAAAGAAACCATCAAGAGAGCAGGAAGACAGCCCCAGAATGGGAAAAAATATTTGTCAATTATGTATCTGACAAAGACCTAACATCTAGGGTCTACAAGGAACTCAAATGTGCCAAAAGGGGGGGAAAAACCCAACAAACCCATTAAAAATTGGGCAAAAGACACGAATAGGCACTTCTCAAAAGAAGAGATATGGACAGCCAACAGACACATGAAAAAGTGCTCGGCCTCACTCATCATCAGAGAAATGCAAATCAAAACCACATTGAGATACCACCTAACCCCAGTAAGAACGGCCATCATTAATAAGACAAACAACAGATGCTGGCAAGGATGTGGAGAAAATGGAATGTTTTTACACTGCTGGTGAGAATGCAAACTGGTGCAACCTCTTTGGAAAACAGTGTGGCGATTTTCTGAAAGAACTAGAAATTGACCTTCCATATGACCCAGCAATCCCCCTATTGGGAATATACCTGGATAAACTCAAATCATTCTACAAAAAAGATACCTACACAGGCATGTTTATTCCAGGACTATTCACAACAGCCAAAACATGGAACCAACCGTGCTGCCTATCAAAAAAGGACTGGATAAAAAACAAACAAAAAGCGCGGTACATATACACAATGGAATATTATGCAGCCATAAAGAAGGACAAACATATGGACTTGGCAGCAACTCGGATGGATTCAGAGTCTATGATACTCAGCGATCTATCACAGAAACAGAAAATTGAGTACCACGTGTTCTCACTCATAAGCAGACCTTGAACAATTATCATAATACAGTAAGAAAGGGATTGGCACTACTGGGAAACTGCCAGGGGAGGGTAAGTGGGATTGGCAGTAGTGGGAAACTGCCAGGCGAGGAGGGCACACCTCATCAACAAGGGTACCTGCATGATGAACATTTGTATACCTATCCTTGAATTGTACCCCACATCTTTAAAATAATTAAAAAAAATAACTACTTCGCATGAAGCTTTCATGACCATTCATTTGCACTACAGCAGGGGTTTCACACTTTAGTGTCCATCAGAATCACCTGGAAGGCTTCTGAAACACAGGTTGCTGGAACCTACCCCTAGAGCGACTTTCTCAGTAGGTCTGCGTGGGGGCCACAGAATTTGCATTGTGAACAAGTTTTTGGCATGGCTGATGCTTCACACTTTGAGAACCACAGCTCTAAAGCAATGATTCTCAGCTCGGGGCAATTCTATCTCCCAGTGGACTTTTAGCAATGTTTGGAGACACGTTTGATGGTCATCAAGAGGTGTGGGGGACTTTCTACTGGCATCTAGTGGGTAGAGGCCAGGGATGCTGTCAAATACCCTACAATGCACAGGGCAACCCCCGCGACAAAGAATTAACCAGTCCAAAATGTCAATTATGCTGCTGTTGAGAAATCCTGCTCAAAAATTAACTCGCTTTCTCATGGAAGCACATTGTTTAGCAAGAGTTTAAATAACAGGTAAAACAAGAGCAGCTCATTTCACAAGCCTTCAGTTAAAGTGGGATGATGTCATAGACATTAATTGGGTGGTGTCTCAAGCAGATATCTACGGTCATCTTTCTCTGTGTCTGTCTGTCTCGCTCACATTTATATGTCTATTAAGCTGACAAAACAGCACAGAGTCCAGACATTTACCTCATCCAACATGTAAATGAGGACCTGAGTATGGCTGGAGAAAGATGTGAAGCCAGCTGGGATGAGGACACACCTTTATTCCCCCAAGGGGCTGCTATCACCTGACAAGAATCTGGACATATCTTGATCACTGGAAATGTAAATGCCAGCTTCCACAGAGCAATGGAGTTGAAAAGTCCTTGCTATCACCTAGGAGACTCAATATTGTTTATAAATGACAGAAGAACTTAGCTGGTATCTCCTCCAGGGCTTAAACTACATTCGAAGGAATTTGAGGACGCTCTTAGATGCCCTCTTGTCTTCCATCCATCTCTCATAGACTCTCCCTCCATCTATGTGCAGAATTTCCAGAGCCCACGCCACTCTTTGAAAACCGACAGAGACATATCATCATCAAGTGTGGCATCTCCCTGTCTCCCCCCCAGCCCAGCCTCTTTTTACACCCGAGCCCCCATCTTAGCAAATGGTCCCTGGGGAGGGGCAGAAGCCTAGCGGTCACTCTTATTGCTCCTTTCTCCTCACTCCGACATCATTCAGTCCCTCTGTAAGTCTAGTGGATTTCCCTTTTAAAACCTCTCTTCTGGACTCATTAACCTTTCCACTTCTACGTTGGTTCTTACCAGCGTTACTCCTGGCCTGGATTACAGAACAGCCTTCCCAGTGGCCTGCCAACCTCTGGACTCAGCCCCTCTTCACGTGACTCCAGAATGAGCTCTCTAAAACACACACCAGATCATGGAATCCCGCCGCCCAAACCCTCTCATTTTCTATGAATAGGTCCCAAGATACACACGATGCTCAGAAGGCCGGTCGCTGCCTACTTCTCCCATCTTGCCCCACCACTGCCGTTCCACCATGTTGCAACCGTCCTGAACTTTTCTGGCGTCCATGATCGTGCCCTGCTCTTCGTTGCGCACTGCCCTTTTGCACGTGCTGCTTCCCTCAAAAGAGCACCTGGGCGCTTGCCCTGCCTTCTGTCCCACTTCCCACCAACTGGGTCTCAACGAACGTGGCCCTTCCCTTGGGAAGCGTTCCTTGACCTCCCGAGTCAGTCAGGTGCGTCACTCACATGTTTTCACGGCACCTTGTAAAACTCCCCATCGTAATTATCTCATGTTGCAATTGTCCGGGTCCCCCAGCAGTCAGAAAAGTACTAAGAAGGCAAGTCTCCGTGTCTGTTTTCATCTTTCATCATCATCACTCCTGTATCTAGTACAGATACTGACCATACCTCTTGATAGGAGCACATTTTAATAAGATACATTATTCGGAGGAATTCAAAGAAGTCAGTGAAAGAGATACATTCTGAAATCCAAAAGACTCCTTCCCAGAGGCCTTCGAAATCAAAGCATGCTTCCGACTTGTCCTATGTATGCCCACGTCGGTGTGGCAGGATCATTATCAAAACCGAGCTCTCCTGCTAATTTTGAGAACGGATCTCCTTCTATAGCTTTCAATAATCTCCACATTCTTTTTTTCTCTATTGTACATCGAACCAGATCAAAGAGTCCCAGGAAGCCAGCCTGGCTCGGCCATGGAGAGCCAAGGGGAGAAGGAGAGGGGGTGAGATCAGTAAGGCTGAGCCACATCACATGGGGCCTGGTCAGCCACGCGGAGGGGTGAAGCCTTTATTTTTAGCCCAATGGAAAACCTTTAAAGCGTTTAAATCGCAGTGGTGACTTCATCACTCTGGCTGCTTTGTAGAAAATAGATTGGAGGACGGTCCAGAAGTATAAAGAGAAAGACCAGTTAACAGACCATTGAAACATTTCAAAGAGACAATGGTGGCTTGACCCAGGAAGACGGAAATGAGACCATGGGAGTGCGTAGACTCGAGATCTATTTTGGAGGAAGAATAAGCGGGGGTTGCTGAGAGCTTGGATTTGGAGGTGAGGGAAAGAGGAAGTACGATGTCTAGGTTTGGAGACTGAGCACCTGAGTGCGTGGCACTGCCCTTCCCTGATGTGGGAAGACAGCGAGTCCTAACTTTCAAGGCCCAAATCTGTTAGCACTTCTTCCATGAAGACTGTCATCAACTTCAGGCACCAGCCTTTCCTCTTTCCTTTCCGCACCTTGGGAAATGGTTGCCTGTCCCACCTCCCCTCTCAGGAACAGGTGCTGACCTTCTCCACCTGGTTCATACTCCTTGAAGGTGAGGGACCCTCTCTCACGCCCAGCCATGCCTTGGAGGTAGTAGATGGTCCACAGATTTGCTGCTTGGGGAATTCAATACCATTCACAAGCAGCAAACATGCTGAAGCTGCTAAGAATATCCTGCCGCCCACAGGACTAAATGTTCACGTCCTCCAGTTCACATCCCAATCGAACATTCTTTCAAATCTCATTACCCAAAACCTTTGAAAGATACGTTCCTTTCTAGAACCTTAAAGACAGGCATTTAACTTGCATTATGTACTCTATCATTATTTAGTATTATCCCTTTTCACTTGATGTACAATTACTTTTCTTTCTCATGATTAAGTAGTACCTTAGCAAGCAACCTCATTTCCGCTCATACTGAATAGAAATTCAGGATAAATTTCTCCTCATTGAAAGCACTTTGCATTATTTCAAGTCCATATCATTTTCTACACTGTTCATTCACACTTTGGTTAGAATGCTTTAAAAAAAACTTTAAGACACCGTAATATCACCTTTCAATTCATTTTTAAAGTTTTTAAAAGATCTAAACCTGATGTATATTTGGAGTTAGACACTTATTGTAACTTCCCACACAAAGCTAGAATGCTGTCTATAATATTCTTAACAATGAAAAGGGAACATAATTACAAAGAATTTATGCAGAGGCAGAATTTGGCTTTGTTGTTGTTGTTGTTGTTCCTTTCAACTGGTCACCTTTAAGAACTACCTAGAAAAATTTATTTTTGTTCATAGCCTCCTCTGGTACGAGGATGGGTATTTTACATGCCCTCTGTCATTTCATGAGCTCAATCACCTTGTGACAGATTTTATCTCCATTTCACAGCTGAGTGAATGGCTACTTGGGAAGACGAAATACTTGTCCAAGGACATACAGCCAGAAGCAGCACCCTCTGCATCCAAATCCAGGTCTTGGGGAATCCGGGAGTTCAGGGTGTTTCCTCTATGCAAAGACTCATTCAGACTTGATTGAAGAAGTGGATCACTGCAAGGAAAGCCTGGCTCTGTTGTGGCCATTGCCAGACTGTTTGAGAGTTCTCTCTGAAATCCAGCCCATCTTGACGTTCCCATTTACTGTCAGTTCCACTAGCTAGAACAGGCGTTATCTCCGTGGACTTCACAGGGTCCCACGAAATCCCTGATACCCCGGGCCAAATTTGCATGGATAATAAATGCATTTTGTGGGGGGAAGTCTTTTGTTACGAGGTTGTCAAAGGAGTGTGTTAATCCCTTTCCTAAAGGAGACGACTCTTCCGAGGAAAACACAAGACAGGTGTCCTTGTACCATGCCTCAGTTCCTCCTAGACTTGAAAGCAGCTGCAGTCACTCCTGCAGTCTTTTTTTTTTTCCTCCAGACAGCATGCTCCAAGTTCTTTCACCTTTCTTTGTAACATAGAACATTCCCAGACCCTCAGCCTCTAGGAAACCATTCTTTGCAACCTATTCCAGCTGACCCATCAGGTAAGGCACTTGAGGGAACTCAACATTTCTCAAAGTATGACGCTGGGAATGGATTACAATTTCCTATTCATGTATCCACTCGCTATCTTATTTCAGCATAGGAAGGGAACTTATTTTCCTTTTACAAGTCTCCTGAAAATGTTAAAATTTAGAAAACACAGCATTATATACTCTATCTCTGTATCATCCTGCTTCCTCTTCCTGTCCCCAAGGAGAAAAGCTTCCAACCTAGGAACTGTATTTTCTTTGCCTTTTAACTCCCATTCAAGACACATGAGAATGGCTGGACACACATGCTTGTGTAATCCCACCCTTGGCAAGGATGCACTCGAATTTTAAGAGAAGTTGGCCCTAGAAAGCTGACGGACAAAGCTGAATATGGACTTATCTTCACCCCCACAGCCATTGCGACGCCGTCTCCTTCAGCGCTCACCCCAAGAGCACCCCAGCCGTGGTCTGACACTTACCCCGCTGTCCTCCGGGCTTTCAGGACCTGCTGACACCTCCACTTCCGAGTCAGCCAGAATTGGGGCTTTCTAAGCACATCAACTGCTTGGGACCCAAAGCCACGTCCTGCACTCTGTGGGGCTGAGCTGTGTCAGTTTCACTCTAGACACGCATCTCAGATGCCCGTGGTGACGGACGCCTGGCTGGCGTCGTGACTGCTCGGCTTCTGCCACCTAGCACACTGCCCAGACAAACAGCTCCCTGCTCCAGGCTGCTGTCTCCGGCCGGGGATGCCACGCCAGCCTCCGGCCTGGCACACTAGGTGGCCGCCGCAGCAGAGGGACGAGGGAGGCTCAGGGTAACCTAAGCCCCTGGTGAAACGCGACTCCTACGGAACCAGGAGCCTGCCTGGACAGCTAACACCTGACACGCTACCTTATCCACGGCCACAGGCCCTGTCACGATGAGAACCACCCTCCCTCCCAACTGGCTTCCCCTGGCCCCATAATCATAATGGCAGGGAGAAGCAGTTCTCTCCACTAATTATGCCGCTTCTCACCGGCAGAGAGGGGAGCGATGATCCAGCTTGAAATAAAGCTTTTGTACCTGTATATATTTGGAATTTCCTTGGGTGTAAAGTCATCAAGACTCAGGTTTGACAATTGTGATGATGAACTTGAAGACGTTATTCTGAACACGCCCTGTGTAGTAGAACTTGTTTGCGGCTGGGGAGCCCAGTGATAAATTTAATACACTGTGTTGCACTTCCCAGAGGACATGTTTCTGCTGGTGTGTAAGTTCTGGAAGCCCTGCATGCCCAGGGAATGCCCCTCCCCCACCAAATGAAATCTTACATAAACCTGACGGAGTGTCTCCAGACAGACGCATCTCAATGGGGTACCGCGCAGCCAAGAAAACAACTGCTGGTGAATGTGAACCCACGAGACAAAACCTGGTGAGCAAATGCTTAAGAAGCCTGAATCATGAGAGTGTCATGCCAGTCACATTTCCCCATAAGCTTTTGTTTAAGGGCCAGGTTCAGCGGCTCAGACCTGCGATCCCAGCACTTTGGGAGGCTGAGGCAAGAGGATCACTTGAGACTGAGAAGCTGGAGACCCCATCTCTACAAAAAAAAAAAATACAAAATTTAGCTGGGCATGGTGGTGGCACACCTGCTATCCTAGCTACTTGGGAGGCTGAGGTGGGAAGATTGCTTGAGCCCAGGAATTGGAGGCTGCGGTGAGCGATGATTGTACCACTGCACTCCGGCCTGGGCAACCGAGTGAGACCCTGCCAATTAAAAAATAAAAATTTTTAAAAACTAAAAGCAGATTTTAAAAAGGTGCTGGCATATTTTCTTTCCTCTCCCTTTTCCATCTTTCCTTCTCTTTCTCCCTCTTTTCCTCTCTCCTCCACTGCTCCCTTCCTTTCTTCTGCTCAGCAGACAGGACTCTTTCTTTCTTCCTCTCTTTTTCTTTCTTCTTCCTACTCTGGCTCCCACTTATCTGTCCCTCCCTCTCCCCCACATGCCACAGCTCAGACCCTACAGATCCTCATCAACCCCCCGACACTCACAGATTCTAAATATTCTGCTCTACACATTCTCATCTTCTTCTGGATTATTGCACTGTTACCCAGGCCGGTCTTTCCAGAGATGGTTTATCGCGTCTCTCCTCTCCTTCACACCCCTTGGTGCCCTCCCCCGGGTGCAAGGCAAAAACCTACCCCTGAGCCTCGCACGCAAGACCCCCAATTCAGCCCCAAGGGCAGCCTCCCCCCAGCCTGTCTCCACTCATTCTCCACAGCGTGTTGTAACATCTCCCACCAAGCACGCCAACACCCCCCAAACAAGCCTTGTCCCTTTCCCAGGACCCCCAGAACTGCTGGGCCTGGTCACTCCTTTTCAAGAAAGGCTGACTCTGCCTCTCAGGGTAATGCACACACGCATTGCGAAAGGCATCTGTTGCACTGCGTGACAATTGCAGGTTCACTTCCTGTCTCCCGCATGAGACTGCGACTGCAGAGAGACTGTGCCTGATTCTCTTCACCTCCACAGACAAGGTCAGTGACTTTCCTCCTCAGGTTAATGCTGCACTGCAAATACTTATTACTATCTGTCTCCCCAAATAGCTTGCGAGTTCTTGGGGCGAAGGCGTCACTGACTCACCCACCAGTTTGCTGAATGAACTTCGGGTCTTTGCGTGTCTCCTGGATATCTCATAAGCATGAAGTAGGAGCGCAGTATAGTGTTTACAAACGGGAAGATGTGGGTTCAAATTCCATCTGTGACTTGAGCAAGGGACTTAATGTCTCGGTGCGTCAGTTTCCCCATCTGTGGAAATAATAATGTTGTCCCACTCTTGGGTGCTTTTGAGATGTGAATGAGTTGCTGGGTAGAGTGTGGTTGGAATACCAGCTGGAGACTGGGGAGAGGTGCGTGCCATGTGAGTGCTTTTAAAATAAAATGGAGGTAATTCTGATACCCCATGGCTGCTTCTGCTGTGTTCAAGGGGGAAGGTTCCAGACACTATCAGACCTGGCTTGATTTAGATGAGCAGATCCTTTGTCAGAAATGTGTCTACCTGTCTCCTCCAATCAAAAGGACAGATGCCGACACCAAGAATATGATTCCATTCCACACAGAAAGCAAGTGGGCATCTGGCACATGCAAGGCCACCGACGCAGGGGCCATTGCATAGGATCTGAAAGGCCTACAGAAAACACTTAAGGCCGGGCACGGTGGCGCAAGCCTGTCATCCCAGCACTTTGGGAGGCCGAGGTGAGAGGACTGCCTGAGCCTGTGGGTTTGAGACCAGCCTGGGCAACATGGTAAGACCTCATCTCTACAATAAACCACAAAAACTAGCTGGGCAAATGGCGTGTATCTGTAGTTCTGGTTACTTGGAAGACTGAGGTGGAAGGATTGCCAGAGCCCAGCAGGTCGACACTAGGATGGCCGTGAGTGTGCCACTGCACTCTAGCTGGGCAGCGGAGTGAGACTCCAGCTCAAAAAACAAACAAACAAGCAAAAACACCCCACTTAGCTCAGAAACGACAATTGGCAGACTGTCGTACGGAAACCTACACACGTTGGTTGTAATCTGTTGAATAGAAGATACATTAGTGTCCAGAAAAGGAGCCAGCATGAAGTCTCACATCATGAGATTTAATCTCAAAAGATGAGCAGAAGCTAAAACTCAGGGTCCAGAGACAGCAGCCAGGGGAATT
Source organism: Cephalopachus bancanus (assembly GCA_027257055.1). NCBI lineage: Eukaryota > Metazoa > Chordata > Mammalia > Primates > Tarsiidae > Cephalopachus > Cephalopachus bancanus. The sequence continues at coordinate 8,068,746 of JAPVLO010000038.1, read as the reverse complement.
CTGCATCCCTTTTGCTTGCAAGTATACCAGAAGGAAGATACTCTGCAAAATCTATTTTTGCCAAGTGTACCCTTGATGATCAGCCCTGCCCACTCCTGGTTCCGCCTCCTGCCAGTGTCCTCCTGCACGTACCATGCTCCAGCTGTCTCAGCGGCCCTGAAAACCCAGCAGAGGCTCACCTCCACACCTCCGCTTGGCAGCTGCCTTGGCCGGGATGCCCTCCCTTTCCTGTAATGCTAGCTTGAGTCGTCACTTTTCCTGGAAAGACTTGCCTTCTCTCTCCAGGGACCTTTGCTCTGGGTCTCAAAGCCCCCTGAACACACATCCTCATTTCTTAAAGCATTTGTCACACTGCTTCCTACTTGTGTGTTCACTAGACTAGACTGTGAGCCTTTCAAGAGGAAAAGACTGTGTCTAGCTCCTTGTTGCCTCCCCCAGGCCCAGCACAGCACCTTAGGACACAGTAGGTGCTCAATAAATGCTCATTGGATATGACTGAACAGACAGGCTTCCCTGTGTTTGCTGGGGCAAACTCATTGCCGAGTGCCTAGGGTAGTGATGCTGGGTCTCCCGGGCACATAGCGTGCCAGGGCCAGGCCCTGGAAATACCACCCTAAGGGTGTGGCCGAGGCGTTTTCACATCCAACAAAGTTGGAAAGATAGACAAGTAGGCATTCCATCTCTCATGAAGGAGAAACAAACAGGATTCTTTAGAAGGGTAAGTAGTTGTGGCAGGTTCGGTCGCTGGAGCCAAGAATTTTTTTTTTTTTTTGAGTCGGAGCCTCACTCTGTTGCCCAGGCTGGAGTGCAGTGGCACACTCACAAACACCCCAGCGTCGACCTGCTGGGCTTCAACGATCCTCCCACCTCAGCCTTCCAAGTAACTGGAACTACAGATGCACCCCACCACGCTCAGCTAATTTTTTGTGATTTATTGTAGAGACAAGGTCTCACCAAGTTGCCCAGGCTGGTCTTGAACCCCCGGGCTCAGGCAATCCTCTCGCCTTGGCCTCTCCAAGTGCTGGGATGACAGGCTGAGCCACCATGCCTGGCCTGGAGCCAAGAATTGAAAAGCTTCTTCATGAATTTCAGGATACTTGACTCACTTATTTTAGGTGAAGATGCAAAGGAATATGCATGTTAAAGCCACAATGGGATATCATTACATGCCTATCAGAATGACTAAAATGAAAAAAGACTGACATTGTCAAGTACGGGGGGGGAAGACAGGGAGCAGCTGGAACTCACATCCTCTTTTGAAGGGCACTGAGAGTTTGTACAACCACTTTGGAAAGCTGTTTGGAAGCTTCTGATAAAGTGAAACATACACCTACCCTGTGACTTAGCAAATCTATCCCTAGGTATATATCCAAGTCAAACGCATGTGTCCATGACAAGATAGCTCCAAACCGGAAACAACCAAGTTTCCTGTGAGACAACAAGAGAATGAAGAAACTGTGGCATGACCATATAATCAATACTACGCAGCAATAAAAAAGAATGCCATACTGGTATACAATAACACGTACGAATCTCACAGATGATATATCGAGCAAACAGTGTCAAATACAAAATAGTGTTACTATGTACTATCACGTATAAGAAGAAAACATAAAAGCTCTAATAATCAACAGAGATGTACCTGGCATAGGGTATGCACTGACAGGGAAGGGTGAGAGCAACCTTCTGGGTTGCTAGAATTTTCTTTTATTTTTTGAGTTGGGGTCTCACTCTGTTGCCCAGGCTGGAGTGAGTGGCACCATCGCAAATCACTACAGCCTCGACCTTCTGGGCTCAGGTGATCCTTCTGCCTCAGCCTCCTGAGTAGCTGGGACTACAGGTGTGCACCACCCACCTGGCTAACTTTTATTTTTAATTAATTTTTTTTGAGGTAGAGTCTCACTCTTGTTGTCCAGGCTGGAAGGCAATGGCACACTCACAACTACTCCAGCGATGACCTGCTGGGCTCTGGCTATCCTTCCGCCTCAGCCTTCTGAGTAGCTGGTACTACAGGTTCACACTATCACACCCAGTTAATTTTGATTTATTGTAGAGATGAGGACTCGCCAAGTTGCCCGGGGTTGGTTACGAACTTGTGGGCTCAGGCAATCCACTTGCCTTGGCCGCCCAAAGTGCTGGGATTACAGGCTGAGCCACCGAGCCCGACCTGCTTTTAATTTTTTTGTAGAGGAGAGGTCTCGCTATGTTGCCCAGACTGATCTTGAACTCAAGCCTCTGACTCCCGGTGTTGGGATTACAGGTGTGAGCCACTGTGTCTGGCCTGGAAAAGTTTGACATCTTTTGAGTGGTGGCTGCATGGGTGTACACCTGTATAACAAACTCATCAAACTTATATACTGTGGCATATAAATGTTGTCTCTCACTAACATTTTAAAAAAAACTAGATAGACTGAAAATTACCAAGAGTCTCGATGAGCATAGGAAACAAAACACTCCATCATATAGAACTCAGAGAATGGACCATATATACCTCTTTGGTTTGGAGAAAAGATCATCACTAAACAAAATACAACAACCATTGCAGTTGTACTGGCATGGTCATGGACCAGAGCATCATGATAAACTCAATATATTCAAACCACCAAGGGCAAGGATGTCCCCTGCCCAGGAGGCCACACCTGTAGTATAACTCCCTCTTGGGAATGGGTGAACATCTCAGCCGACCTCTCTGTCATGGGATTTTTTAGCAACAGAGACCCTTGTCAGTCATGCACCTTGAATCAAGCCATCTCCTGGGAGTTACACATTGAGAAAATCATTTCATAAAAGAATAATGCTGGAACTCTTTGAAGAGTATAAACACGCTGCAACCAGAAGAGGGGGACTTAAGTAAGTTTTACTACAAAGCTTTGCAAAAATGTGAGATGGGCCAAAGAGGACCAGAAACCTCACATCTTGGAAGTCTCCTACATCTGCCACACTTGTCCAACCCGAGGAGAGAGATGCTTCAGTGTGATGCATTCTCTCATCATGACCAGCAGGGCTCTGCCCCTCACAGGGCTGCACCTGACCAAACCATGCGGGGACCTGGAGAAATCCCTTTACTCTTTCAGTTTTTCTCAACTGGGATATAAGAGGATTTGGGGCAGGACACTTCTTTGGGTACAGGATTTGTATTGAATGTCCTGGAGGCCAGCAGCATCCCGGCCCTCTCATCACTGTGATGTCAACAAAACTGCATGACCACGTTTCCAAATTGAGAACCAGCACTGATTTTTTTTTTTTTTTTGGCAGAAGGCTTAATTGGCATCCTGTTGGCTGAATCTACCCTGAATTAGAATCTAGAATTAGTGCTCTGATTGGTGTTTCTAGTGTTAAATATCAAGGGTAAATATCTAATGTTAAATGTAATAATAATATTATTATTAATAATAATAATAAATGAGTCAATATATACCTAACAAAAAGGGAGATTTTGCTCAAAAGTCCAAATTTCCAGGTCCTTAAGAAATGACTTGAGTACAAGGGGAGACTCGGAATTACTATTTCTTGGAGGGCAGGCCCCTTGTAGGCTGACAGGCTTCCCGCACTAGGTAAGTGTTCTAGGAACCTATCGGCATCAGTAAGTACACCAGCCAGCATTGTTGTGAGAGACTGCGTTGGCTTCAGTGAACTTTTCTGGAGATTCTTTCAACGCATTTGCCCATTTCATGATGGGTGAGTTATGAAAGCCCCTGCCCACGGCCCCTGCTGAGTGTTCAATTTTTAGCCAAAAATGGCACGACCCCCATGCCCCTCCCTTCCTAGTTAACCAGATCTTACCCAGAGCAACTTTTTTTCTAGTTTCCCTGTGTGGAAAAGTCCTCAAAGAAAAACAGGTTGCCGATGTGGAAGAGATGAAACAAAACACGGCGGAAGCATTAAAAGGCATTAAAATGGGGCAACCCCCTCTGGTCCCCCTCATTATGGGAACTTTTCTGTTCTCTCAATAAATTCTGTTTTGTTTTTTTTAAAAAACTGTTTTTGTGCAGTGGAAAGAGCATCTCGGTAGGTGTATTGCATCAAATGGAGAGTACTTTGAAGGTGACTGAAGTTTAAACATGGAGGAATAAACACAGTTTTTTTTTTTTGAGTTGGAGTCTCACTCCGTTGCCCAGGCTGGAGTGCAGTGGCATGCTCACAGCCACTGTAGTCTCTACCTGCTGGGCTCAGGCGATCCTCCTGTCTCAGCCTTCCAAGTAGCCGGAACCACAGGCGCGCGCTACCATGCCCTGCTAATTTTTTTTTTCATTTATTGTAGAGATGAAGTCCTGCCAAGTTGCCTAGGTGGGTCTCGAACACCTAGATGCTCAGGCAATTCACTCACCTTGGCTTCCCAAAGCACGGGATTATAGGCTGAGCCACCGAGCCCGGCTGAAAAGAAATACTTCTAAGTCCACGAACCACGTCAAGTGTGACTCTGCCCAGTTTTATACCCCGAACTCCATCTCACTGGAAAAGGTTCAATAACTCAGCCAGTTGTGCTACTGTAATGCCTGGTAGCATGTCCCTGAAGATGCTGCTTCATTCCTACGTCCTTTCAGAGGAAGCCTTAAGGCAGGGCCCCTTCACGTGGCTACCAAAATCCTAGGCCGCGTACCCCAAAGACTGATAGGAAAGATAGGTGGGAAGGGAGGTCTAAGAACAATTTTTCAAAAATAGTAGTATATATATATATTTTCACATTTGTCTTTTGCTTTTGGCAAATGACAAGTTTTCATTTGCAAAAACAATATAGTTTCCTTTTAAAATAACTTATGCACTCCAAAATGTCAGCAGTAAAAAAGAATGTGAGACTGGTGAGGGAAGGAATTAGGGACGTCTGGGTTTACTCCAGAAGGGGTCCAAGATAGGCCTGTAGGATTTCATACACTTACTGAAAATGTATGTAGGACTGTATGCTAATATGATTTTTTTTTTCTGGAAGAAAGGTCCACAGTTTTCATAAGATTCCCCTAAAGAGCTCTTATTCCAAACCCTGATTCCAAAATGTTAGTAACAATTGTCTTGGAAGCAGAGCTGTGCTGTTCATTACACTGACCACCAGCTACCATGGTTATGGACCACTTGATCCTTGGCTAGTTCCGAGTGAGTAGTGCTGTAAATGCACAATTCACACCAGATTTAGAAGACTTAGCATGACAAAGAGAATGCAAAATACCTCACTCATATATTTTATATTGGTTACTTGTAGGAATAATATTTTGTATGTTAAAAAATATATTTTGTATAGTGAGTCACATAAAATGTAGCATTAAAATAATTTTCACCTTTGTCAGACATGGAGTTGGCAAATACTTTTTCCCAGTCTGTGGGCTGTCTTCCTGCTCTCTTGATGGTTTCTTTGGCTTTGCAGAAGCTTGTCAGTTTAATGAGGTCCCACTTGTCTATCTTATCTCTTATGGCCCATGCATTTTGGGTTTTGTTCAGGAATTGGATGCCAGTTCCAATTTCCATAAGGGTGTGTCCTGCATTTTCTAAGGCTCTTATGGTTTGAGGTTTTACATTTAGGTCTATAAGGAACTCAAATATGCTGAAAAGAAAAAAACAAATAACCCCATTACAAAGTGGACAAAAGATATGAACAGATACTTCACAAAAGAAGACATACGAGTGGCCAACAGACACATAAAGAAATATTCAACCTCACTAATCATCAAAGAGATGCAAATTAAAACTACACTGAGATACCACCTAACTCCAGTCAGAATGGCCATTATCAATAACTCAAAAAATAACAGATGCTGGAGAGGATGTGGTGAAAAGGGAACACTTCTACACTGTTGGTGGGAGTGTCAACTAGTGCAACCTCTATGGAAAGCAGTGTGGCAATCCCTAAAAGCTCTCATATGACCCTGCAATCTCCCTACTGGGAATATACCCGGAAGAACTCAAATCACTCTATCAAAAAGATACCTGCACACGAATGTTTATTGCAGCATTGTTCACAATAGCAAGGACCTGGAAGCAACCATGCTGTCCATCAAAAAAGGACTGGATTAAAAAATGTGGTACATACACACAACGGAATACTACGCAGCCATGAAAAAGAACAAAATCATGCATTTCGCAGCAACCTGGATGGAACTAGAGTCTATAATACTGAGTGATCTTTCACAGCAACAAAGATCTGAGTATCACATGTTCTCACTCATAAGTGGACCTTGAACATCTATCGTAATACTATAAGAAAAGGATCGACAGTGGTGGGAATCTATGGGGAGGGAGACAGGGAGGGCAAGGGTGGTGGGATTAGCGGTAGTCAATATCTGTCGGGGGACGGGGGGATACCCCTTATCAACAAGGGTGCCCGAACGATGCATATTTGTATACCTAACCCTTAACTGTACCCCACAATTTTAAAATAAAAAAATATGTTAAAAAAAATAATTTTCACCACCAGGCATGGTGGCTAATGCTTGTAATCCCAGTGCTTTGGGAGGCTGAGGCAGAAGGATCACTTGAGGCCAGGAGTTTGAGACTAGCCTGACAACACAGCGGGACCCTGTCTCTACAAAAAATAAGAAAAAAATTAGCCAGGTGTGGTGGCACACACTTGAAGTTTCAGCTACTCGAGAGGCTGAGGCCAGAGAATCATTTGAGCCCAGAAATTCAAGGTGCCATGAACTGTGATTGCACCACTGCACTCCAACCTGGACAACAGAGTGAGAGTTCATAAACTTATATAAAATGTCACCTGTGGTTTTGCTTTTTTAACGGTGGAAAATTTAAAGTTACTTATGCGACTTGAATTTGTGGCTCACATTATACATTTAATGGATAGTACTGGGTTATACTGATAGTATAAGGCCAAGAAAATTAAATAATTGCAGAAGTCCAGGATAAATAACTATGAATATTTTAAGGCACATTTATAACGTAAAAACACTAGAGACAAATATGGAAAAAATTAAACTTTTGTAAAATACTGATCTGGAGAGAAGCAATGATATAGGAATATATTTCATTTTGTCTCCTTAATCACTTAGCCAGAAAAATAAACCAGTAGTAGAAGCTTAGACCCTTTTATCTTTTCTCTCTCTTTTTTTTTTGAGTTGGAGTCTCACCCTGTCACCTAGGCTGGAGTGCAGAGGCTCCCGGCCACCGCAGCCTCGACCTGCTGGGGCTCAGGCAATTCTTCCTCCTCAGCCTTCCAAGCAGCCAGAACTACAGGCGTATGCTACCATGCCCGGCTAATTTTTTGATTTATTGTAGAGATGAGGTCTTGCCAAGTTGTCCAGGCTGGTCTCGAACCCCTGAGCTCAGGCAATCCTCTTGCCTTGGTCTCCCAAAGTGCTGGGATGACAGGCTTGAGCCACCGCAGTTTCCATAGGTTCAGACAGAGGTAGAAAACAGTACTTTTTTTAAAGTTCCTGGAAAAAGTAGATAAAATGGTTTAAGTATCACTTTTTTGTTGCTCTAATCCACACCCATCACTTAACAAACAGAAGATTGTGTGTGTGCTGGGGGCCAGGCCCAGCGCCCATCTCTCTTTTTACCCTCAGAGGGTAATTAAAGTGCATTAGGTCCTCGAGGAAGACCCCTCTCCTTGCTGGAGGCCCAGGAAGGCAGTTTTCACCTGGGGACCGGGTCTTGGGACATCATCACCTCTCTTTTCTTTTTTGAACGGAAAGCCAGCTGCTTCTGGGTACAGTTGCCCAGGTGGAAGGGATATGACCGTGTGTCTTTTTCTTGCTGTTATCAAGGTTATGGTTAATCTAGAACATTCTACTGAGAGGCATCGCTTGTAGAAGTGTGTATTTTCTGCAACTGAGCAAGAGGTAGGTATCATCTCACGTTCCCTTCATTACAGAGTCCTGCGTCTGATCTTTCACCAAAATAATCAAGGCCCCTAGCTCCACCTCTTCTCCCGAATATTCTGCCACCTTTTACAACACAAATGCCCTCTAGGTGCCCTTAAATGGGGTCAGTCCCAGGTGGAAGCAGAGACAGGGCCCCTGGAGTGAATTTAGCCATCAGTGCATTTTCCCCATGAACGTGACGTTCATGCCCACCTGTCTGCCATTCGCTCCACCCCCGACTCTTCAGAAAACTCTAGAAGTAGGCCTATTGGCGTTGAGTTTCCACAAAATGGCGTCATCCAGATGCGCGATAAGGTGGCCCACAGATAAAGTCACCGTCACATTTTCCTCAGTGAGCTGACTTGTTCTAGCACATTCTGGCCCCAGGCAACCACAGTCCCCGAGCACATTTTTGGATCCTGTTCTACCGTGGCTTCCTGGAAGCGGCATTTCTACACTTACAGTGTGGCAGCTTGCCCCCAAGCCAAGCAAGACAGGAACCGTTAGTGGCTCTGTTCTGTTTTTGAATCGTCCTCTTAGGATCCCGCAGTGTGGCCAGCTGTGCAGTGCGCAAGGGCACCGGACATCGACTCAGCCTTCTCCAATTTTACTGTGCATAAAAATCACCCGGGGATCTTGTTAAGTGCAGATTCAGGTTTACTGGATCTGGAGGAGGCCCTGAGATTCTGCCTTCCTAAAGTTCCTGGGGCTGCCAGTGCTCCTGGCCGCAAACCACACTTTGAGCAGCAGAGGAAACCATCTCCAAGAAACCTTCCACACCCAGGAGTCTGTGTGACCAGAAACACCAATAGCTGGCACAAGTAGTGTGGACCCTCCCTTGGACCTCTGCTAGAAGACTCCAGAAGTCGTCACACCAGTTGTGGAAATTTAGCTAAATAGGAGGGTTTAGAAATGAAGTCTGGGAGTCTATCCCCAAGCCACTGGTGTCCCTTGAAATAAAGCAATCAGTGGTTTCGCGTGACTATCTGTTAGCTCTTTCAAATGTATATCTAGCTATTTTGTATCTAGAAGATTTCTACAAATGAGCTCCCTTTACACCTCAGCTGGGTCTAGAATAAGTTGGGTGCAAAATGCATCTTAAGTTTATTCAGTAGCCGTTACATACGGAGCTATTTTTAATCCCTAAGGCAAAGAAGGATCTTGCTAAATAAATATTTAGCACCTGATTGATCTGTTCTGTAAATACTAATATTCCCATGAAAAGTTTGTTTATAGCAGAGCCTGTCTCTTTCAATCCATATCTGATAAGTATGATAAAAATAACTCACATTTGTGGCAAACATGACATTTAGAGATTTTTTTCCATGACACTCATTGTTTTTTCAATTCCAAGTATGTCTGCTGCCAAGTATTTGATGCAGATACTAAAGTCCTTGGTGCAGGTAAAATCTAAAAATATGATGACGTATACTAAGGAGAAGTCAAATGAAATCTATCTATAATCTTTCATAAATATCATTTTTCTACCCCTTGACTATAGGCAGGTAATTTTGCACCATATTAACTGAGTGCTACGTGCAAACTACGTGTCCAATACCATGCCAGGTGCTGGCATTTGGGGGTGAGGGGTGAGAAGATGAATAACACTGGCCACCCCGGCCAGCTCAGATGACGGGATAGGGGGAGGGGTACAGGTACTTGGCCATGTTATGATTGTAACAGAGAGATCTATAAACTACAGTGCTGAATAAGGCAGGGTTAAATCACTGCTGGATGGCTGTGTTGGCCTCTGAGTCCTAAAGAAACGACCCAAATACAGTCTCAACTTTTAGAGAAAAATATAAGCGTGCATGCCTACATGATTTTGGCAAGTTTGGGAATCTAAATTAATTTATAGCAAGGGTAAAAAAAAGTGAATGGTCTTCTGTGCCAAGTCTCATGCTTGACATACCTGGCGTCACTTAATCCCAAGGATAAGGTCACAGGGGTGGGATTTGAACCTGGTTTTGTCTCACATCAAAGTCCAAATGAATCTTAAGATGTCCTCAACTCTTCATGGAGTTGGTTTCTTTATTTTTCAAGTAATGAATCAGTAATAATAATAATAATAAATAATAATAAACAGCAATAGCAGCTAACACTTATGTGGTTCTTGTTATGTGCCAGACTCTCACTGCTCAAAGTGTTTTACATGTATTAACTCATTTAATCTTCATGGCAACCCTATGAGATATTATCTCAAACATTATGGCTGAGAGGACAGGCAAAGGCAAGTTCAATCATTTCTTCATAGTTACGCAGATAGTATGTAGCAATTTAGGAGCTGAGCCAGGAAAATCTGGTCCTGGGTCACTTTTCAATATGCCTGCCATATTAAATACTTCCTCTCAAAGGAAGAAAAACAGCACTGAAAGCGAGTGATTGGTCCACCCTCGATGAATTACAAATGGTTTTAAAAGAGCAAGGAGAATGCTCACCGTTGCCTTTTGATGATCGGTCTAAGTATGCTCAAAGTATGGCATGTTGACCAGCCTCATGGGCATCACCCAGGAACTCTGTCAGGAATATGGTATCTCAGGTCCCACCCTTGACCTCTTGATTCAGAATCTGCATTTTAACAAGATTCTCTGGTAGTATGCATGGCATAAAAACTTAAGAAGCTCTGTTCTAAACCACCATGACATGCTCTGTTGATAAAAGACCCCATCCATACCTTCTACCTTGACCCGAACCCCCATTTTGCAAGATTTCTACAATCCCTCCAGCCACATGGGACACTACTCTTGTGGGCACCTGACCTGCCTCAGTTTCTCCCCATGTTGACCTCAGTCCAAGCTTAGTCCCTTCTACAGCAGATCTATGAGCGTCACACATATCAGCTTCCTTATTGAGAAGCCCAGGGATCATGGAGAGAAGTCACTCTGTTATCTTTAGAGCCTTCTGTCTTCTCTCTGGTGCTTTGTCTAGCATTGATCATTCATCATTTCCGTCCATCCAGCCCTTCTTTCTCTCTCTTTCTCCTTCCCTTCTTTAGAGTACTGACCAAAACCTACCCCCCCACCTGTCTCCAGTGGACCAGTTCCACTCTTACCCAGATCTCCTCGAGATATATCTTCCTATCTCCAACCACATTGATCAAGGCATCTCTCCCCCCACCCCGCCCCAATAAACACAGTTCCCTTCCCTAGAGGAATTCTGTTGCTAGTTGTTACTGGATATCAATTGCCCATCTTGTTACAGTTACTTTGTTACAACATCTTTTTAATTGTGAAATCGAATACACATACAGAAAACTGCACATGCATTAACTTTTTATCTTCAACTTCTCTCTTTGCATTTTAGTGGAAAAAACAGTTACTTTTCATTAACAACATGTTAAATAAAAAATGGAACCGTTTAGTAAAATGACTACAATTTGTAGTCTGCAGATCAAGATACAAATGAACTGAGGCCAAGCTTAATCTAGAACACTTAAGGTCCATGTGATGCTGAATGAAATAAACAGGACTGCTCTATCTTACTCTGGAATGTCAGAAAATCGAGTGGGTAAATGCTAACTGTCAGCATATTCCAATGTGTCTATGACATATGCATTATACTATTTAAGACTCAATGGGAAATGCAAAATATGTATGAGTATTTTGGATTAGATGGGAACATCTACATACGATGAATAAAAGGAATAATTTCAGCAGACTCCTGCTTAGTCAGGGTCTGTCTTCTGACTGCGGATTAAACTCCTGCTTCCTGCTTCTGGCTGGCTTTCATCCTTTTACATAATACTGTAATAAAGAGCAGGAGAAGAGAAGGCAGCCGAACATGTTCTCCGTCAGATGAATTTGTTATTTGCTAATCACGAATCACTAAAAGATTTGCAGGGAGGAAAAGGTGAAGCCTGTTGCTAGTGGTGGTCCCTGGTGGGACAGGCCGTCCCTCACTGCCACCTCTCACCCTGGTAACATTGATAGCTAACAGTTGGCACGATGCCTGCCATATTAAATACTTCCTCTCAAAGGAAGAAAAACAGCACTGAAAGCGAGTGATTGGTCCACCCTCGATGAATTACAAATGGTTTTAAAAGAGCAAGGAGAATGCTCACCGTTGCCTTTTGATGATTGGTCTAAGTGAAACGATCCTTGCTGGCTTTTCCTCTTTGATTAATTGCGACTTTGAAGCTATGTTAGTGTGCCAAATGTTTGAAGCAGAAATAAAAAAAATGTTCAGACATGTCGCAAACCATAGTACAGCAATAGTCCAGAAGTGAATCTTCCATTGCCCAGAACAATGAAAGTAACAACAGCAATATGAGGAAAGATTTGCTGAGTGAAATAGGATTTAGACCTGATAACCCTCTCTCTCCCACTCTCCTCTCATAAAAGGTAAATTCTACTTGTTGTGCCATGCTTGATACACATTCCAATCCCCTCATAAAGGCTTCATGGATTGTTATCCACAATCACTTTTTCCTCTTCTTAACATCTTCAATATGTGACACCTGCCCTGTTCATATGTGACGAATGACAAGAATTATTGTTTATATTTTTTTTTTTTGTTGTTGTTTTTGAGTTGGAGTCTCACTCTGTCGCCCAGACTGGAGTGCAGTGGCCGCTCCCAGCCACCGCGGCCTCGACCTGCTGGGCTCCAGCGATCCTTCCACCTCAGCCTTCCAAGGAGTTGGAATTACAGGCATGCGCTACCACGCCCGGCTAATTTTTGATTTATTGTAGAGATGAGGTCTCGCCAAGTTGCCCAGGTAGGTCTCGAACCTTCAGACTCAGGCAATCCACTCACCTCAGCCTTCCAAAGCGCGGGATTACAGGTTGAGCCACTGAACCCGGCTTGTTTATCTTTTTGTATGTACCTATGTCGCGACTCCCCAACTAATTTTAGGTTTCTTTTACCTTTTTTTTTTTTGAAAAGGGATTTCCCTCTGTGGCCCGGGCTGAAGTGCAGTGATGTGATCATAGCTCACTGCAGCCTTGAGCTCCTGAGCTCAAGTGATCCTCCTACCTCAGTCTCCCGAGTGGCTGGGATGACAGCTGTGCACCACCATGCCCAATTTATTTTTTTTTCTTTTTTTTCTTGCTATGTTGCCCAGACTGGTCTCAAAGTCCTGAGCTCAAGCAATCCTCCTGCCTCAACCTCCCAAAGTGTGGGGATTGTAGGCATGAGCCACTTCACCCAGCCAATTTTAAGGTTCTTAAGGGAAGTATAATTGGCTGTCCTTTTTACAGTCCTATTGGTATAGTATAGAGTTCTGCATAGAGAAAAGCTTAGTAAATATTTATCTGACAAAATGTTTTCCTAAGGGAGCTGGTAAATAGTTGCTCTATCTATTACTAACAAGAAGCACATCCTGAACCAGAAATCCCTGGTACGGTCTCTTCACCTTTCAAGACCCTCTCTTCAAAGGTTGCCATTGACAGTGTTCATAAAATAAGTTGGCACAAATTGTAAAAATTTGTGTTACAATAAGGTAAGTCATTAGACCATTCTGTGGAAGAGATGAACATATTTTGACGAACTATTTTGTTCATCTAAGTCAATGCGAAGGGACGCTCCTCATCCTTCCACCTAATGGATGTATTCAGGAATTAGGAAATTTCAATTATGCTTCTAATTCAACCAAAGACTTGCTGTAAGACCGTTGGCAAATCTTCATGGCAAAGGCTTACAACATTAATCAACAGACAGTAGAACAGGCTAGACAGGTTCTAATCCAACCCTAACTGGCACGTTTACATGTATTAAATTTTGAAACTCTAGGACAATACATGAACATGGACAAGCAATTAATATTCACCTACAGACATGTACTAAGCACCTACTATGTGCCCAGCATTATTCTAGGTGCTCGAGACATATCTGTAAACAAAAACAAAGGTTCCAATATTCTTGCTCTCGAGGAGCTTACATTTCAGTGGCTAGAGACCATCATGGAAATACAGAGATTATATTGTATGTGAAAAGTGCTGTGGGAAACAGAAAGGGAGAAGAGAGAAGTGGAGTGAGGACGGCCAGGGCTGTCCTTGCCGGGAGGCTGGGGTGGCCAGTGTAGACCTCAAGGAGTGGATAAAATGTCACAGATGAAGGAGTGAGCCCAGGAGGTATCTTGGGGGATAACAGAGAACGTTCGACCAGGTCCTCGCTGCCAGAGCAAAGGCAACTGGGTAGCTGGAGTAACACGTCTGCAATGAGTGAGATGGACAAAGGGATAATGTCCTTCTCTAATAAAGAAGAAAGAGTTCTTGAAAATCAGTTTGAAAAAAATCAGTGTCTTGGGGGAAAGGGGCCCTTGGCATGCATGGATAATCCTTGGATAGCGGTCAACAAAGAGTGAAAAATGTCCAGCCTTACAAATAACCAGAAAATGACACACGGCACATGAAAGCAACCTCACTATTGGGATAGTCAGCTAGTTAGGATTAAATCATGCTGGTGAGATTGTGGGGAGGCGACACTCATCTACACTGCTCATGGAAGCCTGAAATGACACGACTTGTAAAATAATTTGACTATCTTTGCCAACAGCCTTTATTTTCAGAAATACCTCTTATGGAAATAATCAGAAATTAAGACAAAAGGGATATGTAAGTACACTTACTGCAGCGTTATTATTAATAAGAAACAAATAATATTAAGAAATATCTATGGCTAATACCTAGATATTGTCTAAACTGAAGCCCCAGGCAAGGATATATCTGTGGCATTTTATGCCTTTACATGAATGTTCCATAAATACTTCACACTACAAACATCCAGCCCTAACTCACCTTATCCAGCTCCGTCTCCAGCCTTCACATCGCTTCTTCCTCTTGTCTTCTTAATGTCACCGACATCTCCCCAATGCTTAAGACCCAAGCCCGGGAGTCTGCCTTGTGGGCTTCTCTCTTGGGCCCTGCTTTCTATTGGTCCCCTTTGTCAACTCCACTTTTGCAATGCTTCTAGAATCCACCCCAGCCTCTCCATCCACACTGGCACCGCCTCAGCTGAGCTCGTGTCATTTTACACGTAGGTATGAATGGCTGCTTACCTGGCCCACGGTGGCCAATCTCACCTCCAACTCATCTGTCACTTCCTTGCCATAGGACTCTTTCTAGAATATAAAACTGAAGCAGGCACGGTAGCTCATGCCTCTAATTCCAACACTTTGGGAGGCTGAGGTGGGACGACTGCTTGAGCCCAGGAGTTCGAGGCCAGCCTAGGCAACCTAGTGAGACCTTCTCTCTATAGAAAAATGAAAAATTAGCCAGGCATGCCAGCATGCACCTGTAGTCCCAGCTGCTTGGGAGGTTGAGGTGGGAGGATCGTCTGAACCCAGGAGGTTGAGGTTGCAGTAAGCCATGATCATGCCACTACATTCCAACCTGGAGTGACAGAGTGAGATCCCAACCTAGTATCTATCTATCTATCTAATCATGACTTTGCTTTCCATTTTTATTTTTATTTATTTATTTATTTTTGAGTTGGACTCTCACTCTGTCACCCAGACTGGAATGCGGTGGCCGCTCCGGCGATCCTTCCGCTTCAGACTTCCAGTAGCTGAAACTACAGGCGCACGCTACCACGCCCGGCTGATTTTTTGATTTATTGTAAAGATGAGGTCTTGCCAAGTTGCCCAGGAGGGTCTCGAACCCGCGGGTTCAGGCAATCCACTCACCTCAGCCTCCCAAAGCGCGGGATTATAGGCTGAGCCACCGAGCCCGGCTTTGTTTTACATTTTTAAATGGCTGCCTACTACTATCAGATTAAAACCCAAACACCTTAGACAGACTTTCCTGCTTGGACATCTGGTGGTCATCTCTCTCGTCTGTTTAAATTCCTCAACTCCATCTGTAGCAGTTTTCTTACAAATGACAGACCATACTCCCATGTCTCTGCACGTGCTGCTTCCTCGGCCCGTCCCCTCAACCCCTACTGTGACCCAGGTAACTTCTCTTCCCCTTTGGAGATTCAACTGTGGTAACCTACTCTCTAGGAAGCCACACCCAACTCCCTGCCCCAATTCACATCTGGGGTTGGAGGTCCTGCCCATCTCCCTCAAAGAATGTTGGGCATTTCCATATCATCACAAAGCAAACATGCTTTGTTTCTTTGATGGTTCTTTTGACGACCACATGCAGCTGAGCAGCAACACTCCACTGGGCACCATTCACACGGTGTTCGACCTACACAACCGTATGGGGCCGTCCCGTGTCCTTTCCACCAGAGGGAGGCCATCTTTGTACCTCCGTGCTGAGTTCAAGTGCTGGCATGGACACAAATTTACACAGCAAACACTTGCTTAATGAATGAAAAAACGAGCAGTCAGTAAAGCTCTAGTTTTCCCGAGGAAAAGTTCTCTTAGACCAGCGGCTCTCAAAGTTTGGATTCCAGACCAGCGGCACGCATCTCTGGGAAACTTGTCACAATGCAGATTCTCAGGCTCTACCCCAGACCTACTGAATCAGGAACTCTGGGGCTGGAGCCTACGAAACTGTTTTAGCAAGCCCTCTAGTTGATTCTAATGCTTCTTTAACTTCGAGAAACATGATCTTAGATTGCTCCAAACTACAAGCAAAGAATTCACCTCAGATCACTTGGGGTTTGCCTGTTTGATGAGGCACAAGTCACTTTACCTGTAGGAAGGCCATTTACTTAATTTTTAAAAAGTTTAAATTATGAAGCAGTTCACACATTCAAGGTATATTGAACAATATTACAGACACTCATGTACCCATCATTCAGATTCGGGGTATTTGATTTATCTTTCTATAAGAAATAAAAGACCACAAAACACCACTGATCTATCTCCGTCCTTCCTCTCTCTCACCTCTCTCACCAAGCAAACCACTGTTTTACAGTTGGCATGCGTTTTTCTCAGGCCTGTTGTTAGACTTTTATCATATAAGTTGTGTAGGTACCTACTTTTTTTTTTTTGAGTTGGAGTCTCACTCCATCACCCAGGCTGGAGTGCAGTGGCACACTCACGGCCACCCCAGTGTTGACCTGCTGGGGTCAGGCGATCCTTCTGCCTCAGCCTTCCAAGTAGCTGGAACTACAGGTGTGTGCTACCACACCCAGCTAATTTTTTGATTTATTGTAGACATAAGGTCTTACCAAGTTGCCCAGACTGGTCTCGAACCCGTGGACTCAGGCAATCTGCACACCTCGGTCTCTCAAAGTGCAGGGATTACAGACTTGAGCCACCATGCCCAGTCGGCATCTACTTTTTTTAGGAGAGACTTTGTCCAGGATGCTGCCCCTGAAGATGCCAACCACATCTTCATCCTCCAACATTTGGTGGGAGAAGACAGGGCTCACACAAACTTTGCAAAATGCAGTCCGAGGGGTTTGAAATCAGAAAACCCAGTTCTACCTATTCAACGGTTTGCTAATTTTAAAAGCTAAGACGAAGAGTAGTTTTGGACTTGAAGCTGAGGGTGTCAAACACACAGTACCAAGAAAGCTGTGCTGACAAATGTGATCATTTCTGCCCAGTCCTGCGGATGGTGCACATAAGGGATGTGTGCACACGCAGGTGTGTCACGTACCACGGACCCGAGGGGCTCTGAAATCACTAAGCCCGGGCTCAGGCTCCATCCTCTCAACACCACAGACGAGCCTTGATCTTGGCATCTGCAAAATGGCAAGAGATTACCCTCTTAACAAAAGGGATGTGAGGATGACCTGGGGGTTAAATTCTTTCTCACTTGGGAACTCATGATGGAAAGCTCGTGAAAATACAATGACCAAAGTCATGAGTCTACTCCTCCTAATGTTGAAGAGTGAAAGGCAAAAAAGAAAAAAAAAGAGAAAGAAAAGAAGGGAGAAGAGAGAAAGAAAGAGAGACGGAGGGAAGGAGGAAGGAAGAAAGGAAGGAAAAAAAGAGAAAAAAATCTCTCTCTCTTCTCTTCTTTCTTTCGTCTTTTTCCTTTGTCAAGTGGACAAGGCACTTGATAATGAGACATGGTTTCTCCCCCATTCTGAGTTTTCTGCCTTCTCTAGCTTGGCTTCTTTTGGAGATTTCCTAGTTATCTTTACAACTTCTCTCATTCTCTTTAAAAGTCTGTAACTTAGCCCCCCTTTTTTTTCTTGCTTACTTCCAGATGACTCTTAAGGGTTCTCAAGTTTGAAAATCATTACCATTGGTGGTATGGAGCCCTAGAAGAGTTTTACATGGTACGTGTGCATGTGTGTATGAATATGCACGCATATGTCACACGTTTATACACATACAGCACCACACGAGTGTGGCATGTAGGGGTGTGTGTGTTTCCTTAAAGACGGTTTTGAATAGCAGCGAATTCATGAAAACATCCTCCTGGTCAATTCACTCTTTACAAATTCTGTCCCATACATCTATACCTCCTGTTCCTGATGTCGCCTCACTAATATGAAGCTTGTCACCACAAATCAGAGTGGTCAAAACGACATTTCATTACTCCCCTTTTGATCCGTCATGCACTTGGCTATCAGTCCTTCTAAATCACCACTCGGACCATCCCTCTCCAAAACCCAAGAGCCTCCAGCGACTGCCTGATGTGACCAGGTCTGCCAGGCGCCTCTACCATCTGCCTTCATAACCGGATCCCACTTTCCCTTTGGATAGCAAGGAACACAGCAACATTTTCCAGCTTCCTTTGCAACCAGGAGTCAGTAGATGAGATTGTAGGTAGAGGTTGTTGGGTGGACATTCTGGTAAGACCCCCTTAAAGAGGAAAAACACACCCAGTAGCGGGTGTCTTTTACTCCCCTCCCCCTTCTTTCCTGTTGTCTAGAATTTGTACGTGAAGGCTAGAACTCGAGCAGTTATCTTGAACCAAGAGGAAACTTTGAGGATAAAGCCATACGCTAAGAATAGCAATGCGGAAGGACAGAAGGTGCCCGGGTCCCTGATGATCCTGGAACCATGCCCCCCTGCTCAGGAGAGGAAAAGAAATCTTTGGGTGGTTTTGTCGCTGTTTTTTATGGTTTTCTCTTACGGGAAAGCCCCAAATAGTAGTTTATTCTTTTCACAGATTTAGCTATTTCTCCAATTCAGCCAATGTCATATATTGATGAGTTTTGATCCACTGCTTCTCTTCCAAATAATAGGGGCGCGCAGGGAGAAAGGTCTGAGTTACAGCCCAGTCCTGCCACTGTGACCGTGAAGTCCTCAGGCATCGCTCCTACCCATTTTACCCTCGGTTTCCCCAACTGGAATGACCTAGAATAAACATAACGCGCACATTACAGTGCTTGTCATTTTGCTTTCAGTCTGCTGTTTAATCATGAATAGTTCATTAGCATCAATAGAGAAATTAGCAGGGGGAAGGAAAGGGAGAGACCACTCAGACCAGGATGTTTTCTCACTTGTGAACAGCTCTTACCAGCAGTTTGGTGATCGAAAGGGTTCCGTTTGCTGCTTTAAGCAAAGTCAGTGGAAAAAAAAAAGTCAATAGACTGAACTTCAGTTATCGACATTTTATCCTCACTCCCAGTCTCATGCGTGACTGCAATCTGACCACACACATGTTGCATTATCCACTCGACAAAGGAAGAAAGACGAAAGAAAGAAAAGAAGAGAGAAAGAAAGGAAGGACGAGAAGGACGGAAGTCCAAGCACTTTGGATACAGGAGGATCACTTGCCCAAAATCACGGCAATGGAGAAGGCATATAATTGATGTCTTGGTATTCTCCATGTGGCTTGGCTGACCCATAATGACTTGAAACAAGTGCTTTCAGATGGAATGGCCGAGGAGCAAATTCTGCTCCAACTCTTGTGTTGGGGTGTCATTTCATTTCTGCCTCCACGCATACTCAACCAAACTGGCTGGAGACAAATCTCTTGTGCAATTAAGTATGGTTTGATTAGGAAATTTATGTGCATGTGTAAACCAATCGCAGCGAGTGGGGGTTAAAAAACGTTCTGGTGATTTAAACTTTTCTTTTTCACAGATGACTCAGATTTGCCATAGCTTCATTAGTGAACTAAATTTGTGAGCATGTGGATCCGTGGAGTGAGGAAATAGGCTTTGGCCCTTTGTTGGGAAATCATTCAAGTAGTAGACTGTTTGTCCTTTCTGAAGACAAATAAGACAGCCTCAAAACTGGAACATTTGAGTGTCTCCGAATCCTTCTTTCTCTGGCTCCACAGGACTCTTTCTTGCCATTTCCTAATGCTGTCATCATTTCTTTTTCAAAACCACTTTCCTTGATCTTCTCAGCCCCGTTTTCCCCTCCAGACTCTAAAAGGCAGCATTGGCCCCGGGGTCTTATCTGCCCTGGCCTATTTCAACCACCATAATTACCTTCCTCTTTACTACCTGACTTCTGAAACACACAAAGAGAGAAATGTAAATAAAGTTATTTCAAAGTGTTTCAGGGAGAGGAAAGTGCTTTCTAGTGGGTCAAAATGCCCTACTGCAAAGATATAGGCACACGGCTAATCATTTGACAGCACTTAGCACTTGATGCCTGCCAAAAGCAAAAAGCCCAAATCCACAAGTAGTACCGGAAGCCTATCTTTTGACCTCAGTCACTAGAAGTTCCACTCTGCTAAAATATATGAGGAGAAATCCTGCACTTTATAGGTCATTTAAAAAGTATTCAGAAGTGTAGGAGCAGAAGATTAAGGAATTAGGCAGAATTTGATGCATATGACAAATAGTGCATGTCAAAGTAATACATGACAAAATGAGGTTTATATCTGTGAGACTGACATTATTGAACAACATACAATCCCAAATTAAAGAAGGACATCTTCTGGCACCCCTGAAGGATGGGGTCTCCCTATGGCACCTGGGCAATGATCAGTACGGCACTGGATAACGAGCCAACGATGGCCACTTACATGTTCGACTACTCCAGAGGGCCCCAAGATTATTTTGATCTTTCCTCTTTTCCACAATATTCCTAACTGCATCAACGTTCTGAAAAGGGACTCCAGAGGAAACTTTCTTTTGAGGGCATGATTGGAGTTAAGACCATCCATAACTCTTAGACTGAGTCCAGATCAGCGTGACCTTGAAAAACTGTCCTGAAAGTGCCAGACCTGGACTGGGTCTGTCTGCACCAGTGCAGGAGGTAAGAGCTATATGAAATCTGTGGGGGAAACTCAGATTCTGTGCATCTGAGCATGAAGTTATGGTGCAGTCTAGATGGTGGGAAGTGCAATCATACGGTAACCACTTCTCACAGGTTATCAACAAGACGAGTGAGGTGGCCAGACAGACCGGGACACCTGCCCTGACACAGAGGATGTCTTCATGTCTGCTCTCCAACTAACTCTGGGAGGGCTTAAAGAAGTAGAGTTCCATGTTATCCAGCCGACCGAGGAAATAATATACACCAGAGTGGGCATAAAATACATGTAATGTTTTTCACTTACAAAATTCTTTACATATATGGAATCTGGTAGAGAAGCCCAGTATCTGAAGCCCCGCTGTGTGTTCTTGGTTGGGTGACCCAGAGAGTCCCCACCCACAAGTACTCCTCCCAGTAGAGGATTTTAAAGGGCTTCTGAGAGCCCCTAAAAGCTCAGAAGACCCCCTCTGGCTCCTGGCATTCCATCTGCTACACAGAGGAAGGGCAATCATTCTTGGCCTCTGTGGTCAGTGGGATCCAACATGGTACTCCAGACCTCTACTTCCAGAACTCATTTCTCATACCTTCACCAGATTACAGGCTGGAAGACTCCAAAGGGTATTCAGTGGTTCCATTGTCTGAAATTCTTTGAGAATTTTTTTTCTCTAGTTTTGGTGATTTTTGAACAAAGAAAGTATTGGAAGAACAGCATGGTCTTCAATCTCCGGAAACCTTGTAGGATGACCTTAGACTCATCTCAGCAAATTGCCCAAAGAGCTTCAAGGAAATTGATCAGATTCCAATAACTGGCTACAGTGTTTTCATTCACTAAATGGCTGATTTATTTTTGGTTTTATTTCCCACTTTGTTTTTATTTTTTAATGGAGGTATAATTTATATAGAGTAAAACGCACAGATACGTTTTGACAAGTGCCACATAGTTCACATTTTTATAAAGCTATGTAACGTTTCCATCACTCCAGGAAATTCCCTCATACCCCTTGCCAGTCAACCTTCTCTTCTCTCCGAGGTAATCACTATTTTGATTCCTATCACTGCAGATTAGGGGTGCTCTTTCTAGAACTATATAAAAACGAATTCAGACAGTGTGCACTCTTTCGTGTCTAATGCCTCAGGTTTTGAAGATCTGTAGACGTCTCCTCTCAGTCTCCTTATCTGTAAATTGAGGAGACTGCCCTGCAAGAATAATGTGAAAGCATTTGGTGGTGCCCTGGGTTTCCTGGTGGGAACAGAGGACCCCTGAGGTCACCTTGATTGGAATGGGGTGAAGAAGAGGCCAAGGAGTGGGGTATGCAGAACACTTCTTGCTTTCAAACAGAACAGAGGTTCTTTCCCATGCTTTGCAAATCGGGGGTCATTGTAAGATTTCAACTGGAAAAAGGAGACTGTTACTTGCAAAAAAAAAAAGTTAGGGAACCACAGGTCTCAAAGATTCCTGGTGATCTCTTTCCCTGAGCATTCTATAAATTACAAATAGTGTTTTCTGATATGAGAGCTGTGACTGGTCCCCTCTAGGGAGGGCTGGGAGACAGAGGCGGCCAGACAGGGTCCCCGAGGGAGGGCCTGGGCACCGAGTGTTGAAATACTAGTACTGGTTACAATCAGATAGCACCACCCCGACTGAGGCGCCTAGACAATAGGCCAGAGGCCATGGGCAAGCGGAGGCACAAAGACAGCATTCAAAAGACCCGGCTCCCGCAGCAGTGGGCATTTCTATAGACTCCGCCAGACCCTGGCTGAGCCTGAATGTCACCTTATCTCCAGAAAGCCGTTTTTTCCCGCAGTTAGCTTTTAAACTGCAAAAAATAATAAACACAGAAAGCAGAGTGCTGATTCAACCTTAAATGCAAAGACAAACTGAAATTGTGATGTTAAAATAAGGTAAGCAAACTGAATTCCAGATTATAACCCAGAGATCCAAGTAGGCTGCTGGGACTAAAAGGAGAATTCAGAAGACTTGTCAGTCAAGACAGTGGGTCTTTACTCATAGCACAGGTGCTTATATCCCATCTGACTTGCTCTAACCAATGGGTTACCTACTTCTTACACATTTTTTAGCACTCAAGGAGGAGACACACGGGAGAAGACTCTTCGTCGAGCGCAATTTTCCAGCATAACAAGTGAAAACCAGATTCCTTTCTCTTACTGTCCTATTACTACTCTTCTTCCCTTCAGTGAATTCAAACATTCTTTATCTCTGTTATATTTTTTTAGCCCAATTAATGTTTTACATTTCTTTTGGAGACCTACAGAATTCAAAACAATGTCAAATATCAACCACATCAATGCCACAACACGTTTGAAGATAACTCCCATCAAGCTAAAAAAGTAACCATTAATAGCAAAGCTCACAAGTCTGCAAACAGTCAAATCAAGTCGAGCATCTGACCTTCTCATTCATTCAATCATGTGTGGAGCTTGGCACCCACGCAGGACGGCCAGATGGAGGGGAACCACAGTTCTGGAAAAAAAGAAACACAAGAAAATACACGTAAGTTGTTTTTTAGTTTTAAAGTTCTTCAACATTTGATCAATCCACAACTGCTCTTATTTCTATGTTTAAATAGGGTCTGGTTTCAGAGCTGTCTTTGATTTTGAATAAATGCAAATAGACTTAGATAAAATCTCATTCTTAAGGAGAGATGGTTCCAGGGAGAGGGACTCTCACACAGGGACTGTAAGGACACCTTATAGGCAGGGGACAACTTTTGTGAATCCCAAAGACCTACTTTTTTGTATAGTTTCAAGGACGAGACCCAAGAGCTTTGGATTCCCAGTCTGGGAAGATGACTAAAAGGCAAACGAGAATCTCAGACAGCTTAGCTACTTTGTGCTAAAGAGAGTCCAGCTTTGCCTCAGAGGATGGGTCCTGAAATAGGTCCAAACATACAGAAGGGTGACAGAGCTGTGGTAGGGGCATTGCTGTATGAAATATGGAGAAACTCAGGTTTTACTTATCTGAGCATGAAGCTATGGGGCTGTCTAGATGGTGGGAAGCATGATCGCACTGTTAACACTACCTGCAAGTTATCAACAAGATGAGAGAGGTGGCCAGACAGACCATGACACCTGCCCTGCCAGAGAGGATGTCTCCGCATTTGCTTTCCAACTAATTCTGGTCCCACAAATGCAGTTGCTGTGGGGAACTTACAAATTTTAGAAAAACACAAGATAGTAGAGCAAATGTCTGTGTGTCCACTATCCAGAAAAAAACATTACTAACATTTTGTCATATCAGCTCTCTTGTTTTTCTTTTTCTTGAGAAAGAGTCTCACTCTGTCACCCACTAAGGTTGGAGTGTAGTGGAGAGATCATGACTCAGTGCAGACTTGATCTCCTGGGCTCGGGCAATCCTTTGACCTCAGCCTCCCCAGTAGTTGGTACTACAGGCACACTTCACCATGCATAATTTTTTTTTTTTTTTCTGTAGAGACAGGGTCTTGGTATATTGCCCAGGTTGGTCTTGAACTCCTGGGCTCAAGCAATCTTTCTGCCTCAGCCTCCCAAAGTGCTGGGATTACAGGTATGAGTCATCATGCCCGATCTCTCTCTTTTTCTTTTTCTTTTTTTGAGTTGGAGTCTCACTCTGTTGTCCAGACTGGAGTGCAGTGGCCGCTCTCAGCCACCGCAGCCTTGGCCTGCTGGGCTCTGGCGATCCTTCCGCCTCAGCCTTTCGAGTAGCCGGAATTACAGGCACGCGCTACCACGCCCGGCTGATTTTTTGATTTATTGTAGAGATGAGGTCTCGCTGCCCAGGTGGGTCTCGAACCCGCGGACTCAGGCAATCCACTCACCTCAGCCTCCCAAAGGCACGGGATGACAGGCTGAGCCACCAGCCCGGCTTCTTTTTCTTAAAAAAACAAAGCATAGGTATAATCTCCTTAACAACCTCATGCCAAGCCCAGAATGTAAACTGGTTTATATCTTTTCAGATCATTTTTTTTTTCTACATTCACATTCATAAATGTGTATTCAGGGTAATGAACAATGTTTGTGCGTTTTTAATTTAACCTATATGATATGATTCTCTGTATGTGCGTCCCTGATCCTACATTGTTGATGCAACATTGTGGACGTGAGCTCTAACCTTGCTGATCTCTCACAGTTCATTCTCTTTAACTGCCACATTGAGTAAACAGACACTCACTCATTGGCTTTTCACCCAACGTTTATGGCACCATAAACGTACTTGTTATATCATGAAAGTGATTGTTGGCTCTGTGTGGGTGTGCGTATGTATGTGTGCCTGTGCTCATTTTTCTCTGCTGCTTGACTCTGGGCTTCTGAAGATGGTGCTTTGTCTTGTTTCAACAGTGGTTCCCCCATCCTGTAGCTCCACACAGAAAGGGAACTCCAAGCATTGAAAGGCATCCGTTATTAATGAAAGGCAAAGCATCTTCATTAATAACGAACGCAACATTGATTCTTCTCCCTTTTAAACAACATCGAGGACCACTTTAGAGTTGTATATTTCTATTTTCTTCAAAATCTCTCTCCACTGCTCTTTTCAGAAGGCTTCAAATCCCAAACCTTCAGTTTCACCCCAACGTTTGTTGGACAATCAGAAACTCTGATGAAGACCAAGACATTTGAGGAGCATATTCTGAAAGCATCCTCAAAGGCTAAATTAACAAAGCCAGGGACAAGCTTGCCTGTGCAACTGTTGTTATGGCTTTATGGTGATTTTGCAGACATATACACCATCACCCCTGACATTAATATCTAAAACCAAGTAGTGCCTTTTGTATAAAAACAATATTGGAGATTGATAAGCTTGTTGAGAGTATAATTTTGATTTAGACGTTGAAGAATGTGTATGAACATGACTTCGTGAAAACAACATAAACATTCTCACAAAGTTAATAATAATAAGCATTTTTACACTAACATTTAGTAAGTACATTTTATGGCTGGGTTGTGCTCATTATTTTATCTAATTTCACATAAGTTAATTTTCATAATGCCATATCAGGCAAAT
Organism: Cephalopachus bancanus; assembly: GCA_027257055.1. Classification (NCBI taxonomy): domain Eukaryota; kingdom Metazoa; phylum Chordata; class Mammalia; order Primates; family Tarsiidae; genus Cephalopachus; species Cephalopachus bancanus. The sequence continues at coordinate 8,042,936 of JAPVLO010000038.1, read as the reverse complement.
ATTGATAATAGCCCCATTTTCCAGGTAAGGAAAGGAGAGGAAGAGAGTGGTTAAACATTTTGCTCAGATGGTGTGAGAAGCAGTTAGCCAGGAATGGCACCCAGGCAGTCTGATGTCATGGGCCTTATTCTAAATGACTGAGAACAGGCTCAGGTTTTAAAGATAAAACTGCAGAGAAGAAAACTAAAGCACAGGGTCATGAAGGTGGCTTCCAAATTTTGCTAGAATACAAACACGTGGTATCTTTTTCATGATGTGCCTCAAACTGAGAACAAACCAATCTGAGTTCCTCCAGTTGACAGATTCAAAGTGAACTCCCCAAAATGAAGGACATTTAAAGCTGCTAGGCCAAGCCCCAAACGCTTCCAACTTAAACACAGCCATTTTTAATTCTTCTCTTTAGAAGACAGGGCGCTGTGGATTTGCTCATGGCTCAAAGGAGCCTGCCCAGTTCTGTTTACACAAGATTCAAAGCAAAAATGAGAATCGCTCCCTGGGACAACTTTAGCTCAGAATGTGTGCTCTCTGCACATTTTAATTGGGGCACAAATATATTAACAGTGCGGTTATTTTGTAGTTTCAAAAGAATCTGTTTTGTAGCAGATTCATATTTATATTTGGGATGCATTTATTTCTGGGCATGAAACAGTTCATTTTGTTAAGCCATCTGACCTGAGGTGAGGCTGGCACTATTTCCCGTGACTGCTCCCAATTAATGCAAATTGAAGGTTAAAGGATAAATAAAGTCTCTTGAACTTGGTTTACTAATATGTTATTTATAAATGACTCTTTCCTTGGTCTATTTTTTTTTCTGGACAGTAACTCTGTACAAATAAAATGGCACAGAACAAACTAGCAAATACCTAAAGCGTATTTTATTACAGAGTATTTAAGGGGTTAAATTAAATTAATTAATTTTGGAGGGGGCAGGGTCTCACTCTGTCACCCAGGTTAGAGTGCAGTGCCACTATCACAGCTCTCTGCGGCCTCCAACTCCTGGGCTCTAGCGATTCTCCCAGTCTGCTGAGTAGCTGGGACTACAAGAATAAGCCACTATGCCAACTAATTTTTAAATTTTTTTTTGGAAAGAAAAGGTCTGGCTATGTTGCCTCGGTTGGTCTTGAACTCCTGGGCTCAAGTGATCCTTCCACCTCAGCCTTCCAAAGGGCTAGGATCATAGGCATGTACCACTGCACCCAGCCTAAATTTAATTTAATTTTAAAAGGGTTAATATTTTGGCAAAAATTAATTCTATCTCTCTCTCTATCTTTAGTTTCTGGTCTCTCATTAAATCCTATGGAGTCTGAGACAGACTGCATTGCATGAATGGCCTACATTCTTTTTTTTTTGTAAAGTAGATTACTCATTTAAAAAAATTGACAGTTATAAAGTATCCTATTATATCATTAAACCATAATCACACTTATTGACAGCCAGTGACGTCTTTTCTTATGCTATCTCAAATAGTACTACAGTGTATAACCTTGCATAAAGTCCAGTTTTCACACATGTAAGCGAATATATAGGACAATTTTTTTTTTTTTGAGTTTGAGTCTCACTTTGTCGCCCAGGCTGGAGTGCAGTGGCACACTCACGGCTACTTCTGTGTCGACCTGCTGGGCTCCGACAATCCTTCCATCTCAGCCTTCCAAGTAGCCGGAACTACAGGCGTGCGCCACTGTGCCTGGCTAATTTTTTATTTATTGTAGAGACGAGGTCTCGCCAAGTTGCCCGGGCTGGTCTCGAACCTGTGGGTTCAGGCAATCCTCTCACCTCGGGCTCCTAAAGTGCTGGGATTATGCCTCCTAAAGTGCTGGAATTATAGACTTGAGTCACCGCACCTGGCCAGCACAAATCTTAAGTAATGGAATTGGCCATCAATGGGCATATGCTGACTGATATTTCCAAACTGGACTCCATAGAGGTTATTTTGGCTTCTATCTATGTCTGAAAGTCCTGTCTCTCGTACCTTTGCTAATACACTATATTATTGAGCATTATCTTTGTGATAAGTGGATAAATGGAATCCTAGTTGGAATTCATATATCTCTTGGGATATAGTTTGAAAAAGTTCTTGTTACGTGTGGATGTTTTCTCTTGCTCTTCTGTGACTATCATGAGAACATGCCCAAGCTAGCCTGCAACGAACGAGAAACATATAAAGGAGTTGACTCATGTCAGTTGTCTCCACCAAGGTCGTCCAAGATCAGCCAAGACCCATACACATGAGAGAGCCCAGCCCAGGTGAGGAGTCACCCAGCTGACATACAGCTGACCACAAATGCATGGGTGAGCCCAGCTGGCCTGGAGAGCCAGCCCTTAGATTCATAAACTAATAAACATTAATTGTTTCAAACGATTGATTTTTTTTAACCATCCCAGGTAACCCCAAGGAATGTAATTGTGTTCTAGATAACTGATCTAGGACTTACCCCTTTGCACACAAAAAAAGAGATGCCCACATGGAAGATGATTTAAAATGAGGTAATACATTCAGTAAATAGCCACCAAATGCTAGCTATAATCAGTCAAGGTTCATCCAGAAAAATGTCAACTGGTCTAAGTATCTAAACAGAAAGATTATAGTGCAGGAAACTGATCATATAGGTGAAGGAAGGGATGAGAAGTCAAACAGGGAGAATGAGGCATCCAGCAGGAAACGCCTAAGCAGCTCAGACCCAGACGGAGGGGCTGACGTTGGAGCCCTGGGGTCAGGGTCACTCTGCAGTAGCTGAAAGCTCAGTTGGACTTCCCAGTGGGAGTTAAAGCCAAAGAGGAGACATGACTGTTGTCAGAGACATTGCCTGGGCCAGGCAGAGAGTGGAGAAGACATACGGTGTTTCTCCCTTCTTGTAGTCTTCCCATCTTCCTCCAAGACCTTCCCGTGGCTGAACCCAGAGGGGGCACAAACCTCAGGAGGCAAGGGAAGGATCTAAGAGCAAACCGATGAATACATCATCATGATGTACAAGGCACAATGTGAGGTGCTACTCAGCGGTGAGTATCACATCCATAAAAATACCTGAGGGCCGGAATGGATGCTGGGCTTGGAGGCCAGAAAGGGCCCAACTAGGTGGGAATGAGGGAAAAAATTCCCAGGCAGCAGCTCCTGTGGGAGCAAAGTCAGGACATCTGGAGGGAATAGTAAGCCTCTGGTTTGGCTTCGAAGACTGCGTGTCTGGGAAGGTGATGCGGGGGTAGAGAGTGGGTGACGAGGCTGCAGCGGCAGAAATGGGACCAGAGCTTGAAAGATGGATTCTCATCCAAGCCGGTTGGGCTTTTGTTCTAAAGACAACAGGAAATTAACGATTTCGATCCAAACTGTGCGTTAGGAATACTACTCTGATAGAAATTTGAGGGCTAGATCAGAGACAGACAAACTAGACAAAGTTCCTTTAATGTAGACCTCAGGGAATTCATAGTCCTCCGTAAGTCATTTGCAGAAGTTTGTGCAAGCATTCAGTTTCTGGAGAGAGATGGTACACGGCTGTCACATGGTTTCGGTGGAGTCCATGACCCCTGACCCCATCAAAAATGTTTAGGCATCAGAAGCAGGGGAGCTATCTAGGAGGCTTCTGTAATAATTCCTTTAATGAGGATCAAAAACTTAACAGTGCCAGTGGAAATGAAAAGGAGTAAACAGATATAATCATTTATGAGGCATCATCTCGGTGAACATGAACAGAAATACAACAAGAGCAAGAGACACAGAAAGGCTCAACTCTGGGCGCCAGCCATCTTTGATTCCTTTCCTTCCCTCTACGAAATGGAAGAAGCAACTTGCTTCCAGGATACCATAAGCATTTACTAAACCAAAAACTTCCCAGGTATCCACGAGGTATCTGTATCACCACTGTCCCCCTCTCAGGTTCACCACAGATGTTACTAATCAAATGCAAACTTTCTTTATAGCTGACCCCAAACACAACCTCCAGAACCTTCCCAAATAGCTCCCAGACAGCCTCTTCCAACCGGTTCAAGGTGGAACTCACGTCATCTCTGTTCTAAGACTTTTTCTAGAACTTCTATTGTTATTTATTATATTGACTATTCTTAAGTTTCATGAGGATTTAGTACCAATGAATGAGTATATTTGGCCGATAATGTCACATATTAATATGATTTCTCTCTCTAGTTATATGCATAGCTTCTACAAGTAGAAAATTTAGTTGCATACAATTGGACTACTAGCTGGATCTTACCCAAGTTCATGAGTCTACTTAATGCTAAGCTGAATTAGGAAGAAACACTTTGCTTACATAAAAACTTTATTATCAAATCCATCATGCTAGAGTTTTAAAATCAGCATGTCATCACAATCAACTACAAGTGACTTCATTATTTGGCAAATGCTTAACTCCAATCATTGAAAAGTAGGTACACAGTATTGCCATAAGTCATGTGCCTTTCAAAGTACAGTGACCCTTGGGTTGGCATTTGAATGTCACTATGGTGGTTTTCTTACCTTGGATTGTTTTCCATCTCACATTTGAAAAGAGTTATAATTATCAGAGCTGTTTTCCATATAGAATCATAATGGAGAAAGATTCAGATAAATCCAATTTTCTACTCGCAATTGATCAGCAAGAAAATGTATTTCTATCTGGGTCAACATGAAGGCTTTCCCTGCTCACCTCAATATCAAATTCCAAAGTATGATCTGTTTAATCAGAAGCAAATATTTTGGAAAACTATCTATATACAAAAATACTCTCATAAAAATTGGGGAAAAAACTTGAATGGAATGAATTCCCAGCAGTCATTATTTGATCATGATCCCAATAAAAATATCCACATATGGAGGTGTGCGTGTATATATTTAACTAAAACAAAAGTTCCACAAATAATATCCTAACTCTTGTGATGACTTGGGTATTTTTTTTTTATCCCACTGAACTCTTCTCTGTTCTATTTTACATACTATTTCATTTTTTAAAAAGTCAGCAATGGCTTGCTAAATTGGTTTCATTACCCACCAGTAGGGCCCAGCCCACAGTTTGAAAAATACTACTGTAGCAAAATGACTGAAATACTGCAACTTTATTCACCAATGTAAACATATCCACAAAGACCAATCCTGAGCAACTCAGCAGGGGGAAAAAAAATCTCTTGGCTTGCTCCCTCATATCCTGGATGAAGCCAAGGTTTGCTGAGCCAACTTCTGTAGTTTGTGGTTGACAATGACCGAAAACTGAAAGGCAGAGATCAAATCCTCACTTTCTCTCTCAACACATCTCTTCCGCTGGGTAATTTATACCGCGTAAGTATCAAGCTATTCAATTTTGCTGTCATTTACTGCTCTTTTTCCAACAGCAATGGAAACACAGCATCGGTTTACTGTCTCCTCTCTTAGGTAAGAATTAGATTATTCTGTCTCCTACCCCTTCTAACAAGGATGGCATTCACCACTCTGGAGAGCCACCCAGAGGCTCTCCAGACAAAGAGTGCAGGGAAACCAGAAGGAGCGATAGAGTTGTGGTCAGAATGTGGGACTAGGGTTGTCAGTCCAGGTTAGACACAAGAATGAACTTTTGATTGCGTAAACACAATTGGAACTAGAGCAACATCATTCATAGTAAAAACAAACAGAAAGACAGACACGCAAAGGCTATATATACACCTCTGTGATATCTACCAAAATGAAACCATTTATTAAAATAAAATAAAGATCTATTTTTTTTCTAAGAGGGAAAAAAAATAAACAGATACTATAGAATCACCTTGCCAGAGACCCTCTAGGAACTGTCTTGCCAATACTTTGGAACTGGAGTATTCTTTCTTGCACTTGGCTATGTTGACTTTCATCTCCTTACTCTGTGTCTTTCCCCAAACCCCTGCCCATCAAACTAGCAAGCAACTAACTAGTGAGTGCACAAAAGCCTGAAGTTTTTCCTGTTCTTTATTCAGTTTTTCTATTTCTCCGAATTCACCTTAAATAAATGATCACGACTATACACAATGGTTTAGTGATAGGGCCTTTCACATTATTTCCTGTTATTTATAACAGGAAAAGGCTAGAAGAATATATGATGAATTGTTAAACATAGCGATCATTGGGTGGTTGGTCATCTGTTGCTGATTTGAATATTATTCTGTATATTTACCTCTACTTTCAAAAAGAAAAGACAAATAGGTTGAAAATAGCACATCCGTACATGATACATAGACCACTGGCAAATCTCCAGTTGGAAGATCTTCAGAAATTCAAGTGAGTCCCACATTGAGAGCTCAGTGCCCACCTCAGTGCACAGAGGACAGCTTACACTACGGTCAGATCCAGCAACAGGACAGTAACAGTACTTAATTCATAGAGTTGTGGTCAGGGTTACACTAAGTAAGTTAAACATTAAAATGAATAAAGTGCTTAAGAGAGTGACTGGCCTATAACAGCAGGATATAAGTGTTCGCTGTTACTGTTATTATTATGTTGGCCCAGGAAATTGGCCGATATCTGCCTGGTTCCATACGGAACCTGACAAAAAAGGTCCTGAAAATGATGCGTTGGTTCTAAACACCCCTTGAAGTTATCCTTCACAGTTGGAGTGTCAAAATGGGGCATGAGAAAACTTCTGGGGGTGATGGACAGGTTCATTAAACTGACAGTATAATGACCACAGTGTATACAAATGCCATAACTTATTAAATAGTATATTATAAATACATCCAGTTTATTTTATGTCAATCATACCTCGATGAAGCTGTTTAAAAAATGAAGCTGAAATAAGGACTTTTCCAAAAAACAATACTGGAGAGGATTTTCAACCTACAGACCAATGCCAAAAGAATATTCAAAAGAGAGTGCTTTCAGCAGAAGGGAACCAATTCTGGAGGGAACTTGGAAATACAGAAGAGTGTATCCCAGAAGGAACGGGAGCCACAAAAGTGGTACATACGCAGTCATTCTAAATGGACATTAACTGTTTAAAGCCACAACTGTGATAACTTGTAGGATTTAAAACATGTAAAATTGAAATGTAAGACAACAATAGAAGAGGTCGAAGTGAGATGTGGACTTAAGATGTTCTAAGTCTCTTGCATTTTCTGGAAAGTAGTCGCAATTTATATTATACACGAATACATTAATGATTCAAATTGTAATTGAATTGATACAAATTGTAACTTCTAGGGTAACCACTAAAAGAAGAGTAAAAGAATAAATTACTAGCAAGCCAATAGAGGTAAAATAATTCGTTAATTCAAAAAAAGGATAATAATGAGAGAAAGAGAAATGCTAAATAGTTGGGCCAGATAAAAAAATCAAAGAGTAATATGATGTACTATAACCCAAATATGTCAGTAATTGCATAAAATAGAGATAGACTAAATAGTTCAAGTAATATACATATGCTGAATTGTTTTTAAAGTCCCAGTTAAATGTTGCTACACTGAGACACATTTTGGGTATAAAGACATAAAATTTGAAAGGAAAAAAGGATGGGAAAATATGTATAAATTATATTAATATCAGACACTGTGAACTTAGTGACAAGAGATATTATTAGAGATAAAAAGACATTTCCTAATAATAAAAGAATCAAATGATAGAAAGATGTAAGAATTTTTAGATAAGATGCACCTAATTATCAAGTCTCAAAATATATAAAGCCAACATTGCTAGAACTAGAAAAAGAAATATGAAACTCCACAATTAGTGTGGAAGAATTTGATGTACTTCTCGGTAACTGGCAGAACAGGCTGTTAAAAATGAGGAAGATTATGGATATGAATAATGTGATTAATAAATCTGACCTAATTGATCTATTTAGAACATCTCAGCCAACAACTGCAGATTACACAGAATGCACATGGAACAGTTAGCAAAATTTACCATGTGCTGGACAATAACTAAGTCTGAAAACCTTTCAAAGATCAAAACTCATAAGAATGTACTTTCTGACCAGAGAGAAATTAAGGAGAAATCAAAAATAAAACAATAACTGAAAATTACACAAGTAGTTTGAAATTAAGCAACACACTTCTAATTAACCCACGGGTCAAAGATAATGCACAATGGAAATCAGACAATATTATTAACTGAATTATGAGGATGATATATCAAGTGAATGACATGCAGCTACAGCTGAAGTGGAAGCAAACTTCTATAGTTAAATGTGTGTATCAGAAAAGAGGAAAGCCTGAACATCAGTGACCTAAGTATCCATCTCAAAAGTCATAAAAAGAATACCAAGTTCAAGACCACAAAAGCGGAAAGACGAAAATAGTAAGTGGCAGAAACTAATGATATAGAAAACAGAGGTATAATAGAGAAAATCAATAGTCACAAGTAGTTTCTTTGAAAATGCTGATAAAATTGATAAGCCCATACCAGATTCAACAAGAAAAAATGAAGAGAAATGAAAAAAATTTATACATATGGAATTAAAGAGAAATTACCATAAACACCATAGGCACTAAAAAGTCAAGAAGATATAGGAACACTTTATGTTTATTTCAATATTTGGATATGTCAATAAAATGGACAAATTACCAAAAAAAAAAACCAAAAACCCAACAAAACAGGAAAACATAATAAAAATGTGAATAGCTCTATATTCATTAAGGAAACTGAAATTGTACAGAAAAATCTATTCACATAGTATTCTCCAGTCCTGGACTGCATTACTGGTGAATTCTACCAAAAACTTATAGGAAAAACCACCCATCTTGCTTAGTTCATCCGGAATATAGAATAAGAGGAAGCATGTCTCAACTCATTCGATGAAAGCCATTTTATGAGGCCAGCATAGCCTTGATCTTATAACTGAGTAAAGGCATTCCAAAAAAAAAATTACACGCTAATATTTTTTTATAAATTTAGAAGAAAAACACTAAACAAAATAGTAGCAAAATGAATCCTGAGATACTTTGAAAAGGACGACACATTGAACAAGCAAGAGGGATTTATTTTAGAAATACAGGTTGGACAGCCGGGCTCGGTGGCTCAGCCTGCAATCCCACGCTTTGGGAGGCTGAGGTGAGTGGATTGCCTGAGCCCGCGGGTTCGAGACCCACCCGGGCAACTTGGCGAGACCTCGTCTCTACAATAAATAAAAAAATCAGCCGGGCGTGGTAGCGCGTGCCTGTAATTCCGGTTACTCGGAAGGCTGAGGCGGAAGGATCACCGGAGCCCAGCGGGTCGAGGCTGCGGTGGCCGGGAGCGGCCACTGCACTCCAGTCTGGGCGACAGAGTTAGACTCCAACTCAAAAAAAAAAAAAGAAATAAAGAAATACAGGTTGGTTTAATATTGGAAAATCAATCAACAGAAGGCACCTTCTCAACAGAAAAATGGAAAAAAAACATATGGTCATTTCAGTGGATGCACTGGTCTAGTCATGATAAAACACTTAGCAAACTAGGTGTATGGCAAATTTTTAAACTTCATATTTTCCCAAAGCTTCAGCATCCTTAGCAAGGGACTGCAAACACACTCTGCCCAGACTAACAGGTGCACCAGTGTGATAAGGCTGGTCCCTGTAGTCCCCCTTCTTGCCCTTCCGGACTGTGACCTAGTGACATTCAAACATACCAATGAGATTTCCTCATGCTTTTTGCCTGTATGCTTCCTCTTGATCCCTGATAAAGGTACCTGCCCATGGGTCCTCACACTCTGGGCTCCCCACCTGCTTGGTGAGTCCGCTCCCCTGGTGTGCCTCCCATGTGGCCTTTGGCATGGTGTGCTGTGATGTCCTCTCTAGGACCTGCAAATACAATAAATCCTTGAATCTGATATGCCTCTCCTATTTCCGTGGCCTGGTTGGAGTGATCCTTAAAGCGATCCTCACAAGGGGGACTTATATTTCCTCTTCCAACACACTAGGAATGGAAAAAAATTTTCTTAACCTGATAAAACTCTATCGCAAACATCTCACTTGATGACTACTGAAAGTTTCCCCTAGACCAGGAATAATTTAAGGTTAACTTCTAGAACCACCTCTATTCAATGTTACACACTAGAAATCTTAAGGACTGCAATTAGGGAAAAAATATTGAAAAAAAGAAGAGATCAAACAGTGATTACTCTCTGAAATCCTAATTGCATATGAGGAAAGCCAAAATATTCTATAGAGAAATTATTAAAACTAATAAGTTGATTGAGCCACATCACTGGAGATAAGCTCAACATGCAAGACTCTGAATTCTACATACCAACAACAAACATTTAGAAGAGAAAGTTTAGTAAATCATACCATTTGTAGTGGAAAACAAATACCAAATCCTTAAAAAATATGTTTAAAAGAGACACGCAAGACATCTACATAGAAAACCACAAAACCTTATTGAGAGAAAGTGAAGGAGAAGGAGAAAATTCGTGATCGTAGATTGGAAGCCTCGCATAGTAAAGACCTCGCAGGGGACTTACTCTTCTATTTCCAACACACTGGGATTGGAAGGAAACTTTCTCAACCTGATAAAACCCGATAGCAAACATCTTGCTTAATGATGACCACTGACGAATGTCAATTCTTCCCAAATCAGTGTATAGACTCAATACACAGCAATCTCCACCAAAAATCTCATGAAGTCCTGGGTTTTTAGGGTGAAAGTTAGTAAATGAATTCTAAGACTTATGTGGAAAAGCAACGAGCCACGATGCGTCAAGGCGACACTGAAGGGGAAGAACGTTAACGGATTTAACACCACCAGTTACGGTATTATAAATCGACATCAATTAAAACAATGTTCTACTGCCGCAAGGACAGACAACGAGATCGGAAGAACTCCAGAAAGAGTCCAGAAACAGATCCACACAGACACCATCGTTAATCGTTAGATGAGATGCTGCATTGCAGTGAGAAACGGGCAGTGTTCCCCGTAAATGGCAGTAGGTTATCCATATTTTTAAGAGATTTTTTGTGCTATACTTCACACGATACAGAAAAATTCCAGGGGAATTTCTAGTCTCAATATAAAAGGTAAAACACTCAATAGTCAAAAAAATAACATACAGAAATACATTCACGATTTGGGAATAACAAAGTTTTCTTAAACAGGGCACAAAGAGCACTAGTAATAAAGGAAAAAAGTATATGTAAGACAAAACTGTTTAAAAAGGAAATAAAGCCAGCACTTTGGGAGGCTGAGGCGAGAGGATTGGCTGAGCTCAGGGGTTTGAGATCATCCTGGGCAACTTGGTGAGACCTCGTCTCTGTAATAAATAAAAAAATTAGCTGGCCATGGTAGCGCACACCTGTAGTTCCGGCTACTTGGAAGGCTGAGGTGGAAGGATCGCTGGAGCCCATCAGGTCGATGCTAGGGTGGCTATGACTATGCCATTGCACTCCAGCCTGGGAGATGGAGTGAGACTACAGCTCAAAAAAGGAGGAAATATATAATAAAGGAGAAAATGAGAAATTAGATTATATTAAAGTTAGGAATATCTGTTCACCAAAAGACCCCTTTATGAGAGTGAAAAAGTGGGAAATGACATTTTCAATGCATAGGACTATACATTCCATACAAAGGAATCATGTTCAGAATACAGGATGCTTAGAAATCATCAAGAAAGGCACAGGAAGCCAAATATAAAGTGAACAAAAGACCTAGGTCTCTTCAGAAAAGAAGCTCCTTAAAGGCAAATAAGCATATGAAAAACTTCTCAACCTCATTATTTACCAGAGGAGTGCAAAATTGACCTCCCATATGATCCCGCAATTCCCCTACTGGGAATATACGGAGGAACTCAAATCACTCTATGAAAAAGATACCTGCACAGGCATGTTTATTGTGGCATTGTTCACAATAGCAAAAACATGGAATCAACCATGCTGCCCATCAAAAGAGGACTGGATTAAAAAAAGGTGGTACATATACACAATGGAATATTACACAGCCATAAAGAAGGACAAAATTATGAACTTCACAGCAACTTGGATGGCCTTAGAGGTTATAATACTGAGTGATCTATCACAGAAACAGAGAACCAAGCATCACATGTTCTCTCTCATAAATGGACCTTGAACAACTATTGTAATACTATAAGAAAGGGATTGGCAGTGGTAGAAAACTGCCAGAGAAGGGGAGACACACCTCATCAACAAGGGTACCTGCATAATGAACATTTGTATAACTAACCCTGAATTGTACCCCACATATTTAAAATTAAAAAATTTAAAAAAATTTAAACACAATGACACAACTATATACATGCCCACCAGAATGGCTACATTTAAAATTACTGCCAGTACCCAGTGTTAGAGGAGCTATGAAGAAGTTGGAATTCCCATCCACTGTTGGTGGGAGTGTCATCACTGTGATTGTTTTACAATTTCTCCTAAATCTGATTCTTCAAGTATTATGCACCAGCAATTCACTTTCAACCCCAACAGAAATGAGTACACATGTGAACCCAAAGACCTGCACGAAAATGTCCATAGCCGCACTTTTCACAGTAACAAAAAAGCTGGAAACAATCCAAATGTTCAACAACAGAATGGATAAAAAGTTGGCATGGATGTATACAGTACAATTCAAGTCAGCAATGATGGCCTTCCAACCATATGACTGAACAAAATAAGACAGACGCAAGAAAGTACATTCTATATGAGCCCATGATATAAGGTTCCAAACAAAGCAAAAATAGCCACTAGTTTTAGAATTTAGAATTCAGTCTCTGCTTCTTGTCAACATCCCATTTCTTGATCTAAATGATGACTGCACAGGTATATTTACTTTCTGAAAACTTATTAAGCTGTATGCTAATGATCTGTATACATCTCTGTGTATGGTTTGCTTTAATAACTGTTTATTTAAAACATGCATTTAAGAAATATCAATGTATGTTTCCTACTTAGCATTCAGAAGAACATTAGTCAAACGTGGCAGGGAGTTGTAATGGCACCCAAAGCATACATCAGGGTGAATTCCAGAGATCTTGTAGATACAGTGTGGTGCCGTCACTCTGGATGGGGTGACAGAAGGGTTAAACTGTCAAGGGTGTCTATAAATAGGTTGTTTCCTATGCTATTCATTTTGTCTCTTGCTGAAAAGTAACAGATTTTTTTCTTGTGTTTAGTTGTATTAGAGTAACACTGAAAATCATGTAACTAATCAGTTTTTCCTCTTCCCATTGGCTTCTAGAAATCTCAGCCCTAAATTTGTGCATACCCTTAGATTAATGGCTTTCAGACTTTCTTTACCATGGCCACAGAAGGAAACCCATTTTACAATACACAATATGACCCAATATACAAACACACACATCAATTGGAAACATACATTATAGGAAATAACACCCTTACTCTGAGCATTACCTCTGGTATTTTCTGTTCTAGCATTTACATCCTACTCCATTAAAAATAGTGATCACAGGCCGGGCATGGTGGCTCAAGTCTGTAACCTCAGCTCTTTGAGAGACCGAGGTGAGAGGTTTGCCTGAGACCAGGGGTTCGAGGCCAGCCTGGGCAACTTGGCGAGACCTCGTCTCTACAATAAATAAAAAAATTAGCCAGGTATGGTGGTGCACGCCTGTAGTTCCAGCTACTTGGAAGGCTGAAGCAGAAGGATCGCCTGAGTCCAGCACATCGAGGCTGCGGTGGCCGCGAGCGTGACACTGCAGTCCAGTCTGGGTGACAGAGTGAGACTCCAACTCAAAAGATAAAAAAATAAAAAATAAAAATGGTGATCATTCATGAAGATGGTTTCATAGACCATTAATGTATTGCAACTAAGTTTGAAAAACTTGTCTTCCAGAGTTTTCCTGGCACATATTAGGCACTTAACAAAAAGTGACTGGATGAATAATAGTATACATTTTGTTATTTGGCCTAATCCTGGCTTGTTGCTAGTGTCTAACCATGCTTTCCTCTGCCCTCTCACCTTCGGTTCTAATTTATGTCAACCTTATAACGTATGTTATCTTTATAAGTTGCTTTAATCTTTTCTAGAACAAGTCCTTAAAAAAATGCTTTCAAAGTCTCACAGTAAATCATTCAGGGGAGAGCTGGGAGAGAAAAGGTCATCTCGAGGTGCTGGGAACAGGAAGCCTAATACCTGCAAGACAGGTCCTTCTGCCCTGCTTCTGTAACAATGTCTGCAGCACCTGGACACAAGAGAGCAGATGGCAACTAGGACTAAGTGCCCGGAGCTCACCTCTAACCTTACAGGGAACCATATATATGCTTGCTTTCCATGAAGTTCTCTTGCATTTCCGACAGATGGGAGGGAGTGCGCCAGCTCATTCTCAGAAACACAAAGAACACTTTTTGAAAGAAGAACAAAGGATCCTGCATCTGACAATGAAGAACGGTGTGAGCATCTATGTGCATCACTGTGATAAAGGAGTTCACGGGCTTGAATTCCCTTTATCTCTCTTTTCAGGGTGTAAAGTCTTTCTCAGGACATTGAAACTGTGTGTCTACATGTTGGAGGGAACAGGTTCAGGCATGTGAGAATAAACCTTATCTTCCCAACACAGGAATGAATTTCACCTTAAAACTTTCATTTTAAAACATTCTCTTCGGTCCTATTAAACAAAACTTTTCCCACAAATGGTTCTTGAATCACTTTTGGGCAAGTTGCCACCCTGGCTTATCTCTGACACCCAAAGAAAGGAAAACATGTTTTGGGCCAAGCTGCCCGTCCGAGGACAGGGCTGTGGATTAGAGAGGGGGCATGAATGTGACCTGGTCATTTTAGCCAACAAGGGTAAAAAAATGACAAGAAATGTAACAGGGATGAATGAATCAGAAGCCAAAAATGCAGTCTAAGATTTATGAGCACAGATGTCTATGGGAGCATTTGTTTAGTAATACAGAATCAGAAGCAGATGCCAGTTTCAGATCAAGGTCGATAGTTTCAAAAAGTGATTGTTCAGTCATTAAAACTAAAACTTACAAGCTCATAATGCAAGAATTTGCCACACGAAAAGGTTAAATGCCAAAGGGAGGATGAAAAGATGACACACACACAACGATGAACCCAGCCATATTTTAAAAGCACACATCTCCATTACAAATGCATAAAAAAAGACATGGAAAAACAACAGCATTCCAAAACACTAAGAGGGGCTACAAACACTAGTCAGTGAAATTAAGAGTAAATATTACATTTCCTCTTTATCCTTTTATTTTTCAAATTTCCACGATAAGCACGGCTTGCTTTTTTATAGCTAGATAAAGAAAAGCTATTTTTAAAATGCAACAATGCATTTCTTTATAAATTCTGGCTTTTCCTTTCACTGGTTTGTAAATATCTGGATACGATTTTGTCCATTTTTTCATTAGTGACAACTTCGGGGGCTGAATTTAGAACTCAACGTGGAGAACAGGAAGACCAAATGCATCGGTGAATCCCCTGCAAAGTAAAAGCGAAACATGCATTCTTAACCCCTGAATATATCTGCATGAAGGAAAACCACATTAATTAAAAAAAAACTCTTACAAGACAACACTCTTTTTCATACATAGGTATGTGAAATGTGTAGATGTGTAGAATACTTTAAAACTAGTCCATGAATAACACTGAAGGTCTAGATGGCCCAGCTAAACGCCCGCACAGGTGGTGGAAATGTCACATAGTCATGAGTTCCTGGGTGAGTTCCCTAGTCCCAGCAACTTATTTTGGCTACAGTCAAAAGTGAGCCTCAGACACATCATTATAGACGTTTGACAAGGAAATGAAGGCAGTACAAAGAAATGAGGTTAGGGCCACAGAGAATTCTCTGAGAGTTAGCAGGCACACATGCTATACCTACTTTCTTTATTTTTCATGTGGTTTCTCGTCACTGTATCATTTGACTGAACCATGCCGGTCACCATGCTATATCACTAAAGGCTCCATGTTGCTCTTTTAAAAAATCATTTATTTCTCTCACTTTGTATATCTGACAGGTAATTCCATATGGTAAAAAAATAAATAAATAAATAAGAAAAGAGATTTCCTATAAAGTTTTGCTATTAGCAAGCCCCTCTGATCAAAAAGAGGATTGCTTTTTTTATCCCTTAATTTAAGTAACACAAAATGTAACAAAGCCACTCTGCAGAATAAATTTTAAATGCTGAGTATTTGCCAAGCCATCTCAATTTCTTGTTAAGCACTGCTAAAATTATTTAACAATTTCTTAGTAATTTAATGAATACACCACCAGCAACATAGTAGTCTTATGTCCTGCTATCAGGGAAAGGTTTCTAAACAAAGGGTTTTAAAGGAACTCCAAATGCTATCACAAACGGGACAGAAACATGTTTACTTTGGAAAGACACATGCAGCATAACGTGTGAGCAGAATCGATCCACTGGATTTTCTTGTCTATAGCGGGAAGATAAACCTTTACAACATCTGAGAATGAATTAGAATGTCCAGTTCTAACTAAGACATTTGCTACTGACTTTGGACCTGACATTGGGCCACTGAGTACACGCAGAAGGAAAGAGGAGAAGCCTGAGTGGAAGGAGACGGCACCAAGCGTGAGTTCTATCTGGACTTCTGCTCTCAAAGAAAGTCTTACAGTGTTAACCCATGGGTCCAAGTGAAGGAAGCCAAACTTCCAGGTTAAAAGACTTTGGTTTGAAGACAAGATTATGAGTCCCCACAGCTTTGAAGACTTTCCTGTGTGTCGCCCTCCCATAACCCTACCCCAGGCAGCTCCAAGCCCACAGAGTGGAAGCGCTGGCTGATTCTCAGTGACTCTTGATGGAGGAGACCACAGAAGGTGCAAGATGGAAGGATGAAGAATCTCTCCCTAAGTATACACTGGCATCGATGAATACATGAGAAAATAAATAAGCAGGGAGAAGGGAAAGCTTGTCCTTGGAGTAGAATGGATGTGAACACTGGTGGGTGAAAATTTGAGGAGGAAAAAGCTATTTGCATAGTCTCAAGGTATTTCCTCCCCAATTAAATAACATATATTAATTTGGAAGAAAGAAAGAAACTTATCAGCACTGGTATCTTTTTTATAATAATGTGATTTCTTTTCCTTTGGGTAGATACCTAGTCAAGGGTCACCCAAGGCCCAACTCCCACCAGTACATAATATGTGTATGTAACAAACATATACTTGAACCCCCGGAAAATTAAAATTAAGAAAGAAAGAAAGAAAGAAAGAAAGAAAGAAAGAAAGAAAGAAAGAAAGAAAAAGAGGAAGACAGTAACTTTACAGTGAGAAAACCTGGCAGACAGCACCTTAACCAACTGATGAAAACTAAACCATCAACCATGGAGTAAAATGACATCATGTGCTTCCGATATGATGCACTGAGAAGGACACAGGACAATCCTTCCCAAGGTGCATCACCTGCATCTGACACCGAGGAAACACTGAAACCCCCAACTGGAGACATTCTACAAAATAACTGGCTTGGACCCTCCAAAAATGTCAAGGTCGAAAACACCAAGAAAGGCTGAAGAACTGTTTCTGAACACAGGAGACTAAGGAGACCAAACAAGCCCTGAAATGGCTCCCGACTGGGAATAAGAATTGCCATCGAGGGCTTTATTGGACAATTGGCAGAATGTGAACACAGGATATCAGTTAGATAATAGTATAGATCAACGTTGAACTCCTTGGGTTCAACAGCTGTGCTGTGGTTAGGTAAGGGGCTGTCCTTGTTCTTAGGAAATACACACTGAAACATTTAGGAGTGAGGGCAAAAAATACAGCAGGATGGGAGACAAACACTTAATAGTGTAGAAACATCATTGTCTCTACGTTGGAACTCCTTGCTAGCCATACCGGAGAGTAGGGCCCATTGGAGTCATGCCATAAGGGCAGCGAGGATCTGTGCATTCATCTGAAGGGACAAAGGTGGTGCACGAGGGGTACTTGCACATGGCAGAGTCAGCTGGGGGCTGGGGAAGTTTCTATAACCTTATGCAAAATACATTCATTTCGTTCCAATGGCTCCCCAAGCCTTAACTCATTCCAGCATCAACTCTAGAGTCTGAAGTCCAAAGTCTCACCTCAGTATCGTCCAAATCAGATAGAAGTGAGACCTGAGGTATGATTCATCTTGAGGCAGGATTCCCCTCCAGCTGTGAACCTGTGAAGCCAGACATGGTGTGCACTTCCAAAGCCCAGTGGTGAGAAAGACAAAGAGTAGACATTCCCAATCCAAAAGGGAGACATGGGAGAAAAGGTAAGGGTGAAAGGTCTCGGCCCAGTACAAATCTAGCAAGGCAAATTTAAGCAGCTGTTAGGTTTGAGAATAATCCTCTTTGGTTGATGCTCTGCCCTACAGGCCTGCTAGAGTGGGGGTCCAGCCTCCAAGGCTCCCAGCAACCCTGCACCATACCCCCTCAGGGCTTCTCTGGAAGACTGTCTTGTCTGTCAAAACTAAGGCGGTGGCCCTGATGATCTCTGAATTGTCTTTGGGGACCCTTCTTCCCCTCTCTTAAAGAACAATGCATGGTCACAGCTGAATAGTTCTATGGTCCAGTCTGCTAGAATTCAAGACATACCACAATCTTCCTTCATTCTGTCCTACTTTGTCTGACCCCTTTAGTTCAGGTTGGCAGGGTCTTTTCTGGTATAATCCTACCTCTATTTCTGGCTGTGCTGAAGCCCCTCAAGAATTGCCATCAGAGCCCACGTTTCCAGCTGGTCCCTCAAAACTTTTCCAGCCTCTACCCCTTACCTGGCTCCAAAGCTGCTTCTGTACTTTTAGGCCTTTCCTAAGCAGCACTCCACTTCTGGATGCCAAAAAGTCATTGGCATATCAAGTCAGAAATGGTGGTATGACCTGAATATGCAGACAGGAAGGAGCAAATACAACAGGACGTTCAACTCTTCTCCTGTGCTCCTATCAAATGCTTCACAGCAAAGATGACCACTGACTATCAATCTTAACACTCTCCTCTTGGGAGATGGGACACAGGAAGGTAGACACAGAGCAGACTGTTCTTTGACAATACATTGAGGCTTATATTTGAACATTTTCATCACTTAGCCATGATTCTCAGTGACCTATAGCCAATGATTTAACCCCCAAAATGGAAAACCTCTTATTTATTTTGAGGCACCTGGTCTGAAGACTGAAATCAAAGAAAATGGGGTGGTAACCCCAACTCAATTTTCTTCGGGTTTATTCTTCTAGATGTTTTAATTTTATTTTTTAAATCTCAGAGCTGAAAGACACGTTTAGAAATAATCTCATTCAAATTCCTCTTTTCAGAGTTGGGGACAGAAAGTAGCAAATAGAAAGGTAAAGTGACTTTCCCAGTCTTGTGCCAGGCCTGGAACACCCGTTTCCTCTAAATATTGTTGTTTGAATAGAAATAAAAATATACATGTGGCTTAAAAAAACTCAAAAGTTTCAAGAGTATTCCATCAAAAGTGAGTCTCCTTAGAGCAGATGACCATCAGTAAAACCTTACTAATCCTCCAGAAACAATCCTGGCATACACGTGCATATACACCTGGTATA
This sequence comes from Cephalopachus bancanus, assembly GCA_027257055.1. Classification (NCBI taxonomy): domain Eukaryota; kingdom Metazoa; phylum Chordata; class Mammalia; order Primates; family Tarsiidae; genus Cephalopachus; species Cephalopachus bancanus. The sequence continues at coordinate 8,023,574 of JAPVLO010000038.1, read as the reverse complement.
CCCCCCCTTTTTTCATAGAAGATAGTTTATATTAAAACTCTATCTTGCTCATTTTGTTTGGCCCTTAATTGGAACTCTTTTCATATCAATATATTCAAATTGACTGCCTTGTTCTAAAGGGGTTACATAGGATTTCCTTGTTCTTATTCCATTTATAATTTACTAAGTCTTATTCCCTTTAGTGAAGGACTTTTAGGCCGTTGGCTGTTTTTCGGTATTATAAGCCACGCCGTGCTGGTCAAACGTAAGTATTTTAACTGTGTGCACCTTGCACCTTTCCATAGACTTCTGTCATTTGTTCCTTTCTCTGAAAACTTCCTCTTTAGGGACCACTCACCTCTCATGCTTTATCCCTCTAGCTTTGTGTTAGTTTCCCTTGCAGCACTGATCTCCTCCCAAAATCGGAAGTCCTTGCTTGTTTATTTCTTATCATTTACATCTGTTGACTAGAATGGAGTCTCTGGGGATCAGGAACTTAGCTTTATTCACTGCTGTATCCTCAGCCTGGAGAACCGTAACTGGCTCTGGTAGATGCTCAGTAAATATTTGATGAATCAATGAATGAATGCTTTTACATTTTACAACTGGAATATTGGTCATTTTCTTACTGATTTATAAGAGCTCTTTACATAGTAATTACATGAGCCTCTGTCTGTCATTTGTGTTAACCAGAATGTTTTCCAGTGCGGTGTGGTGTTTATTTGACTGTTGATGGCATTATATTTTTTTCGATAAAGAAATGTTTATTATGCATAAGCATAACATATCTGTTCTTTATTTTGGGTTTTGTGTCTTGCTTATTTCTAAAAACTTGTCTGGTACTTTAATGGGTTGTTTTTATGTTGTAATCTTTGATTCATTTGGAATTTATTTTGGCATAAGCGGTGGTTGTGTATTCAGTTTTGTTATTCTTTTTTTCCTAAGCAGGCTGTTGGTCCAACATTAATTAAAGAATAATCATTCTTTTCTCATTATTCTGAATACTGTCTTTATCATAAACTAAATTCTCATAATCTTAACATCTCTATTTTCCTGTCCCTATTCTCTTTTGTTCATGTGCCTGCTTATTCTTTTGTTGGTATGAATTTATTTGAATTCCCTTTGCTTTATAGTATATTTTAACATTTGGGTAAGATGGGGTCCTCTTCTTTGTCCCTTTTCTACCATTAGTTTCCTGTCAATTCTCTTATGACTATTTTTCCATTAAGAATATCAGAAACCACTGAACCAGTCAATCCTTCTTCCAAAAAAGTTTCCTTACTATTTTACTGAGATCAGATTATCACCCAGGTTAATTTAGGAAGAAATGACATCAGTACAAGCACTTAACTCTCTTGACGCCTGAATGTTCTTTGTGCTTTCTCGTCTTCCATGACATACAAGTATACTTTAACTTTCTTCAACAAGAAGAATTATGCCAAAATGAAAACTAAACCTTCTGTTCTGTTATCCGTCGGGTGGAGCAAACCACCCCAAAATTTAGTGGCTTAAAACAACAACCACTTTTGTTTTATCTCATGATTGTGTGGGCTGGGAATTCAAGCAGGGCTCAGCTAGGTGACTCTTCTGCTTTCACATAGTGTTAAATGAAGATAGACCCTCAGTGAAGAAGCTCAACTGATGGCTGGACTGAGATGGATGTCCAAGATGGCTTCATCCCTTGTATGACACCTTGGCAAGGATACAGGAAGCTGAGCTCAGCAGGGATTATCTCCTAGATGACCTAGATAAGATCTTTCCAGCATGCCAGCTTCAGGGTGGTTAGAATTCTTAGATGCCTCAAGCTCCAAAAGCAAATGTTCCAGAGAACAAGGAAAAGGCTGCACAGCTTCTCATGGCCCAGCCTCAGAAGTCACATCTAGCCACTTCTGCTGTACTCTATCGATCAATGAGGCCACAAGCCTGCCCACATTCAGTGGGGATCTCTCTGAGAATGCCAAAGAATAAGGATTTTTTGTTTTAAAGCCATCATGTCTTCTATTAGTAGAAAACGAGACAATTTTCTCATTAGTTTAATAACTAGAGACTTTTCTACATGTTTCTTCCAGCCCCCTCATTTCTGTCGCTGGCAACATCGATGTGATGCAGAACTCTAAGTATTTAATTTTTAAAGCCAAATTTTCAGTTGAGTTATATTATATTTGCCTGTGTACAAGGGGACAGTCACAGCCATCAGCAGGACTTGGCTTCATCTGTCTGTCCTTTCTGCCACTCTACAGCTTTGCTGGTGTCTCCACCAGAGGGTGGCAAGAGCAGAGAGAGTGAACTCCAGTTTGTCAATGTTTGAAAAATGTGTTACTCAGCGGCAATTTTGCATAAAGGTGGAAGGGAAAGTAAAACTAAAAGTACAAGTTTTGAGGATTAACTGTGAAACTCAACCACTCATTGCAAAGAATGCCAGAGCTGGTCATTCTTTCTGTTAATCCAAGGCCTTAATTCAAAGACCCTAAAGGCATGCTTCAGTAATCCCCTGCACGCCTTCCTAGATTAAGCCTTCTTCCTGTAAATTCCAGTGAGAATAGCAACATGGACTGCTTCTCTGCTGTGCAAGGTCCTTCACATGTGTCTATCGTTGCACTGAACCATAACATCACTCTGAGGATGGGACCTGTGATGCCCATTTCACAGCCCAAAACACTGCTGCTCAGAGAGAAGGGTCACATAGAGAAGGGTCACAGAGCTAAAACGTCGCAGAGCCTCTTCTCCACACTCTTGCCTCCAGGTGTGTTATCTGTCTGTGGACCAGTAGCATTGGCATCACCTGGGAGTTGGTGAGAAATACAGCGCCTCAGGTCCACAACCAGGCCCACTTTATCAAGAACTGCATTTTAGCACTATTCACGATAGCAAAGATATGGAGCCAACCTAGGTTCCACCAACGGTGGACTGGATAAAGAAAATGTGGTACGTATCCACGATGGAAGACTACGTAGCCATAAAGAAGAATGAAATCGTGTCTGCAGCAGCCTGAAAGCAGTTGGAGAGTATTATTCTAAGAGAATTAACACAGAATAGAAAACCAAATACAGCATGTTCTCACTTACAACTGGGAACTAAACACCGGGTACACATGGACATAAAGATGATATAGATACTGGGGACTCCTAGGGGAGGGGGCAAAAGGGGAGAAAGGTTGAAAAACAAAATTACCTATTGGATACCGTGTTTACTATTTGGGTGACAGGTTCAATGGATGCCCACATCTCACCATCATACACTATATCCATGTGAAAAACCTGCACATTTACCCCCCAATTAAAAAGGTAGTGATATTTGTAAAAAAGAGCTGCATTTTCACTATTCACAATAGCAACATCATGGAGCTAACCTAAGTGCCCACCAACACTGACTGGATGAAGAAAATGTGGTATATATATATATAAAGACTCTAAAGGCATGCTCTAGTAATCCCCTGCATGCCTTCCTAGATTAAGACTTTTTCCTGTAAATTCCAGCAATAATAGCAACATGGATGCTTCTCTGCTGTGCGAGGTTCCTCACATCTGTCTATCATTGCACTGAACCATAACGGCACTCTGAGGATGTGCTGCTATATATATAATATGTGTGTGTATATATATATATATATATATATATATATATATATATATCACACACACACACACACAGACAGACACACAACACACACACACACTCTATTGTGTGTATATGCACATATATAATACACACACACACACACACACACACACATACACACCACAGTATATATACACACACCAAGGAATACAATGCAGTCATAAAAAAGAATTAAATCATGTCCTTTGCAGTAACATGGATGGAGCTGGAGATAGATCATCATCGTAAGAGAATTGACTCAGGAACAAAAAACCAAACGTTGCATGTTCTCACTTATATGTGGGGCAAAATGGCCACAAAGATGGAAATAATAGACCCTGGGGACACCAGTGGGAGGCGAAGAGGTGGGATAGAAATTACCTATTGGGTACAATGTACATTATCCCAGGAATGGGCCACCAGAGTGAGACCCAATTCCTACCACTATACAATATGTCCGTGTGACAAACATGCATGTGTACTCCCTGAATCTAAAATAAAAACAGAAAAAAAGAAAAAAGAAAAAGAGCTGCACTTTAACAAGACCCCTAGGTGATACATATATTTATATTAAAGTTTTTGAAGCACTGCCCTGTATCTCTGGTCCACAAACATGCCTGCACACTGGAATCTCATGGAGGGCTTTTAAAAATTGATACATGACAATTGTCCATGGAGGACTTTTTTCAAATACTAGTGCTTGAATACCTTTCCTCCCTCCCAATTCCAGTGTAACTGGTCTGGGGTGCAGCCTGGGTGTCAGGAGTTTTCAAATCTCCCCAGGTAGCTAGAACTACTATGCAGCAAAATTTAAGAAGCATTGTTTCCCGTAGCTCACTTGGTACTCAGCATATCCCACATCTGGGCTGGTTGTTCATCATCATTTTTATACACGTCCTAGATTCCCAACATGAATATATTTTCTCTATCGGCTTTCCAGGGTGGTTTTGCGCACAAAATATGCACTCACGAAACATCTGCTGCCGTTGCTGTTGTTGAAAATGGCGCTTTAATTGGTCTGGGGTGGAGCTCGGGCATCAGAATTTTTGAAAAAGCGCCTCATGTGACTTTATTGTGTAGCCAAGGTTGAGAACCATTGGGTTGGCTCCTACAGCTCCAGCCGATGGTTGCCATGGAGAAATCTGGGTGGAGGAATGCCAAGTGTCCTGATTTTTGAAGAAGAACCTTAAAACTCAGATTTTTATAATGAATGCTGACAACAGATTGAGGGGTTTGAAAAAAAACAAAACAAAACTGCGTGAGCACAATAAAGCACATCTGCAGATCATGTGTGCCCGCACACGTGTGAGTATGTGCTCATCAAGAGATACGGGACGTTCAGTAGATTTAGGGTGACGCACGTGGGAATCCATGACCCTCTCTAAGTCTGATTATTATAAATACCACCGCTCCTGCTGCCTTGGAAAAAAAGCAAACCATCATCATTGCATAACCATCTAGCTTAAAAAAGAGTCACTATATTGTTTCTGTCGATGTACATAATACACAGCCCAAAATAGAGATGGTGAAGCCTCGGAGAATAATAATCTGAACCACGTGTTGTGTTCTCTGCAATGCCTAGATGTGCCAACACAACCAGGGAGCGTGTGACAAAAAGAGGGGGCAGGAGGTATTTTGAGGTTCTGGGAGGAAAGGTGCCCATAAAGCGAGGCACTGTGGCATGAATTCTACCCACGGCCTGAGCAGTGATGGAGCCAAACCAAAGATGAAAATCCAAGTAGAAAAGATAGGATGGGAAATAATGGCATACAAGAGAAACACCATGGCCAGAAGAAAAGCTTTCCATCTGGTTCCCGCACCACCGGTGGCTCTTGGTGTCTGAATTGGTTTGCTGGGGCTAATGACAGTGAGGGTCTGTAATGACACTCCAGCAGGGTAGCTGAAGCCCAGAGGGCTCAAGCCACATTGCCACGATGTTCAGAGTGAAATGCACAGGTGTTGAATTTCCTGGCAACGATAGAGGGCCCCAGATCCATAGGCCCACATGCTTGCTTGTATCTCCTGGCGATAAGAAATAGACAGTATCAACATCAAAGTAAATGATATAATGATAACGAGGAGGATACTTCTACCACCAACATGAATAGCAGTAATCAATTACGGAATGCCACGAAGGACCATGTACTGTGCTAAACACCTTCCATGCTGTGTCTCATCTATTCGAAACACAATGGCCGCACGGGTTCTTGAGAAAGAGGGGTCAGATCTTGCTCCCTCCTCTTCAAAACCTGTCAGTGCCTCCTGTTTCACTCACTGCAGGAGGCAGTCTCTTCCAAGTCTAGAAAGTTCTAGATCCACCAACTGCCCACTCCCTGCCCTGCTCACTCTCTCTCTAGCCTCACCTCAGCTCCTCTCTCTCCCTCCTTTCATCCCCTCTAACCTCAAACATGAGGTCTTTGCACTAACTGTCCCCGCGGTGGAAAGAAACTCTCTTCTCCGATCTCCAAAAGCGTCATTCCTGTCACCTTCTCAGTGAGGGATTCTCCCGTCAACCTGTTTAAAATCGTGTCTCCCTAACCCCACGTCCCCGTGTCTTCTTTGTTTCTCTCCATAGTACAAATCACCTTCTAATATCCAATACTGTATTAATTGATTTTTTAAAACTGTCTCTCATCCCCGGGAAGGTCAGCATCGTGAAGGCAGAGGTTTCGCTTTGATTTTACTTTTCGCTGTATCCCCAGTGCCTAGAACAAGGCCGGGCGTGTAGCTGACACTCAGTATTTTTAGAACACATTAATGAATGAAGTTAATCCTCATAACAATCATAAAAGATAGGTGCTATCATTATCCCGCTTTGACAGGATTATCCTGCTTCAAAAAGGTGTGAAGTTTAGAGAGGTTACATTTGCCCAAGATCACAGATGAGAAATTGTGAGAGGAGATGCGAACCAAGGACGTCGACACGGGGAACATTTGTGACTCAACTTGTTATTTTAACACGTTGGGCCTTCCCCAGAAAATGATAAATGTGACAATTAGAATCTAGAAGTGGATTTATACTGGGTGCAGTTGGGACTAGGACAGTTACTGGAAGCTGGTGAGAAAATAAAGGGAAAACTTTAGAGTTGACTATTTTTGTTTCCTCTGGTTAGGGTGATGCTTAATATTCAGAGCAGTTGGCACCACTTCTTGGATGATCCTTTGCTGAGAAGATGTCTCTTCTGAAGAATTATGGTGATGGGAAATAAATCAAGGTTTAGCCAATTATATTTCCTTGGGGGTAAATAAGTCAGGGGGCAACGTAGATCTTAAGTTGCCTAAGAAATTTCAGCCAATGAGAGCCAATGAGAGACAGCTGCAAGAATTTAAGTCTAAAGACACTGTAAGAAGTTACCACGGCAGACATGTCCCCAGGACTCTTAAAGGCTTCTGCAGAGAGCTCATTAACTCAGTTTTTAATGTTTCAAATAGTCCTTCATCCAAGAATAAATCAGATAGAATTCAATTCATGCCAAACACAGGGTATCTGAGCTGGCTGATGGTGCCTTAAGCCTTGGGGGCCCTTGGTAAATATTAAGCAATCTACTCAAGCCTGCGCTTTCAGTGGGTCAAAGTGCTTAGCCCATAAAGCATTCATTTGTATGGTGTGTGGCCAAAACAAAAAGCAAAGTTCAAGGCACAGAAGATTAAAACATTTTCTCTAAGCAAACAAAAAAAACCTCCCCAAAACCAAGAGCAATAAAAAAATCCCACATATTTTTTTCAAACACCCTTTGAAAGTTGTCTGGAAAAAAAAGATAAATAAGCAGGAAATACCTTTTGGCAACTATGGGATGAGTTTGATAGACAAGAGTTTTTAATTCCTTCATACAATTTAAAGACAAGAGATAAACTAGTGACTTGACGATTTAAGCTCATTAATTTCAAAAGTCATAAATTTTATGATTTCCAGAAAATTATGCATGTGTATTTTGCTAGTGGCAAGTCTGAACTTCCATGCTTAGAACAAAGAAATTAGAAAAATGTGGTAGCATCCTGCTCTCTAATATACACCGTTAAAAATGTGTGATTATTTTCCATTTCTTATAAAAGTCCCAAACTGTGCACCCTATTACTAAGGATGGATGGAGTTAGGGAAGTAATGTAAGGTTCAATCCGTGTATCCAAAATAACTGCCTTGACCTGCAAACATGAAAAATTCTACCCTAGGCTTACTGAAATAAAATAGATTCCGAGTTCAATTACGAAGGCTTTGCCACTCTTAATGCAAATGTTTATTTGCTTAAGGCTGCTTGGCAAGTCAACATTTGAAAAGTGTACGGTGGTAGAAAAATAAACCAGGGAGGCAGTGAGTAGCGTTGGAAATGGCTCTAGAGGAGTCTGAACAAAATGTAAACAGACATGTGAGAGAGACAAAGAGTCCCACCCCATCAGTATCCTCAATCATCTGGTATATTACAGGAGTGATCATCATGGTACCAACCTAGGTGAGGCAATACAGTGGTTCAGGAAGGAAGCAATCACATTTTCTAAAAGTCTGCTATGTGCTGGGCACTTTATCTTTTAACACTAATAGCTAATTTTCAGTAGGAGGTCTGCAATATAAGAACTTTCCACAAATTATTTATAATCCTTACGATAATCCTATGAAGGAGATGCTGTTACCTCCATTTTGCAAATAAGGAAAGCTGAGCATTGAAAAGATTAACTAACTTGTTCTATGTCACCCAGGCAGTCAGCAAATCAGAACTCAAACTCAGTTCTGATGCCAGAGCCCACATTTCTGCTTTGTCCTCTGCCTAAAAACAAGATATAATTATTTGATGTGATTTATACTGCTCTCTGGGGAAAGGGCTAGCGCTCATGTGAAAAAATACAAAGATGAAGTAAACAAAAGAAATCAGCTTCTACAGGTTACACCTTTTAGGCAAACAATTGAGAACACAGGTCATGGAAAACTCTATATATGAGGATATTATAAGAATATTAAAAAATTTTTTTTGTTTTGGAGAAATAAAAAATTATAACATTTTCAATAAGATGATAGATCTTAGGTATATATAAATCTATTTGCAAATATCTAGATTTTTCATAACAGAATGCCCATTTTCAAAAACCTTACTCACTCTTCTATCTTATTTCCAGATTTATACAGAATATGCCAGAAATGGACTCTCTATCCTTTGCATGTTAGAGGTAAGCTGCCTCACTGAATATCATATTTTTAAATCCTGTGTTTGTAAGAAAAATCATTTCCCTGATCCATTTATTAGCCTGGCTATGTTTTATCCAGGAACATAGTTTTCTGCCCTCTTCATCAAGAGTTATTTGAAAGAATATCTTAGTCCAGCTGAGAGTCACTGCATGGTCCATCCCTACACACTCACAAAAGCTCAAGAGTGTGCAGGAACAGGCGGAGGGCCGGGCCGGCACTCCCTCTGCCCATGTTTGCAAGATGACAGACTGCAGAGAGGAATGACTCATGCCACAGAGTTCCCAGCCAAATTTGTGTCGCTGGACTTATAAAAACAAATAAACTAAAGCTTTTCAGCTGACTAGGGCTGCTTAAACAATTTTAATAACGTAGCTGCCCCATGACATCCCTGGGCAATTTAATCTTGAGACGCTTGGGCTATAGATAAGGTACTTGGCAAAGAGTAAATGCTTTACAACAGTTCATTATTGTAAACTGGGTTGTTGCTTCAGAAGTCACCAAGAACTATGGCTACTGTAAACAAGATGGTTAATCGCCATACAGATAATCCTTATGAGCTAGAAAACATTAATTTGAATTAAAAAGACAACACCTTAATTTCATTTAAAATTAATTTTTAAAGGGCTTGAACATCAAAAGTTTAAAAATTGCATGGTACAATTATTTCACGGACATCTCATCAAATAACATACCTTCTACTTCTTATGCTTTCCATTTCATCCTTAGTGACTACTTACTTTATATGGTTTATGAAAGCTTATGAGAAATTTGAATTCATTTATGGTTTATTTTTCTCCATAATAATCTCAATGTATTTCCAAAACAATACAGAAGAAACATCAAGTAACTTTTTGTCACATCTAGAAAACTTAAAAGAAGAGAAGGAAATAAGCTCTAACCAGGAGTATTTTGGCCTCAGCCAAATTTATTGGCTAAAAACCCATGCATTTGGAAGGTCTCAATTGCTTGTTTACTTGGTTACTTCCAATATTAATCAGTTGGGCTAGGTACATATTATTTGCAGATTGAAGCCTATTACTGCCTTTTCTAAATGAAAAGGCAAATTGCACTTGACAAGTAGAGGCATATTTAAAATGCAGTGGGATGAAATATTTGAAATTGGAACTGCTCTTGGAAAACCAGATCACATAATGATCATACCCACAGAGTTCCCCTCAAATTCAGATGTGCCATCCAATGTAGAAATTTGCCCCTAGAGACCACCCTGCCCAGTTCCAGTTGCTGGCAGGAGAGTGTGTACGTGACACATCAATGGTACTTACAGCTAGCAACCATAGTGGGTCAACTGACTCTATTCCTACAGAACAAGCTTTCTTTACATGTCCTCAGTGGAGCTGTTGGTGACTTGTACAGAAGTACCAATTCTAGACTAGAGTGGGGTGAGTCAGGGCAAGCCAGAGTTCCTTTTCCATTTCACCTTTACCCTTGGGGCAAGTCATGGTCAGGTGGCAGCCTTGGTGGAAGTGAGAAGACACAGCTCAAACTCTGCTGCCTGCTGTCTTCACCCATGTCTTTGCCCACCAATACGTCAGCCTCTCTACCTCCTGGAAGCATGAGCACTCTGATTACTTTAAGGAACCAGAAATCAAGCTATTTGTACTGCCGTTCGAATCTTCTGGTTTTAAATCCATTTGTTGTTTTCTGTGACTACAGCCCTTTTCAATAAAGCTAACCAACATTTGCAAGATGAATAACACACTCATAATTCCTTCAACGAACGTGTACCGAGCACCAGTTGTATGCCAAGGACTGAAGCACGGCTGAGGGTATGAAGCTGACTCGAACGGCAGAGCCCTCACCTTCCAAGAACCTTCGGCTTATTGGGAGGCAGGCCATGGGATGTCCCGTGGCCATGAGAAGTAGGGCAGAGCTCAAGGAACATGCTAGTGAGCATATCTCATGGCAAGCGATTAGGGAAGCCATCAGAGTCAGATTGGTGGTTAAGCACTTGGTCAACTAGGAGGAGGGAATGGAAAAACATTTATGTATTACACAAAGATTAATTGCTCTTTGGGTTAGAAATTGCAGCCAGGGGAGCAAACCCTGCGGTCTTTATCAACCACACTGGAATTAGCAGGGAGTGAAATAACAATTCCTTGAGCTTTCCTCCTCAAAGGGTACATGCTAATGTTCAGGCTTGATATATCAGGCTACTGTGCAGTCCAGTGGGCTCACCTTTGGGTCCTGGGCTCTGGTTGGCCAGGTTCAAAGCTCGCGATTCCACCTCGAACTGAGAGACAGTCGGAGAGTTGCTTGAGCTCCTGTTTACTCGTCTGCACTGGGAAGATGAGTGCATGTAATGTGCTATGGAGAGTTTCACTTGTCAGGTAGTCTAGAGTCTGTAAAGGATTTCCCACAGCAATACCACTAGATTGCAACAAGCGAAATGCTTCCAGTCCTGCTGGGCTTGTAGGAAATCTCTAAGGGGTACAGTGAACGAAAACAGAAAGGGTGAGTGGTGGTGAGAAATGGGCAGACTACGAGTGCCGTGGGGCCAATTCCTGAGATGAGAAGCCCAAGTCTGAGGATCAATACAAGGCAAAGGAGGTAACCAGAAGACCTACTCGAAGCCAGCATCCTTAAAGGCACTAGAATAGCCTCAGGCCACACAAACAGGTGGAGAACCAGATTCGCTCTGTGGACCTGGTCATAGTTTACTGATCAATGAAATAAGATAACAATTAACAAATATAACTGCTTCCTGGTGTATAGCATCTTTCCTCTTATCTAATTTTATCATACATATGTAGCTGCCTTATGATGTACAAAATCTTTCCCATGTTCTTATCTAATTGATCCTTACACCAGAATTGCCTTTATCCTGTCGGATACAGTGAACCTCTAGTAAGACATGAGTGTCAGGAAATTAAGGTTAGGCCTAAACCAAAGGAGAATAGACACATGCTAAAGGTTTATAGAAGAAGGAGATGGAAAAGTTGAAAAACTAATTTTGGGTGTCACCACTAGCATCAATTGAACTGAACACAGAAGTGAAACAGGTCGTTTGGCCTAGCCGTGCCATGTTTCCTTTCTTCCATGCATGTGTGTCCAGATGCGGATAAAACCTGTGAGTCCACACTGCTGATGTTCACCTTGATTATGCTGTTTTCCAGGCAACAGCCAAGATGAATAGAAGATTCATGTGTACCTGACTCACAAAGTCCAAGCCCTTCCAGCAACATAGGCCTGGACTATAGCTTGGAAGATCCCTCATTTCACCCTTGAATTTTTTTCTTTTTGAGTTGGAGTGTCATTCTGTCACACAGGCTGGAGTGCTGTGGCATGGTCATGGCTATCACGGCTTCCACCTGCTGGACTCAGACCACCCTTCTGCCTCAGTCTCCTGAGAACTCACCGCCACTCTCTAAAGACATCTTATTTGTTTGCACCGGAAGACACAAACAAAGAAATGCGATTCCAGGAAAGAGAAGAAGAAAAGTGGACACAGAGGAGGAAATGAACATCATATCAGCCATGTGAGACACAGGGTAGACACTGCGCATGCCACATCTGACTGAAATATCATGACTCTGCCTGGAGGTGTGACTCTCATTTTACAAAAGAGGAAATGAAGATGAAACAACACATGCCAGGTCCTCGAGCTCATGAGTGGCAGAGCTTGGGTTTGAACTCATGTCTACACTGGCTTCAAAGTGCCTTTATCACACATACTGCTTCCAAAATAGGGGGAAAAGATGGGTAGAAAATAATCAATCAACTGCCATCCTGAGAAGTCACAAGCTAGAGGTCTGTCTATTCATTTGTTTAAACCTCACACTGCAGCTGTATTTTACCCCTATGCTGGGTTACTTTTTAACATTTCTCTCCTCTCTACAACAACAGTTTTCAACAACAATCATAAACAAATATAGTTCACATTTAACTCAAATTTGTACTTACCAAACAAAAATATTTCACCTCACCAGTGCACCTCACTCAGTTTCACAGCTTCACATTTAAAACATCAATGAGAAGTCTAGATTGTCACACACAGTATGACAGAACCGGAGGAACTGAGATGTATTGCTACTATATAATCATTGGCCTACCATTGTGGATTCTGAATCTATTTAAATGCCCAGTATGTAGTAGCCCAAAGGATTGGAGACACAACCTGTACCCAAAGCACTGGATATCATTTCAAAGTTTTCGGAACTAACACTGGAAACTAACATGGGCAGCCAAGTTCCAATGTGCTGGGAGTTCCAAGATAACTGGGAGTTCTCCAAATTGACTTTCATGGGAATTTATGTTTACTAAAAATAAGCAGTAAAAGGTGCTAATTTGGAGCTGAAATATATATTAGTAAAATTCAACATTAACTGCAGCCATTGTTTAGAACTTAGATCAACACAATATATTTTTCAGGGGGATGTTTTACTACTGAGATTGTTTAGAACGGGGCGTGATGATAATAGAAAGTCAACTGACTTTATATCAGTTTGATCGTTGCTTTAAAATTCTTTTTGAGCTGGGGGCAGAGGCTCATGCCTGTAATTCCAGCACTTTGGGAGGCCGAGGGAGGACTGCTTGAGCCCAGGAGTTTGAAACCAGCCTGGACAACACAACAAGACTTCGTCTCTACAAAAAATTTTAAAAAATTAGCCGGGTGTGGTGGCACGTGCCTGTAGTCCCAGCTACTCAGAAGGTGGAGGTGGAAGGATTGCCTGAGCCTAGGAGGTCGAGGTTGTGGTAAGCTCTAACCCTGCCCCTACACTCTAGCCTGGGTGACAGAGTGAAACGTTAACTCAAAACCGAAATTCTTAGATAATTTTCTCCCTCATTGTCTGCAGTGCCTGGAACAGACCATTCCCATTATGTTGCCCTAGGGATGCCACTGACTTCCCTAGAATGTTTATTTAAAAAAAAAAAATGCCAAGGGCGACTCTTCCTCTGGCTCGCCTCATGACTTCACAGTGTCCTGAGGTCCTCCTTGCACTTTGCTGTCACTGGCTTTATCGTGACATTGTGTCAAGATCATGGCAGGGCACGTGTGAAGTGTGCACGTAAGTGTGCGCTAAAAAGCAGAAGAGAAGGTGCTTCAGCATTAAATACGGCACGCAACATAGCTAGCAACCCACAGAGTGTCTTCCTGAGAGGACCAATGCTCTCCTGTTCTAGAACGTTCTCCAGTGACTCCGTTAAGTCTGAGGAAAGTCGTCTGAATGAAAATGGATAACGACAGGGAGGGCCAGGGAATCACACCAGGCATGATGCCATGCTCCAAGCACCGTACCACTACTTTCTTATCAATGCCGGCTTTACTTCTCACAAATTCAGATGGGCATGAGGGCTCCCAGGCTGTTTTAATTTTAGCTTTGGCCTCCGCTGTGGCTCCAGCTTGGGTACAACGGCATGGCTGGTCAAGATCCCGACTGAAATCATCATTTGATCTTAGGCCAAGTTCCCCTTCCACTCGTTCTTTAAAGAGGTTAATGACTTAACATTAAGCTCTGCTTGTATGTAATTTTCAAAAGCGCCCAAGGAAACAGAGACTATTATTAGCCCCATTTATGGATGAAGAAACAGAGGCTTGAGGAGGGTAAGAAACTTGCATGAGGTCAAGGAACCAACAGGCAACAGAGCTGGTACACCGAGACTGTTCTAATTCCTAAATCCATGTATTTATTCTGTACACTATATTTCTGAACAATAGAGAGGTTAGAAATCCTGTCTGTAACAGCCAAACATCCAAAGTGATCAACTTAACTTAATATTAAAATACCAAAAAAAAAAAAAGTTCACGTTTGTCTCTTTGCAACACTCATGAAGATATTTTTACCCAAGAAGCCTGGAAGCCCTAGGTCACAGCACCCAGAGCAAGAGGCCACAGAGAAGACCAAATAGACAACTATGGAACATCACATTAGGTTTTTTTTTTTTTCTTGAGTTGGAGTCTCACTCTGTCGCCCAGACTGGAATGCAGTGGCCGCTCCCGGCCACCGCAGCCTCGACCTGCTGGGCTCCGGTGATCCTTCCACCTCAGCCTTCCGAGTAGCCGGAATTACAGGTGCGCGCTACCACGCCCGGCTAATTTTTTGATTTATTGTAGAGATGAAGTCTCCCCTGCCCAGGCGGGTCTCGAACCCGCGGGCTCAGGCAATCCACTCACCTTAGCCTCCCAAAGGCGCGGGATTACAGGCTGAGCCATCGAGCCCAGCCACATTAGGTTTAAGACACAATTCCTACCATTTGTTCAGCCAAAAGGTGAAGAAGACCATATTCCCTGAAATGCACTTGATGGAGATTTCATGCCATTAATAATCATCATTTGCAAAAAAGAGATTAGCACTGCATTATTTGGGAAGTCATCATCTTTAGACTTTACTTGAAAGCCTCTGTAGAATCGGCCGACAATGCTGGAATTACTCACGGTCACCTTTCCATGCAGATCGCAAAGTGAATGAGTATTACCCAGAAAGGCAGAGACAGTTTAGCTTCTAGCACCTTCCTTAAGGAAGAATCCAGTCTCGACTCCTCTCCTGGGTCGTGTCCTCACCTGTGCTGTGTCACAGAACATCAGCAGAAGCGTCTCTAGGCTGAAATCAGGGCACTTTGGAAGCCGGTGGCCAACAGAACCCTTGGAAGCACTGACATTTTCTTCTATTAGTCTACAGCTCCATTTTAAAGAATGGCTCTACATACATTTCTGGGAGTTCAGCCTGCCTTTGAAATTTATGTTTTGTTAAAAGCATATACAACTATGTGTGTCTAAGATCTGGCAGGAGTGACACTCACTCTACTTCTTGAAGGAAAACTGGTTCAGTTCATGCTCTGCACATTATTTCTCTGTCCTCTCTACACGCACTGGGAATGACCAGGCTGCCACTTGCTGGTGGCATGTTTTGGTTCTCAAAGTTCCTTCACATATACATTTGGACTTCCACACAAACAGGTGGAGCACATATGGGAGGAACTATCTTCCTTTTTTTTTTTTTTTTTGAGTTGGAGTCCCGCTCTGTTGCCCAGGCTGGAGTGCAGTGGCACGCTCATGGCCACCCCAGTGTCAACCTGCTGGGCTCCAGTGATCCTTCCGCCTCAGCCTTTCAAGTAGCTGCGACTACAGGCACATTACCATGTCCAGTTAATTTTTGATTTATGGCAGAGACAAGGTCCCGCCAAGTTGCCCGGGCTGGTCTTGAACCCGTGGGCTCAGGCGATCCACTCGCCTCGGCCTCCCAAAGTGCTGGGATGACAGGCTGAGCCACCAAGCCTGGCTGTCTTCTATGTTAACAGATAAGAACACTGAAGCTTCACATGTTTATTAGGAGAGCTGGGTCTATAATTCAAAGCCTTCTACCCGTTGATATGCTGTTAAAACATTCTCCCTCTCCCCACACATAAAAAACGTGTTTATAGCGTCTGCTGATTTTCAGGTATAAAGATTTCCACCACAGCGAACCTCTAGCTACCAACACGATGTTACTACATGCAGAGTTATGCAGAGACGTGCAGAATTGACTCTCTTGAGCCAGTACTGCTATCTCCAGCACAACATGGGATCCTTCACCTCCTAGCCCTGTGTTCTTCATACTTCAGCAAATTCAGGATTTATGATGCTAATTTGAAACTAGTATCTAGCCCCATGTCCTAGCCCCCTTAAGATTGTAAGCATTTGCAGTATAGAGCTACCCTATGGAAAAATCAGCCAGAGCCATTTTTTCTGCATATGTTGACATGCTCGGGTTTTGAGGCCCCCACCCTGGTTACAACCGAATGGACCAGAGAAGATGGCTCTGAAAAGATCCAAGGCTGTTCCTTCATACAGGGATGAGTTGAAGACCAGCAGCTCCTTTCAGTTCAATCCCACTGACATGACATCTTCTAGTCAAAGAGCTCCAGGCCTTTCCCGTGCTTGCCTGACTATCTCCATTTCACAGATAGGGGTTGCCAAAGCCCAGGAAATTAAAGACATGCTCAAAGTGACAAGGCACATGACAGCTGGAGTCATGAGTAGAGGTGACGGTCATGACTGGGTGCTTCCTACTCCACTAGGATGCTTTGTTCAAGCAAAGACTTCTGGAAAACATGCCAGAGAGTTCAGGATGCCATCAAAAGCAATAAAGAGTATCAGATGCCGGGAACGTTGTGGGCCAACAGACATTCTACAGAGTTTGTGTTTGCTGTGGTTTTCAGACTATGCCCTACGAAGCCTCAAGCTGCCCAGAGGCCTCGGCACCAAGGAAGGACATCCCGCCAAGGGGCAAAGATTCTGGACCTCCCCACCCCCAGCGAATGGGAATTAAAACACCTCTGCTTTCATCTGTTCTATATATTGGGTGTCAGATTAAGCTTTCTTTTGAAGAAAGGGTTCCATGACTTAAAAACAAAAGTTAGAAAGCCCCAGCAAAGGCCAAAGTCTAGATTGTTAATTTTCAAACAAAGCTCCTCAGTCGGTCCTGGTTATTAGCTCTCATAAACTAAAGGGAGCCTTCAGGCCACTCTCTTCTCACGATCTAGAGAGATAATGCATGTGCAAACACACTGAAAACAAAGACGGGGCATGCAAACTAAAGGCAACACCTCCTTTTTCCCAGGTCGGATCCTTTCTGGAGGCAGTGGATATTTCAGTGCTGTGCATGGCAACATTATTGGTGTCTTTTCCATCATATGACTTCCCAAACAACCCAGACACGCCAGGTCCTCAGCTGACACCTTGGAGGCCAGCCATGACTCCTGGCTGCCTGGATAAGTGCACAAAGGTAGCCACGTTTCCCACACTCGCTGGGGTGACATTGTCAGGGCCATACCGACCTCTGACAAGGTAGCTGGGAATAAAGTGAACAAACTCTGGGTTTTTAGACCTACAAACATGCAGTCACCTTATCAGGCATTTCAGATGGAAAAATGAAGCAACAAAGGGAAATGTCTTCTTAAGTAGGCAAAATAATTTGATTATTTCAAGTAGAAAAGAGAGACACAGGGGATACACCCAATCAAAGAGTGTAGATTTAGTTTGTACTGTACTGTGTTAGCTTAAGCTCTTCTCAGAACAAATATTAAATACGGAATATTTTCAGAGACAACTTTCTAAGCTTATAGATGAAGACAGACCTATTCTCAAGCACATATTTAAAATAAACATTCATCCTGAAGCTGCAATGGAAAAAGCACTTAGCAAGAAAATACATATAAAAATATTGTTGCCATTATGCTTTAAAGTATTTAAATACATGTATTTATGTATAAAATATTCAAATATATGTTTGCTTATGTGTGTGTATTTCTAATGTCCTTTTAAAGACTACTAAAATGTTATATAACTTTTTGCTGAAATAAAAAGACTTTGAAATTGATACTATGTCTTAAAAAGAATTAAATCATTTCAAAACTTTCAAACCATATAAAATGACTGTGAATTACAGCATCTGTGGAATCAAGGTTGAAAATACTTGTACATATTAGAATAAAGGTTCATAAATCATTTAAATTTATCTGGATTTTAATGAGGATATAAAATGAACACAAATAGGAATGAAAAGTAAATTGAGGCTAAAATTAAGTTTTAGCTTACCAAGTCTCTTTGTTTCATTTTCTTTTACAATTATGTGCACTAAGAGAAAATACCCAAATCATTTTGGTTTCTAATAAATATGACATGTGAGCATAGCTGTCGGTGTCTTACTAAAAAATCCAGAACGTAGGCAGAGATGGAAAATATTCCTCTCAAAGCTTAAGTTTCACCATACTTGCCAGGCATGTAAAAAGTTAATCTTTAGCAAAGCTAATGTGCTTAAAATAGTTAGTCTATTGTTCTCAACAAGTTATAAACCTGGATTATAAAACTGTTAAACACTAAAGATACAAAACTCAAATACACTAATTCTCTGTCATACATTGTCTTTCCCCTGCATGACTTTTCTTTTAAAAAGGCTTAGATTTTATGATGGAAGAATTAAAAAAAGAAGAAAAGAAATGCAAACTTCTATAAGGGAGGCCAAGGGCTAACAGCCTTATTTTCAAGTAGCATACACTATGTTTCTTTTAAATAACACTTTTGGATTTGGTGGCTTTGTCATAATGACTCATGTTCAAACATTTTATTAATATTACACTGCGATATACAGAACAAAAAAAAGAGAGAATCTACCTCAGGGAACATGGTTTAATGTCATCAAAAGCTAAGTCTTCTCAGTGTGGCGGTTTCTGAAAGAACTAGAAATTGACCTTCCATATGACCCAGCAATTCCCCTATTGGGAATATACCCGGAGGAACTCAAATCATTCTACGAAAAAGATACCTGCACATGTATGTTTGTTGCAGCTCTGTTCACGATAGCAAAAACATGGAACCAAACATGTTGCTCATCGAAGCTGGACTGGATAAAAAAAATGGTACATAGACACAAAGGAATATTATGCAGCCATAAAGGACACGCATATGGACTTAGCAGCAACTTGAATGGATTTAGAGTTGATCCTACTCAGTGATCTATCACAGAAACAAAGAACAGAGTACCATATGTTCTCACTCATAAGCGGACCTTGAACAATTATCATACTATAAGAAAGGGATTGGCAATAGTGGGAAACTGCCAGGGGAGGGGGCTGGGATTGGCAGTTGAGGGAAACTGCTAGGGGAGGGAGGGGCATACCTCATCAGCAGGATTATCTGCATAATCAACATTTGTATACCTAACCCTGAATCGTACCCCATATCTTTATAATTTAAAAAATATATAGAAAATACAAAAAATAAAAGATAAGTCTTCCATATTACTACTTAGTCTTCCATGTTACTACTGATAGAAAAATAACAGGGGCTGGAAAATATTCTCAACATTATCACAGCCCTGAAAAGTTGGCAGTTTTATCTCACTTTACAGACAGGCAACCCCAAGCTGAGGTCTACTGGGATTTGAATCCAGATCTTCTGACATCAAATACTTTTCTTTTCCTATTTCTGCAAAATTGTTTCAATAGATATTTCCAAATCCCCATCTAAAAGAAAATAAGGATATAGTTTATAAAATAGAGACAAATTTAAAAAGGCATATTAGTTTTTCAGCAAGGATTCACCCACAGATTAAGTTACCAGCTCCCGCAACTCATTTAAAGAGACTAAACTTGTCCTCAGTATTTTAGAAAACTTTCTGTAAAAATAAAGTGGCTTTGTAGATAGAGCCAAGCTTGGTGAGTGATCAAATTTGGGCTTCAGTTGCAGTATCACAAAAAAAGGCCTGAAGTGTGCCTGTAATGGAGAAAGGGGTATAAACAACTACAAACATGGATAAAAATATCTGAAGCAAGAATTTAAGGCACTGGACAACAGAACCCAACTGTGATCCTTGAGAGGAGAAAGACACAGGAGTGAGTTCCACATTTACCTTGGACTTCTGCCTTGGGGCACTTTTCAAATTTCAACTCAGGGAAGTGGAACCCAAACAGAGAGCAGCTGAGGGAAAGAAACTGAGATTAGATTTTGGGGTGGCAGGTATGGCAGGAATTTGTGGGGTGAGGTATTTGGAGAAGAAACTGCACAGAGAAAGAGCTCCAAAATACACACTGGGGGTCCCTTGAGCCCTTAGACAAACATTAAGAAAATCATATACAGACCTACCCCAAACAGCAATTCTGTAAGCACAAAAGAGTGTTTGAGGGCTGCATAATGCCAGGAAATGTTGAAATCCCAACCTGCCTGAGAAAAAAGACCTTGCTGAACATTCTCAAGATTCAGCTGAGGCACCATAAAGGCAATGTCTTAAGGACAACGCCAGTTCTAGGACAAGGCCACTGTAGATTTCCCCTAACAATTCCTAAGACCAAGCCTCGACTAGTTCCAGTTGAGCTGCCAGAAAATTAAATGCCTGCCAGAATAAAAGTCATCATTCTTTAAAGGAAGACAATGATAGCCAAAGTCTTAACATTGCCACTCCACAATGTTCACCATGAAGTAAAAAATTACTATACATGTGATCTGGTTTAAAAATTACTACGCATCTGAAGTGAACAGTTGTTGTTTCTGCCTGCCCAGCATGTCTGTCTCCTACTTCTAAGAACACAAATTCATAGCAAGAGAATCCTTCTTTCCTGAAGGGAACATATTCCATTTGGTTCAGCCAGGGCTCCCCATTCTCACCATCAGCCAAGTGACCAAAAGAAATGGAATGTCCTCCGTCTTGGGCACAAGGCTGGGCACATGACCCAAGTTGGGCCAATGAGGGTCCTCCTTGGCATTTGTCTGTCAGAATGTCATTCAAGCTAGTGTGCTGTGGGAGTAGGGTGCTGATGGCATCAGCATGCTTCATGAAGTGAGTCTGTTCAAGAGATGGAAAAGCAGAGATGTGGCCATGATGGCATCACTTGTGCCCTTGGATTTAGCCCTGTCCAGAGGATTTCACAAATCTGGATTGGAGAGGTTCAGAGGTGTTTTAGTTCTGGATTATGAAGCAATAGGAGTTCCGATAGAGTTCTAGATGCCCAAGCTAGCATGCGTGCTACGCTGTGACCTGGAAAGTAACTTCCTAATGAGGGAATCAACATTTGATAGCTGGAAAGTGATAGTCCCGGCTCCTTGTTAAAAAGCTGTGTTATCTTGGGCCAATCTCTTCCCCCCTCTCCTTTGTACACTGAGAAGAGAGACCTTCTAGGGCTCTTTCTAGCTACAAAATTCCACAAGTCTATGAAATAAGGGACTTCCCAAAGTCATCTAGATAACAGGTTAATGCTAATTTATAAAAGTGACTTATTCAAGCCAACAAAGAAAAGGTGTAAAATGAGAAATGCAGGACTCCAAGACGAGCTTGAAGAAAAAGCTCATATAGCCTCTCAATGCCCCAATTTGTTGATTCTTTGACCAATTTTTCTCCTCTTATTTGCAAAGTTGAATTAAGTCAATTCTGTCATCTAGGTAATTTGGGCTCCACAGAAACTCACTGTGAATAAGACAGAAACCGAATCGGGCAAGGGGCTTATTGTTTTCTCTCAGCCCAGCTGTCACTGAGAGAGTTTGAACTAATCGCACTATTCCCACTTCTTAATATGTACAATTCCTCCCAAGGATTTAGGACTGACGTTAAGAATAAAAAGGAAAAAGGATTATGCAAGTATTTGAATCAATGCAGTAAAATTCTATTTGTTCACTGCTTCTGCATTTGCTAGGATTGCCAGAGAGTCCCATAGTGAATGGGCACTTGCTTAGATCTAATTGTAGCTCTTGATTTGTTTTAATGAAAACATATGTTTAATGGGACATTCCTATCACATTTGAAACGAGACTAGGCAACCATTTTTAAGCCTTGCGATCATGGAAGGCTAGTTCTTAGACCAAGTGAGAACTATGCGTGAAGACAAAGCCAGGCGACCTATTAAAACACTGGTTATCTGTTTTTTGCCACGATGGCACTGGAGGTTGGGCAGATAGGGGCCATGGAGCCTCTCCTCTTCAGAAGGGGAGCAGCTGAGAAGGAGTTTTAAGGAGGCATGTGGAAGGTGCCGCAGATAGGAAACCAATGAACTGAGGGTTTTGAGCCCTCGTCTCCCCCAAGAAACTCATTAATAAAAATGTGTGAAATCTTTTTTATTTATCAATTCTATTCTAGGAAACAAACTTTATTAATAACAGATTTTACTATATCAATTTTATTTTCATGTGTCTTTTGATAAAGGATATTAGAGAAAAATCTAGAAAAAAGATATAAGGAAGAAAAAATAACTCACCAAAACCCACAACTCAAATATATCTCAGTTTTACCAATTAGTTATATATATTTTCCAGTCTTTTTTTCTTAATGCCAGCATCATTTGAAAGCACTTTATAATCATCAACATTTAAACCTTTTAGCAACTCTATGAGGTAGGTTCTATTCTTGCTTTACAGATGAGAGTCACGCAGCCTTGCCTCCTAATTCCAAAGCCTGTGCATTTAAGCACTATACTGCCTTGGATGCATATATATAAATTGCATATATATAGCACATGTGTATACACATGTGCATATATAGCTCTACATTTATGCCTGTATTTATGTGTTCGTTTCTACATTCATACCTGCACAGATTTGTATAACTGTACCCTAAATGTTATAACCACACATAGCAATTTATAATTTACATTTCTCACATGTCAAACAGAGGTTCCTAATTAGGTCACAGAAAGCCACAGACTGACAGATAAGAAACGTCACCTGCTGTTTGTTTGCTGTTGAGCTCCCAGAAGGGACTGTCAGGAGTACAAAATCTTGAGAACATCGTCTGACATGAGAAAGGACCGTATCAATCCTGACTAAGGTTACTTAAAGTGGAAAGGTTTTTGAGCAATAATAGGGCATATCTGGGTGTTGGTTGTTCATTTTTTTTTGAGCCTCTTACCCCAGGGAAAGGCACTGCAAAGGAAATCCCTGACCAGTGTGAAGATTCTGTGACAGATCCCTGTAATTCCGAAAGCTGACTCAGCAAGTAGACTTGACCTCTCCACTCTGCCCCACAGGGTTGAGCACGGTCAATGGATGCCTTAGAACGTGATGTCTCACTCCTCCGCTTCACCATGTCACTCCACGAGGAATACGTCAACTGGGATCCTCGCCATTCCAGTAGCTAACAGTCCACAAAAAACTAATGCTTGTTCTCTTTTAACCATGCTACTTCCAGTTCCTCCTTTATCCCTTTTTAAAAATCATCGTCACCACCATCATCCCAGTTTCTCCAGAGCAGAAACACACAGACCCATCTTTTACACTCCCTTCTTCACTCTTTCCTCCTCTCTCGTGTATCGAATTTCATAAATTCTTCCTTTCTGATATTTTGGCGTTGGTCCCTCCCTTTACCTACCCATCGCCTTGACCTTGGTCAATGTTCTTATGATGTTCGTATGATCATGGCCTTCGTTTCACTATGAGCAAACTAAAGAGGGGAAGGGGTCGCTATTACAAGTTATTCTTGCCAGGCTCGGTGGCTCAGCCTGTAATCCTGTGCCTTGGGAGGCTGAGGTGAGTCGATTGCCTAAGCCCACGGGTTTGAGACCCACCTGGGCAACTTGGCGAGACCTCATCTTGACAATAAATCAAAAAAAATTAGCTGGGTGTGGTAGTGCATGCCTGTAGTTCCAGCTACCTGGAAGGCTGAGGCGGAAGGATCGCCGGAGCCCAGCAGGTCGAGGCTGCGGTGGCTGGGAGCGGCCACTGCACTCCAGTCTGGGCGGCAGAGTGAGACTCCAACTCAAAAAAGAAAAACAAAAACAAGTTATTCTGAGGCCACAGGTTTAATCTCGATTGTCCTGGACACACCAGAGGGATGTCCACTGCTTATGAAAGCCCCTCATGCCCCCTCCCCATCTTCCTTTTCCCACCACATCCCTCAACATAATGGGTGGGCTTCCTGCTAGGGTCTTAATTAAAATCCAAATCCAGGCTTTATGCTACATTCGGAATAACTTCCAGATTCCTCAGTCAGGTCTTTATCATCTGACCCCACCTCAATCCTGTAAGTTCGTCTCCTGCGACTCTTTTTCAAGACCTGCTATCTCAGTGAAATTGTGATACTTGGTGTTCGCTAAACATGCCAGGCATACTCTGTCCACCAGTTTTGGGTTTGTATGCTTCCTGTTCTTTGCTACCATGGAATTCCCATGACTTTCAAGTCCATTCCTCTTGGCACACCAGCTCTAAATACTTAACCATAACTTCCTAGAATCACTTGTTCTACCTTTTGAGTGCTCAGAATATATCAGCCTATTCTTTTGCCTCTGTGAAGACATATAATGCTGAGAATAATTTACACCTAGAAAGAACTGTACAGTTCACAAAACACTTTCTAATACATTATCTGACTTGATCCAACACCCTCCCAAAACAAAACAACAAGAACAACAAAAAACAGAAGGCAATTTTTGTTCCCATTATGCAGATGAGAAAGCTGGATCCAAAAAAGGCTAAAAGATACAGCCAAGGTCACATAGCCAAAATTCTCTTCTCCCAAAGTTAGCAAAATGAATACAATTTTCAAACATTAGCTAAAATATATCAACAACGTTCAAACAAAAGAAGTACAATCTGGTAAAGCAATATTTGAAAGATCATAGCCAGGGAAAGATAAATATAACAATATAGAGCTCTATGAGTAATTTCTCTGTATCTTCAAAGCAGTTCTAGGAGAGAAAAGCCCTTCTAGGAGAGTTGAACAACTCTTGAGGCAATCTGACAAATGCCTTACAATCCAGAGGACAGCACTCTGAGGGGTCAGTAGGCAGCATAGACTGTAAAGATTTCTACAAAATGGGTTTTTAGAGTAGACATCCTGATCCCCTACCATCACAGTAACCCACCTAAGGCAAGAATGATTCCTTGTACGGTGACGCTTCAGCAGGGGAAGTAAGGACATACGACTAACTTTCTATCAAAAACAAAAGTTTCAAATCTCTCTCCAAATAAGAAATAATTTAAACCCAAGAGTTCCCACTGATAGGACTGAAATATAATCCCGTTTTTAAATAGATAGATCCCAGTAAAAAATCTTAAGTAAAATAGCAAAGAGCAGAGCCCAAATTAACCAGCTATGACTATCTATAAGCCCAGCTGAAGCCTCTTAAGCAAAAGAAAAATCCAGTCATACCCAGACCTCGAACTTTAGTTCTAAGAGAAGATAAACAGGTCTCAGAGAAGATGGGGTGACAGTCAGGTAGGATTCACGGATCTCATACCTGAGAAAAGCGATGGTCTAGCTATACTTTCCACACTGCATATGAGAAAGACAAAAATAAATGGCACAGTAACTATGCAATCATTTTTTTTCTCATCTTCCTTTTTTTTTTTTGAGTTGGAGTCGCTCCATTGCATAGGCTGGAGTGCAGTGGCATGCTCACAGCCATTGCAGCCTCGATCTGCTGGGCTCAGGGGATCCTTCCTCCTCAGCCTTCCAAGTAGCTGGAACTACAGATGCATGCCACCATGCCCAGTTAGTTTTTGTGATTTATTGTAGAGACAAGGTCTCACCACATTGCCCAGACTGGTCTTGAACCAGTCTCAGGCAATCCATTCACCTCAGTCTCCCAAAGTGCTGGGATTATAGGCTGAGCCACGCAGCCCGGCCTATGCAAACATTTAAAAAGACATACAAGAAAGAAAGAAAAGAAGGCAAGGAAGGGAGAAAAGTATCAAGCAAAGTCTGATGAAAAATATCTTCTAGAAAAAAGACTCTCAAGGAACAAAAGAAAAAAATCGCAACAAACACTTTGCCTCCTAGAAGACATTTTAAAAAGCAGGAGTTAAGTGGACCTTGAACAACTATCGTAATACTATCAGAAAAGGATTGACAGTAGTGTGAAACTGCGGGGGCTGGGGCAGCGGGGAGGTGGGATTGGCAGTACTGGGAAACTGCCTGGGGAAGGGGGTCACTCCTCATCAACAAGGATACCTGCAAAATGAATATTTGTATACCTAACCCTGAATTGTATGCCACAATTTTAAAATAAAAAATTTAAAGGTGGGAAAAAAAAACAAATAAAAAAAGGATGAGTGTGATGACAAAAATAAAGCAAAAAATGAGAGGAACAGAGAGCAGAAAGAATAAAAAAGGGTAACCATGGAGCACGGAGTGCAAAATTAAGACTAAAGCACCACTTCTTGAGAACCATTAAATAAGTTAGAAAATAAAATAAAGATTGGTAAATTTCGTTAGATGCCTTTATAGTATCTATGGCAGCTTTGGAGGTGATTGCATTTTTTTTTCTCCTTTTGCTAATCGAAGGGTTAATGTCATTAATAAACAAAAATATTTTACAAGCCAGGGAAAAGGTCATTAGAAAAATGAGGGGGAGACTATGAACCAGTTGGTAATATTAAAAATAACTACAAATGGCTGATAAACACATACACACAAACTCAAACTCATTTTAAATAGGGGCACATGGCAAAAGCATTTAGTACCCATCAGAGTGGTGAAAATTAACAACTATAATATGTCAAAGTTATTGATGGAATAAGGAACCAAGCCATCTCAAATTATCAGTGATGGTATAAATTGCTGCAACTTCATTTAAGGGCATTTTGCCAGTATCTATCAAATATTAATTGTACCAATTTTTTAACTGAGCAGTTACACTAGTGGGAATTTATCACACAGATATGTTTGCCCAACTCTGCAAATGCAAACGTTCGTATCAATATGTTAATTATACTATCATTTGAAATAGCAAAACTAAATATCTGCCCCTCAATATTAAAAAAAAAAGAAGCAGCAGCTGCAGAAAACTCTGTATGTTAATCAAGGAGATATGGGTTACAAGAATTACAGCACATTTGTACCATGAAATACAATGAGCACATTAAAAAGACATTATTGAAATGAAGGAGGGGATTCTCAAAACATATTATTATTATTATTATTTTTGAGTTGGAGTCTCACTCTGTCGCCCAGACTGGAGTGCAGTGGCCGCTCCCGGCCACCGCAGCCTCAGCCTGCCGGGCTCCGGCAATCCTTCCGCCTCAGCCTTCCAAGTAGCTGGAATTACAGGCACGCGCTACCAAGCCCGGCTGACAAAACATATTATTAAGAAAAATATGCGGCTGGGGTCAGTGGCTCAGCCTATAATCCCAGCACTTTGGGAGGCCGAGGCAAGTGGATTGCCTGAGCCTGCCAGTTTGAGACCAGCCCTGGCAACTTGGAGAGATTAATTTATTAATTTTTTAACAAATAAAAAATTAGCTGGGCGTGGTAGTGTGCACCTGTAGTTCCAGTTACTTGGACGGCTGAGGCAGAAGGATCGCCAGAGCCCAGTAGGTCGACGCTAGGGTGGCCGTGAGTGTGCCACTGCACTCTAGCCTAGGTGCCAGGGTGAGACTCCACCTCAAAAAAAAAAAAAAGAAGAAAAATGCAAGGTCAGAACAATGAGTGTAGGAAAATCCCACATATAGTAAGAAACAAACAGAGAGAAACTCTCTATAGGCAATCATTTCTAGATCATGTGGGCTTCATTCTCCAAGAGACTGAAATGCATGCACGTTTTCCCAGTCACATGCTAGCTCAAGCTAAGTTTAGTCCAAATTGCCTTCATTTCCCCCCCTTGCGAGAGCCTAACTGGATTCTAACCCAACACTTCTCGCCACTTCTGCTCAGTGTATGCTCCAACCATTCTGAGCATATGCAGTTCCTTGAATAAGCTGTGGTCCTCTTGGCATAAAGTCTCTTGCATACTCCCTTGCCTCTGTCTGGAACACCCCACTCCAGTCCAACTCAGTTTTCCATTCTTCCTTAGGATTTTAGCACAATCATTTCTTCCTCCGAGAAACTCACATATTTTTGCACTTAATTGATAAGTGTGTGATTAATATCTATTTCCTTCTGCTAGACTATAAGCTCTAGGAAAGTTGTTGATGTGTTTATCACTGAATCCTCAACAAACCAACCAGCAAGTATTTCAATCTCTTTCTCTCTCTCTTCACTGATCAACTATTACTATCCATAACCCCAGCTGAGGCCTCTTAAGCAAAAGAAAAAAATCCCAGTTAGACCCAGACCTTGAACTTCAGTTCTAAGAGCAGATAAACAGGTCTCAGAGAAGATGGGGTGACAGTCAGGTAGGATTCACGGATCTCATACCTGGGAAAAGAGATAGTCTAGCTATACTTTCCACATTGCATATGAGAAAGACAAAAATAAATGGCATAGCAACCATCCGTCCATCCGTCCATCCACCCATCCATCCATCTACCCATCCATCCATAGATCCATCCTTTCTGTATTTGTATTAAAACATCTAAAAGAAATAACTAGCCATGACTAGTATGTAGGGATTGAGACTAAGGGAAGAAATGGCGGTGGTTAGAGACTTGCTTTTTATTTTAAATATTTTAATTTGCATATGTACTAGGTATACCGAATAATTAAAAAATAATTTGTCATAACAAAACTACTACTTTCTTGTTGATGACATGAGATCAAGTGTATTTGAACAATGTCTTCAGTCTACAAAGGTAATTAATAGTATCTTAATATCCTGTCACTAGAACTATAATCATGTCTTTGAGGGACCTGTTCACTCACACAGTTCTCTTTTCTTGCCTACTCAATTCAGTTTGATTTCAAGTCTAAATAGATCTTCTCACAAGCATTCTTCTGCATGTTTGTATACTCATGCAAAGACCTCTTTTTTTCTCATGAATGGTGTTAGAAAATTCCCCCAGGAAATTCAGTCACATTGTCATAGCCTTTTCACAGAAAGGAACAATGTGTAGGAAACAGATTCTCTTGATTTGATTAATGAACAAAGAAAGGGATCTGTTTAACCTAATTCACCTTAGAGCACCTTTCCTTGATGGAACTGCCAGTTCCTACAACAATTCAAGAGGGTAAATTTTCAGCTATTAGGAAAGAATTCCCGAAATTAATAACGTAGATCACTCTTGCTCTCTGTTTCCTTTTTTTTTTTTTTTTGAGTTGGAGTCTCACTCTGCCGCCCAGACTGGAGTGCAGTGGTCACTTCCAGCCACTGCAGCCTCGACCTGCTGGGCTCCAGTGATCCTTCCGCCTCAGCCTTCCAAGTAGCTGGAACTACAGGTGCACGCTACCATGCCCGGCTAATTTTTTGATTTATTGTGGAGATGAGGTCTCGCCAAGTTGCCCAGGCAGGTCTCGAACCCGTGGGCTCAGGCAATTCACTCATCTCAGCCTCCCAAAGCGTGGGATTACAGGCTGAGCCACCGAGCCGGCTCTTGGTCTCTATTTCAACTCAACCTACCGGCTAGTCCTTTTGGAAGACTTTTTAGTCTGGAGAATTATCTCAGCAATACTATGGGCCACACCAGATCTTTCCAACTCTATATGTGGCCACCAAATGTCCTTTCATTCATTAGATTTGGTTGAAGGAATGGGCTCTAGACCTTTAGATTTGGTTTCTAAACAGATGCAAGTCTGGACTTAGAATATAACCATAGAATTTCTGTGCAGAAAGAGTCCTCTGGATTATAAGGAAAACAAAGTCTTTCTATGTTGTTTTCAGGTTTCCGTAATTGTTATAGGAGAGAGATGACCTTATTGAAGCATTTATCACATTCTGCATTCTCATGTGTTGGATACTGTCCCAACTTCTGGAGTTGGAGATAAGCCATGAAGGTATCATTCACCTCTATTGCAAAGAAATCTCATTCAGACCATACCCAGTAGAACACTTGGCCATGGGGCAATGGCAAGAAGAGGAGAACATTTAACAGGGATCTGATCCTGTGAAAATCGATGCCCTCCTTTAGAGGACAGACTCCAGACAATCATTCACCCTCAGTATAATTTCCACACTTGGTGGAATTCCCCCTTAGTAGAATTAGAGTGTGCCACTTCTGATTGCAAAAGCCCAAGGATTAGTCACTTGGATAGAAAGAGTTTCTCTTACACAAGTGACCTCTGGAAAAGAAGTCAAGAGTACTTCCTAGGACTCTAACACCCTTCAACAAATATGTTTTGGAATTTATGAAATGGAGACATTACACTTACAATCCATGCACCCCTGACCTTTGTTATGGGAGTCAGTCTAGGGGTTACCTTGGGGAGGGAGACAGATTGTGAAGAGGCAAGAGCGAAGGAGCCTTCTGGGTGCTGGAAATGTACTAAATTTGGCCTGGCTGTGGCTCCACAGCTGTATACATATGTAAAAACTCACAGAGCCACACATTGATGATGCATGAATACACCTTGATTAGAACAAAACTTAAGAAAAGGCATAATTGTTTTCTGGGAAAGAAGGCTAGGGAACTCTGCATTGAAGAAAGGGCTTTTTAATAAGCAAAACACACAATCTGATTGTCATTCTGAGGTTTAGTAAGAATGTTGTGGTATAATGAAAATTCTATTACAAGTGATGCTTGGCAGATGTCTTAAAGATAGACCTCATTAAAAGCTGCAGGACAATGAGAATGTAATTTGAAATGCTCAATTTTTTTTTTTTTGAGTTGGAGTCTCACTCTGTCGCCCAGACTGGGGTGCAGTGGCCACTCCTGGCCACTGCAGCCTCGACCTGCTGGGCTCTGGCGATCCTTCTGCCTCAGCCTTCCGAGTAGCCGGAATTACAGGCACGCTACCACGCCTGGCTGATTTTTTGATTTATTTTAGAGATGAGGTCTCGCCTGCCCAGGCGGGTCTCGAACCCGTAGGCTCAGGCAATCCACTCACCTCAGCCTCCCAAAGGCGCGGGATTACAGGCTGAGCCACCGAGCCCGGCTGAAATGCTCAATTTTTATTAACGATCGGAAAAAGACAACTGGTCACCAGACTGCTACTTGGGAGAATAAACCATGGAAACTTGTATAACAGAAATTTCTTTCCGACCTTGCCTTTGAGATTCCCCACTTATATTTAAAGAAGCATCAAAATTATTAAAGCATTACCACAGAAAAATCAAATACCCTACAATTCACACACACATGAGCGCACACACACACACGGGGCATTTGTGTTTACTAAAGGAGCAGGGAGAAGCGGGTGTGTTGTCACACACTCTAACGACTGGGGAATTGCTCTGTCCTTTTTCATCTAGTACATTCTGCCTTTAAATCCTAGAGATTCTGGATTACAGACTGTAAACATGGACCTTGCAAGGCTCTCGTCATTAAAACAGGTAACAATCCACACTAACTCTAAATAAGACAGAACTAAATAGCATCCATGATGGTTCCACAACAATAAACGTGTAAACCAAGTAGCCAACAATTACTATCAGTGGGAAACAGGCTGTGTGCCCAACTGGAACTGGCTTATGGATTTCCAGACAAAGCAGCATGCGTGAACCCTGCCTTCCTTCCAGAATATTCTGTCCAATCCTAAACGCCAGTTCCTACCATCAACTGGAGGTTCACATACCTCTGTCCACAGCCTATGGCCCCACCGCAGCTCATCTTACCTTCATGCTTCTCAGCCTAGAGAGCTTTGGTTCATACCACCTCAACGCTACCCATCCAAACCCCAGCGCTCACCTCAACTCCCAAGGAGGAGGTTCCCGAGTCTCTTCTAGACAGAGCCTCTCCTGAGGCTCAAGCCTCCACTTTCACAGTCTGAAACTGAGCTCATGATCGCTCCACAGCCCAACTTGACCTTCTTCTGCCGTTCTCAGTATCACAAACTCAAAACCCAAGCCAATGCCATGGCCAGATCATGTCTTTTCTGTCTTCAATACGTCTCTTCCTTCCATTTCTTCCTGCTTGCCCTGTCCTTGTCCTGCTTGCAAAGTGCCTAGATGATATTCAGGGGCCTCCTCCTCTCTGCCAACTGCCTACAGCCTCTCCATTCATCTGTCCACCCTTCAGAACTCCACACTGTTTGTTTCAAAATACAGATCTGACCACGGTCTTGCTCATGGCCTTCTACAGCTCCGCATTTCACATGGGACGAAAACCCCAACCCCTCATCTTGGCATTTAAGAGCATTTCCAAGGAGACTACAATCTCCTTTTCCAAACTTAACCTTCAAACCACGTTCTCACCCCTGTATGTCATGTTTTGGTCATCTTTTCTGCATTTACCCCCAAACTCAAAATATCATCATACCTTTGCAAAAACAGCTCCTCTCAGGATGAATGCTCTCCTCTTCCATGTATACCTCAACATCAAGTTCAAGTGAGAGACAGTATAAGTCTGCAACAAGACACCAGAATTTGGTTTCAGACAACCTGGGTTCAAATCCTAGTATGTGTTGGCCACCATTTTCTTATCGTTAAATCTTAGGCAAAAACCTTAACCCTGATCCAAGAGTCTCAGCCTCTTCATATCTACACGAAGAGGACAATGACAGGATTTGTACTGAAGGACTGTAGAGAGGACTAAACACAGAATTAAAGCACAGAAAACACTTAACACAGACCTTGGTACTTGCTATGTGTTCATATTAGCTAATATTGCTATTGATCTTATCAACATCATTACCATTATTACCTACTTCAGGAAAATCTTCTTGAAGTAGGTATTAATGCCTTCCTTTCCTTATCTTCCCACAGTGTCCATGGCTCTATTGATAATATCTATTGATGTTTATCAAAATATGACACATATAATAGTTATTAATGACAGCCTAATGTCCCAGGGAGGAATAGTTCTTAGCACACAACTACATCTTTTTAGAATAGGTGCACATGTACAAATGGGTTTTCAAGAGTTGGGTTTTCATGTTCTCACTCATAAGTGGACCTTGAACAACTATCCTAATACTATAAGAAAAGGATGGACAGTAGTGGGAAACTGCGGGGGTGTGGGGAGGGGGGGAGGTGGGATTGGCAGTGGTGGGAAACTGCCTGGGGAACGGGGGCACACCTCATCAATAAGGGTACCTGCACAATGAATGTTTGTATACCTAACCCTGAATTGTACCCCACAATTTTAAAATAAAAAATTTAAAGGTGAATAAAAAATTCATTTCTTTTTATCTTAGAGTGTGCGTTCCTATGAGGATTTGCTACAAAAATAAATTGCGTGCAGAGAAGGCTGGGCTTCTAGTGAGCCCTCTTCTCCTGGTAGTGGGCATGGTTACCTGATGGGTGGACACGCAGCCCCATCTGAATCATGAGGAGTGATGGTTGCCTACCCAACGCTTTGTATTTTTTCCCTTAGTTATACCATCATTCATTCACATCTTCCAAATCTACAATCACTTAGGCCTGCAACCTGGACAGAATGTTGGAGTTCTCACCTCCCCACTACTAACTGAATCTTGCAGAATCTTACTCATTTTATAACCCGACTCTCTCTGGCCCAGTTGGCATTGCTCTGGTAAATTGCTGCTCACCAAGATTCTTAGAGCTGTTACTAACTAGAGACTTCTAATCCAAGTGGCCACCCCAAACAACACTTGCGATCATCCTTGAGAGCACCCACCACACTGAAATTGCCTGCATAGCCGTCTGCATTATCAACCAAACACTAAGCTTCTGCCTCAGAGGGATCGCTTTTTGCTCCAAGTGGGTAGTGCAGTGCCTGGCACGTAGCAGGCTATCAAAAAGTATGTGTTGCAAAAATGAGCACACCATCCCATTCTGCTATAACTCCATATACGTAGGTTGAAACTTTATCCTTAATAATGCCCCAGATGGCTTGTAGGCTACACCAGTATAGCGCTGAGGATGGGTAAAGGGCTAGGAGTTCCTCAGGGAGTTTACAAATTCTGTTCCAGTAGCTTCTGTGGGAGGCATACAGGTCAGCAAAGGTAAAGAAAAAGGCCCAGAGACAGGATGGGACGGAGAAAGCAATTTATGTGAGATCACCTCTCTTCTCTTGGTATGATGCCAGACCAAAGAGGATTGAGATCTGGTTCTCGTTTTCAGGGGCAACACAGTCCACGCAGGAAAAACCACCTATCACTATGATATAGGCACCATACTGCATCACCGAAATCTCCCTTCGCAAGGTGGACTGGGTTCCCAGCAACTGGCCTCAGTGGATATTCCTTTGGCTGAAGAAAGCTTTGCCACCCAAAGCCATGCTCCTTCTCAAGCCACCCACCTCCAGTGATTGGTCCATGCAAAGGTGTAAAGGCGTGGCCCCTCTCCCGGTGTGGAAATCTCTGAAAAGTCATCTCAGTTTCAGCACTCCTTGAAGGTTGGCAGAGACATCTCCTGAGACTCCTTCACAGCCAACTTCTCCTTCTACCAAAACCTGCTTCCCTCCCTTTCCAGCCACAGACAGTGATTCCCGTAAATCTCCTTGCTGGCTAAACTCTACTTCAGAATCGACTTCCCAGAGAACCTAACCAGTAACAACCAACGATAAGGAAGACGGATGGAATTTTATTTCAGCACACACCATATCCCAGAAGCGGTCTATAGGCTAACTTTGATTCCTAGGCTCATTTGGGGTAAACTTTACAGGGGTAAAATACTGAGAACTAGGTGCCTATATATATATAACATATGTATTAATTCTCTTCAAAAAGAGGAAGCATTGGTAACAATGGGCACCAAGTACTGGAGTTGAGGGTTGGCGCTCGATTTAAACACTCTCACAGGCTCCACTGCCTACAGTCCCTGGTGCAGCCTTCCCTCACTTCATTTCTTCCCTCACTTACTTACTGCCCTGAGGACATTTGAGTTGCTGGGTCACTACTCATTCCAGGCTTTCAGCTTCTAACCTCCAGGCTGGCCACTTCCTTGATCAGCCTACCGCTTCCCTCAATAATTTATTACTCCCATCCGACTTTACCCATGGAATGGGAGCCTCTCTGTTGGCTGTTTCTGTGTAATAGTTATCTTGGTAGTTCCTCTTGAGATACCCGAGGTGGGTGGACACAGCAGTTGTTCAAAGCACGTGTGCTAAGTGAATAAAATGTTGATAGAAGACTCCCATTACCACTCGGTTATAACTGTGAGCAGTGTCTACTCTTCTAGAATATTCTGAAGGAGACTATGACTTTTTGGATGTGTGAAAATGTTCTCCTGACACACAGATAGTAGGTGGGCTCTCCTTTGCAGAAAGCATGGCCAGCAGTGGGTTCTCAGGGCTCCAGGATAAATGTGGGTTTTGGAGTAGTTTACCTGGGGAGGTAAGGTGCCCATATCATAGAACCCTTTTAATGGCTGAAGTCTCTAAGAGAAACCCCTGGAGAACTTAGCAGCGCAAAGCAGGTGTTGGCTGGGTTGCCCAAGTGTAGGTAAATGGCCGAAGTAATGGCATTTCTTGGGTAGTCAGTCAAAACGCAGAGTCGAGACTATAAAAGGGCAAAAATTCCCACAGAGGAAAAATTATAAAGTATTGTTAGACAGAATAATATGTGACTGCTGACATTTCACCTTTTATTATTATAGCAATGCTTTAAGAAAGAAACGTAGTTAAGGTTGTCAGAATTTCATTTTAACCGCCTCTTTTGAGGCTGTTAAAAACTCACTCATGCTGAAACTTGCCTTTCAGGTTCTCAGCCAGATTTGTGTTTTGTTTTTAATCCGTTGTTCTCTAATGGAATGCAAAATGCAATTCAGGGGAAAGGGCTTTTCCAAGGATCTTTCTACAGCCCGCTTCCTATCTCAATTCCCTTTTCCTCTGCCTGCCCCATTATCTGCCAAAAGGTTAGCTGTAACAACAAAAACCGCCCAAAAGATACACTCCACTGAGAGAGGATTAAAGGCTTTTGGCAGTGCTTATAAAAATAGCTTCAGCAATAAGCAATACTCAACAAGTAGGAATCTGTTCAGCCGCATTCACGAAAGGCAATCACAATGTTGGGATGCCGCAAGTGCCCCTGGGAGAAGCAGTTGAATTAACAGGTATTTTGGGAGCACTCACTGACTAAAAGGCGCAACCAACGACGGCTCCTAAACTTCTCTGCAGGTGTGACATAGAGGTGACAATCTGGTAGGAAGGAGGAACCACAGATATTGTCCCAAGGCTATCCTCACATAGTAAACCTACTGATTTTATTTAGACTGTGTGTATGTACTTGGCACTCAAAGCTCCCATCACCCTCCCCAGAAACCATCTCTCACTGATGACAATACGCTAGGGGAAGGAGGGAGGAAGCAGTGATTTTGTTGGTCAGCTACTGTGTGCCAGGCACTTTATTTATTTATTTAAAAAATCCTCATTTTCCTATATTCAGGGGGTCCAAGTGCAGGTTTCCTACATGCATATATCGTGTCCTGGTGAAGTCTGGGATTTTAGTGCCTGTACAACCCAAGTAGGTATCCCATCGTATTTTTGCAACCCTCACTCCCCTCCTCTATTGTAGTTTCCAGTGTCTGTTAGTCTACTCTGTATGCCCACACGTGCCCATTGTTTAACTCTCATTTATAAGTGAGAACATGCGGTATCTCTGTCTCTGGGTTATTTCGCTTAGGATAACGGCCTCCAGTTCCCTCCAACGTTGCTGCAAAAGATGTGACTTCATTCTCTTTCATGGCTGAGTAGTATTTCATGGTACATATATGTATATGTCACATCTTCCGTGGATAGATACTTAGGTTAATTCCATCTCTTTACTGTTATGAAAAGTACTGTGATACGCATAGGAGTGCAAGTGTTTATATATATATATAAATTTCCCTTTGGATAAATGCTTAGTAGTGGGCTTGCCGGATAGAATGATAGTTTCTATTTTTAGTTGCAAGGGACGTTATAATCATAAGGTACCATAAAGACAGCAAGAGGCTTGTGGCCCACCCCCCCTTCCTGGCTAAAACACACTTTAGATATATCCACCTGCACATAAACGGCTTTCAAACACTCCCATGCTTGCTTTGCTTATCTTAAGTGAAAGCAGCTGTCCAGCTAGACTTATTATGCTGATCAGCATATGAGATAGACCCATATATAATAGAGTGTTTGCTTTTGCAGACATCTTGCCAGATCTTTGATAGACATGTTAGGTCTTGCAAGGACCAGTAGTCTCAGAACCTGGGAAAACGCTATAATTAGCCTTTTATTATTATAAGCATTTCTGTAATACTTTCCATTTGAAAACTGCTTAACAACCAACTCTACTCTGTATGTCTCACAAGAAATCAGATAGGTCAACACTTGTTAGGTCTGTTTTATGGCCCTGAATCCTCAGGTCCAGGGTTGAAAGAAACCAAGGGCTGTGTTGTCAGCGCAGGCTTAAGACCAGCACAGCTGTTCTGTTTTTAGCCAGCCTCTCAGCCTGGTGCCCAGCTGCTCCCCAATCCTTTCCCTGAATATAGATATTATTTTTAAACTCTTGGAATTAAAAAAAATTATAGTAAGAATATTGGCCCCAATTCTCCATTTTTAGCATGCAGAACTCACAGCCTGGGCTTTCGCCAAGTATTGCTGGAATGATTTTGGCAGATCTGACACAACCCCACAGACAATTTCCCTCAGCTGGTGGAAAAGCAAAGATGAATCTTTTCAGAGGCCATTTCGCCCAGCCCGTGCCTGCAGCGGCAACCAGGGAAAGCGTGTCCCTGGAGGAGCACAGGTGCACTGCCCAGCCAGACAGAGGCAGCAGTGGCATCGTGGACCAGGTGAGTGGGGAGGCTGCTTGGTCTTGGGTGCTTCTTTGGAGGGCAGATACAGCTTAGGGACGTGCATTGTGACCCCAAGAAGGTAAGACCCCAGTGGTTCTGGCTACTCTGGAATCTTAGCCATAGTTTTAGAAAATGAGTGGCAAGATATGGCCAGAGGCGTCCAAGAATCACTCTAGTTCAGCTTGAGCAAAGGTCTTGTGAAGAGATGTCCCTTTCTCCCCGGAGGCAGGCCGTTTCATTTGCCATTCTTGAGTAATGCTGTCATCCCACATTTGTGGCAATAAAAACATTTATTATCCCACCTCATCATTTCATTATCTCTATGATATCTGTTATTAAATCTGGAGACAGTGATTCCTTGTTAAACTCACTTTTTAAAACTCATATGGTATATGTGCAACGATGGCTCAAAATATTTCCTCGTTAAACTGTGGTAAGCGCTGCTAATAATATTTCTGTCAGTACCAAGGAAGACAATTATCTCAATTTAGAACATATTTATGAACTGGGTGTTCTCTTCCGTTCCGATTCCAAACCTAACTTGCTTCTAATATTTTGTTTACTCCTCTTTAAGCTGATTGGGTCAGCTGGTCCATCTCTCCTTTTTAAAACCAAATACCTCTTCCTCTGTTCTCTCATTTCCCCCGAAGATATTTGCATCAGCATAGTCCTCACCAGCATAGCTTGCGCATGTTCCACGTGCCAGGCACTGTACTGAGAATTCTGTGTGTGCTGATTTGCCCTTCATAGTGGTGATGGTCCCTGTGTCTTAGACATGCAGATCTTGGGACACAGAGAGGTTGGCATGTGCACAGTTAGGTCCCAGAGCCACACTCTTGCCTGCTGTGTCCTCTGGCTCCTTGTAGGAGATGCTCTGCTGAGGATTGTGCTCATTCCTAAGCCCCTTTTGTGTGTGCATCTTTTCATCTGATTCTTTTTTTTTTTTTTTGAGTTGGAGTCTCACTCTGTCACCCAGACTGGAGTGCAGTGGCCGCTCCCGGCCACTGCAGCCTTGACCTGCTGGGCTCCGGCGATCCTTCCGCCTCAGCCTTCCGAGTAGCCGGAATTACAGGCGCGCGCTACCACGCCCGGCTGATTTTTTGATTTATTATAGAGATGAGGTCTCGCTGCCCAGGCGGGTCTCGAACCCGCGGGCTCAGGCAATCCACTCACCTCAGCCTCCCAAAGGCGCGGGATTACAGGCTAAGCCACCGAGCCCGGCTTTCATCTGATTCTTACCACCACACACAAGGGTGTGTTTAAACTGGAAACCCCCGTTTTATTACTTCTAAGTCTGGGAAAAATATTTAACATGTTATTACTGTTGAATTTATTGAGGGTTTTGGCTATTTTCCTCCAAGATGACACTTCTAGATTTAATTGAGAAGTAATTTTAATTTTAAAAAATTGATATATCATATTTGTACCTATATTTTGGGAGTACATGTGGTATTTTGATACCTGTATACAATATGTAATCATCAAATCAGGGTAATTGAGAGATCCATCAACTCAAACATTTTTTCTTTGTGCTGGGAACATTCCGATTCTTCTTTTCTAGCTATTTTGAAATAAATTACTGTTAATGATATTTTCCCTGTTGTATCATCAAACACTATAACTTATTCCTTCTATAGAGCTGTTTTTCTTTTTTTGTCCCCTTAACCAACTAAAGTAACATTGTGGACTTCATTTTTAAAAGTTAAAGTTGGATTCAATTGTAAGCCATCCTCAAATTACTATCCTTGGCTTCCTCCTTCCCATTATAAAGCAAAGTCCTACATTTCTCAAGGGGATGTGCTGAACTCAGCAGAAACAGGGAGTGTATTTAAATGTGTCTTAAGTTATAACTGACTGCATTTCAAATCAAATATTTTGGTCTTGACATAGTTATATGAGTAACATTTGTACGTATATGTTTAGATTCATAGATACCAGGCCAAATTCCAGAAAGGGTTTTCATAGATTTGGAACATACACTGCTTGGAATGTGTGTATACCTCTATTTTCTGCTCAATATGAAGAATAAATAGTCCATCCTACTTTTTATGATCTCAACTTATCTCCATAGTTCTTAAAAAGGACATATATGATAATGTGACCTAATAAAAATAAGTGCTAAATTACTTATTGAATTAATGTCTCTTTTGCATGCTTACTTGGAGTTTTCAAATTTGTTGTTTCCAACTGTTGACATATCTTCATCAAACAAACATTTAAGTTTTTTGTAGAAAACATCTGGACTTAATTCCATAGAAATACAACTGATAGAGATGTCACTATTTGAATCTCTACATTGTCCTTGGATGAGGTCCTTCCAAGCCTGTTACCTCACTGACCTGCAGGACATTTCAGGAAGGCCCATAAAAGAGATCAGTATTTCTACATCATGCAGAGTTCAATGAATTCCTCGAGAGGTTTAAATACCCAAGGTCACTCAAAGAACGAAGCCAGATCCCATGACTTCTTATAGAAACTTCCTCTGAACAGGGTCTCACACAACTGTCTTGCTAACAGACTATTCCAATTGACAATCACACGAATACTTTTACTGAACAATTGACCTCTCAAGAAAAGGCTTAGGGAAGCTTGGGCTTGGACTCAGCTTCTTGGCCCACAAATAGCTGCATAAACAAATTCTGGGGGCACCTGGAAGAGGTCAGTGCACAGACCAAGGTCATAACACATTCCACTGCTTAACCTGACCAAATGACATAGACCAAGAAAGCGTTTCCAAAAAACAGGCAGCAACATTTCCTCTTCACGTATTCAGACCAAGCAAAATAAATACCTGCTGTTTCAAACAGCTGGGTACTTCACTGGAATGCTGATGTGTCACCAAAGTCATGGACAGTAGTAATGTTTTCCTCAGGGTGGCAGGAAGACCCCATAGGGTGAGGTCCTAGAGCCTGCCAAAGAACAAAGGCTCTAAGACCACTGAAGGAACAGAATGACGTGGGAGACGGATCTGATGTGTCCAGCAGCAAATCCAAACGCCATTTCTGCTAACGGATCTTTTACATCTTTGGACTAAAAAAGTGCATTTTGAAACTAGGGAGTCTACCATACCTTTGGCATTAAAAGAGAGAGGAATAAAATATATTGAATTACTACTTGGTCCAGGGATTATACATAGTTTTCTCAGTTAACTCAACAATGACCTTCAATAGATATTTTTATATTTCTATAACATAGAAGAGAAAGATGAGGCTCAAATAAGTTAAATCATTCACTAAAAATTATGTCCAGTGGTTTTTACCCAAACCTGGTTTCCAAAAATAGGCAGCTATATTCCAATGTAGCTGGTAAAGCTGGGTTTTGAACTTAGGCCTGTAAAATCCTGTGTCTATTTTGCTGTCTTCTTGAGACAAAAGGGTATTTGCCTTATGGGAAGTGATGGAAGTTTCAATATGGTCTTCTACAGCATATATTAACTTGCCCTCTTCAAGCTCGGGAGTGTAGACAGGCACTTTGTCATGCTTGTCTATGAAAGACAAACTTGCCTGTGGGAAAATCAGCACTTTTAGACCTTAAGAGAGGGAAGGAACTTAACTTGTTCCTAAACTTCAGGTCTCAGCTGGTGGCCTGACTCATGGGGGTTCCCTCACTCGCTGGTGGAATTCCTACCTGCAAAGCAACATAGAACACTGGGTATGTATGATACACCCCTCTGCATTGGACATCCTGGAGGGAAGGATTATCTGCTCTTTTCTTAAGCAGTTTCAGAGAAGAACATCTCATAACATTCCCAGAAGTAATTTTGGACCTAACATTTTCAGGAATGGTCCTTCCTCACTCAAACAAGTAAGATCGTGAAGCAATGAAGCATCATAAAATAACACCTTAGCAAGGCACTTCCTGACTTGTAGGTCACACAGAGTGGTTTAAATGTATTTGTGTGGATTAGTGCAGTAAAGGAGACACAATTCCTCTGAAAGTCTTTAATGACTGATATCACTCGTCACCTAATTTCCAAGCCTACCCACCCCCAGAGAGAAACCTCAGCTTACTGAACAGAGAGACTGTCATTTTTTGGTAGTTTCAAGTGTGTGTTTAGACTTTTAGCCAGTGTATAGGCACCCTGAGAGAGAGCAGAAAGAAACTGGAATGCTCTGGCAATTCATTATTGGTGTAGATGCCTCATATGACATTCCCCATGATGTTTGTCACACAGCTGGCTTTCAGCACGATATTTACTAACCATAGGTGAGAAAGGCATTTTATTTATTTATTTAATTATTATTTTTTTAATTATAAAGATGTGGGGTACAATTCAGGGTTAGGTATACAAATGTTGATTATGCAGATACCTTTGTTGATAAGTTATGCCCCTCCCTCCCCTAGTAGTTTCCCTCAACTGCCAATTCCAACCCCAACTCCCCTGACAGTTTCCCATTACTGCCATTCCCAAGAAAGCCATTTAAAAATCTCACTCTAGGATATCCACCTGCAAAAGAATTAAGTTGGAATTCTTCCTCATACCATAGAGAAAAACTAACTCGAAATGGATCACAGACCACCTAAATGTAAGAGCTAAAACTATGCACATCCTAGAAGAAAACACAGAAGAAAAATTTCATGACCTTGTGCCATGCAAAACCTTTTAAAATATGACACCAATGACACAAGCAACAAAGACAACATAAAATTTGACTTCGTCCAAATGAAAATCATTGCGCTTCAAGTAGAGACTTTCAAGAAAGTGAAGAGAAAACCTGCAGCATGGAAAAATCTATTTCCAAATCATATATCTTATAAGGAACTTGTAACTAAAATATGTAAACAACTGTTACAAATCATTAATGATAGGACAAGTAACCCCAACTGGAAAATGGACAAAGGATCTATATAGACACTTCTCCAAAGATGAGACCCAAATGGACAATAAGCAATAAAAAGGTGTTCAACATCATTAGCCATGAAAAACACAATGGGATACCATTTCACACTCACTAGGATGGCTATCCTCAAAAGGCAGATGAAACAAGTGTTGACAAGGAGATGTGAAAAAACTGGAAGCCTCATGTACTGCTGAAAGGAATATAAAAGGCACAGCTAGCTGGGCTCGGTGGCTCAGCCTGTAATCCCGCGCCTTTGGGAGGCTGAGGTGAGTGGATTGCCTGAGCCCGCGGGTTCGAGACCCGCCTGGGCAGCGAGACCTCATCTCTACAATAAATCAAAAAATCAGCCGGGCGTGGTAGCACATGCCTGTAATTCCGGCTCCTCGGAAGGCTGAGGAGGAAGGATCGTCGGAGCCCAGCAGGTCGAGGCTGTGGTGGCCGGGAGCGGCCACTGCACTCCAGTCTGGGCAACAGAGTGAGACTCCAACTAAAAAAAAAAAAAAAAAAAAAAAGGCACAGCTACTTTGGAAAATAGTCTGGCAGTTCCCTAAAAGTTAAAACTACCATATAACCCAACAATTCCATTTCTAGATGTATACACAAGAGAAATGCAAACATATGTCTATACTAAAACTTATATATGAATGTTTGGAGCATCATTATTCATAATAGCCAAAAAGTAGCCCAACTCAGGTATCCATCACTGACTAATGGATACACAAATGTAGAATTATATGATTCCATTTATGTGTCCAGAATAGGCAAATCTATACAGGCAGAAAGTAGATCAGTGACTGCCTAGGGCTAGGGGCAGGGAAATGGGGAGTGGCTGCTAGTGGATTTATTTTTGGGGTGATAAAAATGTAAAACTGATTATGGCGATGGTGGCACAACTTTGTGAATATATAAAAAAATACATTGAATTATCTACCTTTAATAGGTGAATGGTATGATATATGAATTATATCTCCAGAAAGCTTTTACAAAAAAATTCAAACCTCACTATAGACCTTGGTTCTCAGCTGGGGCTGCTTCTTAAAATCACCTGGGTAGCTTCTTAAGTCCCAATGGTTGGATTACACCCTGAGCCAGTGACATCAGAATCTGGGTGGGTAGGACCCAGACAGACATCAGTATTCCTTTCTTTGCCCAGGTGATTCCAGTGTTCAGCCAAGGGTGAAAACAGAGTTTCCCTGTGAGCAGTAAAATGTCACAGTCCTCACTCCACTCTGTGGGTGTTTTTGCCTAGTGTCCCAAGAGATGACATCTGTGAGGGGACGGGTTAACTCAGATCCCTGCTAGCAGTTTCCCCCTGTGATGCTAATTGGCACCTGTAGGGCCACTCCATAGGAAAGACCAACACTGAGGAGAAGGCACTGTGTGCCTTCTGACCCTGGGGGTCACAGAGGAGGGACACTATACACAACTGAGTAGACACTCTAAACTGGAACTTCTGATTTCCTGTCAAACGGTGTTGAGGCTTCCATGACCCTGTCTCTGGAATGTTTGTAAAGCAGTTGTTCAAAAAGGTGTTCTGAAATAAAATGCATGGGACCAAAGCATTTACCTCATTTCTTGAGGAGTTTCACTTTGGTTCTCATCATCTAAAATC
This sequence comes from Cephalopachus bancanus, assembly GCA_027257055.1. Classification (NCBI taxonomy): domain Eukaryota; kingdom Metazoa; phylum Chordata; class Mammalia; order Primates; family Tarsiidae; genus Cephalopachus; species Cephalopachus bancanus. The sequence continues at coordinate 7,979,470 of JAPVLO010000038.1, read as the reverse complement.
ACAGAGTTTCACAACTATACATTAATGATGAAAAAACTCAATGCATTGGATAGAAGAAACCCACAAATGGAATCTGTGACTACTGCTTTGCTGGCTATCAATACCACATATAAAATACTGTTGATGGACCAACTTCATTATTTGAACATTTGCCAATTCTTTCTTTGCTATTCTTTTTTTCTTGAGTTGGAGTCTTACTCTTGTCACCCAAGCTGGAGTGCAGCAGCACGCTCACAGCCACTGCAGCCTCAATCTGCTGGGCTCAGGTGATCCTTCTGCCTCAGCCTTCCAAGTAGCTGGAATTAGAGACACGCACCACCATGCCTGGCTAGTTTTTGTGTGTGTGTGTGATTTATTGTAGAGATGAGGTCTCACCAAGTTACCCAGACTAGTCTCAAAACCCTGGGCTCAGGCAATTCTCTCACTTTGGCCTCCCAAAGTGAGGCAGGCAGAGCCACCACGCCCGGGCTCTTTGCTATTCTTAAGCACAATTGTAAATCAAAACACTGGTTTATCTGCATTTGTACCTCTTAAATCTATACAAAAATTAAAAATTAAAAAGCCAGTTTATGTGATCTTCAAAAAGAAAAACAATATACTTTCCAATTTAGAAGTCAGGATCCAGTGCAGCAATTAGAAATTGTCACTTAAATTCAATTTTATGATGGAAAAAGGCTAGCTAAGTATTTTACAGCATTCAGTGTTGTCAACATAATTAAAAGTCAGCCACAATCAATTTTTAAATAAGTGAAATAAAACTTTATGGACAAAGGGCAAAGAGACAGTATTTCGGAAGATTATGAACACTGAGTTTGCAAAATAAAAAGTTTGAGGGTTAGTCCGAAACAGATACTTCATTTGAGTGGTCCATTAAAGCAATTTATTGTTATCCACGTGGTATGTAACGTGGTCATATAGTTGCTTAGAGATGTGCTCCAAGTTTCTGAAATCAGACTCGTAACATAAAACCCATCAACGATCAACAGGTACACAGAAACATATTTCTCGATGTCTTTTGCTCTTTCTTCCTTAAGTACACAATATTGCACAAGCCAAGAAAGCACATGCCCCTTGCAGTCATGGAGTAGTTTTTTACCAGTATTGACAGATCATCAAGCTAGCTCCTGTGAGAAGGCACTTCTTTGCACCTTTAACATGTTGCTCTTTATATAGAATTTCCCTTTCCTGGTTCCGGATGACCATTCGATTCTCAAAGGGGGAAGAGGAGCTCATCTGGTCAGAACAAATCAGCTGCTGATGAAACAGCTCATATTACATACAAAGAACGACCCCTCTACTGATGACATCAGACCCAAGAACCCTTCTCTCTAGTTTATCAAACTGTTGTCATTGTAGTTTCTCCAGAAGAATAAAAATGTACAACAAAATGACCATTCAAAGTCAAAAGTGTCCTTTATTGTGCTTTATCTGCTGATGTAGCAATGGAGAAAAGGCTGTTGAGTGGAGAGACTCAAAATACTTGGTATCAGCGATGAACTCTCGTTGTTAAAAAATGGATTAAGGTGGAACAAAGCAGCATGAAAGAAGGAAAATATAAGCAATCAAACACTTAGATCATCGAAAATGACCCCCACAATCCACTTACGTAATTTTGCCAACATTATGCTTTCTTAGTACCTGAAAAATACAATGGTGGCAAAAGTGACCAATCTGAGGTTATGATTCCTTTTCTCAACTGGCCGATGCGCTGGTAAGAAAACTGCTTCCCAGGCCAGGCACGGCAGCTCAAGCCTATAATCCCAGCGCTTTGGGAGGTCGAGGCGAGAGGATTGCCTGAGCCTAGAGGTTTGAGACCAGCCTGGGCAACTTGGTGAAACCTCATCTCTACAATAAATAAAAAAATTAGCCAGGCATGGTGGCGCATGCCTGTGGCTCCAGTTACTTGGAAGGCTGAGACGGAAGGATTACCTGAGCCCAGCAGGTTGAGGCTCTGGTGGCTGAGAGCGTGCCATTGCACTCCAGCCTGGGTGCCAGCGTGAGACTCCAACTCAAAAAATAGTGTTTCCCAAGCACAGGATTGTCTATATGATTTGCCTGGCCCAGAGCAAAAATGAAAATGCAGGGCCCATGTTCAGAAATCATTAGAATTGTAAGACGGTCATAGCACAGCCTTAAACCAAGCACAGTGTCCTTCCAAGCCTGGGACTCTGTGTAACTGCACAGGCCGCAGACCATGAGGCTGGTTGGTCCCCAACAGCTGATAAGTAGGGGAGGTGAGGGTCTGTGTGACCCACGCGGGATTTTGTAGCCAGTTTAGCTTCTCTTGGTAAAATTCACATATTTGCAGAATCCTCTGGCTGAAAAACAGCTTCAGCATGACCTCATGCCACTTTCTCATTTATAGGAAACAATACCCAAATAAGTGAAATGACTTGTTTAAGGTCATGGGTTGAATGGCAGCGCCAAAACCAAATCCCAGGTTTCCTGACTCCACATGCTGTATTTCCCCCCCACCACATTGCTGATCACCAACAGTTTCATGTGAATAACCAGGAAATATTAACTACCCAAAAGTGGGGGGAGGGAGGGATAGGGAAGGAAATGACCTCATCAGAACCTCTTTTTCCCCAACTTCTCTGCTCAAAGGATAAAATGCAGTTTAAAAAAACCCCATTTTCAAATTCCTTTCCCTAGTCAACGCTTCTAAGTCCTAGGGTGAAGATGTCAAATGAAAGCTTCAAGCACTGAAGCAAATTACCTTTGCTGAGAGCTTGCTTGAGCCCTAGGAGTTAATGACCACAGGCCAAGGTGGTTTTTAGGGGGCAGTTATGAGGCAACACATTAGTAAACTAATCAGTGTTCCTGTACAAATATTTAAAATAATTCCAAGATAATTTGAACTTCAACACTGAACTAGCCAAACACATTTGTAATCTGAACCCAAGGTTCTAATAAGTTACTGCCTTTTGGATGTCCTTCAATGTGAGGGACATTTTTAGAAAGATTAACACTTGAGTGGAAACAAAGACTGACATTTTCAATGTAAACATGGGACCGTTTTTAAAAAAAAAATTTTATTTTAATGCATTACTCTTCCTAATTCAGGTATGTGTGCAAATTTAGCACATCAAAATATCGGTTGCAAGGACACAGGCATTGAAAGATACTGTGCAAATTAAATATAAATGAAACGTTAAAAGCTTATGAAAAACACTCGAGCAGATGATGAAAGAGTTCAAGGTAGGCTGGCAACAGCATGAGGCAATGAAAAAACACCAGGCAAAAAAGGCCAAGGCAGGTGCCAAGCCCCTACAACAAAGCACAGAGCTCCCAGTTTTAGGGTCAGAGCTCCAGCTTGAATCCAAGGTATAAATACCAGGGGTGTCCAAAAATGTATATATATTTTAAGGGATGTTATCTATGTATTACTTTTTGAAGCACTTTTCAGAAGTGTCTGGACGCTGATGGCAACCACTTTGAGCACCTCTTGTAATTGCAGAAGTCAAATGTGACTGGAATTCATCTTACAATTTTAATACAGTGTTTTCCGTTTCTTAAAATGTGTACACGTTTTGAAAAATGTATATAATATTTATATATCAATAAATATATATAAAATGAATATATATACACACACACACACACACACTTTTTTTTCCACTTTTGTAAGCTGTGGCCAATTCATCAGCCAAATGCGATTGATACAAATGCAAAATGGCTCCCTCATCAGCTGCTTTCTAGATGTCTCTGTAAACTCTGACATCTATGATTCATACTCCTTTAATTTCACCTTATTTAGTTGCCCCCCAAAATCTTCACCAAAATTAGCCTCGCAAGTCCAACACTTTCCACAACTTCATGCTCTGTGGGTAGCAAGAAGGAGAAAGTAAATAGTCTCTGACTCAGGTGGATTTTGGCATAATTACAGGTCTGGTGTTTGGGAAATGAAGGCCAGAGGAAAATGGTGCAGAGACATGAATAACCCGAAGTGTCTGAGACTACAGTACTTACATCTCATTAACCACCAATTACTGTATTCATAATTGAACACAAAAAGGAAAACACTAACGGCTTAAAAAAAAAATCCCTTTTATACAGATGTCAGTTTATACCTGGCCCCTGAAGGCAGGATCAATGGCAGAGGTTGAGAAAGAGAGTAGTTAGACTGAGCAATAAAAACATTTTTGATAACAGGTGAGGCTATAAAAATAACTTGGCTACAGCTATTAGCCAAAGATAAATAGTACCCTGCAAGAGAAAAAGAAACAGCTTCTTTTGGATCATATGGTCTGGTAAGTTTTTAAAGACTTTGCTTTCACTGAAAATGTAACATCCACCTAAAGAGACTTTTTAAAAAATTCATGATTTCATGACATTTTTGCATCCAAAAATCTTCTCTGTTCTGGCAAGATCACGTTCAAGAGTTTTGCCAAAACATGGGAAGAAAAATAATATTTATTTTATTTTGTTATTCATCTTACTATTATCACTATTTCTATTCTTACTTGCTATTTTTATTACCAGTATCTAGTAATGCTGCTACTGCTACTGCCTTTACATCTAACAATAACTCTGCCCTTCTGATGAGGACATTGTCTTCACTTTAATGTGCTCATTGTGTTTCTAAATTCTAGGGAGTAACATTTGCCACTCAGCCTCAGTATCCGATGGCCGGTTCTCTCCAGAGAGTCTCACTTGCCCTACGTTAGGTGGTCCATGGTACCCAGCAGCTTCCATATTACTTGGGAGCTTATTTTAAACGCAAATTTCTGGAGCCCAGGTCAGACTCATAGAACCAGAAGCTTTGGAGCAGAGGACCAGGAATATGTGTTCAAAAACTCACCCTGAGCCAAGGTGGCTGATACCTGTAATCCCAACACTTTGGGAGGCTGAGACAGGAGAATAGCTTGAGCCCAGGAATTCAAGACCAGCCTGGGCAACATAGTGAGACTATGTCTCTACAAAAAAAAAAAAAAAAAAAAGGAATAATTAGCCAGGTGTGGTAGCATGCCTGTAGTCCCAGCTATTTAGGAGGCTGAGGCGGAAGGATCGCCTGAGCCCCAGAGATTGAGACTACGGTGAGCCGTGATCATGCCACTTGCTATTTTTATTATCAGTAACTAGTAATGCTGTTACTGCTACCGCCTTCATATCTAACAATAACCCTGCCCTTGTAATGAGGGCATCGTCTTCACTTTAATGTGCTCATTGCGTTTCTAAATTCTAGGGAATAACATTTGTGACTCAGCCCAGCACTCCAGCCTGGGTGACGAGTGAGACTCCAACTCAATCAAACAATCAATCAATCAACCACTCACCCAAAGATTCTGATGCCTACATTTGAGAACCTCTGCTCAACAGAGGAAGTGACCCAGGGGCTAGAGAAGTGAGGAGGAAGGAATGGGAGAGAAACAAGGAGAAACACCTGAGCCCCACCTGCAGATTTTACCTTGTCTGCATCAGGGCAGGCTGCCAAAGCCAAGGAGGGGAAAGCAAAGTCTGAGGCAGGTGAAGCCAAGGAGAAGAAAAGAAAAGTCTGGGGCCGGTTTTCAGGAAAGATTGCTCCTCCCTGCCGTCCCCCCAGCCTCGTGGCCTGCAGGAAATGGTGAGGGAGGCTGCTGCCCTCAGCTTTGGGCCACCAAAAGGTGAGGCATGACTAGAACTTTCCCCCAGCCACCATGTGTCTCTTTTGTCTGCTGAATATTGAAAATGACAAGATTCCATGCTTTTCACCAATGTCGGCGTGTCAGAATTAGCTACAGTTTCTAAAATTAATGTTCCTTAAGGTGTGATGTCTATGCATTTCAGGGTACTGTTGACCCCCAATCCCACCAAATCAAAACCTCTGGGGGTCGCAGCAAGCTCTCTAATGAGTTCTATGCACTAATTTAGGAACTGCTGTTCTACTTTTGGGGCTTGACCTGACAGTTTGGGATGAGGTTTCAAAACATATCTGCCAACCCTTCTTTCTTCTTTTTTTTTCCCTTTGGTAATAACGTGTACAAAAGTAGAAAATAAAATTTTAAAAAAACACAAAGAAGAAAATTAAGCTACCTGTATTCCCATCACATATTCTCATAAATATACAAAATAACACGAACCATTTAAAAAAAATTAGGATGTAACACGACTATGTAATTGTCAATGAAAAGATACCACAATTTATTGAACTAATCACCTATCATTAAACAACTGGAAGCTGTTATTTTTCATTTATTTAAATAATGATGACAAAATGGCCTTTAAGGTTGACTCTTAGAAATAAAATTTCTAGACCAAAAAGTATACTTTCTTTGGAAGTATTTGATACACACTGCCAAGCTATCTTCAGAAACAGTACCAGGTTAGAACCACATCATCCTGTAAATTGAAAGCCATGTTGGAGACAACTTGACAATATAGATAGGAAAATGAGCCTGTTTAAAGAAATATTCAAAATAATAAAAACTTGGAAACATTCTAAATAGTCATTAATTAAAAATGAAGAGATGAATCTCACACCACAGTTAACTACATGAATTGGATCTATACGCATCAGCATAGATCTCTCTGGGAAACATAATGACATAATGTTGAATGAAAAAATATTGTTAGACTATATATACAGAATGAAATTGGTTATGTAAAATTAAAAACAAAACAAAACAAAATAAAAATGTGCTGTTGTGAGTGCTCACATACATAGAGGAAGTCCCAAGCCACGTACAGAAAGGACACTCTTACTTCCACCTAGGCATTCATCTCTGGAAATGGAAGCTGGGGAAAAAGTGGAGGCACTTAACTGGTGTTATAATATTTATTTTTATTAATAAACAGCCTTAAAGTAAAGGAAGGTAAAATGTTAACATCTGTCAAACCTAGGACACAGTTCTCAAAATGTGTCTGAGAGCCTCTGGGGACTTCAAGGCTCTTGGAGGATATCTGTGAGGTCAAACTAATTTTCATAATAACACTAAAACATCATTTTTCCTTTTCACTGCGTTGACATTTGCATTGTTGTAAAGGCAGCCGTGGGTAGCTCTGTGGCATGAATCAAGAAGGTGGCACCACCCATATGAGTAGCCATAGACTTGCAGTATAAAACAAAGCAAGCCGATTTCACTTAAGAATGTCCTTGATGGAACAGGAAAATTTATTTTAATTTAATCTCAAATCTTGAGCACTGTTTTTTTCAAAAACATTCTGAGGGATAAAATAACAAATATTCATACAGCACTACTGTTGCAGATTGAAGTATGACAGCTGTCTTGAGGAAAAACACTTATGTGACTGAATTATAAGCTGAACTATCCACTTTCTTCATATAACTTTATTTTTTGTCCCCTTAAAAGAGTCACTGAGAAACAAACCATGGTTTTTCAGACTTGAGTGTTTGATTAACTTTTTTTCTCAAATGTGAATAGTCTGTCACTTCAACAAAACACCTCACAGTATTTGTTGCCAATGATAAAATTTGAGCTTTCAATGAAAATTGAAAATTTAGAAAAGTTCTATACGCCACTGTGGGCTTGACAGATTCCCAACAGTTGAAGACTTTTCTTAGATTAGCAGAGATGTAAAATATAGAATCCTGAGTATTACACTGTAGTAATGAAATGTGGCCACATCTGAAAGATCTTCATGACTCAGTAAGTCAATATTTGCCATTCAATGCATGTTACAAAATCATGCATGGGTAGAAGATCCACTGAAAGTGCAAGATAACCAATGGATTTCAATGTTACAGAGTATGAAAAGTTCAGTGATATGGTTTCAGATTCCACATTGCAAATATTCTTCAAGAAACTATCACTTGTTGAGTTTTGATGTAGTATCAAAGCAGAATTTTCTCAGTTATCAGAAAAGACTAATAAAATCTTTTTGTTTTGTTCAACTACATAACTCTTTGAGGATTAATTCTCTTCATATACTTCAACAAAAAGCATATCACACTAATGGCAAAATGAGAAGAGATATGAGAATACACTTGACTCCTATTTAGGCCAGATTTTAAAGAGATTTGCAAAACTGTAAAACAATGCTGCTGTTCTCAATAATTTTTTTTTTTTTGCTTTGGAAAATGTAATTATTGAAATAAAAAATGATACTTATAGGGACATAAAGAATCATTATTTCTATTTTAAATGAATTACATATTTTTTAAGTTTCTATTTTAATTTCTAGATATTAGAAAAATTAATAAACAAAATTTCTTTGGGGTTCTCAACAATTTTTGAGAGTGAGACAAAATAATTCAAGAACTGCTGATCCAGGGATTGGAGAGAAAGATCCTGTTATATTATTTTCTACACTTATTTAGGTATATAACTAAAATAAAAAGTGAAGAATTTACCAGAAGCATATGAGGATAAGAATGAGTCTGTACCCTTACCAAATCTAAGAACGATCATTAAAAACAAAACAAACAAACCCAACTTGTGTATCTGAGAGTAAGCAAATGTTATGTCATTGCATTTCCTTCTCTTTTATTATGGGAGTTTGAACAATTTTATATGTTTATTGGTGATGTTAACTTCTATTTTGGTGGGTGGTCCTCTTTTATTCATCTATTTACTTGTTCATTCGGGATATATTTGTTGAGCATCTTGCTTCTCAGCAAGCATCGATTTGTGTATGCTTGCTTCTAGATATATCTGAAAAACAGCCGTGTACATGTCATGGGTCTATTGTAGGAGTTGGCACACTATAGTCTGTGGGCCAAATTTGAACCACTTTCTATTTTCATAAATAAAGTTTTATTAGAACACAGTCATGCCTATTTGTTTACACATTGTCTGTGGTTGTTTTCTGGGTACAAGGGCAGAGTTTAGTAGTTGCAACAGACTGTGGTGTCTGCAGTGTCAAAGCACTTACAATGTATTTATTCTTTTTTTTGAGTTGGAGTCTCACTCTGTCGCCCAGACTGGAGTACAGTGGCCGCTTCTGGCCACCGCAGCCTACCTGCTGGGCTCCGGGGATCCTTCCGCCTTAGCCTTCCGAATAGCCAGAATTACAGGCGCGTACTACCACGCCCGGCTGATATTTTGATTTATTGTAGAGATGAGGTCTCACTGCCCAGGCGGGTCTCGAACCCACAGGCTCAGGCAATCCACTCACCTCAGCCTCCCAAAGGCACGGGATTACAGGCTGAGCCACCGAGCCCAGCTATATTTATTCTTTACAGAAAAAGTTTGCTGGACTTTGGTCTACTGGCTTCTATGGGTATCCAGTCTCTTTTCTACAGTCTCTTTCTCACATTACAAAATGTAGGAAAGAGATTGCTCTATACTGTTTTATACATATAAAAAATTATATCTTGCAGATTTTTCCCCATTGCATTTATAGCCCTTCATTTAAAAAAAATTTTTTTTAATTGCATGGAGTTGTATATTTTGTATAACAATTTGATCAAATCTTTTTCTTTAATATAATTGGTCTTAAACTTTTGCAAGCATTGATTATTTTAATAATTTATTGACTATTTTTGCTTTTTACTTTCTTCTACATGAATTTGTAAATTATTTGGTTATGTTACTGAAAGAATTCCTCAGTAATTCTGATTTCAGTTGCACTAAATTGTTGTATAACTCTGGGGAGAAATTACATTTCTAAAATATTGATTCTTCCTATCAATTAGTATAGACTATTTTCCTGTTAAGTCTCATCTTCTTCCAAATTATTTATAATTTTTCAAGGTAGTCTTACACATTTAAAAATATTTATTCCTAGTTATTTTCTGTTTTAGGGTTGCCAATGTAATAGGTGTTTTTTCCTATTTATTTTCTGGCTAATATGTACACTTTATTTTTGTAAGTAGATATTATCAATATTATATTGAACTCTAGAATATTTTAGTAGCTTTTATTTTTCAGTTGACTCTTAAATTTTCAATATAGATGAATGGGGATTTATTTGGCTTCCCTTTTCTGATCATTTTTCTATTTTTTCCCTGGTCATTATATTTGCTAGATGTTTGAGGAAAAAATAATTATTAAGTTATATTCCTGTTTTTGGTCCTCATTTTGAAATACATAAAGAATTTTACAATTAAGTGAATAATCTTAATTTTGAATAAATAATCTTTATCATTTTAACTAATTAGCCTTAAGAGTTTTCACAGCAATGTATTTTTAATCTAGTACTTTTTGGGCAATTACAGAGATGATAGAAATTTTCTCATTTAGCTTGTTGGTAAGATGAATATAATAACAGATTTCTCTAACAGTAAAATTTCTTACATTTTAAACAATCAATTATTTTGGTCATTATTTGTTGTTTTTATTGTTTTCTGGATTGAATTTGTCAGCATTTTACTTGAATTTTTCAACCTGTGAGTTTGATTTATAGGGTTTGGGTGTCATCTTTATTAGGAATATCTTGTAAAAGAAAAGGAAATTGGGATGATTGCATCTTTCTTCTATTCCTGGAAGAGGTAAGAGCTGTTAAGATTAGACTTAAAGCGGACGTTGAGCAACTATCGTAATACTACAAGAAAGCGATTGGAAGTAGTGAGTAATTGCCAGGGAGAGTGGGGGAGGGGGGATTGGCAGTGGTGGGATATTGCGGGGGGAGGCACACCTCATCAACAGGGTACCTGCATAATGAACATTTGTATATCTAACCCTGAATTGTACCCCACATCTTTAAAATAAAAAAATTTAAAAAAAGATTATAGACTTAGACATATTATAAGTCACAAAATGGAGTACATAAAACAAGACAATAAGAATGAGATATGGTATAAATTTCCTCCACCGAATAATATAGAAAGAGATACCACAGTCATGCAGTTAAAAACAGCAACAAAAACAACAATTAGAATAAGAGTTAGATTTTAATTTCTTGGTAAATGGAGCAACAGTAAAGTGCCCCCACCCCTCAAAATAACAACTGATAGATAAAGGAATAAGATTGTCCTGCAAGCATTGAATTAATTGTTAGCACTTCTAGGTCTATGGGAATAGACATGGGACTGAGACCAACCATGGAGCTAAATATATGATACTAACACATCCAAAGAAAGAAAAAGGTCAACTCCTGGGACATGGACACTTCAGATAGACTGAGCTCAGAGAAAACAAACCTTGACAATGGGTGTTGGGCATTTTCCACAAGAAAGAAACAGAGTTTATGAGTTATAAGCATCCAGTTATGAAAAAAGTGTCCTCTAGTGATGACCTGGGCATTTCCCCAACCCTGACCATGCCCTGGAGAAATGCCCCTCAAAAATACAGCCCTTTGCTGACTCCGTGCATACTATCAACATCCTGCTTATGAATTCAGAAATCTCTGCTGATCCAGGGTAAGGTTGTGGGAGGTGCCTAGATCCACATATTGCAAACTTTTTTCAGCTAGGAAACATCACCCATATGTTTTCATGCAAGATTCATTCCCAAGCATATCTCCAAGAGATGTGCATGTAATACCAGACCCACCAGCTGATACTGCACTTCTTTCTTTATGATTTGGAATTCTATTGAGTTACTGTGGCGTTTTTAGAGGGATAATTTCAAATACATTCTGATTTATGAAAGGAATGAAATTAGCTAATTTCAATATTTTGAATATTAGAAACAAATCACATACAATGCACCTTATTGCTCATGGCAACCTATCCATGTGGGTGTGATGTCTCTTACTGGGGAGGTGAGAACTATGGGGTAAGTTTGGACATAGGCTTAACATTTGTCTCTAAGTACCACTTTGTCACCAGATCCACGCTTGGGTCCGTACTTGAGTGCTTGTGGGAGCATGTGTGTGTGTGTGTGTGTGTGTGTGTGTGTGTGTGTGTGTGAGCTTGCATGCAATCACAATTGGACATTTGTTTCCTGCTAACAGAAATCCGAGCATCTGTTTGAGAACAATGGTAGCTCCATTTTGCAAATCCATAGGCTGTTCCATCTAGCTGTAACTTTCTAACACAGGAGGCTTCTGGAAGGAGTTATCATTTGGCCACCATTTACTCTTCCCTAGGATTACTTTTGCATCAAATGGTTTGGAAAGAATTGTTATTCTCATTTTTGGTGAAATTTGCTAGTGACGATCAACTACTCTATCCCCAGCTCTCATAAAGGAATTCGTGAATAATCATATATTGAAAATCTTTGATTCATAAGCAAGTTATTTGTATCAGCAAGGTCCGTCTTTAAAGCTATGCTTTTTATATGCTTAAAACATATGACATCTTTTTAAAAAGTACCGATAGAAAGGAATATTAGAAGGAGCAAGATGAATACAATAAGTATTATTCTGTCAGACTGAACTATATGAATTTGCTGATACCGTTTTTGATGGATGATAGATATATTTTGACTTATAGGGCAGAAGCAGTCAAATATTGGCAATTTTATTTAACACGTCTCAGCCATTAAAGTTTCATCAGCTTATTTTCCTTTATAGGTGAACAGAAATGTATCCATCAATTTGCCGGTGACAAGAAAGTCACACTGAAACAAATTGGTCTTATTTTTCACTCAATTATTCAGACATAACACTTCTGAGAAGGGACTGACATTTGTTTTATGATTTGCTGTCATTTGGCTTCTCTTCCTGCATCAGACTGAATGAAACAATATTGTACCACTCTGCTGTTGCAATCACACCAAATTTCAACATATGCTTAGTATTTGGCTCTAAATGCCACTGTGTCACCAGGTTCACGCTTGGATCCGTGCTTGAGTGCATGTGTGAGCACATGTGTGAGCATGTGTGTGAGCTTGTATGCAATCACCATTTGGACATTTGTTTCCTGTTAACAGAAACACAAGCATATGTTTGAGATCAAGCTTCCCTTTCTTTTTGACACGTTCTCTGTGATTATATACATTAAGAGATACACCATTAAAAATTGGAAGGGGTGTGTATTTGTAAACATCAACTGTGGCTATGGCAAAGGCCTTTGCATCAAGTAAAACGTGTCTGCTGGAGCCATCATCCAGCCAACAAGACAGATTTTCATTTACTTTACGGCATAGTTCAAATCACTACAGAGGAAAACCTTTCCATAAAAAAAAAAAAAAAAATGGTGAAATAACACAGGGCTTATTTGAACACTAAACTATCCTCTATAAAAATGTCAGCCTAACTGGATTACTTCCGTCAACGCTGCAAAAATGGAATCGACAAATGAGATTTTGATGGTGGTAGTTAACAAAATTTTTTTTGGATACCTCATTCTTGTGGTTTATGAGGTTACTAAAACCCTCAATGTAATTACGGTTTGACACTTCCTATCATTTTTTGTTTATAATCTTCTAAAGGAAGTGGTGTAAATTGCATTCTTTAAAACATCATTGAAAATGTTTTAAGTCCCAAAATGTCATAGGGAGTGAAATACAATGACTCACACATGAGCAAGTCTCTGGCTACAGGCTGAAACCCATGAACACCAGAGATAAAGGGCCTGCCCTCAGTTAAATTTGTACAGACAGGCTTCATTCTGTAGGAATCCAGGTAGGGTGACATGAAAGATATTTGGGTATAATTTTTATTATTTTGTTTTTAATCAAGCGTGGAGCAGAAATAAAATCACATTTATTCTTGGAAACAAAAGATAATACAAATCTTTGTGATAATGACTCCTGGGAAGCAGAATAGTATAGCAGTTACAGCTCTGCATTCATGTAGAGTTTTGTCTTTTGTCATGTGCCAGTGTTACCTGTGTTACCCTGGGCCACTGACTAATCTCGACACAATCTGTTTCCTTAGCTGTGCAATGGGAATAATAATAATAGTAGCTAGTGTATACCATAGGGCCATTGCACAAAAATGAAATGAGCTAATCTGTGGAAGTGCTTATTAGCACAGTGCTTGACACCTAGAAACGCTCAGAAAATATTATAATTCTTAAAAAGAGGAGAACACCATGCATTTTGAAACAAGAAATTCTGAACACAGCACTAATTGTAACAGAGAGGCAGCTGGGAAAATGTGGTACCCGTGTGGCTGCAAACATAGAAATCAATTTTTTGGGAAAATGAAAAACTAGGATTCCATATGCTCCTGAATTCACTCGGTAAGACACAATTCATGGAAACATCTGCAGACATTCTTGCATTCAAGGCTCAAGCTGCTTGGCTTGCCCACTGGTATTCATTCACATTCATACAATGTGTTTAGCAGATCTCTGATGAGCTAAGGTAAATACCAATTTCTGAAAGCTACTTTCTCTATCAGCTACTAAAGTTTCAATTCATGCATCTTGAATGGAAAAGCCTGAAAACTGAATGTCTATGCATCATCAGAACAGACCACAGACATTGTTGGTAAAAATCCTATGAACTTTTTGATAAGCCAGAAAAAAAATTTCAGCAGCACCAGGACAGAAAAATCATTGTATTACTAAGTCCCAGAAGCTCCCTATGGGGAAAATGTGGCTTGGAATTGGGTATGATCAGAATTCAAAGGCCAGAGGAAAATGGAAAGAAGAAAATGTGTCTCAATGCTGGAACTGAGATTATAAACCAGATTGGCCTAGCTTCCTGGGCATCCAGTACATTCTACAGAGGTAGTTCAGCAGGAACAACGTGAATATTCCAAAAGCAGAATTGAGTGCAATTCTTGGGACCAAAGACAGATGTAGAGAGCCATGTTTTTAAGGTGGTTACATTTGGTATAACACATAAATTAATATCAGGGAAATCATCCCGGGATCTCTGTTAATACTCCTTTGACAATACAAAATGAAAGTTAAATGAAAGTAAAATTCAATCTCCATTTCAACATGTATAAAAGTCTTCCCATTTTAATAAAGAAAATTACCTGATTGAGCCATTCTATTTACACAGTGGCAGGCGCATTTTTGCTCACAGTGACCCATTTCTCTACGTGAACTATTAGAAAATAATTTCATGAGTGAATAAAATGCACTTACTTCAAATATATGGCTAATACTGCAAATTCAAAAACAAAAGTAAAAGTTGTCTAAATATCTCATGAAACTGCAGCTGTCCTACTTGTTAATTCAAGAGAAAATGAGAATAAAAACGTCTTGGCCTCGATGATCTCCACCGGCTATAAAGGCAGCTCTGACTTAGAGAGTTCTCGTCATTTTGTGTTGCTGCAGCGAATTGGTGTAGGAATACAACACGGATGGCCCATCATCATCAAAGAGAGATGACCTTTGTTTGTCCAGGCTAAATGGTCCTGGGAGTGCTGAGTTGGCAACATTCTCTGTTCTCATCTTTCTTTCGGCCATTGGCTAAGCGTGGTGGCCGGGGTTAGCAGTTCAGTCTGCTGCTGTGAAACTGGGTTTTTCTTCTGTGAAGCTAATTGAAACTGCAACATTGGCCTCATTATCATCTTGTAAAACCCCTCTGAGCTAACTGGCTCAGACAGCCATGGTTACATGCTAAAATCAAAGGCAAGATGATTCAAAGAATGATGGTCTTGGAATTGGGGCCATTTGTTAAATATTAAAAAAGAAATGTAAGATTAAAACTCAGGGCATCATTCACTTACGTGTACCAATATGGTTATCAAATTGACAACTTTTCAAATTTACCGTCAACATAGGTTAAGTAGGAACGAATGAGCCAAAAAAGATCTCTGAGATGTTTTACTTTGAGCAGTCGTAACGTCAGGCTTCTTACAAGGGTCATGTTTAAATCACACGGCAAAACAGAATGCCCTGGGGTTGATTTTTTCGAGCCCAATGACAGTGGACCATTGTGCAGTTAACTGGATTGCTCTAGGTTCAACCTGATTGTAGTATTAAGATTACAAGGAATACTAATAATAAATAAATAAAAGTTAAATGGATTTATTATGCTGCATGCTGTCTAACTACTTTGATCTAAATCTGTAATTCTTACCAGGGGCGATTTTGTCCCAGATGAGACATTTGGCAATATCTGGAGACAATTTTTGATTGACACACCCAGGGGTGGGGGGCAGCAGGCGGGGGAGAGGAAATATTGCTACTGGAAACTAGTGAGAGAGGCTGTTGAACATCCTGCAATGTATTGGACATGACAGAGAATTATTAACCCAAGATATCAACCGTGCCAAGGCTGAGAAACCCTGATCTAAAAAACAAATTCAGAATGCAGGGATCTGATCCATTGAAGAGAATGCAGTCACGACTCTTGCTGGGGGGGATAAAAACCAACGTGCTGAAAGAATGTTTGTCAAATAGTTTAAAAGTTTTCAGGACATTTCTAAATTCAATCTGTTACTTGGCAGAGAGTTTGGAGATATGATAGGAGCAGGAGAGAGGAAAATTTTAATATTATATGTATAGAGCACTCCATTATAATGAGTCATTGAAAAAAGATTAATGCTAATTTATAGCAATAGAGACTGATAATGAGTTATTGGCAAGATAATACATAGGCTAGCCAGTTCGCTTGCATAACATGAAATGAAAGCACTATACTTTAAGCAAAAGGCTTTTCTGATTTGGAGACAAATAACTTCATGACCTGAGTTGCTTGTATATTAAAACATATCTTAAAATGTCAATAATTTTAATCTTTCATATTGGCCAAAGATAGATGAATGGAATAGAAAACAGGTCCTCCGAACAGATTCTAGTTTATAGGAGAGCCTTTAAAAAAACAATAAAGAAGCCATCACAAATCAACAGTAAAGAGATGGATTACTCAATAACAATGATTTTGAGATAATAGCTTAATTGTTTAGGAGTTTGGAAAAGTTATGATCCCAACTTCTCTTCATGTATCAAAATAAGTACAATGGATTGAAGAGTTACCAAAAGAAACTAGGAGAAAATTAAATGAATATGATCTCCAAATATGGGAAGATTTTCTCATATTCTCCTTCTGCGGCAGAGGGAGAAAAACAGAGGGAAACCTTCATAAGACATCCCTATGTAAAAGAAATTTACCCCTCTGTTTGTCAAAACCCCAAATCATCAAAAATTATAAAATTAAAAAGCAAACCACAGACTCACAAAAACATTCACAACACAAATCCAAAAGTGTCACTCTTTTTACCATACAGCATTCATACGAGATTATTAAAATATACAAAAACATCATTAAATAGATAATTGATTGGAGGATACAAAAAATTTTAAAAAGGAAAAATATTCTGATTAAACTATATGGGAGAATGTTTCATTTCACTAGTGCTCTGTGAAATTGACACAAGATACCATTTTCTGCTTATCAACTTACCCAAAAAACTTCTACTACTTTAAACAGGAAGAAGCTGTCACAAAGGCTTCGTATATTACAAGTAGATTGCAAATTGGTCCAACTCTTCTGACCCACTGAACTCACTTCTAAAAATTGTGGGGGAGGAAAAAATCTCAAAATATGGAAAAAACAGCTTTATACACATGATTACTACAATATTATTTGCAATAGAGAATTTCTTCTGCATCACTTTAACGGGTAACAATGGTCAAACTGATCTTATTTGTGATGCATCCATTGAAGTGGCAGATATTATGTGACAATTTGAAAAGATATTTGAAAAGGACTTGAATAAAATAGGAAGATTACTGTGTTATGAAGTTAAAAAGTTGCTTATAATAGGTGTAGTGGGATGAGGGGTGAATCCCCAAAAGATATAGTCACATCCTATTCCCCTTCTAAGAATTCTATGTGGTAAACTTTTTGGGGATTAAAAAATGAGAGAGAACATGGTTAAGTTTTGGAAGCAGTATTTACCGTATATTTTCAGTAAAATAAAGTAGTCCAAATGTTCATCAGTAACAGTGTTAGTATTCAAAACTGAAATTAAAAATATTGAGCGTTTTAAATTAAATTTTATTTTACTATAGAAATGTGGGGGACAAGTGAGGATTAATTACATAAGTAGGCTGCATGTAGGTGAAGTCTGGGCTTCTAATTGGCCTTTGCGCTCTCTGCTATAGGACCAGGTACCCTGTGTGTTGTTATGTGCCTCCTACCCAATATTGAGCTATTAATGCTACAGAACAAGAAAAGTAAAACTCCCACGAATGTGTTACTATTTAGCCTGACTCCACTAAAAAAAAAAATGGGACCCCATAGTGTATTACATTTTCAGTTACATCTCAACTCACTTGTTTGTTTGTTTGTTTGTTTTGGCTTTTTTTTTTTTTTTGAGTTGGAGTCTCACTCCGTTGCCCAGACTGGAGTGCAGTGGCCGCTTCCGGCCACCACAGCCTCGACCTGCTGGGCTCCGGCGATCCTTCCGCCTCAGCCTTCCAAGTAGCCGGAATTACAGGCATGCGCTACTACGCCCAGCTGATTTTTTGATTTATTGTAGAGATGAGGTCTCGCTGCCCAGGCGGGTCTCGAACCCGTGGGCTCAGGCAATCCACTCACCTCAGCCTCCCAAAGGCGCGGGATTACAGGCGGAGCCACCGAGCCCGGCTCAACTCACTTGTATAAGCAAACAGAAATACTGAATTCCACCAACTTTACCCTGATGACAATGGTGTTGGCGCTAAGAGGAAATTCAGGGAAGATACTGCATAACTAATGCACAATATGCAGCCATAAAAATGAATCTTTGTAAAGAGAAAATCTGTTTCTAGGAACAAAAAGTTGACTTCTATTGATTCAGGAGACAGTAAATAATCACACCCAGGGTTAAGTATATCAAATTTACTTTGACAAAGTCAATTTGAGAGTAAGCCCAAAGTTGAGGGTGAAAACTTACTTAGTCTCCTTCCTCTGTCTTTCTAGGCAAAGGGGTAAAACATGAAACAGCTCTTCAGCTGTATTCTGGGTACAGGCACATTATATTAGGATGAAAATAAATAAAAACAAAGGTTTACATAAATACTATATCACTAACAACCTTTAAAAATGATGCCCATTTTGGTAGAAAAAGTGATTTCCTAGAAAACTGTGTTAGCCAATAATCATGTCTAAAATGAACTGCATTGCTGAAACCCATCCCTGAAAGGCTCATTTAAATGTGTTCAAGAGCACAGTATTTTCCATGGTATTATGGGGGACAAGTTTCCACAGGTCTTTCAAGTGTCTGCACATCTTGTGAGCAGAGGTTCTTACTGCCCTTGTTCCAGGTTAGCTTTCCAAAAATGTTGGTACTGTGAACAGACTAGGTTAGAGACAGTCTCTCATTGCATCAAAGGCAAGGCATGCTTACAGCCCATTAAAAAAGATTTGGGTTCAGGACCCCCTCTGGTAATGCAACTCACTTCATGTACAGATGTCCCCTGGACCTTTGCATCATTACCCTGTAGGATTTGGGACTCAGGGAACGGAAACAGTCATGAGAAAATGCTGCTACTCTATAGTGACTGCTGTTGTTATGAGTTACAAACTCTTAGTATCTGACCCAAGAGTATGTTTCCTGCTGCCATTCAGGAACAATGGTCAGCTAATTGGGTAAAAATCTCAGAACCTTCGCAGTTCTTGTCAGGCAAGAGTCACATAAGGAATCTATCCCCTTTAGACTTTGAAGAATTGACTGTATAGTTAATGTAGGGCTCTCTAATAAACTGTTTTTACCTAGTTTTGGATAAATATTTGGTTTTCTCTCGGTGGAAAAGAACTAGTTCTCAACACTGCAGAAGCTAATTTGTTACTGGACAGTTATTGGAGCAATTTTTAACAAACTATATTTCACATGTAGTTGACAGAAAAAAAAAATCATTTCAAGAAATCCAAACTATAAGGTATTAAGAAACTGCCATTCTTACAGAACCAAAAAATAAAGATTTGTTTCAAATTAAGGATCTCCGAAGTCCAGAACAATGGGAATCAAAACATAAAGGCCAAATATTTTTCAAGTATGTTGTGCCTTTTTGCTGTGGAAATGCTGAATGGGTAAGATGGACTTTTAACATGATCCTAGCTAAAACTCTGAAGTCCTGGCTGGCAAACTCACCAAAAACCCAATTTCTCATTGCCTACAAATGTGGATGAACATCAGGGAAGGAAATTCACCTCCTTGTTCTTATATAACCCTTAGCTGTGTAGTCTATGAAGTGAAACACTCTTTCTTTTACCTGGCATGGCTTCCTTACCTTCAATCTGTCTGGAAGACTCTTATTCAGCCTTTGAAACCAAACTCAAATATCTTTACTTCAATAAAGCTCCCTCTCACCCTATGTTTCTGGAGACATCTAAAAAAGTTAGGGTAAGGACCATAGCCTGACATATAAGGATAGGCTCAAGCTCAGAACAGTTTTGTTGACTCAATAAACAGATTAGTGAAGGTATTCTTTCGGATCATCTGACTTTAGGGAAACAACCAAAAACCCAAAATGGCTCCTCTTCAGGGAGGATCTCTGGATTCCAAGCTCATTCCAAAGGCTAGTGATGTCAGTTATTGAACACTCTTGTACTGACAGGGCTTTCCTCTGATATCAGCAGTTGAGTCTTGGTGAACTTCACACATGCTCTCACAGGAAGATGGTTCCACAGTAGACTAACAATATTGAATAGCTATGCTTCAAAAAGGAAAGCCATTCTAGCTTTAGCCTCTTCCCAACAGATGTCGTCAGTTGAGAGCTTATTGAGGGCCCATGTTTTATATCTGTTTTCCTTGTTAACTCTCACAGCCGCTCGTGCCACTGCTTGAGACGGTTCTACGATCACACAGTTTCACAAATGAAGAAACAGGGATCCAGAGGGGTGAAGTATCTCACCCAGAATCAGAGACCAGGGTCACATTTGAACTCAGGTTGCCTGGCCCAAGGCCCACATCCTTTCACTAATACTGTCCTGCTCTCGTGTGGCTATTTGTGGAGTAGAAGTACCTTCTCCAAGGCCTTCTACGTGTTTCTCCTATTCTTCTTCTTTCCTTCCCTGCCCCTCCCATATCAATGTGTGTTGTTTAATTATCTCCCAGAACTTGGCCATTACTTAAAGTGGGTTCTATCCTTTGGCTATTGTTAATAATCTTCTGCAACCTTGTTCCTGCTTCACACCCTCAACATCAAGGATATAGAGATAGAAAAAAAGAGGATTATTTCTGTGACCTTGTCTAGTGTTCTTTGGTTAAGTAAGTTATGACTAAAAGACTTAATTTTTTTTAAAAAAAGGCTTTTTATTTGCCCTTAAGTTTTATTTATCTAGATCCCCCACATTTAACATGGAAGAGATTTTTCAATCAAACTCTTTGCATTTTGTGACCTTCTACTGAATTCCACCACCATTTAAAAAGTGGTGCTCATTCTTAGTTGAGATCATGATATGCTGAATGAAAAATACTGCTGATATTAAATAAATAAATACATTTTTTAACCCAATCTTATATAGCAGGGGTCCCTAACCCTACTGGTCCATGGCCTGTCAAGAACCAGACTGCACAGCAGGAGGTGAACGGTGGGCAAGGGAGGGAAGTTTCATCGTATTTCCAGCTTCTCCCTATGACTGGCATTACTGCCTGAGCTCCGCCTCCTGTCAGACCAGCACTGAAGAGTCTGCTTCCATTTCTAACATCCTATCTTTGTGAATCAGGGTTTTCTGCAGTGACAACAACCAAAACGAGATTTTGGAGTAGACTGGACATGTGCAACACACTTTGGGTGTCACTGTCTCCCATCACTCCCAGATGGGACCATCTAGTTGCAGGAAAACAAGGTCAGGGCTCCCATTGACTCTGCACGATGGTGAGTTGTATAATTATTTCATTATATATTGCAATGTAATAATAATAGAAATAAAGTGCATAATAAATACAACGCGCTCGAATCATCCCCAAACCATTTTCCTCACTCCCACCGTACGGAAAAATTGTCTTCCAGGAAACTGGTCCCTGGTACAAAAAGGTTGGGAACCGCTCTGTCACGCAATGGTTCTCCCACATCAACATGCACACACATGCACACGTGGACATACACATACCAATCACTAAGGACACCTGTGAAAATGTGAATTCCTGGGCCTTGCCCTCCAAAGATACTGTAAGGGGATCCAGGAATCTGTAGTTTGAACAACCTTAATAGGTGATTCTGATGCAAATATTCTCTGACTCACACTCTGAGAAATCAACGGAAATTTTATGGTTTCTACTTATATAGAGCAATACCCTCAATTCTCTAGAAACTTCTTAGCCAACTTCTGGGACTACATTTTTTTTTCCTCCACAGATACAACAAATTTAATACCGATAGTGATGGCTATTCGGTTGTCCAACAAATATTTCTTGAAAGTCTACCTTAATCTAGGGATGACAAATATCTGAGAGATTGGATATAAGCCACATCTACCTCCCGCCCATACCTACAATGCCCATAACAGACGCCACTTGTCAATCATGGCATTCTTTCAGCAGAGCATGAATCCATGAGCATTAAACCACTCCCAATCAATCTTATAGCAACAGATAGGGCACGGCCATTGAGTTCTTGTCCATAGGACATGTATATAGAAAGAAAGCAAAAGAGTTCAATAATGATTGAGAGAATACTGAAAATAATGGACAAATTTAGAGCTTCCTTCCTGCTTGCCTCCTTAACAAGTATTCTTTCCACTTCTCCAGAATGGTGTAAGTCTCACTGCTACCTTAGGCCAGCAACCCTGGCCACTGGAGGCCCATGGACAGGCGAGGAGATCAGCTTACCCAAGACCCTTCATCTTCTCATTCTCAGGACCTCTCTCTAAATGGAAAACTAATTCAGGCTTCCTGCCTTGGACATAAAGAAAAATTCTTCTTAGGGTTCTAATTATGATGAAATCTTTTTACTATGGCTTTGGCTCTTCCTCCTTCAATTCCTGGTTGGGAGTGAGAGAAGCCAGATGACTTACCCAAGGTTATGTAAAGCCAAAAGTAGAATTCAGGTCTCTGGACTCTTGTTTTTTTGCTAGGCATAGATTTGAGAATCTTGATCAATTAGCTTATAAGATAACGCAGCATAGTCCTTTGTCCAGTAATTCTGATCTCATGACTTGGTCATATTTACATAGCAGGGCTTCTATCTTTGAGAATCTTCTATCAGATCAGTCTCAACCAGGAATAAATGTTGCAGACAGGAGCTCTACATTATTGTAAACTAGATACCTTTAATGATATTTAATGTATATCTGCAGAGGTGGGGAATCACCTCATTATAATTCTCCCATGAGTGGGTGTTTATTATCTCAACCATGGAGCAGCCTGGAAGGTTTGAAAGAATAAGAGGCAGACACTCTTGGCCTTGAATCCCAGTTCCAGCTCTTCCCAGCAATGTAACCTTATGAAAATTACTAAGCCTCACTGAGAATCTGTTTCTTTACCTCTAGAGTGATGAACTTATTTACTTAACAGAGTTGTTCTAGACGTGAAATTAGCTCATGCATGTAAAAATGGCCAAAATGCCATTGAAATGCTTATCTGATGCCTAGTCCAGGGACCCTTATACTCCATCACCAAAACATGGTTAGAGTGACATTCTACTCCTGAGTAGAATTGCTTTACTGCCTCAGTCCACAACGACTATACAAATAATTTTATGTAGTTTTCAGAAAAAGGGGAAATCAAAGTAGTAAGTAACTCATTTTGCTTATAAGCAGCTTTGAGGAGGTTGGCAACATTTTTTAAGCTTGAAATTCCCTCTGTAATTGTTCACAAAGCCTTCATGCCATACTCTCACTGTGGTCATTTAGAAAAACTTGGTGTCATGAATGGACAATTGCCCAGAGTAAAAGACCCATTAATGAAGAACTGTGGTCACCTATATGTGGGATAAGGTATGAATCTTATCTGTGCAATAATTAGGAAAGAGCTGTCATTTTCCAATCCTGTCCTGGTGGAAAAGGTCATGCCAGCCCTATACTGCCTGCCTCCGAACTTACATGAGGAAAAGATACTCCATTTTATTTTCTGATGTTGGGTTTTGGACAGCTAAATCTAATCCTCGACACCGCCACTTTCCTCAATTTCCTCCCCAGATGAAAGCTTACATTTCTGACTTCTTTATGACAAAACAGGAGCTGAAAGACAAATATGCTAGAATTCACCATTCTTTCAGCTGCTGCTGAAGATCTGTCACCTCTCTGGTCTCCACTGGACTTATGTTTTGGAACCCGACCACATTGGTGGGTCATACTTTGAAGAGTTAGGACCTCACATCTCAACCTCTGCCAAAATCCAGGGATGAAAGGGTGATCTTGAAAACGGTCTCCAAAGATGACCACCATCAATTTCTTCCTTATATGCACATGCCACTCCTCTTGAAAAGACAGAGTCCTTTTCTCTTCCCTTTTAATTCTGGGGCAGGCTTGTAACTTTGACCAACAGAATGTGAAGGAAGTCATGCTCTGCGTCTTGGGACTTCGGCTAGAGCAAGGACTGGAAGTTTCTGCTTTTCCCCTCTTTGAAGCCATCTTCCACGTGAGAACGCTGATTAACCTCAGACCTCCAAGCTGTGAGGAAGCCCAAACCAGCTAAGTAGCAAGGCCACATGAGAAGAACTAGGTCACCAGATGACTGAGGAGATCCTTCTGGGGACTTCTCCTCAGTCCAGACACCAGCTGGATAAAGCTGAGTGAGAGACCGACCCCTAATTAACTCCAAATGAAGCAAAAACCAGCCAGCCAGCTCTACCTGAGGTCCTGACCCATAGGCTTGTGAGAAATTGTAAACTGTTGTTATCCAAAGCCCATTAAGTTTTGGGTGGTTTGTTATCTGACAATAAATAACCAGAATAGCCATGGGGAGGTGTGACCTATTGTAAAACGGAGAGCATTTAGGAGGTTAAAAGAAAAAGGAGAATTGATGAGAAAACTCTACTCTGCTATCAATTTCTCCTGGCTTTCACTACCCAACATTGGGATTATTTTTTTTTTTTAAAGCAGAATACACAACTATCATCTCTTAAGCAAGCAAACTCTGCATTCCCAAGAATTAATATACAATGCACATGTGAAACACATGTTCAGAAGTTGGCAGCTTACTCAATGCACTTCAACACTTGCTCTTGGCCTACAAGTGATGTGAAGTATCAATGTTCACTTATGTGTCAGGCTCATGCTTTGCACGTGAAGCAGACATGAGCACTAGGTTAACCTTGAGCCATTTCCAGAAGGAGGGCAATAGTGCTCTACAATCGACTATGTACTACATGGCATAGCGTAGTGAATCGAACATAATTGTGAGTAATCATGTTCATCAATGCTTTTACGGCAGTTTATTTGTTGAAGTTGGTCTCATTCTTTAACAAAAAGAATATCAAGGTATACATGATGTACTGAAAGCCTTTAATTACTTCCCCACAAAGATTCTCGGAGGAAAGGTTATCTGCTCCAACCCTACAGAAGACAAGATATCTAAATACAGAAATTTTAGAAAAGTGCTTTCCAGGGACATATTCAACATGTCAATGGAAAATCATTTTACTAAAACGACCTGCTTGGTTACTAAGGATCTTCAAAGTATTTATAGTTCAGTTAATTTAAGACACAGGCCTTCAGCTTTTGAATTTTGGAAATTAATGCAAGGTTTTTAATATCTGAAATTAATGTCAAAATGGTGGCTTGGCAGTGTGGGGAGGACAATGGCTCTCAGCCCTGATGGACCGCTAGAAGTGGAATCTTTCCACTCTTGCTCTTCTGCCGCTGTCCTGCCAAAGTTTCACTTAATTGTTCTGGGGTGGGCGCCAGAACAGGACTTTTAAAAACACTCCAAAGGATTCTAATGTCCACCTAAGATTGAACACGTGGTTGAAAGAGCAGGCTTTGAAATCACTCCCAGGATTGAATTCCAAGCACGCATGAGTTTTACAACCCGGGGCAAATGGCAAAACTTTCCTAAAGTGCCAGTGCAGTGGTTCTCAAAGTGGGGTCCCTTAATAATAAGCAGCATGGCAATACCTGGGTAATTTGTTGGAAATGGAAATTCTTGGGCCCCACCCAGACCTACTGAGTCATAAAGTCTAGGGGTAAAGCCTGGTCTCCAGGTGATTCTGCCTGAGGCTACAGTTTGAGAACGACTATGCAATGTAAAAAGAATTAAAAGGGGAGGGAGGTGTGAGGGTTGGAAAGCTCCCTATTGAGTACCATGCTCACTATTTGGGTGACGGGTTCAGCTGAAGCCCAAACCTCACCTTCCCACGATATACCTGTGTAACCTGCACGTGTACTGCCTGAAGTTAAAATAAAAGCAAAATGAAATGAACAAAGAGTGACGTCTCTTCATTGCTCCTCAATATCGAATTAAATTTTCACAAATCTAGAATTCTTCTCTTTCTCCTTGTCAATGTATCTTGTTTTTACAGGACTGTAAATGTCAAGTTGCAAAATTTCAAAAAATTAAATATATTGTCTTATTTCTGATTCTTTAACTCACTTTTATTGTGCTATAATAAAAGAGGAAAGCACAAAGAATAAAAAACAACTACTACTTTGTAATACCATTATTAACATTCTGATATAAATTTTTGTACCTCATCTTATAAATCTTTCATATTTTATAAAATATTTTTACACATATTTTCAAGGTTGCCCTATAGTCCACCATGTATGAATATGCCATAATTTATCTAATCAAACTCTTAGTGGTTGCTTAAGATTTTGTTATAATGTTTTCATTATTTATTACAAAAAAAAACCTGTTCACATCCATAATGCCATTCTTGGGCTCAATTCCAGATGTGGTATTGCTGGGTCAAAGTGTGTAGTGACTACTAATGCATATTGACAAACTGTCTCTAAAAAACAAAAAACAAAACTATACCCTTAGTGGCAACTAAGATTCCATAAGCACTTAGTCTTTGTGTTATAGTTAATGTTACATATTATCATTTTGTTGAATTTTTGTCAATTTAATAGCAGGATGAGTGCATATTGTTTTTCTTTAATGAGGGTCAATCTTTTGGTCATTGTGTTTTGCAACACATTGCATTTAATGCCCATTTGTATTTCTTCTTTATTCTCACTCTTTGCCCATTTAAAAAAAATGTGAGTATTCACCTTTTTCCTACTGAATTGTAAATGTTCTTCATATATTAAGGGTTACTTTTACCAACATTTGGAGACAAGAATAATGCAGTAAAAACTCAGCTGAACATCAGAATGAGTTGATTTCAATTTCTTATTAATAAAAATTATAAATAATGTGGTTGGATTATGATATTGCACATTTGGAAAGAATCCGCATTTTTCCGTTTCCTAGGATTGAACTATGCTAAACAAAATTTTATCCTTCTCTAATGACTGAGGGTATTGTGGCATTTCAGGGTGACAATTCTGAATTTTCCACTGTGCAGAGAGAGAGGGATTCAGAAAGCCCAAGTCCTGGCTCATGGGCAGCCAGCTAGACAATCTAGTTATTTTATCTCGCAGTGCTTTGGTTTCCTCATCTTTAAAACAGAAATTACAAAAATAACGCCTACCTCATAGGGTTCCTGTGAGAGACAATATGCATAATGGGTAAGCACATGGATTTCAGAGGTGACTACCTGGATATGAATTCCCACTCTACCATTTAATAACTCTGTGACATGCACAAGTTTCTAATCCCTCGGGCCCTTGGTTTCCTTATCTGTAAAATGAAGCTAGTAACAGAATTTACCTACTAGGGTAGTTGTAAGGATTAAATAAGTTACAAGTGGGGACCCACTGAAAATGAAATTTATTCATTAAAAACTGTGCATTTAGCCGGGCTCGGTGGCTCAGCCTGTAATCCCGCGCCTTTGGGAGGCTGAGGTGAGTGGATTGGCTGAACCCGTGGGTTCGAGACCCGCCTGGGCAACTTGGTGAGACCTCATCTCTACTATAAATCAAAAATTAGCCGGGCGTGGTAGCGCGCGCCTGTAGTTCCAGCTTCTTGGAAGACTGAGGTGGAAGGATCGCTGGAGCCCAGCAGGTCGAGGCTGTGGTGGCTGGGAACGTGCCACTGCACTCCAGTCTGGGCCACGGAGTGAGACTCCAACTCAAAAACAAAAACAAAAACAAAAAAACCCTGTGCATTTATTCTAACAGTTCTTGCACTTATCAATTGTGATATCTTTTAGTGCTGCTTTCATCATCTGTTTCACCTCTTCCACATGGGCAAAACATTTCCCTTTGAGGACTTGTTTCATCCGAGTGAACAAACAAACAAAAACTGCTCAAGGCAAGATCAGGTGACTAGGGAGGGTGGAGCACAAGGCTCATGCCCTTTGTGGTCCCAAACTGCTGCACATTCAGTGTGATGTGGGCAGGTGTGCTTGTAAATCACCCATAATAAAATGGGTAAATGTGTTGAAAGAATCTCAAAAATAAATAAAATAAAATAAAATTCACTGAAGCCAAACACAGCCTCTCACAACAACACTAGTTGGGACACTGGTTGATTCTGAGGCGTTCCTAGAACACTCATCTAGGGAGGGAAACCCGTACTACAAGGGACCCACCCTCCAAAAGATAAGTTTGGGGGATCTCCCTTCATATGTGTGTGTATGTGTGATATCTATGACATCTGTCTCTCTCTCTATCATCTCTCTCTCTCTAGCTATCTATCAATCAACTATCTGGCATTTAGAACAGGACCTGGCAGATAATAAGCACTATGTATTAGCATAATAATGATTATAATGAAATAAAATCATTTGCATATTATGTCCTCTCTTAACTGCCATCCCACAAAATGTCACCGGTGGGGCTATAACTGCTACAGAGGCCACCACAGTCTTGGTAGTTGTACAAAAGTGGGCTGAACCTCTACCAATCCCAGGTCATGCTCTGGAAATGAGTTTCTGGATCAGGCGCTGGCACCCACTTGCTTTTGGGGATTCACCTCATTCTAATAAATGTGGAGAGCAGGAAAAGCAATCTGCGCTTTGTTAGCCGAATACTGGTGCTAAAGCTAACCACGTGAATCGGTTACTTTGCTTCTGCCCTAAAAAACTCGCCTTCAGCAGACAAACCATGAAAGTGTGGGACCCAAGGCACTCTAAGAAAGGTGTATACCGAGTGTCCTCTCGCAAAGCAGAACACTGAATTGATGTTTAGCTTCATCACCTATGGTTGGTTGGGTTAACTAAATTCTGAGCTCTCTGATTCATGCTCTGTACCAGCTCGCAAGGAAATTTTTGGTCTGAACTCCCAATATGAATCATAATCAATACCAAAGATGATTAAAAGGAGCTTTCAGCATTTTGGTCATTTTATCAGATAAAACTCCCACTTTGGTCTCCGTGATTTACACTGCGTAAAAGAAAACATATCCATATGGAATACGCTTGTGAGTCAAAAACAAAGCCAGTGCCCAAAATACAAATCAAAAACACTGTCTAGAACAACAGGCCTCAACTAATGAATTAAAATGATTGCTGGTTTCTTTAAAATATTAAGCTCATCGATGCTTGCCAAAAACCCCTTGGCTAGCTGAGGGATTCAAACTGCATTGTTCAGCTAGAGTTTGAAACCCTTCCATTCATCATTGACATGTGAGAGACAAGACAAGGTTTTTGACAAAAAGAGGACGAGGCGCCAGATGGTTTCCATCTGTATCTCTATTGATTGTACAATGAAAACCCACCTTCCCTAATCAGCAGGCTGAGCCATACATGGAAAGTGAATACCCAGTGTTTTTAAAGAAGTACAATCGCCCCTTCCCAACCATAGATGTATAAATATTAATGAACACAATCTGGTTCTAAGCAAATTTAGCATGAACTTTTAGCAACCCTCCCTTGACAACTTCCTCCCTTTTTAACTGAATTAAGCTTCTAAGTTCTGTGATTAAAAATAGCAAGCTCTGCACTGAAGTTGGATCCGTGACTGAGGTAAACCTCTCGCTTCCAGCTAGTAACTGGTTAACACAGCCCATATCGTGGTGTGCTTTTTGTGACCAAAAACGGGTCTCGATTTGAATGAACGCTCAGCACATGTAAATAGTGAGATAGGGCATCAATATAAATAAGCAGGAAAATGATTATCAGTTTGTCATTGATGCCATGCTGATCTCCAAAGTCCTCGAGCAAATTTGGGGATAATTACACGTGGTACTGAGGGAATTGTTAAACCACTTGATTTCTGCAAAGCCATACACTACATTACATACTCACTCCTATTTTAACTTTTCTGCAAACTAAAAAGAGAGTATTAGGACAGTTTTAATTATGAAATATTCAAAAGAAAATAGTGGATGCCTTTCATGGGGGCTTGAACTTGAATCATTAGTATTGCAATCTCTCTAAGAAGATTCAGTTAGTCTTTTTCCTTCTCAACTCACTCCCAGAGGTTTTCCTGAAAGTATCAGAAAGAGACTCAGATTTGAAAATTTCCATTAATCCCATCCTTTGCTTCCTTTCCTTTCAGTTCAAACTAGGGAGGTTTGCATACTTGCCCCAGCTTATTTGTCTTTAATTTGTTGAAGCAATGCATTTTCCAAGAAGCATATTCCATATTTTCACCACTAATGGCTCCCTGTGGATCACAGTGGTAAGACTCTTAAAGCAAAAAATGTCAAATCAGTCCAAAGATAATATGAAAAATTAGATCCATATACTCAGCTTTAGTCCTTATGTGACTGGAAGGAATTAATCTTTTTCCCCTCTCTCTTCAAGATGTATTGTCCTCATTCTGTCAATAAACAACCTTTCACTGAGTACCTACTATGTGCCTGGCATTGGGCTAAGCACTGAGGATCAACACATGAGACAGTGTTGCTATTCTCAGGCAAAGACGCTACTTCAGGGCCATTCTTCAGAGACTGGCTAAGGAATCATCTTTGCTGTATGACAGCCACATTGTATACAGAGTTCCTATGTGTCACATCTCAAGTGGTCAAGTCCAGCCTTTAGCCCCCAATTCCCCTTTGGAAAGAAGCTTCCAGTAGAATTATTTGCTGGTGTTACTAGTAACGCTGGTGTTTGTTTAAGGTTCAGCTTCACCAGGTCTTGACAAGTGTTTTCTACTTCTCTTGGCCCAGCGTGGTTGTCAGCATGATCAGATGTCAGAATAACATCAATAAAGCTGGAGCAGAGGATGAGCTAACACTGGTAGAGAAAACACTGAATGTATCAAAATGCATTTTTGGTTATGTTCAGGGCAAAAAGAACAGGAAGGGCCAGACCCACGGCTTGAGCCCGATGCTGCAGTGTTAGCATGGGACAAAGAGGAAGAAAGACAGTTCTTCTCTTCACTTCTTTTGGATTTTGCATCAACAAGAATGATCTTCAAACTGCCACAAAGAAGACTTTAAGTGGTTAATGTTAGTAATAAACTGAATAAGAAAATTGGAAGTGAGCACATTTAAGTGCTTACTTAAACTAAATGCGTGTAACTCTCTGGGCCCAGATGGGTTAGATCTTTGGAAGTAACGGGGAAAATACCAACCAGCAAGCAACCAACAAAGTTTTTTTCAATATATGAGAAAAGTAAATTTTGTCGTGATTATCAAAAGATGGAGCTAGGGTAATGGGGGAAGAAATGAAGGTATGAAAAACAATATCCCATAAAATACCCATTAAAAACCACAATTCTAGAAGTTATATTTAAATACATGGTTTATGAAAACTACTAAAAGAAAGTGATAAGGTATTCAATAAGAGGTAGCATAGGGTTGGAAAGGAGGCATAAATAAATATATGATATACAGTATGTAATATTTAGCAAATATATTATGTGCTAAAGTATTATATTTTCATAATTATACAGTTATTTACATAGTGTAACTATGTTAGATGCAGTATGTTAAATTGCTACATACCATATGTTATATTATATTATACATATGTATATATCAAACTATATAAATGGCATCATATGACTATTTCCCCAAGGTGCTTGACCAAGTCTTGCAAGATATCCTTAGGGTAAGGCGTAGAGTGATAGAATATGGAATGAATGACAAAGAATAAATGAATGGGTTGAACAATTGCTAACAAATTAATCAACATCACTTGAGAAAATGGTATGTAGACATACACCATTAAGCTCTACCCTGTCAAAAACTTTATTGATTTGGGTGAAGACAAAAAGGATTACTAACGCAATTGAATGGCTGTGGATAACTGACATACTATCATCATGTTTCTAAATTAATCTGAACAAATGTATAAGAATGAATCAGATGAAATCAGAGAAGAAAATACAAAGTACTACTTTAAAGATAAAAACGAATTGAGTACCACATGTACTCACTCATATGCAGACCCTGAACATTTATCATGATACTATAAGAGGGATCAACAGTAGCAGGAAACTGCCAGGGGAAGGGGTGCACTTCACACCAACAAGGGTACCTGCATAATGACCTCAAACCAGGTGAAGTAGGGACCAAAGGGAGACCCAAAGTTTACCTGTAAAATGGCCGCTTACCTATCTAATCCTGAATTGTAATCCATATCTTTAAAATAAATAATTTTTTTAAAAAAGATCAAAGATTTAATTAGGACGTGCAGGGTGCAGGGATGGGGGGCATCTGATAACAGCAGTTTGAAGAAAAAAATCTGAATCAGCAGAATGATATGATGGCAAACACGAAACAAAATCACAGTAAGCTCTTAGAGAAAGAGTAACAGAGCACATCCTTTTTCCTCTTGATTCTCATTATACATTGTCGTCCTTGTGGTGATGAAGACTTTCTCATATACTAACATGTACTATGAGAGGAAATTACCATGAGCAAGAAATAGCCTTGTTTGTTTTGTTATTGATCCGCTGTAGAGTCTATCAGGATGATCCTGAGGTCTGGCTCACCAGGGACATAAGTGAACTATGGAATGAAAGATCCAAGATCTGTGGGAAGCTGCCAGGGGAGGAGTGTGCACACCTCATCAACAAGGGTACCTGCATAATGAACATTTGTATACTTAACCCTGAATTGTATCCCACATATTTAAAATAAAAAAAAATTTTTTTAAAAGTAAGATTCAAGATCCTTGTCGGGAAGCCTGAAGAATGAAAAATGAAAGAGGGAAAGTAAGGAAACCATGAGGTACTGGTATAGAAATAGACAAACTGTCCAGTGAAATGGAATGAAAGACCAAAAGCAGTCTCACGTGTATGAATATTTTATTTATGAGAGCCTTGGCATTGAAGATAAAGGGAAATCAGGGACTTCTCAACAAGTTATGCTAGTGCAATTGTTTTTCATATGAGAAAAATGAAATCAGATCCCTACCTCATGCCATATAACACAAAAATCTGCTCCAGATGAAATATGCATATACGAATAAAGACAACTTTTTAAAAGAATATAAATGCATTTATTACCACTAAACTCTATACCTAAAATGGTAAAGATGGTAAATTATATATGCATGTTTTACCTCAATAAAGTTTTTTAAAAAAGAAATTTAAGTCCAAAGTGGGAAAGAAAATACATAATAGAAAGAAGAGAAAGAAGAGAATTTCTAAAGAAAACTTTAAAAGCTACTTACTATAAAAGAAGAGACTGATATATTTGACATTAAAATTAAGTCCTGGCAAAACAAATCTCACAAAGAAAGAATGGCAAGAAGAGGGTTCTATCTGCCATCAGCAGGCATTGACCCAAAAACACACCATCAAAATTCACAAGAGAATCCAAGGTGTGACTTTTAAAAAGCATGCCCCTTGGGAACTCGAAGGCATATTCCATAAAGGAGATGGGAACTCCAGATGTGTGCATTTATATTAGGCTTGACAAAATCTGTACCAAAGGAATAAAGAATGCCCCGTACTCTATCCCTGTGCAGTTGTCCAGTAAACTTAATGAAGATGAAGATTCACCAAACATACTCATGCATTGGTTACCTAGATACCTGTCATCACCTTTTGACCATCTACAGACAGTCAGTGTGGATGAGATCTGAGTATCAAATAAAATTTACAAAACTGCCAAACAAAGAATATATGCTCATTAAAAAGTACCATAAAGTGAAATGGCAAGCCAAAAATTGGGAGAATTTTGCAATGCCTAAAAGTGACAAGGAACAAATGTTTTATCCCTTTCCTCTATCTTTCTACATGCTCAAACATGCAACTATGACTACTATGAAACAAGAGAGAAATGGGCAAAGACATGAACAGTATTTCAAAAGTATTTCACATAAAAGGGAGTATCAATGGTAAATAAGGAAAAGATGTTAAATCTCATTAGAAATCAAAGCAATGCCTTTTCACATCACAGTAAGATAGATACATTTTAGATGGACAAAACGTAAGAGCCTGACATTACCAAATGTTGACAAGGATGTGGGACAACGGGAACTCTAATGCACTGCTGCTGGAGAGAGTGTGACAGCTTCAACCACTTTAAAGTTTGAATTACAAAGTAGAGAATGCATTTACCCTCTGATCCAGCAATTCTACTCCTAGAAAATTCTTACTCAACAGGCACCAACAGACATGTGCATAAGAATTCACAGCAGCATTACGTGTAATAGTAAATCACTGGAAACAAACTCCGTAAACAGGAAATAGTCCAGTATTCCACATATCCAAGAACAAAGTGGTATATCTGCAAAAGAAAATGTTATACAGCAGTGGTAAATGGACAATTTCCAGCTTTATATACTGGATGGATGAGTCTTAGAAATACAAATATGAAAGAAAAAAGCAAATTGCAGAAAAGTATATAGGGCATGCTGCCTATATATATATATAAATTTGGAGAGGTCTACACAAATGTAATAAAACTGAAAAAAATCCCACCCAAATAATAAGTGAAAAAAAATCACAGTATTGATTATTGCAATGGAGGGAGGCAGGAGATAGGACGAGGGAAGAACAACACTATGTTCAATATCCACCTTATTGGTAACGTCCTACTTCCTAAAATGAGCACTGGCTTTGTGGCTATATGTATATAACATGTCGTTTTCCCACCAGATTTTCACACCTCACTTTCTCCTTAGACATGCCCTTGCCTTGTCCTCCTTTACTGGGGCACCCATGGGTGATCTGATAGACCACATTGCGGCATGAAACTGTGACAGAGGTACTCAGACAAGATGGCAATGGAACAGGTCAGACTGTGAGAGTCTCCACAAAAGCAAGTGTCCATAAAGAACTCTGCATGAGTGGGTGTGTACTGATGGGTGAGTGAAAGTCCGTCTGAGGGGAGATTCATGTACATGCAACCAGGGCTCACTTTCAGAGGTGTCTGCAACCCCCCATCACCCTGAGATTGGAGCCTCTGTGTGCAGGATCACCTGCTGTTCTTAAGGCTCTTCTGAGAGGAGGCAGCAGAGAATAACTGCTCCTCACCACCTGGCACCTGGTCCACACCATCACCTGTGACAGCAGACTGGCATAAGCCCCAGGAACCATGGAGAAAGCAGTTCATGGAAATCTGAAACACAGCCCTGCCACCTGTGAGAAGAAACCAACCGGAGCCATTTTCTCTGTCCTAGGACCAGGCAGAGACTTGCATTACCTTGCCCAGCTACACCCAGCCTCCAACCTGGGACCTAGAGGCTATCTCCTCATCAGACTTGGAGAGACAGACGCCCCTCCCCCACATTGAAATAGGCACAGACATGTCAAATCTGAGTGGGAGACTTAACAGCAGCAGTAGCAAGTCGGCTGAGTCCAGATCTGATCCAACCTTCTCCCACAGTAGTCCCTGGGGCATCTGACCCATGCTGAAAGCAACCCTATCAGTCTGTGCTGAAAGCAGAGAGGAGGAGCTAGAGACTGGAGCCACTCCTTAATACAGAGACAGTAGCCAAAAGGAACTTGGAGTTACAGAAACGGCCACAGGGCAAGTTTTGTTTTATTCTCTTTGTTTTGTTTTTTCTTCTGTGTTTTTTTTAATGTTTTTTCCTTGCTTTGTTTCTGCTATTTTAATTTTTTTAGATTTTCTGTTTGTGTATGGGTATTTTTGAGGGAGAGTACATCAGCAGGGGAGTTTTGGTTTGTTTGTATGATTGTACATGTGTTTTTGTTTGTTTGCTTTTTGTCTTTGTTTCTCTGTTTACTTGTTATTTGTATGGCTGTCTGTTTTCCCTCTTCTTCTCTGGCTGTCTGTTTTCCCTCTTCTTCTCTCACTCCATCTTCCTTTTGTCTTCCTCCTTCTTTTTTTCATTTGTTTCCTTTTTCTCACCTCATTTTGCTTTCAGGGGCAAACATATGCTCCCAAGGCATGGACAGATTGTAAGACCTGGGGGGGGGTGTCACACACCTGTCAGGGGATACTGGGGTCTGAAAATAGTTTCTGAATCACAGCTCCCCTCAATTAAATCTCAAAACTGCAAAAAGCACAGACCCCCATCTCCAGTACAGCTTCAGACTTGAACAAAGTCAGAGGATCTACATAAGGAAGAATAGGAGATTGAACAAACAGAAGTAAAAGATACCCCCATTACTGAACAATAGAATTAAAGAAGAAGCAAAAAAGGGGGGTGGAGAGGGATTGAGGAAAACCTACAGAAAGGAAGAAAAACCAGAGGAAGAATATGGTTCTCACACAGACCCCTGGGAGGTCAACCACTAAGAACACAGACTTCGGACCTTAAACAATGAAGAACCCCCAGGATGACTGGTCTCAAACCACAATCCCAAATATCAAGATATTAATAGAGAATAAACAGAAATGAGGAGAGGCAAGAAGAAAGAATGAGAGACTTGATAACTGAGGTAACAGTAGTAAAAGATACAGTGAATGAAATAAATAACAAACTGATGAGCATGGAAAACAGAAATCAACCAAACAGAAGAAAGAATCTCAGAGCTTGAGGACCAAAATATGGAAATAACCCAAACTGTTAAAAAACATAGAAAAGAAGCTTAAAAAGAAAGAACAAAACCTCCAAGAGATGAGCAATTATATCAAGAGGCCAAACCTAAGATTAATTGGAATACCTGAGGCAGATAGAGAGACAGAGACCACTCTGGAACAAATATTCCATGAAATTATCCAAAAACAACTTCCCTCATTTCATCAGAAATAAAATCCAAAAAAACACAAGAGATTCAGAGAACCCCTGCAAGACAACAAATGAGAAGACCAACTCCTAGACACATAGTAATTCA
Source organism: Cephalopachus bancanus (assembly GCA_027257055.1). NCBI lineage: Eukaryota > Metazoa > Chordata > Mammalia > Primates > Tarsiidae > Cephalopachus > Cephalopachus bancanus. Next base: position 7,942,733 of record JAPVLO010000038.1, on the reverse strand, counting down.
CTTACATAAAGTAGGTATAAAAGAAAACATCTAAAGGTGGTAAGAGAGAAAGGTCAGACTACCTACTTTGGAAGACCAATCAGAATAGCAGCAGACTTATCTACAGAAACACTTCAGGTTAGGAGAGATCAGAATCCAATCTTCAAAGTTCTCAAAGATAAACAATTTGAACCAAGAATTACCTATCCAGTCAAGTTAAGTTTCATCACCAACGGAGAATTAAAATCCTTCCCAGACAGTCAACCTTTAAGTGTTCATGTTGCCTCCAAACCAGCTCTACAAGAAACACTTAAGAAAGTATTAAATACAGAAGAAAGAAAAAAATGACAACGCCCTTCCCAAGAATGCAGGAAAAAGGTTGAAAATACATATAAATTAACCAAAAAATAAAAAGAAAGACAACAAATAAACAAACAGCAGCAACAACTACAAACCCTATAAGAATCTCAGGACAGGGATAAACTCTCACATCTCAATAATTAGCCTGAATGTGAATGGACTAAACGCATCAATGAAAAGACACAGAAAGGCAAATTGGATAAAATATCATGATGCAACAATATGTTGTCTCCTAGACACTCATTTCACCAGGAAGGACACTCATTGACTTAAAGCAAGAGGATGGAAAACAAATTTTCAGGCGAATGGAACACAAAAGAAAGCAGGAGCTGTGATCTTAATATCAGACAGAATACCCTTTAAGTTAACAAAAATTAAAAAAGATACAGAAGGTCACTACATAATGATAAAGGATACAATCCATCAATAAGAAATATCCATCCTAAACATATATGCACCCAACATAGGAACACCAACTTTTATAAAGCAGCTTCCATGTAAACTAAAAAAGATACTGACTCTAACACTATCACAGCTGGGGACTTAAATACCCCACTTACAACCCTCGACAGATCATCAAGACAAAAGATCAGTAAGGAGATCTGGAACCTCAACATGATGCTTGACCAAATGGACTTAACTGATACCTACATAACACTCCACCAAACAACCATGGAATATACATTCTACTCATCACCACATGGAATGTACTCTAAGATTGACTACATCCTTGGCCATAATTCAAGCATAAACAAAATCCATAAGACTGAAATACTGCCATGCACCATCTAAGACCACAGTGGAATAAAAATAAATGCCATCACCAACAAATTTCCCCCAAAATCCACAAGACATGGACACTAAACAACTCCTGGGTCAACATGGAAATCAAAACAGAAATTAAAAGATTCCTGGAAACAAATGAAAATGAAGAAACATATTACCAAAATATCTGGGATGCCATGAAAACAGTACTAAGAGGGGAATTCATATCTCAATGAACACACAAGAAGAAAATGGAAAGATCACAAGTTAACAATCTAACAAATCACCTAAGGAAGCTGGAAAAGCAGGACCACCAAAATCCTAACTTCAGCAGGAGAATCCAGATCACCAAATAAAAGCCCAAATTTGGGACATAGAAGACAAAAACATAATACAAAATAAAATAAAATAAAATAAATGAAACCAAAAGCTACTTTTTGAAAGGATAAACAAGATTGATAAACCCCCAGCTAGACTGACCAAGAAAAAGAGAGAAAAAGTCCAAATAAACACAATCATAAATGCAAAAGATCAAGTCACAACTGACTCAGAAGAAATAGAAAATATTATCAGAGATTACTATGTATAATAGTATGGAAAAAACCTTGAAAACCTAAATGAAATGGAGGACTTCCTGACATCACAAACCTCCCCAGGTTGGAACTAGAAGAAATTGAGATCCTAAATAGGCCAATAGCAACCCAGGGAATCGACTCTGCCATGAGAAAACTACCTATAAAAAATAAATAAATAAAAATAAAAAAGACCTGGACCAGAAAGATTTCCAATGGAATTCTATAAAACGTATAAGAAGGAGGTGAAACTAATCCTATTGAAATTATTCCAGGCAATTGAGAAAGATGGAACTCTTCCCAAATCATTTTATGAAGCTAACATCACATGGATACCAGAACCAGGTAAAGATCCAACAGAGAAAGATAACTACAGGTCAATAGCCTTGATGACCATAGGTGCTAAAATTCTCAGCAAGATTCTAGCAAGCCGCATCCAACAACACATCTTGAAAATCATCCACCATGACCAAGTAGGCTTCATCCTCAAGATGCAGGGCTGGTTCAATATCCACAAGACCATAAACATAATTAAATACATCAACAGATGTAAAAACAAAAACCACATGATTATATCATTAGATGCAGAAAAAACTTTCACTAAAATCCAGCATCCTTTTCTGACAAAAATTCTTGAACATCTAGACATAGATGGAACACACCTCAAAATAGTAAGAGCCATCTACAAAAAACCCACAGCCAACATACTGCTAAACAGACAGAAATTGGAACCATATTACCTGAAAACTGGAACAAGACAAGGATGCCCACCTCATCCCTTCTGTTCAACATAGTTTTGGATGTCCTAGCTAGAGCAATCAGACAAGAGGAGGAGATTGGGGTATCCAAATAGGAAAAGAGGAAGTCAAGTTATCCCTCTTTATAGATGACATGATTCTATACTTCAAAAACCCAAGAGGATCTGTCAAAAACTTCCTTGCACTGATAAAGTCTCAGGGCATAAAATAAATGTGCAAAAGATAGTCACATTCCTATATACCAACAATAAACAGAAACCCAAATAAAAGCACAATCCCGTTCACAATAGCTACACACACACACACACACACACACACACACACACACACACACACACACACAAAGAAATACCTTGGTATCTTCCTAACCAGAGACGTGAAAGATCTTTACAGTGAAAACTATAAAACACTGCTCAAAGAAATCAAAGAAGACACAAACAAATGGAAAAATATGCTCATGGTTTGAAAGAATCAACATTGTTAAGATGTCCGTTCTACCCAAGGCAATCTACAGCTTTAATGCAATACACATTAAATTACCAGCAACATTCTTCTCAGACCTGGAAACGACAATACAGACGTTCATATGGAAACATAAATGACCACAAATAGCCTAAACAATCCTCAGAAAAAGAAAAAGTGTGAGGTATCAAACTCCCAGACTTTAAACTTTATTATAAAGCTACACTAATCAAAACAGCCTGGTATTGGTACAAGAACAGGCATATAGACCAATGGAACAGGATAGAGATTCCAGAAGCAAAATCTCAATTTGTCAACCAACTCATCTTCAACAAGGCCTCCACCAACCACTGGGAGAGGAGAACCTATTCAGTAAATGGTGCTGGAAAAACTGCTGACCACATGCAGAAGATTAAAACAAAACCCTTACCTATCACCATACACAAAAATCAACTCTAAGTGAATCAAAGACCTAAAGGTAAAACTTCAAACTATAAGATCCTTAGAAAATGCAGGAGACACCCTTCTGGAAATTGGAACTGGCAACCAATTCCTGACCAAAACCCCAAGTGCCCATGCCATAAGAGATAAGATAGACAAGTGGGACCTCATCAAACTGAAAAGTTTCTGCAAAGCGAAAGAAACCATCAAGAAAGCAGGGAGATAGCCCACAGACTGGAAAAAAATATTTGCCAACTGTATGTCTGACAAAGGTCTAATATCTAGGACCTACAAGGAACTCAAAAGAGCCAAAAAGATAAAAACCAAACAGCCCCATTACAAAGTGGGCAAAATAAATGAATAGACAGTTTTCAAAAGAAGATGTATGATCAGCCGACAGATACATGAAAAAATGCTCAACCTTACTAGTCTTCAAAGAAACGCAAATTAAAACTACACTGAGGTACCACCTAACTCCAGTCAGAACGGCTATCATCAATAACTCAAAAAACAACAGATGCTGGACAGGATGGGGCGAAAAGAGACCACTTCTGCACTATTGATGGTAGTGTAAACTAGTACAACCTCTGTGGAAAACAGTTTGACGATTCCTAAAGTATCTAAAAATCGACCCCATATGATCCCACCATCCCACTACTGGGAATGCACCCTGAGGAACTCAAATCACTTTATGAAAAAGATATCTGCACATGCATGTGTATTGCAGCATTATTCACAATAGAAAAAACACAGAACCAACCATGCTGCCCATCGAAAGAGAACTGGATTAAAAAGATGTGGTACCTATATGTGATGGAATATTAAGCAGCCATAAAGCAGGACAAAATTTTGAACTTCTCAGCAACTTGGATGGACTTAGAGTTTATAATACTGAGTGATCTATCACAGAAACAAAGAACTGAGTATCACATGTTCTCACTCATAAGCGGTCCTTGAACGATTATCATAATACTATAAGAAAAGGTTTGGCACTAATGAGAATCTGCCAGAGGAGGTGGGGGGGGCACACCTCATCAACAAGGGTACCTGCATAATGAAAATTTGTATACCTAACCCTAAACTGTATCCCACATCTTTAAAATTGAAAATAAAAAAGAGAGAATTAAAAGAAGAGAGAGACAGAGAGATTCTGAGGAAGACAGGTCTTCCCGACACCATCAAGGCTGAGTACGTAGGCACTGACAGGAAATCCAAAGTGTTAAAAAAACAAAACGAAATGAAAAAACACTTTGCTTGTTTCTCTGTACTTCAAGTGGGTTATCAGTCAAGTTATAGCTTAAAATTGGGTTCTTTCTGAAAATGGGTCCGTCTGTCCAATTTCCCATTAATCCCATGTCATTAGGGCAAAGTTACACAGGTTCATAAACCTTTCAATTAAGGAAGGAGAGCCTTTCACTGTATTCTGCACTGTTTAAAATCTAACTGCACAGCATGTTCAATACCTGGAGCCATATTTTAGGAGAAGTATTTGATAAACCAGAGAGCTTCCAGGGAAAGTTAATGTAGACACTGGGGTGTTGAAAATCTATTTCACACGGATGGCTAAGTGAACTTGAATTTGAGATATTCAACTGAGACAAGAGCTCAGGAGAAATGTGAGAGATGATTTCAAACATTAAAAAGGTATGCTGTGAAATATAAAAAAATTTTTAAACCTTATTCTGCATATAGAGTGGCCACCTACTGCCAATGGATAGAAATGTATCGAGGCTGACTTAAGCTTTGAAAATTAAAATATCAGGTCACAGCAGCAAGCTGGATGACTAACTCTGGATAGTGGCCTATTATAGTCCAAGAATTTCCTAGTGCTGTGAGAGTCTGTTATCCTTTAAAAACATGTTTAGAACCTTTGTTTTTCTTATAATATATTATATTGTATAATCAGACCACAGGCTTAGTATATTTTTGGTCTATAAAAAATAGAATGATATGATACAATATTAATCTTGAATTCAGTTATATCATTCCTTTTTCATTTCTTCTACTTGAGTTCCAGAGACAGTGATAAGGAATGAATGACTCTGTTTCTCAGTAACTACCAACTCTATGGAAGTTACATAATCTCTCCAAGCCTCAGTTTCTTCTACTGTAAAATGAGGATAATAAGAATACCTATCAGTAGTGGGCTGAATAATGGCGTCCCATATACTTCCATGATTCAATCCCCAGAACCTGTGAATCTATTATCTTATGTGGCAAAAGGGACTTTGCAAATGTGGCTAAGCTAAGGATTTTCAGATGAGGAGATTATTCTGGAGTATGAGGGGGACACAGCATAGTCACAAAATTCCTTATGAGAAGGATGCAGGAGGAGTCAGAAGCAGAGGAGATGATGTGACGATGGAAACAGACTGGAGCAATGCACTTTTTCAAGTGGAGGAAGAAGCCATAAGTCAAGGAAACAGGTGGCTGATATTAATAGAAGCTGAAAAAGGCAAGGAATTGGATTCTCCCCATAGAACCTCCAGAAGGAACAGGTCTGCAGCCCTTCCGACTTCAGCTCTGTGAACTCATTTCTGCCTTTTGACCACCAGAACTGCAAGATAATATATTCATGTTGTTTTAAGCCACTAAGCTTGGAGTCATTTGTTACAGCAGCAACCGGAAACTAATACATCATCTCATGGGGGGTTAAACCAGTAGACAGTTCTTCGCTTCCATTACTGTTATTATGCACTGCATTTGCCCAAAACGAAGGCTCACCCTCTTCATCAGTGATTTCCCTCAGTTATGTTCCCTCAGGAGCTATTTCTGTACCTCTGTGTACGTGAATGAGGGGGGGCAAGGACTCTGGAGAGGAGTCAGGCATTCACAGCCACTAGTGTTGAGGGCTCCGACAGCTGCTTGACTCTTCCAGCCTTCCATCCCTCAGCTATCATTAGAGGCTGGATGGTTTCAGCTCTAAGATGTAATGGTTATGTACTTGCTCAGGTAGTCCAGAAAACATCTGTGACTTTCCTCTATCCCCACTTAAAGTGTCTGAATTCTTGAGTACCAATTACTCCTAGGTCTTTAACTTTGGACCCTGAGTAGCCAGGCTGTCCTAATTCCACAGTTGAGACAAAACGATGAAAAGAAGCCTAGCAATTCTCAGCCTAAATTTATGCTTAAAAGATGTTATTTGATGTTTTGCAAATGATGTTCTCAGCAAAAAAATCTCAGCTTTCAGAGTCCACCCAGATTTCCGCGGCTCCTGTTTGCAATGTAAGGCAGCCGTCTTCAAGCACAGGGTTGACTTGCCATCCTCACCAAGTGTTCGAGAGCTCAGGCTCTTATTCTCCTAAGTGGCAGGACGTTTGACACACTTTCCTTGTTGCTAAAGGCGTCAGTAACACTACATGGGGATCAAATATGACCAAAATAGAACAGGCACCAAAGTGTCATTCAACATAAGTTTCCTTTCATATCTCTACCTTCTTCAACTCGCCACGGAGAGAAAGTCTGTGAAAAAGTTTCACCGTCCATAAATTCATCTGAAAATGCACAACATTCCTACATATTTTAACCCATCCTCGGGCTGGAATTTGTGACAGAGACTCAGACAATACTGATGCGACAAACAGAACAGTTAAAACTTCCCAAGGTGGTCTTGAAGGAAGAATAGATCTTTGCCAGCTGGAGAAGACAGGAAGGATGTTTTGGGGGAAAGAATGATTTGTGCAGAGGCAGAGAGGCTTCCTCGAAAATAAGGGGAAGTGAGTGTGCTTGGCATGTAGTGGGAAGGTGGTAGACAATCGTTGGTGATGAGGCCAAGGTCAGCGGTTCTAGGTCTATGCTTGCCACACCAGGCATCCGAATGTTATCGTTTAGGGTTCAGCAATCCAAGAGACAACTGTCACTGGGAATGGGGCAAGTTTAGATTTTTTTTTTCAGAGGTAGAGGTGCCCAGGATATGGCAATAGCTGAGACTTGGGAGAGGGACTGTGGCAGTGGAGGTAGAGGGAAGGTGCTAACTGGACCAACCTGCACTGGAAACCAGCTGGATGGTGGAGAGGTGAGGTCTACACTGCCCTGGAGTCTTCCAGCTCAGCTGATGAGGCATATGGCAGCATCACTGGCCTGGCCATCAAAACCAGGGCGGAGGAAGAGAGGACAAAGTTTGGGACTGCAGACACTAAACTAGGAACAGTGGGTAGATGGAAGGTGAAGAGAAAATCGGAGCCCTAGAGAGCAGAGCCCCTCAGGTGGAGTGAGGCAAAGAAGGAGATAAGACATGCATGGGAAGAGATACAGGACAGCAAAAAGAATGATGCCAGAGCAACCACAGTGGAAGGATGGGCAGAAGAGCTGTGCTGAGTGTGACAATATGGTCCAGTAGGTCAAGGCCAGACATGGGCTCCACAAAGCCACACCCGAATCCCCAGAGCCCTGAGCATCCCCATGTGGGGAACATGCCTCCGCTCCCCACCTTGGTGAGACACCTCACAACGCTTGCACAGGCCGTGTACCAAAGCTTGGGCACATTCGCTACAAGAAGCCAAGGGAGTGAAGGCTTTCCCGTATTCCCACACTGCCAGAAGGTAGAGCCCAGCTCTACAATCCACTTAACAATTTAAACCGAATCCCAGTCCCCAAAGAACTGAAAAAGGAGGCTAGGAAGAAACAATGGGCAGCGTGGGCCCAGGAACAAAACCAAAGCACGCAGCAATCTGCACACGAGCAGATGTGACGCTGGACCCCTCCTCCCGGCCCCTCCACACCGTGTAGAAAGAATAGACGATTAGGCCTCAGTAAAATTCCTTCTCTTTCACAGAAGTAGAAATTAATTGCAGCTTAAGTGACTAGAGAAAGCAAAGAACGACATAAATGCTTATACGCACAATAACCATTAAACGTGCCCCTCAGAGCAGTGGCGGGAGAAAACGAGGCTGGGAGAGAATGACAAGTGACACGTCCTGAGAAGGGATTGAGCTAGACACCAGCGGGGAGTCAGAACACAAGAAAATTCCTGTTTGAGGAAAAAGAGAGGAAAGAAAGAACACTGGAATAACATCAGTGTCCATCCAGGGATGGCTGTGCCTGTCTCATGATAAGGAAGATGCAAGGGAGACCCAAAGAGAGACTGTCTTGCCGAGGAACAAAAGACAGAACAGAAGAAAGAGTCCTGGCAAGAGACTGAATCACAGAGAGGAAAGCCCAGTGCTGTGAGAAAACGTAAAGCCTGTCCGCACCACCCCAGATTCTCTCTACAAGAAAAGGAAAGGATGGGCCAGTTCACAAACACACGGCCGCAAACAAGACGAGCCTTCAGCCATAACTTGATCACAGAAGATAGAGTCAGTACTCAAAACTCAGGTTTCCTAAAAAAAAAAATATATATATATATATGTATATATATATATGTATGTATATACAGGGGTGGTAAAAAATAAATAGACACATTTTAGTATGTTGTTCGCTCAAAAGAGGGCATTCATCAATGCTAGCATCACCATGTGACAGGCAGGATAGTAAAAAAAATCGGCGGAAGCATGGTTGAGAGAATGTCATACCGCACATGGCTACCATGATTTAATCCAACTTTGAAAAGTAACACATAGATAACATCGCTTAAATGCATATACTTTTTCTGGCACCCATGTATACACAGTTTGTACATACACACGTTCTGTTTCTCAAGTTTTAAAGAGTATAACTGCCTGAGTAAACTGGAAGATTAATGAGAGCGATGAATGCTTTCTGAGTTTCACTTTGGATGGTCAAAAGTCATGACAATTCTTACGTCACCAGAAAGCAGCTTCCATCTGACATTTTGGCACTGCCCTTGAACATGGATCTGAGGTTGCATTTCTCTGCTCAGAGCACATCTTATTCCCTGGTGGGGTGTCCTGGAAGATCACACGCACCTAGTCACCTGAGCCCAACTTCTCTGAACGTCTCTGAGCGTTTCTCATTTTCTGGCAAGGAGTCTCTTCTTCTGAATGGATATAATAATAATAATTATGTGAAGCTCTTCACATCATGATTTTTAAAAATCAGCTAATCAGACATGGTGGCTCACGCCTGTAAGCCCAGCACTTTGGGAGGCTAAGGTGGGTGGACTGCTTGAGCCCATGAGTTTAAGACCAGCCTGGGCAACATAGCAAAACCTTTTCTCTACCAAAAAAAAAAAAAAAAAAAAAAAAAAAAATCAAAAACGTAGTTATGAGTGGTGGTGTGCACCTGTAGTCCCAGCTATTCAGGAGACTAAGGTGAAAGGATTGCCTGATACTGGGAGGGAGAGGCTGCTGTGAGATGTGATATCATAATCATGCCACAGCACTCTAGCCTGGGCGACAGAGAAAGACCTACAACTCAAAAACAAAAACAAAACCAAAATCAGTCAATCAATGCTGAAACATTCTAGCTGTCAGGGCTGACTGGTGCAGTGAAATCCCTAGAAAATGGAAACCCTTAAGTTTTATTGGAGAGGGGTGGTTCAAAAGAGATAATTCAGTCAGTCCCTACATCAATCTAATGCATATGGACCAGGCTTTTTTCTTCATCAGGGATAAAAAAGTACATATTCACAATGGAACATTATTCAGTCACAAAGAAGAAAGAAATCTTGTCACTTGCCGCAGCATGGATGAAAGTGGTGACCATTATAAGGAAAATAAGTCAAGCACAGAAAGACAAATATTGCATATTCTCACTTTTTTTTGAATATTCTCACTCTTATCTGAGAGATACAGAAGTGGACATCACAGAACAAGAGAGTAGAATGGTGATTACCAGACGGTGGGTAAAAAAAAAAAAAGTACAGTTAAAGAGAAGGAATAAGTTCCAGTATTTGATAGAATAGTAAAGAGACTAATAATGATAATGTACTGTATATTTCAAAATAGCTAGAAGAGAAGAACTGGAATGTTCCCAACAAAAGAAAAGATGAATGTCTGAGGTGATGGAATATCCCATTACCCTGATTTAATAATTACCCATTGTATATATGTATAAAATATCACATGTACAAGAACATGCATAACTATTATATATCAAAAAAAATTTTGCTGGACAAAGGGAGTACCATATTTTTGTTTTTGCTCTGGATTCATCTGAGGATCCAAGTTAGAAAGGAGATAACAGGCAAGAAAATGAACATACTTTTTGACCCCCCTCAACCCAAATTTACCCAGCAGGAAATGGGTTTTCCCTTCTCTGAACTCCAGTGGAACTCCCTGATAACACGGGTCATCCTCCCTCTTAAATAGTTTTTAATTTGTGAGTCCAGGCATAGTGGCTCACGCTTGTAATCTCAGGACTTTGGGAGGCCAAGGTGGGAGGATCCCTTGAGGCCAGGAGTTCAAGACCAGCCTGGGCAATATAGGGAGACCTCATCTCTACAAAAAGTAAATAAAATAAAATAAAAAATTAGCTGAGTATAGTGGCAGGCACTTGGAGTCCCCAGTAAGTCGGAAGGCTGAGGTGGAAGGATCGCCTGAGCCCAATAGGTGGAGGTTGTGGTGAGCCGTGATCATGCCACTTCACCCCAGTCTAGGCGATAGAGTGAGACCCTGACTCAAAAAAAAAGAGGTTTTATTTGTGTTTCTTTCTCTAATCTACTATTTTGCAGGCCCGTCACAAGCAGGAAGCCATCTTGATGTCGCTGTACACCGTCTCCTGTTTGTCAAGGGCTTTGCACTGCTCGAAGATGCCTTCAGACGCATCGACTACAGTGGTCTTCACGAGTCTGTCAGTTGGGTGGGAAGACACATTATACCCATCTGACATGGGATGTAAATCCTCTTAGGATTAAAAGGGTTGAATGAATGGAAGGTGCGAGGGCTCCCCAGCTTAATTCCAGAGTCCAGAAAGAAGCGCACCAATCCAGACTCCCAAACCACTTTCCTTCACACCAAGCTCTCCCTCCTCCTTTTCCACAAGCTGCCCTATGTGGCTGGGGGTCAGCCAGGTGCCCATCGTGAGAACGATGTTTACAGAGAACAACATGGCAGAAACGTAGGATCATTAAAAGAGGAAAAGGGATGGCATCTCCAGATCTGGATGCTTCTCTAAACTGACAGGCGGGGGGGATGGGGGTGCTGATACTCCTTGTGAGATGCTCCAAGCTTTTTACCTCCATGAGAGGGTCAGCAGCATGGCTATTGCCAGAGGGAATGAAAAACAGGGGTGCATGTGTGTGGGTGTTAGGCGTATGCAGTCCTTACTTAAAGAATGAAGTGGTGGCTGGGCATGGTGGCTCGGCCTGTAATCCTGGCACTTTGGGAGGCCGAGGCGAAAGGACTGCCTGAGCCCATGGATTTGAGACCAGCCTGGGCAACTTGGTGAGATCTCGTCTCTACAATAAATCAAAAAATTAGCTAAGCATGGTGGGCTGTGCCTGTAGTTCCGGCTCCTTGGAAAGCGGAGGCAGAAAAATCGCCGGAGCCCAGCAGGTTAAGGCTGTAGCAGCTGTGAGCATGTCACTGCTACTCCAGCCTGGGCAACAGAGTGAGTTCCAACTAAAAAAAAAAAATGATTGAAGTGATATTATGAGATCAATGGGATCCCTGATGGTGAGGGGGTCTCTTGGGGGAACACCTGCTCTGGTGTTGCTGGAGACGGCCTCAGAGAACAGAAAACCGGGGCCAAGTTCGGGTGTGGTGGCTCAAGCCTGTAATCCCAGCACCTTGGAAGGCCAAGGAGAGTGGATTGCCTGAGACTGTGGGTTTGAGACCAGCCCAGGCAAATTGGCGAGACCTTGTCTCTACAAGAAATCAAAAAATTAGCTGAGCGTGGTAGCACGTGCCTGCAGTTCTGGCTACTTGGAAGGCTGAGATGAATGGGTTGTCTGAGCCCAGCATGTTAACGCTGAGGTGGCCATGAGGGTGCCACTGCACTAGTCTGGGCGACAGAGTAAGACTCCTTGGTATCTCGGTCCAGTTATTGGCACTGGAGAAGAGGGCGGATAAGAAGGCAGAAGCTCCTGCCAGGTAGCAGGGAGGGAGATTCCAAGTCCCCCAAACAAGGCAAAGGCGGTGTCTTAGGTAAAGGTCCCAGAAGAGAAGCCAGGCATGACCATTCCTAGGCAAGTTGGGATCTCAGGGGAGACATAAGGACATGAGGGAAACAGGACAGGACAGGACAAAGGCAAAGATGGGCTGTCAGACGTCTAGACACAGGGAGCTCTGGAGTGTAACTCACTTCGAGGTGGTTCTGCAGAGGCAGGGGCTGAGCCGTTTGTCCCCCAGCTCCAGCCCATCACTGGCCAAGGGCTGCCCCCAGACACGGAGGCCGCAACCTCCTAGGCATCTCTGGATGACACAGACGCCATCATCAAGGTAGTTGTCCAAAGGAAGACACAGAGGTGAGCAGCTGGGAGCCAATGCTTGCGGCAGCTGGAGGACAGAAGCACTAGCCGGGTGAACGGGGCCTGGGTGGGGCAGCTTCTCACACCCAGGAGTTGGCTTCCAGGTTGGTGTCAGGTTCAGAGCTGAATGTTCTCTTGTGGGAAACTGTGGCTACTGGGAAGCCCGTCCTCGCCCGGAATCTGCTGCATTACTTCCTGTTTTATAAAACCACACCCACACGGTTCTGTATTCTTCACCTTTAGTGGAACTTGCGAGGTCCCACATTTGCAGGCGTCTTTCAATCACTCTCTCCTTGTGACACACATGCAAAGGACTTCTCTGATTCTGTTTTTCTCCTCTCAAACGTTAGTGGGCACATCTCAAGGACAGTGAGCTCAACAGCCCCCAAGGGCAGTCCATTCCATGTTGCTATTAACGACATGTTAGTGACTTTAAAAAGGCAACATCTTTTCAGTACATTTCAGTTCCTTGTAGATCCAGGATGTTAAGCCTTTGTCAGACCTAGAGTTGGCAAATACTTTTTCCCAGTCTGTAGGCTGTCTCCCTGCTCTCTTGATGGTTTCTTTGGCTTTGCAGAAGCTTGTCAGTTTAATAAGGTCCCATTTGTCTATCTTCTCTCTTAATCCTGTGGGTTTCGGGTTTTATACAGGAATTGGATGCCAGTTCCGATTTCCATGAGGGTATTTCCTTCCTTTTCTAAGGTTCTTATGGTTTGAGGTGTTACATTTAGGTCTCTGATTCATTTGGAGTTAACCTTTGTGCATGGGGATAGAGAGGGGTCCTGTTTCAATCTTCTGCATGTGGTCAGCCAGTTTTCCCAGCACCATTTACTGAATAGGTTCTTCTCTCCCTGGTGGTAGGTGGTGGGGGCTTTGTCAAAGGCAAAAGATATGAACAGATACTTCACAAAAGAAGACATCCGCACAGCCAACAAACACATGAAGAAATGCTCAACCTCACTAATCATCAGGGAGATGCAAATCAAAACCACACTGAGATACCACCTAACTCCAGTCAGAATGGCAATTATCAACAACTCAAAAAATAACAGCTGCTGGAGAGGGTGTGGTGAAAAGGGAACACTTCTACACTGTTGGTGGGAGTGTAAACTAGTGCAACCTCTGTGGAAAGCAGTGTGGCGATTCCTAAAAGCTCTAAAAATCGACCTTCCATATGACCCTGCAATCCCCCTGCTGGGAATATACCCTGAAGAACTCAAATCACTCTATAAAAAAGATACTTGCACACGTATGTTTATCGCAGCGTTGTTCACAATAGCAAGAACCTGGAAACAACCATGCTGCCCATCAAAAGAGGACTGGATTAAAAAAATGTGGTACATATACACGATGGAATACTACGCAGCCATAAAAAAGAACAAAATCATGAATTTCACAGCAACCTGGATGGAACTAGAGTCTATAATACTGAGTGGCCTCTCACAGAAACAAAGATCTGAGTATCACATGTTCTCACTCATATAATGGACCTTGAACATCCAGTGTAATACTATAAGGAAATGACTGATGGTACTGGGAAACTATGGGGGGGAGGGGGATGGGATTAACAGTAGCAAATATCTGTCTGGGGAAGGGGAAATACCTCTTATCAACAGGGTGCCTAAATGAAACGTAATTGTACACCTAACCCTTAACTGTACCCCACAAAACCATAATAAAAAATATTGATTAATAAAAAAAAGGCAACATCGATTTCCTTGTCATTTCCATTCACCAAAGTCATGAAAAAGAGGTCTAATCTTTAGATGCCTTCTCTTCTGCAGGTGAAATAGCCACAGTTCAGATTATTCCACAATATAGGGCATGACTTCAAATCTGCCTACCCATCTGGTCCCTACCCAGTGAAGAAATTCCAGTTTGTCTGTGACCCCATTTAAGGAGGTGTCCAGAACTACCCAACCCTCCAGGAGTGGTGTGACCCACATGGATCAAAGGACTATTCTTTTTGTTTTGGACACATTGGTTCGATTAACGCAGCCCCAGATTAACACGATTCAAACAGCTATATCCATTGTGCTAAATCCATTATACCACTGATTTATACTGACTTGTAAACAACTAATCTACATATTTGTGCATGTGCTGTCTGTCTGTCTCACCCCATCTTTAGTTTCTAGATGGACTTTTTTTAATACGTAAGAGTAGGCTTTTGGATCTATTCAAGTAAAAATCTTGTTCCATCAGTCCAATCTGAAATAATCTCTTTGGGTACTAACTCTGCTGCCCAAACTTTGTTCCGTGCTTCCAGGTTTCATGTCAATCATAAATCGATACACTCTACACATCCTCATCAAAATAATTGATAGAAAACAATACCTTGATAGGGCTAAGAGTGGACCCTTGTAGCTCGCTATTACAGATTACCCTCCCAGGGGACACTGTGGCCTTCACACTGTTTAATTCATGCTTTTCCCAAGACCCAGTCTAAATTTAATGATGAATCCATTCTTTCAGGTATGTACTCTCATATACGGAGTTGTGAAGAACACAGAATAATTAATTTATAAAATACTTGTGGCTATATTCATTTATTAGAATATGAAATAAGTAGTAGTTTTATGAATAATGATAATCCACAGGGACAAAGGCAAAAATAGATGAGGATTTCGGAATTCAAGAATATCATTTTCTTCCATGTGAAAGAAGATGACAAGTCTAAAGAGGCCAAAGGGATGCTAACTGAGACCCAGGTGGGGACATAAAAAAATGCAAGTTGTACTAAGGAAAACAGGTAAGCAGGGACAAGAGGATACGAGACTTAATTACCGTATTGGTTATATATTGCCACACGACAGATTTCCACACAACAGCAGCTTAAACAACATTCATTGTCTCGCAGTTTCTAAGAGTCAGGAGTCCAGACTCAGGTCAGTTCAGCCCTTGGTCCAGGTTCTCACCAGGCTGACATCAGGCATCAGCTGGGGTTGCAGACTCATCTGAGGCCTGGGGTCCCCTTCTAAGCTCACTGGTTGTTAGCAGAATTCAGTTCCTTGCAGTTGTAAGACTGAAGTCCCTGCTTTCTCGCTGGCTGCCCGCTGGGGGTTGTTCTCGGCTCCTAAACCCACTGCCCCCCTGCCATGTGGCCCCCCTGCCATGTGGCAACTCGCTCCTCAGGGCCATCCAGGGAAGCTCTGTCTTCATTCTGCTAAATGGAGTCGTATGTGGAGTAATCAAGGGAGTGACGATGCCATTATTGTCACAAGCCCAGTCCACAGCAGAGAGGAGAGGAGAGAGGGTGTGTACACCAGGGGCGTGGAATCTTCGGGGCCGTCCTCGAATTCTGCACTCTACAATGAGTTAGGGTGGCTGAGACACAAGGAGGAACCGTAGCAGGACAGGGACCTGGGGAGGCCTTTTGTGCCCCGCAGTGGATTTTGAACTTTATCCTGAAAGCAATGCAGGCTCATTAACATATATCCCTCCCCTTGGGGTGGTACAAGAAAATGCTATACCTAATGGTGATTAATAAAGTATTCTAGAAAGCATGGTGCTTGGAGACAGCATCACTGAATGAACTGAAGCAATAAATGCAAAACACAGTATAATCCACACCTACACTTAATTCTATTTATAATTTATCCAGCTCATTGGCCCGCATGACAACAGTAAGAAGGCAAAATGACACCTTGCCCTGTTAACGTTGTGTCGAAGTGTGCCCTTCACATGCCAATGGCAGACAAAACCTAAGTAAGTGGCATCACTAGAGCACCCTATTTAACTCTAGTCCCCACTCCCCCCAAAAAACCCCAAACAGAACAGACCAAGTGAGCCCCTTTCCTGCGAGTTGTAGGCACCCTCAAGAAAACATCCTTACTTCCGACTTTGGAATACAGGTATCTTCAGACTTTGGAATATGGGTATCTGCAGATACCAGTGAGCTTAGAAGGGGACCCCAGGCCTCAGATGAGTCTGCAGCCCCAGCTGATGCCTGATGTCTGTCTGGTGAGATTCTGGACAAAGGGCTGAGATGACCTGAGCCTGGACTCCTGACCCTTAGAAACTGTGAGATCATGAATGGACAAGCATGTGAGAACAGCTGTGTTTTCACCAATGAGGATTTTGAACAGATTAACTTATTTAGCGGGCTAATTTTTTCCTTAAATACCTGTAGCATCCTTTATTCGGGGAGTCTGGCTCTCCTAGAGGGGAACAACCCTCCAAATTGTATGACAAAAACACTTCAACATTCAATGCGTCTTTGTTTTCCATTCACAACTGTGTCTCTGCACTGTAACCTCAAGAACAACCACAGCATTTATTCTTAAATAGAATAATGATAATATCCACAAGCTACTTATGATCTTCCACACAAAGCATTGCACTCAGAGCTGTATGGCCTCACAGTCAGATGAGGAAATCGTGGCATAGAAAACTCAAATAACTCGTTGGCTGTTACATAGGTTGTTAGTGGTGAAGCTGAGATACGGGTCCGGGAAGACTATTCTGCAACAGTTCACAGTCTTGGAAACAATACAGGCACTGACTTGTCTTGTACGGGTGACCTTTGAGGCACTCAATAAATGACTGCTGACTAGCAATGACTACCTTTGAGGTGACAGAGTCGAAAGTACATTAAAACTAAGGTCTAATTCCTACAAGATTATGTTACAGAAGTGAGGAGAATAAAAAATAGTAGGATAAATAAATCCAAGAGGAAGTCCTTAGAAATAAGTCAAATAATCCTCAGAATTATGCAGTAAACCAAGAAAAGGAGTGAGAAGTTCAGATATAAAGAGCTTAGGAACTGTAAGAGATGCTGTGTTCAACTCTTACTATTTTAAAATATTAACAAAAAGATCATTTCTAGGTATCATATGAATTACCAAAATTGCTACAAACAAAAATAGAAACACCAACTAGACCAACTGATTAGAGAAAATAATCAAACAACAAATAGAAGCAACAGCAAAAAAAATCTTTAAAAGTTATAAAAGCATTACCTGGTTCCAAAAGTAATCCTGGCACAGAGAATTTCAGAAGAAAATATAAGTTGTCAAGGAAAATGTAGTCTCCATGGTTCAGAGCACAGAAAATGTTAAAAAACAAAACAAAACTTTCTAATCTTATATAAAGTTAACATAACTTTGCTATCAAAAATGATAAAAAAATTTAACTCATGATCAAATCATTATGAAAATTGCTGAAATAATCTCAAACAAATATTGAATACAGCAGTGAGTTAAGAAGACATTTCATCATGATCAAGTAGGCTTGATTCCAAGAATAAAAAGATGATTCAATAATAAGAAATCTGTAGTTAAAGTATGTCATTTTAATAGACTGAAGGCAAAACCTACACAATAATTTAAACGGAAATATGATTCTCTGTATCAAGTCTAGTGTTAAATGCATTGCAAACAATTCTCGCTGGATACTCGCAATATCCTCACATTACAGAGTAGGAAACTGAAATCGAAAGAAGATTAATCAATTGCTCAATATTATATAATTCTAGAAGAGGAAGTGTAATTTGACTCTGGTTTGTCTGGCCATAAATCCTATACTCTGGCTTCTGTGTTATGCTTTCCTCAGAAATGATAATATGCTAAAATAATCAGGCATCTTACAGCATCTCAAAACCCACTTTTTATTTAAAAAATTCTCAGCATATTAGGAATGAATACAATTTATTTAACTTGATCCAAAAAAGCCATCATAAAATAAACTCAATAATTTCTTTGAGTGGGCCAAAATAAACAGGGTATTAATAAGTATCTTTAACATTGCTGTGGAAATTCTAACTAATGGTATAAGACATAATCTCCAAAGAAGAAGTATGCTCTTTGGAAAGCTAACAGAATCACTATAAAATGAGAGTTTACAAATAAAACTCAGGAGAAGTGAAAAAAATTAGCATTAATAAATAAATAGAATCAAAAACCAAAATAAAGAAACCAAGAGCTTTTATATACTAGTAGCCACCAATTAGAAAACAAAAGAAAAAACATTTCAGATATAATTAAATAGGAAGTATCTAATACCTAGTAATAACCTTAAAAATATGCAGGACCTCTACAAAGACACAATTTTCCTGTCATATCACAAAAGACTTAAACAACAAAGAGTTATTTTGAAATGACTGAAAATTGTGACAATGCAAACTTTTCTAAAATAATTCATAATTTGCACATAATTCCATACAAAAGATGAGGAGGGACCCCCCAAAAACAGAATTATTATTTGGAGGGTGGGCCCCTTGTAGTACAGGCTTACAACACTTGGTAAGTGTTCTAGGAACCCGGTATCAGTGTACCAGCTAGTGTTGTTGTGAGAGGCTGAGTTTGGCTTCAGAAATTTGTTTTGGAGATTCTTTCTATGAATTTGCCCATTTCATGATGGGTGATTGATGAGAGCACCTGCCCACACTGCACTGAGTGTTCAGCAGTCTTTTACCAAAAACAGCATGACCCCTATGCCCTACCCTCCTATTCACCCAGTCTCACCCTGAGGGATTTGTTTTTTGTTTCCTCAGATAAAAAATGTCCTCAAAGGGAAATGTTTTGCCAGTGTGGAAGAGGTGAAACAAAAAATGGCAGAAGCACTCAACAGCATCAAAATGGATGAGTTCAAAAACTGTTTTGAGCAGTGGGGAAAGCATCTCAATAGGTGTATTGCATCAAATGGAGAGTACTTGTAAGGTGACTGAAGTTTAAACATGTAAGAATAAATACGCAATTTTTTATAAATACATTCTGGGTTTTTTTGCCCCCTCTTATATATCAGGATTTTTTAAACTTGAAAATTAATTTCAACACTCACCTTGAAAAATGCTCAGGTGATAACTGCTAAGATACATTTAAAATACAAACTAATGAAGGGGTTGGGGCCGCCATCTCAGAAACAGAAATGTACCACACAAATTATAATGGCACACATAAAATATAATCTGTTCTGCTACAATAATCAATAGTTAGGTCAAGCCGGGCTTGGTGGCTCAGCCTGTAATCCCGCACCTTTGGGAGGCTGAGGTGAGTGGATTGCCTGAGCCCGCGGGTTCGAGACCCGCCTGGCAGTGAGACCTCATCTCTGCAATAAATAAAAAAATCAGTTGGACGTGGTAGTGAGTGCCTGTAATTCTGGCTACTTGGAAGGCTGAGGCAGAAGGATCGCCGGAGCCCAGCAGGTCGAGGCTATGGTGGCCGGGAGCAGCCACTGCACTCCAGTCTGGGCGACAGAGTGAGACTCCAACTCAAAAAAAAAAAAAAAAAAAAAAAAATTGGTCAAGAAATAGAGAGCCCAAATACAGAAAATATACACATCAATTTAATTAAAGATAGATTTCATCACACATCAGTGAGGAAAAGAGTGATCATTCAATAAATGGCACTGAATTCACTATATGCCTAGTTTAAAAATAGATTCCTATCTCTACTGTGTGTTAAAATAAACTATAGATACATTTTACATTAAATTTTAAAATAAAATAAATGGTTATGAAAAACATTAGCTTTTGAGGCTAGAAGAGAATTTCTAAACATAAAAGTAATGAAATTTGTCAGAGAGTAATTGTAGACTTGACTACAGTTACAGACTGAAAAAAAAATCATATATCAGATAGCATAATATTCAAAACTGAAAGGCAAACACCAAACAAGGAAAATAATTCCAGAAACATGACACACAAAGATAGTACGTAAGTAAAATATTAACATCTCAAGAAATAAATGGGCAAAAACCAAAGATCAACAAGTTGCCAGAAACACCCATACATATCCAATAATCTTCCAAAAAGTTTTAAAATGCTTCATGCTCAATGCTGTTGAATGTGAGGAGAGACAGACACTCTCCTATGTTACCAGCTGGAATGTAAATCAATATCCTTGGCCACGTCTAAGAAGAACCATAAAAATGTCCAGGCCCTTTGACTGCATCTCCTAGGAACTGTCTAGCAGAAACAGTTAAGAAGGTGACAAAAGATGTAATGCTAGGCTATTCAAGGTTGCGTCATTCATTCTAGGAGGAAACATAAACGTTCAACTATAGATGTGCACCCAAAAGTGAAATGTTATACAGTCATGAAATAATCATGTTTTGGAGAATATTGACTGCCATAAGAAAATGCTCCCAAGTGAACATAAATAAGATATAAGACTTTAGCTAGACCAGGGTCACAATTCTGTAACATAACAATGTATACAAAGGGGAAAAAAAGTACTGGAAGGAAATATGTCAAAAAAGTGGCTATTTCTGAATATTAGACTAGGCAGTTTTTATTTTCTACAATGAATATCAGAATAAAACATATTAAAGAATAAAACAAAATGATTATTGATAAGAGAAACAAGAAGCTGGACACATGGCATTGACGTTCTAAGGAATTAAGGGAATCTCTATCTTTTGCGTTCCTATAATGTTACCGCACAATCTCAGAGGGAAAAGAGTGTAGTGAGTGTCCCATGTGCCCCCTCAGCCCCTAAAAGGAATTATTCCAGAAGCCATCCCTCCATCAGATCTGGCTAAGTCCTGCTCTGCTCCTTCCAGTCTGGCCTCTTCCCACTCAACTCTGCCAATCTCCTTTCCTCTCACTCAAATTCTGGCCACAACCAAACCATCCCGACACAGAAAGCAGGTCTGGAGGGAGGTCAAGGGAATGATGTGAGTCTCCACCACAGTTCAGCTGCTAAATTATTGTTCACAACTCTACCTAAAAAAATCTTTCTCAAAATTATCTATACTCTTGAACATTCCTGCCAGGCCTACGGTGATGGTGACATCAGAAATCCATTTCTCCTTCACCAGAATAATTCAGGGAATTTTACTGAAACCATCTCATCTGATCACCCAAAAATCTTCAGCCAATATTTATTGGGTTCCTTCTATGATTTGGAAAATATAATGTAGGTATGGACAGTTGAATAATGGCCCCCAGAGATGTCTACACCCTTATCCTGGACCCTGTGAATCAGTTACCTTCCATGGCAAAAGGTACTTACACATGTGATTAAGGATCTTGAAATGGGGGCTTACCCTGCATTACTTTTGGGCCCCAAATAATCACCAACTTTACAAGAAAATAGGCAGGAGAGCCAAGAGACAGAGACACGAAGACAAACACAGGTCAGCACGATGTGGGGTCACATGCCAAGCAATGCAGGCAGCCTCTAAAAGCTGGAAAAGGCAAGAAAATAAATCCTCCCCGACAGTCTCCAGAAGGGATGCAGCCTGATTGGCCTGTTTTAACTTCTGATGTCCAGAATTTCCAGATAATGAATGGGTGTTGTTTTAAGTGACTAGGTTGGTGGTAATTTGTTGCAGCAAATGATACAGCAAGAATCAACGAAACTTAGAGCCAGCCTCCATGGAGTCTGACTGGACTTCTGTCATTAAGGCATTTCTTGCTTTTGTTTTACTGAAGGGTTTTTAGATTGTATCACCCAAACGAGCTTCCTGGATAGCATGAACTTTTAAAGCCACGAAGGGACAGTCACGCTGACGATGACCCAGCACACACACCCAGAGTCTCCTCTGTCATTGCCGTCCCCCTCATCCCCTCCGCCATTCTTCTCTCCTTCCCATCTTAATAAAAGTCTGGGATCGTGATGGCAGTATTTGTTTGACTTATAGATAGTATAGTGGTATGGCTGAATTTTCTGGGTACTCATGCATCAAGTAATAATATTACAAAATATTAATTATACTCCTCTTTTCTCAAAAGGAATAAGTAACAGTTCAACATATGCTATATTCTAGCCCAGCTACAAATGACTAATACTGTTATACTTGAAAGGTATTTTTTGCAACATCCCAGTCTCCCATGATCACAGAGGACACAAATGCTGTCTCTATTTTTGCAAGAAACAAACCACTGCCTCTATTTTTGCACAAATATTGCTTCTATTTTTTACAAGAAACTAAGTAATAAAAAGTAAAGGCAGATACTTTTTATCAATATATAGTTTAATTACAAACTTAGTAAGCACTCGCTCCCCTTTCCAATAACTTTTCAACTCAAATCAATTGAACTTCAAAGAACAATGCATTTATTTTAAAAATTCAATTAGGGGGCAACCCCCTCAGGTCCCCTCCCACTGTGGGAGCCTTTCTGTCCTCTCAATAATTCCTGCTTTCTCAAAAAAAAAAAAATTCAGTTAGGAAAAAAATCTGAAGCAATTAATGAACGTTATCAATTATAATACACTACTATGAGAAAACTCCACACTATAACAATTCACTAGGTTTAGCAACTTTAAAAAAATCAACTCGAGCTTAAAATAATCTCAACAACTCAAACAGGTCTAAGTGACCCTGTTTATCACCTAGAGAGAGAGCGTTTTCATGCCACACTCTTTCTTAAAAATGAGTTTGATCCCAGAGGGAATGCCTTTTGCTTCATCTTGTCCAGTCAATATAGTAATGATAAGTTCAGCCGCCAGCTACCAGTTTTCAGTTATATAATCAGCAGCCTACTCCACTTTACTTACCCTGTGCATAATCCATGTCAATATGACCCTCTGCTTTGGAATGAATTATAGTGGTCACACTGAGTGGAGATGTAAAATCCTACACCCAAACTCTAAACACTGAGTGCTAGAGTGGAAGCGATGAGTAGAGATTGGATAACAAATCACCCATGAAAGCCAAGACCACTCAAGAAAGTCTGACCATTTTGTGCTTGGCATGTACCCGAGGTCAGTGTCCTATGAATGGGAGGAGATGTGGAAAGAAGTTGGGTTCAAACAGAATTCAGTGGTCACTGAAATGGCGTCACAGGAGTTTGAACTATGGACAGGTAGTCGCTTCTTGCTGATCAGTAAGACTGCTGCAGGTTTCAAGAAAAGACAGAACTAGTCATCCAGGGTGGGAAGAGTCTTCATAAATAGTTACTGAATGAAGTGGTCTCGATGCTGACTACCCTCTCTCTGAAGGCTGTGCCATCTTCTTGATCAACAAGAAGCAACTATTCATACTTTTCGTAGTTCAAACTCCTGATACCACTGGGCAGCCACTAAATGATGACTCCTTCCCACAGTTCCCATTAACAGGGTACTGACCCCTGACACACATCAGTCTCTGTTGAGTTCTCCTGGCTTTCATTGGTGATTTATCATTAAAGACAGCAGTACAATGTCATAACTACTTTAAAAGATGTGCCTATATGAAATAATTTGCATGCTATTGAAAAAAGTCTTTTAAAGGTCTCCATGATAAAAACTGTTACTGCTTAACTCTGAGAAGAGCAACGCCACCGTAAGAGGTTAAACAAAATGAAACATACAATGTTGGTAATATTAATGATTACCTTAGGTAACTATTATAAACAATTTCCCAGAGACAATTGCGTCAATTAGGAATGCTAAAACACATAGATAAGCAGGTCTTGCCCTGATTTGTTTTATCAGATAGAGAAGCAGCCTTAAGATATGGGTCTTTATTGAAACAGACTTGTATAACTCCTGTCTGACCAGGACCACAATCTAAAATTTATTTCCTGAACTCAGACACAACCCATTATGCACCTGTCATGAGGTTACAAAACATATACAAATAAAAACCTTGATCTTTTGACTATTCACAACAGATTCAAGCTGTTTGACTAAATGTATATGAAAACAGACAAGAGTTAGCAAGTTCTGGGTATGAAAACTAACATTCCAGTATAGGAAGGACGATTCAGAGGAAAAAATTTTTCAAAAGACCTGCAGCTGGCTTCGGGGAGGACAGAGAACACAACCCAGTGGATAACAGTGAAGGACTTTGTGCCACCAGTTAAAAATAAATGACAAGGACTGGCCAGAAAGGTGTGAGTCTAAGAATGTCCAACAGAACAGCCAGAGTAAGGTCAAGGTCAAATGTGAGACAGAAGAAAGTCAAAGCAGGAATGGCTGGAGTGGGAAGACCCAGGCAGAATTTTGAATTTGCTGGAGGGGTGTGGTGGACAGCCACATGACTATCTAGAGGTGACAAAGTTGTGGTTGTGCAGTCAGTAGATGAACATCGAAGAAAGGATGAAACGGAATCACAAGTTCTTCAGAAACGAGGATAAAAAAATTCATGATCGCAAGCTGCTTGCAGACATATTTCAGTATAAGCCTGGTGAATACTGTATGCCAGTAGAATGAATTTTCTGTATTTTAAACCTGTCCCCAATCATTTTCATGGGTTCTCACATATATGTGACCCACTTCTGAAATCAGGGAAGGCCAGTTTCACATTAATGGGCAATGTGTCACACCACTGTCACATTAACTATCCTCAGGACGGTCCGATGGCTACTGGACAGAAATGGGCACTTTGCCAGGAAATTCCCAGCCAGAGAATACCACTGGAAGAAAGAGAGCAAGCAGTAAAGGCTGTGTATTAGCCCAGCAGGGAAGGCAACTACATTGTTCTCTCTGCTTATTAATAGACCAATACTTAGTCCAACAATTCTAACTTGCAGTGGGATTTTTGACGTTTGCTCCCGAAACCTGAAAGTCAGGTGAATGGTTTTCTGCCTAATGCTGGCCTACAAATTCTGTGACTATTCACATATAATTTAGGGAATTGAGTGAAGATTTTTCACAATAGAAAAGTCAAATCTCAAGAAAATTACCCTTATCTTTTAGTTAAATACTACATATGGGAGAGACTATCTTAACTCCAAGGAGGCAATATTCTGATAAGATTTTCTGCACAAATGCTAGTTTTAGTAATGACTTTTAATAATGGGAGGAAAAGAAGATTAAGGATGGATGAATAATGGGAGACTAAAAAAAGATACTACCTTGGCTTTTAAGTTATTAGCAGGACACACTGCTTTGATTTAAAAATAATCACAGCAGAGGTAGAAATAAGACAATCTAACATCTAAGCACTCAAATGAACATCATAAGAATGAATTAAGAGAGAAAAGGAGGGAGGGAGAAGGAGGGGTGTTGGTTAGTCAGGCAGCTAGCTAGGGAGGAAATTAAGTTACTCTGAACAAAGTCTCCTAACTTAATATTTAATATTCCTACTTTATGCAACTGAAAACCCTGTCTAATATTTAAGAAAGAAAACTTCCGTGGTTATACTATACAACCGTAGCTCAGGGACCACGTGATATTTATTCACAGTCTAAAAAGTCTTTGTATTTATTCTTGGGGGGAAAAGGACTAAATATTCAGAAAGAGACTCCTGCAGAGGGCAGAGACCGGGACAGCGTGATTTACAGCTGATCTGTGTTTACACATTGTCAACTCTCAGAAAAGTCGACTTGTCCTAACCTCTAGTCCTTCTGAACTATTTGTTATGAGTTTCAAATTCATGGCAAAAAGTGACATTTTTCTTTCCCTTCTTGCATTTATGCACATATTTGCCTTTCTTTCCCTCTGGAACATTATTTACTTTCACTGTTAAACATGCATCACTCGATTTGGCTCTGAAGTCTTTCAGGCTCAGTTCGTGACAACACTAGTACTTACTGTTCCTAAAAAACTCAAAGATGGGCTTCTGAGTTACGTAAGAATGAACTTCATCCTTCTGTACAAATTAAACCAGGCATCATAAAGTGTAGGTAAATGAAAAACTGGGTTTAAAAAAAAAAAACCGACCAATCTATAGCAGGCTTAGTTTTTTTTTTTTTTCCAGAGAGAGATTAAGGTGCATACAGTCACTGGTATGAAGGTCACCAAAGTGTTGCAATCTTAAAGTGCCATTGCCATGTAGTCAGTGGGTAGCAGCAGCTTAAGACTAATCTTTGTGGCTCCTTCTCTTCCCTTGTTATTGTTTCAAAATCATTCATAAAAGTACACTTTGATGGTCTGTTACATTTGCAGCGAAGTGTTCTAAAATGAGGACATGTTTTTCTTTACAAAGAAACAACACCTACATCATATAACTTGTAAAAAATGGGCTTTCCAACACCCAGCTGTTGCTATAGGAAGAGTGACCCCCAAGCTCAAGTGCCACAATTGATTCCTTCATGCTAGATATGAGCGCTGACAAGTCTGTCCTGTAATTATTCATTATCCACCTGCTAACAATGGCTCAGTTACCAAATTGTTTCCGCTGGGGATTTTCTGATTTCCATGGGAAAGAGCTGACGGCCACCAGCCACCACATGTACCTTGAGCTCCCGTCTTCATCAGAAGAAAGCACTCCGGGTACAGGGACCTCCGTTCATCTTCCGCCTGCTCCTGGCCTGCCGTTTTCCTGCTGGTGATGACAGCTCCTTGCAAAGCAAACAGCTCCCCACCCTGAATGGAAGATGCTCATCTTCTCAGTCCCTGTTGCAAGCACAGGCCTTGGGGAGAGTCACTTAGGGAGTGAACTGGACTCGCAGCCCATAAGCACAAAGCTGACCTTTACACTCCAGTCTTTAATAGAGCACCGGGCGACTTCACTTTGTGTTTGCTCAACAGTTCCAGGGGTCACAGGGTCTGGTTTACTGGGGTGGGGTGAACCCAGGAACCTTGCTGCAACTCCCGTGTTGCAACGGATGGAAGAGGGTTGGGGACTGGGCAGGTCGGGGCCGCCAGCCCCGATCTCACCTGTGCCTAGGAGCACAGGTGCTAGAACACACTCTGAAGTCCTTGGCACCTAGAGACGACTGGATGCCACAGGCCTGAGGGTTATTTCTTGGCCATCAGTGTGAGAGAAATGAGAAAGAGTCTTGGGGGCTGGGGAGGAAGCTTTTCATTTTTCACTCACCTCGTCCCAGGGCTGCACCGAGTGATAGAGCTTGAGGCAAAAGGAGAAATCAGTAACAGCGACCCTGCTTTTATTATTAAATTAATATTTTGCTCATCGTAGTTTTGCGTTGACTTTGATCTTTTAAACTAGTGCACATTTAATATTTGTCTCGGTGACTTCATTTTTTGACGCCCCTCTTCCATCTGTTGCCTAGGGCCAGTGCCTCACAGCTCTCACCCTAGTCCTGGCCCTTCTCTGTCACCCCACTGTCTCATCTTACATCTTCATCTAAAAATGGGGACGGATCTGGGCAGGGCAGCGGAGATGCCTATGACTGAGGGGAGAAGGAGAGAGGAGCCCACCGTCATACAAGAAAACACACCAAGCCTCTGCTGTGTGCCAGGCATGTACATTCCTTCTGGTCCTCACCCGTGAGGAAGGCCTGCCCATCTTCAGCTGAGGAAGCTGGAACATGCTTCCTCCACTTCCTTCCAACCCAGAAACTGGCTCTGCAAACCAGCTGGCGCTCAAGCAGAAACCTGGGAGCTGTCCCTGGCTTTTCCTCTCTAACCCACCATGTCTACTGCCAATACTTGTAACTGTGGTCACCGGAAGAGTACAGTTCAGAAGGTGGTCTGTTAGAAGACAATGTCTGCACTCCTTTCACCATATCTGCCACCTCCTCAAAGAAAACTGAGCTCATTGAATCGTTTTGATATCCTACTGGCCGGTCGGGGACAAGGCTGAATTATGTCAAAGTGCTGACTGTTCTGCATATCTCTCCAGTATATTTAGGGTTGATTTGAATACAAGCTTCACCTCTCTGGCCCAGGGTACTCCTCTGAGCACCAGATTCCAGCTGCCTGATGTCTCCACTCAGGTGTCTCAAACACCCAAGCACATAGGTCCAAAATTAGATTCCTGGTCTTCCCCTCAGGCCCTACTTCTCTTCAATTTCTTCTGTCTCAGGCAATG
Source organism: Cephalopachus bancanus (assembly GCA_027257055.1). Lineage (NCBI taxonomy): Eukaryota > Metazoa > Chordata > Mammalia > Primates > Tarsiidae > Cephalopachus > Cephalopachus bancanus. Next base: position 7,914,498 of record JAPVLO010000038.1, on the reverse strand, counting down.
GCATCACCAAGCACCCAGTACTCCAGCTAGGAACCTGGCAACTGTCTTTGACACCTCCCTCCTCTTCCCCAACCAAATCTTCACCAACACCTGTCTCTTTAAGTAGTGAAAACAATTAATAGCAGCAATACGTATTAAAGCATTCGCTGGGTGCCAGGTACTCTTGTGATGTATACACAGCATTATTAACTCATTCACTTTTCATAGTAACTTCATGAGATGGCTCCCATTACATTTACATTTTACTACTAAGGAAATGGTGGCATAGGAAAGTTAATTTGTCTAAGGTCATACAACTAGTAGGAGAGGAAATCAGTGTTCCAACCCAGTCATTCTGACTGTAGAACACACACTTTTAACTATTGCACTCTATCTCCGAGATCTCCGAAGTAATCCCAGATCCATCCACCTTACTGGTTTTCCATCGCCACATCCTAGTCCCAGCTACCATCATTGCTCCCTCTAGCAACTGCAGAAGCCTCCTAAGTGGTCCTCTGGGCCCTATTTCTACCTTGCCTCCACCCGTCAATCTTCATGAAGCAGCGAACATGATCTTGAAGTTTATAACAGATCATGTCATTTCTTCTGCTGAAATACTCAAAGCCATTCAACTCTTTTGAAATAAAATTCAAACCCCTTAATGTGGGCTCCAAGATCCTGTGTGAACAGTCCCCTGACCTCTTCACAGATTTCACCACCTACCCATCTCCACGGTACTTCCCACCTTTCTATCCCACTGGCCTTCTGGGTCTTCCTTAAACCCAGCAAATCCTTTCCTGTGTCGTGGCCTTTGCACATGCTGTTCCCTCTGCTTGTGATGCTCTCTTTTCCCCATAGACGGCTCCGTCAAATCCTCCACACGTCTCGGAGAACCTCCCTGATCACCCAGACTATAATAGGTTTCCCTATTATCATTTCTCAGTCACCTCTTCTTTTCTTTCATGGCAATTTAAATAATTTGCATTCCAGAAAAGAATATAAAATGGGAGGAAAATTTTGCAAATCGCATATCTGATAAGGGTTTTGTAACAGAATATAGAAATAACACAATAATAAAAAGTCAATGCAATTTAATAACAGGCAAAGGAACTGAAATATTACTAAGCAATAAAAAGAAATGAATTATGATGCATGCCATGAGGTGGATAACTTTTGAGAACATGTTAAGTGAAAAAAGTCAGTCACTAAAGGCCACATATTGTATAATTCCATATATATGAAATGTCCAGAACAGGCAAATTCATTGACAGGAACTAGATTAGTGGGTGTCTAGGAACTAGATTAGTGGGTGTCTAGTGGGGGAAGGAATGAAGAATTAGTGCTAATAAGAGTGAGGGTGATAAAAGTGATCTAAAGTTAGATGACGGTGATAGTTGCAAACTGTGAATATACTAAACACTGACCTGTGTACACTTAAAATGAGTAAACTATGTGGCATGTGGATTATATCTCAATAAAGCTGTTACCAAAAAAGTATAGAATATAGTTTTTACTACACTTTAAAACTGAACATGTGTTTGGCATTTACAAGGACAGGTGTGGCTTAACTAAAGATTATCTACAATTTACTTTTGAGCAGAGAAGATGAGGCTTAGATGAAACTTTCTCATAAAGAATTTATGATCTCCCTCTCCTCTCATAATTACTAATCTCTAGTCGTTATCTAGAAGAAGACCTGAAATCCTAGAATCAGATTTATAAAATTTTAGCATGGGACAAGAGGCAAGGGATCACGCAATTTCAGATTTTAGAGAAAAGGAAAATGTGAAACTCAGAAAGAATAAAAATCCTATCCAAGATCGCAAAGGTAATGAGAATGAGAATCAGACCTCTCCAGACCAAAGATTTTTTTATTTTTATTTTTCAATCTTTGAACAGCACCATAGAAAATGTCAAGTGGTGAATGGCATTTTCTAGAACAGCTCCAGCCCAGAGTTCTCCACAATTGAGTCTCACAAATGGAGAAGGAATTCTATTCCAGGAGAAGGACTTCATCCTTGCTCAGTGATTGCTTTTTAAAAAATTTATTCCAAGCCGGGCTTGGTGGCTCAGCCTGTAATCCCGCGCCTTGGGGAGGCTGAGGTGAGTGGATTGCCTGAGCCCGCGGGTTCGAGACCCGCCTGGGCAGCGAGACCTCATCTCTACAGTAAATCAAAAAAATCAGCCGGGCGTGGTAGCACATGCTTGTAATTCCGGCTACTCGGAAGGCTGAGGCGGAAGGATCACCGGAGCCCAGCAGGTGGAGGCTGCGGTGGCCGGGAGCGGCCACTGCACTCCAGTCTGGGCGACAGAGTGAGACTCCAACTCAAAAAAAAAAAAAAAAATTTATTCCTTCAATGACCCTTGACTGAGTTATACAAGGGGAGACCCCCAAAACACAGAATATTTTTTGAAGGGTGGGCACCTTGTAGTACAGGCTTCCTTTGCTAGGTAAGTGTTCTAGACACTCATCAGCACTAGTGTACCAGCTAGAGTTGCTGTGAGAGGCTTCAGTGAATTTTGGGGGAGATTCGTTCAACAGGTTTGCCCCTTTCACAATGAGCGATTTACGAGCCCACCTGCCCACACTGCTTCTGAGTGTTTAGCAGTTTTTGACCTGAAACGGCATTACCTCCACCCTCCCTAGTCACTCAATGTCACCCTGAGCGACATTTTTTTGTTTCCCTGGATGAAAAAGGTCCTCAAAGGGAGACGTTTTGCCGATGTGGAAGAGACGAAACAAAAAAAACAGCAGAAGCACTAAAAGGCATCAAAATTGACCAGTTCAAAAACCGTTTTGAGCAGTGGGAAAAGTGTCTCCATAGGTGTATTGCATCAAACAGAGAGCACTTTGAAGGTGACTGGAGTTTAAACACCTAAGAATAAACACACAATTTTTTATAAATAAATTCTGGGGGTATTTGGTCCCCCTCATGTATAAATTTCAAGGACAGTGTAGAGTAGGAAGTTCAACTGGTGTCTCTAATCCCAGGAATTAGGTCTTCACAGGTGCGGGACATTCAGACTAATTGCCTCTGTTCCTGTGCAATCCCAAATGGCATCTCAAACGGGATGTTGAATTTGATTTTGAGTTCTCTCTTCAACATTTCTGTGTAAAAATTTCTTTTCCACTCCTACATAATGGGCCTTCACTACCTTCACTTCTCTGTCATACACGTGGTTTTGAGATTCAGAGAGATCTCAGTCCATCTCGGGTCTTCAGTTATCTCAGGTTTTCTTCTGTCATCACCAGTGACAAACGTGAACTGAAATGTGTTTTTGATTCTTAGTATCTCTGTGAGTCGATCATGGAAGCGTAACTTTAGCTACATCATTACCTAGGATTCAAATTCAACATAATCCTTAAAAAGTCATCAGACTAGTCAATCTGTTCACATAAGCATTTGACCCCAAAAGTTAGTTTTCTACTTCTATATTCCTTGGCTACCTCCCCTTTACAACTTTCTTCTATTTTAGAAAGCTTAAGCTGCCTAAAAGAATCCTGGCTTTATTTCAAGGGGATCTTTTATTAACAGGCAGAGAAATGAGAACCGTTTTAGAAGAGCCAATGAATATAGGCCGGATTTTTAATACCCTAGTTCATCTGGCTGATGAAGAGAAAGGAATGTGTTGGGTTAAGTTGGGATATGGTTCTGACATCACTATTACTGCTCTACTCTCTAAAACATACCTTTAAAGCATTTTATTTTAAATATATATTAAAGCATTTAGTATATAAAATTAAAATAAAATACATATTCTAAAACTTCACTGAATTTCTCTGCAAACTATGATCTTCTCACATAATTCAATAAAAAAGTAAGAATACGGTCTCTTTAGATTCTCAGTGGAAAGCATTTCAAAAGAAAAAAACAAAGAAACCCATTAAAAAGTGGGCAAGTAACATGAACAGACATCTCTCAAAAGGAGATATACGCATGGCCAAAAACCATGGGAAAAAAATGCTCAATATCACTCATCATCAGGGAAATGCAAATTAAAACCACAATGAGATACCCCCTTACACCAGTCAGAATGGCCATTATTTAAAAAAATTAAAAAACAATAGATGCCGGCACAGATGCAGAGAAAAGGGAATGCTTATACACTGTTGGTGGGAGTGTAAATTAGTACAACCTCTATGCAAAGCAGTATGGAGACTACTCAAAGAACTAAATGTAGATCTACCATTTGATCCAGCAATCCCACTACTAGGTATTTATAGAACAGAGATCCTTCTAGAACAAAGACACCTGCACCCACATGTTCATTGCAGCACAATTCACAATTGCAAAGATGTGGAATCAACCTAAATACCCCTCAACCGATCAGCGGATAATGAAAATGTGGTATAGATACACCATGGAATACTATGCAGTCATAAAAAAGAATTAAATGATGTCCTCTGCAGCAAACATGGATGGAGCTGGAGACCATCATTCTAAGTGAACAGACTCATAGAACCAAACACCGCATGTCCTCACCCATATGTGGGAGCCAAATGGTCACAAAGATGGAAATAACAGACATTGGGGACACCGTTCGGGAGGAGGGGTAAGGTTCAGAAACTACTTACAGGGCACAATATTCACTCTCTGAGGAATGGGTCACCTGAGACCCAAGCCTCACCACTCCACAATATGTCCACAGAATGAATATGCATGTGTATCCCCAATTCTAAAATTAAAAATGAAAAAACAACAACCACGAATGATTCTAATGTGCAAAAAAAAAAAGTTGAAAGTGTTCATCAGGGATGTAGACCCTCATTTTCAGTCATTCACTCTGTCTCGCTTGTCACCGGATAGAAGTTCTTTAAAAGGAAGTCAGATTCCTCTCCATTTCATGGGACTATGAGAGTGAAAAATATGTTTAGCTTTCTTCCTTTCATCCAGTAACCAGTTTGCCTACGATCTAGGCTTGTGAATGATTCTCTTTCAGAGTTTCTACTTACTTGGTATTAGTTAGCATCTATCCCAGGTAGAGAGTAAAGAAGCAACGGTGGTGAACTGGGATTCTAATTTCTGATCTGTTTGTCATTCTAGAAATAATTTAGAGGAAAGGGGGATAATACTAGAGCAAATGGTAAGGTTTGGGGCATTTGGTGTTACAAACTGGTAAACCTCTCCTAGTTGAGCTACAACTTAATTTTATGGGACTACACTACATTTGGAAGGGAGGTAAACAGAGAGGGAGAAAGGAAGGAGTAATCCACAGAAACCCTAATAAATTGCCAATAAATAAAAGCCTTAAGATTTTACACAACAGTGCAGATTGCTACTTTTCCAAGTTAAAATAGGCAGAGGCAGTCACTTTAAGCCTATGTTGTCATGGGACGAAACTAAGTAGCTGCCCTGTTTGGATTAGGCGAGCTACACTCGCCATTCGTCTTTTCCTGGCCAGCCTTGCTAAATTCCTATACCCACCTGGTCCCTAAAGGCTTTCTGCCCATGGGACCCTTCTGATCCAGGCTGTCTCTTCTATCATTCCTGTCGTTCAAACGAACACTTGGCATTTGATTAGGAGGTATAAATGCATAAAAGATGAATGAGGAAATAAATGGCTTCTAACCTGAGTCTGATCTGAGATTCCAGCACATCTTCCTGAAGATAAAAATAGAGCACAAATCCCCACTTTTTAATAATTTTCATCACCTGACCACAAATCTGGACTCCTTTGACATGGTCTTAAAAAACACCAAGCTAACGGCATAAAGAAAGAAACCATGGGCTTAAAGAACATCTCTGAAAATTGTGGATCTTTGGTAACTTTACAAGTGTTTTCTCAGAGTACCTTCCTATTTTTATTTTTTTTATATTTTTATTTTTATTTTTTATAAAGACAGAGCTGTTTGAACATCAGTATGTCATAAAATAACCCATGTAAACAATAGATCACCAGGGAAAAAACCAAGAACTATCAATACAGAGGAGTAAAGACATTGTCTGGTGTCTATACTTCTCCAAAACAGCAGATCAGATTTCCCAGCGAGGACATTTGCCTTTAGAGAAAGGGTAGGCAAATTTGAAAGCTATAGGAACTCTCCAGAGTCATAATGTGGCCATTATTCCTTAATTGCGCCACTGTTCTACATCAGAGCTTCTCAAACATGAATGAGTCACCTGGGCATCTTGTTAAAGGCAGATTCTGGTCCAGCAAGTCCTAGGTGGGGCCTAAGATTGTGTTTTTCTAGCAAGTCCCCGGGGGAGGTCCATGGGGCTAGCCTAGGCACCATATTCTGAATGGCTAGGTTCATTAGAAATAGAAATAAACACAGTAGGGAAATATAGCAATGTAAGAAAAGAGAAACATTGAGGCCAACGACAGTAGCCTCTGTGGGCTGCTAATACCTGCCAGACAAATCGTCTCGGTATCATTTCTTGGTCCTAAAAGTTGATGCAACCCAAGTTGGTTGCCTGTGGCCAAGCCCTCTTCGGGGAGAGACGTCTAGCAGACTGGAGACGGTGTTATTTTGGGTAGTCCAGAAGCAAGTAAGACCACAAAAGAGGTTTTTAATCAAAGAATATTTACAGCTATCTCTGAAACGCTCACAGAAGACTGCAACTATGGTCTGTAGTTTATATTCAGAATAATTGCTTTTGGATATTAAAAGGGGGAGAGGCTTTCTTCTTCTCATCTGGATCATCACTGGCAACATTTTCAGCCCTTTCAGGTCACTCCACAGGGTACTAGTTAATGCACTGGCTGCTAATAATTTAGCTATTAGTTTCATTTTGTCCACCAAATCTTTTTGTAAATGGCAGAATTCACTGAGTCAGGCATCTCCCCTACAGTGCAGTCAATGAATCAGTAGCCTGAAAGAAGGAATGTTCCTCTACGAACACCTAACTGACTGAAGCACTGGGAGAATTAAACTCATTCAAAATTTCAAAAAGAATTCCAGAAAGAATAATCAAACCACAAACCCACAGTCACATTACAGAAAAGATAATAATTAACTAAAGCTTCTGATGTCCATGTAGAATGGTCTTTCACCCTCAAATATGTTACATGCGATGGATTTTCTAAAAATTCAGAGAAAATTCAGAATACCGAGTTTTTATATAAGTACTTGTAAATATTTTTTAATGGCGAACGTATGTATTTTTACTTTGGTGAGACCCCATTTTTACTTTCAAAAGACATTTCAGTAAATAGGGCAGTTAATGTTTAGCCACTCAATTCTAAGAAATCACTTCAAACAACATAGATTAGATTGTGCCTAACATCTTACCTGCTGTACCCATTTCTTTGCTTCTACTTCCTTCAAAAAGAATAGTATTCTAGATCCTTTGGGAGATTTTATTTAGCACATTTTCTAAATGGCATTTTAGAATGTATTATCTGGTGAACCCTGTCATTTAAATAGCAAAATAGAAAGGTTAAAATGACAAGCTTATCTATCTGAGATTTATCTTTCTAAAAATAAGCAGCAGTTATTATTTCTTTTCTTGTTTTATACCACACTGGGAAATTGAATCTCGTGGCTCAAATTACAAAGCAAACATCACAGAGTTCAGAGGTGATCAGACAAATTGCACTGAAAAGCAATTTATTCTTAATTATATGCATCAGTCATGGGAGAAGTGACAGAAAACTTGTGAAAACCACTGTTTTGGCTTTGTAATGTTCATGATTTAATACTTTCTTTTTTGCACCAAATTTCTTTTTAATCGCCTTAACATGTTGGGCAAACTAATATTTAAACATTTTTCTTTCATTCCTTTAGCCTACTCTAATGTAAGGAGAGAGAACATGAACGCTTCACTTCATAATTCACTAAGTAATGATTGCTGACCTCGAGAATTCGTTATTTGGCTGCGAGGTCATATCTCAGGAGTTAATCTGTGGTTGTGATTAGGTATCAGGTATTAAGATTTGTAGGGGTTTCATCCAGAACTGGTTGGTCATAGAGAAGGTAAGGAACAGGTGAAATTTGCAACAAGTGCTTCCTGGTATCCTGGTCTCTATTTATTAGCAATCTACCCCAGATAAAATGTCATAAGTTTAGTTGATAAGCACTTCATGTGTTCCTCATATAGAGCTATTTATATCTTTAGCAGATGATTCCAAAAGACGGAAAAGTTGTAAGGCCCCAAAGAAAACTGCTCAAATTGGAAGGTTTTCAGGCTGGAAGCTGTGTGGCTCCTGAAATGTAGTTCAAAACTGTGCATGCGCTTGTATGCACCATTTTCTAGGGGCAGATTGTCAAGTGGTTCTGCAGTCCCCCAAAGGTTAAGAACCACTGCTAAGAAAAGAATTTGAGTCATCGAGAAAAACAAATTCATCAGAGTCGCTTTGGAGAGGTAGGCTCCAGTGTGCTGGAGTGAGGTAGCCCTGGGGTCAGGTCTGCATTTTGCCACGGACTCGTTCTGCCACCTCAGGCAAGTTACTTAACCTCTCTGAGTTCCAGTTTTTTTGTCTATAGAGTGGTGATAAAGTTGGCATCTACCTCACTGGGAGGATGTAAGGATTAAGTGTAATGTTTATAAACAGGTTGGCACATGGCTAGTACACTCTATACACGCAATAAGTCGTAGCTACCATTCTTATGATTTGTTTTTATTAGCATTATCCAATACATGGTGAGGACAGAGGCTTTATCTACCAAGTTAAGGCAGATCCCCTCACACTTCTTGCACCTGGCTAATCAAATACGGATGCGGCTAATTAACTTAATGATTAAACCATCTTTGACTGAGCAAAGCACAACAGATTTGATCTCTAAAGTGATCTGATTTCATTTACTTTAACCATGAGCTAGCTTATCCAGTGAAATGAAATAACTGGGGTGTTAAAGACTCCATGGACCTTCAAGAGTTTCCTAAATTATAGAGCAACTATGATGTGTTAAGGGGGTTTCATACAACATGCAAAATGTGCAAGGACTTATATTCGGCTGGCTTCAAGACAACATCTGAGTGTTACCAAACTGCTGTCTTTTCAAGTGGTCATTAATGGGACTTCTTAGACACCATTGGGACATCCATAGCATAGTCATATAACTATCAAAAATAACTATGAAAATAATTATTAGAAATAATGTTCGATGACATGTAAAAAAGGCAGTCCACAAAATTTTGTGAAGTCTAATCCCGTTTTTGTACCATGAGGAGCACTGAAAAATTTCTGGAAGGAGATAGACAACCAACATCTCGATGGTGGGTGGGAAGAAACAGGGTGGGTTTCTGCTTTCATCAACATAACAGTAATAAGAGGTATTAAAAATTAATGGTTAAAAATTTAAAACTTGTCAGCACTGTGATGTCCCAAAAAGGGTTGTCCCAGAGGACAAGGACGTGTGGCCAAGGCCAAGACACAGGCACATTTAAATGATACCCTCGGACAAGTGAACGCCTCTCTTTTAGGGCAAATTTTGCTCTTAGTGATTGAGAAGTCTTGACTAATGATTTCTATGTCTCTATTTAGTCTAACATTCTAGAATTCCATATGTTACAGCCACATATTGCAGAAAAACTTTTTTTTTTTTTAAAGCTAACTCACAAGGCCATGGGGTACATTGACTCATACCTGCAAATTAGCATTTTGGGAGGCCAAGGCAGGAGGACTGCTTGAGCCAAGGAGTTCAAGACCAGCCTGGGCAGCTTAGTGAGACATCTCTACAAAAAAAAAAATTGCCATGCGTGGTGGTATACGCCTGTAGTCCCAGCTACTCAGGAGGTAGATGTGGAAAGATGCCTTGATCCCCAGAGTTCAAGGCTGTGGTGAGCCATGATGGCACCACTGTACTCTAGCCTTGGTGACAGAGTGAAACCCCAACTCAAAAAATATAAAAACTAAAAAAATTAAGCTAGCCTATAAACAGTAAGCAGGGCCACAAAAATATCACTGGGGTGAAGTCCTTTTATTTTCAACATTTCCTGTATTGTTGAACTTTTTTTTTTTTTTTTTTTTGAGTTGGCGTCTCACTCAGTCACCCAGATTGGAGTGCAGTGGCCGCTCCCGGCCACCGCAGCCTCGACCTGCTGGGCTCCGGCGATCCTTCCACCTCAGCCTTCCAAGTAGCCGGAATTACAGGCATGCGCTACCACGCCTGGCTGATTTTTTGATTTATTGTAGAGTTGAGGTCTCGCTGCCCAGGCGGGTCTCGAACCCGCGGGCTCAGGCAGTCCACTCACCTCAGCCTCCCAAAGGCATGGGATTACAGGCTGAGCCACCGAGCCTGGCTGAACTTTTTAAATAATAAGAATGTTATTTATTTGATAATTAAAGAGAATAAAATGAGAAATCAGTTGAAATAGGTAAGAGACCTATCATAAATGTAGGCTAACATTGCAAATACAGGCTAAATAAATTGTACAATCCAGCACACATTGTACCTTCAAACGAATTAACTTTTAACTTGACCTAAACAAATCAACAACAAAAAAAATCACAAACTTGATATCCTCAATTCTGAAATAAAGAACCAAAGAGAAGAGTCTCTTGCTATGAAAATATGGTTTTCTGAAGAAAATTCTCAGACATGTGGTCCTCTGAATTAAGTTGGAACTACCACTCACTGGATTTCAGGGGCAAGGCGCTGCTGAGGTCACAGTCCTGCTACAAACTATGACATATTAGGAAAATAAGTATGTGACTAAAGTTATTTTATGGTAACAAGCAGCAAGGAAGCCGATGTACTTGAAGCTTCAAATTTCAAAGACAACCTAGCATGCTTGAAACTGCTACCTTTTGGCTCTGTGTTGAAAATGAACGTGCTAAATCCCACTTTCCGTCAGTCCTGCAAGACAAAGAGGAGAGAACAGTCTTCCTGTGCGCCTTCCCAGATTCTTCCCCTAGGAACCAATGGGCTCTCCTGCTGCCAATGAGAAGTTTCCTCGAGGTGCTTTTCAAATGGCATTGAAAGGCAGTTGTGCGGTGACCCAGAAGCCTGGGAAAAACACCCAGGTTCTCAGGCTACAAGCCCCTCCCTCTTCTGGGCAAGGCATTCAGATGAGCAGAGCTAAAACCCAAAAGCTGATCTACTTCTATGCATGAGCAAGAACAATTTTCCACCCACTCCATGTAAGCCTGTCACGGTTGTAGGGTTACACAACTTGGCTTCCCTCCTGGACAGAGGGGGACTCATCCCACAGTATCTATCTGGGCTCTGCTATTGACAAAGAGATTGGTTAGGCCTGATTAGCAAGAACACAGTACTGTTTCCTGTAGCCCAGGCCAGAGAGAAGGAAGGAGTATCTGTAACCTTAAGGGAGCATTCAAGGGATTAAGATTCCTGTGTCGCTTTGTTACAAGAAAACATGTTGAAAGGCGAAGGGAAAGCCCTTTCTCTTCACACCACTTCATTTCTAAATTTGTGAATAATCTTTTAAAGACCCCGCTGATACTATATTTCTAGAGGTATACAGGCAATTATGTTATTGCTACATGAAGCAAGCTGAAAATTGAAACACTCTGCTTGGGGAATTTTCCCTGTGATTAGAAATTGCTCCATAATTATACTCAATCAGATAAGGTCAGGCCTAGAGTCTCATGATGGACAAACTTTTTAATTACCAGGAATCAAGAAGACAGGCTTGGAATCAGTTGGTCAGCAAGTATTGCCAACTATTCTCTAAGTATTGGTGACTACCCAGGAGTACAAAACTACTCATTTAGGTCAAAATACCACCACTGAGAACACTCATGTAGTAATCTGTTAAATGCTATTCTCTTTGTAAGAGCTACTGACACTTTAAAAATGCACATGAACACCCTTAAGAAATGTTCACATTATCTTGATAAATATGATGCATTACAATACAAATGCACAGATACATGTAAGCCTAGATCATTAAGCTTTGACCCAAATGATCACTGGTAATGACAGAGTCTTTTTAAGGTCTTGACTTAATATCTTGCTTTGTCTAATATGAATATTGCTACTTTAGCTTTATTTTAATTAGTATTTACCTGACGTAGCTATTTCTATTCCATTACTTTCCATTTTTTTGAGTCACTAAAATAGCTGGATTTTGTGTTTTTATGTAATCTGGAAATCTTTGTTTTTAAACTGAAGAATTTAGTTCATTTACCATTATTGTGATTAAATATATACTTAAAGTTATTTCAATTGTCTTATTTTGTTATTGCTTTCTACTGATCACCCTTTTTCTCTGTTATTTTTTCCTTTCCTGTTGTCTATTGAGTTAATTTATTGAGTGTTCTTTATTTCCCTCTACTGGTTTGAAAGTCAAACAATTTATTTCAGTGGCAATTACCCTTAAATGTATAAACCAACCAAAATCTAAAGAAAACTGGTCTCTCTGTCGTTCTCTACAATAACAGGAAGACTAAGGAAGATATTACTTACACTCTCCCCTTACCCCATGCTATTATTGTAATTAAGTTCTATATTGTTTTTACCAAATGTCCATCAAAAATAGTTACTATTACGGTTATGGTTCTACAAACAATGCCTATTTGTATTTCTCATTATGTTTTCAAATTTCTTTGCTATTTTTTATTCCTGCAAACTACACCTTCTTTCTTGGTTTAATTCTCTTCTCATTCAAGTATATTCTTTAGTTCTTTCAGCAAGGGTCTGTGAGTGGTTAGTCAGCTCAATCTTATTTATCTGATTATTTTTAATTCACCCTCAGTTTTGAATTATATTTTAGCCAGTATAGAATTTAGGACTTATGATTTTGCTCAGCATTCTGACAAACACATTCTGCTGGTATTTAGCATCTACTGTTGCTAATAAGTTAGCTAGCTATTTAATTGTGATTTCTTTGCAAGAAATGTCCTCTCCCCACCTCCTTTACATTTGATTGGCTGCATTCTCAGCAGGATGAGTCTAAGTGGGGATTTGATTTTATCCATCTTGCCTAGGACTTGGCATTTTCCTTTCATCTGAACCTCTATGTCTTGGCTATATGCAAGGTGATTTTTATCAGCACTATCTTCAAATTCAGAAATTTTTTCCTCACCTATATCTAGTCTGCTCTTTCACCATACTAAAAAATAATTGGTTTTGGTTCTTATTTTTATTAAATGTATAGGCCAGGCATGGTGACTCATGCCTATTATCCAGCATCTTGAGAAGTCGAGGCAGGAAGACTGCTTGAACCCAGGAATTTGAGACCAGGCTGGGCAACACAGAGAGACCTTATCTCTACAAGAAAATGTAAAAATCAGTCGGGTGTGCTAACTAGTGGTGATACATGCCTGTAGTCCCAACTACTCAGGAGACTAATGAGGGAAGACTGCTTGAGCTCAGAAGTCTGAGGCTGCGATGAGCCATGATTGTGCCATTGCATTCTAGTCGGGACAATGGTGAGACCGCAACTAAAAAAAAAAAAGTACTCTTATACACAGTTTAAAGTTTCAAATAATTTGATAAGATTTGTTATGAAACACCACTCACCCATCTCCCCCTTCCATTTCCTCCTCCCTAGAGACAGCCACTCCAAGCTCTTTTTTTTTTTTTTTTTTGAGTTGGTATCTCATTCTGTTGCCCAGCCTCAAGTGCAGTGGCACATTCACGGTCACTGCAGCCTCATCTTGCTGGGTACAGGCAATCCTTCTACCTCAGCCTTCCAAGTAGCAGGGACTACAGGCATGCACCACCATGCCAGGCTGATTTTTTTATTTAATGTAGAGATGAGCTCTTGTCAAGTTGCCCAGGCTGGTCTCGAACCTGTGAGCTCAGGCAATCCTCTTTCCTCGGCCTCCCAAAGTGCTGTGATTTGATTGCTGTGATGACAGGCATGAGCCACCGTGCCCGGCACTCTAAGCTCTTTAAGGGAAGGGACTCTTGACTGCCAAGTCCACAATAATATGACTATATTAGGTGATATTTCAGTTTTATACATTATCTATTTACTCTCTACTATGGAGAGTGAGGAATCAGTTGATTTTTCTCCCTATTCACTGCACATACACACTCTTTTGACTTTGTTAATGACGTCTTTCTTATCATTTTTTTTCTGTTCTCCCTTCCTGACATTTCTCTTATTAAGATGTTGGACTGTCAAAACTGGTCATTTCATTACCTTGGAGTTTTTTTGTTTGTTTTGTTTTTCTCATAATTACCCTATTTCTTCCCCCTCTTCTTTCCGGGAGATTTTCTCAAGTTTACCTCTTACTTTGCAGATTGATATGGTTGAGCAGAATTCAAGGTCCCCTCAGCTCAATGTCTTTAGGTCTTACTTCTTGGGTTACTCAGATTTTCCTGCCTAGAAAGCGAAAGCTTGGTTGGTAGATTTCTGGAAACCCAGTGGGGAAGGAAGTCTGGGAGTCTCCATGTTCAGTATGTACACATTGACCTAATTCTTGTTTACAGTACTCTCTAATCTCAACTACGGGCATACTCCAGAGATATTGCAAGTTCACCTTAGACCACCGCAATAAAGCAGATATTGCAATAAAGTGAGGCACATATTTTTTTGTTTCACGATGCATATAAAAGTTATGTTTACACTATACTGTAGTCTATTAAGTGTGCAATTCTATGTCTAAAATATATATATACCTTACTATAAAAATACTTTATTACTAAAAAATGTTATTGATTATCTGATCCTTCCGAGAGTTGTCATTTTTTTGCTGGTAGAGGGTCTTGCTTTACTGTGGATGCTGCTGTCTGATCAGGACGGCAGTTGCTGAAGGTTGAGGCGGCTGCAGTAATTCCTTAAATTAAGACAATACTGAAGTCTGTCGCATTGATTGACTCTACCTCTCACCAAATATTTCTCTGTAGCGTGTGATTCTGTTTGACAGCATTTTATCCCCAGTAGAACTTCTTTCAAAATTGGAGTCAATTCTTTCAAACCTGCTACTGTTTTATCAGTTAAGTTCATGAAGTATTCTAACTTCGTTGTTGTCATTTCAGCAATGTTCACAGCATCTTCACCAGGAGTAGTTTCCACCTCAAGACACATCTCTCTGTGTTCATCCATAAGAAGCAGCTTCTCTGGCCGGGCACAGTGGCTCAGCCTGTAATCCCAGCATTTTGGGAGGCCGAGGTGAGAGGATGGTCTGGGCCCAGGGGTGACACCTCATCCCTACAATAAATAAAAATATAAGCCAGGCATGGTAGCACACACCTGTAGTTCAGCTACTTGGAAGGCTGAGGTGGAAGGATCCCTTGAGCCCAGCAGGTCGAGGCTGCGGTGGCCATGAGCATGCCACTGCACTCCAGTGTGGGTGACAGAGTGAGACTCCAACTCAAAAACAACAAAAAAAGAAGCAGCTCCTTGTCCATTAAAGTCTGATCATGACTTGCAGCAACTCAGTCCCATCTTCAGGATCCATTTCCAATTCTAGTTCTATTTCCACCAGATTTGTGGTCACCTTCTCCACTGATATCTTGAGCCCCTTGAAGTCATCCTTCAACTTCTTCTAAGCTCCTGTTAATGTGGATATTTTGACCTCCTCCCAGGAATCACAGATGTCTCTAAGGCCATCTAGAGTGGTGAATCTTTACAGGAATTTTTCTTTTCCTTCTTAAAATTTTCTTTATTTATTTTTATTTTGTGGAGACAGGGTCTGGCTATGTTGCCCAGTGTGGTCTCAACATTCTGGGCTCAGGCAATCCTTCCACCTCAGTCTTCCAAATTGCTGGGATTACAGGAGTGAGTCCCCACACCTGGCCCAGTGAAGAGGCCTATTTTTTGTTTTTGTTTTAGAGTTGGAGTCTCGCTGTGCTACCAAGGCTGGTCTCGAACTCCTGGCCTCAGGGATCCTCTAGCATTGGCTCCCCAAAGTGCTGGGGCTATAAGTGTGAGCTACCATGCCTAACCTCAGAAACTTTTCAGTTTACTTTGCTTATATCATCAGAGGAGTCACTATCTATGGCAGCTATAGCCTTAAGAAAAGTATTTCTTAAATATAATATTTGAAAGTCAAAATTATTCCTTGATTCATGGGCTACAGAACAGATGCTGTGTTAATAGGCATGGAAACAACATTCCTCTTCTTGTATCTCTCCATCAGAGCTCTTGGGTGACCAGGTACATTGTCAGTGAGACATAATATTTTGAAAAAAATGTTTTTCTGACAAGTAGGTCTCAACAGTGGACTTAAAATATTCAGTAAACAATGTTATATGTAGATGTGCTGTCATCCTAACTTTGTTGTTCCATTTACAGAGGATAGAGAGGGTAAATTTAGCAAAATTCTTAAGGACCCTAGGATTTTCAGAATGGTCAGTGGGCACTGGCTTTAACTTAAAGCACCAGTTGCACTGGCCCCCAACAAGAGAGTCAGCCTGTCCTTTGAAGTTTGGAAGTCTAGCATTGACTTCTCGCTAGCTATGAAATCCTAGATTGGAACCCTCTTCCAAGAGAAGTCTGTTTCATCTGTGTTGAAAGTCTGTTGTGCAGTATGGCCACCTTCATCAATGGTCTCAGCCAGACCTTCTGGAGAACTTTCTGCAGCTTCTCTATCAACACCTGCTGCTTCATCTTGCACTTTTACGTCATGGAGATGGCGTCCTTCCTTAAACATCTGCTAGCTTCAAACTTTTCCTCTGCAGCTTCCCCACCTCTCTCAGCCTTCTTAGAGTAGAACAGCGTTAAGGCCTTGCTCTGGATTAGGCCTTGGCTTCAGGGTCTGTTATGGTTGGTTTGATCTACCCAGATCATTCAAACTTTCTCCATGTCAGCAATAAGGCTGTTTCACTTTCCAATCACTCATGTGTTCGCTGGAGTAACAGTTTTAATTTTCTTCAAGAATTTTTCTTTTGCATTCACAATTAGCTGACTGTCTGGCACAAGAGGCCTAGCTTTCAGTCTGTCTTGGCTTTCAGCACGCCTTCCTCACTAAGCTCAATTGTTTCTAGCTTTTTGACTTAAAGTGAGAGACGTGCAACTATTTCTTTCACTTGAACACTTTGAGGCCATTGTAGGGTTAGTCATTGGCCTAATTTCCATATTGTTGTGTCTCAGGGAAAAGGGAGGCCTGGGGAGAGGGAGAGAGATGGAGGAACGGCAGGTTGAAGGAGTGTCAGAATACGTACAACATTTATTGAGTGGGCCAAAATATTATGGCACCAATCACCAGTGAGGCATCTTTGGTGTCGCTGTTGTTTGTATCACCCCAAAACAATTACAATAGTAACAACAAAGATCGCTTATCACAGATTATCACAATGGATATGGCAATAATGAAAAAGTTTGAAATATTGTGAGAATTTTACCAAAATGTGACACAGAGACACAAAATGAGCACACACTGTTGGTAAAATGGCACCGACAAAATCCACTTAACACAAGGTTGGCACAAAACTTCGATCTGTAAAAAACCAGTCAACAAACAAAACCATAATACCTGTGAGACACAATGAAGGGAAACATAGTAAATTGAAGTGTGTCTGCATATCTGGAGGTCCTCAGTCTACTGACACGCCCACAGACCTACACACACATCCCCAACCTTTGCCCGTCTGACTCCTACTAATTCTTTAAAATAAATCAAGCATCACCTACTCTGGGATGTTCTCCATGATTTCCCCAGCAGACACCCCAACTGAGATGCCTCGTGGAACCCAGGGCTCCTCTCTATCCTAGTGGTTTCCCCTTCTCTTTAATTGCCTCAGGAGACATCTATCCTTCTCCAGAACCAGATACCGGTATATCCATCTTGGATTTCTGGGATCATGGCACACAGTTTCTAGTGTAATAAGCTCCATAGATTCCTGAGTTATAGTAATTAATTCCTAAGGCAGTCCAGTTAAGGGAGCTGTTCCCACACAAAGCAGTCATCCAGGAGCAAGGAAAACACCTCAAGTAAACCTACTGTTGCAGGTGTCTGGCATCAATGTTAGCCCCACCCCTGGCCATGCAACTCACCAAAGGACCGGGGAACCCTAGCCAAGCTTTTCCCCTCAGATGCCTTTCGATGTCTCCGATGTTTTCCGTACTAGAAATATGTAAATCAGAGAAAGCATTCAACCTACTCCTTAAGAGCTTAGTGAAATATCTATGAAAATGATTATTGCTTTAAAATACGATGGTGTCAGACATGCAAAAATCAAGATGCACTATTACTAAGGAAAAGTGAGGAAGAAGAAAATTGATCAAGAAATAGCGACTGGATACAAGAGTACACTTTGTCAACTTATTTAGAGAAAGACATGAAGAGCCACAAGCCGTGAGCTGGTGTTGTCAGTGCTGAGAGGAAGGAGGTCTGAGTACAGAATGGAAAACAGTTTGGGTAACTTATTTTTACACCTGCCTTCACTGTGACAGGCAGAATCTTTTAGAATCTGCATAAAGCTTCAAGGGAGCCAAGGGAAACAATGGAACAATCTGATGAAGACTGACACTTCAAATGAATGAAGTCAATGTTTCACACCTCGTAGGATTTTAAAAGCAGAGGCTTGGTCAGGCCAGCCTCTTCCTCCAGGGGTGGAAACCGTCCATGACTGTCCTCACAGAGGATTCTTTAGATCCTCAGAAACACGCCCAGAGCTGAAGTCCTGGCAGGTCTCACGACCCCATCAATGACAGGTTTTGTTACCCCCGAATCCCACGTGACCCACACCAACTTTCCCCACTGCTTTCAGTTTTGTTTACATATCACAGAACCCTCAACGCCAGACACTAGGTAGGTGCTTTACAAATACTCTCTCTTTGAGTATCTCTTTGGAACAACCTGTGAGGAAAGGATTGTCACTGTTTTGACGATGAAGGGACTGAGTCACAGAGACAATGGGGATGTCACTAAGGACTCACAGTTCGAGAACTGGCGAGGACCCAGTGTGGAGAGGCTGTGTCATGTGGTGTTTAGGAACTTAGACTCATCGTGACTGGGTGGATTCCAACCTCAGTTCCATCACATACTAGCTATGTGACCTTAGGAAAGTTGCTCAACCTCTCTGAACCCACTTTCTAAGACTGCTATGAGGATTAAATAAGTTAACATATGTAAAGTACTTGGAGCAGTGCCTGGTACTTAGTAAGCACCATAGAAGTGTTTGTTAAATACATAAAAGGATGGCAGCACTATGAATCAAAGCCAGGTTCATCTGGCTCCAACGCAGACATTCTTCACTAAGACTCTTTAAAACGTCAGTCTGTCAAATGTTTGAAGGCAGCTACTACATCTCTGAAGGTTTTCTCTTCTCCATATGCTCCTCTTTCCTCCGTGATCCTTGATATTATCTGGTTTCCAGAAATTTCCCCATCCTTCTGGATTTTGCGCTGGTTGGAAAAGCGGGACCACGAATTGCCATAGTACTTCAGTAGATTACGATAAAATGATCACCTCCCAGGTTCAAGCAGGATTGTCCCCCTAATGCAGCAGGTTCTAAAGCAGCTGATGCTTCCAGGAGCACCAGCATCACCTGGGAACTTGTTCGAGATATACATGTGCCACCCTAGACCGACCGAACCAGAAACTCTGGGGATGTGATCCAGAGACCTGCAGTTTAACAAGCTCTGCAGGGGATTATAACGCAGCTCAAGTTGGAGAACCATCGCTCTCATGGAACTTAAAGCCACAGTAGGGGTTAAAGCAACCACAAGCTTATCAGCTCACATGAAATTAGTGGCTGCTCTTAGAATTTGGGGTCTAACATGTGTCTAATACCATGCTGTGGTTTTAAATCCTCCTTCAGGCTTTCTTGACTTGGACTCACTGTCTGTTCCTCAAGATCTCACTCAATCCACACGGCTCTCTCTGGCTTGGTGACCCAGGAGAATTGACAAGCATGGCATCCACATCTTCATGATGTCCTTCATGACATCATGACAGGGCTGGGGCAGAAAGCCAGAGCTCCCTGGCAGGTCAACTCTCTCTAGCCTGCTGCTAATCCCTGAGGACATCTCCTGGACAGGGCTGTTCAACTCGTGACATTTCCCATTATGAGCCCGCATACCTCCATTTTGTCCAGGGAGACACCATAAAAGTCTTGCTTTGTTCTAAAAAGAAGAGCTTTAAAAAAATTCCTGTGAGCAGAAAAGCTGTGGATATTCTTCTTAAGTCTCCAGTTGTTTCTTTCTTCTTCGCTTTCCTCTCCCCAACCAGGAGAAAATGGCTTGGAAGTCAGGTGGACTCCCAAAGCCTTCGGCCCAAAGCACAGCTCTGCTAACACCCGTTCTTCCTCTCCAGGTCTTCCCACTATTCATAGTCCTACAGGGTAGCCGATGTTCTCTAAAGACGCTTATCCAGAATTGGGAATGGAAACTATTAGTGATGCATTTATACATAGTCTCAGGACTCAGAAAGCCCAATGAGATCATCAAGTTCACTGCTTGCTTTGTTTTATGTGGTGTTGTGCTAAACCTGCCAATCAAACACTCTTCTGTAGTCTCCTTGATTTACAGAAACAGAATTGAAATTGAAATAGAGAAGGGAAGCAAGTTTTCCCTAGGTCATATCAGCTGGCTAGTGAGGACACCCATATATAAATTCCAGTTTGTCCACCAGTGTCCCTACTTTTCCTGCTATATTATAAAACAAAAAATGTTCAGAGGATCTTTGAGACTCTGTTACCCTATCCTTCATTCCAGAGACTACTAAATTCGATTACTGATGGTCAAAACAGCACATATCTCAACTACCAGAATGGCAACATCTTGAAACGCTACAGGATCTAGTGCTCCGTTTATGCCAGAATCCCCTAAGATGTGATGACACATCTGGCCACAATTCATTTTGTCCTGGAGACAACTGGCCCCTAAAAAGGAATGTCAACCATACAAGGGGCTTTGATACAAAGCCGATTATCTCCTCCTACTCTCTCTTGGCAAAGTCGAGTCCTGGACTTGTTGAAGTAGGTGATTCATCTCTGTATGGAAAGAATGCCAAAATCAGCTGAAAAGATTTCTTGCTTCATGTTCTTAATTCCTGAGGACTTGATAGTCACTTTTTGCAATGTAAGCAATTATGGGCTTCTAGGTTTGACAGACAGCAGAGTAATCATGGAAGGGAAACCTAGTCAGGCCTTCTCTTAAAGGCAGGTTTCTAGAGAGTCCATTCAAATTGATTGAGTGCAGACTCAATTCTTCTTGGCAAAACACAGGCTCTGGAGATAGGCAAACAGCGGTTTGGGGCTGTTAGGCCCTTTCTGCCAAATCTTCTATCTTCCTAGCTTGGTAGACCCAATAGGAGTTTGTCTGTGATTCACCGTCTGCCTTATGCGCTCATACTCAGTCTACGTTCCTTCTGTTCTTCATGTAAATGGGCTGGCCAAAGCTTCCTGAGAGGATGAGTAATGTAATTGAGAAACAGAGTACAGCATGAAGTCAAATGATAAATTAGACAAATAAACATGTAATAGAAACGACTGCTTTTAAATTAATTTGGAGAACCCAGCATGTTCTTTAAAAAGTTCCAACTGTTTTGACATTTCGATGTTTAAAGTACTACTAGTGAGTGATACATTTATAGTCTCAGGACTCAGAAAGTCAAAAGAGACAAGAAAAAAATCATTGTACCCTTTGTTTTATGTGGTAGCACATTAGACCTGTCAGTCAAGATACACTCTTATGTAGCCTCCTTGCTTTACAAACACATTTCTTGATGTACTGTTGAAACATAACAATGAACAAATCAGAGCAAGAACAGTACTTCCTTCAAAGAACAAAACATAAAACCAAAGGCAGTATAAGGGGATGGTATCCTGAAAATGTCTTCTTCCTTAGGTAGGGGTACAGAGTAAGAAAATTCATGGCCCTGGGCCCATCGTGTTCCTCTTCTTGCACAGCAGACATGACTAATCCACCACAACACTCTTTACTGCTAAGTATAGAGATCTGGCCTTTTGCTAGTTCTCAAACACATCAGCCTTCACAGCCACCAAACCTACTGGAGTTGGCAGAAAACGATTTGCCAACCTAGACTTTGTTTTTTGATCTACCAGAATTTGTAAGACTAATGGCTACTGTTTGGGTTCAGATGTCTCATGCAGGGGAAAAAACAAAATAAAACACAGCTGCAATTATTCAAATACACAGCCCTTCCAGCAAGAATTGTGTCTGTGATACTTCGTTTTTAAAAGTCTCCAATTCATGGACATATCGGAAGACTGGTGCAGACTGCATGCCCTGTGTGGGTCACCGTGAAACTGGAGAGACAGGAGAAGTTCAAGCCACAAGCATTCACAGATGGGCAGAGTTGATTCAACTGTGTGAACTCACATCAGATTGGTGCATGCTGAAACATTTGCTTTTCTTACTAATTTGAAAAGTACATATGAAATCTGTCCAAGAATGATTTACAACAATGGACTGCACTTTTTAATTGAAAGAACATCACATCTATGATAAATCACAAAGGAAAACCACCATACTAATATGTGGTTTTCTATACTGAATGTTCTAAAAACAAAACATTCTATTTGGCAGGAGCCTCAAAAATTCGTCATGTTCTCCTTAGTCTTGAGGGCAACAGTGCTACTTTATACAACTGCAACCATGATGTAACAAAAAACAAGAGCCTGGTAAAACAAGTAAGGATTTTCTTTCAAATGAGCAGAATATTGCTAAAAATACAGTATAACAAATACGAATAGTTATAAGTTGATATTCTTCACATTAATGTTTTGTTTTGTAAAATCAAAACAATTTGTGAAAAAATAAAAATGATCAAACACAATATCGAGAAATTATAACTCATTTCATTTAGAAATAAATGTAAGAAGTTGTTACAAGTGCTACTATTTATAATATCACCAATATCCTTTCTCATATTGATTTTCAAATTACATATGTTCAATCTATATACAATATATGTTAGAATAATATATTTCCACATATTAAAATTCTATAATTTTTATATATGTATAATATATAAAATATCTCCAAGGGCCTGCACTAGCAAAAAGACAATAGTATTAATGATTAGTTTTGGAACAAAGTAACAGAACAGTTTTCTCAAAATGAACAAAATTACATACTTCAGCACTTACACCTGAGGGGGAATACTAGCTATCTCACCTTTTAGATCACATTAATTATTTTAAAACTTTTCCCCACAGTATTCTTAAAGAATATGAGCACCATCAATTTTTAAAATTTTTTAATAAAGCAAAGGTTTTATAATAAACACTCTAATTATAAAAGAAAACACATCCACAGTTCCTTAAAAGCATATTAAGGACGTTTAATTAAATATTGCCTTAAAAAACTCACTCGCTTCTTTCTAAGGAAACTTTGGAGGGAGGAAACAACTATTTCATGAAAGTCAAGACCACGTAGATCAGGAAAGGGCTTGAGGGAGCAGTCTGGAAAGGTGCTACTAGGTTCACCCAGCTGTCCTCTCAGGGGCAAAGGCGTCTTCGGAGACAACTCATCGCCTGGCACAGATCCTGCTTGCGAGATCGAAAGCACTTCCCTGGAACCATGTCCCAGTCTGGCATTAGCACCCTCCTGTACAAAGCGCCTTGGTTTCACTTCACGGACTAGTTCCTTCCCACCCACGTGGTGAAATCTGACTCTCCAAGGGTTCTCTAAGCCTGGGCTTCACTCACATGGAACTTGAAGAGTGACTTGGCTTTCCTTCCCTCTACAGGGCGTTCATATCTTCAGAAGGACGATGGCAACAAATATACAAAAGAACACACCTGAAAGTTTCATGAACTCAAATGTATTTTGTGATCATTTAGGTTTGTGAATTTTGTATAACAATTTGTAAACGTTAATTTGGTGTTTCAGTGGTTACTGGCTTCAACCAGAGGGACTGAAACAAAAAAATGAACATGAAAAATGTACTTGTTAAAATCTATGAAGCTAAATGAGTGTTGAAGAAATGTAAATGACTAAGCCTCCAAATAATTTGTTATACATTTGTAGCATTTATGCTTCTGAAGATATCAAAACTTAAAACTGCACCACCACTTTTGAGACATCCTGTATCTCCCATAGCCTGGAAATTTTCTTATTTTCTTTTGTGTTAAAAATTATTATTCCCTTCAAGTTAACAAATGTCTTTTGGTCATTCAGTGTTCTTGTTCAACAACATTCGTTGTTGTTTTCTTGATTTAAGATGATTGTTTCTTTAAAGGGGTCCATTTTGGGATTTTGAGATGTTCTCTGATAGAGCACTGTTTTCTGAAAATGAGTAAAAGACTAAAATTCTTATTGTCATTACCTGGCAATTGAGATAATTTTAACATTCCTATCTGTTATTCAGGCATCGCATGCAGGAATCTCAACTGGAGAATGTGATCTTATTTCTCAATCAAGTGGCCAGACATCATCAGATACATGCATTTGAATACTGGTCAATATATTATATAAAGAGACAGACTAGGTCTTTTTGATAGGGGTTGTTAAGACTTTTTTTTTCCCAGCTGTAACACCAGCCAGAATTCCATTTTATAATCATGACCGAGAACGTAGCACATAAAAAGTGCCCATATTTTTTAATGAAACAAATGTTTCAAAGAACTGTGATATACTCTAATACTTTCTATTTTAGTCTTTTTCACTTAAAAACATTTTTTGATTGTGACTCATTATGTTAATTCAAGGCCCACTAATTGGGTTGATAATCAAGTTTGAAAAGCAATGAACTATGTATCATGGGGTTAGTCAATACACAAGGTTACCATATCACTGCATTTTTGGTTGGATACTGCATTTTTTAAACTTAATCAAAGTAAGAAAAGCAGAAATAGAGCACAAGTGCTTCTCCAACTCCAATGTGCATATGAACAGCCACCCAACCCCTGCAGGACCTTGTGAAAATGCAGATTCTGGTTCAGCAGCGCAGGACTGGGGCCTGGGAGCCTGTGCTCCTATCCAGCTCTGAATGGCATATATGGTTCTGGTCTGGGGGCAGCACACTCTGAGAAATGAGAGTGTAGATGTTAGTGTGAGGAGATTGAGAGGAACATAAATAACTGCATGGGCATGCCACCACCTTACAGCTAACATGGCCCAAACAAGCAGGGGACACAGGATGGGTCCAACACATACCAGGCAAAGAAGGCTCCTTCTCCTTCAGGAGTTCTCTAGAAATAGCAGCTCTTTTGGAACCCTCCCCTCTGTGATCTTTGCCCCACTTCCTTTCTCCATAACCTATACCCGGCCAAAACCATACAAGCAATGCAACCCTGTTTCTCACTGTTTGGAAGCCACTTAGGAGTGGATTACCTAAAAATGTGGACAACGGCTAGATTAGGCAAAGCAGAAACCGGTTACATAAAACCAGCACAAGCTGGTGCCAACCCAGAGTGTGAAATATTTATTAGCGTTTCATTTAAGGGACCTGTTAAACTGTGAAACTAGCTTGTCAAAATGGTCTGCACTCGTAAGATACATCTGAATGTGAGGAGGGAAAATCCTACCATTCAAAGCATGGTTTCATAATTCTAAACTAGACACTCAGGATTCTCAGACTAGGAGATGCTGACCTATCCCTGTAACTGTCCCCGGGACCATGCTGGGTTTCTGTGCTCTCTGTCTCCAGACTTCGGGGTAAGCACATATGGATAAAACAAAAATGGTTTTAGTTCTGATGAGGCCTTTGTGTCACCGTTTTGTGTGCATATCTGGAGGGGCAGGGGATACATTGCTCACCACTGTACCCAAGTGTGTTACTGGTATGTATATGGTGCCACATAAATGTTTGAGAACAGAACAATATATGGATAACCATTTTGAAAAGAAGATGTTACATCTTACTATATACTTTATTAGCTGATTTGCCAAGACCATGCTTGCTTTTGAATTGAGCAGAAACCTTTAAAAAGAAGGCAGGCATGAAAAGCGCCATCATCCAAATTGCAGTTGTCTACAACACAGATGGGGAGAAAAGGTTGGGGGTGGAGAGAGACAGAGGAAGGGGGGGGAGGAGGAGGGGGAGGGGGAGGGATGGACAATGATCCCTGAGTCCTGGGTGAAGCAGAGCACAGGCCCACGGGGCAGAACGTGTATCTGAATCAACTGGGGAAAATGTTCCATTTTCCCAGATTTTGAAATCCCTTCCCCCACCCCAGGGGACGAGGACCATCATGGTGAGTGGACACTATACCCGATGAAGAGTTTGTGGGGGGTGGGGGGAGGAGACTAAGACTTGGAACTAAGGTCTGAGGCAGCAGTTTCTGATGGGGACCATTTCTGTGCCCCAGAGGACACCTGGCAATGTCTGGAGAAATTTTTGGTCATCACCACTGAGGCAGGGGATTAGGGGAGCAGTGCTACTGGAATCAAGTAGGAAGCCACCAGGGATGCCGCTAAACATCCTGCCATGCACACGGCAGGCCTCACAACAAAGAACTATCTGACCACAAAGGTCAACAGTGCCCAGGCTGAGAAACCTCGGCCCAGGGGAAAACAGGGATGGCAGAGACAAGAACAGATGCTGTTAGGAGAGAAAGTGCACTGGCCGTCACCAGGAAGCCGTCTCAGGTGAAAAGTGAGTTCCAACAGAGCACGGAGACAGTGTGGGAGGAAGCAGATGGGGGTGAGGAGGACAGGGGAAGGTTTGTCTGGGCCTCTTGAGTCAAGGATCCCTCTCTAGCAGATTCTAATCCAACCGCTGGTGTGGGCAGCTCCACATTCTAGCTACAGGCAGCCTGCACCTCCACAGGACCATGCAAAAGTCCAAAGCTGGCCAGCAATCCATGGTAGAAATGAGGGCTACGGGTTGTCCTGCATGGTAGGGTGCCAATGGCAAGGAAGGCTGAAGCTCAGTAGATGCTGCTGGTGCCCCGGCCATACCCCCATGGGCATCACGTCAGTGCCCACCGCCCTCTTCTGACTCCCAACACCTGCTTCCCTTTGCCCAGAGGCTTGCTGTTGGTTGCACAAGGGGTGGGTGGTCCTGAAATACCAGGGGGACAATGTCCTCTGGAGCCAGTCCTCACACGATGCCTGACAGATTTTGGTGAAGACGCACCTACTCCCTTGCACCTTGGATGGGACAACCGTGAGACAAGTGTTCCAAGCTGTCCCAGAGTTCCCCAGCATGACTAAGCTTCGTGTGCCCACAGTGACTAGCTGGCTTGACAATGTCCCCAATCTTGGCTGCCGTCCCCCTCTTGCCCACTTCCTTCACTCTTTCGCCCCATCAGAAACTATTGCCTTAGACCTTAGTTCCAAGTCTTAATCT
The DNA here is from genome assembly GCA_027257055.1 of Cephalopachus bancanus. Lineage (NCBI taxonomy): Eukaryota > Metazoa > Chordata > Mammalia > Primates > Tarsiidae > Cephalopachus > Cephalopachus bancanus. The sequence continues at coordinate 7,887,510 of JAPVLO010000038.1, read as the reverse complement.
CCCCCCAACCCCGGCAAGCTTTTCATCGGTTACGGTGCCCACTCACCAGTGCTTTTTTCACCTTCCCCTAAAAATAACCTGCACTTGAGTTTTCGCATCAGGGTTTGCTTCCTGGGCGCCCACACAGATGGCCAGTCTTTTGAAGAAAAGCTGGACTGAGAACTACTTGATCTCAGGTTCCTCTGATATAAGAGCTCTCTGGGTCCAGAGTCCTCCTTCCTTAGAAGGGTCCCTGGGATTACTAGAGCCTGATCACAGAATCATCAGAGGTCCATCGGAGTCACAGGCTCTGGTCCCACTTTTCTTCAGACCATCAGAAACAGAACTTCAAGCACATTCCAGTCCCTCCCACTGAGAGAATAAGCAAAACCACCTCTTTTGCCCGAGAATGGCAGAGAGCCAATGACTCGAAGCACAAACACAATCCCTGTGAGTTTCTAATGCCCCTAAAGTCAAACCCAACGAGAGCTCAGCTAAGGAACCACACTGGCCCGTGCTCCAGTGCTGGGAAGAGGCAGAGATGAAGGGCACCAGCTGCTGTGTTTCAAATGAAACTTGAATGGATGGCCGATGGGGACTGAAAACCACAAAACAGCAAAAATGAAACAGTTATTTCAAAACACTGCTGACCATGAAGAGAAATGAACTGTAAAATTCCCTCAGGGTGATGTCCAACCACTCATCTTCCATGGAATGGGAACTCTGAGATGCTAAAACTCTCAAGGAAAGAAAAAAAGGCCACACACAGAAAAAAACTAGGAGTTGTGAAAACTCTGTATCCACGGGCTCCTCACATCCGTGAAAAGGAAATTTAAAAAGCGATGACCTCCCTCCCCTACCTTGGTGAGGTAAATCTCTCTCTTTCTACTTTTTATTTTTATTTTTTATTTTTTTGAGTTGGAGTCTCACTCTGTCGCCCAGACTGGAGTGCAGTGGCCGCTCCCGGCCACCGCAGCCTCGACCTGCTGGGCTCCGGCGATCCTTCCGCCTCAGCCTTCCAAGTAGCCAGAATTATAGGCATGCACTACCATGCCCGGCTGATTTTTTGATTTATTGTAGAGGTGAAGTCTCGCCTGCCCAGGCGGGTCTCGAACCCGCAGGCTCAGGCAATCCACTCACCTCAGCCTCCCAAAGGTGCGGGATTACAGGCTGAGCCACCGAGTCCGGCTTCTTTCTACTTTTTAAATAAACTATATTTTATGAACTTATAAAAAAAACCCAAAACGATGTCACCTGACACTTTCTGAACAGTCTCAGAATACTGTCCCTGCAGAAACTTGAACCTGTCACTTAACGGAAGTTGAGAAATCAGGCTGCCAAGTTCAGGGTCTATTCACCATAAGCCATGGGGGCAGTTTCCTTGTAAGTCCTTACAAATCATCAGATTGCAGATTTTTGCTGGATTTCAACTTTATGGAGAACATCCACTTGGGGCCCTGAATTCTTGCCAGCTTCGTTAAGAAAACGAGAAGATCTTCTATCTCAGTTCTTATGTGTGTGGATGGCTTTTTCTTTTCTTTTTTTTTTTTTTAGGTAAAAGAAAAGAATAGCAGAGCTTTTCTGCAGGACAACCTATTCCCTTATTTATAATGCAGGACAGTGGGGCCTTGTAAGTGTATATTCTGGTTCATCTGAGGACACGCGGTTGTTCCTTTTAAAATTAGATTCATCCTAATTATATGAAAACAGCCTCCGTCTGGTTGGTCAAAACGTCGGGAAAGTATGACTCAGCATCCACCTGGGAAGTTGCCTTCTAGACTGCACTAGCATACACAGCCCCTGCCCTCCTGGAACTTGAAATCTAGCAAGGAAATACCTCATTGACAAATAAGGGGTGTGGACACTGAACAGTGAGAAAATATATATAGCAAGTGACTACTCATGTATATTACATGTGGACAAAGGGTTAAGGGGCGCTGTCACTGAGGTGGCATGTGCCAGCAGGACAGAAACAGAGAGAATGATCTTGAGCCTGATCAATCAGAACAGGATTTCAGGAGCTCCTTGAACAAAGAGGATGGGGATACTGACTGAAGTAGAAGCAGGAAAAATAGACATGGAACTCTTAAGGAGCAGGAGCATGATTTTGAACAGCAGAAAAACATCAGGAACAAGGGAGAGGAGTAATAGCTATTTTTTAAAAAAAGGGAGTGAGGTGGTTAGCTAAAGCAGCTTAGCACCAGCTAAGGCATTATCTTTTGGAGGGTTGGTCCCTTGGAACACAGGCTTCCCCTATAAGGTAAGTGTTCTAGGAGTCCATGGGCATCCGTGTACCAGCTTGTGTTGTTGTGAGAGGCTGCTTTGGACTTCAATGAGTTTTTTTTTTTTTTTAAATTCTTTTTAACGCATTTTCCCATTACATGATGGGTGATTTATGAGTGCGCCCGCCCACACCGTGCTGAGTGTTCAGCAGCTTTTGACCAAAAAGGCATGATCCTCATGGCCCACCCTTCCTATTCAACTGATTTCATCCCGGGCAACTTATTTTTGTTTCCCTGGGTGAAAAAAAGTCCTCAAAGGGAATATCACCAATGCGGAAAAGGTGAAACAAAAACCAGCAGAAGCACTAAAAGGCATCGAAACCAACGAGTTCAAAAACTCGTTGTGAGCAGTGGAAAAAGTTTCTCCCTAGGTGTGCTGCATCAGACAGAGAGTACTCTGAAGGTGACTGAAGTTTAACATGAAGTTTAACATGTAACTTGGCAGCCTGATTTCTCAACTTCCGTAAGTGACAGGTTCAAGTTTCTGCAGGGACAGTATTCTGAGACTGTTCAGAAAGTGTCAGGTGACATCGTTTTGGGTTTTTTTTATAAGTTCATAAAATATAGTTTATTTAAAAAGTAGAAAGAAGCCGGACTCGGTGGCTCAGCCTGTAATCCTGCACCTTTGGATACATACACAAATTTTTATAAATACATTCTGGGTTTTTTGGTTTTTGGTTTTTTTTACCATCCCCACGTAAGTGGGAGAGCTAACTTTGTGCTCAAGAGGCTGGAATCCTGAGCGTAACTGATTATCTATCACTCTTATTTTCCCCAAACTCTGCAGGTTCCCTAACTTGGACCACTGATCATGGAACATACCTCTCTGAGGCTGAAAAAGAATACTGGGTCATATATAAAACAGAGATTGTTACCAATAAACGCATACTAATACATTAAAACTAAATAAGGTATAACTAATGATGCAAAATGACCAGGTAACTTTGTAGGTTGATTTCTGTGTCCCTCTCTTTGAGTTCTCACCTTTTAGACAGTAACGTCCCATACCTCCAAGGGACAGGGTTAGTGAACCCAATTCATTTTACAGTTTTTGTAATAACACCATGATAACAAAGTTGTTTTCCATGGATTGAGCACTCACCAGGCACTATGTCCTGGCTAAGCAGTTTATAGCCATTATCTCATGTAATCTCTTTCACAGTGCTGTGAAGTTCACATTATTGCCACCGCACACATGGAGTGACTGAAGTTCAAAGTGGCTAAAGAACTTGCCAGAGAGACCATGGCTAGAAGGTGTCAAGGCCAGACATCCAACTTAGTCTGCCTTTCAATGCTGGTACGGATGTCTACTCCTCTCCCAGCACCACCCCTGATCTCTTTCCAGTGTCCCAGCTCGCAACCAATTTGGAGCTGGAACTCTCTGCCTCCACCCTCTGCAATACACTAGGCCAATCAGAGAAAGAACTTTTCTTCTCCCTTCTCTGTGACAGGACATTAAGACAGGACATCACTGGAGCCCATGCTGTGGGATTCACAGAACCCAAGAGACCCCACATGGAGCCCTTGAGACCCCAATCACGAAACAGAAGTAAATTGAGGAGAGCATTGTTTCTCCTTTATTATGGAATAACAAGAGTTGGCTAAATTCTGTACCCAAGAGACAGTAGCAGGATTAACTTTTTAATATTGTAAATTTTAACATTCAAAAGTATTTTGAAATAAGAAATAGATTCGTGAAGTAGAAGACAGTCTTACCCAGCCTAATATAAAGGCATATGATAGTTTATTTTTCTTTTACATGTCCGCAGCATAATACTTCTTATCATGGATTAGTCTTAGTTATTAATGATCCAAAATGTGTGTGCTCTCTGTCTTACTTGTTAGAATACTTCTTACTTCTTAGAATAAGACATTTTAATAATAATGAAATGATAATGCTTTCAGAATTTAAAATATGCAGTTAGAAGGAAAGGGCTTTGTTTCTTTACTTTTTTTTTCACTTTCCTCACTTTCAGTATCCACACCTCTCCTATTTCTTTCAAGGGAGGCATTTGTATAGACCTGGCCTAATATTTGATAAAGTGCATTTATCATTTGGGGAGAAAACAAGCCAACATCCTTTCTGACTACAAAGGAGCATATCCCATTGTAGTAAGCAATTACAGGATAAATGCTGGGATAAACATTAGGAAGATCAGTATTTTTTTAGTCGAGATATTATGTAATGAGTCACGTATCTCAACAGTCCAAAACTCTTCCAGGAAAAATGACTTTAATACCTCTGTCAACATGCCAAGAATCAGCTCTGGCCTTTGCTTTTTGACATCACTATTTTAATTTTAGCTCTCTCTCTCTCTCTCTCTTTTTTTTTTTTTTTGAGTTGGAGTGTCACTCCTTCATCCAGGCTGGAATGTAGTGGCACGCACACCCACGGTCACTCTAGCATCAACCTTTTGGGCTCCAGCGATCCTTCTGCCTCAGCCTTCCGAGTAGCCGGAACTATAGACATGTGCTACCACGCCCAGCTGTTTTTTATTTTACTGTAGAGGACAGGTCTCACCCAGTTGCCCGGGCTGGTCTCGAACCGCGGGCTTAGGGAATCCACTCGCCTCAGCCTCCCAAAGTTCTGGGATGACAGGCTGAGCCACCAAGTCTGGCCAATTTTAGCTCTCTTAAAAGAAAAAAAAAGCACTTTCGCAATGGGCTGAAGGGCCTGAGGACTGACCAGTGAGCTCCTGATATTCGTTGCAGATTATGACCACACAGATCTATCAAAGAAATCAAAATGATGGTCAAGGATTAAAAGGAAAAATCAGGTCTTGCAAGATTCCAGATGACCCTATAAAGGTGAAAAGGGCATAGGGAAACAGAGTTAGTCAGACAGGAAGATGGCGTGGCACCAAAAAGTAGAACTTGGCTATCTCATTGAATTCAAAAAAAGAACAGTAGCACAGTGTGGCAAAGGCAATCCACGACATGCCACATTCTTGCTCCCTGCCCTACAGTGCAGAGATATCCCTGAAAAGCAGCTTCCCAGTAGGAACTATATGTCCCACCCCACTTCCCTGAAGGGGGTACATGCAATTCGAGCTCATCAAGGGAATTTGAGCAAAATGGCTTTGTGAAGCTTCCAGTCAAGGGGGTTAGAAAGCCAGCACGCTCCTCCGCTTTCTCCTTTTCCTCTCTGTGGTCTGATGCAATATGCCCATGACCTTGGAGCCACGTGCCAAAGAAGGAGGAGCCCAGGGCCAAAGGATCCTGGACCCCGGAATCCCTGTGAAACAGTGCCACCAACTAACCAGGGACCAAAATTTTCAAGTTCACATGAGTGAAAGATAAACTTTGTCTGCACCACCGTGAATTTTTTATTTTGTTTTGTTTTATGCTGTTAGTATTTTATTAACCAATATATCTGGCAAGAGGAACAAAGTGTCTCAATCACTTGAAATAATGCATATGATTTATCTTTGCATGGGATTTGATAAGATTATAGATTTTTAACTCTGAAGTCATGTCATCCAATTACAGTAGCTGCTAGCCACAAATGGTGATTGAACTGAAAGGTGCTGCAAGTGTAAAATGCACACCAGATAACAAAGACTTTTCCAAAAGTAAATGTATTAATATGTTTGTGTTGATTACATGCTGACATTTTTAATATATTGGATCAAATATAGTAAAAAATTAAGCTCACTGGTTGCTTTTTACTTACTTATAATGTGGTTACTAGAAAATTTTAAACTACATATGTGGATCACATTGTATTTCTATTGGACAGTGCTGGGCTAACAGGGGTTAACAAACTACAGTCCACCACCTGTTTTTGTAAATAAAGTTTTATTGGTACACAGCCATGCCCATTTGTTTACTTATTGTCTATGGCTGCTTTTGTACTATAATGGTAAGCTTGAGTAGTTTTAACAGAGACTACATGTCCTAAAAAACTTAAAATATTTGCTATATAGCCTGTTATAAAAAAATGTTTGCCAATCCCTGGGCTAAAGATACCTTTGAGATTATTTAGCATATCTACAATTATTATTTTATGACTAAGAAAATTAAGTCTCAGATAAGCCAAGAGACTTGTCCAAAATATTTTTATTCTTAACTAGGTGGTATTTTCATGCCACTCATTCATTTATTCATTCACTCATTCATATTCTTTATCCATCTCTAAATCTCAACACAACAATGTCAACGCTATTTCAATGCAGTCGTGTAGAATTATGTTTCTGACAGACACAGGAACTGCAGGCCTGTACACACAATGGCAGAGAAGCCTTTGAAATAATAGTCAACTATGAATAGGCTGTGAGATGGTCTTTAAATTAAGCTCCCTTTGAAAACATTTTAAAGAGAATCTATCATGTAATCTTCTTTCAAATTAAACTTGAAATTCCCCCAAATGTAGAGCTAGCTTGCTAAAAATATTCATTATTGGAATTAAATTAGAAAAAATTTTGCCACATCTCAGAGAAAGTGAAATCTGTTCCCAGAGACATCACAGCAATATATAACTGCCTCAGCTCCGGCAGGCATCATCTCTCAGTGGACTATTCTAAGAGTCTCTAACTGGGCTCATCAGTCCCAGTCTCTCTCCCACTCAAGATCTCTCCCAAAGAACTCTTCTGAAATAAGAATCTGATTTGTTGAACGTTCTTAAGTCTCCCCATGTTAGCAAGACAAGGTCGATCTTCCTTATTGTGACCCAAAACGTCCTTCCCATCTGGCTCCTACCTGCTCCAATGGCCCCGCCCATCATTCTTTGCACATTAGTCACACTGGGCTCCTTGCATTCCTCCACACGCTTTATAGTTTTACCTTTACTTCATGTGTATATCACGTTGTTTCTACCTGGAACCCTCCCAACCCTGACCATGCGCTCCCATTAAATACTGTACTTAACTGTATCACAGATCTTACCAATATTGCACCTGCCCATTTAAGTATGAAGACTACTACTCTGGCTAGCTAACATTTAGGAACACTTCACTGTGGGTCAAGCACTACATTTATTATATTATTATTTCCTTTGATCTTCACATATCATCGATGAGGTCACAGAGCACATACGCAGAAGCCAGGTGAAACAGGAATATGAATCCACACATTCCCACTCTACGGCTCTGGTTTTTAACCCCCATGCCAATGGTTCTCAGTGGGGTTGGTGTAGCTTCCCAGTAGACATCTGGCAACATCTGGAGACATTTTCGATTGTCACAACTGGAGGTTGGGGGGAGCTACTAGCATCGAGTGGGTAGAAGCCACCAAGGCTCCTAAATATCTTACCATACACAGGACAGCCCCACATTGCTGTGCACAAAATCACCTCCTGAAAATTGCCCTAGAAAACTCTCAGCATCTGTACAGCAAGGATTTTTAACATTCACTATGGTGTCTTGGCACCTACCACATTGCCTGGCACCTGGCAGATGGCCATGCATCTGCGATGGATGGTTGGATGGATGGATGGATGGATGGATGGATGGATGGATGGATAGATGAATGAACAGACGGACAGATGGACAGATGGATGGATGAACCCCAGGATAAAAAAAAACTGCATATTTTAAGGCTTGTTTTGTGGCAACTTCAATAAAGATAAATCTGAACACACAGTCTTAAATGATAATACATGAATGCATGTAAAGTACACTCTAGAACATGCCTTCATCTCAGCAATGCCTATGCTTATGAACCTGCAGAGTGTGCAATTCAATTAACAAACCAAACACCTAGAATTTTCTTTACAAGGCTTCAGGAGGACAAGACGTTTTTCAAATTCCTTATAATGACTGCATCATAGGATACACTGATACGTTGGTTAATCACCTACATGGGCCATCACTTAAATTGTTTTCAGAAATAGTTCCTTTTCCCTGGTTCCTTTTTTAAAATGAAAATAACAAGCGTATACAACCCTATTCTTTCCCCTTCTGTAGCTGCAACAGGGAGATGACATAAATAATTATTCCAGATCTCCTGACAGAGGAAGGACAGCAGAAAATACGGTGAAGCTCAGGTGAAACTTTAAAAGTAAACAAAACACATACAGCACGAAAAAAGTGTTCTTCGGCTCACGTAAGTTAATACATTCAAATATCAGGAAAAAAGTCAAGGAAAGATTACAATTATAATATTTTTAATGGAACAGAAATTTAGCAGGATATTTATGTCATTGAAAAACACTTCAACAACAGACAGTCGTAACATGTGGTGTATATAAATGACTAGTTTTGTGTGTGTATGTGAAAAAGCAAAAAAAAAGTTCTCCTGTGGTGCTGGAGACTGCTTCTTTGATGCATCACTCATTATGAAATGTAGCAAGAGGCCAAAACAAATGAGTCTGGTTTTTTGAAGTATAATACAGTGAACTGCTCCGCTCAATCTCTCACACTGAACTTTAGTAGTTTAAGGTTTTATGTGTCTGTCTGTCTGTCTCTCTCTCAAAGAATATGATGATCAAATAAGTTTTGCTGCCTGCTTCCCTGGACATTCATAATGCATGCTAGTATAAAAATAGGCTCTGGAAACTTTTGCAAGTTCTTAAACTCAGGATTTCCCAAACATAATTGGGCAGAGAGTAAAATAAGCAGCTACTGTAGTAAAAGAAGTAAAAAGTAATGTAAGCCCAGGATCTGCCAATGTATTCAAGAGCAAGTGGAAAGAACCGAAGACGGTGACAGGATTTGTGGCTTGGTGACTGTGGCATTTCTCACCACGATTTGGAAGCTGGGCATGGGCACCACAGCAGAAGCCAGAGACAAGTGTTGCCCTTTTTGCTGTATGTGCGAACATGACCCACACTTGTCACAGAGATAGTTTCTGCGTGTGTGGACATGCAAGTTGGTAAGCTATTTTACGCATGTGAGAGAGAAATGCGAAAAGGATGACCAAGCCCCAGGAATGCTATGATCGTTATCATCAATCATTTTTTGTTGTTGTTGTTGAGTACCTGTTCTACATACACACTGCTGAAACCTGGGAAAACGGAGTCCTAAGAGAAACAAATAATAAGGGGGGAAAGTATATCAGAACCATCTTGAGAACCAACAGACAACATGGCACAAGAGTCAGAAACCTCCATGGGTTCCCGAATGGCAGGATTGTACTTTGCGCTACTAAAACCATCACTGTCTTCTTAGCTCTCCTCATCACAAACGTTCCCAAGCCTCTAGGGAAGCCATGTAAGAGTATGCTCAAATCAGGAAGACAGACTCTGTCAATCTGCATTTCTTTGTCCACATGTTTGCTTCAATCAATTTGCCACTCATGACTTTCTGATACTGCCCTAAATTCTTGATTGCAGGAGAGGAGACATGACTCCCTGAAAGTCCTCTTTTGGAACTAGGAAGTTCAATGAGTAACTTTAGTTCAGATCATTCCTTTCCTGATCATTACACGTGCCTCATCTGCATATAGCCTTTGAATGCACACATGAATGTGTGCACTTGTTTGTGCGCAAGTGTATACATGATAAAGAATAGAATGTGAAGGACTTGATATTTTTTTTTTTTTTTTTTTAGGAAAAAAAAAGAACTAGGAAAAATAAAAATTAGAATGACATACCCAGATCAGGAAGACAAAAGCAGAGCCCAGATAATACAAGCTGGAAGCTTCCTCACAGGGATGAGCTGGACTGTGAATTTGTCTTTTGGCTTTCTAGCCTTTGAACACTTCTGCATAATATCATTCAATTTTTGGTACATATTGCCCAGCAGACAATGGCAAAAGTCTCCAACGCAGGTACTCTGGGGTGTTAAAAGTAGATCTGCATACTGTATAAATGTGATGTGTCTGAGGCAAGAGAGAGGGTCACTATCAAGAAGCACACCTACATTCATCAGAAACGTCCTCTGGTGTCTTGTCAGGACTGACGATCACAATAGAAAAGTTACTGTAAGATTCCCTGGACAGAGAGTCAAGGTTCCTGGGTCCCAGCTGTACACTCTCCAGATTTGCTCTTTGAAAAAAATACTTAAGTTCAGAGTAGAGCTCAGTTTCTCACTCAATAAAAAATAGTATTTCACAAGAAGAGCTCCTAGTTCATAAAGATTCCAAAGTCCATTGGATTAGGACAGTAGGGTCCAAACAACATTAGCACTGGACATAGATCACTATCCTATCTGTCAGCTGGCCAGATTCCTGAGAGGAGGACATGGGAATATATCACTTGTGATTCAGTGATTTGGATATCCCACCCACCCCCCACTTGCTTAAATGCCATAATTTACCAGTAAGTTTGCAAGCTTAAATTGGAGAGTGAACATTCTAAATCAGAAACTTATCAACCTAAACATATTAAACCTCACACCACTTGGACACCAGACGATCTTGGGTGACTCTCACTGGAATTTACACTTAAAAACATGGGCTATAAGCCGGGCATGGCGGCATAGCCTGTAATCCCAGCACTTTGGGATGCCGAGGCATAGAGGATTGCCTGAGCCCTGGGATTCGAGACCAGCTTGGGCAATTTGGCGAGACCTTGTCTCTACAATAAATCACAAAAATTAGCCGGGCGTGGTGGCGTGCGTCTGTAGTTCCAGCTACTTGGAAGGCTAAGGCGGAAGGATCGCCTAAGCCAGTAGGTTGAGACTGCAGTGACTGTGAGTGTGCTGTTGCACTCCAGCCCGGGTGACAAGAGTGAAACTCCAAACTCAAAACAAAACAAAAAACCAAACCAAACAAAAAAACATGGGCTATAGAAATCACAAAACAATCTCTTCTTTAGAAATAAAATAACTTTATTTCATCGAGAGGGCCATCTAAGAGACTCCAATAAGGTATGCCCATTTCATCACAATAAAGAAAATTTAAGAAGCCCTTTGTCTCAGTATATACACATTGTCTCATAGGTCACTGGGCTGCACACCGAACTGAAAAAATGGCTAGCATAGCTGGGCACATAGTAGGTACACAAATATTTGTAGACTGAGGAAGCCAATGGAAAATTGACATAACTTTAGATAAAGCAAGGGATTAACTTGCCATCCATTGCTCAACCAGCTTTGACATTAGGACAAGCCCTTCTAGCAAAACAGCCAGCTATGATCTGGACACATGATGCAACCCAGGCATTAATCGTTCAAGTTGGGCACAACCAAGTCAGAAGATGACATTTAACACCAACACAGGAGAGAAGGCAAGGCACCACCCCCCCTCCCCTTCCATTCATCCTTCCAACACAGGGTTCACCTGTGCCAAGTTCTTTGCTAGGCTCTGGGGAGTCAAGGATGAATAAACCCACACTTAGCATCTCATCACAACCTAGAGGTGGGGATAAGAATGGAAACAAACTGCCCTGCAGGGTGACAAGAGCTACATAGACAAAAGCACAAAGCACTGGGGTCATCTGTTCAGAGATGCTTGTGGCCAGAGGGTCATTTTCAAGTACCTGGCTGGCTAGTCCTCTCAGATTGCTCTCGTCAAAAGCCTGGCTGAAACACTGGATATGTGAGTAAGTTAGCTTAAAGAGCACGTAAGCCATTCATTCCCCTAGGTTTTCTGAGCATTATGTCTGCATTGAGGACCATCAGCAGAATCCCCACTGCTTGGATCATGACTGCTCAGGCCCCCAAAGAGAAACTCATCACTATGCCTTCCGCATTTTTTCTCCTCCAGAGTTGGTAAAAGACGCGACCCTATAAAGAACCTTGCTCCATTTTCTGTAGAATTGAAGTTGAAGTTGAAGTACAGTGCATGACATAATTTGATATTTCATGAGTATACAGTAGTTACCGGTCGCTCTACGTAGGTTACCCTTACAACTTTAATGCATGTCCCCTCCGGATCGCCTTTCTCTTTTTTCTGTTAACTTGGCTACTAAGTAGCTCAGAGCTAAATCAAGTACTCTAAAGCAGTACTCACTTAACATTTTAGTTTAATTAGCTTCCCTCTTCTAGAAGATTTTGATCTTTCTTCCCCTCCCATTTTTATTTTTTTATTTATTGAATTTTGAGTTGGAGTCTTACTCTGTCTCCCAGACTGGAGTGCAGTGGCACGCTCCCGGCCACTGCAGCCTTGACCTGCTGGGCTCCGGCGATCCTTCTGCCTCAGCCTTCCAAGTAGCCAGAATTACAGGCGCGTGCTACCACACCTGGCTAATTTTTGATTTATCATAGAGACAAGGTCTCGCCAAGTTGCCCAGGTGGGTCTCGAACCCACAGACTCGGGCAATCCACTCGCCTCGGCCTCCCAAAGTGCTGGGATTACAGGCTGAGCCACCGAGCCTGGCCATCCCCTCCCATTTTTAACAGTCTCATTATTTAGTGGCAATTCTACTGTGACACATTTCTGAAAGTTGATACTCTATAAACAAAAACAATTACCATACTCTTCCACTGTAATTTCCTTTTGCTCCCAGTTGGCAAGAATTTCCATGAAAAACTAATTTGAGGTTGACCCCTTGGGTATCATGCTCTGGTCACTTGAAAACTGAGATCAGGTTGTGCAATTTTTCCCACCATGATCTGGTTTAGAATATGTTTCTGAAAGTGCACAATGGGGCAAAAGGGGAGAGGTTAGCTGACTTAACTTTCAACACATGGCAACTGTCAGGGTATTTCCAAATCTGCCACCAAGGTTATCTATCTCCATCTTTTGCTGGATCCTGACATTTGCATGTTGTGCCCTCCCCAAGCACCACTCCTGCAGCCTAAACTACACCACTGCACCCCCTCAGCCCTTTAGGGCTGCCAAGCCTGGAGGCCCTGACAGGACTTGCTGAGGGAGAAGACACTGCAATCACTCTGTGAAGCCTGGTCCCTGGAATTTCACTCTTAGCACTGACAATGCCTCTGGAACGCATAAAGATTCTGCTGAAATTCAAGAAGTTGAAGGTCAATGTCTTCAGGGAATCAAGGTAACATGTACAACAAATTCTGCTGCTGAGGATTTCCATGTACTCAAGGCAAATGCCCTGAGGAAGAACTTGCAGAAATAACTCTCTGCATTGTCACATTGTCACTGTACAGAATGGCAGGCCAGCTTTTGTCTCAAAAAAAAAAAAACAAGGGAGAGAGAGAGAGATAAAAATAAGAAAAAGATTGAACCACATCCACGTGGCGTACACACACACACACACACACACACACACACACACACACACACGCTGCACAGACATCGCCATGCCCCATCAGCACCCACTTAAGATTCTTAGTTAGGTATTTTTGAGAACATAATATTTGGGCATAACCACTAATTTATTCAACAAAGATGGATCCAGCATCTACTGTGTGCCAAGTCCTATTCTAGATGCCGGAAAATCAACAGTGAGGGAGGCAGCCAAGATCCCGGTGCTCAGGGACTCTGCAGTGTAGACAGGGAGACAGGTGATCAACAGGTAGCCATTGAAACGAACGATTCCGATTGCACATAAGACCCAAGAAGGGAAAAGAAGAAACCCAATCAACCAAACAAAAACTGGTATGATGTCTCTGAGAAGGAATGAGGGACTAAACGCCTTCGCCCAAGTGGTCAGGGAAAAGCTTTCTGAGAAGGTGACATGCAATCTTACCGTAGAATGAGACGACAGAGCTAAGGAAACCAATCACCTTTACTCCGATTTCCAGCAAAAAGACGAGCTTACTAAAAAAAGAATCACAAAATACTGTTTGTGGCTCCACACACCCATGCTTCAAACAACTGCAGAAACTCCATGGACGGAAAGGAATCCAAACCTTTCTCTGCTCTTAAGGAGATTTTAAGAAATTACCTTTCCCCAAACATACTGGTTTAAAAGGAAGTGATCTTAATTCAGCTCTAATTACAGCAGAATTTACTACAAAGAAGCTAAAAGGGGAGAAATGGAATGCTTAGTCCCCTTTGTAACGTTGGTTACTTCATAGAACAATATTCCAATGTCAATAAACATTATACCTTTGTATTGTATTGCCAACAAGAATTGTTTTAAAAAAATCATGTAGTTATATTCAGTATCACTGACTTTCACCCACCGTAAAAAAAAAGCCAAATCGTATTTATTAGCAGATGGTCCCATTTTCAATATATATTAAACCTCTGAAATCAATTCAGAATAGCTTCTGCTAGTATCTGTTTTACATGCACAGATAACAAATGACTGCTTGTTCATCCATGCCTTCATTATCAAAAGACCTGAACAAATCACTCACTCCTGAATTTCTGTGAGACTCAACTAAAACAGCCACTCGGCACGAAAGAAAACCTCCTCAAAACATCCCCTGCTCAAAATACTTTGCATTGAATCACCTTTCTTGTTCACGTTTCCCAGCCTCTCTGACTTGTTCTGCACCACAAACATTTTTTACCAAGACGCAATTTTCATTGCTCTGCAATGGCAGTGCACGCGATGCATGATTCCAATGTAAACAAGCATCCTAAACTAAGGCCAGACAATGTAAAGATGACCCAACAGGTCTATGTTACCTAATACGTTCATCATTACAAAAACTGCTGTGCTTGAGAGTAATACACTGTCCAAGGAAGGCTTAATTTCTCGAACTTCAAAACAGGTCTTTAAAACTGAATCTCACTAGCATCTTAGACTAATAACACGCTGAGAGGCAATGCATCTCAAATGTATTTACTGATCAAGCACACTATTTGAATTTTCACAGTTTCTTTATGTAGGTGGCCAGAGAAGGACTAAGAGTCTGAACTTGGCTGCTAGGTAAACTCTCTCTTCGACGCACTTTATGGACTGCTGTGTTTCTAAACCCTCCTTTTGAAATTTCCCATTTTAACTCACCCATTTCCTGCCCCCTTCCTTTAAAAAAAACCGAGAAGACAAGAACTAGCACGAATAATCATCCCACAGCGGTCACCGGGAAATCCTCCCCTAAAATGACAACCACAGCTAAGAAGGACGAAATCCACTGAGAAGGGATTTCTCTCCTCCCAGGCAGTCCTTCCCCGGGGGGGGGGTGGAGGTCTCACAGGGGGCACAACTGATGTCACAACCAGCACGCGGGGACCCAGGGGAAGATGCTGCGTCAAGAGAAGCGAAGCCAAGAAGTGCGACCCAGCTGGCGAGCGAAGTCGCCGCGGGTCTCCCAGGGAGCGGAGAGAAGCCGAGTCGCCAGGCACCGGCCACCGCGCACGCCAGCATTCGGGATCATTCTTTCCAAGCCCCGGAGTTCCGGGGCCGGAGGAAACAGGGGGATGGGAGACCCACAGTCCCTCGAACCCTCCCCCGGTGCCTGCCAACCTTTTCCGAACCCCCGTGTCACACAACTTCCTCATCATGGAAACTTCCACTGGGTTCGGCGCCGGGGATGCCAAACTCCATTGCACAAGGAGCGTGTCGACAGCTGGGCTTGGGGCTGGAGGAGCAGAGCCGCCGCGGCCGGAGGGGGCCGGAGGGGGCCCCCACGCCGGGGCTCCCCGAACCCGGGGCGGCACCTCCCCGCGGAGCCGGGGCGCGGGCGCCCGGCGGAGGCAGGTCGAGGGCGGATGACAGCCCCGGCCCCGCGCCCGCCCGCGCGCCGCGCCCCGCCGCCCGCACCCCGCCAGGCTGCGGCGACACCGGTCCGCGGCCGCCCGCCCCGCCGGACGCCCGGCCCGCCGCCCCCGCCTCCCGCCCCCGCGGCCCGCCGCCCCCGCGCGGCGCTCCGGCCGCATTACCCGTGCCCTGGAGCCGGCGGGTGGCGGGCGGCGCGCCCTGCCCGGGGACGGCGGCCGGCGGCCGGCGGCGCTCGCCCCGAGCCCGGGGGCAGGCGGTCCCTCGCCCGGGCGCACTCACATTATTCATGCAAAGTTAATCCCGCCGCGTCACCCGAGGATGTGCGCCTTCCTTGGCCGAGCCCCGCAGTCTCCACCCCCTCCGCCCCCTCCTCCCGGCGGCGGGGTCCCGGGAGCGCCGGCGACGGGGCGGCGCGCGCGTCCTGCGAAATGTCAACTCCTCGGGCGAGCGGAGGCGGCCGCAGCCCGGGCCGCGCGGCCGCCCGGCCCCTCCACTTTTATGGGCGCAGGAAGCGAGCGCGGCCGGGGCGCCCGAGTCCCCGCCTCTCCGCGCCCCCGCGCGCGCCCGGCCCGCCCCGGCCCGCTCCCCGGCGCTGCTTACTCCGGCCCGGGCGCCCGCGCCGCGTCTGCGACCGGTGACCTGGTTTCCCCTCCAGCCGCCCGGCGCTCCGGCTCGCGCGGCGGCGGCCAAGAGCAGACGAGCCGGGCTCCGCCAGGGGCGCGGCGAGGAAATGGCCTCCTGGCCGCGCACCCGCCGCCGCCGCCGCGGGCGCCGCCGCCCCGGGCCGCCCGCGGGCGCCGCCGCCCCCCGCCCGGCTCGGGCCCGCGAGCGCACGCGCTCGCCGCGCCGGCCCGCCGCCCCCGACCCGGGCTCCCACGCGCTCGCGGTCCCCGGGCGGGCCGCCTCCGCACCTGCCTCCCAGGTGCGGGCGCTCCCCTCCTCCTAATCCCGGCCGTGCCCTCCCCGGGGCGGTGACGTCGCCGTGGGCTCGGTGGCCGCGCGTCCACCCACCCGGCTGCACGCGCACGGAGCTCCGGGTTGGGGCGTCATGACTCTAGTTGGAGCAGAGGAAGGACTGGGGCGCGAGTGACCAGGGGACGGGAGGGGGACTTCGGGAGCCCCGCCCGAGCGGCGCGACCCACGCCGCCACGCTCCTCCCTCCGCCCCCAAACCACTTGTGGCGCGTGTCGGGAGGACTGCGCGCTCCGGCTCCTCCGGGGACCCCGCCGGCCCGGCCCTCTGGAGGGTCTCTGGCCACCGCCGCCCCGGGGGTGGGAGTTTGGGAAGTGGGAGCCCCCTGACGCCCGCCCCCACGATGCGTACCGTGGGAGAAGAGAGTTCAGGGCCGCGACGCGCCACTGGTCCCAGAAGGTCCGCCCGGCAGTCTGTCTCTGCCCTGGAAATGTGCGAATAAAACCCGGAAGACAAAAATAATTCACACTCTCGAAGAGTCCTGTCCCGGGCAAACAGGGATCCCGCAAAGGCCCCCACCTCCAGTCCTGAAGGCCGAGGCTGGGGGAAAACAGAGGAGGAGGCGACTTGCCTTCTGAGCTAGAGGAATACTTGGAAAATACCGAGAACCCAGCCAGCCAAAATGTAGTCAGTAGTAAGCTGTAGTTGCAACAAAACTATTTTGACAACAGAGTGCAGTTATTTTCTCATAGACGGCATCAAAACGATTCAGTTTATAATTCAGCATGCACGTTTATTCACGTAACACACGGTGTAATAGAGCTGTGATGATTTGTCTCCTCAACTGTGTGAACAATGTGTAGATTATTAGAGCGTTTTCCAGATTTCCAGCCGGTGACATATGTTTTATGAGGCCACTACCCCTGCCACCGCACTAACGACACAGGCGTCTAGAATTCGGAAGCTGTTCCCTGCGTCGGGATGAGCAGGGTGTCAGCGCTGGGCTTCGAGGAAGTTGCAGATGTGTCACAGACCCCTTGGGTCCCTGGTGAGAAATCTTGCACGTTCCTCTTTCCCTCTGAATAAGGCGACACCCGAGGAGTTGCAGGCATCTGTAGGGCAGAGCTGCTCTCCTGTGCAGGGAAGCCGCTGGGCTTTGCTCCAAAGCGGCCCCGGAATGTTTTGGTTGGTTTGGAGAAAACGCTGTGGAGTCTACACCACTCGCTCCAAACAGGCGGCCCCCTGGTGGCTAACTGCGGGTGAAAAAGCTGGCCACTGGGGGCAGAGCCTGGCGCAGGTAGGCCTCAACGGTTGACAACCTGTAGTTCCAGCTACTTGGAAGGCTGAGGCGGAAGGATCGCCGGAGCCCAGCAGGTCGAGGCTGCGGTGGCCGGGAGCGGCCACTGCACTCCAGTCTGGGCGACAGATGAGACTCCAACTCAAAAAAAACAAAACAAAAAAGCAGTTGACAACCGAGTCTTTGGGTCTTTGCAGTGTGTGGACAGCTTAGTACCAAGGGGGTGTGAAGTGATGCAAATCTCCCCGTCACACTGTGGGTGATAGGCCCCGGAGCCTGCCGGACCTTTTTTTTTTTTTTTTCCTCTTCCTGAGTTGAACTTGGAGCAAGTTCTTTCTTAAGAAAGAAACATACAGAGGAAAAAGTGTAACAAAAACTGTTGCTTCCTTTTGTTCCAATGGTTTTTCTTTCTGATCTCATTTCTCCCACCCCCCTGGAAACTTAAGAAATAGAGTCAACGAAAGCATTAAATAAATAAGGTGGCATTATTCAAACAATTCATGAGACCGCGGTGGTGACAATGTTGTGTGACAACGG
The DNA here is from genome assembly GCA_027257055.1 of Cephalopachus bancanus. NCBI lineage: Eukaryota > Metazoa > Chordata > Mammalia > Primates > Tarsiidae > Cephalopachus > Cephalopachus bancanus. The sequence goes on along the minus strand of JAPVLO010000038.1, from coordinate 7,869,098 downwards.
GGAAGGGTGGTTTGAGTGCACTGTTACTGAGGCTGCATGAGCTGCTGGGATTCCATGGAATAGGCCCTCAGAGGACAGTCTTACAGCCTGTGGGATGGGAAAGAAGGGTTGCCAGCAGATCGTGGCATTTATTCTTCTGGTTTTGGTCCAGGAAGGACAATGGAGGAGATTGTCACGAGGACCTGATTTAAGGCAGAATGTATTATTCCAACTGTGGATAACGTGGTCCTGTGTGTTTGAGTCCAGCGGACCTGAGAGGGCAACACCAAGGCCATTTCCAGTACTCCTGGTGACATCCCACCTTAGCCACCATCATTGCCATGATCTGTACATTTCAAGCTGATGACTCAGTTCAAAAAAGCAATTCATTCATACATTCATTGATTTAGCAACTACTAGGGTAAGAAAGTGAATGAAACATGGGACCTCACAAGGCTGGGATGAGGTTAAAATGAGTGAGACCAGTGGTGAAAGTGCAGGGTCTGAGCCTGCTTATATTTAAATTTTTGATATCTTGCTCATCCAGAATGACTGCTGCATCGATTTTGATTTTTAAAAATAGTATACTACTCCCGGGGTGCTGGAATTACAGGTGTGGGTCACCATAAAACACACACACACACACACACACACACACACACACACACACACACATTAAAATATAGTTTCCTTTGATGACTGAGTTTATTGTCGTCCCCTTACATTTCACACTTGTGATGAGTACCTCACTTGTCTAAAAGCGAGTCCCTGACCTGCTGGGCCCTCGATCTTGCTAGAGTCTTCTCAGAGCAGTAAAACTCAGTTAGAATTTCTTAGGTGTCAAAGAGAATATGGTAAGGGACTTGTAGATGTGAGGGATGTGGGCCTGAGGGGAGGGAGAGATCAGGGAAGGTTTCACTGAAAGAGGTGGCACTTGAACCAGTCCATTAAGGATGGGTCACATTTTACCAGGGAGTGTTGGAACTGGAGAAAGTACCATCCTACAGACCGGAACCATCCGTATTCTTTCATTTATACAACTATGTTTCAAGCTGGCTGTACAGCCAAATGGCCTAATCCTGCAGATTCTGATTCTCTGTTCACTGTTAGTTCCTGGAACTTATTTTTGCTGTGAGGGCCCCAGTGATTCTAATCCATAGCAGCTGGTTGAGAACGTAAAGTCTACCCCAGCCCTTCAAGATAGACAACTTCTTAGGGAAGATGGCTGGGTCAAAATAAACTAATTCAAAGGTGGCGTTCCAGCGAGAAAGGTATAAATATACATTGCTCTGTGAGAGCTGGCAGGGAGGCCAAGATAGTCCGGGAAGAATGGGTGGATCGGGTAAGACTTCCTGCAGAAAGTAGTCGAGTGTAACTTTTGGAAGAAATCAGAGAGAGAGGGGAGAGACAGAGCTAGCTATCTCATTTGCAGGGTCCAGTACAACATGAAAATGCAGGGCCTTTGATTAAAAAAGCTGGTAAGATATTGCCACTGAAAGTACAAAATATAAAGCTGTCTCTTTTCCTCCATATTCTGCCTTTGCAATGGTCGTGGTATTTTTAAAATTTGCTATTTAGTATCATTCTAAGTAAAGAGAATGAAACATTTTAAACATGAGCACACATTTTTCCATTCATTCATCTTTATATTATACAATGTGAGTTGTACATGTAAATATAAGTATGTAACCCATGCAAAAATCAACAAAGTTATGCTATTCATATTGTGCAGCTCCTATATACACATATAAGTTTTGTTCTTACCAAATTAGTGGACACATAGCACAAAACTAACTTTTTGTTTCACTTCTTGCTACATGCCTGTTCTACCAACATCCTACCTTTGGCTTACTGATGAGTAAGGAAGATCTGAAAGGAAAAGGAACTCCATGTTTCCTATCTTTCTCTTTCTTTCTATGTCATCATTTTCAAAGTCGATGGTTACCGAGAAGTGACACGAGTCAGCTAGGACAAGAAAAGCTTCTTTGGCTGTTGCCTTGTTTCTTTGGTCAGAGTAAGTTCCGGCTGAAATGGAAAGCGTGGCTCTTGGGGTAGCCAGTGCTCCTCCTTCCTCAGTGATAGATTCAACGTGCTTAGCTCACACTCAGTTTGAGTTTTTCTGAATGCCCCCACACCATGTGTCCACTGGAATTCTGTGCTCAGGGGACATCAGGAATGCTGTGTGTGTATGAGGTGATGAGGAATGGCAGTGCATACATATACATGTAATCTGAATACATGTAATCTCTTCATGTATGTGTTCTACTGTGCCATAGGTCTTCACTTACAAACATATGTTCCAAGGTGAAATGACTAGGAATTTCGATAATAAACTGAGTGCCAGACCCCGAGCACCGAGCGTTCTGAATACAGGCCATGTGCAGCTATACAGATGGCATGCCCGTGAAGCTGGCCATGGGGAAGAACTTGATCCTTTGTTGTGGTAGAAGCCTGGGCACATTGGAGGTGCAGTGGACACTCTGGCATGGCGTGGATATAGCATCGAGTATGTAACATAGCTAACATTTATTAAACATGTATTGTGTTCCAGGTACTCTCCTAAATATCTAATATCTGTTTTAAAGTTTGTCCAGGGACTCTGTGAAACGGTATTATTATACACTCCATTTTCCAGATGGGGAAGCTAAAATATGGGATCAAATAGTCTGCTCAAGTTCAAGCCCAGGTACTAGTGGCAGAAGGTGTAGTCTTCACCAGATCAGGGTATCTGTACGCAGGAGAGGGAGTCATGGAACAGACACACGAGGCTAGAAAATGTGAAGTTATTCTGACAGTCCTGAGACAGCTCCCTAGTCCTTCACCTAAGGAATTGCTAAGGCACTGAGACAATCAGAAGAGGCCTCAATAAAACACACATGCCACTGGCTAGAAGATTCCCGAATCATATTCTCTTCCCCTGTTTTCTCACTGGAGGTGGAAGGTTCTAGGCCCAGGGCAGGAACCAGTAAGCTACAAGCCAGAAGGGTCCCTTAATCACCATGTGGAGAACTAGAAAACTGACAATGAAATGTTCAGATGATCGACTCATCAGCTTCTTTTGTGTATGTCACTGAAAAGTGAATGTTAATTTGTTGCAGGAGTATTCTCCTAACACATCGTTCAGCCAAGCCAAGCTCCATCACAGCATAAATCATCTTTTCTTTAAATAGATACAGTTAAAATAATAAAATAGACCTAGATACATCAATATAAATATAGGTTCAAAACAAAGTTTGGAGTAAAAAAGTGGAACTCAGAGTGATAATTTTTTTAGTTGATATGCAATTTACATACAGTAAAACAGATAAGTCCTAAATGTTCAGTTCAATGAATTTTACATTTTTATACCACTATGTAATAATAACCTCCTAGAACAAGATGGAAAATATTCCCAGCAGTGTAGAAACTATCTTTGTAACTTTCTGTCAATACCACACCCTTCTAAGGTAACCACTATTTACACTTCTGTCATCATTGACTAGCTTGGCTAGACCTTGAACTTCATATAAATGGAATCATATAGTGTGTCCTCTCTTGTATCTGGTTTCTTTCACTCAGTGCAATGTTTCTGAGGTAAATACATATTATTGTATGGGTTACAATGCTGTTCTTTTAACATTTCCGTTTGATATTAAATTATATAAATATACTGCAATTTGTTTGTTCACCCTCTGATGGACATTTGGATTGTTTTCAGTTTGGGACTAGAACAAATAAAGCGGCTGTAAACACTCTTGAACAATTGTTTTTGTGGATACATGCACTCATATCTTTTGGGCATATGATCGGGAGTGGGATTGCTAGTCATACATCTCTCTGGATTATTCTAATAATGCTCTCTATGGTTCTAGCACAATTATGAGTAGCTGCAAGATAGCACTTGCAGTTAGCACTTGCTAACTTCTGTTCATTCTTGCAGTTTTTACAAATAAAATATTCAAAACTACATGGAGTCTACCCTGAGTGAATAGATATTCTTCAGTATCTCAAATAGGAAAATCATCAAAACAGTCGATGTTCAAAACTACTCTTGTCTTATGTAGCAATGACCAGACTTCTTGCAGCTGCAAATCGTTTGTTATGAACTAAGCTACTACATATTAAAGCCAGGGCAGAAACGAAGATGCTGATGAGTTCAAGTTCATTGAGAAAAAGGTGAATGGGGGAAAGGAAGGTGAAAATATCAAAACATTTCTAAATTAAAACTTAATTTTCTGCTGTTTGAAAGGTTTAGGATACGCTGAGTAATTGCTAACTGGACTGTAATAACCTATGCTCATTGCAAGCACACAGAAGTACAGTATATTATGTTCTTTGTTAATCACAGAAGAAATCTAGTGATTCAAGATACACCTTCTCAAAATGTGTCAATGAAGTGTATGTTTATATGTTTATTATTTGAGTTATGTTTATATGTTTATTTCCAAAAATGGAAATGTAGTTTTAAAAAATTCCGTGCAAATAGCCCTTCTGTTTAGGATAGGAATAAAGGGACTCTTACTCATTTTCAAGGAGTAAACTCTAGTTTATCTGGATATGATAACAAATATGATATGATGCTTCTGGTTACGGGCTATTTTCAGATCCAAAAAATCCCTGAATGAGTCATATCTGATGTGACAGTCTTCAGATTTACTTGCTTTTGTCAATCTAAATGAGATTCTCAATTTGAGGGCGAGATAGGTCTTACTGACACCTTCTTTTTCGTGTTTTATATCTCTCCTCGACAATATAACCTGCCTCATCTTCATTTTAAAAAGCATTGCATAAAATATTAGTCATAGCTCCTACAAACACAATTGCAGAACATATTTTGAACATCTACAGATGATACATTCTGGCAAATAATAAATCGAGAGCTGGTCCAACGCATGCCTGAGTTTTCCATTTATGCATATTTAGAGCAAAACCCTCCGTGGTGGTCCATACCAGATAAAGTCCTGACTATGGGTTTGAGTTCCAGGTCTGTGTCCTTTCTGATCATTTGATTTGAGCATGTTCTTCAGCTTCTCTAAGCCTCAGTTGCCTCAACTGTAAAAACAGAGGAAATGATCATACCTATTATATTTGGATGGGGTGAGGAGTCTGTGAGGACAGATGGATAATGCTGGGCGTGGTACCTGGCACATAGTAGGTGACTAACAAATGTGATCTGTCATTATTATATTAGGGAAAAATAACTTGTGGTATTTGAAAACTTATAAGAATGAGGAAGGTGAAAATTTTATCTTGAAAGATACTATTTTCTAAATTAGTTACTTAATAAATGTTTCCAATATTGGGAACCCTACAATTGCCTGCTACCTTGGCAGGCAATGCTAAGTTCTAGAGAAAGAACAGCAAGGGAGACAATCAAAATATTTTCCCTCCTGAAGTTTGCTTGTCATTGAACAGGATATAAATTCTTTGAAAGAGGGAGGACAGGCCTATCTTTAGCAAGGATGGAGCACAAACCTAAATACCTGGCTGAATTCAGACTTGCAGAAATAATATCTTCTCTCTCTTGCTGATCTATGAGGGCAAGGCTTTAACAAGCGGTCTTTTGGAGAAAATCACTCAGTTCTTAGAAAAATCTTTTTATGAACATTCTCCCTGTAGTATTTCCTAGCTGCTACTAATCTCTTAAATTGCAATGCCTTTCTCTAACATCTGGCTTCTAGAATGCCAGCAATATTTTTTCCAATACAGGAGAAACTCCGGACATCTCAGTCATCCAGAAGTCTCCAGATGTGGAATGTGGAGTTGATATGAGTTGAGCCATGCTCGTAAATGCTTGTGTGTCCTTGGTTTTGTCATTTCTTTCCTGGTCCTTCCATTCACATGATTACATATATGGGATTGGACTAAGTGGGTCCTCAAATTCCCCCCGGTGCTTGCATTCTGAACATCCATGCGATCCTGTCTGCATTCAGTGATCTGAGAAAGATCTTTATTTCATGGAGTGGTTTCTATTTCTTCTTCTTTTTGGGTAGACCTTCTATCTCTTCTTAATATTTTTGTGTTCATTATTAGCTAAATGAAGAAAACTTGAGAATTTAATCGTTTTACAGCAAGATCTGATACGATTCTCTATGGGGTCAAAATGAAATGGACTTAAGTTCTACTTATGATGCCAGTTTCTTTTGAGAAGACAAGAAGGCAGCGTCTTGGTTTTCCTGATGATTTTGACAGGATTTTCTATTAACTACATAAGTCAAATGACAGGAAGCTTTTATTTACTTGTTTGGATAAACCGCAGATTGAATTTACCATCACTTTTGCTTTTAATTAATTATTGGCCAGATAATCTGTGCATCCAGGTCACAAAACATTCTTCGTTAATATTTCTTTCAATCATTTGTGATATTGAAAAATAACAATGACATATGGTCCTTTATATGAGGACATTTGAGATTTCTAGGGGTGATGACAGACATTTCCTCTAGGTTAATTTCCTTTAACCCTTTTATCTCTGGCCACAAAAGAAGTGCCATTGATTCCAACTGTTGGGTTGATTGACGTGAAACTGTCCCTACTGGGAATTGTCTCATCCTTACTGTTGGCATGCCTACTTCTGGATTCTCCCTCCCAGCTTCAATGGAGTATTTGAAAGACGGCTTTGTGGCTACTGAGGTTAGCGGAAACATAGGCAGTGAGAAATGATGTCGAGTCATTCACATTATTGCCCTCAGACCCACTGTTTAACTTCCCCGCACCCCACTTTTTTACCTATAGAATGGAAAAAACCCTCATTGCTAAGGAGATTAACTCAAATCATACTTTAAAAATGTTGAATAAATTATCTGAATCCCAGGTGATCTGTAAAGACTAGTTTTCCTTTTTTCTTGCAGCAATCTTCTTTCTGAGTGAAGCCATGCGGTTTTACGATTGATGGTGGGGATAAGGTGCCACTGAGTGGTAGGCAGTGATGTGAGACCAAATTTCCTTGAGAGAAGTAGTGATGGAAAGATTATGAACTTGACCTTCAATCCCCTGTTTCACGACTTACTACGTGCCTGCCAGAGCTTGGGCAGTCAGTTTGCCCATCAAAAGAAAGACCAGTGAAGAGAAAAGAAAGAAATGTTTGCTAAGTATTGGCTTCTCTGAGTCTCAGTTTTCTTATCTGTAGCACGGGTATACAGTTTCTGCTTTTCCTGTGTGAAATTAAATTATGAAGATATAAAGAGGGGAAAGACATCTCCTAAATGTAGAACAATCTTAAAAACATAACACATTCTTACCTGGGAAAACCTGCAAATGCAAAGAAGCCACATTGAAACAGTATGCCTTGACCTGAGAAATAACAGACCCTTCTACAAGCCTGAGAGGCAAGGACTCAGAGACTGTAATTTAAGCGACACCCAGTTCTGGTGTCAGAACTGAAACCAGCAGACCTCAACAAGTGAAATATGACAGATGAGCAATTTCTTCTTCTTGACTTTTGGTCCCTAATTTAACCTAAACTCCTCAATTCTTCAAGTTCCCCTTTTATCCTATTAACTATTTATAAATGTGAGTCAAAAGAGTAATTCAGCGGAAAGACGGATCCCACTGGGCCCCGCTTGCCCATAACTTATGAAAGATGGTCACCCAGCAGGGCGTGGTGGCTCAGCCTGTCATCCCAGCACTTTGGGAGGCCGAGGCGAGTGGATTGCCTGAGCCCACGGGTTCGGGACCACCTGGGCAACTTGGCGAGACCTCATCTTTACAATACATCAGAAATATTAGCCAGGCATGGTAGCGAGCACCTGTAGTTCCGGCTACTTGGAAGGCTGAGGCGGAAGGATGGCCAGAGCCCAGCAGGTTGAGGCTGCAGTGGCCGGGAGCATGCCACTGCACTCCAGTCTGGATGACAGAGTGAGACTCCAACTGAAAGAAAGAGAGAGAGAGAGAGAGAGAGAGAGAAAGAAAGAAAGAAAGAAAGAAAGAAAGAAAGAAAGAAAGAAAGAAAGAAAGAAAGAAAGAAAGAAAGAAAGATGGTCACCCATGATTCATACTGTGCTGGGAGACAAGGATCATGACTTGCTGCCATGGTAATGGTCATTATGAAAACTAGTTCTTGCTCTTACTCCAGGAAAACAAGTCCAATCCTGCCTCGAGGCCTTTGCACCCACCATGCTTGCTACCTAACCTCTCTTCCCAGATCCTTACATGGCTGCTTCCTATGTTACTGAGGTCTCTGATGGTCAGAGAGCCTTTTCTTAACCATCTTATCCAACAAGCAACCTCCTAGCACTCTCTAGCCCGCTGGTTCTCCAAAGACAGCCCTCCCACGAACAGCATCAGCATCGCTGGGAATTTGTTGGAAATGGAAATTCTCAGTTTCAGCTCAAGACCTACTGAATCAGAAACCCTGGGGGATGGGGTCTGAAAATCTGGACTTTAATACGTCCTCAGGGTGATTCTTTTTTTGTTTTTTGTTTTTGTTTTTGTTTTTGAGTCGGAGTCTCACTTGGCTGCCCAGACTGGAATGCAGTGGCATGCTCATGGCCACCCCAGCGTCAACCTGCTGGGTGCCGACGATCTTTCTGCCTCAGCCTTCCAAGTTGCTGGAACTACAGGTGCATGTGACCACACCCAGCTAATCTTTGATTTATTGTAGAGATGAGATCTCACCAAAGTTGCCCGGGCTGGTCTCAAACCCGTGGGGTCAGACAATCCACTTGCCTTCGCCTCCCAAAATGCTGGGATGACAGGCTGAGCCACCTATCCCGGCCCTCAGGGTGATTCTGATGCAAGCTGAAGTTTAAGAACCACTGCACTCACCCTTTAATCGGTGTTGTTTCCCAGTCCTTATTACCAACTGAAATCATATTTGCTGTTGATTTCTTCCCAAGTTCATTTCCACCTCCTCTACTAGAATGCAAGCTCTACATTAGAGCTTAGGGGATACATAAAGTCTCTATGTTAAAGGCTATATGTGAGGACACGAATTGTTCACAGTTGTATTACCCTCAACACTCTTCAGAATAGTACCTGACATAATGAATGATTTGCCACTACGGAGTCAGCACGTCAGAAACAACATTGTCCAGAGCACAGTGTCAACGCACCGTCTAAATTTCCATCCCCGGTGAAATGAACAGTTTGACAATGACCTAGAAGGTACTCAGGAAGGAATTCTGTCTCTCAGTTTACCAAATTTTATCACATTAGATTTGCTAAAGCTACTATCAGTTGTAAATGCTGCCCCTAGGACCAAGACCCAAATCTCACAGTTCTTGTCCGGACCCCTCCCCATTATGATCAGAGTAACGCTTCAGAGATTCCTATAATGCCAAGACCATGATGCCAAGAGGTCATACTGTTTGGGACAAATGGGAATTTTAGCAGGTTTTGTTTTCTTTTACTTTGAGACTTCTCAGAATCTTCAATGTGCTAATGTGTTTTGCAGACCTCAAAGCAGAAAATGCTTTAGAATGTGCCAATTCCCAAGCTTTGGATCAAAAAGCCCCTTTCTATACATTGAACAATCTTAGGAAACTAGTGAGTTCCATAAACACTGTCAAACTCATAATTTATAGCCATCTGTCATGCCTCCTTGAGCAGACAGTTATATGCCATCTGCAAATTGTATCAGTTTGCATTTGCTGCATAACAAATCATCCCCAAAATTAGTAGCTTAGAACAGAAATCACTCCTTATTTTTCATGATTCTGTAGGTTACCTAGGCAGTTCCTTACTAATGGTGATCTCACGTACATGTCTGAGAGTTGGAAGACTGGTCAGCCTGGGAACCCTCAGCTGGGTCAACTTTGTTTCTCATGGTCTTTTATCTTCCAGCAGGCTAACCAAGTCTTCTTCACATGGTGGATCAGAGCCCAAACACCAGCAAGAGAGCAAGACCAAAACAGAAGCACTTTTCAAATCTCCGCTTATGTCACGTTTGCTAAAAGTCTATTACCACATGCTCAATCCAGATTCAAGGGAAGGACAAATTGGTTCCACCCCTTGAGGGAAGCATTTGCACCACCATATTGCTGGGATGTGCTTAGTGATACAAGCAAACATTGGGTCTCAGAAGTTTAGAGAACAATCATAGGTCTCTTTTATTCTTCTCTTGGAATTGAGCAATATCTTCAAAGGAGCCCTCAACTATCTCTGGTTCTTTGCTCAACTTAAGGGACTCATCACCATATCAGGAATATTTCTGGATCATGATGAGCCAGGCTTTTCCACAGAGCTTCAGAGTTTGCTATAAAAAGCCAAGAGCGAAGACCATTGTGTATGTGGAGTTGTGAAGTGGTCTTGGCAAAATGATGTCACCTACTGACAGATTGGAACTTACTCTGATTTGATGCCACATACATAGGGAAAGACAGATTGAGGCCAAATAATACAATGTATTTTTCCATAGAACAATGGTGCAGGGCGTGTTTACTTTATCACAGAGAAGGGAGGAACACATGCTTTGATTATCTCAGTAATGTTGCGAGTCAATACACCTTGAGTGGGCAGCTTTTATCTCACCCAGACAACATTCGCAGAGGGCAAAGTATCAGATGCCAGGCTCTGGATCATGGTGGACAATGTAAAATAATCTCTTCCTTCATGGAATTTGAAGTCAAGTGAGGTAGAAAGGTATTTAGAAGTATATCATAGTTATACACACACACATACAAACAAAGACAATAAATATATATGAGATACAAAGAAAAAAGGTGTTGGTCATGGTAGCTTACACCTATAATCACAGCCCTTTGGGAGGCTGAGGTGAGAGAATTGCCTGAGCTCATGGGTTCGAGACCAACCTGGGCAACTTGGTGAGATCTCATCTCTACAATAAGTTAAAAAAAAATTAACTGGGCATGGTGGTGCACACCTGTGGTTCCAGCTACTTAGAAGAGAGAGACAAAAGAATTGCCTGAGCCCAGCAGGTCAAGGCTGCATGGCCGTGAGTGTGTCACTGTACTCTAGCCTGGGCGACAGAGTGAGACTCCAACTCAATGAAAAGAAAAAAGGTGACAGGTAAGAGAGGGTGATGGGTGAAGGTACCTAATTTAGACGGAGTAGTCACAGAAGGCATTTCTGAGAAAGTAACAGTTACTCTCTATATAATCAAGAGTAAGTCAGAAAGGATAGACTAAAGCAATAGATTTGCTAGAATAAAATGATGAGAGAATACACCAGAATGTGGCCAGAAAAAGATGAAAACTAACACTCAGATTGTGAAAGACATAGATCCCTTTATCGTGAAGCCGAATTAGTGCTTCTCAGTTTTTCTTCCCTTTCCTCACATTGCTGGATTTGAACAAAAAATGATGTGGAAGAACAACTGCATTAAACTATCATCCTGTTTCAGAGGCCGTGATCTCTAAGTAGAACGCAAACACAAGAAGCACACCACCGACTCTCACAAGTTAAAGACCACACTTAACCATCAATTTGCATGCTACTGGAAAAGGGGAGAATGAATTTTGTGGTGCTTGGGATTCCATATTCGGATTTTACAGTGTATTAAAATTAGAAACAACACCACCGTTTGCAGAAATTGAAGAGCAAGCGGTCACGACTCCCTGGGATGGAATGGTGGGATGGCTCATGCCCTTGAACTTCTTAGTGACACTTGAAACCTGAAGACACACAAATGTTTCCTTTCTTCTCATGTGCTGGACTGAGTTCCTCATTTAGGGTTGCTATATTTCCACCTTCGAAAAGGATCCTAAGCCAGTGTGTAGAGTTCAGACATCTTCAGTCATCTTCATCTGTGTTTATACTGAAAACAAGGGTCTAGGCCTGCCTTTCTCAATCTGGCATGCTCAACATTCGGGGCTGGATAATTCCTTGCACCCTGCATTGTAAGAAATTGTGCAGCACCCCTGGGTTCTACCCACTGGATGTCATCAGAACAGACAACCAAAAATGTCTCTGGACTTGGCCCCAGGGGCCAAAATCTTTCCCAGTTGAGAACATCTGTTCTACCTTCCATTGTCAAAAACTTTTTTTGTTGCTGTTGCTTAAATAATTTTCTAGATTGAATCTAGAAATTAAGACTGGTGTGTTTTAGAACCTTAAAGAGAATAGACAAAAACATGGAGCTTATTAATAACAGATTATTTAATCTATTTCTATTCTAAAACAATATATTCTCACCTCAATGTTTTCCTCAAAAGAGAGAAAAATAAATTCGGAAGCATGGCATTCCAAGTAATCTATTTCTCACAAGATGTCCAACAGACAGCTATAAATATACCAAAAAGAAGATGATTTTTACAAACATTGCTTCACAGAGAAAAAGTAACATTTACTAATTATGAATCACCTACAATTCTCTTACTTGGCCGTTCATCCCCCAAAATGTAGCAAAGGAAACTAATAACCTAAGAAATACTCAATACCTCTAGAATGTATCTGAACATCTTATAATATCACCTTGTTGCCTTATATGGATGTCTCTGACTACGAGCCAGTGTACTGAAATTTGCAATTCTATACTTTCTTCTGCCTCACCCACATGATACTCTATTACTCAGTGGAAACATTGCAACATTAAACAATCCATCTTTTCAGAATACCTCAGCAGTTAAATAATCTACTCAGGTTGAAAGGCCTCTAAAAAGTTCATTTTCCCAGGCTGTGGCTGAGACTTATGGATACTGCCAACTTTATAAAATCATGAGAGCAAAAAGGGCCTGGTTTACCCACTAGAGGTGAGCTACCCAGCGATGATAAATTAGTAGGGAATTGTTAATATGCCCACATGATCCATGCTTAGCAAAATGTTTACCTCAGAAATAGAAGCCTAAGTCAGTGGAACATTTACAGATCCTCAGGAAAGACCAATGAAAAACCTCTCTGACCCCAACTTAACCTTGACTAAAACATCCATTGACTATGGAAAGGAAGTGTAAATCAGACAGCCTCTAAAACAGAACTGATGTAGAGTAAATCCCTTACACACGAATGAGTTTCATTCTGAAAGCGCGTTGGTAAGTCCGGCTTGTTCATAAATCCAACAAAGTTGGCCCGGGTACCCGAATAACACAATCGACTGTACAGTACTGCACTGCAATAGGTTTATAATACTTTTCACATAGATAACGTGTGTGAAAAGTAATATAAACCTATTGCAGTATAGTACCGTACAGTATGCCAGACACGTGCACTAACTCATGTGACTGGACATATGAATGCATATTGGCATTTTTGAAAGTTCACAATTTGAAGGTTTATAGGTGGGAGACTTATTGTATTGTTAAGAGGGGCCTTGCTAATATATTGGCACCTAGGGAGAGAAGTTGAGGAACAATGAAGTAAAGTGAGATTTATTTTCGTTTCCATTAAATTCTTTCCTATTTAAAACATTTTCCCACCTGTCATTAAGAGTTATCCTCAATAGAACTTCACGTCTTTAAAATAAAATTTTAAAAAATTAAAAAAGGAAAAAAAAAGTTATACCCTTGGCAATAGCAGATGAGAAATTAGGACTTGTAGGCTGTGTACAATAGATGTACACAGGTAAGTCGGCTTAACATTAAGCTTGTATGTATATTTAATTTAACAAGAAATATATTTAAGCAGAATTGATATAGCATTATACTGTTTCACCTTCTATTCATTTGCAGCAACCTTTTTGTAAGTCTCTACTTAATAAAAGAAATGCAGTTTGCTCTGAAATGTGAATAATAACTGAATCGATGCTTAAGCCTTATTATACTAGTAACACACAAGTCTGGAGGTCAAAGATTGAATAGTTTATTCCTCTGGAACATGAATATAAGAGAAAGCATTCCCTGAATCCCTAAAGTTAAACTCTGAATAAATATGGTCTCTTGTGTTCTCCATGGTTCTGCTTACTCCTGTTCATTGATCTCTCTTGTCAAGTTTTTTTTTTTTTTTTTTAATCTGGTTCCATATACCTTCCTAGGGTTGAAACAGCAGTATCTGAGAACAGGTTGCAAGAAGACCTACGTGAATGGCAGATGGGTACCAAGAGATATGCTATTGAGAATTAGAGGTGATTTGAGGTCATCCTGGCAGCAAAGACCACAAACTTGAAGGCAAACACCTACCTGTGTTGGCGATTATATTACAGTACCATAACAAGTGATGGGGCGATCATGACTATCAGAGAATCACAGAGTTCTGAATTGTATGGGGTCTCACAGTTTACCCTGGCCCTCTTTCTAGGTTCTCAGACCCTTTCTTTATTGTCTATCAAGTGGTCTCTGGCCTATGTTTTAGCACCTATGAAGAATGGGGCTCTTACTTTCTAGCTCATCCAAAAAAAAACTTGAGAAAGATTGAGGATAGAAATCCATGGAACACTATAGGAAACTCGTCTACCAAGGATGGCATCTATCCGTCCGTCCATTAATCATCCAACAGCTATGCTTGCACCATTCTCCAGTTGACCAATCTAGCAATCATAACAATAAAGGAAATAAAGTTAGCTTTGCATACTTATTCTCAGGGAGACTGTGTTTACTTGTAAGTTTCACCACTATTTCTTTGAGGGATCTATGATTGCCTCTTCAGGAACACTTTCTAGAAATGTAGCTTGCATTAGTTTTCAGTTCATAAGTCAAAAGCCCACACTTTCTTATTCCTTCTGAAATCAAGATGCACTACTTGATGACTTCAGTCAAAAAGAAAAGTTAAAGTGTATTTCAGAGCCCCTACTCACAGATGCAAGAATTAAAATTATACATTTTAGAAAAGCTTTCATCCCAAAGGGATTAGAATGAAAGGATGTCCTCTCTGAGCTTCACTTGTGTGAAAAATGCACTTACCAGGGACTCATCAATCTTTAGTCATGCCAGGCATTCTGTGTAGGTTGGTGGTTCTTAAACTGTGTAGGTTGGTGGTTCTTAAACTCCCGACCAGCAGCAGCACCTGAGGGCCTTAGAAATGTTACTCATGGATCCCACCTCAGACCTCATTTTACAATCAGTGTTTCTGAGGGTGAGGCCCAGAAGTATGTGTTACAATAAGCCCTCCAGTTGATTCTGGTGCACACCAAAGTTTGAAAACCACTACTGTAAAAGCCCACATAGAACTGGGATCATCACGGTCAGCCCTCCAGCTCTCCTAGAGTGATGCTAACGGTGATGGTGACTACGATGATAATTTTGATAAACTATCTGAATATTTAACTCTGCACTTAAGCCTTGAGCTAAGTACTTAAGGCACCAGCACACTTCATTGCCAAGAAAGACCAGCACAATCCTCTTCCTCCCATTTTACAGATGAGATAATGAAGTTGAGGAAATTAAGCAGTTTGCCCAGGGTTAGTCATCACATTGCAGACTTAGGATAACTGTCCAGGTCAGGTTGATCATACACAGCACACACACACACACACACACACACACACACACACACACACACACACACACACTCATTCTTCACCATCAGGCCATGCGGCCTTCCAGAATAAAGAAAAAAAAAAAGAACTCCTTCAACTCAAATTCTCTCCTTATCTCCACTTATTATTATTATTATTGAGTCAGGATCTCACTCTGTCACCCAGGAATGCAGAGGCACCATCACAGATCACCACAGCCTCAATCTCCTGGGTTCAAGCAATCCTTCCATCTCAGCCTCCTGAGTAGTGGGGACTACAGGTGCACGCTGCCAAGCTTGGCCAATTGTTTTTAATTTTTTTGTAGAGGTGAAGTCTCACTCTTTCCCAGGCTGGTCTTTAAATCCTGGGCTCAAGCAATTCTCCAGCCTCGGCCTCCCAAGTTCTGGGATTACAGGCATGAGCCACCATGCCTGGCCTGTCTCCACTTCTTAGACTTGACCTAAGGCCCACACCAGGAAACACCCCCCTTCACCCACCTTCTCAGTAGCCAAGTCTCTAACCCTTCAGGTGCGACCTAATCTTCCCTTCCAGTCCTGGCAGAGCTCTAGAGACAAAATCCCCAGGGTCATCTGAGATGGGTTTTGCTCTAAAGTCAACCTGAAGCGTTTATTCATTTTTTTATATACAAAAAATGGGCCATTATTGTTATGATGAACTGTAGTTTTGAATGTGGAAGAGATACTCGCTGGACACCATCTGGATCTTTGCTTCTCAAAGTCTGGTCCCCCAGTCAGCAGCACCAACCTCATCCTGGAGCTCACTGGCAGAGAAGAATCTCAGGTCCCACCAGATCTTCTGAATAGGAGTCTTCTTTTAGCAAGATCCTCAGGGAATTCCACATACACTGGAATTCGAAAAGCACTGGTTTCTAGACCTATCCCTTGATTTTTCTGGAAAATGCGACTCCCTAAAATTAAATGACCCATTCAAGGTCACAAATCCAATTAAACGGGAAATAATCTCCCAGTTGAATATGCCTTTCTCTATCTCCTTGCAGCTTTCAACTGTATCATAAAAATAATGTTCCTGTTGTTAGCTGAAAGTATCGAGTGCTTCCTATGCTCTGGACATTGTGTGAATTAC
Organism: Cephalopachus bancanus; assembly: GCA_027257055.1. Lineage (NCBI taxonomy): Eukaryota > Metazoa > Chordata > Mammalia > Primates > Tarsiidae > Cephalopachus > Cephalopachus bancanus. The sequence goes on along the minus strand of JAPVLO010000038.1, from coordinate 7,852,750 downwards.
TGTACATGAGTCATCTCATCCACTCTGTTACCATGTCCTATGAATTTCATATAGTACTGTTATTATCTCCCTTTTGCCCCTGACAGTGAAACCGAGGCCCAGAGAGGTTTAAGTACTTGCTCCAAATCATACAACTTTCAGACAGTATATTAGGGTTTAGAACCTATGTAGTCTGACTTGGAAATCAGCCTGTAACTCATGGCCTGCATGAGTACCTTTAACTTTGCCCATGACTTTAATTATCCATCTATCTATGTCTATCTTTCTATCTATCTATCTATCTATCTATCTATCTATCTATCTATCATTGTTCTATCAATCATTTATCTACCTATTTATCTATCTATCCATCCTCTCTCTCTCTCTCTCTCTTCCCCCAGTAGCTGGTTATTGGGAGAGTAAAGAGTTTATAAGATGGAGTCATTCTGCTTGATGTCTCTTTTCCTTTGATCAATTTCAGTTATAGTAGTCCTTTTTCGTAAATGCTTAGAAAAGAAAGCAAAAGGTCTCTTACTTTCTCCACCATCATCTTCTCCCTTCGAGCTCAGTAGTCCCATCTGCCAGGCCTTCCTTCCCAAAGCTTCTCCATCACCACAGGAGCCCTGGTTTGGTAATCACTGTGACTTCCAAGTAGTGAGGTCCCCGCCTACTGAGTTGGGAAGAGCGCTGATACTCCTCCCCAGAAGCACTCAAAAGTCAGAGGGAAAAGTCGTGGTTAGCAATGACCAAGCCATACCTTAGACAAGTGAATTGCATTTGTGTGCTCTTTTGAAAACAGCGTTTAAAGGTTTATTTCCCATAGAAACTCCTGCATTCCAATCAACTTAACATCTGAAATGCAACCCAAGAATAAATTAGAAAGAGCCTGTGTTATGTTCCTCTGTAATTATAAAAGTTCTACCTCTCAAGGGCACCTTTTAAAAAATGTTGAATGCTCCAGAGTAAAATGATTTTCCTTACAATAAGTGGGCATATCTCCCTCACAACACACACACACACACACACACACACATTCAATAAGCAAAAACACGAGAAAGACCAAGATCTACAAACACACCTAAATTAGAGTATAACTGTAAAACTAAAGTTCGGGTACACTAGTAAGCATTAGGAAAATAATATTCCATTTGCACAAAATCCAATTTCTACACAACTTTTCAGAATCTAGTTATTATTTAACAAGATGTACTGCATATACTTTTGCTAGGGTCACTGTGGATTTAGACAGTAAACAAATACTTTAGAAATTGTTGCTATGTGAATCATACATAATATGATTGCAGAGATCTGTAATATCCCCAAAGGAAAGCACTGCAGAATTTTATTAATATCTGGAAACAGACTCAGTTCATTTATTGGTATTTTCCATAAAGCAAACACACACACACTCATGCACAGACACACACACACACACACACACACACACACACACACACACACACACAGTTTGATTCTAAATATCTAAATATCTTCGGTTAGGCTCCAAGATCCTAGAAGTAAGGGGCTTCTTTATCCATGTTTTAATTTCTCTTATTATGGCAAATACTTTGTTGTCTTAATAAATGTTTGCTGAGTTGAGTAACACACCTAAACTACATATATCTGGAATTTCCGCTGTGAACTTTATTTAATGGGAAATGGAAAAGATTTGTGGGTTTTGTGAGGCTATCATTTTCAATCTCCTGATTTTTGTGATTTTTAGGGGCTGGCCATCATGCTATATAGTTCTCTGATTTTATTTCTTTGGTACAAAAAAAGCAAAATGAATGAATTGTGATTGAGCCATGGAACCCAGTTGCTTGCATATGTAATAGGGATGCTACATTACCACATAAACACAGCTGCAGTTTTTCAGTCCGAAGGCCTCGCGAAGCATGCCGACTGGGGAACGGGGGTATTTGGAGCTCTAAATTTAAGTGCATTATTATGAGCTGCGATAGACAATCATCCCTTCTTATTTAAATCTCTGGGCAACTATAAAACTAGAGTGAGTCAAGTTTCTGATCTATGCCCAAATCTGAACAAACAAGTTTAGCCCATATCTTCAAAGTTGACAAATTGGACTTCATGGGATGTCATTGGCTGTTGCATTTATGAAGTCACCAGAAGGCTAATAGTTTAAGAACAGTGTATATTTAAATTATCTCAGTGTAACAGATATTTTAAAAGTCATACACATTGATATAAATCATACTTTCTTGTAAAAATCATGCAGAAAAATAGATGTTTACTTGCATACATACATATATTAATACACATACAAGCACACACATATACACACTAAAAGCTCCGTGCCTAAATTGTAGCTTGAAAAATAATAAGGAAAGGGGTAAATTTAAAAATAGATATTTCTAGCTAGTTTTCTAATCACCATGATGGAGGTAAAAATATCTCCAAAGAAATTTGTTTGCTCACTTGTTATTAATTTAATTTGTTTAATAACTTATACAATGCATTCCTAAAATTTATATGTTCAATGCCTTCTTTTAAATATTTGAAATAATATTTAAGAGGTCTTGGACAAAATTAATGAATAATTGATAGAAAACAGAATCTCGTGCTTGCAATTTCTTAAATTATTCAACCGCAGCAAATCAAATCAGGAAAGTATTGCTTGCTAAATGTGATGACCTAATACTAATTCAATTAATTCAGTAGAAAATTTGGAGTAGAGTCAATGCTATCATTAGACCATTTTTTCCCCCTAAGTCTAGCTAGATTTAAGAAGAGTCTAGTGACAAAAGTTAGGACAATAAATTGAAATATAAATTGTCTATTTTGTGGTATAACCCTAGCAAATTACAAATCCACATTCATTTCTTATGGGTAACCAATACTGGTATGGGTTATTTTTTGCCACCATCATTTCAGAAAATTCAGTCTAAATCTGGAGTTAACCCAAACAACACTGAACATGAACACTATCACAACAAACAGACAAACAAAACCAAAATAGATGACATGTCCTTTACCTCAACTGTCTCAAATCAGGTAGATTTGCAAGGGAGTAGGAGGAATTCTAATGTTAAAAAATTCCTGATTTTTCTGCTCACCACTAAAAAGATTTATAATTGAGAATAAATTACCTTTTATTGAAGAAGTGTTTGTTTTTTACTTTTCCTTAAAAATCAGTGATACCCACAAGTTCTCACTCATATAATGGACCTTGAACATCTATTGTAATACTATAAGAAAAGGATTGACAGTGGTGGGAAACTATGGGGGGAGGGGAAGGGAGGTGGGATTAACAGTAGTCAATATCTGTCTGGGGATAGGGAGACACCCCTTATCAACAAGGGTGCCTGAACGATGCATGTTTGTATACCTAACCCTTAACTGTACCCCACAATTTTAAAATAAAAAATATTGATTTAAAAATTAAATAAAAAATAAAAAAAATCAGTGATACCTATTTGTAACATTCTTCATACCACATGGTTAATTCAAACAACCATTAAAAGTTTACATTTTTTCTCTATATTAATATTTGATTTCCCACAAACCAAAGGCATCAAATACATAAAAAATCAGCAAAAGCATCACTTCCTACTGGTTCCAGTTACTCCAAATATAGCAAAGAGAATCATGGTAGAAAAGAGTGTTATCTGTCTTCAGCCAAAGATATTCATTTATAACAAATTAAATACAATCATGACTTTTGAAAATGTGTAATAAAATCCCACATGGAAGTATAGGTAGACCCGCAGTACCCTAGAGCTGAAAGAAATTGCAGAGGCCACCCAGAAGGAACCCTCTTGCTTGACAGAGAAAGAAGAGTGAGGTTCACAAGTCAGAAACCATTGACCTCGAGCTGTTGTAAGCCTCCAAAGAGTGACACCTTTGTTTAATTCTGTGTTTGTAGAAGCTGCAGATTGTTCCTCGCTATCTTCCTCCTCTTCTTCCATAGTAATAAAATATGTAGCTGGTCACATGGCTGCCCAGAATGAAAATTAAGCTCCCCAGCACTCCCTCAGCTTCTCTGGGGCAGGTGAATAAATTCTGAGCACTAGATGTATACAGTAGTGTTGAGTGGTCACATCTGGGGAGTTCTCTTAGGCTTTGTCCCTTATTTTTCATTCTCCTCTTCCTGCTGCCTGGACTTTTGTACAAGGGCCGGAGCTGGAACCACCATCTTGGGGGACCTTGGAAACAGAGGCCCCTCATGGAGGAGGAACAAGGTCACATAATCCCAAATTTCATGGAGGAGAACTCTGGAACTCAGGCTTCTAGACTTTTAAGTGAGACAAGATATAAGGAAAGAACTTCTATTTCATTTAAGCAATGGTTACTTTTTAATCTTTTTATTACTTCTAGTCAAACCCAATCCCAATCCCTATTCTGCTGTGATGTCAGAGCCTGGTGCAGTGGCTAACATGTAAGACGTGTTCATCAGATGTTTGCAGCAATCTAAGAGGCATCTCTGACACCTTCTCCTTCCTCCATATTCAGTCCAGCTCTGAGCCCTGTCAGTGTTATCTTCTGACATCTTTCATATCCGTGCACTTATATGCATCTCCCTCCACCTATGTGAGCTGAAGCTTTCACCTTATCTAGCCTAGACTATACTCAAAAACCTTCTAATTGGTTTCCTCATGTCACATCCTTTTCCATTAACACTTAACCTCTTGTTTCTTCTAGGAGAAAGACCCAAATCTTTGACATAGGTTATAGGTCTCATTTCATACCATTTTCAGTCTTGTTATCTGAGTTCCCCATTTCTATCCCATCTCAACTCAATTCTCTTCTTGGAATCCTCAGACTTCTCCTCAGCTCTTCCTCAGGAAAGACTTCCCTGTGCAGAAAATCTCTCATTATCTCCTTCTGAGAACTCCACAAATTGCTCTGTCTCTGTACTTAGTACAGCCTGTCTCTGCCACTAAATTGTACGTGCCAAATAGGCAGTCATTGTGAATGTCTTGCATACTGTTATGTCCCTAGTGTCCAGTATGGTGCCTGGCACACAGTAGATGCTTAATAAATATTTAAGGAATAAATAAATTATATTGCAAAAGCCCTCATTGTTGGTATTAGGACAATCAGTGGACTGGCAGTAACTGAGGTTTAAAAGACAGAAAGAGAGGGAAAAAGAAAGTATGTGTGTCTGTGTGTGTGTGGGGGGAGAGAGAGAGAGAGGGAGAGAGAGAGAGAGACTGAAACTCAAATTCCACAATTTTTTTTTTTTTTTTTGAGTTGGAGTCTCACTCTATCACCCAGACTGGAGTGCAGTGGCCGCTCCTGGCCACCGCAGCCTCGACCTGCTGGGCTCCGGCAATCCTTCCGCCTCAGCCTTCCAAGTAGCCGGAATTACAGGCTCGTGCTACCACGCCCGGCTGATTTTTTGATTTATTGTAGAGATGAGGTCTCGCTGCCCAGGCGGGTCTCAAACCCACGGGCTCAGGCAATTCACTCACCTCAGCCTCCCAAAGGCGCAGGATTACAGGCTGAGCCACCAAGCCCGGCTCACAATATCTTTTTTTATGTTTACCTTATAAAATAGCCATTTAGCTCACTAGATTAAACAAATTCTAAGACAATCTTACTCATGAGATTGGATGAAAATAAGGGTCTGAAGCCTATTGTCTTCGCATCACTGTCCTGATCCTGAAATCTGATAACTAGAGATTAGCAGTGTTCAAAATGATTCCAAATCCCCTGGTGGGCCCCAAGACTATTTCTGAGGTCCATGAGATTCTCCCATTTCCAAGCTGTATAACGCTGAATTTTCTTCATATAATTCAACCCACACAGCATACTGCAATGGATTGGCTACAGAAACAGTTAAGAGACTCCAGTTGTTTTACTATTAAGCTAGATGCTGTGGTTTGAATGCCCCCTCCAAGACCTCTGTTGAAATTTCATGCCAATGTAATGGTCCGGGGAGTGGGGGCTTTAAGTGGTGATTAGGTCACAAGGACTCTATCCTCATGAATGGATTAATGTCCTTATTGTGGGAGGGGATTAGTTATCTCAGCAGTGGGATCCTGATAAAAGGATGAAGATTGGCTTCCATTTTTCTCTATCTCACATGCTTACTGACCCTTCTGCCATGTTACGATGTAGCAAGCAGGCCCTCACCAGATGCAGCTCCTCGATCTTGTATTTCACAGCCTCCAGTATTGTGAGCCACGTAAATTTTTTTAAATTACCCATTCTATAGTATTTAAATTACCCAGTATGTGGTAGCAGAAGGAAACAGACTAAGATACTAGACATTTAAAAAAATTTGCAAAAATGTAAAACAATGCCATTCTTTTCACGAGTCTCTTGTTTTGGAAAATACAGCCATTTTAATAAAATATGTTATTTATATTAACATATAATGGCTTATCATGGTCATTTTAAGATGAGTTAGTAAAAATATCTTAGACATTTATTAGTTTCCATTTGAATACTATTGATGCCACAGACAGACATAATCCATAGAATCAAAGCTCTCTGCGGGTTTCAATACTTTTTAAGAGTGTGAAGGGGTCCTGAGAACAAAGCATTTTTGACCTTCTGCATTAAAGGATTATTTCTTTGGTTTAAGACCTGATCTCCTTTCCAATCCAAATAAGTTGGAATACAACAGCAGAAAGAACCTAGATTTTGAGTTTTCATTGATTTCAGGTTCGGCCTCTACCTGTCTGTGTGAACTTGTGTAGGCTAACTTCTGAGATTCTCATTTTCCCATTTCCAGTCTTAAGATAAAAACACCCCCATGGGTTATTTTGAGAATAAAATAAAAACAGTCGAAAGCAATCAGCACAGTGCTGGTGCATAATAGGTATGTGTTTGGCACACAGAAATATTAAATTCCGTTATCAACCATACGTTGGGGTGAGTTTGTTCATCTTTGCTCAGATAGCTTTTAAGTGTGGGGAGGGAGAGGCAGTGGTATGTGGTAAAAGTTTAATAACTGGCTTTCCGGAAACAAAAAAGAGCCCTGCTTTTCAGCATTTGCTGATTTCCAGGGTGTAAATATTCCCACCCTGGCTGATTTTGATGCCGGTTGGGAAGAGTTGGCTCAGATTAGCTCTTGGGAACAGTTGTAAACCAGCTTCAGCATAAAACATTCTGGGACCTTCAGCAAAATCGATGAGAGATCTGAGCATCACATGTTCTCACTCATAAGTGGACCTTGAACAACTACTGTAATACTATAAGAAAAGGATTGACAGCGGCAGGAAACTATGTGGAGGGAAAGGGAGGTGGGATTAACGGTAGTCGATATCTGCCTGGGGAAAGGGGGACACACCTCATCAACAAGGGTACCTGCACAATGAATATTTGTATACCTAACCCTTAACTGTACCCCAAAACTTTAAAATAAAAAATACATATTTAAAAAAAATCAGGAGGAGACATGTACAACAGGATAAGAGTCTGGAGGCCTGAGGGTAAAAATTACACAAATTCAATATTTTACCTCAAGACTGTTCTCTAACACCCAGTTTTCCCAGTTTCCAATTTTCTAACACCCTGGACTCCCCGTTTTCTTTTTCTTTTTTTTTTTTGAGTAGGAGTCTCACTCTGTCACCCAGGCTGGAGTGCAGTGGCATGCTCATGACCCCTGCATCGACCTGCTGGGCTCCGGCGATCTTTCCGCCTCAGCCTTCCAAGTAGCCAGAACTACAGGTTCATGCTACTGTGCCCGTCTAATTTTTGACTTTTTTATTGTAGAGATGAGGTCTCGTCCAGTTGCCCCAGCTGGTCTCAAACCCTCAGGCTCAGGCAATTCATTCTCCTTGGCCTCCCAAAATGCTGGGATTACCAGCTGAGCCACCAAGACTGGCCGTCAGTTTTCTTTTTGATTGGACTGAATAATTGGGGTCACCAAGAAAGCATCATGAAGACTTGCTTCTTCAAGTTACCTGTCACAGCTTCTCATCCCTTCACATCGTTAAAATGAGGGAGTCTAGTTCAGGTGTCCCCTGGGAACAGGTGTAACGTCCTGAAATGATGCCATGGGGCAGTGGATCTCAAAGAGTGGTCCCCAGACAAGCAGCATGCTGGAATGTAAATTCCAGGGGTAGGGCCCCCCAATCTGAGTTTTGACAAGCCACTCCGGATTTCATGTGTTTTTTAAAGAACCACTGGTGTAGGGAAAGTTTGGATGCCCCAGGAGGTGGGAAGGCAAAAGTGTTTTGGAGCGTGGAGTGTTTTGGGGGAGACTAGGGCAGAGACAAGCTGCCGCTGGGTATAGTGGATGCTGTTGGCTCCCACCTGAGTCCCTTTGCTGAGCTGGAGTATCTATCCCTCACCCTCTGTGGTGCGTTGGCTGCTAAGGGCTCAAAGATGTCCCTTTCTCTGGAGAAGTGCCAGGGCTTGCAGACAGTGGACACAAAAGCCTCCTTCTTTGCTTCAAAGTGAGACCAACTCTGTGACATGGCTCATCATCCTCGTAGGAGAGACTAATGCCAGTCTCCAGCTGAGATGCCAGTGTGCTCACCTTCTCCCCCGCCTGATTCTGTTCCCCACACTCTCCTAAGAGCACACCCCACAAAAAATTGTCTCAGCACAAACTTGGTGGCAGGCTTCACTTTTAGGAAACCTGGACTGAGATACTGAGTTTCAGAGTTAGAAAATTCTGGGTTTGTATCTGGACAGTGTTGTTAACTATGGGACTTCAGATAAGTCAGGTAACACCCTGTGCCTTAGTTTCCTTATGTGTTAAATGGAGCTAAGAAGGCCCACTTGGAGGGTTTGCTGGGGGAATAAAGGGTCACTATGTCAAAGTCCTCAGCACAGTGTCTCTGGGTGGTGCGAACTGCCCAGAGCCTCTTTTGAGCTTTCACTGACTTTCCCTCTGGCTTTGGGCCTCTTAGCGTTTTCTGTTGTCAGTTCCCTTTGAGGCTCATCAATGACTGGAAGTGAGAAATATCTGTTCAAGCGTTAAACGACTTGGCAAAATGTGGAGGGAAGTCATAAAGCAAAACGGGCACTCATTATACAAAGGAGGGCGGAAATATCGGGAGAGAAACCTCTGGAAGTTAAGAGGCCAGGAAACATGGGTGTTCTGTTCAGGGGCTTTCCAGGGGCTTTTCTGGGCCTTTCCCTCCCAAGCAGCAGCACAGCACATTTGTAGGCCTTGGGAACTACAACCTGGTTCTCCCCACGAAGAGAACCTGGTAAACCAGGAGGCTGAAGCAAGATGTAGAGAGTTGGAGCAACTTCATGCCTACGGTCTGCCTGTCTTCATCCAGGATCTTTCTCATCTTTGAGGTCTAGACACAGCAGTCTCTTCACAGAGGCCTTGTCTGGCCAGCCCATTTTAAGGTCCCTCCTCCATCTCACTGCCCGGTTTTGTCTTCCCAGCGCTTAACCACCTACCAGGAAGTAGCCTGTCTAGGTGTTTGTTGATGTGCTACTGCCTGTCTTCTGCTAGAACTCCTGAGGATGGGGGCTCAGTGTGTCCTGCTCACTCTTCTCTCCCTGCTACACACAGCAGGGCTTCAGCCAATACTTGGTCTTGGAGCCACTGAAATTCTCATACAATCCTGGTGAGCGGTAAGTGGGTTCAGCTCTTTAGAAATCTCTTGACCTTGTCTACCAAAGCTAGGCATATGCCTTCCAAGGATCCAGCAACTCCGTGCATAGCATAGGTATTTAGTCATAGAAATGTAAAGCTGCTCATCAAAAGACGGATCCACCTATGTTCACCACAGCCCTTTCTGTAACAGCCACAAACCTGAAAGCTACTCATCGCATTCCCATCAAAACAGAACAAGTCGTGGTATATTCACACAAAGAAATACCACAGGGCAAGGAGAAACGACCACCTTCAACCACAGGCAAAAACGTGAATGACTCTCACTCATGACTGAGTGAGAAGGAAGCAGACCCAAGTGAAGACACGGCCTGTGATTTCCTTTATATAAAATACAAACACGGGCAAAACTTATCAAGGTGCTAGAAGGCAGGAAGGAGGTTGACCTGGTGAGTGAGTGGGAGTGGTAGCTGGGTGGAGCTGGGGGCATCCAGGGTGCAGGACATGTGCCAGTCCGGGGTTTGGCTGCTGGGGACACACAGGTGTGAGCAGTTAGTGACCACGCATTCCGCTTCCATCTATCCCTTAGGCTGCGATGAAATCTGCATTAAAACAATTGCATGGGGTTTCGACCAGGAGAACATGGATGCTCTCCATAACATTAACGTTAAAAGTAACAATAAAAAAATACGAGCTGGGGACTGGGACCCCAGAGATCGGCGTCCCTCCTGCGGAGAATGGCCCTGCTTCACCACCCCCAAACTCCCCCCCGCCCCCCTCCCCCGGTTGTCCGGCTGCGGGATGCTCAGCTCAGTAGGGTCGAGTCCGGAGCCCGGGAGGGGCCGCCCAGGGCTCTGCCGGGCCGCAGGGCCAGGGCCGGCTCCAGGAAATTCAGGGCAGGAAACCCCGGGGTGCCAAGCTCGGGCGAGCCGCTCGGCCACCGCGGTGCCCCCGCCCGGCGCCGCCGCTCCGAGCGGGGCGCGGGCGGTCCTCCCCCGCCCCGGGGCGCCTGGTTCGCGGCCCCGTCCCCGGCCGTGGCGGGCCGCGGGCCGCGGGGGCCGGGGAGGGTCCCGGTGTCGCGCGGCTCCGGCCCGGGCTGGGCCCCCGCCGCCGCCGCCGAGGCTCGGGCTCCCGCCGCGGGGACGGGGGGTGGGGCGCCCGTCCCGGAGTGACCCGGCGGCGGAGGCAGGGCGGGCCGCGGGCCCGGGGCCCCCAGGGACGGCGAGGGGGCGGGACCCGGGCCCAGAGAGTCCGGCGCCCGGGAGGGGGAGAGAGCGGGCGACTCCCCGCGATCCCAGACCCGGGCGAAGGGACAGGCGCCCGGAATCCCGCGTCCTCACGTTTTGCTCCAATGCCCGCCCTTGGCGTGGATTGCCTGGGCGGCGTCTACACCGGCTCAGGCGATCTGATATTTCCAACAGACTTGACCTCACCGGGGGCGCGGCCCGTGCGGCGGGCTGGCGGCTTCCGCCCCCAAGGCCTCCCCCCCAACCCTCCGCACCCACCATTTACTGGATCACCCGGCCTCTGTCCCGCCCAGCGCTGGAGGGGACGCCCAGGGCCGTCCGGGCTCGTGGAAGGCAGGCTCCCGCCTCCTGTTTCACCCAGCCACTGTGCCCCGGGGAGGGGCCGAAGGTCCAGGTTATGGTGGGAGGCAGGTGGCGGGGGATGGGGTTGCCGAGCTAGTGGCCGGAGCAGGCATATCCCAGGTTTTTCTTTGGAAGCAGAAAAGATTCTCTTCCTTGGCCTAACTCCCCTCCCCCACCCCTGGCCTCCTGGGGTCTGTGGGGGGGGGGGGAGACAAAGGCCAGACTGTCCACAGAGAGAGTGGGTCTGGCTCCCAACTTGAATTGTGAAGGCATCCCCAAAGGGCCACTGGATTTCTCAGGCACCACAGAGGGAGGCGTCCTGTTTTGAGCTTCCCGAAGTGATGCTCATTTTCATCCGGGCAGCTAGAGACGACATCGGGAAACGCCAAGGGCCCAAAGAAAGGAGACGGCAGAAAGTTGAGGGCCACCGAGGAAGCAGCTCACAGGCTTTTGGGGGGGGGGCTGCGTCTCAGCGAATTTTCAAAGACCGGTCACCTATTGGCATTGCTTGTCCTGAAAAAAATGTTTTGGTTTGTTTTTTTTAAAAGATCTTACCGATACTGCATCGCTTCCATTTTTACCCATTTCCTTTTCTTGGTCCTATTTTTACTTGGTCAAATAAATGCCTGTATCATATACTCAGAATTTCCCCTTAATTACCAACTTCCCAAAAAAAAAAAAAAGTGGTGAGAGAAGACAAAATGAAAAGTGTTGTGGCTGTCTAGAAACTATAATAATGATAATAATAGTAATAATAAGAATATAACGTGGCGTGTACCAGACAGACCTCTGGGAGACCAGAGACCTTGCTCTGCTACTCATTATTCAATCAAGTGACCGTGTTTTTCTGCTTCTGTTATCTTTAGCAAAATGTGAGTGTTGCCATATCATAGGTGACCCCAGATCTCACAGATTCTTGGGGAAGGAGAGATTAAAAAATCTGATTCAGATAAATTTCCATTAGCAGTGTGGTGGGATGCTTAATCCGCTCCCTGTTTTCAGCTGAGGAGAAGTTGTCTGCACGTATATATCCTCATCCCAAATCCCTTTGATCCTCTCCTAATGCTCAAAGTGCAGTGTTGATGTCTGGCAGGCTTTGTGTTAGGTTTGTACCACTTGCAAGTGTGGCGAGGATTAGAGTGGGGTGGAGGGAACAGTGGCTGCAGGATTTCTTGGACCAGAGAATCTGACACTTCTCTTTCCATTTTTCACTCTCATTAGCACACAACTTTTAAAAGTTGGCCTGGGCACAGCAACACTTTCACACATCCATACGAAAATCCATGCTAATCTTTCCCACAGGATGCAATTCACTTGAATTGACATTCTAATAAAATACTGGCAAAGGCACCATCACAGTTTCCCCTCGATGCATAATTAAAATAGCACTAGGAAGTTGCTTACACTTCGGATAATGGTTTTCTACATATTGTTGGTTAGGAAACTTCAAGGTTTTCAATTCTGGATGTTAACAGAACATTTCAAAACTACCCTTTTTAGCAGAGAGGGTTGCGATCTTCCTTTGTGATTGCTAGGAAAGCACAAGAGAGCCTAAGTCAACTTTCAGATTGCTTTGGGCGTTCCTGAATGCATCAGCCTTTGCAAGTGGTAGCTGACTGAACCCCCCTGCTACCTTCAAATCACTGGCACAGGGAGAGTAGTTTGAGAGTTGTTTGAGTCTGCCATATGCATTTGGGAAACCTTAACTATTTTCTAAAAGATTCAAAGCTTTTAAGAAACTCAGCTGTTTTCGAACAGACTCAAGACTAAAGGCGGATTTGGGTAATGAAATGAAGAATGTGCTGTCGTTTTTTCCCAAAGTGCTTTGTCCTGACAAAGCATTGCCATTGATAACCCTCTGCAGAAATACTATGCACTTCGTGTCCCTTCACTTTATTTAAGACTTGTGGTTGCTAAGCGGCTGATACGCGACGTTGACTCATAATCGATAGTCAAACCAAACAGTTCCACCACTGGTTGTCTTTGTTTTATGGTCAAGAAGACCTAAAGTCTTGATGAAGAAGCTGGAGAGGAAGAGTCGGCCTAACTGTAAATTTCTACCCATTTTATGTGAAGAGACCCTTTGTAGCAGTTGCTTAAGTTACAAGCACTCACTCAGGAAGCATAGCTTTACTGATACCGTGCATTGAAGATATGAACAATCTCTGTCTTAGGAAAATGAGGCCTTAGAAAGTGGGTGAAGCTTATTCCTGAAGCTGGGAAGAGTCACATCATGTTTTGGGGCTCAAGGTACTTAATCACTATTGACTCACATGTGAACTCTGAAATAGATCTATCCTCCAAAGTAGAGATAGGTCCCGGTTGCCCAGACCCGTGAGGAGAGGGATCATTAAACCAGGAAGCAGTATATTCTCTGGCAAATGGGAAGCTAGTATTTGTCTTTGAACAGAGCTGCATGTTTAGGTCTACTGCTGTCAGCCAGAATGAAACAAGATGGCGTACACCATTCATCACCAGGAACCAGACGGGAAAGAATCCAAGTTTAGTGTCTACTGGGCTTTCGTGTTCAATATATAAGTTTCTTTTATTGGAATTCTTAGAATTAGAAAAATTGTATTTCTTATTTTTCTTCATTTTCCTTTGGGATTTAAATAAAGCGTTTAAAAAATGGCACCCTGAGCCGGGCTCGGTGGCTCAGCCTGTAGTGCTGGCACTTTGGGGGGGTCGAGGTGAGTGGATTGCCTGAGCCTGCGGGTTCAAGACCAGCTCAGGCAACTTGGCGAGACCTCGTCTCTACAATAAATCAAAAATTAGCCAGGCGTGGTGGCGTATGCCTGTAGTTTCAGCTACTTGGAAGGCTGAGGCAGAAGGATCACCGGTGCCCAGTGGGTCAATGCCGGGGTGGCTGTGAGCGTGCCACTGCATTCTAGCCTGGGGGATGGAGTGAGACTCCAACTCAAACAAACAAACAGACAGACAAACAAAAGCAACAAAACCATATGGTACCCTCTTTTGGCGGTGTTCACAAACATTAGGTCTAGGAGACAGAATTGTGTGCAGAGTGAACAGAATTGGGGGGAAAGAATCAACTCAAGAGAAAAACTGCATGGAAACGTGAACAAGGAAGACTAGGAAAGACCTTTGATCGATGGAAATTTTTCATTTGTTTTACAGTGATGACTGCCAACCCACCGGGCCAAGAGTGTTTTCAGTATGAATTCTGCTCCCCATTGACTGTTTTCATTAGCAAAGGTCGCTGCTGTAACAAACAGACCCCAAGATAAATAGTGACACAAAGAGCAGTCTAAGGACACAGTTTTTGGCTGGAGTGTCATGGCAGCTACATTCCTTCATGCTGTCTTTTTAAGACCCTGGCTCCTCGGTCCCTGGGGCCTTATTATCTTTTGCATCTAGGTGGAAGGTGGTCAAGAAGGCGCCCACTTCCTGAAAGCTTGGAGCTGACAGTGGCAACATACCTTTTGTTCACCTTCTCTTAGGGGTCCCCATCTCCCTGTGAGAAAAGCTGGGGTGTCCAGCGTAGCTGTATGCCAGGGAAGGAGAAAAAGCAGCCTGGGCCACACCATCCTGCTGTCCCAAGTGTCGCAGTCACAACAGCTAATATTTATTTGTGCTTTTGATACTAAAAGCTATACATATATTTACTTATTTATTTTTCACTCAATCCTCCTAACCGCCCTATGAGGTGAGAAGCAGTATTCCCGTTTTACAGGTGGTAAAGCTGAGATATGGGGAGGTTTAAAAAAAAAACCTGCTCAAAGTTGAACAGCCAATGGAGAAGTCAGGGTTCACACTTGAAATGCCCTTTGTCTGGAGGTTCAGGATTCTTCTCCAAGAAAGGGAATGGCTTGGAGAGGAAAGCAGAGGCAACAGCTTACAAGTTCTTTTGTAAAGAACTGAAAAATTGCTACCTCTCCTTCCTCTGCCAAACTTCTCTTTGGAGATGCTGAGAGAAGAGAGGCTGGTGGAAGAATTGGAGGACGGAGGTGATTAAATCACCTGAAATCTGTTTTAAAAATCTCCATTTTCAAAAGCTTTCTGTTTTTAACAATGCTCGAGTCTGTGAGAGACACTAGCCCCTTTCTGTGGCCGGCAGAGTAACAGAAGGCAACTTCTAACAGACTGGCTGACTTGCTAAAGTAGCAATTGTATTTAAATTTCAGTATCAGTAACTCTAGCTGGAACCACCAAAAGCAAAAGGAAGGGAGGGGTATCAGGGCATATTTTCACTTCTTCAGTGGCCCTGGGGGCTAGAGGTGGAAAGTTTTTTGTGACAGTTTATTTTTGCAACTTGAAATTTTCCTCTCCTTTGAAAATGTAGGCAGCCTGAGAGAGCCGTGCATGCGGGCCAATACAGCAGCGAATTTATGAAGTGGAAAAGTGGAGATTTTCATGGTGTCATAAGCTCACCCACACTGTACATAAATTTATTACTTAAAATGCTCCAGACTTGGAGTTTTATTATGCAGCAAGTATGCTGTGAGCAAATTAAGTTTTGGATGTTAGAGTTTTTAAAATGAAGCTCCTGTAATGTATCTATTGACTTATTTTACAGCAATGGTATGTCCTACAAGCAAAACAAAACAGAAAATCAGAGTCTGAAAAGCTTCAAGCTGTCTAAGTACCTGGACACAGACAGCTAGAAAACACGTACTCTCAATTAAGCCTGCATGTTAACATTTACAAATTATTTTTAACAAAGTCAGTATTTGGGATGATCATTTTTAATACATACGGATGTCCGTCTACCCATAAGCTGTGAAATTCAATTAATGAAGACATAGAAATGAGACTAAAAGTGTTCTTTCAAGGCGATTTTTCTTAGTGTCCCCACGGAGCTCTGTGTATCCTGACCTGGCAAGGCTGCTGTATTTCAATTCCGGGCTTCTTTTGCATACAGAAGTACAGACTTGCTGAGCTGAGCCAAAGCCGTCTATCCAATTACTGGGTAAGAGAGCTGACTGTAGCTTTAGGCAAAACCTGTAATCTGTAAAACTCTATAGTATCAATGACAGCCTAATGAAAGGCAAGGACCAATAGCATGTATATGTTACTTGAGTGATACACAATTCTCTCTACAAATAGCCCACTTCAAATTTAACACCAAAGAGCGGTGAGATAGACAGTCTTGAAAAAATATCCTTTGCCATGTCTACAACAATTTTTTACATAGAATGATTTGCAAACGAAAGTACTTTCTCAGCAACACATTGCAGGTCGCTCAGCTGAGTACTCATTGGAATGCTTTTATTACGTTTAATAAAAATCTGATTTCGCGAGTCTTGCTCTCAATATCTATTTTAGAGACTTTATAACATTTGGTTAAAATTATATTTTGCTGAAACCTAACATTATTTGTAAAGATTGTGAATTCAAGTGTAATGGTTGATTATATTTTAGCATTCAAAATGCAATAAAGATTTCGATTTAAGATAAAAGGAAATCCCTACAAAAGCAAAAGGTTCAGTGAAAGAAGCCAGATGCCAAACATGCACATACTGTATGATGACATAGAAAATTGAAAGGCAGGTGGGAATTTATTTATCCATCATATTGGAGATCAGGAGAAGGAATATCTTTGGAAAGGGAGGAGGGCAGAGTGGTTGGGAGGAAAATCTTGGGCAGCTTTGGGGGGTGAACCCCAGCAGTGGGGAGTGGACTTTGAGGATGCTGAGAGTGTTCTGTTTCCTGACAAGGTCATGGCTACACTGGTGTGTTCATTTGGTGATAATTCATTGCATGGCAAATTTATAGTTTGTGTACTTTTTGATATGGTTGTAATAAACCAACTCCAAAAACTAAACAATGTTCTTCTCTAATATTAATGTTTAATATTAATGTAATATTTTAATATTAATGTAATATTAATGTTTTAAGAGAGAAGAGATTGATAAATATGAGCATAGGTTGGGCATTTTTGGAGCCAAAAATTAGCCTTGTAGTCACAAAAGAGCTACTCAAATTTTTTTAAAAAGAAATTCAGATTACTTCTCATTATAGTTTTTAAAAATAATTCCAAGTCTATGGAAAAAAATGAAATTGATTCAATCTGTATTGGAGTGCCATGGGAAAGTGAATTCTTTTTTCTCATGCATGGAAATACAGGCAGGAATAAAATCAGGGCAGGGTATACTTAGGAAGATATTTTAATTCATGTTATCAGTATATCTTATAAGAAACCCAAAACCTTTGTAAGTGAGGTTTTGCTGGGCCCAGCGTTTTTAGTGGTAATGAAGTTTCACGGCCATTATCATGATCATCTGGTAATCAATACCTAGGATATCTACTCCAGTAGAAAGAAAAACCCTGGTAAAACGTTTCCATTTATAGTTTTTTTTTTTTGATAGGGGTGGGAGCAGATAATAGATAACTTACTAAATGTATGTTTCCATGGTTGAATAGCTATACGATTTTTAATGAGCAATGGCTTAATTTTGATTTAATTAAAAAATTCCTTTCAGTACTTTAAAAATAACAGTAAGTAATTTTATGTGAATTTCGCCTTACTGCTTAATGGCAAGGCAAGTAACCCAATGCTTTCTATTCATTCCACCAGTGTTTATTGAGGACTTTTTAATTTGCCAGGCCACTGGGAAACAGGGATGCAGGAAAATGGGTGGTGTCCTCCACAAGCTTACAAAGAGGTGTAATCATTCATTCAATGCATTGATTTTTTTTTAAAGTATCTACTATGTGCCAAGCTCTGTTCTAGGTTCTAAGGAGCCTGAGAAAGAGAGAACACTAAAAAATCCTTGTCTTCTTAGGAGTTACATCTTACTAGAGAAGACAATGTATGAGTCTTCTTCAAATATATATATTTATAAATTACATATAAATATATTTGACGTGTGTTTCTGGCAAACAGGAGGTAGGTGGGTTTTCTGTTTTATAATCTGGTCTGACAATCTCTGCCCTTTGATTGGAGTGTTTAGTCCAATTTTGATTTCTGCCAGCGCACATTTCTTTCAAACCCTAGACTCTCCTAGGTACTCATAGCACTGCCATCTAAATCAGGAAATTAACGTTGACTGATTATTGCCACCCAGTTTGCCAACTTCAATCAAGTTTTGTCAGTTGTCTCTATAATATCCTGGATATAAAGCAAAAGCATCCACATTAGTGTCATGCATTGCATTCAGTTTCCATCCTTTTCAGTTCTTCAGTCTTTACTCGATTTCCATGAACTTGACACTTCTGAAAAGGAAAAGCCAGTAATTTTGTTGAATTGTTCTTCATGTTTTTCTAGTGTTTTTCATGTGGTTCAGATTATGCATCCTTGGCAAGAATATCACAGAGGATTACTGTGTTCTTCTTGTATTCCATCAAGTGGCACACAGTTTCAATTTGTTCCCTTATAGATGATGTTCACATTGGTTGCTTGATGAAGGTGGTGTCTGCCAGACTTCTGTTCTGTAAAGTTACCCTTTTCTCCTTCATAATTAATAAGTATTTTAGGGGGATTTACTTTGGAACTAAGCATATATCCAGTCCCTCATACACTTTGAACGTATTTATTTATTATTTTTATTTTTTTTGAGTTGGAGTCTCACTCTGTCACCCAAACTGGAGTGTAGTGGCCTTTCCCGGCCACCGCAGCCTCCACCTGCTGGGCTCCGGCGATCCTTCCGCCTCAGCCTTCCGAGTAGCTGGAACTACAGGCGTGCGCTACCACGCCCGGCTAATTTTTGATTTATTGTAGAGATGAGGTCTCGCCAAGTTGCCCAGGTGGGTCTCGAACCCACGGGTTCAGGCAATCCACTCACCTCAGCCTCCCAAAGGCGCAGGATTACAGGCTGAGCCACCGAGCCCGGCTGTCATTAATTTATTTATATCAGTTTGGACTCAGGGTTTCCAGTTTTAGACAGCAGGTTATGATCCATGACTGTCATTATTTTTTTTGCTGCTTGAACTACTTCTCTGGCTTTCCAGCTGGTTCTGAGTCCTTTGGACATGTCCCCATCTCTGTCTTTCTTTGAGTGCTTGCTTTCTGGCACAAAAAAAGTTCCGGGTTTATCTATGGCTTTCTCTGGCCCAGTCTCAGAATCCATCCTTGCTGTCTTTTCTTGAGTGAATGCCTTCCTCACTCCTTTTAGATTCTGATGTCACACGCTAAGCCCTCCCCTGGGTGACTCCCTCCCCTCCTTGTTTTCACAATTGCCTATACATTTTCCATTTCCAGTACTCTTGACTCCCTTTGTGGGTCCGAGTTTCCACCCAGCACCATTTTCTTACAGCCTGAAGATCTTCTTTTAACATTTCTTGTAGAGCAGAGCTAGTGGTGGTAAATTCTCCAGGCATCTGCTCATCTTGAAATATTTTTAGTTTGCCTTCATTCTTGAAGTATATTTTTGCTTGGTATATAATTCATGTGTGACAGCGTTTTCCTCTGAGCACTTTATAGACATAGCATTGTCTTTCAGCTGTGCACTGATTCAGGTAAGAAGTCCAAAGTAATTCCTACCATTGTTCCCCTATACATAATAATATGCAATGTGTTTAGTTTTTCTCTTTGCCTTGGACTCAAAATTACATGTAGTCTTTTTTTCTCCTTATGGTTAAAAAGATGCCACTCGTAGTTCATTGAACTTTTGAATTGGTAGTTTTGTTTTTTCTCTCAAAACTGAAAACATTTCGGCTATTATTTTTTTCAGGCATTTTTTCTGTCCCCTCCCCTCCCCCCTTCTGCAACCTGATTTGCAAGTTTAGGGTCTTCTGCTTGATATTTTCCCACAAGTCACTGGCTGGTCAAAACTCCAATGCCTCCCAGCCCTGTGCACTTCAGAATCTCTGTCCAGCACATTACTCTCTGGTACTTTTTTTTCTTCCAGGCTTCATGGAGTCTAGTTCTCACACGCACAGCTCAGTATTCTGTCCATGACTCAGGGGAATCCCTGGGAACTTTTAAAGAGTTTCTTCTCAGGACTGCTTCCTCTCCAATTCCCAGTCACTCAGACAGCCTGAAGTTGAATCTCTCTCTCAACCCAGCAAGACCTCCAGGCTCTGCTTGGCCTCACTGTCCCCGCATTTGGCTTGTAAAGTGCCTCCAGGCAGAAAGACATTCCCCTCCTTTCTGTGACCATAACCCTGTAATACCTATTGTCCTATTTCTGAAAATATTCGATTCATATATTTTTGCAGTTGTGTAGGCATATAGGTCAGTAGTGTTGATTTGATACCAGTTCCTCTCTATGTAGCCAGAAATGAGCTTTTAAAAAATTCTACAGCATGTTAGAAAAATGATAAATGGCCAGAGAAGACAATAGTAAGGAGGGTAGGTAACGTGGGGTGAGGAAGGTATGACTTGGAGTGACAGGTCAGGAAACAGGTGTTATCATTCCGCATGATAGCTATGAGTAGAGCGGACTTCAGGCACCTCAGGGAAAGAAGGAACACCCAAATGGCCCAGGGGTATCTGGGAAAACTGAGGCGAGGAAGTTGGATCTCTTCTAAGACCTGAAGGATTCACAGGAGTTCATTGGGCAATGGAATAGAGCCTGAGAGTGTTGGCATGTTTCCAAGATACTGGAAACAGAATATCCTAAAGACTCAGGGAGAAGCATTAAGAGCACACAGTGAGCTTGTTAGACATCAGCAGTTTCCTGTGGTGGAAGCAATGTTGTGTGATAAAGCAGAGGCCGAATCGAAAAGGGCTTTCTTTGCAAGCCATGTTGAGAGGTTTGTGTCTTGACCCGTCGGCCCTGGGAAACCACTGAAGGATGTTAAACAAGTATGAAATTTGATCATAACTTAACCTCTACATTTCCATAGCCCCATCCATAGAATGATTTGGATTTTATTTATGTATTTTTGTTTCTTATAAATGGGTCTACTTTTTCAATAGAGGGTTTGAGTCTTGTATCCATACCAAAAGCTAATATCAACTGTCCAATAATGAAGTCCTTGGAATGATATTGTTTCTTAAATTTGTGGACCACACATTTCTGAGAGATAAAGTAATCTCTACATTACAAAGGAAATTAATGGTGAAACTAAAAACAGAGCACAAAACTTTTCATTTCTCAATTATCACCATTAAAAGATGTAAAATATTGATTTATACTAGACGGTAGTCAATTGAATTATGATATTTGTGAGTACACAAAAAAATCTAGACAGTGAATAAAGTGTTTATACAGAAGGTTTGGTAAAATCACAAAAGAGAGAAGAGGAAGAGAATAAAAAGAAAGTCAGCAAACAAGAAATCAGTCTCTTTATTTTCACGCCAGATGGGCCAGATAGAAAAAAAAGTTGCTTTTTCTATTTTTTATATTTTATTCAACTCGATTCAGTAAACATTTATTGGCTTTCATTCTAGGTACTAAGGGAATGAAAAAAAAAGATGACTAAGACTGTTTTCACACCAAAGGCATTTATAAACTTTTGGAAAAGCAGATGCTTCTAATTATTTGTTACAAACGGCAGAATAAAACCAATGGCTTCCACCTTGAGTTGGGGGAAGAAATATGAACATTTAACTAGACTAAAAAGCACACAAAAATAAATGCTGCAAGGGGGTACAAACAAGCCCTCATGGAAAACACATGGCTAATAAATTCTGAATTGAGGAGACAGAGAACTTTCACAGAAGAGAAAGGTTTGGACTGTATCAAAGGTTTAGTAGTTCTTGGGTAGTTGGACATGGTAGAAAGGTTATGCCAGGAAGAGCATGGAAAAATGAATATTCAGAGCCTATTTAGAGGATATTAAGTATTCTTGAGTGACTGGAGCTGAGGACAACAAGGTAAGAGATGTTTGGAGATGGTAGGAGATGCTGCTGTCTTGCCCAGATCCACTAGAATAGGCCATGGACCTCTCCCCAGCTGCAATGACTATTGGCCGCTGCCATGGCACCAACCTAAGTGACCATCAGTGGTGGACTGGATGAGGAAAATTTGGCACATATACATCATGGAACACTACGCAGCCATCGAAAACAACATGTTGTCTGCAGCAACGTGGATGCAGTTGGAGGTCATTATCCTAAGTGAATTAACACAGAAGCAGAAACCAAATACTGCACGGTCTCACTTGCAAGTGGGAATTAAACACTGGGGACACATGGGCATGAGAATGGGAACAGACACCAGGGACTCCTAAAGGGAGGAGAGAGGGAGGGGAGCAAAGGTGGAAAGACTACCCGTTGTGTACCATGTTCACCGTT
This sequence comes from Cephalopachus bancanus, assembly GCA_027257055.1. NCBI lineage: Eukaryota > Metazoa > Chordata > Mammalia > Primates > Tarsiidae > Cephalopachus > Cephalopachus bancanus. The sequence goes on along the minus strand of JAPVLO010000038.1, from coordinate 7,830,552 downwards.
TGGGTGATAGGCTCAATAGAAGCCCAAACCTCACCATCATGCAATATACCCGTGCAACAAACTTGATGTGTACTCCTTGAATCTAAAATAAGATAAAAATGAATAAAACATCTAGAAGAAAAAAAAAAAACCATAGCTGTGTCTTTTTTCAGAGAATCGTCCTCAACTGAATGGGTGCCATCTTAATGGAAAGTTTACTCCCCCCCATGTTAACCCGCAGCCCAGGACTGACTGGTATGTGGGCATAAAAAAAACAACTCCCTTTGCCTCTGGGTGGTATGAACTCTGTAGAACCTTTCATGCTCTAGAACCCTCCAAGGAATTAGGCTGAAACAGGACTTCAGCCAAGACCACATCGTGGCTTAGGTTTTTTTGTTTATTTTTTTCCCCTTACCCTATTCTACTTTCTTTGACTTCTTTTTCTGGGGTGCACCCACTGCCCCGTTAAATCACACATGCCTGAATTCTTGGCTCAGTCTCTACTTATAGGCAATCGGAGCTAAGATGAATTGAAGGAGAAAGGTAGGTAGGACCAGGCTGGGGAGGGTCTCGAACGCCATGCCATGTTAGATTTGGTTGTCTAGGCAGTGTTTTTGAATAGGGAGAGGACTTGGTCTTTGAAAGGATAACTCTGACAGCAATTTGAATAAAAATGAGACGAGGCATTGCCGAGGTAGAATTTTTAGGACTTGATAAGTGACTGTATATAAGAGAGGAGAAAAAAAGGGAAGGAAAGATCATCTGGAAATTTCTAGTGAGAGTTGTTGAATTTCAGGTGCCAGGGGAACACCAATGTGAAATGTCCAGCAGGCAGCTGGAAATTCAACCTGTAGTTCACGGCCAGGGATGGAATGCTGATTCAGGAATTATCATTCATTAAGTTCATATTTAGCAGCACTGTGTTTCACAAATACAATGACAAGTTAGACATTATCTGTGGAAGACAAAGAGATGTTATAAATATTTCAATAGGAGGGGTTTATTATGTAATATACTGAAATCCAAGACAGTGATAGGGTAATTCATTAGAACTAACGGGCAATTCACTAGAGACTTAAGTTAAATATCCAAAATCAATGTTTTCCTTCTACACCTGTAGTAAATACTTAGAAAGTGAAATACAAATTAACCCATTATGTTGGCCACAAAAAGTATTAATAAGAATAAATTTAATTAACAAAGTACAAAACTTTTTGGGGAAAAAAATCTGTAAAACATTACAGAGGGATGCAAAGGATGATCTTAATAAATGTAGAAGCAAGCCATACTCATAGTCAGATATTGAAACATTGTCATTCTTTCCCAGACTAATCTCATAAATTCAACCACTTTCCAATAAGAAGATGGCCATCATTAATAAATCAAGAAACAATAGATGCTGGTGTGGGTACAGAGAAAAGAGGACATTTCTATATTGTTGACGGGAGTGCAAACTAGTCCAACCTCTATGGAAAACAGTGTGGCAATAGCTAAAGGAACTAGAAACTTACCTTCCATACAATCTAGCAATCCCCCTTCTGGGAATATACCCAGAGGAACACAAATCGTTCTACACCAAAGACACCTGCACACACATGTCTATTGCCACATTATTCATAATAGCAAAAAGATGGAACCAAGCCTACTGCCCATCGAAAGTAGAATGGATAAAGAAAATGTGGTACATATACATGATAGAATAATATGCAGCCATAAAGAAGAACAAAGTCATGGACTTTTCAGCAAATTGGATGGAATTGCAGACAATCATTCTCAGTGATCTAGCACAGAAACCAAGAACCAGATACTACATGTTCTCGCTCATAATCACAATAGCCCAAGGGAGGGATCAGCAGTCACAGGACCCACCAGGGGCAGGAGGAAGGTCGGGGGCAGGGAGTGCATAACAACACAAGGTGTACCTGACCCTATCCCAGAAGAAGGGAGGACCAGTTAGAGGCCCAGACTTCACTTGCACATACATTGCTTGTGTACTTAATCGTGACTTGTACCCCAGGTCTTTATTATCAAATAAAGGGAAAAAAATTCCAATGGGAACACCAATGGAATTTCAGGAAAACTAACCAAATTGATCCAAACATTTATCTGTGTTCGAGACAAAGCTGGTAGAGAAATATATAATGTTTTGAAAAAGAAGAGCGTAGCACTTGCCTTACTGGATAGTATAGAAAAAGAGAAGGTATATAAAGTTTATGACACTGGGGTGAAAAACAGACAACAATAATTTCAGACAACAATACAACTACTTCTACACAGATCCAAGAATGTATAGCAAATTGTATATATCAACAATGTGTCTCAAGTAAGTAAGGAAAGGACAGATTATTTAATAAATTGCATAGGAATATTTGGTTCTTCGGAAAAAAAAGACACATAAATATATTGGATGTGTATTTTGTATCTGATGTAATATTAATCTATATTATTAACTTGAATAGGGAAAATGTCTTCTTCAACAAGATATGAAACCTAGACTAAATGAAAAAAGAGGTATAACCACACAAAAATTTAGGATTTCAGTATTGCTTTAAACTGGTACAGAAAGACAAGCAACAAATTGGGAAATTATGTGCAAGATATCTTTTTCTTTTTCTGAGTTGGAGTCTCACTGCTGGGCTCAGGTGATCCTTCCACCTCAGCCTTTCAAGTAGCTGGAACTACAGGCACGTACCACCACACCTGGCTAATTTTTAATTTATTTATTGTAGAGATGAGGTCTCACCAAGTTGCCCAGGCTGATCTTGAACCCATGGGCTCAGGCAGTCCTCTCACCTCAGCCTCTCAAAATGCTGGGATTATAGGCATGAGTCATTGTGTCTGGCCTTTTGTGCAACATATCGAACAGACCAATAGTTAATATAGTTGCTATTAATGATCTTTTAAAATATGTTATTTTATATCAGTAGAGATGGGAGCAACTCTGTTTCTCAGGCTGTTCTTGAACTTCTGGCCTCAAGTGATCCTTCTGCCTTGGCCCCCCAAAGCACTGGGCTTGCGGGTATGAGTCATCATCCCTGGCCTCAAAGAGCTTCTACCCAGAAATACATATATACAGTATAAAAATGAGCAGATTATAAGAACAGGCCAAAAGTATGAATGGTTAACAAACATATGAAAAGAAACTCCAATCGTAACCACAGAACTAAAAGTTAACAAGAAGATACCATTTTAAAATTAAATTGGTCAAACATATGTTCACAATTAGCAATTCATCAAATGTATTTCTTTCTTGCTCTCTTATCCATTTATTGTTCTTTGACCTTATTTACTGTATTTTTGCCTGTCAAAAGGTCTCACTCTTTGCCCAGGCTGATCTAGAACTCCTGAACTCAGCAATCCTCCTGCATCAGCCTCCCAAAGTGCAGGGATTACAGGAGTGAGCCACCACACCAGGCCTCAAATACCTTTTATTAAATAATCCATCTTTACTCCATCAGCTAAAAAAATTCCATCTTTATCATAGATTAAACTCTTTTAGGTATTTGATCTATTTCTGAATCCTGTTTCGTTGCTATGTCTGTTCACTCCTCTTCCAGAATAACACTATTTTAAGTATTATGATTTAAAATTTTTAAGAATGTTGATAGTGCCTGTCTTTTCTCACTTATTCCTTCTTTTCAAGTTTCTCTCAGCTATTTTCATTATTCGCTTTTCCAGAGGAACTTCAGAATTATCCAGTCTTTCTGAACCTTTGCTCATCTCACTTGCAAACCTTTTTTGTGTTTTTAATTGGGATTCCGTTACATTTAGACATTCAATTATTGAGATTACTTTACATTTTTTACATTCCCTATCCAAAATCAAGATATCTCTTCCCTTATTCATCACCTTTATGACCCTAAACAGAAACCTAACGTTTTCTTTTGTTTTCTTTTTTGGGATGTGTATATGTTCTACATATGTCTTTTGAAATGTATTCATAGACTTTGCTATTATAGATATTAGTTTCAAGTAATTATGTTGTCTATCTAATATTGTTTGTATAAGCGATTAACTTTTGTATAATCATTTTGTAATCATTTACTGGGTTCCTGCCAGGATCTTTTTAGAGTGCAGTGATGCAATCACGCCTCACCACCACTTCATAGGTTTTTGCTTATTGTTGTTGTCGGTTTTTTAACATGTGCATTTTTCAACCTTCAAAGAGCAGATAAATCCAGTCTATTTAAGCGGTTTTAAACAAGAAAAACAATATCTAAATTCCATTTGCAAGGCTGGCAAACACTATTCCTTAGACAGTCTCTCCAAAGGAAACCACAGATCAGTCTTGTTTGTGAAAATGATGCAAAACTACTGAAGCAAATCTTATTGTTTCTAGGTTTCTCCCTTAAGTGATCTTAAATTTTTCATGCATACTGGCACATCATCTGCAAATGACTACTGGCTTACCTTCTTTCTCATATTGATACCTTACACTTCTTTTGTCTAAATGCATTGTTTGGTACTTTGTGGACAATAGAAAACTGGAATTTCTTTCCTTGTTCCTGACATCAAGGGAAATTTTCCTCATTTTTATTTTTTAAGCATGATGCTGAGGTAAATATTAGTATTGTCAAGAAAGAGGTATCCATTCCTATTTTAATCCTTCAAAGATCAGATAAATCCAGTCTATTTAAATGGTTTTAAAACAGAAAGAAGAAACAATATCCAAATTCCGTTTGCAAGGCCAGCAAATACTAGAGTTATTTTTAGGTAGGAATGCAATTTGAATTTTATCACACATCTTAACTTGGCATCATTAGAAACAATGAATAGAATTTTTTCTTGTTCTATTAATGTGTTGTTATTATTATTATTATTATTTTAGTTGAAGTCTCAGGATTCAGAAATAGATCAAATACATAAAAGAGTTTAATCTATGATAAAGATGGAATTTTTTAATCTAATGGAGTAAAGATAGATTATTTAATAAAAGGTATTTGAGGCCTGGTGTGGTGGCTCTCTCCTGTAATCCCAGCACTTTGGGAGGCTGAGCACTTCTGCCACCTGGGTTGGAGTACAGTGGCATAATCATAGCTTACTGCAGACTTGAACTCCTGGGCTCCAGTAATCCTCCCCCCTCAGCCTCCCATACAGACGAGACTACAAATAGAAGCCACTGTTTCCAACTTAATGTGCTATTTTAAATCAAAAAAGTTCTTAATATTGAACTTTTATTGCATTCTTGTGCTTTTTTCCCCCTCTGTTATTTTTCTATTATGTTGTATTTTCTCATACTTTATTTAGTATTTTTGCATAATTTCCACAAGCACGACTGACCTGGTGTTTCTTTATGGTAAGATATCTATGTCATTTCTTACCAATATTTTGCTGGTTTCAAAAAAGGTATTTCGAAGGTTTTTTTAAATGTTTTGTAACACATTAAATATAATAAATTTATCTGATCTTTGAAGGTTGATGATGACTTCCTAAAATACCTATACCTTGAAAAATTCTGGCAGAAAGCCCACTAAAGGAAAAATGATTGACTTTGGGTGTGGGCTTATCAGTGATTTTTCTCTTCTTCCTAGCGTTCTACGTTTGGGCAATTTTTGAGACAAACATTTTATATTAAATATAAAATAAATGAATAAAAAGAGAAAAGAAGAGAATGAGAGGGGGGAAAGACAGTTTCTATAAGATGAGAGGTAGTTAGTAAAACTAGCATCAGGAAGATGATATAGGCAACAGTAATAGAAGTCCAGGATGGCCCCAAAAGGAGATGATACATAGAGCTGATCATTTAAGCCTGAGGATGGACGAAATAACACAGGGAGAACTTGCAGAGACAAGGGAGAAAGTAGAACTGGAATCAGAACCTTAAGCAGGGCCGACCACTTAAATGACCATCAACAGTGATATAAGAACATATAAAGAAATATACCTCAGTAACATATGACTAAAAGCCCAAGGTTCAGCAAAAGACACTGAGGGAAAAAGATCAGAGAAGCTGGAAGAAAAGTGAGATGTCACACTGGTCAAAGGCTAAGAAAGCTTTTAGAAAGAATAGATAGGGCTGGGCTTGGTGGCTCAGCTTGTAATACCAGCACTTTTGGAGGCTGAAGTGAGTGGATTGTCTGAGCCCGCGGGTTCGAGACCTGCCCGGGCAACTTGGTGAGACCTCGTCTCTACAAGAAATCAAAAATTAGCCGGGCATGGTGGCATGTGCCTATGGTTTCAGCTACTTGGAAGGCTGAGACGGAAGGATTGCTGGAGCCAGCAGGTCGAGGTTGTGGTGGCCAGGAGCTGCCACTGCACTCCAACCTGAGCATCAGAGTGAGACTCCAACTCAAAAAAAAAAAAAAAAAGAAAAAGTAAAAGGAAAAAAGAGATAGGTGAGAAGCTGCATGGAAATTTTTAGGGTTAGCAGATCCTTGGCGACTTTTTTTTTTTTTTTGAGTTGGAGTCTCACTGTGTTGCCCAGACTGGAGTGCAGTGGCCGCTCCCGACCGCCGCATTCTCGACCTGCTGGGCTCCGGCGATCCTTCCACCTCAGCCTTCCAAGTAGCCGGAATTACAGGCATGTGCTACCATGCCCAGCTGATTTTTTGATTTATTGTAGAGATGAGGTCTCGCTGCCCAGGCGGGTCTCGAACCCGCGGGCTCAGGCAATCCACTCACCTCAGCCTCCCAAAGGCGCGGGATTACAGGTTGAGCCACCGAGCCCAGGCCTTGGCAACTTTTAAGTCGTTTTAAGAAGGTCGTGGGGAACCAAATTGTGTGATAGTGAGTGACTGGGTGGGAGAGGTGAAGAGGTTTTCAAAAATAAATTAAGTGTAGGGAAAGAGACTGAAGGTTAACTTAAGTAGCAAAATTAGGTGGTGGAAGGGAAAGAATTGTAGAGCAAGGGGAAAGACCCTACATTCTTAGCTAAGTAGACTAGCTTCCTGATGCTTTGGACTTTTTTGGCGACCATAATTGCCAATTAGAAAGTAATTTACTTCATTATTACACTTGATCCAGCTGAATCAGTAAGATGACAAGAATAACTCAGAAATACATTTTTTTCCAACTTCTAAAAATGTCTTCACATTGGTCCAAAAAATCAGGGAAACAGCTATTTCTGGGCTTTGTAGAATTCTGATGGTAAGAAGTTTATTTACTGCTGTACCCTTTATTTCTGTTTTTCTGTTTCTTCTAAGTGGTGCCAACCATGGAGTTACAGTAACTCCTCCAAAATAAATGGAACATTATCTGCATAACTTGGAGTTGAGTGTTCACTCTCCTTAGTGAGAAGGGAAAAGAAAAAGAGGCATGGCTCTTTTGTTCTTAGAGAACCAAGTTTTCCAGCAACTGTGCCAAGGTTCATTTTGCCAATTCCTTGTCAAGTGGTAGGTCTTATCTTGGCCTCATGTTCTGAAAGTGCCCTGTCTTTGGAAGTTGGCATGGCTGTCACTTGGGGAAGGGTAGCCTTGGTCACTGACTGTGCTTAGAATCTGGGAAGCCCTGGGTCTGCTTTGGGAACAACTGGGCAAAGGCCAACCCTGCACTCCAGTATTTTCAGAACTTCACAAATACCAAGAACCCTTTTCTAGATGATCCAGTGCTCTGTAGAAAATCACATACTGCAGCTTTCAGTTGCTATTTTCCCAAATAAAGTTATTCTGTAGTTTTGCACGATCACTGTGAATATATTATCCTTGGACTTCATATCTTATTTCTAGGAAGCCCCAGACATGACCCATGAATGCTACATTTAACATTTTTATATTTCAAAATAACGGAATCTCATTCACTGGCAAACATTTAAAAATTGTATGGGTATCAAAATATCATGTATTGTCAATAATGATGCATGACAATCTTGTCCTCATCTTTTCCTTGCAAGGATGAACAGTGAACTTGGGCAATGTACTGTTCCTTGTGAGAGTTTTAAATTTTTTTAAAGCATCACTAAGACCTAAATGAAGACAGTGTAAAGATTTATATATTTTTTTAAAAAAGACATCTGGTTAATAGAATATAGAAAGATTTGTTTGAGGTACAAGTGTTAGTCATAAAGCATTTGTCAAAATTTTGAGAAAAGTCAGGTTTCTCAACTAAACCTTAATAACTTACATATCGCAAGAAATACTTTTGCTCCAAAGACAGTTCTTTAAACAGATGTATTCTGATGTCACACTTTGTTGTCAGAAACATGGATTGAGAGAAGCAATCGAGAGGCCTGAAAGTGGGGACAGATTCCAGGAACCTTGTGTCACCTTCCCACCTTCTCTTCAGAGTCCTGGAAACTGTGGCATGACTTATTCAGGAAGGTTCCACTTATTTCTAGATTACTGGCTTCCAAAAGACATCTTGTATATCTGAGATGTGGTTATATACAGAGGCATTCCTCTGACCCCCAGACGACGGGGCTACCTGAGAGCGTGTGTCTTGAGAGCATGGTGTGCTCATCTGGGAAGGAGGTGGGCGGTGTAGTTCATTTGAGTGGTCCGCGGCCATCTGGGAGTGGCCTGTATCTGTGACAAGTTCCCCCAGTCTTTCCTTCTGTTCAGCCACTGTTGCTATCACCAATAAAAAGAAGACTGCCATTTCCTCTAACCCACCCTTCTCCGGGAGGGCTTTGTTAAAAACGCTGCAAAAGTTTTGTTTTCGAAGATGCTTCTGTACTTACCAAGCAGAATTAAACAGGAACGTTTGTTTTTTATTCTTCATTTCTGAACAAGTGCCTACCATGAGCCATGACAAGTTAAAGTGATGTAAAAGTTATGTATTCTGAACTGTAAGAGGCCTTCTGAGGAAGGAGAAAAGCTAAAGTTACTGAACATACCAACCTCCAGGAACTTTGTGTGTACAATTAACACTCTTCATAACCTGATTTAATCCTCTGTGTAACATAAGAAGCAAATATTATCATCCCTCTTTTTTATATGAAGGAAATTAGGGCTCAGGGAGGCTAAGTTTTAAGATGGTAGAGTCACCATGTTTCCTAACTGTGACACACCTGTGACAGACACCACTTCATGGATTACTCAGTAGTGCTTTCTGAGCCTCTTCCACAGGGGCTGGAAGCCCGGCACTCTCTTTCCCAGCCACCTTTGTATCTAGGGCTGGCCATGTGACCTAACCTGGTGACTGAAATGTCAACAGAAATCAAGTACTGGAACCTCTGCAGAAGCTTTTGCAAATGTTTTCCGAAGAGTCAGTAAATATTTGTGACTTTGTAGGTCACATGGTCGGTCTCTGTAACAGCTACTCAGCGCTACCCTTGTAGCAGGAAAGTAGCTGTAGACGTTACAACAAATGGGCATGGTTATATTTCAATAAAGCTTACAAAGAACAAGTTGTGGGCCAGATTTGCTCTGCCAACTATAGCACTGTCCCTCGGTGTACCTCGAGGAATTGATTCTAGTGCCCCCACCTGTACCCAAATCCAAACACATGCAAGTCCTGCAGTCAGTCCTATGGAACCCATGAATAGAAATGTAGGGTACACATTGGGCATGATGTCTCATACCTGTAATCCCAGCACCATGGGAGGTGGAGGCAAGAGGACTGTCTGAGCCCAGGGGTTTAAAACCAGCCTGGGCAACTTGGTGAGACCTCGTCTCTGCAAAAACAAGCAAACAAACAAATAAATAAATAAGAAATGGTTGGACATGGTGGTGCACGCCTGTAGTCCCAGTTACCTGGAAGGCAGAAAGATTTCCTGAACCCAGTAAGTAGAGGCTGTGGTGGCCGTGAGCATACCAGCATACCATTGTCCTCCAGCCTGGGCAACAGAGTGATACTCTGACTCAAAAAAACAAAAGGAAAGAAAAGTTGATACAAGTGGGCTTTGCATCTGAATACTGTATGTTTGATCTTCATTTGGTTGAAAAAAATCTGTATGTAAGTGGTGCACACAGTTCCAACCTGTGTTGCTTAAAGGCCAACTGTACTTGCTGACCCCTGGTTTAGAGAAATAGCAAGATATTGTTGAAATAAAATAATTCCTGTGTTTTCACATTTGTCCATTCCAGATAACTGCCATGCTGAGTGGTCTGGATAGCTAGTAAAACATGCTCCATGTAAAAACTGAAGTGGGCCAGGTTCGGTGGCTCAGCCTGTCAACCCATCCCTTTGGGAGGGCAACGGGAGTGGATTACCTGAGTTTGCGTATTCGAGACCAGCCCGGGCAACTGGGCGAGACCTCGTCTCTACAATAAATTGTACCTCATATCTTTATAATAAAAAAATTAAAATAAATAAATGAAGTAAAATAAAAATTAGGTTGGGCTTGGTGACTCAGCCTGTCATCCCAGCAGTTTGGGAGGCCAAGGCCAGAGGGTTGCCTGAGCCCGTGGGTTCAAGATCAGTCCAGGTAACTTGGCGAGACCTGTCTCTAAAATAAATAAAAAATGAGCTTGGTGTGGTAGCATGCACCTGTAGTTCCAGCTTCTTGGAAAGCTGAGGTGAAAAGATCGCCGGAGCCTAGCAGGTCGACGCTGGGGTGGCCGTGAGCGTGCCCTTGCACTCCAGCCTGGACGACAGAGTGAGACTCCGACTCAAACAACAACAACAACAACCCCCAAAACCCCCCAAAACTCAAGTGATCTTTTAAAAGTACAAATGGCATTCTGTCACTCTCTTGGCTAAAATATTTCTTTGCCGTATAGGCTCCTAATCTGATCATACACAAGGAATAAATTCAAGTGTTTTATCCCTCCTAGAAGTCTTCCCTTCCCACTCAAGTTACATTGTGCCCTGACATCATTTTCTTCTCTCTCAAAGCACCATAATGGCTTGCCTTCTTAACACAATAAGTGCTTATAGATTCATTCATGTGTTTATTTATTTAACATTTGTCTTACCCACCAGAACTGAGACAAAGATTCTTGGTGTCAGCATGTGGCATAGCTCATGAAGAATATGCAATAAATATTTGTAAGATAAGTGAATAGTGTCATAGATGCAACCTGTCCATTTTAAGACACCTTTTAAAAAAAAAAAAATTTGAATCAGAGTCTCACTCTGTTGCCCAAGCTAGAATGCAGTGGTATGCTTGCAGTCATCTCAACCTCGACCTCCTGGGTTCAGGTAATCAATCCTCCCACCTCAGCCTCTCAAGTAGCTGGAACTACAGGCACTCACCACTACACCTGGCTAATTTTTTAAAAAAGTTTATTGTAGAGATGAGGTTTTGTCAAGTTGCTGACACTAGTCTCGAGCTCCTGGGCTCAGGCAATCCTCTTGCCTCTACCTTCCAAAGTGCTGGGATGACTGGCCTGAGCCATGTGCCTGGCCTTAAGACACTTTTTAAGGGTTCATAAGGAACGCATGTTGATGGTTGATAAATAAGAAAACCAAGACTCTGTGAAGAATAGAATTAAGAGAGAAAGAGGAAAATGGCAGACCAAGAGCAGAGGTTCAAAGTGGGACTCATGTGGGCTTGTGGAAATCTTGGCTCAGCCCAAGCTGGGAGCCGGGGTAAGAGGACCCTGTTCATGCTATGTCATGAAAGAATCACATGCAAGTGAAGTGGGGTAAGGGGCGGTGTGTGGTTTTGTCCTCTTGTCAACTCTACACTGGGAAGTACCCCGTTAAGGCCACACAGAAGAGAAAAGGTTAGAGGGAAAGAGACCGAGCTATGCAGACGGACTATGGTGAGTCTAAGCCTGGAGATGGTGCAACATTTTTTTCCAGGTAACAAAGCCGTGTTGTCTTACCTGTGGAGGCAGATTGCTGAGGAGCAAATGATTTATAGAGGGGTTGCAGAGTGTGACAGAACTGGGTTTTCTTGTTTACTTCTGGCTGACGGTGCGTACGTTAGCTTGGAACTAGAATAGCCTGACACCTAGGTTGTATTCCTTCTTCTAGAAGGAAAAAAATGAGAGAGAGAGAGAGAGAGAAGCAGAAAAATATCCACGATTCCTATACTCAGTGATAATCGCTGTTAACATTTTGGGTTATATATTTTCCTACTTCTTTCCAACTCACAGACATGTTAGATGTATTGGAGAATGGAAATTTGTATTAGAGATTAAAATTAGCTTTGACATTGAATTATGTTTAACAAGTAGTGCCAATAATTCTGGAATCTCCTTTATCAAAGAGCCATTTAACCTTTTATTTGTGGTAGTTTATAAAAGGAAGATTTGGGGCTAGATAGTAAGAGAAATAATAAAGGGTTTTCACATTAAGTGACTAGCTTGAGATCACAAACTTGGCAAATTAAGAAAAGACTTGATTGCAGGGTCTCCAAATTTCCTATCTTTAGTGATCTGGAAAGTATCACAGAATTAAGTGGTTTTCAAGCTTGACTATGTAGTGAAATCACTTGAAAGATTAAAAAAGTACTGATGCCTGAACTCCACCCCTAAAGATAATTATTTAATTGGTCTAAAGCATGGTCTGAGCTTTAGGATTTTTAAAAAAACCCTGTAACTAAAATTGAGATCCACTGTTCTAGCACTAAAATGTGAAGATTGCATGGCTGGAAAATGATATTTAGCTTTAGGTTTGAAAAGCATTTCTGCTATTGATTGGCAAGTATACAGACTATGTAAAGTCCATAAGTACTAATTCATCCCATGCACAAGTGCTTATATCTGTCTGAGGGCCTTTGAAGGTACTAAATGTACCTCTAACAGTCTATCATTTTTAGATAACCTGAGTATCCACAACCATGCCTTCATGATGACTTCATCAAGTCAATCCATGCACCATATTGGTTTTTTTTCCCCCTGTACAATTACCTTTTAAGATTCCAGAAAGTTTGGCAAAACAACAAATTGTGATAATTTTACTAGTGATCTCAACCCTCAGAATAAATGTGGTGCCACTTATCAACCTAAATAACAGAGAGAAGTTCTTTATAAGAAAAGATATTTATTGGCAAATAGGACATTGCAATGGAAATCTGCCTGCCACTGTAAACTATGTGTGTATTCAGGGAGGAAAAAGAAAATAAAGGGGTTGAAAGGGAAAAAAATGAGGAGGATTGCATAATTGTTGTGAAATAACTATCCTTGGTGACCAAGATCAAGAACAAGGGTGACGCCAGTCCAAGGTTGGACAAGCAGTTGCTTGATTTCTCATGGAAGTATTTTTCTGTGTTAGGTCGCAACAGACTTTGTGCAAGGTTTTTGCAGTCTTTTGTAATAATTTTTGTTATCAAGCATCTAAGCATGAGAACCCTCTCATCATGACCTTCCCGGCTGTACTTGTCAGAATTTTCTTAGCATTAGTGACCCCATTTTGAGTCTGACAACTTTCACACATTCTTTTCCTTCACACGGTGTCCTGTGTCATGTTAGAACCTTGAAAACATGTTCTGAAGTATTGATGGTAGATGAGTTGAGGGAAGAGGATAGGGATATTCTGTTTCTACTCTTTTTAAAAGAAAGATGTTTGAAGGAAACATATAGGTAAGGTCCTCCTCTTTATACAATGTTGGCAAAGCTGATACTTTTTGGCACCATGAATTTTCAGACACTCTTTCCACATTAAAGAGATATATGATGGTTTCTCACATTTAGACTCTTCCATGGGCTGTCAAGAGTACATTGGGGTTTCCTAAAGTTCTGATATTTGTTGAATGTTGAATGGTGGTGAAGGATAAGAAAGAAATGCTGGGTTTTTTTATTTGTTTGTTTTCTGTACATAAGCTTCTCTTTTTTGGGGGATGTGGGATCCCCTCTACAGACTTTGAGGAATATAAAACTATTCCATGCCATCACAAATTCCTGTCAAAGACAGAAATCTGTAGAGAAATTTGTTGTCTATGGGAAGAAGGAACATTGACAGTGGTCCCCAATCTTTTTGACATCAGGGACCGATTTTATAGAAGACAATTTTTCCACGGACCAGGAGTAGAGGGGATGGTTTCACAATGATTCAAGAGCATTGTATTGATTGTGCAGTTTACTTCTATTATTATTATATTGTCATGCATAATAAAATAATTATTCAACTCAACAATAATAAAAGAGGCGTGGATGGAAGTGGTAAATAAAATAATGGGTGGGCCACATGTGGACTAAAATAAGTATTGAATTCTGACTCAAAGCCTGCCACCAGCTGCAGCTGTACAACTGAAGTACATCTACTCACTTGCCACTCACTGATAAGGCTTTGATATGCATCTACACGCAACTGGTTTATTACTGTCTCTGTGCAGTCAAACCTCACTGCTAGTGTTAATCTGTATTTGCAGCCACTTTCCAGTGCCAGTATCACTGCCTCAGCTCCACCTCAGATCATCAGGCATCTGATTCACATAAGGAGTGTGCAACCTGGGTCCCTTGCATGCACATTCACAATAGGGTTCGCACTCTTATGAGAATCTAATGCCACCACTGATCTGACAGGAGGCAGAGCTCAGGTGATAATGCATGTGATAGGGAAACATTGTAAATACAAATGAAACGTTGCTCTCATACCATTCACCTCCTGCTGTGTGAGCCAGTTCCTCACACAGGCCATGGACCAGTACCAGTCCACTGCCTGGGGTCTGGAGTCCCCTGGATTAGAGGAGATGAAACTAAATTTATGATTGCTGTAAAGCATTTTTAATCCTCTAAATATAAAGTGGACAGTAGCTGGATTTTATGCCTGTTGGTGAATCAAGATTTTAAAAAATAATGTGAAAAGCAGAAGACTTTTTCTTGCAGAAATTACAGATTGGAGAGATAAGACAAATAAAATACATATATATTTTTGGAAATCACAGATTTTGAAAATGTGGAGCATTTTATTTTTCTGTCCCCTGAAAACTGAGGATGCTAGCATATCTATAAATAATGGCTCAGGGTACACATATAAGGTTGGAGAAGGCTCCCCCAAAGTTCATGTCCTTTCCAAGACCTCAGAATGTGAACTTATTTGAAAACTGGGTTGTTGCGAATGTAAATAGCTAAGCTGGGGTCATCCTGGAGGGAGATGAACCTGTAACCTAACATGGTTAGTGGCCTTCTAAAGAGAGACAGGACATAGAAGGGTGATGGCCACGTGAGGTGGAGACTGGGGTCATGCTGCCACAGACCCAGGAATATCCAGGGCTACAGAAGCTGTAAGCCTCAAGGGAGGATTCTCCCCTATAGAATTTGGAGGGAACACTGCCCTGCCAGACCTTGGTTTCAGACTTCTAACCTCTAAAATGGAAAGAGAATCATTTTTTGTTGTTTTAAGCCAGCAAAACATTGTTCAACAATGTTGTTAGTACACATCTTTTTAATGTATTAAGCCTCATTTTCTAATGTATGGGGAAAAGAGCGGTCTCTCAACTTTCCTAGTCTGTGGTACTTTGTTATGGCAGTCCTAGGAAACAAATACAGTGCCTAATACTAATGTATATATTTTAGACGTCATGGCAAATGTCTACCTATGAGAGGTAAATTAGTTCATTGTGATCTCTCAATAAAGTATGTTATTGCCTGTGAATATGGCAAATCTGTGGACTACAGAGATACACAGAAAACTCTTTGCTAAATAATAAGTAGCGATCACATGGTGTGTGCATAATGATTGCAATTATATGAGAACCGTATATGCCAATAAGACCTTTGCTTTTCAAGTTGGTGGAATATGGAAAAGACTTCGTGTTTTTTTAAATAAAAATAATAAATATTTGATATCCAAACTTTAAAACAATGAGTTGCAAAAATAGTTTGACATAATAGTCACTTCGACTTAAATTGAGATTGGAACCACATTTGGTTCATGCATGTAACTTAATGAACTTTTCTCTTTTGTTGTTGGTTTTAAGCCTGATGGAGTACCATATTTTGTAAAATGAGATGCGTGGCCCTTTAAAGAATTCATGCTTGTGGAAGATACACAGGTTATTTTGACGCTCTAGAATGTTGAACTTCTGCTAACTAAAGATAAAACAGAGCCGGCTCGGTGGCTCAGCCTGTAATCCCGCGCCTTTGGGAGGCTGAGGTGAGTGGATTGCCTGAGCCCGCGGGTTCGAGACCCGCCTGGGCAGCGAGACCTCATCTCTACAATAAATCAAAAAATCAGCCGGGTGTGGTAGCGCATGCCTGTAGTTTCAGCTACTTGGAAAGCTGAGGCGGAAGGATCGCCGGAGCCCAGCAGGCGAGGTTGCGGTGGCTGGGAGCAGCCACTGCACTCCAGTCTGGGCAACCGAGCGAGATTCCAACTCAAAAAAATAAATAAATAAAGATAAAACAGAGTAAACAAACAAACAAAAACAACAAAGGAGATAAGGGCAGGCAATTTAGGAACCAGCAGGCATAGAGGCTTGTAGCTCTTTCTACATGCTTTGTAGAATCTGCACTATAATTAATTCTTCAAGCCCACGAAATGAGTGGGATTGGAGGGCTTGACTTCTGGGGAAATATTTGCAGTGAAAGTTAAGAAGTTGGTGAAACAGCTTATTAAACTAGCCCATCCCATATAAATACCATAGGCTGAGTAGCGATGACATCTTGTTGGAAGTGTCCAAGTGAGATTTCAGAGCTGGGGTCAGTTTTCATTATACAACTGGAGTTGGCTCTTTTTCAGGCCAGCTGACCTCTTTGTGCAAGAGTATGGTCCTTGTGGCTTCTCTAAAAATAAATATTTGTTCCTCTCCCTACAAGGACGTTTTTGGAAATCAATTTGCCATTTTGGTGAGGCACAGTGGTGTCAATGAGGGGCAAGTGTGGAAGAATGAAAATACAATCTAACTCCATAAAGAGTCTGCATTACCAACCATACCTGTGTCAAGTGCAGTTACCATTTATTCCTAGAGCAAAACAGGAAGTCATTCTCCAAGGGAACCACTTATTAAGAATCAGTTTATGGGATTACAAGGAGGGGACCCAAAAAAGCCAGAAATTATTTTTTGGAGGGCGGGTCCCATGTAGTACAGGCTTCCCAAACTAAGTAAGTGTTCTAGGTACCCGTTGGTATCAGTGTACCCGCTAGCATTGTTGTGAGAGGCTGTGTTCAACTTCAGTTAATTTTGTGTGTGTGTGTGGAGATTCTCTGAACGCATGTGCCCATTTCATCGTGGGTGATTTATGAGTGCACCGGCCCACACTGTGCTGAGTATTCAGCAGTTTGGGACCAAAACCGACATGACCTCCGTACCACCTATTCACCTGATCTCACCACTATTCACCTGATCTTACCCTGAGCAACTTTTTTTCACTTCTCTGGATGAAAAAAGTCCTCAAAAGAAAATGTTTTGCCAGTGTGGAAGCGGTGAAACAAAAAGCGGTAGAAGCACTAAAAGGCATCAAAATTGACGGGTTCAAAAACTGTTTTGAGAAGAGGAAAAAGTGTCTCGATAGGTGTATTGCATCAAACGGAGAGTACTGTGAAGGTGACTGAAGTTAAAACATGTAAGAACAAATACACAATTTTTTATAAATAAAGTCCAGGTTTTTTTTGGGGGGGGTCCTTTCTTATATTTGTGCCTCCCTTCACCAAACCATCTGTATTTAAAGCAACAAGTGCTTCTGAATTTTCTAAGATTTTTTTTTTTCTGGACAAGTGGAAGTGCGTGGATGTTTGAGAGTCACAGTGCAAATAGTCAAAACATCTATTTAGCAGTTTTCCAAGAAAAATGCCATCCGGGAAGAAGTAATTAAAGCAAAGTGTGCTGTTATTATTGTTGTAAATGTGGCCTTATTTCCTACTGGAGAAGGAATCTGAGTGGCAGTGTTTTGGAATCATTAGTGCAGCCATCTTATGGTTTAATCTTGCTAAAATCTCTCTTAGAGCTTTAGAAAACGAAAGCACAGAAAAAATAAGTAAAGCATTATAAGAGACAAAAATGCTCATATACATTTTTATGTATTCAGTCTCATTTTCTAATGTATAGGGGCAAAAAGTGGTCTCTCAACTTTTCTAATTTGAAGGTCTCAATAGGATACTAATTCGTTGGGTGACTGAGACTCTGTACAATTCTTGGTGGAGTTATTTCTATATATATATTCCAGGAGCCCTTCTGAAACTGTCACAGGGATTTGAGGGAGGCCCATGAATAAGAAGTTTTGAATATAAAGGTTAACAATCCTCTTTCTATAAAGGAGGAATCTAAGCGTCATCAAAGAGATATTTTCTGGGTAGAAATGCAAATTGAAATTAGGGCCCTTGGTGAGAGAATGTACAATTGTATTTTTCGTTTCAATAGCCCTAAAAAGAAATAGTTTCAGGCCCTTTACTTAGTGTTAAGATGATTGTTATATTCTTCTTTTTCTAACTAGGCTAGATGCTTCCAAGAATACAAAGATAAAGAAGAGAAGACTGCCAGCTTTTGCCCAAAAGCCCATGTGTAATGACCTCATTGATGATTTTTTTTCCATTTAAAAATGTTCTTGCTTACGTGGTGTTACCTCCTGCAAATGACACTAGCTGAGACTTTATAAGTGTGTCTTTTTATGAGAGGTGATTTTATTTGATTACCTGTAGAGATTATTTGAAACAGACAATTTCTAGACTTTATATATTCTCCCAGGTCATAGTTAGAGCATGAAAAGTGAGCCATTTCCTGTTAGTATTTTGTAACCTGAGGAATTTTAATTTTTTTTCTTTAGAAAGCAGGGTTTATTGAGAGGAAAAGCTCCCACAGTGGGAGGGGACCAAAAGGGGTTACCCTAAATTTTAATATTTTTAAATTATCAACTTCTGGAAAAGATGATGGTGGAACATATCTAAGCATCATTCATTTCAGATCTGAAAATTCCAAATGAAGCTGATTGAAAGCTAAGAAATATAATTTTTAGGCTCTTTCTGAGGTTTATGGAGCCTGATTGACGACTACCTTGCCGTCCTCCATGGACTCACATCTTCCATGGACTCAAAAAAGGCAAAACATATATTAATACTTCTGACAAAGAAGTATATTTTAAGTTACTGATGGGACTTGGGCCTATCTCAGAGAAGGCTATTCTCCCCTCCAATGTTCAAACAGATATAATGTACCCAGGGAAGGGCATCTGGTCATTTAAGGCAATTAGAATCTTCCTGATCGCTTACTAAATCATTCTTGAACATTAACTACCTCACGTTTTTAACTGGTCTCCAAAGCAAAACATTGTAAGTAATGAATATGGATTGATCAAATGATTCTGTCTCAAAACTCTGCATGTCTTTAGTACTAATGAACACTACAGATAGTCTACAAACGGAATACATCTGAAAATAAACAACGGTCGAATCTCAAGTAACTATTTTAAGGGAATTGTTTGAGGTGAGGGTATGACTAAACTTCTCACATTTATATGATAAACTTCAAGTTCACATTAGTCAGCCCTATCCTGAGTCATATTGATAATGGGAGTGATAAATGCCAATGAACACTTATTACGGGGCATGTGCCAAACAATGGTGTTTTCTGGACATTATTGTCTTTACCACTCCTTCTGGCCTTGAGAAGACGGACTAATATCTTCGGTGGAAGTAGAGAATTGTAGATTTAATTATTTATTTTACTCTACAGCATGTTATCAAAGTAGAGAATTCTGGAAACAAAATTAGACTAAAACTGAAGGAAGTGTATAATGAATGATCATCCCTGGGGCCACTCTTCTAGTCTGTTCTATGATTTGCTGCACAGATGCTTTTGACTGTTCAAGGGTTCTGTGGCAAATTGGAACTTGTGCCAAATACGAAGAAATGTGAGCGAGCAACTTCCAAGCTAATTTTTGTAAACGAGGACACATTTTGCAATGAATAATCACCACATTAAAATAATTTTAATTTGCAGTCTTTCCTCTCATCCCACCCTCTTCATCGATAATGTGCTGTTTAATTTTTTAGACTAGGATGGTAATTTCACTAGTTAGATAATTTAACTTAATGCTGCCAGGGGCCTTATTTCTACTTGACTCAATATAACAAGTGACAATCAAAGGAGTTTCTGTTGGAGTGACTACCATATATGATTAATTCACTGTGCCAGGCACTCTCCTAACTACAAGTATTGTCTCATTTAAAATTCACAGCAACTCCATTGGGTGGATGCTATGAATATTGGCGTTTTGTAGATAAGGAAATGGAGTCTCAAAGAACTTGAATAACCAGCTCAAGTTCAGTAAAATGTGGTGATCCACTACATGAAATCAATTCTGATTAACTTCCGAGTCTGAGCCCTAATTCTGTGTGGTATCAGGTCTTTGAAAACAATATATGGAGCTCCTGATGCCACTTGCTCATGGCGTCTTGTTCTTTCTTTCATGGTCTGGATAGCTTCTCTCATGTCTCTGATGAGATCAGTACTAACGTAGTTAGAGTTCTCACTTCCTTCCAGAATCTCTGTTTCTTCCAGTTTGCTTTTTTTCTGGCTATTTGTCTCTAGTTTTCATGTTTCAGCAGAGGATTTTAACACTAGGTATAATCAGAATCACCTAAAGAATTTTAAAAAAATACTGATGCTTAGGTCTACCACAGACAATCAAATCCAAACCTGCTATTTGGGTATATTTCTTCCAGGCTTGCCAGTTGATTCTCATACTCAGATTGGGGCAACCCTTGGATGGGATTTGAGCAGAAGATTAGAAAGCTCATTGGGAAATCAGGCCCAGTCGGTTTAACTGGTGAATTCTACTGAACATTTAAAAAAGAGATAATTGCACTAAATTTTTCAGAAGGTAACAGATGATAGTCCTATTTAACTCATTTAATGAGGTCGATATCATTCTGATACCCAAACCAGACAGAAGCATTAAAAATACACACTTATATAAATGCATATGTGCCTACAAACCTACATATCAGTATCCCTTATGAACACAGATCCAAAGATTCTTAATTAATTGCTAACAAATAAGTTCAAGAAATGCAAAGTTGACTTAACCTTTGAAAAATCAACCAATGTAATTCACTGTATTAGCAGAATAAAGGAGAAAAAAGATCATTTTAAGAGATATAGAAAAATGTATGAAAATATTCAGTATCCCTTTATAATAAAAATTTAATCAAATTAGAAACAAAGGAAATTTCCAGTACCTAGGAAGTTTTTCTTGTGCCCCTTCTTGGTCAATACTCGTCCTCCCAAGAAAAACCCACAGCTTACATCATATCTGACATTGAAAGATTGTTTATTCTCTGAGATCAGGAACAAAGCAAAGATACTGACTCTTGCTGCTTGTGGTCAAAATTGAACTGGAGAACCTAGCCTTTGCAATTAGGCAAGAAAGGGAATAAACTCATAAAGCTTGGAAAGGAAGTAAAGCTACCTCTATTCCCAGATGACGTGACTGATAATGTAGAATATTCTAAGAAATCTGTATACAACTGCTATCCACAATTGTTAAGCTAATTTAGGAAAGCCACAGCATAGAAAGTCAATGTGCAAAAACTAGTTGCTTTTTTATAGACTAAAAGCTAATTATAAAAGCTCTTGACACAAAAAAATGGGGCCAATTGATGTTTAATTCCAGTATAGGATACTCTTCTACTTGGTTGTGTGTTGGGACAACCCAAAGTCAATATTCCATATCTTTCCACTTGGGCTGGTTAGACTCTTCTGAGAAGACTTATTTGATCTTCTGCCTGCAGGGCAAAGGCCAGGCTTTACTTGTTCTAAAGATTGGGCATTTCAGCATTCAGTAAGCATATGTTCACTCAGTGTTCATTTTTTTGGTTCAAAATTATAATCACCAACTTTTTAATGTCTAGCATTCCCAGTAAAAAGAATTTCCATTTATCCTTTCCAGAGAAGAAGCCTATGGGCTTTTCCTTGAGTGAAGGAAGAGCTTCCACTCAGTTGCAGGGAGCAGTAAAGACAATAACTGCTCTTAAAATGCTTTTCTTCAATCATTTCCAAGTCCCTGTTTCATTTAATTCCAAAAGTGCCTATTGCTGCCAGTCTCAGAGTCCTTGAGAATTCTAGAGCATGGATCAAGTTGGCTCTCAGTGTTTCTTGCTGCTAACACAGGATTCAGGCATGTTAAATTCATGATTTCTCATTCACCTGCTTTCTAGCTTACATTTTCATTGCTATTCTGTCTTCTGTGTGGTTTTTTTTTTCAGCTTTACATCTCTTTAAAAACAATCCCTTTGCCATCTTTTCCATAAAATACCAAATGGATATTTCACATGAAATTGAAATGTCAAGATCACTGGCTGATTTAAAGTAATGGTCTATTTTATAAAAAATCAAGTTATAAGTGACTTTATAGTAACACATTATGCTTATATAAGGGAAGAATACTTGAGCATCTTCCTTGTAGAATTTGGAGTAACAGTGTTTTAGATGGAAAATTCCATTTTGGACTATATAGTTTTATTATCTCTATTTTTAAAAACTCCACTTAAGAAAACAGCATTAACTGATTTGCTCAATATTAGTGAGGTATTTTTCACTTCATTCTGTCTGTGCACGAATACTTGACATTTTCATGGTAGTTTGAAAGCATTTTAGTGTAATTGTAGCCATGGCCGCGAGGAAGTAAAAAATTAAATTTTATATGCAGTGTTAATTAATTCAACAAACCTTAATTAAGTACTTACCATGAGGCAGGCACTGTTCTTGCTGCTGGGATTAGAGATGTAAACAAAATAGACCCAAATCCCTTCCCTCTGAGGACTAGTCAGTTCCGGTCTTAAAACGAGCATGAAGGACACCAGAAAAGCTCCCTCAGTGAATTCTGTGGAGTAGAGTACCTGTGTTTATATCTATGAGCATTTCTCATGGTATTGCCATCTGTGTTCTTGATTTCTGTAGCAGACATGATTAGCAAATTGGATTCTGATTTAGCTGGTTTGTTTTGATGCATAGCTATTGTTTATTCATCATAGCATCTCTTTCTAAAGATGATTTGAGACAGATTTTCAAGATATAGCCAATGTGGTGAGACAAGTCAAAGTGAGTCTGAGAACTGAACCCGAGTGAGCATATGATCAGGAAAACAGAATAAAGCTAAGAGTGGTCACAATGTAAAAAATGCATGTAGTGAAGTCTTATTCCTTGCCAAGTACAGTGACACATTTTTTCTCCCTTTTTTTTTTACAGTCATTTAAAAGATTAAAAGCATGATCAATTTCCATAAATTAAAAAGAAACCCAGTGACTTAGTGATATAAAAATATAGAAAGTTCTCCTGTGTCTCCTCATGAGGAGATCATTGTTGGGAAATGTAGCAAAAAGCATTAAAAAAAAACCAAAACAGCCGTGAGCTCCATTCGATTATTTCTTTTACATCGTTTCTGTAGTTCAATCATATTAACACAAAGCACAATTTAGTAAGAATTATTATACCAGATATCTCAAGAAAACTTTAGAAAATCCCAAATATGTTTACTTGAAAATTTTTGCAATTTCCATGAAGTTATAATACATTTACTAATATTTCAATTTTACAAAGTACTTTCATATGCATTTTCTTCTAGGCAATTTTCAGACTGATAGCATTATAAGTTTCATTTTAACACTACAAGAATCATACATGTCCAATACTCACCCAAAATCTGCCATCCAGGAAATGGAAAAAACAATATTAGAATAAAGGTTTTTCGTCTCTAAATCTTGTCTTCTTAATAGCATATCAGTCTATTATTTTGCTACATTTAGATGACTAAGAAAGTACTAACATGCACAGTTTTTAAAAAAATAACTTTTTAATTGAGTTGCAATGCACAAAATATAATATCAGTGCACATCAAAAAGTGCACTGATACTAAGTGCATAGATGGATACAATTTTCATACGTAAATAAAACAACCATCCAAATCAAAATATAGAATATTTCCAGTACCCTATATGTTTCCCTTGAGCTCCTCCTTGATCAATACTCATCCTCCCAGAATAATCAATATTCTGGTTTATAATATTATTGATGAGTTTTATAAGTATTTTTTAACAGCATGCTAGTGGAATAATACTGTACGTATTCTTCTATGTTCTGGCTTTCTTTGCTCATTATAATGTCTGTGAGATTCATTTGTGATGTTGTATGTATCAATCACTGGTTCTTTTTTTAAAAACTGCTTTATTGACATCTATTTCACATACCATAAAATTCACACATTTAAAGTATGCAATTCAGCAATTTCTAGTATATTCAAAGAGTTGTGAAATTATCCCCCAAATCTAATTTTAAGACTTTTTAAACCCCACAACTAACTTCATACAAATTAGCAGTCATTTCCCACTCCAGCCTGCAACCCTCTCCACCCCCGTTTCCCCCCCCATTCCACCCCTGCCCTGTCCCCACCCAGTCAACAAACCAGGCTTCACCCCAGCAGCCACTATTCTACTTTCTGTCTCTCTAGATTTGCCTATTCTGGACATTCCACATAAATGGAATTATGCAATATATGATTCCTTGTGACTGACTTCTTTCAATTAGCATACTGCTTTCAGGATCCTTCCGTATAGCAGTGTGTATCAGTATTTCATTCTTTTTTATTGCTACACAATATTTCATTTTATGAACATACCAAATTTTGTTTATGTGTTTATCAGTTGATGGACATTTAGGTGGTTTTCACTGCTTTGTTATTGTAAATAATGTTGCACATGTTTTTGTGTAGAAGTATGTTCTTATTGTTCTAGGGGATATACCTAGGAGTACAATTGCTAGGTTATTATCTTAAAATGTTTAGCATTTTGAAGAACTGCCTAATTGTTTTCTACAGTGGTTTCATCTTTGTACATTCCCACTAGTGACATACAAAGGTTTAAACTTCACATCCTCATCAATACTAACTGTTATCCACGTTTTCTGATTATAGCCATCCTGAGCTATAAGGTGATAGCTCATTGTGGTTTTGATTTATATTTACATAATGTATAACAATTTTGAGCATTTTTCAGTGTGTTTATAGCCATTTGTATCTCTTCTCTGGAGAAATGTCTATTTAAGCTATTTACCCATTTTAAAAATGGAGTTATTTGTCTCTTAATAATGTAGTTGTTTCTGTATGTAGTCTGGATACAAGTCTCCTTTGAGTTATTTGATCTGCAAATATCTTCTCCTATTCTGTGGTTGTCTCTTCACTTTCTTGATAGTGTTTTTGATGCATTAAAATTTATTTGCCCAGTTTGTCTATTTTTTCCTTTGTTGTTATGCTTTTGGTGTTGTAGCTAAGAAATTGTTGTTTAACACAAAATCACAAAGATTTACTCTGATATCTTCTAGGAGTTTTACAGTTTTAGCTATTACATTTAGCCACGTGATCTGTTTTGAGTATAAGGTATGAACTAGAGTTCCAAATTTTCTTTTGCATGTAGATATAAAAGTTTACACTGATGATTGGAAAGATCATTTTCCCATTGAATTGTCTTGGCACCCTCATTAAAAGTCAATTTGCCATAAATGTGAAAGTTTCTCTCTGGACTCTCATTTCTGTTTCATTGATATTCACAACTTTTTTTTTCTAAAGCCAGTACCACAAAGGCTTGATTACTATAGCTTTGTAGTAGGCTTTGGAATCAGGAAGTGTGAGTCCTTCAGCTTTGTTCTTTTTTCGAGATTGTTTTAGCTATTCTGGGTTCCTCATGTTTCCAAATAAATGATGCGATCAGATTGTCTATGCTTTCTAAAAGGCAGATGGGATTCTGATAGGATTAGCATTGAATCTGTAGATCAATTTTGAGAGTATTTACATCTTAGCAAGGTTAGGCCTTCTAATCTGTGAACATCGGATGTCTTTCCATTTATTTGGATCTTGTTCCATTTATTTCAAAAATGCTTTATCGTTTTCACTATATGTGCCTTGCATTTTTTGTTGTTGCTAAATTTATTTCTTGGTATTTTGTTTTATTCTTTTTGTTGTCATTACAAATGGAATGGTTTTCTTAATTTCATTCTTTGGATTGTTCGTTGCTATTTTTCAAAAGTACTATTGATTTTTTTAAACATTTGTCTTGTGTCTAGCCACATAACTAAGCTTGTTTATAATTCATTCCTTTTATTTTAGTATAATATTCCATTGTTATCTTTTCTCCTATTAAGGGACATAATGCTGATATGAATGACTTTGAAGATGCTTTTTGGTGGACATAGACACTCATTTATCATGGAAATATATACCTTTAAGTGAAATTTCTGCATCATACCATAGGTATATGCTTAGTGTTAGTAAACACTGCAAGTCTGTTTAGATGATTTCCTTTTGCTTCTGTACTTGTCTATATCAACAGTTTGAATTAATTCACAATGACTTACATTTATTTTTATTATTGATTGATTGGCATTTACCAAAATTAAGGAAATGGAAAGACTTGATTAATGTGGTGACATTGACAGAAAGCAAAAGGAAGACTCAGAATAAAGGGAAGAGAATGTGTAGATCAAAAAATCATCTTTGATAGATTTTGTTCTTCTCACGTAAACCGTAAAAAATAAACATTGCAGACTTCCCCCCACCCCAGGGTGAGAAAGACTGATTGAGAGTCATGGATAGATACAGTAAAACAGAAATAACATACCAGCTTCTATCTGCCTCATTTTAGAGGCCAGTCCGTTCCTCTGCTTTATAGCTAGGTCTCATAGGAATTTTAGTCTTAACATGCTGCATGAAAAGTAGCTAAAAGACAAAATAATTTAACATACATGTAAGTAAATATGTTTAAAGAGCTAACTTAAGTACTATTTTTTCCCACATTGTATTTCCTGTCTGATAAAAGGAATCAGAAAGATGTAAAACAAATTAATTCCTTCATTAACCAAAGAATGGTGAGGAGGTTAACTTTTTCTTGCTTGAACTAAATCCTAGCCTCTTTGGGGGAACCTTGAATAGGTTGTCCAAACTCTTTTACATGGGAACATAAAGAAAAAAATCATGAAAATGTATTTAAACTTTAATTTAACTAAAAATAGGTAAAACTATACATTTCAACATTGGCAGGATTTCGGCTCTTAATGAGAAATGAAAAGGAAGCCAAATTTGAAGAAAAATTGTTAAGCATATTTAAAGTTTGAGTAGTTTATTTTGTGGGCACTTTATAGAACATTTTGATTTAGTATTTTTGGATACAGATGATGGATTATAAAGTTCTTTCTTTTAAAATTCAACATAGTTAACACTGTAAAAGTTTTAAAAGTTTTCTGAGTTTAAGGCCATTATTTTGATTAACATCATATATATTCCTGTTTTCTTGCTATATTTTTCTACACTCTTTCCCTTAACATTTTCTTTGATTATTTTACTATATGTGTTTATGACTTTTTCAATATGTTAACTCCACAGTTTTGTCACTGTCCTCATTTTCCAACAAATTCTCTGGGCTCTTCACTGTGTCTGAAACTGGTGAAGATTTCTAGCTTTGAAATTCTGGTTTTGGGCCACTCATCTCTCTTATTGTTACTCTTACAGAACCGGTTCTCCTCTCTCATTTAAAAAAACCTTTCCTCTCTTAGCTCCCACTCCTTTATTGTCTACCAGAGCCCTGCTACTTGTTTGGGAAATCATTATAATTAATGTTCTTGATAGCATCATGGAAATAATCTCTCCTTTGACTTTCTAGTTCGTGGCTTTGCTAATTCCCAACTTTTGGTGAACACCAAAATCCGCCACCTCTGAAAACTGAATTTTCCTGGAAAAGGTCACATAATAATTACGATTGGCTGAGTATACCAGGAGGAAGTCATAAGACCTTTCTGATTGATTTCTTCTGTACACAGAGCCTCAGTGTTCCCACACAACCATGACTCATTTGACCCTTGGCTCACTTCCCTCTTAATCTCCAGCAGGGGCTCTTCCAATTTTAGCACCTAATTCCTACCTGGGTCCCCTTTGTAACTTTTCAAAATAAGGAGATTCATCCACTTGCATTCTCTCTTTCCTAAAATTTTCACATATGCTCCCATTCTTTCCCTTCTCAGATGAGTTCACACATAAGTACTTTTGATCTGATCTGCATGTTTTGAAACCTGCTCCATTTACCTTTCTTCCATGGTTAATTTCTTGAACTCACTTATTCCTTTCTCTAAGGAACCATGTTTTTCTCTATGGGAGGCGGCTTTTACTCTCAAAGGATATTGGCAGTGTCTAGAAATATTTTTGGTTGCCACAATTAGTGAAAAGTGATGCTACTGTCATCTATTAGTTAGGGGCCAGGGATGTTTTTCAATATCTGACAGTGCATAGGGCAGACCCCCATAACAAAGAATTATCCAGCCTCAAATGTCGATAGTTTCATGGTGAAAGAACCCTGCTCTGAATCCTAAACGGGCCCCCGTTTTTTCCTCCAAGAAACTTAAATAACGTTTACCTCTTTGAGTTTTTCCCTTATTTCCCACTTTTTCACTAGCAAACTTCTAGAGTGGAAATCACTCTTTGCTGGCTTCAAATCCTTACTTTCCACTCATATCACTGAAAACCACATGATGATAAAAACTGCTACCCACCAGAAATTACTAAGGCCTTTAACAGACTCAACTTTTTCTCCTGAGCTCCTCACAATGACCTTGGGAGTGAAGAAAGCAGATGGGAACCCTTCTCTCATTCCAACTTGTGAATGGAGTCTTAGCAACAGAAGCCTATGACCTTGACCTTACATACTTATTTAAACGTTTGCCTTGTTAAGATGGATTAAAAAAAAAAAAATCCCTGCTTGTGCGACAGAGTGAGACTCCGACTCAAAAAACAAACAAACAAAAAAAAAGAAAAAAATTATTCTTGCTGATTTTTGTGCTGAGAAAGCTTCACCGATAGCTTTCTGAAACTGATATTCTTAAAGATATATTTAAAATCCAATTGTGAAAAATAGTTTTCTAAAAGTGTTTGCCAGCAACAATATAATCAATTTAAAAATAATTAGGCTGCTTCTAGAGATGGGGCCAAATTTATAGGGTTCTGTTTTGGGAGTGGTTTCTCACACTGAGGGCACTGTGCTTCTTGAAAACCTCAACAGATGCATCACTGGTCACAAAGACACCTTGCCCCAGACATTTGCTTCCCAGTTTTCTCAGTATTTAATAAGATATTTTGAACATATGAAACCCAACAAATTTCTGATAAAAAGGAAAATTACTGAAAATTCTTCCTCTGCCTTGTTAATAGCATAGCCAGTTAGAGAACTTGCTTAGAATACTCTGTACTCAGAATTGCATTCTTATTTTCCTTCTTGGAGGAAGAATGATGAAACAGAAAAAAACTCCAGAAAAAGCCCTTTGTCCTAATGATCAAGAGTAGCTTGCAAGGTTGGATTATTCTTTTTATAGGTTTTTTTTTTTTTTTAATGTTCAGCTTTATCCAGAAACCACTCTCATACAAATCAGTTTCTGCAATGAAAATAAAACTTGTGGTGAAGGGACTGAGTTTATACCTTTTAAAACATTCAGTGAAGACTGCTACATTAGTTCTTTCATAATGAGTCATCAATTTATTTGTTTGCACTGAAAAGGGCCCTTGAGATCATTCTCTTAAGGAAACAAAGAGACTCCCCAGAGATTCAGAGACCCTTTCTGTAGGTTTTATGACCCCAGACTGGAAGATCTTGAATTCTCAACAAGAAGAAACAGTGAAATTTTTACCAAAAGTAACCTGAACATAAACAGCCTTACTGGATTACATTCCCTTTTTCCTAAACTTGCAGTCGATGTAACCGTATCTTATTTATGAAAAATGACACATGTCATTAGTATTGATAGATTTGGGTAATTTTCCTACATATAGAAATGATTTAATCCACAACCTCATCTTCTGGAAAATTGGCACATAGCTCTTTGTACTCTTTTCAAGGAATTTGTTCAGAAATTGAGACTATCCATAATAAATAAGGACATCTATTATGAATGTCTTTAAGCCACATACTGTAGCTATCCAAAGAAGGAATGGTAAAATTTATAGATGACAATTTCAGTGCTCTCTAAATTATTCATTTTTAAAAATTCAAAATCAAGATAAAAAAAGAGGAAAATAGCTAAAGAAATTCAACAGAATTCTTGTTTGACAGTAATTGGAAACCAGTGATTGGAAGCAGTTGGTGCAATATGTTCTACAAAGGGCTTTTTATATTGTATTTTATTTTTTTGGTTGCTTTCAAATGCACCCTTTCAATGCTGCTTAAGGAAACACAAGTGTCAAAATGTTGCAGAAATACCTTCCCCTAACTGGAAGAAAAAGTTTTGAAAAGAAAGCCGCATTTTTAACGGACTAAATTATATCTTACTCAAATTTAAAGAAAGGCTACTTTCATAGTTAATATAAGGTCTGAATTAATTTTTCTTCTGACAATAAAAAAATAACTCCAAATGAAATTTGTGAGCATGCTTTAAGGATTTTCTGGTTTGCTTCGTTGTACGTATTAGTGAACATTTCCTATTTGGAGTTTATAAGTCAGAAATCTGGTAGAAAACAAATGGCATCCCCAACACATTTAACTGAAGAGTTTAATGAAGCGACTATTTATTGACTTGTGAGCAGAGTTAAGGGAAACGGAAAGGAGTGGGGAACATCAAGGTGCTAGCAACAGCTGGATGCCTACCCTGTTCCCAGGCTGGAAGAGCCCATCAGAGGAAGCTGCTAGCAGAATCTGGAGGCAAGAGCCCTGGAAGCCAGTCGACCCAACAGGAACCACAGTCTAGGCTGAGTTCAAGTCCAGGCCTAGGTGTCAAACACGCGGTCTACCACACGCTTCCCTGCTCTGTACAGGCAGGGGTTGACCACTGTGAACCATGCTTCCCAGGCTTCAAGATGGCCTCCCACATGGTTGGGTGAGTTGAAAACACTGGTGGGAGTTTGGAAGGCCGGAGGGAGAGGGGAGCCCCGTGTGACCCCTCTCTCTCTCTCTTGTCTCTTTCACGTTGCCAGCTCCTGATGGACAGGGACACTGAGTTCCAGCTATTGCCCAGGGACCCTGACCCCAGGCTACTTTGTACCCCCTTTTCCCACTGAGAAGCGAGAATGGGTTCTTTCTGCTGCCAATCTCTGGTCAGGCTCACTGTCCCACCTTGCTTCTTAGCTACCCTGTCGCCTTGAAACCAATTCACAGCTTACATCCTTCCATTTGGAAAACTTAAAACGGTTTCTATTTCCCTGTTTTAACCTAATAGATTGTTTTTTTCTTATTTTAGTATGTTTTTTCTCTTATTTTTTATTTTAAAAATGTGGGGCTCAAATCAAGGTTAGATGCATACATGGTCATCATACAGGTAAAGTGTGCGTTCTCTGATGTTATGTGTCCCTCCTCCCCTGGCAGCGTCCCACTACTACTGCCAATCCCTTTCTGGTTTTTTTTTGTTTTTTGTTTTTTTTTGAGTTGGAGTCTCACTCTGTCGCCCAGATTGGAGTGCAGTGGCCGCTCCCGGCCACCGCAGCCTCGACCTTCTGGGCTCCGGCGATCCTTCCGCCTCAGCCTTCCAAGTAGCTGGAACTACAGGCGCACACTACCTCGCCCGGCTGATTTTTTGATTTATAGTAGAGATGAGGTCTCCTGCCCAGGCGGGTCTCGAACCTGCGGGCTCAGGCAATCCCCTCACCTCAGCCTCCCAGCCAATCCCTTTCTTATAGTATTATGATAAATGTTCAAGGTCTGCTTGTGAATGAATACATGTGGTACTCAGGTCTTTGTTTCTGCGACAAATCACGGAGTAGTATAGACTCTAATTCCATCCCAGGTTGCTGCTCCTGATAGAAGTTTTAAATTTTTAATGGCTACTTTGAGTAGCATTTTATTTTTTCTTAAATTATCTATAATACCCATCTCATCTATTTGGTTATTGCTGGCATAGATTTTTGTATCTGCCAACGTAGATGTGTTCTGTTTAATTTAAATGTTTTATTACTTTAAATATTTGTTGATGTTTTGTGTTTTCAATGTAGGTAATGATATCTGGAAAAAACGCTTGCGCCTCTGTTTCTTTTGCTTTGCACATACCATTGGAAAAGATCTTAAGTACTAAGTTCAGTGGCAGTGACCATCACAGCAGCTCCTCTTTGATCATGATCTTAATTGAAATGGGTCTATGCTTTTTCCATTTTGGTATACTGTTTGTTGCAGGTTTTAGATGTATAGAGATTTGCAAATTTTGGAAGTTTCTCTCTATTTTTGTTTCTCCATGACTTTTACAAAAAATTAGTGGTGAACTTTTATTATTACTTTCTCAGCATATGTTGAAATAATCAAACATTTTTCCTCTTTTAATTCCTTTATATGGTATGTTCCATGGATAGATTCCCTGATATCGAAACTTTCTTGAATTATTGGAATAAATCCTACTTATTCACTATATTTATTCTTTTATAACATTTTCAACTGCATTAACTAGAAGGTTTTTGTTCAATCAATCAATTCATCTATCTACCTCTATCCATTTATCATCTAAGTAAATTTGAATTGGTTCCATGGTCATAAGTAAAAAACAGTAGTCAATGATCTTTTGTCTGCATTCTATCTTACTAAGGTTTTCAAATTCTAACTTTTGATTTTGTTACTCTTTTCCATTATTTCTGTGCATTCTATTTTTAAAATTATTTCACTTATCTTTGCTATTGTCTTCCTTCTAGTTTTATTTGGATTTGCTCTACTATTATTTAATAGCCTCCTTTATTTTCATTTTTCTTCAATGTTTTTTATGTTCAGTTGTATGCTTTCACAGCTTTGCATTCTGCTGAATAGTATTTTACCTGTGGCCTAAAATTTTTGATGAAATATTTTCACAGTTTTTTATCTCTTAGTTTCCCCTATGACTTTAAAAAAAAAATCTTGGTGATAGAATTATTTAGTAATAAGTTATTTAGTACCTATGCATATACAGTCTTTAAATTTATTATTTTGTTGTTGATTTCCTTAGTGTTCAGATATTTTTTTAAAAATTAAAAATTTTCATTGTAAAACTCATAACTAATTTTGTGAATACTCTTCATGCAAAGAAATATGGCTTTGTTGGGTGTCAACTTCCATGTAGAGCTCTATTTTAGTTTTGATTTTTTTTCTATTTTTACTATGCTTAATTTATTTGGCTCTGAGAGAGAGGTGTTGAAATCATCAATTCCAATTGTTGATGTATCTATTTCACTTTATTTCTCTCAATTGTTGCCTTATAGTCTTTGCCTCTCTATTCTTAGGTGCATATATTCACAATCCTTATATCTTTTGATATGTTTTTCTTTTTTTCTGGCACACATTGATGCTCTGTATCCTTTATGCCTTGAATTCTATTTTGTCTGATTTTAACATTGCTACTCAGGTTACATATGATTCATTTTCTAGTTTATTAATCTTGATTTCATAAGGGAACTGTCTTATGATTATTCTAAATGTTTTGAAAGTTTGCCTTTTACACATCCTTCCTTCTGGAATTAATTTTTATGTATGGTGTGAGATAGGGATTCAATTTCATATTTTCTCCACAGAGTCAACCATCTGTATTTCCCCACTGGGCTGCAATGTCAGCTCTTTTATATAACTATTTTATATAATCTGTGTGGTACTAGTTCTGTGCCTCCGACTCTAATCTACTTGTCTATCTTTGCACAAAATACACTGGTCCTATTTACTAGTTTCAAAACACTTTTCTGTCAAATCCTGCCAAGTATTCTTTGTGACTCTCTGGGTCCTTTGCTCGGCCTTATAAGTTTCAGAAAGAGCTTGTTAAACTATAGAAAAGTTTGTTCTTCTTTCACTTGGAATGCCTTGAGCTAATATCTTGGCAATACTATGCCTTTTATTAATGAGCATGTACATTATTTTTATTTATTGTGACCCTCTTTAGTGTTATTCATTAAATTATAAAATTTTGTTGTTTTTTAGAGAGACAGGGTCTTACTGTGTTGCCCAGGCTGGAGTGCAGTGGCTATTTATAGACATGATCATAGTGTACTACAGTCTCGAACTCCTACGCTCAAGCAATTCTCCTGCCTCAGCCTCCTGAGTAGCTGGTACTAAGGGAATGCACCACCGCATGGCACCACCAGATCCTTCATTGCACTTTTATAATTCTTAACACAGTAGGAATTCACCTAGAGCATTGATATAGGGTCTATCCCTGCCATCCCTGCCCGGTTCTCTGTAGGGCTAACGTGATAAACACGCAATAATTTACCACCTCCTCCACATTTAAAGTGTTGCCAAGCTCCTACAGCCCTCTGTCTCTGGAGAGTAGAAACAAAGGGCATCGCCTTCAGGCTAGCACAACTTTCCTCCATGCTGAAGTCCCCCCTACCCCCATCTTACATGTTCTAGCAGTTATCGTTTCAATATGATTGTAAAGATGCTGGGCATCCCTTTGGAAACCCAGGCAAGCAGGCGTATGCAGGAAGATATCACTCATTTTGCTTATTGTCCCAGCTCGGAGGGGAAAAAAATGGAAAGAAAGAATGATGTTTTCCATTCTTTTAGTCAGGAAGGGATGTGGTACCTCACAACATCAGTGGGGCTTCTGGATTTTTTCCAACTAGTCCCACCAGCCTTGTAGTTAGACACTCATTCCAAGTGTTGGTCTTAGATAAGTTGTATTAATTTTCAGCATTGCTATAAGCTTTTCTGGACCTCTGGAACTTCAAAGATATTTGAGTTGGAAAGCAAAGAGCCGACCTCTACGTCCTTTCAAATGAAAGCGCCCAACTTTACAAGTTTTCACATTAAATAAATTTATGTCTTTTACATACACACACACACTAAATACTGTGTTGAAATTGGAATTTTTATGAGTGTTTAAATAAGATCCATATTTTCAGTCATGACTATTTGCCCCTTTTTATGGGCATGTCATCAATACTGTGAAAATCCTAGAGGAGAAATAAATGAGAAGCATGCCAGAATCACATATGATGTTGAAATGGTCTGAATGTTCTTCAAGATTTTATTATTTCTTTTTCTCATATTTATCCCGAGAGTATAATCTTTCAGTTAAATGCTTTCCTAAGGGCCAACTATTTTGTTTTCAATCAATAGCAATTCTCTGTAATTAATTATATATGATATATGACGATCTAATGCTAAATTAGTATTTCCATAGTTTTCCAGTGTTGATAATAAACAATTCATACAAGTATGTTCTATCTTTTGTATTCTGAAGATTGAGATGGAATTCTAAACCAAAAAAAAAAAATACCTTCTTATGGGCCAAAGTTTGTCTTTATAGATTCTTTCAGCCAGGGTTTGCCTTGTCATAATCACTTATAATATAATGTTTTAAGAACATAGACTTAGGAGCTAGTAAATAAGTAAATATTTAAAACTTTCTAAGCCTTAGCTTTCCCATATAGAAAATATAAATTATAATAATACCTGCCTAATAGGCTTCATGTGACATTTATAAGATTATATAGCATAATGCTCACCATAAATGAACATTCCTTAAAAGTTGGCTATTGCAAAGTGTTATTGTCCTCATGAGTTATACCCAATACCAAATGAAATTTTCCTCTGACTGTATGTCTTCTAGAATTGTATTTTTCAAATCAAGTGGAACTATGTACTATAATAATAAGCTGTTTATACAGAGTCCCATAAATGAAAAAAGCTAAACCTAACTCATTTTGTTGGGAGATTCTTAGAGGGGACTTAGAAAATCACGAAATATGCCTGCATCTGAAATCTTAGATAATGATGGACAGATCAGAATGTGAGCGTTATCTGTCTTATATTGAGAATGGATGTCCATACAGCTTTTGGAAGCATGGGGACTAACAATAGCCATGTATTAACATTTTTTCCATCCTAAACCAATTTAGTCCAGCAGGATAGTGGACTTTAGACTCTACTTTATGAAATAAAGTTGGAATTTGGTCCTTCCAGAAATTTCAAACATCTAGTGTCCACTGGGTATGGTAGCTCACACTGGAATCCCAGCAACTCAGGAGGCTAAGGTGGGAGGATTGCTTGAGCCCATGAGTTTGAGGCTTTGCAGTAATCTATGATGCACTGCACTCCAGCCTGGGGAACAGAGTGAAACCCTATCTCTGAAAATAAAAAATTTAAAATAAAAAAAGTATCTAATGTTCATCTCCAACATCTAGCTTCTATCTCAAATACAAAATGAGTCATTCCAACAAAGATGTCTGCTCTCCATATGTTAATACAGTAACATATGATTTTTTTTTTCTTCTGGATGGGTCTCCTGAAACAGAGAAGCAGTGGCTAATGACCCAGGGAGACCACTGGTGGCAAAAGCTCCTCTCCTCTACTGCCCTAAACAACTCCAATATCTGACTCCAAGCAGGCACACTCCATCTGTGTGTGACCGCACCTAGCCCCTTTCAATAGAAGTTGGTCTAATGATTGGGTTGACCCAATGATGCCTATAATTATGTCTCATGGGGATCTTGCCTCTACCCTAAATGGTTCATTAAATGATTCCTATCAAACACACCATTATTCTAATTCGCTGTTGCTGCAAAATGAACTACCTCAAAGCGTAGTGGCTTAAAATAACAATACTTTTTTGTTCATGATTATGTGGGTTGGGAATTTAGGCAAGATTTGGCAGGGTGATTTTTGATTAGAGTCACTTGGTATGCGGCTGGTAGCTAGTCTGGTCTAGAGGGTTCAAGACATGCTCAGGGTCTTACAGAATGGCTGCAAAAGCCAGACTCCTCAGGGCCTTCTCTTCCTCCATGTTGCTTCAGAGACCTCCATGTGGTTTCTCCAGCAGGATAGTGGACTTTTTAAAATAGTGGGTGGCAGCCGGGCTCAGTGGCTCAGCCTGTAATCCCGCGCCTTTGGGAGGTTGAGGTGAGTGGATTGCCTGAGCCCGTGGATTCGAGACTTGCCTGGGCAACTTGGCGAGACTTCATCTCTACAATAAATCAAAAATTAGCCGGGCATGATAGCGCGCGCCTGTCGTTCCAGCTACTTGGAAGGCTGAGGTGGAAGGATCGCCAGAGCCCAGCAGGCGAGGCTGTGGTGGCTGGGAGCGGTCACTGCACTCCAGTCTGGGTGACAGAGTGAGACTCCAACTCAAAAATAATAAGAGTAATAAAAATAAAATAAAATAGTGCATGGCTTCCACAGAGCAAATGTTCCAGAAAAACAAAGTAGAAGCTATAAGGCTTCTTCTGACCTGGACTCTGAAGCCATGTGGAATCACTTCCACCTCTTGCCACTGGGAAGAAGTAAGTCACATACCCAGCCTAGATTTGAGGAGAGGGTGGATGGAATACATGAGAGTATGAATACTGCGGGCATTTTTCACTGGAGGGTTATCTTCAGAGGCTAGTATCTCTGAGAGGAGTCTAGATGGAAACAAGTCTTTCAACCTGATATAATTCCAGTGATGCTTTTGTAACCCTTATAATGTGGTACCTTGGAAACTGCCTGGTTGGGTCACTCTTTACTCAGGCTCTGTTGATGCCAGTGGCCTATATTAGTTGTTCTGTATGATAGGTCTGCAGTCTTTTTTGGAGGAACTTTGGTTGACCCGAGTTTATTTTCAGCCTGATTATCATGTGTGAATTGATAAAAGACTCTCTCAATGGGCAGTGCTGAGAATCAGATTATCAGCTGCATGCCTAGCCCCATAAAGATCTTACTGGAATACTTAGTTTGTCCCATTTCAGTTCGGTGTGGCTTATCTGATCCATGCTTAATATAGAACATCCTTCCAGTTTTAGAAGCCACTGTATTCACATCTTAAATAATTATTGCACGTGGCCTGCTGATTCTACAGCTTGATGCCATCTATTATTGAAACAGCCTTCTTCCTGTTCTTCCTGCTTCAGTCCTTCTTCCCTGTAGTCTCATCCATTGTAAATCTAGTGATCTGATAAAATCTAATCACGTTCCCATTATTGGGCCTTCCCACATGCTGTCCTCTCTACTTGGGAATATTCTTCCCCGAGATACTCACAGGGCTTGCTCCCTCACTTTGTTTAATTCTTTTTATTTTATTTTATTTTTTGAGTTCGAGTCTCACTCCATCACCCAGGCTGGAGTGCAGTGGCATGCTCATGGTCACCCCAGCGTCAACCTGCTGGGCTCCAGCAATCCTTCCGCCTCAGCCTTCCAAATAGCTGGAACTACAGGCTCATGCTGCCCTGCCTGGCTGATTTTTGATTTATTGTAGAGACGAGGTCTTGCCAAGTTGCCTGAGTTGGTCTCGAACCCATGGGCTCATGCAGTCCACTTGCCTTGGCCTCCCAAAGTGCTGGGATGACAGGTTGAGCCACTAAGCCCAACCTTCATTTAATTCTTTATGCTCCAATATCACTTCCACAAAGTCCTCCACAAAGTTCTTGACCATCTTATATACAAGAGTAGTCATTCCCACACCATAATCCCTTCCTCCTTTTGCTATGCTAATATTTGTCATTTTATGACCAACTATATATTTAATCGGCTGCTTGTTTCTTATCGGCCTCTTTCTACTAGAATGGAAGCTCTGTGAGGGCAGGCTGTTTATGTTATAGCCTAGTTTGAATCATAGTTGGCTTTTAGTAGGTGCTTATTGAATGCTATATTATTTTTGGATCCAATAATATACATTTTGTTTAAAAACCAGGTAATTCCTCACTGATTATAAGTCCACGACTTACATGTGTTTTTTATTCTACTGCTCAACTGTACAGACGAGATAGCATTTGGTGTCTTGGCCCCCTCTTTCAAGGTTGAATATATTATAATCTATATTTAACTATTGTGGCATAATCAGAGAGGCTGCAGAAGCCCTTCTCTGCGGTCCTGTAGAACAATTAAAAGCCTCTTTGAACTTCACTAAGATAAAAAATACATGGAAGAGGAATCTTGAGTCATCATCTTTAAATGACACATATTTTCATATTCATGCATTACTCTCACTCCTAATTTATTCTGTTAGGCAATGAGGCAGCAAATGTTGGTTTATTTTAATTAAAAAGCTACTCAAATTAAACCCACATCATTTAAAGTTACATCAAACGGACCACCATACATCATGCAGCAATTACAACTATACAAATATAATGGAGAACAAGACAGAATTTATTTTAAAATTGATGATACCTCAATTGATCAGCTGAGACACAAAACACCACTTACTTGTTATCTATAAATCCAGAGAATGCCTCGATATGCCATGAGGCCTGTGCAAATGGATTAATTTTAATTTTCCCACCTTCCACTTTCACGTGGCATAGAATTTTGAACTATGAAAACAAAATTAGCTCAAAAATGAAAAAATATAATAATCGTTGCTGAGTTCTTCCAGGAGGGCTAACACCATATAAAATAAGTTATAATTGACCTTTGAACAACATAAGTTGGAACTGCATGGAAGATTTACATGAAGATTTCCTTCCATCTCTGCCATCTCTGTGACAGCAAGGCCATCCCCTGCTGTCCCTCCTCTGCCTCCTCCACCTACTCAACGTGAAGACCATGAAGATGAGTCTTTATGAAGATCCACTTCCATGTAATGAATAGTAACTATATTTTCCCTGCCTTCTAATTTTCTTAACACTTTCCTTTCTCTAACTTACTTTATTGTAAGAATACAGCATATAAAACTTATACAAAATATGTGTTAATCCACTGTTCATGTTATCAGTAAGTCTTCCAGTCAACAGTGGGTTATTAGTAGTTAAGTTTCTGGGTGGGAGAGTGGTCAAAAGTTATATGCAGATTTTCAACTGTGTGGGGAGCCGACACCCTCAACGCTCACATCATTCAAGGGCCAACCCGTATAATCATTAACCATAAAGGAAGTTGTAATGTGACTAATAATTTAATAAAGGATCGGCAAACTAAGGCTGCTGTATTAATCCTGCCCGCTGCCTATTTTTGTTCAACCTGAGAGCTAAGAATGGGCTTTTACATTTTTAAAGGGTCAAAAAAAATGCGCATGTATATTTCATGACTTGTGAAAGTGACGTGAAATTCAAGTTCAGTGCCTGTTAGTAGTTCTATTGGAATACAGCGAAAACTGCTTGTTTTCATGTCTGTGGGTGCTTTCATTTTAAAACGAGCTGAATAGTTGAGAGATCACATGGCCCACAAAGCCTAAAAAGGAAATTATCTGAACCTTTTCAGAAGGTTTTCTGACTCTAATTGAATACATCCCTTCCCGAAATTTTGCCAGTAGACCACATGCATCAGAAGTAACTGAAGAAAAAAAAAAGTGTGAATTCTCCATCTTTTCTCCAGACCTTCTCAGTGGCTCTAAAGCAGTTGTAGGACTCAGCCCCCAAATTGAGCCTTTCTAGGGAAGTACGGGGCACGGGGAGGCTTGGGCATCACTGATGTCCCAAAGCTGCCCTTCCAGGAGGTCCGTTTGGGGAGTATTTCCTTGTTCATCATGTCTCATTCATTTGCATATAAATATGAATGATATTTTCAGAAAGCAGACTCTTCCATTAGTAATGACAGCACACATTTTTCTCTGAATCTATTTAGTTTACATCCTTAGAGTATTTTTTGTTGCACTTTTATGTTAATGTGATCATTTAGATAGGCTAATATAATTTAAAGAGACAAAATCCATAAAGCGATATTACAGACCATATATAGATAGATAGCTTATATATATTATATATAAACTATATATTTAATTGCTTGTCTGTTTCTTATCTGGCTCTTTTCACTAGAATGGAAGTTCTGTGAGGACAAGTCTATGTGTGTTATAGCTTAGTTTGAATCATAGTAGTTGAATACATTTTTGGATCCAATAATATAAATTGTGTTAAGAAAAACAGATAATTCCTCACAGAATATAAGTCTACTACTTATATGTATTTTTATGTATCTAGACTACTTGCCCTATAGAACAGATTAAGTACCAATATTCATGAGCAAAACTCTCACTAGTTTTCCATTCATTTAAATTTGGAGTGAAGATGGTGCTCATAATATCAATCATGAATTATGTCAGGAGAAAAAGGAGATTGAGCTCGTTTATGAAATAAGATGTGAACGCCTGGCCAGTGCATTGCACAGAAGCAAAGATATCTGTCCATAGGTTCTGCATCTGATGCTTTATGTTGAGTTTAGGTAAGGATTTTGACCTAAATTCCCCAAAACAAGGTTAGAGATACTCCTAGATTCTTGCAACTTCTCTTCAATCTCTTTCTGGTTCTGGCAATCTCATTCAATCTCTCTTTCTGGTTCTTTTAAATATTTCTATGACTTTCTTATCAAAAATATTTTTATAATGCCATTGCTATTTTCTTCAGACATTATTTAAAAGCTTGATTTTAAAAGAAACATGTTTTATCAGTCATATAGACAATAAGTAAATGTGAAATAACAAAATATGATTTGTATAACTTTTATGTAAAGGAGAAAAGTGGATATTAACTATAACCTTATTATCTTATTTTAAAGTTGAGATAAAAGAAGACTCAGTTTAGTTTTGTAGAGCTGTTTGTTTGGTTTTTAGGCAAACATTTTTCTAATTAAAATTTTTGCTGAGATAATTGTAGATTCACATGTAATTGTAAGAAGTAATTGAGTGATCCCATATATCCTTTATCTAGTTTCCCCTCATGAAAATATTTTGTAGAACTATAGTACAATGTCATAACTGAGATATTAAGATTGATACAATCTACCCATTTTATTCATATTTCCTCAACTGTCGTCATAACTTTTTTGTGTATTTAATGCTATACAATTTTATCACATTATAAAATCACTCACTCATGCTCTTGTACTATTATTTTTAAATGAATATTTGCCTGGTATAAGTTTTCCCAATTTTGACTTTCAACCTACCTCTGTTGAATTTGAAGTGAATTTTTTGTAAATAGCATATACTTTGGGCCACGTTTCAAACATCCGCTCTGCAATCTCTATTTGTGTTTTTATTTCAGTAGCTTTAGGGGTACAAATCATTTTTGGTTACATGACTGCATTGGATAGCACTGAAGAGGTATGGGCTTTACGTGTACCCATCACCTTCACTATAGCACATGGTACCCAGTAGGTGATTTTTCATTCCTTCCCCCTTTCCTCTCCCTCCTTCCGAGTCTTCAGTGGCCATTGTACCATTCTCTATGCCTTTGCAGACCCTTGATTTGGTTCCCACTTATAAATGAGAACGTGTAATTTTTGGTTTTCCATTCCTGTGTTACTTCACTTAGGATGATGGTCTCCAATTCTATCCAAGTTGCCGTGAAAGACATTTTATTCTTTTTTATGGATGAAATACTATTCATTCATAAAGAAGAATAACATGAAATGTTATCGAATACCTGAAATGGATGAATACATGAAATGTGATCTGTATATACCACATTTTCATTATTCACTGATCAGTTGATGGACATTTAGGTTGATTCCACATCTTGTCAATTGTGAATTGTGCTCAATAAACATATACGTACAAGTGTCTCTTTGTATAATGTTCTTTTTTCCTTTGGATAGATATCAAATAGTGAGAGTGCTGGATTCAGTGATAAAACTACTTTTAGTTATTTGAGAAATCCATACTAACTTCCATATAAGTTGTGCTAATTTACATTCCTATCAACAGCACACACACGTTTTTCAAAAGAAGATATACAAATGGCTAACAAACGTATGAAAAAATGCTCAATATCAATAATCATCAGAGAAATGCAAATTAAGACCACAAGGAGATTCCGCTTTACAGCAGTCAGAATGATGATTATTAAAAAAATCAAAAAACAATAGATGTTGGTGCAGGTGTGGTGAAAAGGGAATGCAATCTCTACTTTTTAACTGGTGTATATATTTGATTTTTATTATTTATTTTTAAATCGTAAATTGACAAATTATAATGTACATATTTGTGGAGTACAAGGTGATGCCATGATTTACAAATACAATATGGAATAATTAAATCAAGCTAGTTAACACATTCATCATCTCAAATACTTAACTTTCTTTGTGGTAAGAACATTTAAAATTTACTTTCTTAGCAATTTTGAAATGTACAGTACATTATTATTTACCATATTCACCGTACTGTGCAATAGGTCTCAAAGTAAAAAATAACAATGCATTCCTCTTGTCTAGTTGAGACTTTGTACACTTTGACCATCATCACTCATGAACCCCAAGCCCCAGTCTCTGGTAACTCCTGTCTACTCTCTGCTTCTTTCAATTCCATTGTCTTAGATTTCACATATACGTGAGAACATGTATTAGCTGTCTTTCTGTGCCTGGCTTATTTCACTCATCATAATGCTTTCCGATTCCATCCATATTGTTTCAAATAACAAAATGTCATTCTCTGTGAAGGCTGAA
Source organism: Cephalopachus bancanus (assembly GCA_027257055.1). Taxonomy (NCBI): domain Eukaryota; kingdom Metazoa; phylum Chordata; class Mammalia; order Primates; family Tarsiidae; genus Cephalopachus; species Cephalopachus bancanus. The sequence goes on along the minus strand of JAPVLO010000038.1, from coordinate 7,787,622 downwards.
TGGTATTCCATTGTGCATATGTATAAAATTTTCTTTATCCAGGTATCTGTTGATAGACATTTAGTTTGATTCCATACCTTGACTATTGTGTATAGTGCTGTGATGAAATTGGGAGTGCAAACATCTCTTTTATAAACCAATTTTAAGTCTTTTGGGTAAAAATCCAGAAGTGGAATTTCTGAATTATGTGGTAATTTTATTTTTAGCTTGTTTTGAGGAGCCTCCATCTTGTTTTCTAAAATGGCTGTACCAATTTCCATTCTCACCAACAGTGCACAAGCATTCCTTTTGTTTCACATTCTCTCCAACACTCCAAATTTCATTTTTTTGGATAATAGTCATTCTGACAGATGTGATAGCTCCTTGTGGTTTAATTTGCCTTCTAATGATTAGTGATATTGGGCACTTTTAAATATATGTGTTGGGTATTTGTATGTCTTCTTTTGAGAAAGGCCTACCCTTGTGATTGGTGTACTTAAATCATTTACCTTTGAGGTGATTATTGATCTGTTATTGATTAAATCTGCCATTGTATTTATTTCCTTTTTTTGATTCCCTTTGGTCCCAATTCCCATGTTTCTCTGCTCTTGCCTTCCTGTGGATTACTTTAACATATCTAGAGTGCCAGTTTGGTTTGTCTATGGTGTTTTTTTTTTTAACTTTTAATTTTTTAATTTTAAAGATGTGGGGTACAATTCAGGATTAGGTGTACAAATGTTCATTATACAGGTACCTTGTTGATGAGGTGTGCCCCCCCACTACTGCCAATCCCACTTCCCCAACCTTCTCCCAGCAGTTTCCCACTACTGCTCATCCTTTTCTTATAGTATTAAAATAATTGTTCAAGGTCCGTTTATGAGTGAGAACATGTGGTACTCAGTTCTTTGTTTCTGTGATAGATCACTCAGTGTTATTGACTCTAAGTCCATTCTGGTTGCTGTGAAGTTCATGATTGTGTCCTTCTTTATGGCTGCATAATATTCCATCATGTCTATGTACCACTTTTTTTTTTTAATCCAGTCCTATTTTGGTGGGCAGCAGGGTTGGTTCCATGTTCTTGCTACTTTGAACAAGAGCATTTTTTTGGGTATAATTTTCAGATGGTTGCTTTGTGTACTACACTTAACACTTTGACTTATCATCATCTACAAGTACCATTTTATCATTTTAGTGAAATATGGAAACTTCACTTCCTTTACTTTCCTCACTTCTAAATATCATTGCACTGAATATCGATTGGTTTACATACTTTGTTTCTATCTTCAAATCTGATTAATAAAAAATCATGAGAAAAATAATAGTCTATTGTATATACCTATATTTCTGTTCTTTCCATGGTTCTTTCTTCCTGATACTCCAATTTTTTAATTTTATCATTTTATTTCTGTTTGAAATGCTTTCTTTAGTTAATCTTTAAGGGTAGGTGTACAAGAAACAGCAACTTTTAAGATTTTTTTTCTTTGTCTTTAGTTTTTAGAAGTTTGATTATGTCTGGGTATGGATTTCTTTGGATTTATCCTGTTTGGAATTTACTCAGCTTCTGAAATCTGTAGGTTTATATATTTCACCAAATTGGAAAAATTTCAGCCATTATTTTTTGAATATTCTTTTAGTCTCATTCTCTTTCTCCTCTCCTTCTATAAATCTGATGACATAAATATTGGATCTTTTCTTATTGTTCCACAGATTCCTGAAGTTCTGCTCTTTTTTTTCAATTTTCTCTGTTGTCAGATTGCATATATTTCATTTCTCTGTCTTTGGATTCACTAATTCTATCTTCTGTCATCTCCACTCTACTAAGCCCATCCAGTGATTTCCTTAATTTCTGTTATTGTATTTTTTAGTTCTATAATTTCCACTTGGTGCTTTTTAAATAACTTCTCTTTCTTTCCTGAGATTTTCTTTTTTTCCTATTCATTTCAAGAAAATTTGTACTTGATTGGAAAAACATCTTTATGACAGCTGGTTTTAAATCTATCTCAGATAATTCCAACATCCAATTTGTCTCAGTGTTGGCATTAGTTGATTGTCTTTTCTCATTTAAATTGTAATTTTCTTGGTTCTTGGTATGACAGGTGATACTTTATTGTATCCTGGACATTTTGTCTATTATGTTAAGAGATTTTGGGTCCTATTTAAATCTTTTATTGTAGCATGCAATCACTTGACAGATCCTGGCATACTTTTGTAGGCTGTGGTTCCAATGAAAATTTAATTTGTAAAGCCTTTGTGGTGTTATTTTGGTCCACTTGGGTTTATCTGGTGCCACTGGGACTTCTGCTGGTCCTTGCTGGTGCTGCCTAAGGGGTGGGAGATGTTTCTCCATTCTGGGTCAGAGACGTCTCTTGGCGGGGGAAGGGAGTCTCAGGCTTATTGAAGCAAGAGGCTTCCTTGGTCAGGCTTATGTAGTGATGGTATCATGCCTGCCCATGGGAAATGGAGATTATTTTCCTCAGGCCAAGAGCTGGCTGTGGTAGCATCACCCCTAACGACATGCCAATGTGTCTGGGTGGCGGAGGGAAGCCTCAAGCCTGCAGGGGCGACAAGACTTTTGGCCAGGCCCATGAGATTCCTCTTGTTGGTGCTGCTGGGGCCCTCAGTATATTTGGGTGGGGAAGGGAGTCCCAGGCACAGTGGAAAAAGAGACCGCTTCTCCGGGCAGTTTTTTATATTAATAATTTACTATTAATTAAACCAATAATTGTGTTATTTGTTGGGAGTAGGGCTCAATGGGGCTCTTTCCCAATGGGGCTAGAGGTCTATCTGGTGTTGTCAGAGGGTCTGTTCCATCTGCAGTAGGAATGAACCTGCATGGACTGCCTTGTGTAACTGGTTTGGAGTAAAAAAAAACTTGGGTCTAGGTCACCTTTTTCTGTTGGGTGGGAGCTGTAAGATGCTCTGGTGCTGTGTTTTTTCTCCAATTCTGAGGTTTCAAATTAGTTTACCTTCTTTTACCCACCTTTTAGAGTTGTTCTTTGGTTGCCTCTTGTACAGTTTCTAGGGTTTATACTTTTACTGGGCAGAGAGGAGGTAGGAAGAAATGGACTTGTGTCATCTTGTCTAAGATTTCGATTCAAAGTCTTAGATAAACTTCTTATTTGAATATAATGCATGTACAGAGAAGGAATAACCTATGTCATGATGGAATTGTGCCTCCAAAGAGATATGTTCAAGTCTTTTTTTTTTTGAGTTGGAGTCTCACTCTGTCGCCCAGACTGGAGTGCAGTGGCCGCTCCCGGCCACCGCAGCCTCGAGCTGGTGGGCTCCGGTGATCCTTCTGCCTCAGCCTTCCAAGTAGCCAGAATTACAGGCATGCGCTACCACGCCCGGCTGATTTTTTGATTTATTGTAGAGATGAGGTCTCGCTGCCCAGGCGGGTCTCGAACCCGTGGGCTCAGGCAATCCACTCACCTCAGCCTCCCAAAGGCGTGGGATTACAGGCTGAGCCACTGAGCCCGGCTGATATGTTCAAGTCTTAACCTCTGGTACCTCAGAGTGTGGCTTTATTTGGAAATAGCCTTGCTGCAGTTGTAGTAAGTTAAGATGAGCCTTTACTGCAAAGTAGGCTGGGCCCTTCATCCAGTAGAACTGGTGTTCTCACAACAAGAGTGGATTGGGACACAGAGACATGGACACATGAGAGAAGGCGTCATATGACAAGAGAGGAAGTGATTGAAGAGTTGCAGCTGCAAGCCAAAGAATGCCAAGGATTGTCAGTAAACCACCAGGAGATGGGGAGAGGAAAGAAAGCATTTTGCCCTACAGGTTTCTGAGGGACCATAGCCCTCCTGACACCTTGATTTCAGAATTCTTGCCTCCAGATTGTGAGACAATAAGTTGCTGCTGTTTTAAGTTATCCATTTTGTGGTACTTGGTTACAGCAGCCCTAGGACACTAATACACCCAATATTTTGAGAATCCCTTCTGGTCAGAGGAAATATGGCTTGATTATGATATCAAACAAGAGAAAGGTCAAATATTTTTCTAGTCTATAACTAAATGGAGTGGTACTAGCCATTATGAGCATCCTAAGTATTTAGCTATTTCTAAAGGAGGGAGACAGGACGGAGTGGTTCCTACATGTTTCTTTTTATAACATTTTCTATCTGAACGCCTACATACTGTGATGCACAAAGACAAAGCTTTCACTGCTGTTTGGCAAACCCTTTCTCCATCTCTTGTTGACTCCCTGTCCATTTTCCCACCTTTTTCCCAAAATTTCTCTCACACTGCAAATTACTAGTTTTTCTTCTTTTAAGCTGGCTCTCTCCAGACAACCTGCTCTCCCACTCATTTTGTGAAATAGAGGTTTTGTCAAATGAATCCTCTCAACTCCTCTCCCATCATCTCCAAAGCAGTGTTCAAATCAGTATTGCCTCTCCTCCCACAGATATCCTCAAACGTTTATCTTTGAAGATAAAACTAGACTTTAGGTCAACAAAATCCATCTGGAGAGGGAGTGTCAAGTAGTGGAAAAATTATCATTGAGGTACACGTCCTGGAATTTCTGGGCTTCCATTTTTTTTCATCCATTAAAGGAGGATGTGGGGTTAGAGTATCTTGAGGATTCCTTCCAACTGTAATCATCTGGACTCAACTTCAAAAGGTCATTTATGGTAAAGGACAAGTTGAGGGACAGGCTGTGTTAGAAGGGGGCAGAAGATCTGTCCAAGGGAACTTGGCAAGTCCTAGATCTTCTCTTTCCGTTACCTGCACTCGACCTTCTGGTGGTAAGAAATGAGCAAGAAAGGAAGTCGGGATGGAATGGGAAGGCTTTGGAGAATCATTCCACATGATGCAGGGGAAGACGTGTTCAAAGTGACATGTAACAATCTCGGGGCCGGTTTCATAGTCAGTTTCATAGTCATGCTCTGGCTTCACTGTCAGACAGAAATGTCACATGAAGCACAGATGTAGTCATGTGCATGAAAAGCAACAGGTGAAATCCAAGTTAATAATATGTTTTAACCCAATGTGCCCCATGTGTAATCACTATAAAAATGAATGAGAGACTTTCCATTCTTTATTAAACTAAATCTTTGAACTCCTGTGTGCATTCTTCATTTATGTCACATCCCAGTTTGACTTGGGAGATTTCAAGTGCTCAGTAGACACATGTAGCTAGTTGCTACTGTCCTGAATCATGTCGGTCTTTGCCAGGTGCTGTCAGTGACTTCCAGTTGTACATACGCAACATGTTTCGATCATTACTGAAACAACCATTTGCAAACCATTCCCCAACTTTTAGGTTCTTCCTTTCCTTGTCCCTGGATTTTCAACTTCATGTGTGCTGTTAAAATCCAGATTAGGGTTTACAAGGACACCGATGATGTCTGTTGCTCATTCCTTATCTCACCAAGATGAGAATAGAAAAGAAAACATAGAGCGAAAAAGCCTGCAAGTTGATTAAAATACTATCCTATGTATTTGTAATGTTCTATGATTTACCATGTCTTTTTGTCACTGTGCTTTAATTCTCACAGTGATGCTTTTGGGTTTTCCAGCCAGTGTTTCCACCTGCTTCCTAGATACCCTTGAGATGTCAACATGTCCAAGGCTGAAATGAGAAGCCTTCCTTTCCATACTTGTTTTTCTTTCTGTATTCCCGACCTTAAAGAGAGTTGTGCCATCATTTGCCACATAAACCTACCCGGCAGACGACCTAGACACCTATCATACCTACTCCCCTTCCTCCTCTCCAAACCCATATCTAGTTGATCACCTCGTCCTGATGATTCTATCTTTTAAATATGTGATATCTTAATTCTAAATTCTGCTAAAGCTGCTTCTCTTTTTAAAAACCTCATCTTGATGTTGAAGCCCACATCAACTCATGCCTAAACCCTTGTCACATCCTTTAACTGGTCTCTGTCTCGATGTTAGTCCCTTACTCTGTTCTCTATGATTCTCTTTCTAAAACACAAATTAGATCATGGCACGTCCCACATGAGAGTCTAATGATTCCCCATTGTCTAGACCGGCGCTTCTAATCTTGTGGGTATCTGGTCAAGGTGCAGATTCTGACTCCATAGGTCTGGGGCCTCCAATTCTGTACTTTGAGCTGGTGATGATAATGCTGCCTGCCGGTGGACCACACTCTGAGCAGTAACTGCCTGGAGGATGAAGGATAAACTCCTTGGTATGGTGTTCACTAAGCCCTGAAGACCTGGACTCTGGTTCTTAGCCTTAAAGCCCGTTTTCTTTCATCTTTAATCAGCCTAAGCTTCTTATCTGTTCTAAACTCTCCAGTCTAGGGAGAATCAATCGTTTTTAGCATGTGAAAAAAATAATCTACTTGCGCTGAAATCCCCAAACTTAAAATTCCAGTAATATTTTTGTCTCTCCTCACAACCCCATCACTAAAGACAGCTGAGACCAGGACAGACAGCAAATCCCAACCTCAGCATTCATTCTGCCCTCTTGTGGCTTCTGCTTCCAAATGAATCAGAGGTTAATTTTTTTTGTGAGGTCTTCACAATTCTGTTTCTTGCTGATCCAATTCAGCATACAGTGGGTTGGAGTTAGGAGTTAGGGAAGAGCGACTCAAGCCCCCTAAAGCTGATGCCAGTGAACCTTATTGAGGCAGTGTGATGGCCTGGATCGCTTTAAGACTATTCCAGGCATCTCTGTTTAAATAGATGGCCTCTGTGCGAGCCACTTTCTTCTCTCCTTCCAAGAACGCCAGTGTCAGGCAGCCAATGCTGTCCCGTTATCTGTGATTTTCCTGCGTTTTCTTCCGTGCATACACCTCCCTTCCCCTTTCCAATCAAGGTACCGGGGTCCAGTCCCGTGTCCTGTTCACACTCCTCCCCCATCCACATACCCACAGATCTTTGTTCATGTGTTCATTCGTTCTCATTCTAGAAATATGTTCATTTGATTTATTTTATTTTATTTAGGGACAGGATCTGACTCTGTCACCCAGGCTGGAGTGTAGTGGCGTGATCATAACTCACTGTAACCTCCAACTCCTGGGCTCAAGTGATCCTCCTACCTCAGCCTCCCAAGTAGCTGGGAATACAGGCACACACCACCATGCCCAGCTAGTTTGTTTATTTATTTATTTAGGGTAGAAATGGGGTCTCACTATGTTGCCCAGGTTGAGCTCAAGTGATCCTCCTGCCTTGACCTTCCAAAGTACTGGGAGTACTGATGTGAGTCACTGCACCCAGCCTCAGTCTAGAAATATTTACGGAACAGCTGCCATCCATTGACCTTGTACTAGGTCTGGTGATTTAGTGATAAAGAAAATAGTCATGACTCTTACAATTTACATGGCTTAAAGGCTGTGAATGAGACAGACATCTAAGAAAACAGGATGAGTTGAAGGAAGGAAGAAAAGAAGGAAGGAGAGAAGGAAGGAAGAGAAAAAGAAAGAGGGTTTTGGAAATCCATAATTTACTCTACTGGTCTAGAGTTTTGATAATTTAACTCACCCCATGATGTTGCTATCTGGTGATTACTTACTATGTCATAGCTCCTAGTGACATTTCCATTTTCAACCAGTCTTTATTATTATTATTGCTGGTCATTATTATTATATATTATCAGAACTTGCATAAAGGTGACTGTGCTATGAACACTTGATATTTGTGGGTTTGCTAGAACCAATAAGGTATCTAGGCTGATTGTTAAAGTTTGCCTCTTGCAGGATAATTATAATTCTTTTCCTTATTTTCTTGATTTCTCAATTGATTTTTCTTGGAATTTGGTGTTTGGAAAACAATTTCTCATTATTTTCTCAGGTAGGAATTCTCAGGAATTCCTACCTGAAAACACTGCTGTTTATACATAATTTCTGGCGGGAAACGTGTTTCAAGTTGCAAATGACTGACTGTTGTGAAAACTTGTTGAAAAAGCCCTTAAAACTCGAGCAAAGAGGCTTTATAATGTGGCCTGTGTGGTTATTCTTCCTTTCCCTAAAACAGAGATGGCATTACTATATTATGGCCGATGTCCCTAAAGCAGACTTCTAAAAGGTTCCGAGTGTCCCTTCTCAAATGAATTAGATTGAAATGCAGCAAAGTGAGGAAACTTGTCATGCTCTGCGAATTTTGCAGGCAAACTTTGCCCACATATTACTTTTGCTCATTGGTATAACATTGATGCTAAAGCACAAGGGGGGAAGAAGTCTTTTCCTCAGTTTTTCAGAACACTTTAGAAAGTGTGACTTCACATGAGTATCATTCCCCATTTCTGCACCAGCAGACTTTATAAGGGATCAAAACATGCCCTTCTTTTGAAGCCTGTGTCACCAGGCTTGGCTGTGGATGACGGAAAACACCCTCCAGGGACACCCATTATCCCTGGGTGTTCAAAATGCTTCCGTGTTTAGAGGAAGTCTGTTCATGAGAATTGCAAATAAAAGAAGTGCAAAGTGACAAGCCACGGACACAACAAGAAAGGTCCTATGAGTCTACTCGTGTGTCCACCAGACATGTGCATTGAATGATTTCTGAGAGATTAAACACCATTATATGGGAAAGCAGAAAAAGATTGGAAGTCAGGTGCCTGGTATGCAGACATTCAGGAGACATTCACCAGACTGAATTCAAGTAAGCGCCTTGCCTTTGAGTTGCTGATGAACCACAGGAAACTTGAAAGACTCTTAAAAATCACATCTAAATAAATTTATAAGCAAGGGCAAATAAACATAGGGTAAACTTGCCACAGCAAAACCACAACTCATCATAACCTTACTAACCACAACCCTTAATTACCCCTAGAGTTTTAAAGAAAGAACAAAAACATCAGAAAATAAGCTGACATCGGTGTCTATTCAGAATCAAACATTCTATCTGCCTTCTCTAATTGCATCAAAAATAGTAGTTGGTGAAAAATGTTCAGAATGATCCACTTTAAATGCCGAAATGACTCAAATAATGAATAAAATATGTCTACTCTTTAGACTGTTTAGTAAGGTAAGAAAATTTAAATAAGAATAGAAACAAAATGAAGGTTTTGGAACCAGAAAAATGAAATGGAACAGAATAACTAATCTCTACCTATTCTGGCTAATTGAAGCTGCTTTATATCTGGGTACGAGTGGGGACTTGGGTAACGGTATCACAGGATTTGCGGAGTCATGAGAATTACCAAGAGCTGACTTTTGAGACATGCTAAACCATCCCTCCAAAACCCAGTCTTCCAAGTGATACAGCCCTCTACCAAGCTCCTCAGGGTCTCTGGGAATTTCCATTTGAACCAAGGCGTTAGTGGTAAATAGAGTGCTTTGGGAAATTTCCACTTGGGGGGATCTGATATCTGATTTCTTCCGTCCAGGGCATCCTCTGGGGTGCTCTCAAGTGTGCCTTAGGGTCATTTGAGCTGTCTCTTTGGACTTATCTCCCTATTCTATCTGTCCCAGCCCCAAAGCTGCCTTGGCAGGCAGTTTGGTAACTCAGGCTTAGGGTTGCAGCAGCAAGGGAATAGCCCATTCTAGAGTTTATTCAAAACTCTGGGCGGACACCAAGAGAGAATTGCGGAGTCGCCAACCTTTCTCTCCTCACAACCGCACACGCACCTTCTGCAAACAAGGAGAACTGCCACAGAAGGGCAGCTCAAGTGCAGCCAGCAAGGAGCCTCGGGAAGGGCTGGACGCTGGGAATAATTCTCATTCCAAACCCAGATTGAAACCAGAAACCCAGAGAAACTCAAGAGTGATTTTCAACTCTCCAACTCCTTTGACTTAAAAGTTAATTAAAAAACAACAAAAAAAGCAAATATAAATAAGTAACATAAGCAAAGGAAAGAAGGAAGAGAGGGAGGGAGGAAAATGGAAGGAAGAAAGGAAGGAAGAAAAGAAAGTGAGGGGGAAATGAAGGAAGTGGCCGAAAGAATTTATTTCCCAGGCTATACTTACAAAGCTAATTATGGAAGAAATAAACTTAAAAATGATAACTGTGCAGTCCTTATGGGAGGGATCGATGCCTCTCCACCTGGAACGTACCCAGAAGACATCCTTAGTTATTTTTAAAAACATGCTATTAAATACAGAGATTAGGAGTGTCGTCAACATAATTTTGAAAATGATGGTGGTAGTGAAGGAGCTATGTTAGGTAAACAACAGAATAATAATGTTGCTTTCCTTTTCTACTATGAAAGCTGTTAATGAATTATAGGACAGGATATGATGTTGCATTTAAATTATATAGCTTCCTACAGGATTTTTTTCCATGGGGGCAGATTGCCCACAGAAGGCATATTTCTGAAGTAGGAAAAAAAAATGAAGTTAAGTTGAACATCTATTTTCAGCTGAAGGAATTCTTTGGTCTTTTCCATGCATACTGAGTTACCCTGTCTGGCTGCTCTAATCTGCACTCACAATTCATCCCTTCCACAGTAGCAACTCCTATTGGTGCTCCACCCAAATCCCCTGAGCTCCCATTTCTGGGCTCCCCAATTAGTAAGAACCTGTGACTTTTTCCCTGAGGGTTTTCTCTGGCCACTGGAGTCTACCTAGTCTATGCTTGGGGCAGACCAGAAATGCCTAGGAGGTAACACCTGAAGACAACCTCAACCAGGGCTGAGGAAAGTGGGTGGGAAATAACCCAGCTGCCTTACCATTCAGTGGAGACAATAGTGAAGTATGCTCCATACCATTAATTGGAGTCCCAAAAGGACAGGTCCCCACCTGCTGGGATTACCTGCTAAATAGACTCTTGTTTCCATCCTCTTACTTTGAGTCTGTGGTTGTCCTTCTTAGTGAGATGAGTCTCTAGGAGACAACATATTATTGCTTCATGATATTTTATCCAATTTGCCGTTCTATGTCTTTTCAGTGGTTCATTTAGTCCATTCACATTCAGGCTAATTATTGAGATGTGAGAGTTTATCCCTGTCATGAGATTCTTACAGTTTGCTGTTGCTGCTGTTGTTTGTTTATTTGTTTGTTGTCTTTCTTTTGATTTTTGAGTTGATTTATCTGTGTTTTCAATCTTTGTCCTGCATTCTTGGGAAGCGTGTTGTCATTGTTTTTCTTTCTTCTGTGTTTAATACTTTCTTGTGTTTCTTATAGAGCTGGGTCTGGAGGCAGTGTGAACTTTTAGGGATTGAATGTCTGGGAAGGATTTTAATTCTCCATCACCGATGAAACTTAGTTTAGCTGGTAGGTAATTCTTGGCTGAAATTGTTTGTCTTTGAATACTTTGAAGATTGGACTCCAATCTCTCCTAGCCTGAAGTGTTTCTGTAGATAAGTCTGCTGCTATTCTAATTGGTTTTCCCCAGTAGGTTGTCTGACCTTTCTCTCTTGTTGCCTTTAGGATTTTTTCTCTTATACCTACTTTGTGTAGGTGAATTACTATGTGTCTAGGAGTTGGTCTTCTCATTGGTTGTCTTGCAGGGGTTCTCTGAATCTCTTGTGTTTGAATGGTTGCATCTCTGATGAGATGAAGGAACTTTTCTTGGATAATTCCATGGAATGTTTGTTCCAGAGTGGTCTCTGTTCCTCTTTCTGCCTCAGGGATTCCAATTCATCTTAGATTCAGCCTCTTGATATAATCATTCATCTCTTGGAGGCTTTGTTCTGTCTTTTTAAGTTTCTTTACTGTCTTTAGCAGTTTGGGCTACTTCCATATTTTGGTCTCAAGCTCTGAGATTCTTTCTTCTGCTTGGTTAATTCTACTTTCCATGCCTATCAGTTTGTTATTTATTTCATTCACTGTATTCTTTATTGCTGTTATCTCAGTTATTAACTTCTTCATTCTTTCCTCTTGTCTCTCCTCATTTCTATTTATTCTCTCTATTAATATCTCGATATGTGGGTTTGTGGTTTGAGACCATTCCTTCTGGGAGCTCTTCATTGTTTGAGTTCCAAAGCCTGTATTTTCAATTATCCTCTCAGGGGTCTGTAGGAGATCCATATTCTTCCTTTGGTTTTTCTTCATTTGTGTAGGTTTTCCTCCCCCCTCCCTTTTCTTTAACCTCTTCTTTAATTCTGTTGTTCAGTGATGGGGGGATAGCTTTTACTTCTGTTTGCTTAGTCTCTTGTTCTTCCTTATGTAGATCCTCTGGCTTTGTTCAATTTTGAGGCTGGACTAGGGGTGGGGGGTTGTGCTTTTTTGTAGTTTTGAGATTTAATTAAGGGGGGAGTGCGATTCAGAAGATATCTTCAGATCCCAATATCCACTAATGTGTGTGGGCCCCCAGGAACCTATTTCCCATTGCCACATAGACTCTTGTACTTCATCTTTGTCTCAAGGTATGTTTCCATCAAAGGCCCAATTTCACCCATTCCATCATCTTTCTCCCTGCAACTCCCACCTCCAATCACTTAGGAAATAATAAGTTTCAGAAAAACTTCAGCCTAATGCAGAAATGAAGTGCTTAACTGTCTTCTTCTCTCTTCTGATTTTGTACTCACGATAGTCCCTCCTAAAACCACAATCCCCCTTGCTCTCCTTCCTTCTCCTAATCTAACTCTTACACTTCTACCTGTAAGCTGCCACTCCACTTGGGAATGGTAGCCACTGCTAATTCTTGCTCTCAAAAAATGAAGCCACATTGATAAAATAACAGATGGAAAAGATAGGTGCATATCAACTTCCTGCATGCAGCTCTTCTCAATTCATTAAGACTAGCATTTCTGAGGAACATCCGGAAATTCAGACATTTCCTTCGATTGTTGCAGCTAAGAGAAAAGTAAGCAGAGCGAGCCTCCGGTTCTATGCCTGCTACCCACTCCTTCCCCACTTCAAGATAATGAATTGTTTTAAATAGTTTGAAAGTTCAGTGGCTTTGGCTGCTATGACATATTGCTCTTGCTATTGCTTTCTATTTCCATTTCCAGTTCCTGGAACTGTTGATGTGTAAAGCTTAAACGAACTGCAGCAATTTCTGAACAAAATCGACAGCTTTCTCTGTATTATCCTTTAGGAAAGTCTTTAAGGCAAATAACTGGGTAAGAGGAGTATATTAGACATTTCCGAGCAGGTATCTACTTGGTGATCTAAATCAGTTAAGATAATTGCCTCCCAGTTAGCCCTATATGTTATTTGTATTTGGCAATGATGCTTCTTTAAGCTTTTTGTTCATTGGGACATGGCTCCGCTCTGATCTGCATTTACTGTCTTCCCCAGGCATTTGATCCCAATATGTGTAATTTTGGACAGTCCAACAAATTTTCAGAGTTCTTTAAACTGAGTTTCCAGGCAGGGCAGTGATTACCAAGACAGATTCATCAGGCCTCCTTAACTGAGTAGATGCAACTTGGGGAAAGGCCCAGTGATTCTTATGTACAGAGAAATGTAAAAATCACAGGTCTGGGTATGCAAGTATGACAAGAAAGTTTGGACTATAAAACTTGAAGTTACGTTTTTCCTTCTCTCTCTCAGGACTGAGTTCATGGCATTGACCTCAATAGTTGGCTGTATCAAACCAAGCTAATAAACTTTATACCAATGCTTATTCCTGGGAGTGACAAAGACTCATGCAAATCTCTTCTGCTGGAAAGTGGAAAAAAAAAAAGAAAACAAAGGAAAAAATTATTTATGAAGAGTAAAATGCACTTACATTCTCTAATGGAAAGAATATGACATTGTTAGCATATCACTTCAGGGGGCAGGAGCGGGCTCATATTGTCACTGTTTTGATGAACTTTTCCTCTGGGAGCAAATCTTTGAGGAAAGAAGTTCCAGTTTCCTGACAGAGAAAAATTAAGGAGATTAATTTGCATTTGTATTGGGAGAAAAATGTTCTTCTTTTTTCTAAAATCAGGGATCATGTGTTTTTGGTGGTATCTTTAGTTCAAATCTCATGTGGTCTATGTAAACGGTCTTGGTTGTTTCATCTGTCAAGATGCTATTAAGTAAATTCAATCTCTTTAGAAATGATCATTGTTTCCTGGCCCTGGGTTTGGAAGGATTTCCAAAGAAGATGACAGAAGCTTGGATCAGAATCACACTTGGCATTGTCGAGACAGGATTCGTTATAGGCATATAGAGCACACAGCTCAGCTCCGAGGGAGGGGGACTTTACGTTAGAATCCCACAGTGAATGTGTTTGTGGATGTCAATAAACCATTGTGAGGAAACATACATGACTCTGTTGAGTAAACAAATGCATTCTTCCTGAGGAGAGAACGGGAGTGGGATCACTTGATCTGTGTAAGAACAGAACAATACTGATGTCTTCTTAAAACTCTCAGTTTTCAGAGCGATGTGAAAAATACACGTCTTCTGATGAAGAATTTCACATACTGTTGAGAGATGGCAGCATGTGACATTTTCCCATAAAATTTTGGTATTGTTCTCTGGATATCACAGTGTGTCCCTACATCCATTTTAAATAGAAATGTGACAGACAAAAGAATGATAGCACGTGCCCTCAGAATGGTTTTGTAAGAGCCACTGTTTTCTGGCCTGCTACGTTGTATAAATGCTACTGTTTTCTAGCCTAACATTCCCAATCTTATAGCTTTTGAGCTCTTTTTTACCTTGCCAAGAATTTTCCAAGTCATATCTGGACGTGCTTCTTCATCATGTCAATAACCGGCAACACGAATGAGTAATATTTGTATAGCTTTTCTGTTTATGAGTCATTGACCCAAAGAATATAAATCAATGTTTCCATTTTTAAGTTATTTGAACCTTTGTCACTCTCCTCCTAATTAGTGCCCATTGTGCCACAAAACCCATTTTTAATGTACTTGTTAATAGCAAAAGTATTCAATGAAACCATAGAAACCTCTGGAAGAAAAGCTGTTTGAAAGGACATAACATGGATTTAATATACCCAACGAACAGCCATTTTAGCATTGCCTAAATCTCATGTTTTTCTAGCGGTTCACTTAACTTACCCTCTAATCACTAGCCAAGGACAGAACTGGTCTCTTAGAGGTAGCTGTTGATGATTACTTACAACCCCCCCTTCCCAGCTTGTTTTGTATTAATTAACTTTTCTGTTTCAAGTATTTGCCTCCACCCATGAGACTCAAGTTAACCTAATCAGTCCTTTGTGACCTTCATGACACAGACAGACCCCACTACCATGGCAGCAGTCATGTGACTAACCCACTCTTCTGCCTGCTGTCCATCACCTGATGTCAGTACCTGTGCTTACCTGCCCCTTCCTGATGACATGGAGTAGACCACCACCCAGTCACCTTAGTGACCTTCCCCCATCAAAGGGAAGAGTTGACAGGACTCAACCATGAGCAACCAGTCGCCATTGCCTTACCAGACTCTGGTGTGGCCATATGCTCTTTGAGCTATGGCTATTGCCATGTTTCCTGGCTCTGGCCCTTCTCTACCTTGGGGTAGTGAATCTCCTCTTTCTTTCTTTCTCTTTCTAATTTACTTTTAAAATAAACTATATTTTCTAATCTAACTTCTATGCAATTCTTTGCATCTTTCATGCGGCAACACATTGCACACCAGACACCTACACCCCCAACGGTCCTGACCTAACATTCTGAAGGCCCCGCTGGGAGCATGACCTCACACAGTTCTATTTCTTTTTAAAAACAAGTAATTCATTTAACTTATTTTTCAGTGAAATCAAAAGCTTTACCAGTTGAAAATTATTATTATCATCACTATTATTTTTATTTTATTTTATTTTTTGAGTTGGATTCTCACTCTGTCACCCAGACTGGAGTGCAGTGACCGCTCCCGGCCACGGCGGCCTCGATCTGCTGGGCTCCGGCGATCCTTCCGCCTCAGCCTTCCGAGTAGCCGGAATTACAGGAGCGTGCTACCACGCCCAGCTAATTTTTTGATTTATTGTAGAGATGAGGTCTCGCTGCCCAGGTGGGTCTCGAACCCGCAGGCTCAGGCAATTCACTCACCTCAGCCTCCCAAAACGTGGGATTATAGGCTGAGCCACCAAGCCCGGCTGGAAATTATTATTTAGTAGCTTTTTTTCCCAGTATTTTAGTCTCTTTGAACTGACACCTTTATATATAGTCAGCCAGCTCTTTGAAAAGAATTGTTCTAATCAATCAATTGATGTACATTTTGACAAGTTTATAAATCATACACACACACACACACACACACACACACACACACACACACAAACAAAACATCATATGTTTTAAAGTTTTGCTTTATTCAATAAGTTGATTTTTGAAATGTTATATTAAAATCCCATTTTTTGAAAGCAGATTCATTTCTTGGACACTGGTATAATTGAACTATTTTGTTTTGCCTTGGGTTTTTAAGATGCTAAATTTATATTTTCTGCTTCAATTTCATGCTAAATCCAACATCTAAACTCCAGTTGAATTTGATCAGCTATTAATCCTCGTCCCTCAAGGTATGGTCTATGGATCAGCAGCAACTAGGAGCTTGTTGGAAATGCAGGATCTCAGCCCCTAACCCAGACCTGCTGAATCAGAATCGGCATTTTTACCAACAAGTGACTCTTGTACACATTCAATTTGAGAAGCTCTATTCTGGCTTAATCCTCCCACTTTATGGTATAGCATCTCCAAGTGAAAGGAAGTCAGTGACTCACTTTTATAAATGAAGTTGTCTTAAGAAGATCCCATAATGACCCGAAGACAGCAAATCTTCTGGGTAGACAGCACCTTGCCGATTGACTCTACTATTGAACATCCCTCCTGGCAGCTCAACCTGTGCTCAAGGTTGTTAGTGCCGTGATGCTTACATGGTGAACTCCTGGCACTGTGCTGGAACTGGAGACATGGCTGCAGGGTGTGGGGTGAGGGGACTCCCGGTCAAGGAGAGACTCACAGGCATACATATAAATATAATACGCTTGACAGTAGAGAGAGAGAGAGAAGTAGGATGGAGGGAGTGATTAATTCTGTGGGTGGAAGGTGGGGCAGACGACAGAAGAGGAAGGCTTTTCCCAGAGAAGATGACTCAATTTTAAGCATTTCGCCCCATGGGCAAGTTGGAGGATGTTCCAAGCAGACAGGCCTGAAGACAGCGAGGCAGATAAGCATCTCTAAGAAAATTCACAAGGCTTCCTTTCGGTGAACATGATGTATGTGTCGGAGTGGGGGTAGCGGGTAGGAGTGCATCCAGGGAAGTGTGAGGCCACAGATGACACAGATGGCCTTGTGTGCTCAGGAGTGTGGCTTTTTGTTAAAGGAGACCGGAAGAGTTCTAACAGAAGAAGGGCACGGCCAGTTTTGTGTTCTTAAGGGGCATTTTGGATGCCGTGTGGAGATGGGGCTGGAGGCGGGGAGGGGCAAAGGACAGTCGGGGAACCCAGGATGGAGGCGGGCGCGGTGGCCCAGCTGACAGGTGGTGGCTGCTGGCATGACGTGACGGCAGCAGGGATGGACAGCTCAGACTAGAATCCAAAAACGAAGAGGAGGAGTTCCTTTTTGATTGAAAGGGTAAACTAAGGCAAGATGGGTCGGTGCCATGGGAATAATTCAAAGAATTGCCAAGGAGGAGGAAGCAAAGTTTATTATCCACTCTCCACAGACAGAAAGGGGCCGGCACTCAAGAGGCGAATATGGCATCGACGGCTGAGAGGCTGGGTATATTTAAGGCTCTCTTTTGGAGGTTGCATTTTTTGATGTAGATAACAGAGGCCACATAAGTCTTGTTTCTAGACATCCCCAGGCACCGGTATCTTGTGACTCCAGGTGTGGGCTGGAGGCTGGTTACAGAAGACTGACAACAATGCATCATTGCCGGAAACATAGATACCCAGAAGAACAATTAGGACTAGACGTGCTTAAGGGGTTAGAAATAATTACCAAGTCCTAACCCTGAGAGGCCAGTTTTGCTTCTTGCTAATGATAAAGAGGTAAAAGAATAGGCTGGTCAGCAGAAGGGCTCGGCAACACATGACAGGGCTAAGGCTGAGAAAAAAATGGCTACTCTACTGTTGGGATGATTTTACCAAGTTCTTCTGTTCTAAGTTTCTTGGGGTTCCTGCCTTTCACTAATAAACAAGTTGACCCTTCTGCCATCATCAGTCTTTCCTTCAAACCTTCGAGGATAATGGTTCTATGCTGGGTCTTGGCTTATTCAGAGCAACTATATCCAGGTCTTCAAATTGTTGCTCATGTGACATGATTTTACATCCTTCTGCAAGTATTTCAGCTTTTTTATATGCCTCATACAATGCAGCGCCAAGAGTTAAAGAAAAGGTAAAGTTGAGTGGGGAAAGGGAACTAAAAATCACTGGGTAGATAAACATGCTGGGGATACCACACACATGGGCTCATTTCGTTGCCAACGCCCTGCATAATAAGTGTTAGTACCTTTTTTTTACAGATGAGAAGAACAAGGCTGTTAGATCTCGGTGGAACCTCCAAAAAAATGTTAGCTCATACTCTCAGCGGGCCCTCCAGAGTGTTAGTTCAGGCCCACCAGGGGTGTGGGTGTGTCTGGTGTGTAATCCGATACTGCCTGAAAGGTGCAAAGAATTGCACAGAAGTTAGATTAGGAAGTACAGTTTATTTAAAAACTAAATTAGATAGAGAGAGAGAGAGAGAGAGAGAGAGAGAGAGGAGATTCACTTCCCCAAGGTAGAGGAGGGGGCCAAAGCCAGGAAACATGGCCCGGCCATAGCTCAAAGAGCACATGGCCACACCATAGCTTAGCAAGGCCATGGCGGCAATAGTGGCTGGGTGCTCATGGTTGAGTCCTTTTATTCCTTCCATTTTATGAGGGAAGGCCATTAAGGTGATTGGGGGGTGGTCTGCTCCACATCATCACAAAGGGGCAGGTAAGCGCAGGTACTGAGGTCAGATGATAGACAAGAGGCAGATGGGTGGGTTAGTCACGTGATTGCTGTCAGAGTGGTAGGCTAGATGGGAGGAGACAAGGGGAGGGGTTTTTCTTGCAAGAGACCTATTAGATGTTTCCAATCCACAATCTCTTTAGCAAAAAGGTGGTCTCTTATTATCATTTCTATGGTTTCCACCAGCGGGCCTGAAAGTTTCTTAGAGATTTTTATGCTAAACAATGAATTGAAAGGTTGGACTGTCCTTGTCTTGCATCTGATGGAGATTTGCCGAGGGGTTGGGGTAGCTGCCAGCTTGGCCTGCAGTAAAAATGACTGAAGGCTTCCTAAAACCTGCCTATTGGAAATTTATCTATTTATGTCTAACCTGTGCTAGATTCAAAGTGTGTCAGTCTAAGCAAAAATGGTTATGCTGAGGCAAAATGCGAACTAAGTTTAATCTAAGTTTCTCAAGGCCTCTCCTTTCAAAGGCCCTAGAGGTTAAGGATCTCACTTTTGGGTTACCAGTTACTAGTAGTAGAATCTGAATTTGAACCCAGAGATCTGTTTCATATAATAAACTATCTGCTCTGCAAAAATGCAGCACCTGAAGCTACCACTTCTCTATGATTTGGTGCAACAATAACATTGACTTCTTTGGTTACTAACCTTGCCCATTTAACATTCTCCTGACAACTAGAGAAAGTAGAGAAGACCCCTGAGCACCAAGTAGATGCCGCAAAGTCTAAATCCCCTATTTATCAGAAAGAACATCATCTCCAGGGTTTGCTTACTTTGTTTGTACACAATTCTCTCAAGTTTGACCATATGTTTTTGCAGCCCACAGACGATTAGAAGCAGCAAATTAAAAACTGAGTGGGAAGCAAGTAAGATTTAATAGCTGACAAGCTGACATTAAGGGAAGAGACAGAAAAATGGAAGGAGCCATAAATATGAAAAGTCAAAAAGCCCTGGTCATAGTCTTGGTCACTAATGTAGAGGCAGACAGTTCCATCAACTTACATAATCCCCAGAGCATAAGTGGACTACAGCAAACATTACAGACCCTTAGAGTCATTGTAAACCTTATCTCCTGCCCAAAGGAGAAAGTCTCAGTGTCATTTTTTGCCTCTACTTAGCTCTTATTGAAGTAAGGAATGCACCACTCCGCAGGACAACGTATACCTCTTCTGATTAGAAGTCTCTGGCGGTCATGGATGATTTTTATAGTTGACCAGCTCAGATCTCTTGGGAACATTCATCAGTTGACCAGTGTTTAGTGCTTTCCTCCATGATAATCATCTGAATGAGAGGAGATAAGCGTTACTTGTGTGGAATGGTCATCAGAAGCTCCAGGATTTGTAAGATAGTCGTCCAAAACATCTGCTGTCTCCCACTTCCAGTCTAGCCTGCCCAGAGGAGGTTCCCAGCTCCCTGCTATGCCAGATCCATGAGATTTCTGCTCAGTCTCAGGAAATACGATGTTCTGTGATCACTTTAAGTTGTAAACTGAGAAATAATGCAGTGATTTAGTTTCCAATCAAATACATGAATTGATCCTTCAATTTTCCGGAAAGTAAGTTACCTCTCTGTGGTCCACATGTCTGCCTCCAACCTTTGAGGATGAGATTAGGACAGGCTTCTCTACTCTTCCTTCCTCATCTCCTGACTCTGTAACGGCTGCTCCCAAGTGTGGAGATTTTAGCAACAGAGGGAGAAAAGTGAAGGGGGAACAACAGGCAAAGTCTTACGCGACAAATACCACCCTACACTGGCTCCTAAGTCTTGAAGTTCAATGTGTATCTTAATCATGCAGAGATTTTATTGACACAAAGGTTCTGATTCAGTAGGTCTGGGTGGTGTCTGAGAGGTTGCAGTTCTAATTAACTCCCAGCTGATGCAGACGGTGCTAGTCTGTGGTCCACGCTTTGAGTAACAAGAATTCAGAGATTCCTTTTTAGGCCCACTCACTGCAATTCTTTAACACAGAAAAGGCTGCCCTTCAGTGAATTGTCTTTCAACTGCAGCCCAATGGTACATGTCATTACCTCACTGTTAGAGATCTTCACCCTAACAGGCCACCCTCTCAGTCGTAATATCTTTCAACCTAACCCCAGGGTCCATTTCCATAGGTAATACCTCTGATTCTTGGGTTTCACTAACTTTGACCTTCAATTTGACACGAATGGTGTTACTTCCTAGGTAGCCATTTGCTGGGCAGCTGCAGAGCACGGTAACTTTCCAAGGGATGAGTCAGACCCCAGTCCCTCTGTCCCCAAGGCAGAGAATGCACATACATCTGTCCTACCACCTTAAAGGCCGCACACTCGGCTTGGACTTGGGAACAAGGGGACTGAGATTGAAAGCAAAGCTCTCTCTGAAGAAGTTGCTTCTTCAGAGAATTTGTTTCTCCGTATCCACAATCCAGCCCTTTTTACACTGTCAGTTGAGATGAAGGGCCATGTATCCTGTGATTAATTCTCAATATTTTCTTTGTTTCTCAATAATCACTCTGACAACTAACTTGGGTATTTCATAAGCTACAACATATGCTTACTCTACCCAAGAGCAACCATCTTGTTTTCACTTAATATGATTTTGGAATACTCATCTTTCTACTTTTTGGTACACCTCATGAAATGAGGGTAGCTAGCATCAGACAGTACTCCACATGGAGACTGACCAGCTCAGAATTCAGAGGAAGGTCTGTTTCTGTCCTCTACGTAGAAGCTGAACTTTTTTAATGCTCCAGTAGTTGAGTGTATAAGAAAGAGAAAAAGGAAAAAAATGAGGAACCAATGAGTCTAGAGTCTTGAGCCTAACCATCAAGAAAACTGAGATACCATTAATAGAAAGCAAAGAAATGAAGATAAGGAGTGGAAGAGGAATTCCATGTTAGACATGTTGAGTTTGAAATGCAGGAGGACTCCTATGTGGAAGTGTTCCATCAGTAGTCAAGTTGGAGACTGGAACATAATAGAGGTTCAACCCAGAGAGAGAGATTTGGGGATCATTCTTATAATGATAATATCTGAAGTCTCAATAAGAGATTATATCTGCAGGTTGAGATTAGCGGGAGAAGGTAGCCAGTTCAGGCCTAAAGATAATGGTTTATTCAGATTCCAAGAGAAGGCAACATATGCTCCAGAACTGCCCAGTTACCTATGTGACCCAAAATATTTCTACCACTGTCTGCCATGTTGTCTGAAGTTTCCATCAGTTTCGTGTATTAGGGCTCTTCCAAGGGAGAGGCATGTACGATGCCATGTAGGAGGGAGTCACGTGTTAGTTGATCAATACTCCACAAGGAACACATTTACCTGATTGATAACTCATTGTTACTCACTGTGAAACCAAGCCAGAGTCATGAGAGAATGGGATATGGGGTTTTGATTCCCAGGAGCAATTAGAAGTGAGGTTTGGATCAGTTGGGAGAAAACAGGCTTGAGCAGCTAGGGGTTGGGTGGGTCAGGGTAGAGAAGTATTTGCAAAATGTGGCAGAGAGACTCCAGAATTTATTGCTGGAAAATAGTGTATATTAAAATGGGTTTAATATTTTGCTGAGTAATCCTCACCTGCCCAATGATGTTACACAAAACATATCTATTCTAGCTAAAATCACTTCAGGCTTACTTTTTCCCCCTCTCTCTTAAAAATTGGATAATATCACATGTTATTATATTGTATATTTATTATTTACAGTCAAATGTGTGGAAATGGCAGTTTTGCAATAAAGCATTAAATAATGATACAATGGGAGCTTGTTTGAAAGAACATCCATAATCTTTTTGCATTTTTCTATTTCAAAAATGTATTTTTTAACTTGAAGCTGACATCAAACATCTAAACATCAAAATATAAATACCTGATATAAGTTTTGATTATTGTTTTAATTTCACAAATAAAATACCCATGAGATAACCAGTTTAATAATTGCAGAAAGAGATATTCAAGTATACAATTGCTCTTTTGATTTAAATGCTCACAATCTGTCATCTTGACTATATAAGCCAACTAGTAATATATAAATACCTTTTCATTAGATGGAATAATCAGTTCTAAAAAATCTTTGTTCAGATCTGTTATCTTTCAAAAGATACAACATGTTTTAAAAAGAACATGCTCAGTAGCATAATTTCTGGTGAAAACTATTTTTAGCATTACACAAGTTCCATAAATTGGGAATGTTTGGTAATCTTTGACATCGCCTGAAAATACAGATAGAAATCATAATTCCAAGGATTCTTTAGGAGGGTGTGGGGATGTAGCAGAACTCATGATAATGTACCACAAACCTGGCTTTAGATAGCCAAGTTTCTAAGTTTCCGAAGTTGATCATTCCCAAAAACCTCAGTCAGGGCTAAAAGCACACATAGTAAAGGCTAGGTTAGCCAATATAGTCAACTGAACATCTCAGGCAACATAAAAAGTTGTGTCATAATAATTAATATTCATAATATTGATTCTCAGGATCAAAGTCTTAGCTACCATTTATTTTGTACCAACTATATGGCGGAAGCTTTAATATAGTTTCTAATATAATGTATTATCTTGTTTACATAGCAGAAGTTTCCTTTTGATTAGTTTGTGTATCACCATGTTACAGATTAAGCAAATGATGCCCAGAGGGGTTAAAAGCATTTTTTTCATGTTCACATGGTGAGAACTGTATAGTGTTATGTTCACCTAAGTCCCAGGAGCTCAAGTTTTAAGATTTTTATAAACTTGGTAGGCCACAGTTGATTAATGTGCTTCACTTTCAACCATGTTGGATAAAAATATCTATTTTATTCATGTGTACTGGTTATCTCTTCCACACAAATGCAATGCCCCCTATGGTCAATAGAGTACAAACTGCAAGTTATTTCTCCAAGATTCATGATGGCATTGGGTACAATTGTCCACCCAGTGTCTAGCCATCTATCCACACTATTGAGTTCTCTAGTGACTGACAGCTCTCTAAGATGGAAGTCCCGAGCTGTTGTTAGGTCTGGTGGTCATAGTTTGGAGCAAAGTGGAAGAGTAATCTGATTGACTCCATGATCTATACACATTCACACTAACGGAAGGATGTAGAGTTTATATATATCATAGATTCAGGCTATATTTACGATGTAAAATCAGTAGAATCAAACATTTGCTTCTTGTGATTCCATTTCCTAAATATATCCAAACTCCTTCTACTCCTTTCTGTTTCCACACCTGCCACCTAGTCCAATTCACTGTCATCTTCTCTTGAACCAGCATCATCATCATCCTAACTGTTCTGCCTTCTAGTCCTGTTCCAAACTCTTCTAATACAGTCTCTCCAGAGCAACTAGAATGTTCTTTTCTCTCTCTCTCTTTCTTTCTTTCTTTTTTTCTTTCTCTCTTCCTTCCTTCCTTCCCTTTTCTTTTCTCTTCTCTTCTCTTGTTTTCCTTCTTTTGGGTTGGAGTCTCACTCTGTCTCCCAGTCTGGAGTGCAGTGGCTAATCACGGCTCACCACGACCTCGAACTCCTGTGCTCAGGTGATCCTTCTGCCTCAGTCTCCCAAATAGCTGGGACTACAGGTGCACAACATCATGCCCAGTTAATTAAAAAAGAAATTTTTTTTTGATAGATATAGTCTTGCTATGTTGCCCAGGCTGGTCTTGAATTCCTGGGCTCAAGCGATCCTCTCACTTAGGTCTCCCAAGCTGCTGGGATTATAAGCATGAGCCACTGCACCCAGCCTAGTGTGTTCTTAAAATGCAGGTATGATCATGTCATTTCCATGACTAACATCCTTCCCTGGCTGCCCACGGAGGGCCTGCCAGATTTGACTCTTACCTATCTCTCCGGGTTCCCTCATCTTAAGCTTTTTTTTCTTTGATTTCTTTACTCAAGCTGCACTGGTTTTCTTATGATCCATCTATTTACTAAACTCCTTCCAGCTTTGGGACTTTGGGGCATGCTGTCACCTTGGTTGGAACACTTCTCCCTCTTTACCTGGCCAACAACTACAGATTCTTTAGAACTCAGCCTAAATGTCAGTTTATTAGAGCAACTTTCCATGAGTCCCAGAGTAGACCCCACCCTCGAATTATACACTCGTATAGCACCCTGTCTCTTTCATAGCGTCCCCTACAACTGTAAAATTAAAAAAAATTTGATATTATTTTATTAAAGTCCATCTCTTACCAGAGGAGTGTCTGGATCTTCCCTATTCACCCCTGCTTCCCCAGTCCCTTGGCATGGGGCATGACCTTGATAAGCACACTATAAAAGTTAAAAAAAACACTTTGCCATGTCCAAAGTCTTGAACTTTTTACTCTTTAATTATATAAGATCAATGTTGGTCTATGTCTTAGAAATGACTGTAAACTCGTGCGGGTTTAAATATTTTAATATCAAGAATCTGGCATGGTCAACTCGGCTTCTTACGGTGTGTATTTGATTATCCACCAATAATGCCAGTTATTGCTAGTTTAAATAACAAACTGCAAGGTCTTGGAAATGGAAGCTATTGAACAAAATCAGGGAAGTAGCAGCCAAAGCCATGAAGGTAAGTTGGAGGTAGTATAAAACACTGAGAGAGATGGTGTCAGGTAGGGGCTGACATGGTAGACATGGATAAAGATGTAAGGGAGAAAGACGTTTTCTGAAAAGGAGTCCGTTGACTAGACTACGAGTTTAGAGATGTGTCCACAAGTTTAGGCTGAAAGTAGCTACTGACAAATTCAGCATTTTTCTTTCTTCTTTTCTATTTTCCATTCTTTCACAATTAATACACTACTCATGAGAGTAGAATTGCTTTACAAGCACTGGGACAAAGGTCAAGGCATGGGCAATGTTTATAGAGAAACAAGGGTTAGGTAATTTTGCTGGTAACACCTTCAGTAAATACATGTGAGAATAATATGGAGTGTTTGTCATTACAGTGAGTTGTTAATCAAATCCATTCACTGAAAAAGCTGTAAAATAATTTGCAAAGTGATTTGCAATAATGAAAGGCTACATAAACACAGTCTTACCCCAGCAACTGAAATTATACAGCTATTTGTCTTAGGGAATTCAAATTCTAGCATTTTATTTCCCTTGAGCGATGAGAATAAATTGGTTTATGACACTGTTTCTTCACTCAAATTAAATGATTCTATGTGTATTTATACTGATTAACTCTTAGTAGGGGATGAATACTGTTAGCAATAACTTCATTTTTGCTTGCACATTTTTTTTTTTTTTCTTTTGAGTTGGAGTCTCACTCTGTCGCCCAGACTGGAGTGCAGTGGCCGCTCCCGGCCACCGCAGCCTCGACCTGCTGGGCTCCGGCGATCTTCCGCCTCAGCCTTCCGAGTAGCCGGAATTACAGGCGCGTGCTACCACGCCCGGCTGATTTTTTGATTTATTGTAGAGATGAGGTCTCGCTGCCCAGGCGGGTCTCGAACCCGCGGGTTCAGGCAATTCACTCACCTCAGCCTCCCAAAGGCGCGGGATTACAGGCTGAGCCACCGAGCCCGGCTGCTTGCACATTTTATTTAAAAATTTTGAGATTTGGAAAATCACATCTGGAGTGCAGGACATCGGTGAGTTTTGAGCCTATGCTTTGCTCTTTGAATTAGGTCTTTACAAAAGCACATACAGAAACTTAATATCTCTGCAAGCAGTAACTGTCCTTTTTTTTAAACCCCCAAGGTTATGTTTAAAAAGAGCTATTGGCTTGATAAAGATAAGAGAGAGAGAGCAGAGAGAGAGAGACAGACAGAGACAGAATTAATGTGAGAGAATACAAACAAAAACTTCTAAACCCTCATATCCTAAATGCATGGTAGGTATGTAACTGGAGATGAGCAGAGATTTCTAACAAATGATTTCATGTGAATTTCTTTCTATAATTAGAAGAAGAGGATCTTCATCAAAACTCACATCTCAGTTTCCTTTTGTGTAATTTATTTGCCAGAGGCCATTGCTGAGCTGCAGTTTCCCAAACTTCAGGGAAACCATCAACTCAGGCTGAAGTGTTGACTGTGAGTTATTGCACTAAAAGCTGGTGGATAGCCCATCAAGTCAAGTCTTTGAGGAGTTTATCTGCTGATTTTTTTTTAGCCCAAAGACTATGTGGGAGAAGGGAAACCAGCATCCCACTTTCATTTGCTGTCTAACATGATGTTTCCTACTATTTTTAGCATAGCTCACAGAATAAGAAATTCAGCTAATATTCAAGATGCTTGAGATTTTAAATTGACCATCATGGAGTGCTAATTAGATCCTGTATTTCGTGGACTAATGTGCCCCATGACCTCAATGGGTTGAAAGTATTCGTAGAGATTTAATACTATTTATTGGTTTTGGATCAGAAATAGATCATAGCATCCCTGTTTCCTGATGTAATTTTAGGGGCATTGAACTAGAACGACTAGAAATTACATCATTAGTCATATTTGGTAACTTCAGCTGAAGTTACTACTTGATACGATCCTGGTAGTAGAACTCATGGATGGGATTAGCTAGTCATAGCTTCATTGGTTGCTAGGCCCTAGTAGATTATAGATTAGCTACTCAGGTAACACCTAGCCCGCGCACACATGCACATATCTTTTTATTCTTCTAAAAATCTCAGGTTAACCATGTATTTAAAGACAGGGAACTTGCCTTTGCTCTGTGCTCAGTGCTCAAAGCTTCTAAAACTGAAGTGTTTTTAAAAAATGTATTGATGCCAAGTCTTCACTATCACAGTCTGACTCAGTTGGGCTAGAACAGGGCCTAGAAGTTCTCATCTTTAAATGGTTACCAGGTGACTGTAATAAGAACCCAAGTCTGAGAACCACAGATACGTGCTCTTTGATTCAGTCCTCTTAATGACATTAATAAGTAGGCTTGGCTGTTATACTTTTGCATACCAAGAAACTGACATTCAGTTTAATGCTAAGATTTGAACCCATGTTTTTAGAATTCTTAAATCCATGATCTTTTCTCCTTTCAATTCATATTTCTTAAGACTTCCGGTGAGACCAGAAAATTTCCATGGAAAGATGTGCATAACTATTGAGAGAGAAGGGAAAAAGAAAATTCAATTATAGCAGTTAGACTAAAAATAGAAGATTTATTTAAGCTTTTGAGCAAAAAAAAAAAGTTGTAGCAAATTCACTGAAGTTTTGCAGGTTTGCCACAGCAGAGAGCTTAATGAATCTTACCTGGTTATATAACGTTACATTGAGAAAAGCAGCACTGAAGTTTCAAGCCTTTCCCAACTCCTCTGCCCAAACAGTGAAAATAGGGCACAAAGAGATGACATTTCAGAGAGTTTTCACCACATGCATGTTAATGTTGTAGAAAACAAGATTTTATTCTTATTATTTTTTTGAGTTGGAGTCTCACTCTGTCGCCCAGACTGGACGACACTCTGCGCTCCCGGCCACTGCAGCCTCGACCTGCTGGGCTCCAGCGATCCTTCCGCCTCAGCCTTCCAAGTAGCTGGAACTACAGGCGCGCGCTACCACGCCCGGCTAATTTTTGATTTATTGTAGAGATGAGGTCTCGCCAAGTTGCCCAGGCGGGTCTCAAACCCACGGGCTCAGGCAATTCACTCACCTCAGCCTCCCAAAGGCGTGGGATTACAGGCTGAGCCACCAAACCCGGCTGAAGAACAAGATTTTAAAATCCTTCTTTTCTGACCTTCTGTCTCTTTCATTAAAAAAAAAAAAAAGGACACCACGAACAGCTTCACATGTCTGTCATAACTGTCATGGTTGGGTATTTCTTTGACTCTCTCTGCTCCTCATTTAAGTTTGGGGGTATAAGAGCAGCATGTTGTTGACCAACAGACTCTTATCCTGGGCGCTTTATCCCTACGGTATCCTCAAATCTCAAGTAATTAGCCACACATGTAAAAATCTGTGACTGAGCTGTAGGTAGGTCAGTTTTATCTAAGATCAAGTACTGCCAGCCTCCCTCTTTCCCATTTTCATTTGCTCTCTTTGGCAGAGTTGCAGGAGCAGATGTTGTAAAAATGTGTAGGGCCGCCAAGATGCTTAATCAAGTCCTTGCGATTGTTGTGGCTGTCACCTCAAATTTCACATTCAGAAACACGACTTTATTAACTCTTCCACAAATGATCAGATTCTCAAAGGGGAGGCATAATTTGTATTGACAAAACTTCCCAGCAATCAATTTACAGCTCGGGATGCTGACTTGTTAAATTATCTCGGAAAAGAATCCTGACCCCAGGTTGGTTTGCTCACAGGGGGTCCTATTCTTTTGTTGTTGTTTGTTTATTCTATCAGCAGCAATGTGTTGAATGCCTGTTTCTTGTAAGATACTTTTCCCCTTGGGTTAGGCTTCATAGGGTAACTGGTTGTAAACCAGACATGGTTTTGGTTATTTATTGGTTGCAAAGAACAGAAAGTCACTCAAGCTCGTGTGAGTTAAAGGGGATTTATGGATAAATAATGAACACATTTAAAAATAAACTCTAGGAAGCATAGCCAGGCCTTGAGGACAGTGGCAAGTTATTAGACCTCTCTCCTTTTCTGTCTCCATTTCTGGTGCTCTCCGACCACATGGTCTCTTGTATCTACAGGTCTCAGCACATCCGATCCACTCCAGCCAGGTATGCTTTGCTTGCATGCAACCTAACATGTCTGTCCACCAACATGGCCCCTCACAGCCAGCCCGTGGTGCCCATGCCTCTCAATCTGCTAGGTCTCTAGCCCTCCTAGTACACAATCTCTTGAACGGAATCTGATTGGCTTAACCTAGACAATGGATATTTCCCAGGTCATGTGTCTGAATCTGGCCCAATCACAATTTACATCCTGGCATCTGAGCCTATCTCTCCTAGGGGCTGGGAATTCAATGTCATTGGAGGCCCTGTGAGTGGGAGACACTGGGAGAACATCTAATACACTGATGAATATGAGACATTCTTTAGGTGTTCTCCTGAGAGTATAAAAGTATGTTTAGTGAGGATTGTAGGACTGGAACCAGGATGACAGCGCAATGGAAGAGGGTGTCTTTTTACAGGCCATTGTGTTATGAAAGAAAAGATAAGACTGGGAGATAGGGCCAGGAGAAAAGGGGCAGCACATCAGAGATTTCCATGCTTCTGGGGTATCGGCTACTGTGAAGCTTTGTCATTTAAAGGGTCTTTCCAGCTGGCTCCCTCTTCCCTGCTCTAGAGAGTAGCTTTGTAGAACTTCTGCAATGTGTTTGGGGGACAGGCCGAGCAATACCAGGAGGAAAAAGGTTGAAATCCACAAAAGAGGAGGCACTGAGACTTTCTGGAAAGGATCCTGGACGCTGGGTGTCGTGAGTTGAATCAGTGGCTCCACAAGACATGTTTGAGTCTTGAACTGTCGTACCTGTGAAGGGATCTTATTTGGAAATAGGGTCTTTGCAGAGGTAATTAAGGTAAGGATCCCAAAATAAAATCATTCTGGATCAGGGTGGGCTCTAAATCCAATAACCACAGATGTTCATTAAGAGACACAAAGCCCGCCTGGGCAGCGAGACCTCATCTCTACAATAAATCAAAAAATCAGCCGGCCGTGGTAGCGCATGCCTGTAATTCTGGCTACTGGGAAGGCTGAGGAGGAAAGATCGCCGGAGCCCAGAAGGTCGAGGCTGCGGTGGCCGGGAGCGGCCACTGCACTCCAGTCTGGGCAATCGAGTGAGACTCCAACTCAAAAAAAAAAAAAAGTCACAAAGAGACACAGGGAAGAAGAAGACCACATGAAGATGGAGGCAGAGACTGGAGTTATGTTCCTACAAGTCAAGGAACATCAGAGGCCCCCAGAAGCTGCAAGAAGCAAGGGAGGATTCTACACTAGAACCTTCGTTGGGAGCGTGGCCCTACTGACATATGGACTTCAGACTTCTGGCCTCCCGCACTGTGAGAAAACACATTTGTTTTTTTAAGCCAACAAGTTTGTGACAGTTAGTTCTGGAAGTCCCACAAAACTATTACGCTGTGCTTATGCCATGCAGAGCTCTTCTAGGAAACCAAGTTTGAGCTGAGGGAGGGAAGAGGTAGGCACTTCAGGACATTCCTCAGCTTTCTTCAGTAGCTGCTCCCAGACCATGAGCACAGAATCAGAGGCTCTGAGCACTGGGGAGAAAGTGGGATGGGGGAATCTCTGGATCAGTGTGGGATATAGACTATAAGCCAGACTGGACAGAATGGTCCTGGCCTGTCCTGTCTTGTGGTAGAAATGCTGTATCCATGAAATTAGGGAAAGATGACCTAGGTTCCAACCTCCCTTTCCCACTGACTTCCTATATACCCTTCTGCGAGTTCCTCACTCTCTGAAGACCTCAGTGACGCCAATAATTTATTTTTAAAACTACCCTAGATGGTCTCGAAGAGTCTTTGTGCTTGTGACCTTCTGGTCCATAAGTCTGTGTGGCTAGAAGAGGACAGTCAGGTTCAAGACTGCAAGGCTTTACCCATGGGCTGGCTCCTTTGGTTGGATGCACCAACTTGGTGGAGGGATTGCCTCTTCCCGTCACCCTCCTGGGATGATTCCTCTGGTCTGATTCTCTCTTTGTCTCCGTTACTACCTGGGACCAATGCATTTAGGGGGAGGATTTGGCCGTTGAGTTTCTACTTATAGTCAAGACCCCTGCAATGTCCTTTGGGGTCACTTTTAGCTCTCCATATATAGTACACAATTTCCGTCGACCTTGATGGAACTCCTACAAGACTGATCCTCTTTAGGACTCTGACCAATGCTGGAATGCTCCAGGTGATTCTGGTAGCTTATGAAGGTTAGCTTAAACTGTCCTACCTGGGTTTTTTTCTCTGAGGACATAGCTAAGATTTGCACTCTTCGAAATGGTAGCCACCAGTCAAGTGTGGCTATTTAAACTTAACATTTAATTTAAAAATAATTCAGTCTCACTAGCCACATTTCAAGTGTCAATAGTCACACACAATTAATGTTTACCACATTGGACACTGCAAGTGGAGAACACGTCCATTACCACAAAAGTTCTATTGGATAGCACTATTCTAAAGAGGTGCTTCAAACTATCTGGGTATATTGCTAAAATACATATTTTTGATTCAATTGGTCTGGGCTGGGACCTGAGATTTTGCAATTCTAGCAAGCTGCCAGGTGAATTCATGGGCCACACTTTGAGAGGCAAAGACATAGGAAACCACTGTGTATTAATTAGGGCCTCTGTGTGGGCTGTATGTTGAATGGGTAGGAGCATATTTCATCTTCAGGAAGTAGAAGAAGGACTGGGATAGCTTGGCCAGAGTAGAAGCTTTAGGGAAGAGAAAACTGAAAAGTCACTTGGCTAAGCAAGAGAGATCTTAAATGTAAGGAGACATACACTAGCAGAGAGGTTGGCTTTGTGTGTGTGTGTAAAGAAACAGATAATAAATACTTTAGAGTTTGTGGGCCACACAGTGTTACAGTTATTGAAGTGTGCTGTTGGGCACGAAAGCAGCTACAGACAACATAAGAAGAAATGAGTGTGGCTATGTTCCAATGCAGCTCTATTTCCAAAAACAGGCACCATGTTGGATTTGGCCCATGAGGCATAGTCTGCTGACCTTTGCACTGGTGGGTCACAATGGATGAGGGAATTTGCAGTAAAGTTACAGCTCATCAGTTAGAAATTCTATGCAGCACAGAGCCTGTCTTAGGGTCACATTATTGGTTGTTACCAATAAAATAACAGTACATGTCAATTATTAGTACAATTGGTTTAATTCCAGTGTCAAAGCAACAATGCAATAACCTATGCAATTTATAATTCCATTTCAATCATTATTGAAATTGAACTACGCTATGTAGAGATTACAAGCTGCCCTAGAAACACAATGAAAAAAAGTCTAGACCATTCATTTAAAAGCAAAACCCACGACCTGGCCATTTCTATTATCATGTTAAAATAGAAAATAATCACCTAAATCCCGAATTGTAGAATTGCCTCATTTACCATGAGGGGAAACAAAGGCCTAGGGAAAGTCTCTGGTCCAATGTCCATAGTTGAATGGATGAACAATTTAGGATAAAACCAGGGCTCAGGTTTTCTGGACAGCATTTAACCCTTCTGTGACATTGCCTCTACAGAGTGGGCAAGGCACTGCTCAAATAGTGTTCAAGTTCAGGGTGCCCTTGAAAAGTGGCACTGGATCGTGGCTGTAAACACAACCACAGACATTCACTGAACATTTTATAAATCATTTCCTTGTTTTCTTAGACTTTCGGGAGAAGAAGCTAGATGATAAACATCTCTCTAAAGAACTGTGCAAGAAGTTTTAAATTAAATCTTTAAGCCGGGCTCGGTGGCTCAGCCTGTAATCCCGTGCCTTGGGAGGCTGAGGCGAGTGGATTGCCTGAGCCCGCGGGTTCGAGACCCGCCTGGCAGCGAGACCTCATCTCTACAATAAGTCAAAAATCAGCGGTGGTAGTGCATGCCTGTAATTCCGCTACTCGGAAGGCTGAGGTGGAAGATCGCTGGAGCCCAGCAGGTCGAGGCTGCGGTGGCGAGCGGCATGCACTCCATCTGGGCGACAGAGTGAGACTCCAACTCAAAAAAAACAAAAACAAAAAAAAAAAACAAAAAAAAGTTAAAAATTAAATCTTTAGTCATTCGGCAAGAATTGCAAAGTGACATGAAAAAAAAGTCAAGATTTTATTTATAATATTTTTCTTTTCTTTTTTTTCTTTATTTTAAAAATGTGGGGTACAATTCAGGTTAGGTATACAAATGTTCATTATGCAGGTACCCTTGTTGTTGAGGTGTGCCCTGCCCTCCCCTGGCAGTTTCCCACTACTGCCAATCCCTTTCTCATAGTATTATGATAATTGTTCAAGGGTCGCTTATGATTGAGAACAAATGGTATTCTGTTCTTTGCTTCTGTGATAGATCACTGAGTATAATCGACTCCAAATCCATCCAAGTCAATTCTTTTCAAGTCTGTGAAGAGCAAACTGTAAACTGCCATGCAGGTGGAACTGACCTGGAACTCTCACTTGCCCCAGTTATTCATGGCTGTGTGAGTCATTGGTGACCATTACATGCCTGTTTGAGGAGAAAGCATTGGGCAGCAGCCTGGAGTGCAGTTTTATATAATATTTTTCTTTTTAAAGAATAAGCCATTCCATGCAACAGTTCTGTTGGTGGAAGCACCGACCAAGATGTTAAGAGACTTTAGGTCTATTGAGGTTTCTGATGACTGAATTTTCCCCTCTGCCACCTCTGCCTCCTTCTCTGGGATCTCTTAATTATAAACACATTACCCTCTCAAAGACTTGGCTTTTTTCACACAGTCTAGTTGGCAGTCATCCACCAAACCCTAGATCACCACCATGAGCTTCAGAGCAGTCCTTTCAACAGCATCACGAAGGGACGGAGTAAACGCTTCAAGCTCCAGGATCCCATGATACCCCTGTGAGAAATGCGGAAAAAATAACATCAATCCTATTTCTCAGCTAAGGAAACTGAAGCTCAGAGAGTAGCAGCAGCGTGTCCAGGATCATTTGGAAGAAGTAAGACCAGATTCATCACCTCTTCAGTCTCCAAGCCCAGGCCTCCTCTCCCACACTCTGTGTCGCTTGGGGCAGCCTTGCCATGTTCCAGGTGTCTGGTGAGACCTTGGATGGGAACAGGGGCCCAGTGGTGAAGGAGACACAGCAGCTTCATGTGATGAAAGAATTCAGGCTCAAAACTATTTTAACTGAAAATAATAAAGTAACAGTGCTTGAACCTTAATTTGTGAACTGATATCTACCCTGGGTATAAATAAACAAGAATGTATTATGTGAGAACTTTTGTTTATTGCTGATGGAAATGTCTTTCTCTCAAAAAATAGCACAACATTATCAGCCAGTGGGCCACACCAGAATCTGCGGGCACAGACCCTGTGTCTGACCTAATTCATCACAACAATCACCCATTTAATTTTAAAATAGTGAGCGCTTTATTGTTGGATTTTTAGAAAATCATGAAAGTCATAAATCCTGATCACAAGTAAAACACCATAAAGATATATTTTTTCCATTTCTTTTCTTTTCTGTTTGT
Source organism: Cephalopachus bancanus (assembly GCA_027257055.1). NCBI lineage: Eukaryota > Metazoa > Chordata > Mammalia > Primates > Tarsiidae > Cephalopachus > Cephalopachus bancanus. The sequence continues at coordinate 7,752,972 of JAPVLO010000038.1, read as the reverse complement.
CTCAGTTTTCCCCCCGAATCTGAGATAATAAATTTAACATGTTTGGTGTGTGTCTTCCAAAGCATAAACATTTATCGATAGAGTCTCCTTTCTCCTTCCTGTCCTTCTTTCCTTTCCTTTTTCTTTCTTTTCTTCTTTCCTTTTTTTCTCACTCGTTCTCTCTTCTTTCTCTCTCTTTTCTGTCATTCTTTCTCTTTTTTCTTAAAAATAAGATTGTAATGTTAATATAGCTTAAAATGTAAAACTTGCTCTTTATCTTTATAAAAAAATTGCCTCTGACTGTTGTTTTAATTTTCCAATTAGAATGAGATTGTGCATAATTTCTCATGCTTAGTCACTATTTGCATCGCATACATTTTGCGCATTTTCATATTTGATTTATCAATATGTTGCAGTTTTTAATATATCTAGGATATTAATTCCATGGAAGATAATTAATTTTACGCAGTTTAGCATTTATTTCTAAGTTATTTATGGCATCTTTGTTACATAGTTTTTCAATCTGCTGTACCTCAGTCAACTTTTTCTTGTGATTTTTTTTTGTACTTCATAAGAAGATATTTCTCACTTACCCTTAAATTATGTATATAGTCACCTGTACTTTGTTCTTATATTTTTAATGTTAAAAATGTGAATTTTTTTTTTTTTTTTTTTGAGTTGGAGTCTCACTCGGTCGCCCAGACTGGAGTGCAGCGGCCGCTCCCGGCCACCGCAGCCTTGACCTGCTGGGCTCCGGCAGTCCTTCTGCCTCAGCCTTCCAAGTAGCCGGAATTACAGGCATGCGCTACCACGCCCGGCTGATTTTTTGATTTATTGTAGAGATGAGGTCTCGCTGCCCAGGCGAGTCTCGAACCCACGGGCTCAGGCAATCCACTCACTTCTGCCTCCCAAAGGCACGGGATTACAGGCTGAGTCACCGAGCCCGGCTAAAAACGTGAATTTTTAATCCCTCCATCTCTGTTTTCATAGAAAGGGTCTATCTTTATTTCTTTCAGATAGGTAGGCAGTTGGCCCGACTGAATTAACTAAAATGTTCATCATTTCCTAGTGAATTAGAACGGTGACTTTATCATATATTAAACTCCTAAATATTATGGAATATATTTTTGGAATCTCTGCATTTCACTCCACTTTGTTCGTTCGTTTGGTAGCTGCCTTCTCTTAAAAGTTTCCAGAATACAAGCTACTGCCTGCTCCCAACTCCTATTCCATGGATGAACTCTTCAACAAACACATTTTCCCATTTCTCTCTGGAGTCTGAAGAAGTCCACACATTTTCAAGGAATTTAAGAAGAGGCACCAGTGTCTTAAACATAGCCCTCTACTTCCCTGTGACTTGCAGTCAACACAGACATTCCATCCAAATGTTCTGAAAATATTCTTATGGAAATGAGCAGCAGGACGCCATATAGTCTCTCAAAATGCTAACCTCATCAACCTCTTTCCCTGATTCAACCACTCCTTCCCTTATCCCACCAGTTCCAGAGGCCATGGCCTGCATCTGAGGCCTCATCCATCTCACTGCTTCCCATTTAAGCTCACCCCAATCCAATCATCGCTACAAATCAGACACCGCGGAATGGAAGAAAACCACAAACTCAAAGCTTTTGCCTTCAGTGCTTTGAAAGTTAAACAGGAAAAAAGCAAATTTTCCCCATGTAGCTCAAACTCTATGATGAAAACCATTTAAAAAACGTGGATCGATCTTAACCTCTGAGCTGCTTTCCAAGTCAAAATAGTAATAAAAAACAATAATGGTAATAATAACACACCCCCAAATGAGAAAAATTGCTTTAAATTATTTTAAGTAAGAAAAAAAAAATTCCCAGCACCTTCTCTTCTTTTCGCCTTGATGCTCTTTCCCCACTCTCCCCAGGTATCCTAAATTCCCATGTAAAAAGATTTTGAACATACAGAGATGTGTCTTTGAGGCTGAAGGTCCCAGTGTAGAAAGCAAATGTATCAAATTGCTGAGCAGTATAGAAAACAAGGAGTCTGCCCTTCACACTCCTAAATCCCTCTCCAAAGCATCAGAAATCCTTTCCAGATAGCTTCAAGGCTGGGCTCAGTGGCTCAGCTGTAATCCTGCGCTTTGGGAGGCCGAGGTGAGTGGATTGCCTGAGCCCGCAGGTTCGAGACCCACCTGGGCAACTTGGCGAGCCCTCATCTCTACAATAAATCAAAAATTTGTCCGGCATGGTAGCGTGCATCTGTGGTTCCAGCTACTTGGAAGGCTGGCCAGGAGCATGCCATTGCACTCCAGTCTGGGCAACGGAGTGAGACTCTAACTCAAAAAAAAAAAAAAAAGATAGCTTCAAAACACAACAGCTTGGTGAGGGAGCAAGGGAGCTGCCTGGCCGCCAGCCATCACAGTTGGCATCCAATCCAGCCCATGACCATTCTCGACCCGTCGTCACTTAGAGACTCCCGGGCTTTAGAGTCACCCGATAAGGTGGATTTTCACCACCTCAAGGCTCTTGTATGCCAGCCACCTCCCCCAGATGGTGGAATCGGCCATTTCTGGTTACCAAATCCCTTCCAAGGGATATGGAAAATGGAAATGAAATATGTGTGCCAATCCAGAAAAAGGTTCCACCTCTGTCTCCTCTGAATCATGGGGACTCTGTGAAATGTATTGCCCACAAAGGACAAAAGAGCAAAACAGATGGTGAGATTTCATGCTTTTTCTGGAGAGTTAAAAATATCATCAATCATGTAGTTAGAAATTGGCAGTCACTGAATTTTTGTTATTCCGTAAGTTATACCAGACAGAAAGTTTTATCAGCAAAAGAACATGGATGAGGCACCTGAAGTTGACCTTGTTCATGATTTCTGGGTGCCCAGGGCATTGGAAGAACCCAGAAAATTCATTCTCACCTTCCCTGTAGCTACCATACCAAGTGACCACAGCATACTGGGTTCTATGGGTCAGACCTATCCACTGAGAGACCTCAGTTCGGGAGTAGGCAACTTGAGAAGGAACCGCCATCCAGCCTCTGCTAGGATGGGGGCAGAGACCTCCAGGTTTTGGGGTGGCCATGGTCACACGCCTGAGCTTCTGTCTCAGGAGTGGCACAGATGGGTAGCAAGAGCAGTGGTCTTTCTTTCCTCAGCAGGCTGTGGGGTTTTGGACGTTACTCCTAGAAGCTGAGCTTGGATGTGACTTGTGATTCCTCCAATGATTCTGTGAGATGGCCTATGTTTTTTTCATAAACTTCTTTCTGCTTTATAAACCAGAGGCAACTTTTGTTGTTTGCAGTTAAGAATCCCAACCAAGATAACACATGGCTTTTATTCGTGTGTACTGGCATTAAAAAAATGCTTTGATTTCTCCTATGTGGTCAAAGTCATGGATAAATTTAATTGGACAAAAAGGTCTGAGATGCCAAAATGGCCTCTAGGGGAGACTGGTCTTCGAACTCTCAGAGATCTTGCTCAGGTCTTCGAAGGAACTCACAGAGCTGAGCAACCAAGTGACTGATGGACGGGAGTTCAGAACTCTCCAACACTTTTCTCTGAGACACGGCAACCATGCTCAAAACATCTCGCTTGTACCAAATTTGGAGACCTGGTGAGCTGAAATCATTTCTTTAGGCACTTGAGCTATTTCTCATCACCCTTCTTTAAACCACGGAGGCAGTATACTCAAAGAATGATGCATTCATTATGTTTGTTGTTGTTTCTTCTTTTACATGAGATTGAAAAGCCCATCTCTGCGTGTGAAGGAGAAGGTGGATGGAACAGATGCCCAGCATCTGATGAGATGCTTGGAGAAGACTGTGGTGGGCTGGATACTCTTATTTTCTCACTAAAAATTGTGAAATATAACACACTTGCAGAAAAGTGGAAAAAATGCTTGTGATCTTCAAAGAAGAATAACATGAACACATGTTACCATTGTTGAAACAGACTAAAGAGCTCTGTAATTTATTGAATGACAGATTCAGCAACTACAATGTTGAAACAGACTAAAGAGCACTGTCTGTCCCTGATGGTATTTTCCTTTCCTCCTCTTGTGGAAGGTAACCATTTTCCTAACTTAGTGATAACCATTCTTTTGCTTTTCTTGATAGCTTATCACTTATATATGTCATATGTGGAAGCTAGTATACCGACTACACGCTGAGTTCTACCAGTCAGACACATCCACTGGGAGACCTCAGTTTGGGAGTAAGCAACTTGAGGAAGGAAGCAACATATAGCCCCTAAAAATATTGTTTAATTTTTCCTGTTTTTAAACTTTATATAATTTTGGCCTTTCCTTTTGCAGAGCACTATGGTAGTCTAATGTGTTCTTCTTCTTGTATGTGGTTGTACTTCATTTCCAGCACTGTGTAGCATTCTATTGTATGACTACACTATTTACTTATCTAGTCTATGTTGGTGGACATGCGGATGGTTTCCCACACTTGGAGACTGAAAATAATGCTGCCGTGAACGTTCTGAGGGCACACGCATGTGTTTTTGTACATTTAAACTTGACAGTGAGATTGCAGGGTTATGAGAAACAGACATGTTTGCCTTTTCTGAGTAACGCTGTACCATTTTCTCAAGTGGTTGTATCTGTTTGCAATGTTAGCAGACATATAAGAGGGAGTGCTCACCTTCTTATTTGTACTAGCTGGTGTTTGTCATCTGGTAGCTTTATGAGGGTACCTAAGGGTGGATTTACATTGTGTTTCCTTGTTAATATTAGTGAGGTTTAGCATATATTTTTGTTTATTGTGCTACTGGTAGCTAATTGGTTGATTGATACTTTGAGGTTTCTGTAAAGTGCCCTTTCAAGTCCTTTATCCATTCCTTGTTGGGTTTTTATTGTCTTAGCCTAGGGTTAGATGGAGCAGAACTTGCAGTCAGTGAATGTGCACTTTTTCCTGGGGCGCACTCAGAGATGCTGGTGTATAGGATGAGGTAGTGAGGGCCGGAAGAGGGGAGGACACATGCGACACATTTGTTACCACACTTCACTTTTTCTGCTTAAACTATAGATACATAGTTATAATGATACATTAATAATGATTTATAATGTTCAATGAGAAGCAGATCATGTTTTTTTAAGAGCTGTCAATACTGTAAAGATGTCAATTTTCTGTGAAATCTATCAAAATTTGACTTTTCTTTCAAGAGAAATCAATGATGGCTTTTTTTTTTCCTTGAGTCTGAGTCTCCCTCTGTCACCCAGACTGGAGTGCAATGGCATGGTCACAGCCACCATAGCTTCGACCTGCTGGGCTCAGGTGATCCTTCCACTTCAGCCTTCCAAATAGCTGGAACTACAGGTACGTGCCACCATGCCCGGCTAATTTTTTGATGTATTGTAGAGACGAGGTCTTGCCAAGTTGCCCAGACTGGTCTCAAATATTTGGGCTCAGGCAATCCTCTCACCTTCTTCTCTCAAAGTGTTGGGATGACAGGCATGAACCACCATATCCGGTGCTTTTTTTTTTTTTTTTTTTAAATAAACAGTACTTGGGAAAAACTAGAGGAATAGAATAATGAAAAAGAAAAGTAATAAAGAATGATTTGCCTACTATGTAATAACATGTTGGCTGGCACGGCATTAGACACATTGATGAAAGAGAATGGACCACTTGAAATCAATACGGCAAAGCATAAAGTATTCTAAGCCAAACCAAATAAAATAAAACACATTATGTCATATTTCAGTCCTTATGTCTTCCTATCCCCTTCCCCCTTAAAAAAAAAAAAAAGAGGTAGAAGTGGGGTTGGGGAGGTAGGAACATTCTAATTATTACACAACTGTTAGAAACTATAAAAGGTTGGTGGATCTGGCTAAAAAAATTGTAATCTCTATATAGAAAAACACTGTGGGCTGGACGTTGTGGTTCACGCCTATAATCCCAGCACTTTGGGAGGCCAAAGTGAAAGGATTGCCTAAACCCGCGGTTCGAGACCAACCCGGGCAACTTGGTGAGAGCTCATCTCTACAGTAAATAAAAAAATTAACTGGGAATGGTGGTGCGTGCCTGTAGTTCCAGCTACTTGGAAGGCTGAGGCGGAAGGATCACCTGAGCCCAGCAGGTGGAGGCTACGTGCCACTGCCCTCTAGCCTGGCCTGGGTGACAGAATGAGATTCCAACTCAAAAAAAAAAAAAAAAAAAAAAAAAGAAAAGAAAAAGAAAAAAGAAAAACACACTATGACATAAAGTTTAAAGATAATTTAGAAAAATACTTGCAGCATACATTTCTAGAAAAGACAAAGAATTCTTGCAAATTAAAAAAAAAAACTCAGATAAAAACCCCAAACTTCACAAAAATGCAAATGGTAATAAACATTTAAATTATGCATAGTCACACAAGAAATTGAGTATTTTCCACCTAATGTATTTAGAAAGCTTTAAAAGATTGACAAAACTCAGGCATAGGGAAGCAGGAACTTTCACACACTGAGGGGTTTATATATTGTTTGAAGTAGACTTCAAAATGGGCATGCCTTTTAAATTGGTAATTCTATTTTGCAAACTTAGCTTAAAGAACAATCAGATATGACATAAACACACACACACACTCACATATATATATATATATGAGCAAGAATACTTGTCAAAATGTTTATAATAGTGAAAAATGGAATATTTAGTATATTCACTACATTGTTTAAATTGTATTCCACCTATGTAATATAATTCTATCTGGCATTAAAATTGATGAGAAGTAGAATGAAATAAAAACTTGGACTTATGGTCAGAGTAGTAGTCTCAAATAAGAAAACAATTCTGCATTAAAAAGTAAAAAGCTAGGTCAATTTACCTCTCACTAGTATCTATAATATACAATAAAAAGTCAAATTGTAAGTTGTAGTTTTTTGCAAAGTTTGGATCCCGGAGGTCAAATATGGTTGGCACACATTTGAAAGAAAATCTCTCTCTGTTAGGGTTGTCACCCAGAAAGGACAGCACAGGGACCATGTCAGGCATTTCAGGACCTCAGACCACATTAGCACATCATGGTCATTGAAGGAGAGAGTTTTCACATCTAATCTGGGCTCTGAAATTGATGGAAGGCATGGGCTGTACAAACAATAAAAACTGGATGAAATCCCATAGGGGGAACAATAAAAGAGAGGTTTTAGCATCAGTTGTTTGCCAATGAACATTCACGTTTGAGGACATCTGAGAGGTCACAGATCTGTTGGTCCCCCACAAATCCTGGCACTCAGCTAAGTAAACACATGCCAGGTTTGGGGGACTTTGCTGCTTTTACCCATCAGTATCCCTGCAAAGTTCGGTTCTTAGGTTGGAAGAAGGGAGTCTTGGTGGTATTTGTGGGATGGATTGGAATTTTAGGGATCCTGACAGCTTTTATACCTGCAAAACAGGGGAGACTGTGGAAAAAGACCAGGGTTTCTCTGTCTTGGCACTATTAACATTTTGAATGGATACTTATTTTGTTTGTGAAATCCTGCCCTGTACACTATAGAATGTTTAGCTGCATCTCTGGCTTCTACCCACAGGTTGCCCATGGCACCTTTGCTCCTAACTGTGAAAACCCAAAATGTCTCCAAATATTGTCATATGTTTCCTGAGGCAAAATAGCTTCTGAATGAGAACCGTGGGAAGAGGGCTAGACGATACCTTGTAAAGTGGGATGATAGCTAAGTGAAACAAACAGATCTCAAAGTACAATATGCACCATTATCCTATTTTTTTTTTTTTGAGAAAATATATGCCCATATGCAGATTTATGTTAGGTATTTGATTATGAGTGTTGTCTACTTTCTATATGTATTTTGGTATTTTTTAAACATTTTGACAATAGCATGTAATTGTTATGTTGAAAGAAAAACACATATTTTAAATCTCAATAATATTTGTACATATGTCAAAAAAAATCTTGAAAGGATATACTACAAAATGATAACATCTATTTCTTAGCATTAAAATTTTTCTACTTTTTCTTGCTTCTGTTTGCATTTTTTAAGTTTCTCACAGTGCACACATACTAATTTTGTAACCAGAAACACAAAGTAAACATAAACTACTTCAAACGTAAATCCCAGATTTCAACTAACCACGAGGTGCCTGTGGTTTAATTAAGCCCCCCAAAATGCCTGCTTCTAACTCCGTGGCTCTGTTCCTTGTGCCTCTCTCTATTTTTCAGCCTCTGTCTTCTGGAAAAAGTGGTTTACGTATTATCTTTTCACAATTCACAAGTGGGTCTTTCCTCTTTTTGCTTTTACTACCAAAATTAAGGAGCAAATCCAGGAAGGAAATAAGAAGGGCTTTTCTCTCTCTGAAGACGCTGGTTCACAGCTAAGTGAGGGACTCCGAATGGACGGGGGAGTTTTCCCTATAAACAGTGGTCTCCAACCTTTTTGGCGTCAGAGATCAGTTTTGTGGAAGGCAATTTTTCCACAAACAGGGGTGGTACGGGGATCAGCAGGCATTAGATTCTCATAAGGAACGTGCAACCTAGAACCTTCTCATGCACAATGAGGTTTGCACTCCTATGAGAATCTAATGCCACCCTGATCTGACAGCACACGGAGTTCAGCCCCAGCTCTGGGTTCCTAACAGGCTGGTTTGCTTCAGGGGGTTGAGAGTTCCTGGATAAGTCATCTGGGAAGTGGGCGTGGTATACGAAGCTTGAAAAACTTCAGCTTACCTGTGCGTGGTTTTGGTATCAGCTTCTGGTTCAAGTAACCAGGCATACCCTTCCCACAGTCCACCCTGACACACACCCTGTGATTCACATTTGATTTCCACGGAACTCCACCCCTCTCACCACAGTGGTGATCACTTGACTTGGGCTAGTCCAATCAGATTCCTGCTCCCTGGAATTTAAATTATGGGAGGAGACTCAAGATCAGAAAGTAGTTCTGACTTTCTCGGTGAAGGAGCTCCCTGGAGCTACCATGGCTCTTGAAGGGTAATTGCTGTACACACATGACTTGTCTCCTTCCCAGTCCAGCCTCAAGAGAACCTTCTCAAGTTTTAGTTTATCAGATCCAAGTTGTCAGAAGAAGCTTATATTAAGCTGAGGCTTGATTACACTGCAGAAGAGGATAGACTAGTTGTTTCTACAGACTTAGTAAATGCTTGGAAAAGTTATTCCCACCAGTTGAGAACATGGTTGGCTGCATCTTTATATGGCAGCACTAACCTGAAAAAGAGAGATAACTAATATGGCATTGAAGGCCGAAAACATGTCAGTGGTGGGAAGAATAAGGGTTCCCCAAGTACAGATCATTCTATGTTTGTACTGGAAAAGTCCTAGGCAGATGGTGACATTTGATCGCCCCGGCCCTGATGTATTTCTGCAGAAAGATTTAAGTGAAATGCAGGCAGAACATATTTTTTAAAAGGTATAATTGGTGGCAAACTGAAGGTTCAGTAGTGGCTGAAACCTCTCCCTTTAAAGACAAAGACATTGAGGCCTTGAGAGATTAAGCCGTGTGGGGTCACACCATAGTGTCAGATATACACTTAGCTCCATCCAGAGTTCCTGATTACCAGCCCAGGTGATTTCCTCCTGTTCCCTATTTCTTTGTCCTCCAAAACTAACAATATTGACTACATCATGGTGTGCCAAAGGGCTACTTTCCTTCATTTAATGCTACATTCGTGGAAGTCTTGGGGAAGTTGTACATAATCCCTTGTACCCTTGTAAACACATCGCTACTCTTGGTCCATATTTCCTGAAACTTTGGGAGGTGGAAGGGAACAGCCGATGAAGCTCCCTGCTGGACACCAACCCCAGACACAAGGTGTGACCCTCGGGAGTCACAGAAGTGACGGCAAGGAGTTGAAAAGAACATATACCATACCCCAGTGGGGCTGAAACCCTAGTGTGTCAGAATCATCTGGAGGGCTTGTCAAAAGCCAGGTTGCTGGGCTATTCCTACGAGATTTCTGATTCAGCAGGGGGGTGGGGACAAGATTTACGTGTTTAACCTGTGTTCAGGTGATGCTGATGCTGCTAGTGTGAGGTCATGTTTTGAGAACCACTGCTCTGTCTCAGTGTCATACAGATGCACACACACACACACACACACACACACACACACACACACGGTAGGATTTTCACATTAGTGAAGAGGTCAGGAAGGCGTCAATTTTAACAGCATTATTAAATACAAAAATGCTATAATTTATCATTAGAAAAGGCATTTTTTCATATTGTTTTTTCAGTATCTTCAGGTTTCAGCTTTGTGGAATCGTTTTAGAAATTACCTTTTTAAAAAATTTCTCTGCAGTACAAAGAGAACCATAGGATAGCTATTTTAATAACATATTTGCAAATTGTATTTTTATTGCCTTTGTGCATAACACATCTTTAGGAAAAGCTTAGTAACCTTAATTGTGAATCATTTACAACAGTCATAGCTGTTAACCCCTCATTAATTTTCACAATAGCTGTTGTTTTATGACTCGAGTAATTAACCAAATGATGTTTCACAAGTATTTTAAACAACTAGCTAAATGAAGACCCTTCACGTGTGTAACAGGAAAGTAAATTAACAAGTTTATTGGCGCTAGGAAAATTTTTGTCTTGCCTTGGTTGTCAAGAGCTTAAGAGGAACAAGTTTAGTCAAATTAGACATTTGGTTGCTTCAAGACTTACCTCTCAGCCTTTAAAATGAACCTACCAAGTTGCATGCTTTTCAGAAACTGACTTCAGTACTTAATGGAAAACAGGTTTCCAATCCGATGTTTTTCCAGAGCAGAACATGTATGCTTTTCTTCTACACCCTTTCGATTTTGAGGCTTTTTTAAATACCATCTTTCCTCAAAACAAGCTCCCGCATATTGCCTTTGAAGCTTCTTTACCCAGCTACTCCTATTCATCCCGCAAGGCCTGTTTGATATGACACCTCCTCAGAGAAGCCTTCAGTGATTTCAATATTATACATACTTATATAGCAACATGATGAATTTTACAACAATAGACAACTGTTAGTTTACATCAATTTTGCTTTTAAAATAGAAGATTCATGAAAAAAGGGATCCTGTCTGTTTCCCCCAGTGCCTGGTGCAGTGCTTAGTCAATGGCAGGTGCCAGTGGTAGCCAGCCTCCAAGATGGGCCCCACTGATCCCCACCTCCTAGTGTCCACACCCTACTGAGTCCCCTCCCATTTGTGGCAGAAGTAACTTGCATAACGAAGAGAATGCAACTGGGGTGATGGTATATTACTTCTGAGATTGGAGAATAAGATATCACTGTTGTCATCTCGTGTGCTCTCTTGCTTGCTGTCGTTTCTGGGGGAAGCCAGCTGCCATGTTGTGAGAAACACTGTGAACAGACTCAAGCAGAAAGGAACGGACAGATGCGTCTGGTCCACAGCAGAAAGGATTGGGGGCCTATCTACAAATGTGTGAGTGAGTGTAGCGGCATGGATTCTCCAGCCCAGGTTGAGTTGGCAACAACTGCAGACCAGGCCAGCAGCTTTTCTGCCCCTTCTTGGGAGATCTTGAGTGAGCCCCACCCAACTAAGGTTAATTTGCTATCACTCACAGTCTAAAGTGATCACAGATATTTGTTGTTCTAAGCTGCTACATCTGGGGGTAATGGATTATACAACAATGGATACCTAATAAAATCCTGAAAAAATACATGATGACCAAATGAATGAAAGGTCTAGGAGGTAATATGATTCATACAAAACAATCATCGATTACAAATGATTTGTTTCAACTTCTGGGACATTATATTGCTTGTATCAGAACAAAGACTGAGCCAAGCATGGAAAGAGAAAACAGACATGTCATTCTTTCAGTATCCTAACCTAAACTTTTCTTTCATGATGATATTGTTGTATCATATATAAGTTGATAACTAGTTTAGCAGGAGGATACGTTTTCTTTCTCCTTTTGCCACTGGCATGTTCTGTATTGGAGATGTTATTGTCAGTGTCAGGGGGTGATCATTGGTTTGGTGAATGTGTAAGTTGGGTTCCCTAAGAAGAAGACTTGAGAGACATATTAGGTGAAAGAATTCTCTTGAGATCAACATGTTAGGAACGAAAAGGGGAGAAAGCAAAAGGAAGAAAGCAGGATGCGGCAGAGGGAAGATTAGGCTCTGATGCAGTCTTTGTAAGTCCAAAGCCAAGTACCCAGCAGGCTCTAGGGCTGGGATGACTCTTCATAGTTGTTTGTGAGGTAAGAAAAACTGGTCTCATGTTGGTTAGAGGTTAGGATAACTGGCTGCTCTGGGAAGGAGTCATGTCTTTGGACAAGGTGGGTGTCTTTATCAAGGGCAATTCAAGAAAAAGGCTGGCAGTTCACAGTGGTCATCTGCCAGCCCTCCCAGCAGATAAGGAATCTTGGGAGAACATCTGGAACCTACTCCATCATCAAGAATATATACTATATATATTCTAAAGACAACTTTATTTTTCTTGGAATAATTTCTTAAGTCTTTGATTGATGTATTCAAAGTAATTTGGTGCACTGACTTTTTATTCTTGTACCATTTTGCCTATAATATTTTGTCATTATGCCAAATTAGTCAAAAACAAATAACTTTAAACAGAATTATTTTCTAAAGTAGATATACTACAGTGTATGCTTTTAAAACAACACAAATAATTTATAAAAGAGCAACTGCTCACCGTCTCTAATTGAAGTGTTAATGATAGGATAACATCATCTTTACTTTCCACTGTATATTTGATAACAGTTTCAAATTTATGTTTGGTAAATGTATTTCACATCAAGATTTTATTCGGTCTACTCAGAACTTTTTAGTAACTTTATTCAGTCTAGTCAGTAATTCACTGAAGTCCAAACTTCATTGTGTAGTTGTTGGAAGTTATAAGAAAGTTAAGTGGTGTTGAGATTTTTGTTTTATTCATTCTGTTTTTCAAGTTTTTAAAGAGTGCAGAAAAGAAATAAAGAATCCATTTTAATGTTTTAGCATTTTTGTTATAGGCTGTTATGTTTTCCACATAAATTTGTGGTATTGTTACATACCCAGACCCACAATTATTTTTGTCTAAATTTGGTTGTGAAAATTATCAACTAGTGTTTATGTGTGTGCAGTCATGTCACTGAAAAGAAATTCCCAAAAAGAAATATTTGTATTTTGGAGAAATTATAATTCTACCAATAGTTGCTGTTTTACACTGTTTATGTCATGAGCTGAGAATTGTTTTGAAACATTTTTAATCTATTACCTCATCCTAAAACACTTCATTCACTGAATATACTATAAATATATTTAGTGGGTTATATATTTTACATACTCAGCAGCTATAATATTTAGGTTTCATGGTTGGTATTCTGAATTAATATTCTGACATAAAATAATTAAAATTCTTATGGTTTTTGCCGAGTGAAGAAAATTAATATTATCATGCTTATATAATTTTATAGATGATCCTTTACTAAAAATTGTGTGAGAAAAACAGTCAGGTCATTTTAAAGTAGAAAGTCCATAAAGAAACTCTTTCATATCTAGTCAAATTATTTTTTATGACAGTGCTAAGACCATCCAATGGGGGAAAGAACAATTTTTTTCCCAACAAATTGTGCTAGGAAAATTGAATGATTTCATGCAAAACAATAGAGTTGGGCCTTTACCTTATCCCAAATAAAAAATTATCTCAAAATAGGTGAAAAACCTAAATATAAGAGCTAAACATCTAAAAATCTTAGAAAACATGGAAGAAAAATGTCGTCATTAAATTTGATAACGATTTTTTGAATATGACATAAACATACTGTCGAAAAAGAAAAAAGAGATAATTTTTAAAAAATCTTCCCTAATTTTACCATATAGAAATTCCTAGAATATTTACTTTTATCATTTGCAAAAATTTGTGTTTAATACATTTCTGAAAACATCTTACCTATTTTATCTTTTGGAAAATTGAAATTTCATGCTTGAGGTGGATAATATTTAATGAGAGAAGCTATTGTTTATTATTTACATTACACTGCCATGTAGCTCTTTAAGTGGAAAGAACACTGATTTTCATGGAATTTTTTTTCTCATCCAGTTTTCTTTGACATTCATCTATTATGAATAAGGTGGTATTAGAAAATAAATTCACATTCTGCTCCATTTGTGATGTATCTATGACATACTAACTCTAAAAATAGAAGTTATTAGAAATTTCCTAATAGACATTATTAGCTCTAAAATATTTTTCTTGACTGTCAGCTATTTCTCCTCAACTTATTACTATAAGAATCATTTTAAGTTTTCCTCTTAATACCTCATCATTTTCTGCTTTCTGATCCTGAATTTATAACACAGTGTGTTAACAGCGATTAATTTTTATACTAATGGAATTTCCATGAAAGACATAATGACGGGAATATAATTAGCATAATTATGTTTATAGAATATTTATTTATAGGTAATTAAAAGTAAATGAATTTGGGTGTTAACAACATTCAGTGACAGAGCAAAAGTACTTGTAGAATTTATTTTGGTACTCAACTACTCCATTCAGGTAGATGGCCAAATATATAAATAGCAGTCCGAAATGTCAAATTTAGTCCATATATGAATAGCAACAGAGCAGCAGCTCTTAAATTAGCAGCACAGGTTACCTGAAATGTTGTTAGCTCAGCAAGGTGTTTTAATTGTTAAACTTGTAGCCACTTTGTATGTTTTCATGAGCAATACATTTTAACCGTGTTAGTGAAGCACTTTATTTCCATCAGCCAGAAAATGTATAATATATACTTGTTTGGCTGGAAGAAGAGCGTGTATTGCCACCTGTCAGAAAGTTTTAAAAATTATGATGCAAAATTGATGAATTATGACCAAGATCTTTCAAAATAATAAACATGCTAATGATGTAAGTAGCACTCAGCTAGACGTGGCACCTGTACAGTGCACAACCTGAAAAACTGAATGCATCTACCTTGCCAAGAAGCCAGAGGAGTAAATACTGCACATGCCTTCTTTTTTTTTTTGAGTTGGAGTCTCACTCTGTCTCCCAGACTGGAGTGCAGTGGCCGCTCCCGGCCACCGCAGCCTCGACCTGCTGGGCTCTGGAGATCCTTCCACCTCAGCCTTCCAAGTAGCTGGAACTACAGGCACGCGCTACCACGCCCGGCTAATTTTTGATTTATTGTAGAGATGAGGTCTCGCCAAGTTGCCCTGGCGGGTCTCGAATCCGCGGGCTCAGGTAATCCACTCACCTCAGCCTCCCAAGGCGTGGGATTACAGGTTGAGCCACCGAGCCCGGCTACACATGCCTTCTTGAAAAGGTGTCCAGAGAGAGTTATTTTGTATTTTTTTCGAGTATGAAACTGGAAATCTTTTCCTCTTTCTCTAGCTGGGTTGGAAATACTTTGAGTCAGGAATCAAACTCTGGCTTGATATTAAATAGTTAAAATGTTAATAAATTATTTCTTATTCTTTGGGGCAAAATAATTTAACTTTTTTTTTCAGGGGTAAACATTAATTTTAATTTTAATTTTTTTAATTTTAAAATTGTAGAGTACAGTTAAGGATTAGGTTTACAAATATGAATCACTCAGACACCCTTGTTGATAAGGGGTGTCTCCCCGTCCCCAGACAGATACTCATTGCCATTAGTCCCACCTCCCTTCCCCTCCCTACACCCCCCATAGTTTCCCACTACTGTCAGTCCTTTTCTTATAGTATTATGATAGACGTTCAAGGTCCACTATATGAGTGAGAACATGCAATACTCAGATCTTTGTTTCTGTGAGAGATCACTCAGTATTATAGACTCTGGTTCCATCCAGGTTGCTGCAAAATTCATGATTTTGTTCTTTTTTATGACTTTGTAGTATTCCATCATGTATATGTACCACATTTTTTTAATCCAGTCTACTTTTGATGGACAGCATGGTTGTTTCCAGGTCCTTGCTATTGTGAACAATGCTGCAATAAACACACATGTGCAGGTATCTTTTTGACAGAGTGATTTGAGTTCTTCAGGGTATATTCCCAGTAGGTGCAGCGTGACAATTCCTAAAAGCTCTGAAAAATTTATCTTTAAAGCCTTTTCAAAAGCAGTCAGACATATAGTCGATGTTGTATAAAATATTTATTGAATGAATGTATCGATCAGTGATACTTTAAATGTTCAAGAATGTAGTTTCAAGTAGACAGAAAGCTTGTCTTCATTTGAAATCACTCCACAAATCACTCTACAGAATTTTATATAGGGAGATATATGTCATATGATTAAGTAGTTTGATATACTAAGGAAAGTAAGAAACTATTCATATATGTCCTTAAAATTGTCTTTTTCCTTCAAGCAATGTGTAACTTTTATAAGAAAAAAAGTAAAATTTTAAGATACTGCTCTGAATATGACTGTCACTCAGCGAGTATTTATGTCTTTCTAGATAAGTTTCACAATTATGCTTTTAAGATTTTTATAGTTTACACATTTTATTATCTTCAAAAAGTATAAAATACTGTACATATAAAGTGTGTATATATGCATATATTTGTATATATGGTTTAAATACTAATGTTAAATTGATATTAACATTGAAAAAAAAATCCAACTTAAGAAATAAGATTATTTAAAAACTTTGATTTACTATACAGAGCACATACAGAGAAATCAGTGTGGTCACCCTAAAGAGAAAGATATGTGAAAGAAAATAGTGAAACAATAATTTAAACATATTTTCTCTCTCTCTCTAATTTACTTTCTAAATAAACTAGATTTTCCAAAAAGAAATTATTTTTAATTTTTTAAGTTAAAATGATAAGTTTAATAGCAGATAATTCTATGAATTCCTTTATTTTTTTTCTTGTATCATAAAACTTACACAAACAACTATCTGATAGTCAACAGATAATTATATCACAAGTGCTAAGCCGGGTTCGGTGGCTCAGCCTGTATTCCCATGCCTTTGGGAGGCTGAGGTGAGTGGATTGCCTGAGCAGGCGAGACCTCATCTCTACAGTAAATCAAAAAATTAGCTGGGCGTGGTAGTGCACGCCTGTAGTTCCAGATACTTGGAAGGCTGAGGCGGAAGGATCGCCGGAGCCCAGCACGTCGAGGCTGCAGTGGCCAGGAGTTGCCACTGCACTCCAGTCTGGGCGACAGAGTGAGACTCCAACTCAAAAACAAAAACAAAAACAAAACAAAACAAGTACTAGACACACAGGAGATGATTCACAAATATGCATTAAATATTTATTCATGTATTCTAAATACCATAGTACATCTTGTATTTCCTCTCCTCACAATTTGTAATTTTTGAGTGAAAGCTGTAATTGACTCCTCTCCACACCCTGTAGCTTTTTTGGCCATTGCTGCCCCTGGAACTTCTGAACGATTTTGGAATTTTAAAATTCCGTGCAATACACCCACCCCATTTTTTTCCCCCCACTCCCTGATGATTGTCTTTAACTTTTCACCACTAAAAACAACCGTGAGATATCCATCCTTTTATGTTTCCCTGATTATAAATGTGCTATCTCTTGCCCATCTTGTAGTCAGGGCAGGGAGAGGGGCATCCCTGCCTTTTGTTGATTTACAGGAGCTCTTTGTACATTCCAGATATTGCTTCCTTGATTGTTTTTCAATCTGTCAACTGGCTGTTATCTTTGTTCATAATGTAGTTTACTGGACAGAAGTTGCAAACTATATGACCAATTCATCTTTTCGCCACCTTGATTCATCTTTTTAGGGTTTTAATTATGAAGTTCTTTCCCTTAATTCCCCTTCAGGTCACAAAACCATTCCTCTGCATTATCTTCTATGAATTCTTCAGTTTTACTCTTACACTTAGGTTTTTAGTTCAGCTTGAGATGTTAGCCAGCTACCAAGTTCTATTTTTCTCCATAGATGAGTCTGTTTTCTCTATACTGATAACAGGATTTTTGTTTTTGTTTTGCCACAATGGCTTGTGCTTTCACTTTAATAATAAAGTTCTCTTATACACGTAGGCGTTTTCCTCTGAAGACTCTGTTATTCCATTGCTCAATTTCTCTCTTCTTGAATCAATACAGTCACGGACTCCATGATGACATTTTGGCTAATGGCAGACCACACATACAATGGTAGATCCATGCATAAGATCATAATACCATATTTTTGCTGTATCTTTTCTTTGTTTATATATATTTCGATATACAAATACTTACTATTGTGTTAAAATTGCCTACAGTATTTGGTGGAGTATCGTGCTGTGCAGATTTGTAGTCTAGCAGTAAGCTATACCATCTAGGTTTGTATAAGTACACTATGATGTCTGCGCAATGAGGAAATCACCTACTGATGAATTTTTCAGAATGTGTTTCCATCATTAAATGACTCATGATTGTGGCCTTTTAATATCTGATAGGACAAATTTACTTTCTATTTCAAAGTTAACTTAGCTGTTTGTGTATCTTTATCCTTTCATTTACATTTTAGTTTACTGAATATCTTTTAAAAATCAAGAATTTTGAGGGGAGATTACAATGAATTCCTGCCACTTTAAATTGACATTATTATATTATGAAGTCATTCAATCTGATAACATGGACTAAGTTCCCACTTATTCAGACCATCTTCTATGTCTTTTACCAGTCTTTAAATTTTTCTCCATAGAGTACTTGTGTATTATTTGTTATTTAGGTTACATTTTATTTAGAACTTTTTATTCCTACATTTATTACATGAATAAAATGGCTTATGCTTTTCTTGCTCCAATTTTGACTTTTGGTACTTTTTAAATGATTGATTTTAGTTTATCTAGGTTTATTTATTTATTTATTTATTTGTTTGTTTGTTTATTTATTTATTTTGAGTTGGAGTCTCACTCAGTCGCCCAGACTGGAGTGCAGTGGCAGCTCCCGGCCACCGCAGCCTCGGCCTCCTGGGCTCAGGCGATCCTTCCGCCTCAGCCTTCCAAGTAGCTGGAACTACCGGTGCTCGCTACCACGCCCGGCTAATTTTTTGACTTATTGTGGAGATGAGGTCTTGCCAAGTTGCCCAGTCGGGTCTCGAACCCGCGGGCTCAGGCAAACCACTCACCTAAGCCTCCCAAAGCTCAGGATTCCAGGCTGAGCCACTGAGCCCGGCTAGGTTTTCATATTTATTAACCTGTAATTTTTCACAAGTTCCCTTATACCATTTAAAGTCTTTCTATTATATCTGTGATTATTGTATATTATTAAAATCATTAAAAATATAACATATCTCTTATATTTTCATATGCTCCCATATTGTTGATCAGTTTTCCCTTGTCTTATCAATCTTTTAAAGGAAACATCCTTTAATTTTTGTTAATACTTTCCATTGATTCTTAAAATTTATTCCTATTCCATTGTTTTCTTTTGCATTTACATTTTTTATTGTAGATACAGGAGGTACAAGTGCATGTTTGCTATATAGGCATATTTCATCGTGCTGGGCATTGGGTTTCCAGTTCCAATTCCTCAAATAGTGAACCCAAGAGGTAGTTTTTGAACCTTAAACCCCCTCCCCACCTCCCCCTTTTGGAGTCCCCAGTCTGTATTGTTTCCATCTTTATACCACGAGAACCCATTGTTCAGCTCTCGCACATAAGTGAGAACATGTGGTGTTTGATTTTTTGGTTTCTGAGTTAGTTCACTTAGGATCATGGTCTCTAGCTTCATCCATGTTGCTGTAAAGGACATCATTTTGTTTTTCTAATAGTTGTGTAGTATTTCATGGTGTATATATATACCACATTTTCTTTATTCAGTCAACTTTTGATGAGCACTCAGGTTGGTTCCGTGACTTTGCTGCTGTGATGAATATATGAACGTAGATGTCTTTTTTATAGGCTGATTCTTTCCCTTCCCTCCCCTCCCCTTCTCTTCCCTCCCCTCCCCTTCCTTCCCTGTCAAAGTCTTACTTTGTTGCCCAGGCGGAGGTGCAGTGGCACACTCACGGCCACCGCAGGCTCTACCTACTGGGCTCAGGTGATTCTTCCGCCTCAGTCTTCTAAATAGCTGGAACCACAGGCACGCGGTACCACGCCCGGTTATTTATTTATTTATCTATTTATTTATTTATTGTAGAGATGAGGTTTTGCCAAGTTGCTCAGGCTGGTCTTGAACCCCCGAGCTCAGGCAATCCTCTAGCCTCGGCCTCCCATGCCCGGCGATTTTTTTTTTTTTTTCCTTTGGGGTAGATATCCAGTAGTAGAATTGCCAGTTCAAATGGTAGGTCTGTTTTTTGTTCTTTGCAAAATCTCCGTACTGTTTTTGATAGAGGTTGGACTAGATTGCATTTCCTGCAAAAGTGTAAGGGTGGTTTCTTTTCTCTGCATCCACACCAACATCTGTTGTTCTTTGACATTTTAGTGTTCGCGGTTCTGACTGGTGTAAGATAATCTCTCACTGTGGTTTTACTTTGCCTTTCTCTGATGATTAGTGATTTTAAGCACTTTTTCATATGTTTGTTGGCTGCTTCTATAACTTGTTTTGAGACGTGTCTCAAAACTGCCATTTACTGTTCATGTCCTTTGTCTGCTTTTTAATGGAGTTGTTTCTTTTCTTATTGAGGTGTTTGTGTTTCTTGTAGATTCTGAATATTGGTACTCGTCTGAGGCATAATTTGCAAATATTTTCTCCCATTTTGCAGGTTTTCTGTTCACTCTGTGGATTATTTATTTTACTGTGCAGAAGAACTTTAGTTTAATTAAGTCCCATTTATCTGTTTTTGTTGCATTTGCTTTTGAAATCTTCACTATAAATTCTTTGCCTGGGCCAATGTCCAGAAGAAGTTTCCTGGGTTTTCTTCTAGGATTTTTATAGTTTCAGGTCTTACATTTAAAGCATTTGATTCATCTTGAGTTAAATTGTGTAAAAGGCAAGAGGAAAGGGTCCAGTTTCATTCTTTTGCATATGACTGACACCGTGAGTAGAAGGAATTTTTCCGAGAACCATTTATTGAATAGGGTATCTTCTTGACACTGTTTATTTTTGACAATTTTGCAAAGATCAGTTGGTTGTACATATATGGCTTTATTTCTGCGTTCTCTATTCTGTTCCATTGTTCTATCTGTTTATTTTTGTGCTGGCACCATGCTGTTTTAGTTACTATTGCCATGTAGTATAATTTGAAGTCAGGCAATGTGATGCCTCCATGTTCATTTTTTTTTACTAAGAACTGCTTTGGCTATTTGGGCTCCTTTTGGTTCCGTAGGAACTTTAGAATTATTTTTTCTAGATGTGAAAAATGATATTGGTAATTTGAGGGGATTGTGTTGGCTCTATAGATTGCTCTGAGCAGTATGGTCATTTTATTGATATTCTTTGAGTTCAAGAGTATGGGATATTCTTGGATTTGTGTTATCTACAGTTTCTTTCATCAGTGTTTTTTGTTTTCCTTGTAGAGATCTTTCATCTCTTCGGTTAAACGTATTCCAAGGAATTTTCTTTTGTGTGTGTGTATGACTATTGTAAATGAAATTGGCCTCTTGATTTGGTTCTTGGCTTGAGCGTAACTGGCCTTTGGAAAT
Organism: Cephalopachus bancanus; assembly: GCA_027257055.1. Lineage (NCBI taxonomy): Eukaryota > Metazoa > Chordata > Mammalia > Primates > Tarsiidae > Cephalopachus > Cephalopachus bancanus. Next base: position 7,731,582 of record JAPVLO010000038.1, on the reverse strand, counting down.
GCTACTGATTTCTGTATGTTGATTTTGTATCCTGAAACTTTACTGAAGTTGTTTATCAGGTCTAGGAATATCTTGGAGTCTTTAGGGTTTTCTAGGTATACAATCAAGTCATCAGGGAGCAGAGATGGTTTGACTTCCTCCTTGCCAATTTGGATGGTTTCTATTTCCTGATTGCTTTGGCTAGGACTTCCAGTACTATGTTGAGTAGGAGTGATCCATTGTTTTGTCTTTATTTTGTATCATATTTCTTTGGTGCTATTTTTTAAACTTCTTGAATGGAATTTTTAGTTTGTGGTTTTTAACCTCTCTTGTTTCCTAGACAATGTGTGTAAAGCTATAAATCTCTATATGTTGTTTTAGCTGTGTCAAATACATTTGGATATAGAATGTTTTACTGTCATTTAGTTTTAAGTATTTTACTATCCTCTTTTAGTCCAAGAGATTTTTAGTAATACATTGTTTCATTTCTACATATACAGGAAATTTAAAATATGACTTTTATTATTAATTTCTAATTGTATTGCATTATAACAAGATGGTATAATCAATATTACAGTGAACCTGTGGAATTTATGGCCAATCTACATTCACTTTTTGTATCTCTTGTGTACTCAAAAAGAATGTGTTTTTGTATCTCTTGTGTACTCAAAAAGAATGTGTTTTGTCTTTTTTCATTATATATTTATAGGACCTTGGGCCTATTAAATGCTCAGATTTTTAAATATATATCTGTTGACTTTTTATCTGTTTGAGCTCCAAATTCCTGAGTCTGGGTGTGTAAAATCCTCAATTATAATTATTGGCAAACATATTTCTCACTAAAGTTCTGTAAATATTGTAAAGCTATATTATTAGGAGATTATAAGTTTTTGGTTTTTGTTCTGTTATGTCTTTTACCAGAACATAATGCTTTTCTTTGTCCTTTATGTTATCTTTTGTCTTGAATTAAAAGTTGCCAGGTAGTAAGATTTCTATTCAAACTTTCTCTTGGTTAGTATTTTTTGTCTCTTTTATCCTTTTATTTTTAGTTTTTCTGATCTTTTAATGTGTCTTTTGTAAACAACACGTTGTTAGATCTTAAGTTTCTAAAAATTCCCTGGCTGACTTGCTTTGCCTTTAGTTCTTTCAAATAACTGCATTGTTTTTCTTTGTTTGTTTTTTGGGTTTATTTTATTTTTTATTTTACAGATGTTCTCAGCAGGAGGCTTGGTCTGATACTAGCTATTTTATCACATCTGGAAACAAGAGAAATGCATTTTTAAATTTAAATAAACCTCATTTGTTTCAATTAAATAAGATTAAAGCTATTTTTGAAGGAAGCAAGATACTTTTCAAATAAAGGTCTTGCTAGCAGTTAGACACAAGGCAAATAACGCATTAGTTAATTCAGAATGAGCTAAATATAAGTGAATATGATTCACCTATCATTTTTAATATATCTTTTAACTTAAAGATGTGGGTTACAGATCAGGATTAAATGTACAGGTGGTCACCTATCATTCTTATCTTGTGTGTGGTTTTTAATATAAGCATTTTCATCACTTAGTACAAATAGCAAGTAGTGTTTCTAAAAATTTATGTTTTGAGGTTAACATGAAAATCGATCAAATTCTCCAACTGACTCACTGTGTAGAAACATTAGTCACATGGCATTTTGTAGAAAAGCAAAACCTCTGAGCTAGAGGCTTTTAAACACATTGAGATAAAAAAAGCAGTGCCCTTTGATAGTTACTCAATTTATAAATCTACTAAATCATACCTTTAATGGGTAAAGTTTGCATTCTGTGATGAAATTATTATAAAAATCAAGTATTACGTTTTATTTGGCTACATTGACTAGTACTGATTGTGAGTGTGACAAAAGCCATTCTGATGGTCTATTCTTTTTTTCTTTTTTTGCCTATTTAGAAATAAATTTGTGACGATCTTGGTAGAGGAAGGGGCCGTATCTGCGTTGAACACCACGGGAGTCTCAGCATCTCAGGTAGTCTCTGGCAGTAGGTTTACCAATGGAGGGCTGTACGACTCATTCTATCAATCATCTTACCCATAATTCAAGAGCAAGTCCAAGAATTTCAAGACTTATTTGAACAAATCTACCATATCTTTACCATTAGGATCAAGACTGATCAATTCCTATAAAAAATGTTTGGGCAGAACTCTGGTAACGACTTTGTACATTTTTTCTCCTGCAAAAGAATGTTGATTGGCTTAGAGAAGTCAGTGTGTATTACATGTGATTTTAAAACGTCTTCTCATAAAAGATTTTTGGGCCTTAAAAACTCACTTAATTCATTTAAAAATACCTTTTTTGAATACACAGAATTTCTAAAAATGCCTACTGAGAAAGCTAGGTAAATATAGACAGTTCATCCTCTGGCCTACACCCACACTCTCTTGGGCTTAACTCCCTGGGAAGACAGCAAGGGGGCAGGGAGAGACAAGTAAAAGACACAGGCTAATATAATCCCCTGCCAGTTTTGGCAAAAAAAAAAAAAAAAAAATTAGCCACGAATAAGGTCTTGAGCTTCTCAATCCAACATCCCTTCCTTGCAGTGGGAATATGAGACCGAATAGGTGAGACAAACACATATTTGAGACTGTATGACTTATTTATACTGGCTGAAACAAAAGATGTGAGAGAAACAAAAAGTATGCCTGGTATCCAGAACTTTTCTGCACACAGGTCCAGTTTAACCACTTGTATGCAAAACCCGAACCCTACCCCTTTATAAGCACCTCCTTTGTCCCCTGAGAACACCTCTTCCAATCTTTCTCCAGTGTTGTCCCCAAGAGAGGGCTGACAGTACTATCTGTCTGTTTTTGGTTAACTCTTCACATTATTTATATATAGCTTTTTTATTTTAATAACTACTGTAGAGGGTACCCTTTTGCTGAAGTAATTGAGATCGAGGTGACTGGTGCATGCAGTTCAGTCTTTGCTGGGACCTCTGCTCTGTTTGGTTGAATTTCACCTGTGATATTGACTCGTCTCACACTTCAAGTCACAAGTATTGAAAAATACAGAATTCTTCTCTTTCCTACATAACACACTGACTGGGTAGTCTATTTTTCATTTATTAAAATAGATCAATTATGACCTTTTATCACAAGTAATATTAAGCCTTATATATGTATATATGTATATATGTGTATATATACATACATATATATGTATGTTTATATGTATATATACATGTGTATATGTATATGTATACATATATATATATACACACACAAACGCAAAACCTGTAATACCCAATGCTGTATAATTTTTAATATATTTCCTATAATGATATTCTTCCTTTCCTAGAATAAAAAAATCTAACATATGAAAATTCCCTTCTTTTTAGACTATCTTCTGTCATAATTTCTTTGCTCTTTTTGGTGAAAATGGATAAGGTCCGAAAGAAATGTTTTTGTTTTTATATCTCAGGTAGAAATCAACTCTGGTCTTGAATACTTTTTATAAAACAATGAACTGTTCCATCCTCAATTAGTATAATGTGAATTTGACCAAGTTGCAGATACTGTTTAAGCAGAAAGGAATAGCCACTGTGAGATTATCATGTCCAAAGTTAAAGACAAGGCAGAATGTTTTATTCCTCATGTTTAGAATATATGCATTATTGAAATTATTAATGCCTACAAAGAATTATGATTGTAATTTACTAATTTACCTATACCATTTAGAAAAACAAAGATCAAAAGAAAGTTTATAGGAGTTTAGGTCTCTGAAAGCGGAAGGGAAGTTGCAGCCCCATATAAGTTTTCAAAGTAAGAAGGAAATTTTCAAAGAGGATATTTGCCATAAAATGACAAGAGAAAAACAGATGTGAAACTTCATGTAACTTGGCTTTACTTTAAGAATTTGTTTTTCAAGAATATGGCTTATTTGAATGTACGACTATGATGAACTACAAATCCATTATTTAAAAAGTCATTTCTTAGTGTCTGCTGTAATGAAGGATTAGATCAAGTATGTTTTGAGGGGCTTTACATAGGGCTTCAGGTTCCTCGACCCTTCTGAAATTATGCAAAGTACATAGAAAAAGCAAAAGGTTCTGGGAAGACAGCCTGTAGCTTGTATCAGATTCTCAAAAGGCTTCATCATGACCCCATCTTTTGCCCAAAAGTTATAAACCCATGGAGAACATGATTCTCTAGGTGTTCTCTGTTAACAGGACTAAGAGTTAAAGATGTGCATATATTTCATCCTTTAATGCCAGGTACAGTGTGTAAAAATAATTCATATAAATTGATAGGAAGGGCAAAAGGAATAAATTGCAAACAAATAAAGTCCCACCCCGCCCTTTAATGTTTTTAAACATTAATACCTAAATAAATTTCCACTTTTAGATAATTCTTACCTGACGATTTCCCAGATAAGATTTGGGTACACAGCCATGAAAATAACTGACTTTTAACCTATACAGAGGTGATACACTCTCATCTTCTTAAGGATTATTTCCATTCTAAAGCACTAAAGCAAGTGAAAATCCCATTTTCGATCATATGAATCAGGAGATTTGGACCTGCAGGTAAAGTTAACTATCAGTGACATTTAAAACTAAATTTTCTTTATCTTACAAAAACAGTGTCACGAGCACTTCTAATATCATTGCATTTCAGTAAGATTATTGAAAGATTAAGATACATAGTGGGATTTCATTGTTAGAAAAGCTAAAACTATTATTATTATGGCATACTCTTTCTGTTATGTATTTTGCTTACAGATAAGTAGGCCGTGAACTAAATAAACAAGTCACTTATCAAAGCTTGTCTATGACCTCTTCTAAATTCAAAAAACATGCTGCTATCAATTCATTTTTTGCAGGAATCCTAAGTCAACACATCTTTATATGCCTCTTGAGTAATCCTTGGCAGGGTGAAGAGCAGTAAATCATATTTTATTACTGCAGGGTGGTAGACACTACGGAACTATCCGAAACATTTAATCATGTCTCCCAGTAAGGTCTCCTTTGCAAATCTACAATCTAGAGATTCTGATGAAATTTTAGAGTTAGACCTTTGTGGATAATAATCAATTTAAAAGATAGCTGGATCAACGCTCTACCCACTATCCTCAACTCTCTACACCCCTCCTCCCTCTTTCACTATAATTTTCAAATCCAGAATGCTCTGCATCTAGCCTTTACTCTTGAAGGAATCTGGCTGGCTGTAAGATGCTTGGCTTGCCTGTTCTTTTCACAAGTCTTTTGTAGCTGGCCCACATGCTCTGATAATAAATGTTGTCATGGAAAGGTCTGATGCCAGCTTAGTTCTCTTGCCTTTATTGATGAGTCGATCCTATCTTGCTGTCCAAAGAATTTTTTCTTTGGCTTTACATCATTTTACTTTATTTGTTTATTTATTTACTTACTTATTTTTGAGTTGGAGTCTCACTCTGTTGCCCAGGCTGGAGTGCTGTGGCACACTCACGGCCGTCACAGCCTCAACCTGCTGAGCTCAGGTGATCCTTCCGACTCAGGCTTCCAAGTAGCTAGAACTACAGGCACGCGCTACCACTCCCGGTTTATTTTTTTGATTTATTGTAGAGATGAGGTCTCACCAAGTTGCCCAAGCTGATCTTGAAAACCTGAGCTCAGGCAATCCTCTCCTCGGCTTCCCAAAGTGCTGGGATTACAGACTTGAGTCACCATGCCCGGCCCAGGTTTTACATTTACTAATCCTGGTGGTGTATATCTTAGCATTTCTTGTTTTTGTTGACCTTGACAGTGTGGAGGAGTACTTATATCAGATATTTTGTAGAATAACAATTGGACTTTGTTTGATGTTTTTCTTTTGATAAGACTGGAATGACATGTTTTGGGGAAGAAAATCAAAGAAGTAAAGTTCCATTTTTATTATATCACATCAAGAGTACATGCTGTCAACATGACTCAACATTGCTGATATTGACCATGATAACTGGATTGAGGTCACATTTGGCAGGTTTCTCTACTACAAGGTTATACTTTTTCCTCCTTTTCCTTACTGCATTTTTTGGAAGTAAGTCACTATGTCCAGGCCATCCTTAAAAGGCTATCCTATTTATTTATTCATTCATTCATTCATTCATCCATTCAACCATTTAGATAATTATAAACTCATGGATATTTATTATATATTTTGGGTTATAATCTAATACAGTAAGTCCCCTGTATATAAATGAGTTCCGTTCTGGGAGCATATTCATAAGTCCAATTTGTTCATAAGTCCAACAATGTTAGCCTGTGTCCTCAACTAACACAATTGGCTGTATAGTGCTGGACTGTAATAGGTTTATATACTTTTCACACAAATAATAAATAAGAAACAAGCACAAAAATAAAGCCAAATATAAAGTGAAAAAAGGCAAAAATAAGACAAAAATGAAAATCATGTGATTGGACATGTGAACTCATATCTCTGAAAGTTTGCAACTTGAAAGTTCTTATGTGGGGGACTTACTGGACTATATTTACTTTGCTGCTGAAATTGGGTGCTCTTCCAGTTGGCTCTTGTGTCCCTTTGACATATCCCTCTCTTTGTGGGTTATTAGTTTATTTGTACTTTCTTACTTTCTGCCATTACAAGTTGTTCCAGGCTTATCTTGTGTATGTTCTGCCTCAGTCTTAGAATCGACTATTTCTCCAAGGAGCCCTGGTTCCTTTTATTGAAGAATGGTATAAGAAATTAGCACTAGAATGCTGTTACTTTTTTATCATCTTGGATAGCAGAACAAAGAAATATATATGTGTATACTAACCAGAATAGATATTCATAGCTATAAATATTTCTATATATAAACGTTGCCTCTATATTCAACTGAGCATGATTTCATATCAATGTTTCCAACTCTAACCATTACCACATGGCTCATTCTAACCTCTTCTCCTTTCTTATGTATAATCTCTCACTCCAATACTGAGTAGCCTGGGCCCAGCTGTCCACCATCCATTTACTTATTTGTTATATTCCAGTATGCATGTATACTAGTATAGGAATTGTTAACAAGTACCATCTCCTTTGTTGATAAACAACTTTATCAACTAGAGTGCAGTGGTTATGTACCCTTGTTTTGTCTTTAGTTTGATATGATGCCCTTCATTTCCAAAGTTTCTTAGATCAGTAACTTTTCCTCCAGCCCTTTAAGTAAGATTGTTTTGTACATTTTTAATACAATTAGATATTTGTCACATTCTGCATTCCACCTAAATGGGTTTTTCAAAATTTGCATACACGAAGTTTTACTCTTGATGATGTAAAGTTTTATGCATTTTGACGAATGCATATTGCCATGTATCTACCATTATAGTATCATACAGAATAGCTTTACCAACCTTAAATAAATTCTCTATATTCATTTTTTTTACCCTCCTACCTTCTTCACGAATCCCTGAAAACCACTGATCTTTTTACTGTTGCTAGAGTTTTGCCTTTTGCAAAAAGTTATATGACTGAATACAGTATGTAGCCTTTTCAGAGTGATTTCTTTCACCTAACAATATGCATTTAAGATTATCCATGCTTGTGTCTTGATTGCGGATTTCCGCTTTTTGTTGTTGTTGAATAATATTCCATTGGGTGGATGTACCATTATTTTTTAATCCATTATAGTTATGGTTGCTTCCAGTTTTTAGTGATTATGAATAACGCTGCTGCAAACATTCATGTGCAGATTTTGTGTGGACATATGTTTTCGCGTCAACATGATTGCTAGATCATATGGCAAAGCTATGTTAAGCTTGTAAGAAACTGCCAAACTTTTTTCCAAAGTAGCTGTATGATTTTACTTTCCTAACAGCAAAAAATGAGACTTCCCATTGTTCCATATTTTCACCACCAATTGGCATTTTCAGTTTTTTTTAAATGTAGCTATTCTCATAGTTATGTAATGGTATCTCATTGTTGTTTAATTTGCAATTCCTTGATGATAGATGACATGAAACATCTTTTCATATGCTTATTTTTCATGTGTATATCTTTTTTGGTGAGGTGTCTGTTCAGATCTTTGGTCCATTTTAAATTTAGTTATTTTCTTATTTTTAAGATTCTTTGTATATTTTGAACACAGTTTTTAAAAAATCAGATATATGTTTTGCAAAAATTTTCTCCAAGTATGTGGCTTATCTTTTCATTTTCTTTTAACAGTGTCTTTCACAGAGCAAAAAAGAGTCCAAATTATCCACTCCCCCCCCCCAAATGATGCATTGATGTTTTATTTAAAACCTCACTGGCAAACTCAAACTGACCTGAATTTTTCTTCTATGTTTTCTTCTAGATGCTTCAGAGTATTTCATTTTACGTTTAGGTCTATGACTCATTTTGAGTTGATTTTTGTAAAAGGTTTAAGATCTGTGTTTAAGCTCGTTGTTTTTCACATGGACTTCTAGTCGTTTTAGCATTTGCTGAAAAGTCTATTCTTTCTCCACTGAATTATTTTTGCTCCTTTGCCAAATATTAGCTGACTATATTTGTATAGGCCTGTTTCTGGGCTGTCTATTCTGATCCTTAGAGGTATGTGTCTACTCTTTTACAGACATATCACTGGTTTGAGAACTACAGCTTTGCAGTAAATCTCAAAATCGGGGAGTAGGGATCCTCAAATTTTCTTCTTCTTTAGTATGGTCTTGATTGCTCGAGGTCTTTTGCGTTTTCATGTAAATGTTATATTCAGTTTGTCAATACCCACAGCATACCTTGCTGGCATTTGTATTGCGATTGCATTGATCTATAGAACAAGTTGAGAATAATTGATATTTTAACACTATTGAGTCTTCTATTCATGTTCATGGACGATTTCTCCATTTACTTACATCCTTTTTGACTTATTTTATTAGTTTTATAGTTTTCAGCATACAGATTGTATACATGTTTTATCAGATTTCTACCTAATTATTTCAATTGGGGGTACTATTTTACATAGTATTTTAAAAAACAGATATCAAGTTCCAGTTGTTCAAGGCTGGTATAGAGGAAAGCAACTGATTTTTTGACTCATTTCTGATACATTGATGCACATGCATTTGTGTATTATTAGTGATTTTAACCCATATCTTATGACTTGGCTATACTCATTTATTAGTTACAGGAGTTTTTGACTTTTTTGGGAGGTGAATTTTATATATACACAATCATGTCATCTGCAAACACAGACAGATTTGCTTCTTCTTTCCCAACCTGTTTTCTTTCTTTACCTTTTTTTCCGATTGTATTAACTAGAACTCTCAGTATAATGTTGAATAGGAGTTGTGAGAAAAGGCATTCTTGCCTTTTCCCTAGTTATAGAGGAAAACCATTAATTATAATGTTAGCTGTAGGCTTTTTTTTAGACGTTCCTTATCCAGTTGAGTATGTTTCCCTGTTTCTAGTTTGATGATATATATATCATTTTTGAGTCGGAGTCTCACTCTGTCACACCAGCTGGAGTTCAGTGGCACACTCACAGCCACCACAGCCTCAACCTGCTGGGCTCAGGTGATCCTTCCACCTCAGCCTTCCAAGTAGCTGGAACTACAGGCATGCACCACCATGCCCAGCTAATTTTTTGATTTATTGTAGAGATGTGGTCCCACCAAGTTGCCCAGGCTGGTCTTGAACTCCTGGACTCAGGCAATTCTCTCACCTCAGCCTCCCAAAGTGCTGGGATTACAGGCGTGAGCCACTGTGCCTGGCCTGAGAACTTTTTATAATGAATGTGTATTGGATTTTCTTAACACTTTTTCTATCAATTAACATAATCATATTATTTTCTTCATTAGACCTTTCTTCTTGGAGAATTGACCTTGTTATCACCAGCGAATGCTTCTTTATCACTGATAATTTTTCTAGTTCTGGAGGCTGCTTTGTCTGAAATTAATTAATGATTCCAGCTTTCTTTCAATTAGTGTTAGCATGATGCATCTTTTTCTATCTGAGTCTTCATATTTAAAGTGAGTTTCTTGTAGACAATATACAATTGGCTCCTGTTTATTCCCTCTCACAACCCTTTTAATTGATACATATTTAGGCCATTCACATTTAAAGTTATTATTGAGGCCAGGTGCAGTAGCTCATGCCTATAATCTCAGCACTTTGGAAGGCTGAGGTGAGAGGATTGCCTGAGCCTAGAAGTTTGAGACCTTGTCTTTACAATAAATAAAAAAATTAGCTGGGTGTGATGGCATGCACCTGTCTGCTACTTGGAAGGCTGAGTGAAGCATCTCTTGAGTCCAGTAGGTCGAGGCTGTGGTGACCAAGATTGTGCTACCACACTCCAACCTGGGCAACAGAGTGAGACTCCGACTCAAATAATAATAATAATAACAATAAATAAAGTTATTATTGATATAGTTGGACTGATATAAACTATGTAACTATTCATCGCACTGGTTCTTTGTGTCTTCCCTCTCCTCTTTTTCTGCCTTTTCTGATTTGAATCGAGTATTTTATATGATTTAAGGTTATATTCTCTCTTGACATCTTAATTATACATTTTTAAAAACGTCTGTAATGATTTCCCTAGATATTGCAATATATATTTACAACTAATGTAAGCCTACTTCAAACACCAACCCAATGCCTTCCTCCTCTCTCTTATAAAATTGTCATTCATTTCACTTATCCATATGCTATAAACACTCAATACATTATTAGTATTACTACTTTGAATAAACATTTATCTACTAGATCAATTAAGAATAAGAAAATGGTAGATTATATTTTGCCTTTGCATATTGCTTCTATGACAATGATTTCCTTCTTTCTATGGATGGCTGAGTATCAGACCTTTGTGATTTTTCTTCTCTCTGAAGTACTTCTTTCAATATTCCTTTCAGAGCAGATATACTGGCAATGAATTTCCTCAATTTTTGTCTGAGAAATTCTTTAGTTCCTCTCTTTTGAAAGATAATTTTATGGATATAGACTTTTATGTTAGTGTTTCTTTTTTTATTTCAGCACTTTAAGATTTTCACTTCTCTCTCTTCTTGAGTCACTGGTTTCTGATGAAAAGTCTGCTATAATTCTTACCTTTTTCCTCTGTAGGTAAGATGTTTTGCATTGACTTCTTTCAAGATTTTCTCTGTCTTTGGTTTGTGTGGTTTGAATATGATATATGCAGGTGTAGATAATTTGCTATTTATCTTGCTTGGCATTTTTTGTGTTTCCTGGGTCGGTGGTTTGGTGACTGTCATTAATTTAAACATTTTTGCATTCATTATTCATTTCAAAATTTCTTTTGCTCATTTCTCTCTTCTCCTTCTTATATTTCAATTACAATTAATGTTACACCTTTTAAAATTGTCCCACAGTTCTTGGATTTTATTTTAATTTCTTCTTCTCTCTGCACTTCAGTTTGGGAAGTTTCTGTCATCCTAGTTTCAAGCTCACTAATTGTCTTTTGCCATATCCAATCTACCAATGAGCCCATCAAAAATATTCTGTATTCTTTATTTCTGTTAAGTACTTTTGACTTCTGGCATTTTAAAATTACTTCTTACAGTTTCCAGCAATCTGTTTACATAATCCATCTGTTTTTGTGTGCTGTCTACTTTTTCCATTAGCGCTCTTAGTGTATTAACCATATTTATTTTAAATTCCCTATCTGATAATTCTAAAACCTATATCATAACTGGATCTGGTTCAGATGCTTACTTTCTCTCTTCAGACTGCCTTTTTTCCTTGTCTTTTACCATGCTTTGCAATACTTTTTTTGAAAGCCAGACATAATGTGTCTGTTAATAGGCACTGCAGTCAATCAATGTTTAGTGTGAGGTTTTAAGTTAATCTGGCTAGGAGCTGGACTATGCTTCATGTTTTCTGCAGCTGTAGTTGCCAAAGGTTTATATTCCTCTGGTGTCCTTGTTTTTGTCTCCCATCGTTTCTGGACTTCCTAAGAGCTCCTCCTCCGAATGCATCTGCAACTCTTTTAGTTTTAATTCGGAGTCCTGTGGTGTGGTGGTAAGGTATGGGGGAGAGGAAGCATTCTATAATCTTAGGATTAAATGTCATTCTGTTTGTGAGCCTTTGTGCCTGGACCATGACCGTCTCAAGTGTTTTTAGTCCCACCCCTGCTTTAGTTGAGACAGACTAAAGGAAGGTGGAGTCAGAGAATAGCCTTCCTTTGTGTGGAATGAAGCTCTAGTGATATCTTTTCCTCTAGAAAACAGGCCTCTCTTCTGGAGAATGCTCCAGGTCTGTTTCACAATGATTACTTTTTTGGCTTTCTCTTCCTAGAGTCATGAAAGACTCCCTCTTGGACCCTCACTGTGAGAACCTGGAGGGGATCCAGGCAGTAAAGCTTATCAAAGGGCAGGGTTCTCAAGACTTTCTCAAGACAGTCCACTCAGTGTTCAGCAACCTAGATTGGCCTGTCTCTCCAGATTTCAGGGTGATGGCTTGCCTTGCAATCTCAGTTCTCTGATAGATCCCAGATCAGTCCTTGATTTTTTGTTCACCTTTTTCTTGTTACAAGGGTGGAGTGATGATTTCTGAGCTCTGTCAATGCTGAGACTGAAAGTCTGTTTATTTTTATCCTTATAACCAAAATTGAATGATTTGCATTGTCCTGGGCTATTTGCAGGAAGTTCCCCTATGTGTGATGTATGGGTTTGGGGACAGATGAATTTCCAGGGTTTTTCAGCTTCCTCCTTTGTTGCTACCACAGAGGACTATTTCTTGATCATAGGGCTGTGTAGCCTACCTTCCTCTGGCTCTAAGAACCTTACTGGATTTGGGGGTGCTTTTATCTCCATCTCTGAGCACCTTAGGATCCTTCACTGCTTGCTACTACTAGGAGACATAGCCCTTATTTTCCAAGATATTTCTCTTCCTCCTTATTTTCCTTCCCTCTTCATTTTCTTTTTCCTCATAAAAAAAGAACGGTGGCACTTTTGAGACTAGACCTCTCTGCATTCCACTCAGAATGTTCATGCCCGTCTCTACCTCCTCCAGCAATTATGCCATTATATTTAAATTCTGTTAAAATAGGTCTTCCTTAGAGTGGAAGATTTGTTGACTTCTGACATCTGATACCAGAAGGCCTCCTCTCTTCTCCCCGTCCTTCCCCACTACACCGCGGTGGCTTCCTTCTTGGGACCTGCTGGTCTCAGTTTCTTTTGGCCACATTTGCGCATAATTTGGAATTTGTGGATTTTTCTCTGTCTCCTACTTTCACCAAAGATATATTTCATGGCTTTATTTTTGTTCTCCTGGTTGCTCTATTTGGGTTCCAGGAGAAGTGGGAAGATTCAAAATGAAGCAGTCCCCATGTTCCTAACCTCAGCTCCATGTCTGGAAATAAAAAGAAACAGTAAGACATAGTGGGAAAGCAAATGTCCCCATCACTGTGTTGCCTGGATGTGGAGTCTAATGGAAATGGTGCCCCCTGGAGTGGCAAAATGCAACAACCTCTATAAACACAACGTCCTCTGTGTGTAGTCCCTACTCCTGTGACCTAAAAATTGGGTGTTCTTTTTCTTCTTGATGTTATATGTTTCCCATTTGAAGTTTGATAAAGAAATAGACAGTGATATAAGTACAAAGTAATGTGCTCTTACTTGGAAGAGTCAGGCTTTGAGAACTTGACTTTGATGAGATGATACAAGCAGAAAGGCAATTGATCTTGTTTTTACTTAGCCAGGTTTTTGTTTTTCCCCTTTTGTCTTTGAACCATGAGTATATTAACAAATGACTGCAAGTGATTCTAGAGGTCCTACCTTCTACCTGAACACAAATATGTTCACATAAGGGAATCGCTTTTTTAATGTACACAGGCACTCCAATGAAGTATTTAGGAGAGAAATATTTCTTCAGTAGTCTGTGCCAGTTTCTTCTGCAAGACAGACAATTTTAAATTAAAAATACCTTCAGTCAATATGGTTTTCATATTGCTTTTGACTAATTACTTACACAGCAATATCAAAATATTTTAAATGCATTTGCATTTACATATAATTAGCTATGTCCATAGAATTTGTGTTTAAAAGAAATCTGGGTACTAATTGAGAGCGCTAAAAGGACTATCAAAATCTGTTCTCAATAAAAACAATTTTATTGCATTTTTATAAGAATGTATGTTGGAAGAGAAATGGAATTTATTTGGTGTCGGTCACATTTTATCACAGAATTAGGAATAAATGACATCGTCTTCAGTGTCTCATTAACTCCTCCATATGACCAGCTTATTTTTGCCCTACGAAGTTGTATTTAACCATAATGCATTAGCCCTGGAGGGCAAAGTTGCCTAACAACATTTCCAGAACCTCTCTACTCCTGGAAGACTTCACATAACCTTTCTGGTCTTAAGAAATCTGGCCTGGATACTAATTTTGCAATTAGGGACTAAATGATCAGGACCAAAGACTCCAGAAAAAAAGCCAGGTTAGGCTAGGTGTTCTGTATCAATTGTCCATCAAGCAGGTTAAACCAGACATGCCCAGCAGGAAAAATAAGGATCCAGGGAAAAATTCGAGGAAGCGCCTCCATACTGGCCAACCTGGAAAAGAGTAAGAAGTGGGGGTAGAAACGAGGACACAAAAAGTCTGTGAGTTTTCTAGACCGGTGTAAATAGTCTAAACACGTAGGGAATTGGAGAGGATTCTGGGTATAGACATAAGGTTTAGGAAAAAATAAAGGGGAAAGATCTGTTTCTACCCCTAAAACAGGTAAAGATTCCCTTGGAATTGGGAAAGTGGAGACGGGAAGTAATAAAGCAGAGGGTTCTTGAGCCCAACTTCCTGGACAGGAACTTGAGGAAGGAAGTAGCCTCTTAGAAGGAACACAAGCTTGGTTCAGGGCTCTGCTGCTGCCTTTTAAAAACCTTAATGAGTTTATCTTTAAACTTGTGTGCTGTAAGTGAAGCTTGATGGGAAAATGGAGCAGGTGCATGAGCAGAGGACCCGTTTGGCAAGGCACCAAGGGCTCAGAATTCCAGCAGTGAGTGAGGAAGCTGGGGTCACTGACAACCCTAAGAGCCCGTGCTTCCCACTGAAATCACAGCTTGCTTCCCATGCAGAGAGAAGGCACCAGTGCTCTAAGAAACACGAGTGACCCAAGTCAAGGAAACCTTACATGTCCTTTCTTGCTCATGTTGCTTTCCTATACTCACTTAGCCACTCACTTAGAAGAAAAAGGAAAGATCAGGCAATTCATGGTTCCTTTTTCTTTCAGTCCTTCCTTCCTCATCAGAAACCTCAAGGTAGAGTGTAATGGGAGAGTGTGCACATATCAAGAAAGGAAACAAAAACAGCAGAGTGAGTTTTGTAAACCATTTCCATCATTCTGGTAAAAATAAAGTACTTATGTATGTACTGCCTACAAATGACACATTTTGTAACTTAGATGATTGTGTTTATGCATTAAACTGTCCCCATATTTGCACTTAAAACGGGCACTGTATAGCATTTAAAAAAAATAAGCAAGACGTATGCTAATTACTTAAAATGTTAATTTTTCTTTATCTAGTATAATATTAAATAGCAAAATGCACCATGGCAAGTTGGAAGAGAGAGATGGCAGAAATAAAGGACAAAAGTTTCCTATTTAGGACATTTCCTGATACTTTTTTCCCTGCAAATGATGCAGCTGCCTCTGGAAGTAACAGGGAAGTTCTCTATGTAGAATGATTGAGATTCTGTGCTTTGAGGTGGTAGAGGGCAGATGGATTCCTCCATCTGAAGGGGATACACAGAGAGGAATGGCAGCTTCTCAGCAGCTGCCGTGTGGACAAATACTGAAGACCAGGCTGGCCTCTCTCCCAGCATCTTTTTTTTTTAGTTGGAGTCTCACTATCGCCCAGGCTGGAGTGCAGTGGCATGCTCACGGCCACCGCAGCCTCAACCTGCTGGACTCAGGCGATTCTTCCGCCTCAGCCTTCCAAGCGGCTGGAACTACAGATGCATACTACCATGCCTGGTTAATTTTTTAGTTTATTGTAGAGATGAGGTCTCGACAAGTTTCCCAGGGTGGTCTCAAATCCATGAGCTCAGGCAGTCCTCTCACCTCTGCCTCCCAAAGTGCTGGGACTATAGGCGTGAGCACCCCCGTGCCTGGCCTTATCCCAGCATCTTAACACTATGTCAGTTTTTGGTTATATGGATGTCTTCTAGAGTGGTGAAGAAGTCTGGGCTGTAAGTATACCTTCTCCCCGACCCTCCAGACTGGATCGTGACAAATGCCAACAATAGGGGAGGGTCCTCAGTAAGACTGAGTCTAAGGGAGTCTTCACATTTCCTATTGCTGCTGTAACAAACTACCGCAAACGTAACTTCTGACAATGCAGATGAATCATCTCCCAGGGCTGGCGGTCAGGCATCTGAAATGGGTCTGCAGAACTGTGTTCCTTTGGAGGTCCTAGAGAGAAGCAGCTCCTTTGCATTTTCTAGCTCCCGGAGGCCACCTACGTGCCTTGGCTGGAAGTTCTTGTTTCCATCATCAAAGCCAGAAATGCAGCATCTTCTCTTTCCGCTTCCATCCTCGTTTGCTCTTCCCTTGTATAAGAACACTTGGGCTGGGCTCGGTGGCTCAGCCTGTAATCCCGCGCCTTTGGGAGGCTGAGGTGAGTGGATTGACTGAACCCGCGGGTTCGAGACCCACCTGGGCAGTGAGACCTCATCTCTACAATAAATCAAAAAATCAGGGAGCGTGGTAACGCATGCCTGTAATTCCGGCTACTCGGAAGGCTGAGGCGGAAGGATCGCCGGAGCCCAGCAGGTCGAGGCTGCGGTGGCCGGGAGCGGCCACCGCACTCCAGTCTGGGCGACAGAGTGAGACTCCGACTCAAAAAAAAAAAAAGAACACTTGGTATTACATCAGGCCCTATCTCAAGATCCTTACTTTGTCACATCTGCTAAATCCCTTTTGCCAAATCTGGAAACATGTTCACAGTTTCCAGGGATTCAGATGTGGACATCTCTGAGGGGTCATTATCCCCTTTCCGACCACATCTACCTACCCTCCTAGGTAGGCTGAGTGTTCAACGAAGAAATTAAGCTTAGTTGGCAGATAGCTTTCTTTTCTCTGTCCTGCCCACTGGTCCCTTGCAGCGTACTCAATAAACTTGTTTTTTTTCTACTCAAAAAAGAAAAAAGAGAAAAAAAAAGAAACTAAGCTTAGTTATAACAAAATAAAATTACCATCTAAATTTGTGTGCTGAGACTCATACCATCAACATTAAAGTTCAAATTAGGAAAAGAAAGAAAATAAAACACTCGCCATCAAAACCTCTATGAATGTTAGTAGCATAAAGAGTTTGTATTTAATAACAGGGGACACCCACTTCCACCGTTCCACTTCACCCCACCCCCAGTTATTGTTAAAAGCACTGGACAGGAGGGACAAAGGGTATTTTTAGAAACATGTTTCTTAAAAAAAAAAACAAAAAACAAACCACCTTTATCGGACAACCCTCTCTGTTCCCCTCTCTCTCTAGGAGCTTTTCTGTCCTCTCAATAAACCCTGCTTTCCAAAAAAAAAAAAAGAACCATTATCCTTCAGTGACCTTTGTTCTAAATAGTTGAAGAATGTTTTAAGTCCCTACACCTTAGACATTCAGACTCAGAGCATTGCTATTGTAAAGGAATGGTGGGACGGACATGATACAGGACCAGTCAGTGACTGCTTCCCCGGTCACCTTTCCTTCCATGAAACCTGTTTTTATTTCTTTCAGTAACCACTTCCCACCACCCAGTGCTGTTTTGAGGGCGGAGCTTCTTAAACCTCAATGTGCTTATAAACCATCAGAGGTGCTAGTTAAAATGCAGACTCTGACTCAGAAGATCTGGGGAGGGGCCCGAGAATCTGCATTTCTTTCTTTCTTTTTTTTTTTTGTTTTTGAGTAGGAGTCTCACTCTATCGCCCAGGCTGGAGTGCAGTGGCATGTTCACAGCCACTGCAGCCTCGATCTGCTGGGCTCAGGTGATCCTTTCGCCTCAGCTGTCCCAGTAGCTGGAACCACAGGCATGTGCCAACAAGCCTGGCTAATTTTTTGATGTATTGTAGAGACAAGGTCTCACCAAGTTACCCAGGCTGGTCTCGAACTCCCAGACTCAGGCAATTCTCTCGCCACCGCCTTCCAGAGTGCTGGGATTACAGGCGTGAGAATCTGCATTTCTAACAAGCCCTTCAGTGGTGCCAGTTCTGTGCTTCTGTGAACCACACTTGAAAGAGTAAATCTTTCAGGGATGCAAACCATTTCCAGCTCTAAGATATGGATCCTGCATAGCCAACACTAAACATGGCAATCTTGTTCCCCTTGCCAATGTAGAGACCGGAAAGTGGTTCAACTGCAGCCAAAATGACACAAGGAGAGCCCTGCTGGGTGGACTTGAGAATGACTTACTTCTCCCAATAAGCCACAAAGAGGCGTTGTCTCTTTCCTCTTCATCTGATTGTGAGCCCTGGAGCTCAGTGGCATTCTTGGGACTATAAGGCGAGCCAGCTTGTTTTCGAAGCCACTCCACTGAGGAAGACACTGAGGACACAGAAAGAGCCGAGTGTGGCTGCAACTGCTGACCACGGAACCATCTGCTCCCAGATCCAGCCCCAAATCAAGACTTTCTGTGGAGGGAGAGCGTATTTCTCAGGCCCGCCTGCACTGCCTCTTTGCTTTTTGGGGATTCTTGTGACTTGCATCCAGGGCACTCCAATCAAGGAGAATAACAGGGCTCTTCCTCACGATGTGTGGAAACATTTGTCTAAACAGTTAAAAGCTCTCAGTGGAGTAAGTGCTGGCCATAAAAGTTATGTACGAGAAAAATCCAAACCTCTCTGTGAAGGAGATGCACATTCTGGTCTCAGATAAACTCGTTGCCAGCTTCAGAATCTTGCAGCGACTTGAAGATATTTCTGTAACTTCTGCTTTAAGATTTCTTCCTTCCAATTCATGTTCAAAAATACTCTGCATATGTAAAACACATAGCTTGAAAACACAGACTAGAGAAAAAGATTCCTAAAAGTGACCCATGCCATCAAAACTTTAAAACATTCGATTGTGGTATGGCATGGCCAAAACATGTGGTCGATTCTTATTCTGAGGGGTGAGACCCCAGGAGGCGAAGGATAGACCAAGCTGATAATACGATGAGTTTTGTTTGGTAGGTAGGAGGGAGGGTAGTAGAGTTCACTGCTCCCTGTAGTAAGAAAAGTAAGAAGGCATCACTCTCCCAGCACTTTGGGAAGCCAAGGCATCTGGATGGCTTGAGCCAAGTAGTTCAAGGCCAGCCTGAGAAACGTAGCAAAACCTTGTCTCTCCAAAAAAAAAAAAGAAGCCGGGCTCGGTGGCTCAGCCTGTAATCCCGCGCCTTTGGGAGGCTGAGGTGAGTGGATTGCCTGAGCCCGCAGGTTCGAGACCCGCCTGGGCAGCGAGACCTCATCTCTACAATAAATCAAAAAATCAGCCGGGCGTAGTAGCACATGCCTGTAATTCCGGCTACTTGGAAGGCTGAGGCGGAAGGACCGCCGGAGCCCAGCAGGTCGAAGCTGCGGTGGCCGGGAGCGGCCACTGCACTCCAGTCTGGGCAACAGAGTGAAACTCCAACTCAAAAACAAAAAACAAAAAACAAAAACTCAAAAATTAGCCAGATATGGTGGGTCCATGACTGTAATCCCAGCTACTTGGGATGTTGAGGTGGAAGGATCTCCTGAGTCCAGGAGGTCAAGGCTGCGGTGAGCAGTGATGGTCATGATTATGCCACTGTACTCCAGCCTGGGTGACTGAGACGCTGACCTCAAAAACAAACAAACGAATAAAACAGTGATGTTGTGTGTCAAGGATCTGTCATTTGTCATCCACACCCCTGGGGCAAATCCTGGAGGCGCTGGTAGGAAATCAGCTCTGACAACTGCCTGCTTTTCTGTGACCGTGCACTTCCTGCCCAAGGAGGCTCTCGCCCCCAACCCCAGCCTTGCTTTCTTTCGTTCTCCCTCACATGGTCCTTCCTGTTGGCAGAGCTGGTGTTGTACCTTGGAATCAACTGGAAGCTACAGCAATACTGATTTCCAGGCCCTCCTCCCAGAGATCCTGGCTAAATCGTTTTGGTGGGACCCAGGCCTGAGTCTTGTTTGATTTTATAAGTTTATTTAAATTTTGATACAATTTCAGACTTAAAGTTGCAATAGAATAAAGAATTCCCAGATACCCTTCACCCATCTCGCTTTCTCTTTCCTACCTTTCTCTATAATAGAATATAAAGTTGAGGACAGGATGCTCCCCTATCCCGAAATATTTCCCAAATACAAGGAATTCTCATACATGGCCACAGAATAATTGTGAAAAGTTAGGAAGCTGAAAATGCCATTATCTAACCTGTAAACCTTGTAGAGACGTTGTCAGTGGGTCTGATAATGTCCTGTACAGCAAAAAACAAGTCCAGATTGGGAGTGGTTATTTTTATTTGAATTAATTAATTTTATTTTAAAGATGTGGAGTGCAATTCAGGATTAGGTATACAAGTGATCCTCATACAGGTAAAGTTTAGGCCTCCCTTTGGTCCCCACTTGGTTTGAGGTCAGACACACTTATTGATGCGGTGTGCCCCCCTCCCCAAAGCAGTGTCCACTACTGCCCATCCCTTTCTTATAGTAATATGGTAAATGTTCAGGGTCTGCTTATGAGTGAGAACAAGTGGTACTCAGTTCTTTGTTTCTTTGATAGATCACTCAGTATTAAAGACTCTAAATCCATCCAAGTTGCTGTGAAGTCCGTAATTTTGTCCTTCTTCATGGCTGTGTAATGTTCCATCATGTGTATTTAACACATTTTTTTAAAAATCCAGTTCAATTTCAATGAGCAGCACAGTTGGTTGGTTCCACGTTTGCGTTATTGTAAAATAGTACTGCAATAAACATGGATGTGCAGGTATCTTTTTTTGTAGAGTGATTTAAGTTCCTCCAGGTATATTCCCAGTTGGGGGATTGCTGGGTCATATGGAAGGTCAATTTCTAGTGCTTTTGGGAATTTCCACAGTTTTCCTTAGAGGTTGAACTAGTTTGGCATTCCCACCGACAGTGTAGAAGTGTTGCCTTTCTCCACATCCTTGCCAGCATCTGTTGTTTTTTGTTTTGTCATTGATGACCTACCCTATATCTTAAAAAAAAATGATGGCCATTCTTACTGGAGTTAGATGGTATCTCAATGTGGTTTTGATTTGCGTTTCTCTGATGATTAGTGAGGCTGAGCATTTTTTCACGTGTCTGTTGGCTGCTCACATGTCTTCTCTTGAGAAGTGTGTATTCATGTCTTGTGTGGGGCTGTTTGTTTTTTTCCTTTTGGCACGTTTGCATTCCTTGTAGATCCTGGATGTTAGGCCTTTGTCAGATATGCAGTTGGATAATATTTTTTTTCCATTCTGTGGGCTGTCTCCCTGCTCTCTTGGTTTGTTTTGCTTTGCAGAAGCTTTTCAGTGTGATGAGGTCCCACTTGTCTATCTTATCTCTTATGGGTTGGGCTTTTGATCAGGAATTGGTTACCTATTCTGACTTCCACAAGGATGTCTCCTGTACTTTCTAAGATTCTTAAAGTTTAGGGTTTTACATTTAGGTCTTTGATCCATTTGGAGTTGATTTTTTGTATATGGTGATAGGTAGGGTTCTTGTTTCTTTCTTCTGCATGTGGTCAGTCAGTTTTTTCAGCACCATTTACTGAATAGATTCTCCTCTCCCCAGTGGTTCTTGGTGAAGACTTTGTCAAAGATGAGTTGGTTGAGAAACTGAGGTCCGGCTTCTGGAATCTCTATTCTGTTCCATTGGTCTATATGCCTGTTCTTGTTTCGATACCAGGATGTTTTGATAGCCTTATAATAAAGTTTAAAATCTGGAAGTGTGATACCTCCCACTTTGTTTCTTTCGCTAAAGATTGTTTTGGCTATTCGTGGTCATTTTTTCCAAATCATTTCTGAACTGTTGTTTCTGCTCTGAGAAGAATGATGTTGGTAACTTAATGGGCGTATCGTTGAATCTGTAGATTGTCTTTGGTAGGATGAACATCTTAACAACGTTGATTCTTCTGATCCATGAGCATGGAATATTTTCCCATTTATTTGTGTCATCTTCGACTTCTTTGAGCGGTGTTTTATAGTTTTCATTGTAAAGATCTTTTCACTTGTTTCATGAGGAATGCTGAGGTATTTCATTTTTTGATGTGGTTATTGTGAATGGGATTATGCTTTTTATTTGACTTTCTGCCTATTTGTTGTTGGTGTATAACAATGTGACTCTTTTGTACATTTATTTTGTATCCTGAGACTTTGCCAAATCCTTTATCAGTGCAAGGAGGTTTTTGACAGATTCTTTTGGATTGTTGAGGTATAGGATCCTACCATCAGCAAAGGGGGTAACTTTACTTCTTCTTTTCCTATTTAGATACCCCTGATTTCCTTCTCTTGTCTAATTGCTCTAGCTGGGACTTCCAACACTATGTTGAACAGGAAGCATAAGAGTGGGCAACCTTGTCTGGTTCTGATTTTCAAATGAAATGCTTCCAATTTCTGTCCATTTAGCAATATGTTGGTTGTGGGTTTATCTTAGATGGCTCTTGCTATTTTGATGTATGTTTCCTTTATGCCTAGGTGTTAGAGGGCTTTTATCAAGAAGAGATGCTGGATTTTATCAAAAGCTTTTTCTGCATCTAATGAGATAATCATGTGGTTCTTGTTTTTACATCTGTTGATGTATTTAATGACATTTATGGTCTTGCAAATGTTGAACCAGCCCTGCATCCTGGGGATGAAGCCTACTTGGTAGTGGTGGATGATTTTTGAGATGTGTTGTTGGTCCCCATTTGCTAGACTCTTGTTGATAATTTTTGCATCTATGTTCATCAGGGATATTGGCCTATACTTCTCTTTCTTTGTTGGATCTTTAACCATTTGGGTATGAGTGTGATGTTGGCTTCGTAAAATGATTTGGGAGGAGTTCTGTCTTTCTCAATTACCTGGAATATTCTCTTTTTCTTTTCTTTTCTTTTTTTTTTTTTTGAGTTGGAGTCTCACTCTGTCGCCCAGACTGGAGTGCAGTGGCCGCTCCCGGCCACCGCAGCCTGGACCTGCTGGGCTCCGGCAATCCTTCCACCTCAGCCTTCCATATAGCTGGAACTACAGGCACGCGCTACCACGCCCAGCTGATTTTTGATTTATTGTAGAGATGAGGTCTTGCCCAGTTGCCCAGGTGGATCTTGAACCCGCGAGCTCAGGCAATCCACTCACCTCAGTCTCCCAAAGTGCTGGGATTACAGGCTGAGCCCCGAGCTCGGCTGCCTGGAATATTTTCAATAGAATTGGTATTAGCTCTTTCTTGTATGTTTTGAAGAATTCCTCTGGAAATCTGTCTGGTCCAGGACTTTTTCTTTTATGTGTGGTTTTCTTGTGACAGAGTCAATTTCCTGGGTTTTTATTGGTCTATTTAGGATCTCAATTTCTTCTTATTTCAACTTTGGAAGGCTGTGTGATATTAGAAAGTCCTCATTTCATTTAGGTTATCGAGTTTTTTTCCATACAGGTGTGCATAGTGATCTCTGATAATCATTTGTCTTTCTTCAAGGTCAGTTTTGACTTGATTTTTGCATTTTTTATTGTGTTTACTTGGGTTTTTTTTTCTCTTTTTCTTGGTCTTTCTGGCTAGGGTTTCATCAATCTTGTTTATCCTTTCAAAGAATCAACTTTTTGTTTTGTTGATTTTTTTCCTATGGTAGTTTTGTCTTCTGTATCCTATATTTGACCTTTACTCTGGTGATCTGGATTCTTCTGCTGAAGTTAGGATTTTGGTGGTCTTGCCTTTTCAGCTACCTTAGGTGGTTTGTTAGGCTGTCAACTTGCTTGCTTCCCATTTTCTTGATGTGTGTTCACAGAGATTTAAATTCCCCTCCTAGTACTGATTTCATGGTATCTCAGAAGTTTTGGTAAGATATTTCTTTGTTTTCATCTGTTTCCAGGAATCCTTTAATTTCTGTTTTGATTTCTTGTTGATCCAGGAGGTGTTCAGCATCATGCTGTTTAGTGTCCATGTGTTTGTGTGTTTGGGGGGGAATTTTGTTGGTGATGATATTTATTTTTATTCCACTGTGATCTGATCTGAGAAGATGCATGGCAGTATTTCAATCTTGTGAAACTTGTTTATGCTTGAATAATGGCTGAGGATGTGATCGATCTTAGAGTACATTCTATGTGGTGATGAGTAGAATGTATATTCTGTGGTTGTTGGGTAAAGTGTTCTATGGGTATCTACTAATTCCATTTGGTCAAGCATCCAGTTGAGGTTCTGGATCTCCTTGTTCATTTTTTGCTTCAATGATTATCTAGTGTTGCTAGTGGGATATTTAAGATCCCAGCTATGATAGTGTTAGAGTCAATATCTCTTTTTAGTTTACTTAGTAGCTGCTTTATAAAAGCTGGTGCTTCTGTGTTGTGTACATATATGTCTAGGATGGGCATTTCTTGTTGATTGAGCCTTTTATCATTGTGTTGTGTCTTTTTGTATCTTTTAAAATTTTTGATAGCTTAAAGGTTGTTTTGTCTGATATTAAGATCACAACTCCTGCTTTATTTTGTGATCTGTTCACTGAAAATTTGTTTTTCATCCTCTAACTTTGAGTCTGTGGGCATTCTTTGGTGAGATGAGTTTCCTGGAGGCAGCAAATTACTGGGTTATGTGTTTTTATACAGTTTGCCATTCTATGTCTTTTCAGTGGTACATTTAGTCCATTCACATTCAGGCTGACTATTGAAATTTGAGAGTTTGTCTCTGACATAATGCTCTTATAAGGCTGTTTTGTTTTCATTTAGCTTTTGTGTTCATATATGTGTGTGTTTTCATTTTGGTGGGTATGCTATATGTTCAGCTGCTTCTCTCTTTGTGGTCTTATGATGTATGTGGTCTTTCTTTTTTTTCTTTTTTCTTCTGTCCACAGCACCTTTTAAAGTGTCTCCTATAGACCTGTTCTAGAAGCAGCATTTTCTCTTAGGATGTCTGAGAAGGATTTTGATTCTCCTTCATGATTAAGCTTAGCTTGGCTGGGTAGGTAATTCTTGGTTGAAATTGTTTATCTTTGAGAACATTAAAGATTGGGGTACAATTCCTTCTGATTTGTGGTGTTTCTGCAGATAAGTCTGCAGTTATTCTGATTGGTCTCCCATGGTAGGCTTTCTGACCGTTTTTCCTTACTACCTTTAGGATTTTTTCTTTTATACCTACTTTGTGTAGGCAAGTTAATATGTGTCTGGGGGTTGGTCTTCTCATAAGGTATCATGCAGGGGTTCTCTGGTTCTCTTGTGCTTGTATAGTTATCTCTCTGTCTAGATGAGGGAAGTTTTCTTGAATGACCTCATGGAATGTTTGCTCTAAGGTGTTTTCCATTTTTCTATTTCAAGCATTCTGATTAGACATAGGCTTGCTTTTTTGATAAAATTGCACATCTCTTGGAGAGTTTCTACTTTCTTCTTTTTTCAACATATTTAATAGATTGGGTTAATTCTATATTTTGGTCTCCCAGCTCTAAGATTCTTTCTTCTGTTTGGTCAATTCTGCTTCCTATGCTTATCAGTTTGTTATTTATTTCTTGGGTGGAATTCTTTATTTCTGTTGTTTCTTCTTCTTCTTCTTCTTTTTGAGTTGGAGTCTCACTCTGTTGCCCAGACTGGAGTGCAGTGGCCGCTCCCAGACACTGCAGCTTCGACTTGCTGGGCTCCAGCGATCCTTCCGCCTCAGCCTTCCAAGTAGCCAGAATTACAGGCATGTGCTACCACGCCCGGCTGATTTTTTGATTTATTGTAGAGATGAGGTCTCGCCAAGTTGTCCAGGCAGGTCTTGAACCCACGGACTCAGGTAATCCACTCACCTCAGCCTCCCAAAGCACGGGATTACAGGCTGAGCCACCGAGCCTGGCTATTTCTGTTGTTTCTAAGTATGCTTTCCTGAGCCTGTCTGGCTCCATTGCCATTTATTTTCATTTTAGCCCTTGCATTTCTTGATTTTTGTTAGTTCTATCTAACGATTCTCTGATCTCTGTATCTTCTGGGTGCTGTCATTCTGGGAAATCTCCAGAATGGAGATGGAAATCTCTAATGTTTGTGCCCCAGTAGCTGTTCTTTCTAGCCCTGAGTCTTTGCTGGGGCTCTGGTGGTGACTGGAAGTTCTTCATTGGTTTTTTTTCATTTGTACATTTCTCCTATCTTTCTCCTTAATTCCATTGCTCAGTGGAAAATGGAGAAGCAGTCACTTCTGATATTTGCTCCACTTTTTGTCTTTCCTTGAGCTGGGCTTGTTCAATTATGAAGTAGGGCTGGGTGGGGCATTGTGCTGTCTCCTTCCAGTTTTGAGCACTTATTCGGGGATGGGGGAGCTGCAAGGATTCTGAACCTATTGGCAGGTCATAATGTTTGCTATCTATTGAATGTGCCAACTTCGACTTGCTGTCTCTCTCTGCACAATATGACCTTACAGTGGGTATGTTTACATAACCCCTGTGTTCTAGAGGGGGTATAAGAGGGAAAAGAGTTAAAAAAGAGAAAGGAGTAGAAAGAGAGAAAAAGAGGAGAGAAAAGTAGAAAAAGAAAACAAGAAAGAAAAAATAGTAAAACAGAAAAAATAAAGAAAGAGAAATAGAAGAAGGAAAGAAAAGAGAAAAGCAACTAACAAACAAAGCAATCAGATGAAATAATCAAACAAACAAATCAATACCCTCCCCCAAACAACAACAAAACAAACACAAATGAAGAGTTCTCAGCTTTAGTATGTCTCTTTGAGAGGTGGGCTCCCTCTTGTGATGGGTTCTATGACTGCAGGGCTGTGACTGCAGGTTCCCTATTCGCCGTTTCAACTTAAGATGTTAGAATCTTCACCCCCTGCTGCCTGCAATTAGTAGCCATCACACTCCCTGGGTGAGGGAAGGGGGCTGAAATAACTTGACACAGTGTCTCTTGGGATCTCACCCCTTCCTTCCTCTCCCAACTTTGTCACAGCTCCCAGGGCATCCAGTTCACCACAGGGGAATGGGGCCTCCTGTCTCTGCTCTGCCCTCTTGATCTCTTTCACTTGGTGCTAAGGGTGGAGGTCGGGGGGATGGGGAAGTCAGTCAGGCACTCTCCAGCCTCCTTCTTGGGCAGTTCTGCTGGTTGTGTCTATCGCACAGCAGTTGGCTCAGGGTGGAGGGTGAATCGTCTGTGGTTCCACATCTGCCGTGACCTGCTAGGGCTTGTGCACTGGGACAATGTTCCCTGAGGTTGCAAAGAGCAGCCTCAATGCAACAGAGATAGTGCCTGACCTCAAGCAGTCCTGCTGTTCCGCAGAGGCTGCCCGGGAGCACTTCTCTGCCCAGGCTTAGAGAGTCTGCTCAGTTTCTCTGCCAGCTGCTGTTCCTTGTCACCAATGGGGTCCATCACTCCCTCTCCAGCAGTCACCATGGTCTCTGTATCTCCAGACCCAATGGCAAGGCTCTGGAGCCCAGTCCAGGCTTGGGGTGACTTCGTCCTACTGTTTCCCTGCTACTCTGCCTCAGGCTCCCTTGCTGCACTCCCTCTGCAGCCCTTGCCGCCAGGATTCTGCCCCAATGCTATGGTGTTGGGGTCCGCAATCACTCCAGCCATTCTTCTCGGGTAAAACTCTGCTGATTTTAGAACATGGCACTCAGCTTTTGCGCTCGGGGAAGCACTAGGGTCCACGCAGAGCAGTGGTGGCACCAGTGGCTTCACCAGGAGGGACCTGGTCACTTGCTCTCGAGTCCCCACTCAGTCAGCCTCTCACACTCCCACTTACACACAGAAACACATGCAGCATTGTCTATACAATCCCTCACACACACAGGACGTGATGCAGTATGACTGGTGACGCAGGCATTTTCCAGAAATTCTCCCCAATAGTCAGTTATTTTTATTTTTAACATCTCTGGCCTGAGCAGTTGAGAACGGGGAAACAAGCAGGCATTTCAGCAGAGGCTGGGACATAGGAAAAGGTTCCCAGGGTAGTAGTCCTCCTGGAAGATTCCTGGAGAAGGTGTTTGTGGGATAGCACTTGAGCAAGTTCAGACCAGGAAGGGCAGGCACTGTGTGGGGAGTCCAGCCCCCACCAGGATCCTCCATGCTGGCTCTTCCTACCCTGGATTTGGGAACCAGCTGCAGCTGACCCTGAACTTTACCCTAAACCCTGCCTCTCCCCATCCTGGCCCAGAAGGCATGAAAAGGGCTCTCGAAAGTCCTCATGGCTTCCGGCTTCCCCCAGGTGGAAGCAAGTGGACTCATACAACTAAGCTGCTCTTCTTGGCAGTTGTCTGGAACAAGGTGGCTCTGTGGGGGCACAGGGCTGTGGGATCCCTGCCTGGATCCGTGCACCTGGCTGGAAATGTGTGTGCCAGGAGGGGCAGTGCTAGCAAGGAAAGCAAGAGTGCATGGGCCTGTGTGCCCAGCCAGGCAGTGTCCACCGGGGGCACTTCCCTTGTGGGAACCTTGGCCCTGTGTGTGGGAGACGCACAGGGACTGCTGGTGGAATGACGAATGGTGACCCAGAAGTGGGCTGGGGTGGGAGGGAGGAGAGGGGAGGGCGGAGAGGGCAGAGCCTGTTCTCCGCTATCAAACATCATGGCTTCCTCTCACCTGTGTCTAGTAGAGCCAGAAGTGAGAAAACAAGCAGGGAATGCTCATCATTTAGGAAGGCTTTCCCAGACTCCAGCCAAAGGAACAGAAGAAGTTAGAGTGGATTGAAGGTGGCTAAAAGCAGTGCTAGTTAACCTCTGAGTGTTTAATGCAAGATGGCCACTCTCTTTTCTCTATTTTTTTTTTGTTTTGTTTTTTTTTTTGAATTGGAGTCTCACTCTGTCGCCCAGACTGGAGTGCAGTGGCCACTTCCGGCCACCGCAGCCTCAACCTACTGGGCTCTGGCGATCCTTCCGCCTCAGCCTTTCCAGTAGCCGGAATTACAGGCATGCGCTACCACGCCCGGCTGATTTTTTGATTTATTGTAGAGATGAGGTCTCGCTGCCCAGACGGGTCTCGAACCCGCGGGCTCGGGCAATCCACTCACCTCAGCCTCCCAAAGGCGCAGAATTACAGGCTGAGCCACCGAGCCCGGCTTCTCTATTTGTTTTCTCTCTCTATGACGACACAGCAAACCATGCCAAAAGTTGGAGCTTAAAAATGGCCATTTTGTTATTTCTCAGGATCCTGTGGGTTGAACAGATTTTTCATTTCGTTTATTTGTTTATTTTTACTGGTCTCAGCTGGGGTCTCCTGGACAACTGTAGCCAGATGGTGGCCAAGACTAGTCCATGCAAAGAGCCTTTACTCATTGGTCCTAGTGGAGATGGCTGGATGACCAGCCAGCCAGGACTGCCTCTCTGTCTTTCCACATGTGGTCTCAGGCCTCTCTTTCCCTACTTTCCTCTCCCAGTGACCCATCCATATGGTGTCTGGACTTTTTGTGTGGAGGCTTGGGGCTCCCAGAACTTCAGTACTGGAAATAGCTGGACCTTTGGGCTTAAGCCCAAATGTGATACAGATGGCTGCTGCCACATTTTGTTCTTTCAAGTCACAGGATCCGTCCTATCCAATGTAGAAAGAGATTATCCAAGGCTCTGAGTACCAGGAGGCATAGCTCATCTGAGGCCTGTCTTTGCAGACTTTACTCAGAGGGCACTACTGATGTCCTAGTCAGATACCATAAAAATGAGTGTGATTGGAAACAAGTTAGAGAGAATGACCTTGGCTGTCTCTAGTCTGTAGCCAGACCTAAGCAGGTAATGGTGTGTGGCACATCTAGGAGTGCCAGGCTCTACCCCTGGGTTCTCAGCAACTGCAAATACTTCTGTACCCCCAAAATACTAAAAGAATAGGAGAAACCATGTGAACCAGGACAGTTTGGATCTAGGGGAAAACCTATCCATACAAATAGATTTGGGGGTGATACAGGGACATTTCCAAAGACTGTGTGCACTGTGACACACCTACAAACCTTGGCCCAATCTCTGGAGTTGGACAGGGGTGAGCTAGGGAGGTGGGAGGGACTCTAGAGTGCCTATGGCTAAATATACTACCAGGGTTAATTGAAAGAAAATAAAGCTAAAATTAAGATATCTTTTTGCATACTTGGTTTGTGGCTTGAGGCTGAGTACATTTTTAAAGTTTTCTTTTTATGGAAGAGAAACAGACAAAAGTAAGATTCCTTGATACTCTTATGAAACACTGCTATCTTCCATATCTAGCAAGTTTTCCTGCACTTTTTGTCAGCGCCCACTTATCTCACTCTGTTTCAGCTGCTGTAACAGAATATCAAGGACTAAGTAACTTACAAAGAGCAGAAATTTATTTGGTTCACAGTTGTTGAGGCTGGGAATTCCAAGAGCATGGTGTTGGCATCTGGCAAAGATCCTCCCATGGCGGAAGGTTGGAAGGGCAGAAGGGTGGACCGGCAGAAGTGTATAAGACAAAGAGAGGTGCCAGGGGCTAGACTCATCTTAGGACAACCCACTTTCTTAATAGCCATCTTTCTTCCTGATAATGATATTAATCCTCTCTGTGAGGATTCTGCCCTCATGGCCCAGTCATTTCTCTTTAGACTTCCACACTGCCAACACTGTTGTATTGGGATTAAATTTCCAACACATGAAACTTTGGAAGACACATCCAAACCACAGCACTACTTGGCTCCTATATAGTAAAGTTTAATTTTAAAGGCCTGTGGAAAAACTTAAAAATGAAATATAATCGAATGTGATCTGAATAGTTTACCAACAGTTTCAAGATAAACGCCAAGGAAAATAACACTGGTATCTGGCATTAATCCTAGCCATTTCTAAACAAATAAAAGTTTTAAACTGACACAATCAACTAGGTTTGCGTAAGGCATTTATGTCGGACATCATCCATTCTCCTTTATCAATAAACATTCATTTACATTTTAAAGCATCAACACCTTTAATTCAGACTTAAAGTTTTTAATTGTCTTTATAAACAATCCCTAGATTATACTCTTATTTAAGTTTAGGATCTACTAAACGAAGCTAACATTCGAGATTATCTTTGGCCAACATTAAATACTTCATCATGTTCCTGAGTAAGATTTAAATAGCTATGATGTCTAAACTGAGATGCTTTGTGAAACTACGTTGTAAAAAATTTAGAAGGCCAGAGCTTTTCATTTGAGAATTCTGACTGCTGGTGATCTGTTTTTAAGGAGGTATATAGATCCAGGGAAGGGAACCAGCAGTAGAAACAAACCTGTCCCTCTGGTTCTTGCCGACATCCATGTTGATGCCATTTCAAAGCAACCTGGTGCTGTTGCTTTTGTTGGTAAATTAACCCTCGAAAATAGCATCTTCTGGCTTCTCAATTATAGCTGCTAAAGAATGACTGACTTTACTGTATGAGGCATCTCCATGAGTAATACATGGGCTCTTTCCTTTCCCCTGGGAAACTAAATTGTATCCGCCTGTTCTGGGTAATAAAGAGTATTATGAGTCTTGTAACATGGGAAGTATATAAAACCTGCTTTGAATGATGGATGTGACATCTGCAAAGAGGGTTAAACTCTGTATTTAACGCTTGTATCATGCTGCTTGAATTTTGTGTTGCATTTTAGGGTTTGAAAAATGACATAGTACAAAAATAGAAAAGAAAAGAGAAGATGATTTTACAGTTTCTTAGGGTCAAGGCAGGCATATACAAATCAGAGTGGGAAAGAAAATTGCATGTAAATATAGAATATACTAAGTGAGAATTTCTACCTTTAGTTCAAGCTTTATGTAAGTGGTTAAATGATAATTCTGCTGGGCAGATATGCATGCTATAACTTGTTATGTAAAAGATATAACTAACTTGAGAGATGTGTGCAAAGCAAAATTTGTAAAATCAGGAATATGGTTTGGAACTTTAAAATGATAATTAGCTTGCAATGTGAATTAAATTTGGGTTTCCTTCAGAAAGCAAGGACTTAATATAGTTTGAAAATTACTCCCATAATGAGTCCATTTGCAATAAATATAAGTTGCTATTCTATTTTCATAATGAATGAGTGAGGTTTTAATGAATCACATTTATTTTAAAATCCAGCAGAAATGTGGGAAAATGTAGAATAGAATTCAAATATTACTTACAATAGAATTAAACAAATATTCCTATGAACATTTAGATTTTGGCATACAGATTTCAAAAATGCCTCTTTTAAAAAAAATTCTTTAAAATGTATTCTTCATCAAATTGGTTTGAAGCGTAGTTAAATACCACGTAAAAGTTAACGTCCAGTGGAAAAAGACAAGATACATTTGGTAGTGTTGCAAATACAAAGGGAAATTCTGTATCTTTAATCACAGAGCAGGGCCAACAATATTTCTATAGATAATGGCAATGGTTTGGTATCACATTGTTCTAACTTTTGCAAAGTATAATTCATCCAATCATTCAGTGAGTATTTATTTAGTGTCTATTATGTATCAACCCCTATACTGAGTATTATGCTTACAGGATTACATTTGAGGAGTTAGAGTGCTGTTGGTCAGGTGATCCTCAGGGAATTCTCATGACTTAGTTGTAGGGCATGATGCCCTCGGGAAGATTACATCTGTGCCTTTTTAAAAATTTAACTCTATAGAGAGGTGCCCAGAAATTTTCTCCATCAGAGGAAAGTAAGACACGTTTGATAGAGTAAGAATAATTGCAGATCTCATTCTTCTAGCCGCTTCAACTTCATTTGCATTCTCTTTCCCAGAAACACAGGCATTTCAAAAGGAGAGAGATAGTACCTTTATTGTCTGGAAATGTACTGCAGTGATATATATTTTTTGTTTATGATTTCACAGAGATATGTTTCTAAACACTGAAGAGAAAAGGGCCGGGGGGTTGGTGTAGTCTTCGGGTCCTTACAATTACAGCAGCCCAAGTCCTCAATTTATGGAGACAGAGTGACCAAAGCCTCACTGTGACCTAGTGGTTCTCAGTTGGGGATGATTTTGTCTCCCAAGAAACACTTGACAATTTCTGGAGGCAGGTTTTATTGTCATGAATGGAAGGAGTGATGCTACTGGCATGTGTTGGGTGGAGGCCAGAATGCAGCTAAACATTCTGCAATTCATAGGACAGTCAACACAACAAAGAATTGTCCAGTTCAAAATTCAGTAGTACTGAAGCTAAAAGACCCTGTTGTGACCTGATGGCTTCAGCATAGTGCCTTGTATACAGGTTGTCAATAAATGCTTGTTGACTGCATGAATGAATGTATGAGTGAGTAAATGACTAAATCATACTTTGCTAAAGCTACTTAACTTTGGAAAATGATTACTTTATCAATCAAAGATGATAGATAACCATTAATACAGTTGAACTGGAAAGACCGACTCCAAATGGGCATGTGGAGATTTAAAAAAAACAAAAAAAAAGGTTTTCAATGCTTGGTTATTTTTTTCCTTGTACAGTACTTTGCTCCACACAGTGAAAGGAACTTGGAATACTGAAATTAATTTTTTTCTCCTGTGTGCTATAATTTTGGAGTGTTTTAATGCTTTTTATATTTTCTTTCTTTCTTTTTTTTTTTGATTTGGCATCTCACTCTGTCGCCCGGACTGGAGTGCAGTGGCCACTCCTGGCCATCTCAGCCTCGACCTGCTGGGCTCCGGCGATCCTTCCGCCTCAGCCTTCCAAGTAGCTGGAACTACAGCCGTGCTACCACGCTCGGCTAATTTTTGATTTATTGTAGAGACGAGGTCTCACCAAGTTGCCCAGGTGGGTCTCGAACCCGCGAGCTCAGGCAATCCACTCACCTCAGCCTCCCAAGGCGCGGGATTACAGGCTGAGCCACCAAGCCCGGCTATATTTTCTATTATATGATTTCACTTGATGATCTATACAGTCAAATTTTACTTAGCATTACTGATATAGTTACCATCTTGATTGTTCTTCAGCCTGCCCTGTCTCTCTAGTCTTCAATTTGAAATCATTTTTTTTCTGCATTCTATTTTTAATTTTAATTTTTGTGATTTTTCCACCTTCTATTTTCACTTTTTCTTCCTCTTCTAGTTTCTCCAGTATTGGTCTGCTAGTAATAAATTCTTAGTTTTTGTTTGTCTGAATTTAAAAAAATTACATCTAATATTGAAATATATTTTTTGCTGAGTGTAATATTTTTGGTTGTCATATTCAAGGGGGCACATTGTAAATATTATTCTACTATTTTCTAGTTTCTATGATTGATGTTAATCTAACCACTGTTCTTTTGAAGATAAATGCTATCTTATACTGATTTGTGTGATTTACTCTTTGTCTGTGAACTTTCTGCCATTTTGGTATGTTGTGTCTATAAGTGAGGGTTTTTTCTATGAATTTTTTCTGCTTGTTATATGTTGGTATTATTGAATTTGTATGCTGGTATGTTTCATGTTTTGTAACATTCTCAGCCATTGTCTTGTCAAGAATTGCCTCTGCTTCATTCTTTCTTACTTCTCCCTCTGGGACCCTAATTAAATGCTTACCTTTTCATTGTAACCTCCATGGTGCTCACCATCTTCTCCACATTTCTGATTTATTTTTGTCTCTGTACTTCATTCAGAATAATTTCCTTGATCTATATTTAATTTTACTAATTTTATCCTTAGTTCTGCCTAATCTTCTATTAAACTCATCCATTGAGTTCCTGAATGTTTTTTAATTCTAGAATTTATCTTTCTTTTTTTCTTCAAAATTTCTATAATGTTTTATATATCTTCAGTTTTCTCTGACGTTTTCAAACTTGTCTGTTTTCTTCTTAGCTTTATTAAGCATAATTAGTTTTGGTCTACTTGTTCCAATGTCTTAAATCCTTGTGTTTGTTTATGTTGTCTTGGTTTCTAAGCCTTCGTTTGTCTCTTAATTTGCCTGTATATCTGCAATTCTGAGCTGGATATCATACGTAATTATCTATGGAAATAATGTTAGGCTAAGGAAGACATTGTCTTCCCCTATGAAGAGTTTTATTAACTTTTGACAAGCACCTATAGGCACTAGTAGTTTGAGATCATTTCCAGATCTTGATATTTTCTGGGCCAACCAAGGGACTCCAAGTCAGGCTTCAGTCCTTTCATTTCCAGCTCACCCTTACTTTTGCAGTACAGGTCTGTTTTCAGTGCAATCATGTGATTGATCAGTGACTGATCAGGATCCCCATTCTTGGCAACTGCTAGACTTCAACATTCATGCAGCAAGCTCTAAGAAGCTCTTCAACATGGGCCACCTTCAGGGCAAAAGCAGTTCCAAATACCAGGTGTCTATGCACCTTCAGTTTTTCCTGATTCTTGGTCTGATCATTTCTTATTCTATATTTCCTTTAGACATTTGATGCTTTTGAAATC
Source organism: Cephalopachus bancanus (assembly GCA_027257055.1). NCBI lineage: Eukaryota > Metazoa > Chordata > Mammalia > Primates > Tarsiidae > Cephalopachus > Cephalopachus bancanus. The sequence goes on along the minus strand of JAPVLO010000038.1, from coordinate 7,696,325 downwards.
ATTTTTTAAATCATTTCCAGCATTTTAGTTTTGTAGTAATATAATTTGTTTAAATAACCTGGTATAAATGGGATGTGAGATCTCTTTTTACTTGTATTTTTTGTCGTTGTATTTTTTTTTTTTTTTTTAGTTGGAGTCTCACTCCATCATCCAGACTGGAGTGCGGTGGCATGCTCACAGCCACCCCAGTGTCAACCTGCTGGGTCAGGCAATCCTGCTGCCTCAGCCTTCCAAGTAGCTGGAACTACAGGCACGCACTACCATGCCCGGCTAATTTTTTTATTTATTGTAGAGATGAGGGCACACCAAGTTACCCGGGCTGTACTTGAACCCGTGGGCTCAGGCAGTCCTCTGACCTCAGCCTCCCAAAGTGCTGGGATTACAGGCTTGGGACACCACACCTGGCCTACTGTATTTTTTTTACTGTTTTGATACATATAATGCATAGTGATTAGATCAGGTTAATTAGTATATCAATCATCTCCAGCATTTACCATTTCTTTGTTCCAGGAACATTCAGTCTTTTTCTAGCTATTTGAAACTACATATTACTGTTAACTATAGTCATAGTCATTCTATGGTGGTATAAAATGCTAACATTCTTCCCAGTTTCTCATATCCTCTGTTCTACATTTTACTTCTTTAAGATTAACTTTTTTTAAAAACTTTCACATATGAGTGAGAACATGCAGTGTTTAACTATGTTTTCCTGGATCATTTCACTTAACATAATGTTCTCGAGTTCTATCCATGTTGCTGTGAATGACAGAATTTCATTCTTTTTATGGCCAAATAGCAATCCTTTATGTATATATGCCACATTTTCTCCATCCATTCATCTGGTGCTGGACACCTAGGTTAATTCTATATCTTGGCTATTGTGAATAGAGTTGCAATGAACATTGGAGTGCAGATGTATCTTTGCTATAATTATTTCTTTTTCTTTGGACAAAATCTTAGAAGTGGGATTGCTGGATTATATGACAGTCCTCTCTGTAGTTTTTTGAGGAACCTCCATGCTGTTCTCAATAGTGGCTCTACTTATTATATTCCCACCAACCGTGTAGGAGAGTTTCCTTGTCTCTGCATCCTCATCAGCAGTTGCTATTTTTTGTGTCTTATGGATAATGGCCATCATAACTGAGTATAGTTTTGATTTGTATTTCCCTAAGATGAGTGACGTTAAACATTTTTCTATATATTTGTCGGCCATTATAATGTCTTGTTTTGAGAAATATCTGTTCAGATCATCTGCCCATTTTAAAAATCGAATTATTTGGTTTTTTTTGTTTTCTCTTGAGATATTTGAGTTCCTCATATATTCTGAATATTAATCCCCCATCAGGTGACTAGTTTGCAAATAGTTTCTCCCATTCTGTAGGTTGTCTTTTCACTCTGGTTTACTGTTACCTTAGCTGTGCAGAAGCTTTTTAATTTAATGAAGTCCCATTTGTCTATTTTTGTTTCTGCTGCCTGTGCTTTTGAGGTCTTATTCATAAAATTTTTCCCCAGAGCGTTGTCCTGAAATGTTTGCCCTATGTTTCCTTCTAGTAATTTTATCATTTTGGGTTTTATATTTGGGAACTTGATACATTTTGAATTGGTCTTTGTATAAAGTGAAAGATGGAAGTCTATTTTCATTCCAATTTTCCCAGCACCATTTATTGAAGAACCTGTCTTTTCCTCCAATGAGTGGTCTAGTCAACTTCATAAAAAATAAGTTGGCAGTAGATATGAGGATTAGTTTTTGGGTTCTCTGTTCTGTTTTCATTGGTCTATGTGCCTATTTTTATGCCAGTATGATGCTGCTTGAGTTGCTTCAGCATTGTAGTATATTTTGAGCTTTGGTAGTATAGTACCTCCAGCTTGTTCTTTTTGCTCAGGATTGCTTTGGCTGTTTAGGATTATTCGTAGTTTCATACAAATTTTAGGGTTCCTTTTTCTAAATCTGTGAAGATTATTATTGATATTTCAGTATTGCATTGCATCTATAGATTGCTTTGTGTAGTATTGCCATTTAAACAATATGAATTCTTCCAATCCATGAGTGTGGGATGTCATTTCATTTTTTTGTATTCTCTTCAATTTCTTCCATCAGTGTTTTGTAGTTTTCTTTTAATAGGTCTTTCTCCTCCTTGGTTAAATTTATTTCTAAGTTATTTTATTTTTATAGTCATTGCAAATAGGTTTGCCTTCTTAATTTCTTTTTCTGATAGTTGGTTGTTCATGTACAGAAATGCTACTGATTTTTGTATATTAATTTTGTATCCTGCGACTGTACTAAATGTATTTATTAGATCTAGGTTTTTTGGGTTTTTTTGTATGGTACAGTCTTTAGGTTCTTCTATATATCAGACTATGTTGTCTGCAAACAGGGAAAATTTGACTTCCTTCTTTCCAAGTTAGATGGTTTTTATTTCTTTCTCTTCCCATACTGCTCTAGCTAGGACTTCCAGTATTATGCTGAATGAGAATGGGCATCCTTGTCTTGATCCAGTTGCAAAAGGAAAAACTTTCAGCTTTTCCCCAATCAGTAAGATGTTAGATGTGGGTTATTCACATGTGACTTTTATTATGTTGAGGTATTTTTCTTCTGTACCCTATTTATTAAGAGTTTTTATCATAAAGGAATGTTGAACATTGCCAAAGTCTTTTCTGCATCTATTGAGATGAGCATGTGGTTTGGTCCTTCATTCTACTGATGTGATGTCTGACAGCAGTCCTCAACCTTTTTGGCATCAGGATCTGGCTTCATGGAAGACAGTTTTCCACAGATGGGGGGATGGGTGGTGGTGAGTGGGTGGGGGATGTTCAGTCAAACCTCACTGTTATGTTAATCTGTATTTACAGTCACTCCCCAGCACTAGCATCACTGCCTCAGCTCCATCTCAGATCATCAGGTGTTCAAGTCTCATTAGAAGCACACAATCTAGATCCCTCACATGTGTAGTTTGTTGTGGGGTTTGTGCTCTAGAATCGAATGCCATCAATGATCTGACAGAACGTAGAACTCATGTGATAATGTGAGCGATGGGAAGTGGTTGTAAATACAGATGAAATGTGGCTCACTCATCTGCCGATCATCTCCTGCTGTGCAGCTCTGTTCTTAACAGGCTATCAACCCTTACCTGATATATGACATTTATTGATTTGCATATGTTGAACCATCTTTGCATTCACTGAATACATCCCACTTGATTGTGGTGTATTAACTTTTTGCTGTACTGTTGGATTTGGCTTGCTAGTATTTTGTTGAGAACTTTTTGTATCTATGTTTATCAGGAATATTGACCTATAGTTGTATTTTTTGTTGTGTCCTTATCTGGTTTTGATATCAGGATTGTGCTGGCCTTGTAGAAATAGTAATGAAGAATTTCCTATGCTTTGGAATAGTTTGAGAAGACTAGGTATTAATTCTTTAAAGGTTCAGTAGAACTCAGTAGTGAAGCCATCTGTTCCTGGACTTTTCTTTGTTAGAATATTTTTATTACTGATTTGATCTTGTTACTTGTTATTGATCTGTTCAAGTTTTCTATTTTTTCTTAGTTCAATCTTGGTGGGTTGCATGTATCCCAAAATGTATTTGTTTATTTTAAGATTTTGAATTTATTAACACAGTCATAGTAGGCTCTAATAATCCTTTGTATTTCTGTAGTATCCATTGGTTCATCTTCTTTTTAATTTGTGATTTTATTTATTTGGTCTTATCTTTTTTCCCTATTCTAGCTAATAATTTGTTGGTTTTTGTTTATCTTTTAAAAATAGCTTTTTTTGATCCTTTGTATTTTTAATCTAAATTTTGTTTATTTTTGCTTCGATCATTTTTATTTCTTTTCCTCTATTAATTTTGGGTTTTATTTGTTCTTGCTTTTCTAGTTCTTTGAGATGCATCACTAGGTTATATATTTGACATTTTTCTATTTTTTTTAATGTAGGCACTTATTTCTATACACTTGCCTCTTAGTACTGTTTTTGCTGCTTCACATAGGTTTTAATATGCTGTGTTTCTATTTTTATTTGTTTCAAGAAATTTTAAAATATCATTCATAGTTTCTTCCTTTACTCATTGGTCATTCAGGAGTATGTTATTTAATTTCCACGTGGTGATACAGTTTTGAATGTTCCTCTTATGATTAACATCTAGTTTTTTTTATCGTGATCAGATGAGATACTGATATAATTTTTATTTTTAAAATTTCTTGAATCCTCTTTTGTCTCCCAACGTATAGTCAGTACTATAGAATGCTCCATGTCATCATGAAAAAAAAATGTATATTGTGAAGTTGTTGGGTGAAATGTTCTTTTCTGTTAGGTAAACTTGGTCTATGTACAGTTTAAGTCTGATGTTTCTTTGTTGATTTTCTGTCTGTGTACAACGCTGAGCATGAGGTGTTGAAGTCCTCCAACTATTATTTTATTAAGGTCTCTCTCTTCTTTAGATCTAATAAGATTTGCCTTACATATCTTGGTGCTGCACTTTGGGGGTACATATATATTTATAATTGTTATATTATCTTCTGAATTATTTTCTTCATTATTACATAATGTTTGTATTTGTCTTCTTTTGCAGATTTTAACTTGAAGTCTGTTTTTCTGATATAAGTATCATTCATTTTGGTTTATTTTTGCATAAACTACATTCTTCTATCCCTTCACTTTCAGTCTAGTGTGTCTTTACAGATGAGGTGAGTTTATTGTAGGCAGCATATAGTTAGGTCTTTTTTAATCCATTAAGGTATATATTTTAAATGGGGAATTTAATCAATTTACATTCAAGGTTATTATTCATAGGTGAGGACTTACTCCTGTCACTTTTATTGATTGTCTTGTGGTTGTTTTTTAATATCCCCTTCTCCCTACATTCTCTCTTAATGTTTATTTTTGCTTTGGGGTTGATTCTTTCTATTGATAAGGTTTGATTTGTGTTCTTTTTTCCTTTATGCATCAGCTCCACCAGTAGTTTTATAGTTTTGCATGTTTCCATGAGGTTGGGTATCATCTTTTCACTTCCTGATGTAACACTTCTCTGAGTATTTCTCTTAAGTTCGGTCTTATGGTGGTTAATTTTCTTAGTTTTTACCTGTCTGTGAAATATTTTATTTCTTCTTTATTTCAGAAGGATACATTTGATGGGCATACTATTCTTTTCTGACAATTTTTTTTCTTTTTCTTTTTCAATTACTTTCAACATGACATCCCATTCTCTCCAGGCCTGAAAGGATTCTGCTGAGAAATATGCTGTTGGTCTAATAAGAGTTCTCTTATATGTGACTTGACTATTTTTCCTCATTGCTTTTAGATTTCATTCTTTGCCTTTGATTTTAAAAATTTTGACTATAATGGCCCTTGGGAAGGACCTATTTGGGTTGAGTTTATTTGATTTTTTTTTTTTAAGCTTTCTGGATCCGGATATCCATCTTTCAAGACTTGAGAAGTTTTTTTGCTATGATTTTATTAAATCTGTTTCCCTTACCTCTTCTTTTCTCCTTCTGGAAAATTTGTTCACTTAATAGTGTCCCATAAATCTTATAGGTTTTCTTCTTCTTCTTCTTTTTTTTTTTTTTGTCTGCCTGTGTTATTTCAAAAGACTTATCTTCAAGTTCAGGAATTCTTATTTCTGCTCAGTCTAGTCTGTTATTGAAGCTCTTAATTTTATTTTTTATTTTATCCATTAAACTCTTCAGCTCTAGGATTTTTGTTTGGTTCTTTGTATGATATCTATCTCTTTGTTGACTTTCTCATTCAAATCATAAATTATTTTCCTGATTTCATTGAATTGTCTGTCTGTATTCTCTTGTATCTCACCAAGTTTCCTTAAGATTATTATTTTGAATTCTTTGTCAAGCATTTTATATATTTCCTGATGATTGGGATTTGTTAGTGCAGAATTATTGTTTTCCTTGGAAGTGACATGTTTCCTTGCTTTTTCATGGTTGATGTGTCCCTATGTTGATTTCTGTACATCTGGTGGAAAAGTTACCACTTTAAATTTCTGGAGTAGTTTAGTAGGGAAAGATTTATTTCTATGAATGGGACTTGGGGTATCAGTTGGGTGGGGCATGTTGGCCTTGGTTCTAGGTGAATATAGTAGTATAGTCTTCACATAGCTTCTTCAACTGTAATCCACACTGGTGATGTGTGCAAGTTTCTCAGTAGCCTATGTTGAGAGAGTTTGTAGAGACAATGGCTTGGCTTTTCCAGGGTTGGCTCAATGAGCTGTTTCTCAGGTCAAGTGTGTGTGTGTGTGTGTGTTGTGTGTGTGTGTGTATACAGTAGGTCGTACAAATTGGGATCTGGCTTGCTGGTGTTGGGGCAACAGGGCTGTTACTGTGGCTGAAAGCATGAGTATATGGTTTTTCAGTTGACCTGGAAGTGTGCCTGCCAGGAGCAGGTTGTGGGACTATTTCTTAGGCCCAGGATACGGGCCTGGAGACATGTCTGCTAGGGCAGCCTGCATGGATGGTTTTCTGGCTCAGGATGCAGATAAAAGACTGCTTAGCTGGTTTGGGAGTATGTCCACCAGCGGTGAACCGCAAGGCTGTTTTTCAGGCCCAGGACACAGCTGCACAGCTGCTTGAAGGTATGTTTGCCAGGGGCAGAGATGGGTGTTTCTCAGGCATGAGACACAGTCATATGGTTTCTTGGCTGACCTGGGTGCATGTCTGGTGGGGGTGACTCACAGGGCTGTTTCTCTGACTCAGGGCATGAGTATATAGCTGCTCACCTGACTTGTGGGTACGTCTGCCAGGGCAAATCACAGAGCAGCTTCTCAGGTCTTTGACAAGGTTGCACTGCTGCTTGACTGGCCTGGAGGCATTTCTGTGGGAGGTAGCCCATGGGGCTGCTGCTTAGACTCGGGCCTGCTTACTCGACTTGGGAGTGTGCTTGCTGGCGGCGGCTCATGGGACTGTATCTTGAGCCTGAGATGTAGTCACACAGCTGCTTGATCTACCTGGGAGTCTGTTTGCTGGGGCTGGTTCTCAAGTCTTGGAAGCAGGTGCAAGACCACTTAGAGGCCCAGGAGCTGTCCACCAAGGGAAGCTTATAAGACTATTTCTCAGGTGTCCATTGTTGCACAAAATCTTTGAGCAGACCAGGGGTATGTTTGCAGGGAGCAGGGGAGCAGTAGGGTTGTCTCAGATCCTTGTACTGTCATGTAACCACTCCACTGGCCAAGGAACTCAGAGGCCTATCCTGCTGGGGGAGAGTGCATAGCAGTTTGGCTGGCTCAAGGGTGGACTTGATCTAGGTGGGATTGGCAGACTGGAAGTACAGTGGCAGTACCATTTTCTGTACTGTGCAGGACCAGAGTCACAGCCAATCCTGGGCCCAAGCTCTGCACAGCTGGGGTTGTGGCATTCAGCTACCCATATAGGCTTGGCTAAATGAAGAAGGGGCCCAGTGCTGGAGAGGTGCAATGGCTGCTGGACCCCAGAGCAGAGTGTACGCCAGAGATCGTCCTAGTCTCAAGATGGTGCCGTGTTGTGGCAGCTTGGCTCACAGGGGGTGGGTGAGAGATGGGAGAACACTCTTTGAGTGCCTAATCCAGAGCCAGTGATTGTTAGTGGAGGCTTTGTCAAATATGAGTTGGTTGAGAAATTGAGATTTTTGCTTCCAGAATCTCTATCCTGTTCGATTGATTCATATATCCATTCTTGTACCAGTATCAGACTGTTTTGATTATTGTTGCTTTATAATAAAGTTTAAAGTCTGGGGATGTGATACCTCCTGCTTTGTTTCTGTTGCTGAGGATCATTTTGTCTATTCATGTTCATTTGTGTTTCCATATAAATTTCTGTATTGTCTTTTCTAGGTCTGAGAAGGATGCTGCTGGTAATTTAATGGGTATTGCGTTAGATCTGTAGATTACCCTGGGTAGAATGGTCATCTTAACAAGGTTGATTCTTCCAGTACATAAGCATGGAATATTTTTCCATTTGTTTGTGTCATTTTTGATTCTTTGAACAGTGTTTTGTAGTTTTCACTGTAAAGGTCTTTCACTTGCCTTGTTAGGAAGATGCCGAGGTATTTTTTGTTGTTGTTGCTATTGTGAATGAGATTGTGCTTTTTAATTGTGTCATTTAAAAATAATTTTGAGGCAAACATATTAAATAAATATAACTTTAGAACTTTTTTTTTGTTTTACCTCCAAAAGGATTGAATTTACGTTGTTTGACCTGAATCTTTTTATTGCTATTTGTCATTGTCTGTAACTTTTCCATCCCTTTACTTTGAATTTGTCTATGTCTTTATGTATTACATATGTCTCTCAAAAATAAAAAATAGCTGGATTTGGTGTTTTAGTCCATTTTAATTATTTTCATCATTTAACTGAATGTTTAATAAATTTATACTGACTGAATTCTCATGTTTGGGTCTATTTCTACCATCTTACTTTGAGCTTTCTAGTTGTTTCACTTTTTCTGTTTTATTTTCTCTTTTCTTCACTTTCTAATGTTTTCCTTTTTGTGTTTCATTTTTCTCCTCTTATTATGATGGAAATTATACCCTTTATATTCATTTATCAGTGTTTACCCTATCTCAGAATAATTCAAAGACCCTTAGAGCATTTTAGATCACTTCTTTCTAGTCTAAATGCTTTAGTGTTAAACTATTTCAAGTCTTTCATGGTTTTTTTTTTAATCCACAAATAATTGGTCATTGTTGTTTTATCATCATTTCATATATCTTACTTGTTTAGATTTACCCATATATTTGCCGGTACATATTTCTATTATTTTCTCTTGAATTTTGGAAAAATTGTAATAAAATTTTTCTTTATGTTTTAACTACACCCTTTAGATATTTTTCTTTGGTGCTTTGGTGAGATTCTACTGGTTGTAAGTGATAAACTTTCTTGGTTTCAGTTTTTCTAAAAGTGTCTTCATTTTACCATTATTTTTGAAATAATTTGGGGGGCACTTAATTATAGGTTTGTAGTTATTTTTCTCAGAATTTTGAAGATATAATTCCACTATTTTGTGCTTTTGAATGTTGTTGAGAACTTAGTCATTAGTGCTTTTATTAGGTAATCTATTTTCTTTCTCTGGTTGCTATTAAAATGTTTTCTTCTCTTTCTTTCTTCCTTCCTTTTTAAAAAAATCTTTGTACAGTTGACTATGCTATGAATATGTAGATATGTCTTTTAATTTATCCTGTTTGAGATTCATTAAGATTTCTGAAAATGAGGACTTTTGCCTGTCAACAAACCTGGAACGTTCTCAGTTATAATCTCTTCAATAATGTCATAATCGTCTTCTGAAATATTTATTTGACATTTGTTATCCCTTTTCAAAATAGCCAGTTTGCCTTGCAACCTCTAATGTGTGCTTCTCTTAGTCTTTTGAGTTGCACTTTTGATATTTCCTTTACTCTCTCTTCTAGTCTATGGATCCCTTTTTCATGTGTGCCCCATTTCCTGTTTGACTTGTCTATTGAGTTTTAAATTCAATTGCTTGTATTTGTTTACAGTTCCATTTGACTCACTTTCAATTAGGCTTCTAAAAAACAGACTCTTGTTCCTGAGCCATGTTTCTCTGCATATCTTCAATGCTTCTGAATGTATTCAAAATCTACCTATTTCCTCTATCCCAAGTTCCGTTATTTGATGTTTTACAGATCTCATTCTGATGTCTGTGATTTCATCAGGTACTCATGCATGATGGAACTATTTCAGGATAAGAATAAACAGTTAATCTTCCCCAGAGGAGACTTCACAGTTTTTATTTATTTTTATTTTAAAGATGCGAGGTACAATTCAGGGTTAAGTATAAAAATATTCATTATGCAGTTACTCTTGTTGATGAGGTGTGCCCTCCCTCCCTCCCTCGGCAGAATCCCACTACTGACAATCCTGCCTCCCCCACCCTGGAAATTTCCCATTACTGACAATCCTTTTCTTATAGTATTATGCTAATTGTTCAAGGTCCAATTATGAGTGAGAACATGCGATACTCAGTTTTTTGTTTCTGTAATAGATCACTCAGTTTGATAGACTCTAGGTCCTTCCAAGAAGCTGTGAAGTTCATAATTTTGTCCTTCTCTATGGCTGCATAATATATATTTCCTTCTTCTTTTTTTTTTTTCTTGTTTTTCCCAGATTGCCTAGGACTGGCCCTGCCAATCGGGGATTACCTTAAATTAAATTTTGCTCTTGAGGCTTTTTGTACTACACCAATAGCAGGAATTCCAGCTTTTGATACTTATGAGGGTTAGCTTGGAACGTAGATTCCCTGGGCAAATAATAAAGCTATTGCGACTTGTCCCTATGACATACTTCACTTTCTTCTGAGGCCTGGAGGAGTCTTAGCAATGTGCTCACCGTGTCATAAGTTTTATCAATATGGTAAAAGTATGATATTTAAACTGGGAGTGTCCCAATGTCTTCTCTGTTACACTTCCTTTCATATTAGGTAGTGTTGGGGTAGCCTTGGGGATTTTGGGGATCTGAGGAAGAATTGAATCGAGAAGGTAACATTTTTACTAGAATATGAAAGATGTTTTGGAATACCTTAATAAATAGGTCATTAGTTATAGACTTCTACTTAGACTTGCTATGGTCTGAATGTGTTCCCAAAAGTACACATGTTGAAACTTAATCACACATGTAATAGTACTAAGAGGTGGGGCCTCTAGGAGTGATTAAGTCATGGGTGCAGAGCCCTATGGGATTAGGACCCTTATAAAAAGGATCAGGAGAGTCTCCTGGAGATAGAAGCCAAGATAGAGGCCAGGGTGGGCTTTGCCCAGTTCACCTGCAAGTGTGGCCAGCAGGAGAATAGTATCAGGCTGAGCAACCGTCCTCAGCAGGGAGGGTTGGGACACAGGTTCAAGGTCAGAGAGGAGGCCCGGTCTGTGAAGGGGTCCATCTTCTTGCCCTCTCCTGAGCTGGAAAGAGAAAACAAATACAAACAAAATACAAAACAAAACAAGGAAAATCCCAGTCACAACTTAGAGATGCACAGCATTAAAAGAAAACTGAATAAGATATTTACTCTTATTATAGAACATTTGAGACTTTTAATTTGAAATCAAGGAATGTAGAAATCAGAACTTGTAAAGAAGCCATGGATGTTAGTGCTTTGCCACAAGCAGCTGATTTCCTGACAGTCTTTATTTTCGGGTTTCAGGTAAAGAATGCACTTGTGCTCATCAGGTTCGAAGACTTCTGGCTAGAGTCTTTTGAAATTATAGATGTTAAGCCCATAAAGGAAGACCATCTGTCCAGGACAGTTGGAAAAATTGTTGGCAAAGAAGGAAAAACCAGCTTCACCATACAGAATGTGACACAGAGTTGTGCAGTTTTGGCTGATGTGAAAGTTCACGTCTTTGTCTCTTTCTAAAACATCAAGATGGCAAGCACCGCCATTGGTAACCTCATCTTGGGAAATGCTCCATCAAATGTGTATGGCAATATTTGAGCTGAAACTAACTCAGCACATCGGTTCTGGTTTCAGATCCAAGACTTGTTATCTATTTTTTTGGACACTAAAGAAAAGATTTTACAGGTGGTCACAAGAAACCACTTGAAGAATTTTAGTCACTTGAAGTTTCGGTCTCTTCCTTCATTCTCAGCCAGAAGCATGCACAGAAAGGAAAGGTCTAATAGCATTTACACTAGACAGTTTTTAGGATCATTTAAATATGGAAATTTAATTCTATTATACTTACACATTAGGTTTAATAATTTTTTTTCATTTTAAATCATATGCAACAGATTGTCATAGTTTAAAATCTTTTCCATTTGGATGAAGACCTGTTTAAGTGATTCTTCTGTGTGAATTTATAAGTTTTTACTCATAAATTTATAACATAATTTTCTAAATGCTTCTTCTTTATAAATTTTAATTAAAAGAATCTTCTTAAACAAAGGAAGGGGAGCTTGAGGGAGTAGGTTTGTCCTCTTGTCTTCCATCTCTCCTGTCATATATGGACACGGTGTTCCTCTCCTCTGGAGGATGCAGCAACAAGACACCATCATGATACAGAGATAGGGCCCTCACCAGTTAGCAAACATACTACCACCTTGATCTGGGACTTTACAGCCTCCAGAACTATGGGAAATTAATCTATGTTGTTTATACATTACCCAGTCTTGGGTGTTTTCTTATATCGGTACAAACAAACTAAGGCAGATATATTTTGTCATCTTTACATTTGTTTCCTAAAGAAGTGAGAGATAATCCAGGAAAATGGAATTTGAAACAAAAGCAGTAAAGATGACCGATGAAATCAAAAGAAGTTATGCTGACATCAAAAAGTAAATTGTTGAACAACAAAATTTTTAGATAGGATGAGATAAGTTTCAAATAGAAGTAGTGGATAGACTCTTGGATTGCTTTATTACCCAACTGATGAAAAGAGGTGAGGCATATAAACACATTTTTAAAAGATTTAAGCTTCTCGCTGTTTTGACAGGAGATATTAACACTGAGGACAAAAACACAAAACTCATAAAATGTCAGTATAATGAGGACACAGAAGACAAACTGCCTGGTGAATATCATCATTCGAAGAGTGTTTAAGATTGGTCACTGCCCAAGAAAATGCAAAATTCCCTGAAGTTTTTCAGGTCAAAAATGAAGAAACAGTAGAAGTTTTGCCATATTTGGCTATAATTGTAAAGATTTCCATGTCATCAATAACAAGTTGTAAAGCAGAAGAAAACTGCTTTAAATATTGATGAAACAATTTGATTTTGATCAAACATGCTGGAAGAAAGACAAGATTATATTTTTACCTTCTCAGTAGAATTAATATGACAAAAGAGTTCATCCAAGAATTTACAGCCAACAGTGCAGGAAAATACTACCAGGGGTGGGCCAAAAAAGTATACACACATTTTAAGAGATCTTCAATGTAATCAGATTGTCTGGATGCTGATGATAACCACTCTGAGCACCTCTTGTAATTGTAGAAGTCAAATGTGACTTGTATTCATGTTATTGAGTATTATAATTGTAATACAGTTTTTCCCCTTTTAAAAATTAAAAAAAAAACCCAAAACTTTGACACCATCTGTATTAATGTGGTATGTTTAGGCAATTATTTAATAAAACATGTTACGTTTTTCTGGGTTTTCTCATGTATACACATTTCTTTCTGATGTTTGTGATCTTTGTCAGCTTTTAGAAATTTATATTTTGCTGTGATTTGTTTTCTTAGTCTAAATAAATGTTTCTAATACTTAACCTTGTATTTATAATTGTGTATTCTTTTTGCTAATAATCTGCTGAAGGTATGGACCCCAGAAATTCAGGATGCACACCTAGCTGTCTTGTTATGCATCCACAGGACAGAATTGCTTTTCTGTCCACACAGGTCAGGATGAGACAAGCCAGCATCCTTGTTCTCTCCTCTGTGTAACAGAGTTATTTCTTTCTGAGATGAACCCTTCAGGGTCCCAGCTTCTGCCTCTGTCTTCTGTTTCATCATTAAACACCAGGACCCTGCAGAAGTCACATGTGACCCTGGGAGCTTGTGATTTCCTAATTTCTTTTTTTTTCTTTCTTTCCTTTTTCACCTCTGTAAATTCCTTTCTTTCTTGCCAGTTTCACAATATATTTTAAAAGATTTTTAACACCCCTCCCCATTTTAGCTGCTTTTAGTAAAAGGAGTTTTTAGGTATTTCATCCAATATCCTCCCAGAAATGAAAAAACCTGCAAATCTAATGCAGGCACACATTGTTTTATTGCACCTTGCTTTATTGCACTGTGCAGACATCACACTTTTACCCTGAGCAAGTTTGTTGGTGCCATTTTCCCAACTGCACGTGTTCATTTTGTGTCTCTGTGTTGACATTTTTGGGCAAAAAAAATATTTTTCACTAAGGCATGCACATTGTTTTTTTTTTTTTAAAGACATAATGCTAGCGCATGCTTAATAGACTAAAGTATAGTGCAACGTAGCTTTTATATGTCCTGGAAATGAAAAATATCGTGACTCGGTTTATTGAGGCAGTCTGGAACAAAACCCACAATATCTCTGAGGTAAGCCTGTATTTGAAATTATATAAGATGTTTACCTGCGTTGTCAGGAAACTTTTTCCTTGATAAATCATCAAAACCTTCTCTGTAAGGTTATTATAATTACAACATGAGCCATCTACATTTTCCTTCCTTCTAAGGTGATATTCAACATGTTACCATTTATTCAAGACTTTTATGTAATAGCAATCATCAACCATTGTGATATGCCCAAGTTATGGCCTTCTGTCAATTCTCAGCCACCAGAGTTAAATGGATCAGGCCTTTGATCTAATTTCAGAGATGAATCACTAAAAATATTAAAGATGACAAATAGTAATGCCATTCGTGTTCACAACGAAAAAGCCTCTAGCAAGCTGGTTAGTTCTCACCAGCTCTTTGGAAAGGAGACTTGGGCAACGACTATTTTACACACACACACACACACACACACACACACACAATATAAAGGCAGGTGATAAAAGAGGCACAGATCAAAGGAAGGAGTAAGATGCTCTTTCTTTCCCTCTCAGGCTGCAAAAGGATTAGACTGTACTTACAATTGTAGAGGTTGGGTCAAGCACTTGCATTGTGGTTAACAACCAAATCAACAAATACCAACATTTTCTCTCAAGGGGTTGGTTCCATGGCCAGAGAATTCACTGTCCCTACAAGCTCATTTCATTTAAAACATCAGCTCTGCTTTGACTTCATGCCCATCACAGGAGCTACAGACATCTGCCTGTCAGTTTCTAACCAGTCTTTTGCCTTTTGGTTCACAGATGGTGAAAAATAAGTATACCAGGTCATTTCTAGAATTTGTGTAGAGTATAGATTTTTTTTTTAATCCTCAAAAGAGGCTCTTCTGCTCACTTAACTCCAGGTAGGAATTCCCCATAGGTTTGACAATCAACTGAATTCTGGGAGCAAACAGTATTGAAAGTTGCTGCCACTCTGCACTGAACTTTGCGCCATGCCATCATGCTGAATGAATTTTCCATTAATTCTCCCTCTGTATGCTGTAGTTCAGAGGTGCACAAAGCCCTTTCTTCAAGGCCTACTGAAAGGGAAGTTTTTCCTTTGTAACTACTGCCCATCAAACCCTGTACTATCTCCCTTTCAAAATGACTGGGTGAGTGTTGGTTCTACAAACCGTGAACATTCATTTTGTATTCTAGAGTCTGTAGATATAGGGATGAGTAGGGCATAATTCCAGCCTTACAAGAGTGTTTAGTCTAGCTCTAAAAGAAATAAAAAGGAATCAACAATCGCTGAAAGCCTATCATATCTGGTACTTTGTTTATGAACTAATAAGATTCCACTTAAACCTCATGTAACTCAAACCTCATGAAATTGGATTCACATCCAGTTTTATCTGGTTGCAAAGCTGTTATTTTTTCCGCTACATCCATCTGCATTGGTCAGTTTTATACTTTGCCAGCTCTAAATTAGGCTAAAAAGACATTTTTGTCTTTTTTTCCTTTCTTGTGAGTCATTTCAGAAGCTCAAAATACATATGAATAATATACATTTGTATATGAAGATTACATATGTGTGTGTACACACATGCACATATATATGGTAATCGTGGAGTCTAGTGAAATTATTTGCATTTCAGTTAATTATTTGAAATTGTTATAGCAAAAGACATAAGTGGTAGACTTCTTTTGTTATTCAGCTTATAAATCAAGGACGCTATGTGAAGCATTTTCTGTTTGTGGTTGCTATATTTTGCACGACTATTTGGATCTGTGAGATTTTGGAATCAGTGACGTCAGCTGAAGTGGGCTCTATTTTACTTGAAATGTAGTAAGGGAAATAAGAGTTTTATGCTTAGATTATCTGCTTACCAACTAAAATGAAACTGAATAATCATGTTGACATGAACTGCTAAGCCACTAAACCAAGACTGTACATAGGTTTTATATTGTGTGCCCAATTTAATGTGTTGGTAGTAACTGTCTGGAATAGAGAGATTTTAGGGTTTGTTTTTTTTTTTGTTTTTTAGGATGAATTTGAGACTGTACTGGAGGGTTAGTCAGATAGTTGCCCTTATTCCCCTTGCTAAAACTACTAGTTAGAAAATAACTATTAATGTATCTTTCAGAGCTCAGCAATTATTTAGAGGGACTATGTTGACCTCTATACTACTATAGACATTCCATTATTAAAGAAAAAATATTTAAAGCAGCAATGATATTTCTGAATCTAAATAAAGGAAGATTGAGATAAGAATCTCATTAATAAAATGAACCTTTATGACTGAAAAAACTAATTGTGCATTTATTACTGATATTCTGTAGCAAAAGAACAGTTAAAGCCAGTGTCTTTATATCAAACTTTGATGAAAGAAAAGAATCATCAATATTGCAAATCTTTTTATCCTGATAAATATGCTTTAAAAAATTAAAATGTTAATGCAATACATTAATTCTTTGGTAATTTTTTTTTTAAACTAATGTATCTCCTTTATGAGCTCTCTTTGTATACAGCCACAAGGGGTTCAGTTGCCAAGAACAGAAAGTCTGATTTTTTTGGTGGCTTTAATAAACAAAAGTTTATTTTGTTATACAGTGATAAGCTGGGAGGCAAGGCTTGTTGGAGCTGGGTGAACTGTTCAGCGGTGCTCTCAAGAAGTGACCATTCTACTCCGTCAGCCTGAATGTGTTGACTTTTCCTCTCATCTTGTCCTAAAACAGCTATGACAACCCAAGGATCATGTCTACATTCCAAATAGCCAAAAGGGAAAAAGGCCTTCTTCTTAGAAACTTAGTCTTCTTTTTTGGAATGGAATGCTTCTTCCCAGCACGCTTCTCTTTACATTTTAGCTACAGATGGGTCAGCTGTCCATTCCTGGGCACATCATCAGCAAATAGGAATTATCATAGCTGGTATAATCTCCCGGGGCTGGTACAGGCTCTACTTCCCTGTGATCATGAGAGCTATGCACACTCCCGCAACACAAAGTTGGCACCATGACTGTGAGCCATAGATGTCATCAGCCACAAAGCACAACAATGTTTTAGGGGATATGGAATACTATCATTTTAATTATGGCATAATTTTTATGTTGAAATAGCTCCCAATAAATACTTACCAATTTCTTCAATTTTGAAACATAGATGCACACATTTCTTGCAAACAACAACAAAGAGGTGAGGGTATAACATTGTATCAAACTGAGAAGATGAACCAACCATCACACCATTAGCCTCTATCATCCAAGAAATCCTTAATGGAGTTTAAATAAGAGCAAGCTAAAGTTAAATTGGTCAGTTTCCATAAAAAAATTTTTGAATAAATCCTTGGTTATTTTTTGATGTTATATTTTTCTCATCGTACAAGACACTATTTTAAAATTAAGATTGTATTTCACTGCCGTGCATAACACAAAAGAGTAGTTGGCAGTGCTGTGTTTGTGGGAGAAGGAGCCAGAATGTTCCCTAATCACTTTGCTTGAAATTTGGAAAACTGGGTGCTAAGTCTGAAACTGTGAAGCATCTGAGATTTTTACCCTAATTGCAAACTCACCAGTTAGCCTGCCAGTTTTGTATGCATTGACTCACAGAAGGCACCAAACTCCTGGTCAGTCAGAATCAGAAATGGTTTATTATTCTTGGCAAAACAGCCGCCATCTTGTGTCAGTTCTTCGTGCCCTAATTCCCACAAGATGATCTGACAAGTGCCACATAGGAAAGCAACCTTCAGATTAGAAGACTCAAAACTTTGATGGGGTGCTGGCCCATTTGCTTGTCTTCCTCTTCAGAGAGAAAGATTATGGGTGACTCTAAAATGAAAGAAAATGTCTCCAGGGAGGAGAGGAGAGCACTTTATATTTACTACCTTGGGGAGTCTCCAACTCTCTCCTGAGGGATCCACTCTCTCTCACTTCCAAGGCTGTTTGCTGTATAAACATGGCATTTGTGAGAAGGTCTAGGCCAGGCATGTCTAACCCACGGGCTGCATGTGGCCCAGGAAGCTAGGAATGCAGCCCCACAAAATCTTTTAACATCTTGTGTTTTTGGCATTTATTTTCTTCATGACCTCATGCATAATTCCATTCTTGAAGTTCATAATCATGCCTTATTCATGACATCGCTTTTTGGCAGCACATACATTTGTGAGCAGCTGTTTTCAATTATGAAGTACACAAAAAGCAAAATTCAAACAAACACTTCTGATGAGCACCTTGAGAACTCAGTAAGAATTGTGATCACTTCCATCGAACCAGACCCTGATAGATTAGTTTTTTTAAAAAGGTCAAATTTTTCCACTTATTTTATGTTGTTCTCATTTTTCTAAACTTTATAATACAAATACATTTTAAAAGAAGTCTTATACACTAACTGTATTACATAATTTATGGCCCAAGACAATTCCTCTTTACTCCATGTGGCCTAGGGAACCCAAAAGGTTGGACACTCCTGGTCTTGGCAATACAGGAATGTAAGAAATTGTTGAGAATTATCCAGCAACACTGGGCTGACATTCTGGAATTTTGTGCTAAACCGAAGCCAATAACTTCCACAGACTAATGGGATTTAATACTGCAGCCAAATAATTAAAAAGATAGCAGTTTTCCATCACTTTGTATAATAAGAGACATCAAATTTTCCATCAAAGGTTTTTCTTAAATCAATGAGGAATCCCCTTCCATTTCTCTGCCAGCTCATTTCATAGCCAGCACTACTGGGGAAAGCCTGAAGAGAGGGAGAAGGTAAGGCAAATTACATATTCAGACGTATCTTCCACAATGGACACTTAGTTTATGACTTTCTACCATAGTAGCACTTGAAAAGTTGTACTATTTGTCTTAGTAAGTGCAGGCTGCTATAACAAAATATTTCGACACTATTGGAAGCTTCAACAACAAACGTTTGTTTTTAACTGTTCTGGAGACTGGGAAGTCCAAGATCCAGATGCTGGCAGATTGGTTATCTGGTGAGGGCTCTCTTTCTGGTTTGCAGATGGCCGTCTTCTCACTGTATCCTCATAACATTGAAGGAGAGATCACCGGTCTCTTCCTCTTCTTATTTAGGGCACTGATCTCATCATGGCGACTTTCACCCTCATGATGTAACTACCTCCAGAGATCTCACTCCCGAATACCATCAAAACTTCAGTATATGAATTTTGTGAAGACACAAACATGTAGCCCATAGCACTGTTCTTTGAACAACGATACATTTTTCACCCCCAAACACTAAATAAATAGAATATAAGAAGTAACATTTAAGCCGGGCTCGGTGGCTCTGCCTGAGCCCGCGAGTTCGAGACCCACCTGGGCAGCGAGACCTCATCTCTACAATAAATCAAAAAATTAGCTGGGCATGGTAGCACATGCCTGTAATTCCGGCTACTTGAAAGGCTGAGGTGGAAGGATCGCTGGAGTCCAGCAGATCGAGGCTGCGGTGGCTGGGAGCGGCCACTGCACTCCAGTCTGGGCGACAGAGTGAGACTCCAACTCAAAAAAAAAAAAAAAAAAGTAACATTTCAGCATTAGCATTTTGAGTAAAGAAAGTTTCACCAATATTCTTGATTCAACAATTTCAAGTCAGAAACTGTCAAATGAAGCCATTGGTAATATAGAAGCTCTTTGGATGTTCCCCAAACATTTTGATTTGTATTGATGTACCAGGCAAGAAGAATGAGGGAGTAGAATCTTCTACATCTCTTAAGCTATTGTCCGTGGGTGCTATTACTTCCAATTTTAAAAATTATTGTAGGTAACCTACATCTGACTCTAAAGATGATTCTCTGTGACAGAATATTATTTTTTTTTCTTCTAAACTTTATTTTATTATGGATACAAGGTCTTGCTATGTTGCCTAGCCTGGCCTTGAACTCCTAGCCTCAAGTGCCTCAGTCTCCCAAAGTGCTGGGATTACAGGCATGAGCCACCATGCTCAGCCAATAGAATGTCATTTTTAAGTAAATTTGCATTTGATATAATTGAGAGTCACCAAAATTTAGCAAATTAATGAAGAAAGTGTTATCAAAAAAGAATGAGTACAATAAGCTTTAATCATTACATGTTATTCTACAAAATGTACTTATTTTTTCCTACATTGACTTGCTTTTATTGTTTAATTTGCATATTTTACTATTTGTAAAAACTACTTGGGTATCTTGAATTGTGATGGAACACATCAAACTTTTTTCCTATTAAAATATAACCAATTTTCACTTGATGGCAAGGTTATCAGAAATAAGACAAATTAAGTGAGAAATGGGCTTTGCGGTTTGTGGAATTGTAATTCTATGAGGTCTGTAAATTACCATTTCCTCCTCTCCCAGCCAGGTCTGGGGGTGAGTGGAAGATGGTGCCCACCTTGAGAATCATTATTGGATTCTCTCTTTAACATTTCCCCCAGATAAAAATTCTTTGAAGATATCACAGTTATTCTATCTTATTGGACATCATTCTGATGGTGACACCAACAGTAGAAAAAAGGACCCAGGACCTAAATTACAAGGAATGGTGTTTATAACAGAAGAGATTTATCTTTTTTATTTAGGAAAAAATACACTCACTCATTCAACTCAAAGAGGAGAACTGGGAATCCCTGAGTAGGGTTTTTCTGAGACCTGGTCATTGTGATGCCTGGTATCAGACTAATATACTTTATTTGTTCAATTTTTTTAAAGGCTGCAAAACAAAGCAAGTGGAGGAAAAGGCCCCCTGTGGCTATCCTCCTCACATCTTCCATGGGTTCAAACAATTCAGGTCTGCACTCCCAACCCAGCAAAACAAAAGTCCTGCCATTCACCAGACCTGCTCTCCCAAGAAGGCAACGTGGGGCGCATCCCTTGTTAATGGAGTCTGACACTTAAGGGTCTCACAGAAACCATTTATCCAAGAGTTTCTTTCAACCACACACAGCGTTCTTCATTCTGTTGAACTTTGGTCATCTTGAATATGTTGGCTCTCCCTGCAAGAGCCCAGTTGGTCTGCATTTTAATCTGCCACTCCGGTCGGTCACTCATTCAACAGAGGCTCACAAAGCACCTACTCTGTGCCATAGACTGCTTTGGGGGTTTGGGTGTGGCCATGGCCCTGTCCCACCCAGGGCTTACAATCTAGCAAGGAAGGCAGACAGAGGAGCAAGTACAGTCCCACGATGTGATGGGAGCAGGCCCTGTGATCAGAGGAGGGCGGGGGAGAAGCTCCCCCAAAACGGGGAGAACGTGCAGCAGGGATCGACCGCGGTCAAGAGACTGGGAGACTGCGACTGTCTCAGGCCAAGGGACTAGCTTGTTTGAAAGACCAGAGAGAGTTGAGAGAGAGAGCGTGGAGTATTCCAGAAACCGAGAAAAGTCTAATGGAACTGAGGTGTGGGAAGGAATGAGAGTCAAAGATCAGAGAGCAGGTCAGGTGTCAGGATGCTCCCTAGGGACAGTGGGACGTCCCTAAAAGGCACACAGCAGAGCAATGTCATGAGCAGACTCGCGCCTTGGAAGGGTCACTCTAGTTAGAGCGTGAAGAAGGGAATGTCACGGGCCATATTGAGACATGAAGACTTCTTTGGTGACTGAATTGGTCCTCCCAGAAGTTGCCTCTGAGATAAGGATTTTTGCATGAATGATTGATTAGGGAAGGACCACCGGAGGAGATCTGTAAGCGAGGGGGGAAGGCCAAGCCAGTGGAAGGCCTCAAGCCAAGATTCAGCCTCAGTTTGACCTCAGTGGGAGTCCTTGAGAGGACACTGAACTGTGACTGGCTTCAAAGGAAGGGAGCTGGGTATCATGCTTCTGCCAGGGGCGTCACTGGGTAGGAACCTTCCCCAGGGAAATGGAGACCCCAGTCACTGCCACTCTCTTCATCTGTCGGTAAAGCTGCAGGCTGGGGCAGTCCTTTGAGGATGGCTCCCCGTGTGAACTTTAAGAAGCCACGCTCGGCCAGGCTCGGTGGCTCAGCCTGTAATCCCAGCACTTTGGGAGGCCGAGGCGAGTGGACTGCCTGAGTCTGTGGGTTCGAGAGCCACCCGGGCAACTTGGTGAGACCTCGTCTCTACAATAAATCAAAAATTAGCCGGGCGTGGTAGCGCGCGCCTGTAGTTCTGGCTACTTGGAAGACTGAGGCGGAAGGATCACCAGAGCCCAGCAGGTCAAGGCTGCGGTAGCCAGGAGCATGCCACTGCACTCCAATCTGGGTGACAGAGTGAGAGACTTCAACTCAAAAAAAAAAAAAGAAGCAAGGCACACAGAAGCTGGGAGGGGCACACACTGACAGGATTCCTGGGGTCTGGGTGAGTTGCTAATGGTGGCCCTACAGAAACAATTTTGGCAGTCCAGAATCCAGCAGAAATAAAGACAGAGACAGCAACAGCAATAGCAGTTGGGAGAGAGGGGAGGAGAGAAAGAGAGAGAGAGAGAGAGAGAGAGAGAGAGAGAGAGAGAGAGAGAGACAGAGAGAGACAGAGAGAGAATGATGATTATGGTAGTGGAGATATAGTTGATATATTTTAAATTAATCAATATTACATGCTTCTTTCGAAATGGCAATAAGATTCTGAAATAAACAAACATACAACAATTTAAGATTAAATCACTAAAAATACTATTTATGAAGAGTAATTCCTGCAGGGAGCCAGAGAGACTCTGAGGTTTCTGTCTTCATAAGATTCAAAATAACCCTGGGAACACTGGCCAGCTTTTAAGGATGATATACCGACAGGGCGTAAATACTTGCCAATTCAAAGAAAGGGAGCAAACCACACATATAAACTTCCACTGAGAGCCAATCACTGCTAAAGAGGTAAGCACATAAAATGCCCTTTCCCCAGAAATTTCATGCATATCTTAATGAAGCCACTGCTTTTTTGATGTGCCCCAAACAGTGCATTGAGTCTTTTTGCCCAGCAGGACTTAAAAGGTATAACAGGAATTCTTTTCAGCAATGCTTTTGGCTAATCTCTCAGAGTTGATTTAGTAAAAGGAAGACAACATATTAATTTTTTCTGACAGATTGTTTGGTTGGCTGCCCTTGGAAAAAGCAAATAGATGAATCAAGAAATTAGTTTCATTAGCCAGTATTAAAATTCTGCTATCTCATTGAAATATGTCGTTGGCTGTTCAAGTTGATTTCACTAATGGAGAGACTGGCTAGAAAAACAAGTAGAAAAACACAGTGTACTGACATAATTCAATAATTTTCTCTAAAGCTCCTTGGGGAAAGGCATATCTGAAAATGCAATTTTTATCTAGCATTCTGAAATTGCACTTGAATAACTTAGAATATGGGGCTTATCAATGAATTCTTTGCCTAATGTGTATTTCACCAAAATCAGCAGCAGGGACATTCAGAAAGAATAGTGCTGTCTTTCAGAACCAGTAGCATTTCTTTAGAAACAGGAAATTGATTTTCAAGAGACTCTAAAACAATGCTCAGGTGCATAGGAGGGAGTTCATGCTGCCTAGTAAAAAGACATGAAATGCTGGATGGCACCAGATATTTTACTTACCTCTCCACTGTACTCAGGTGTGTAATTAACTTCTCTTAGCTTCGATTTCATTTTGAGGGCAAAAAGCACTACCAACATCTGTCTAACCTTGTCAGTTTTGGTTAACTTTCCCTCTGAATGGGAAGATGCCGCCTGCTGGCCTATAATGTAATTGGGCGGTGGCATGTAGTTGGGGGGTCTCTTGACCCCATAGGACTGGCCCAAGGTCTCCAAAAGAATGTTTTGCCCAAGAGTTGTCTTTATTTAGTCTTTCACTGTAGATTATATGTTGTTATCAGCTGTTATGCCCTTTCTGTTCTGAAACACACACACACACACACACACACACACACACACACACACACACACACAAACACTCTTATTGTGGATTCAGCTATGACTTTCCTCTTCCCGTGTTTCTTCCAGCACCACACCTGCTCATGGTAACCCGTGATATTCTTTTTTTTTTTTGAGTTGGAGTCTCACTCTGTCACCCAGACTGGAGTGCAGTGGCCGCTCCCGGCCACCGCAGCCTCGACCTGCGGGGCTCCGAGTAGCCGGAATTACAGGCACGCGCTACCACGCCCAGCTAATTTTTTGATTTATTGTAGAGATGAGGTCTCACCTGCCCAGGCGGGTCTCGAACCCGCGGGCTCAGGCAATCCACTCTCCTCAGCTTCCCCAAGGTGTGGGCTTACAGGCTGAGCCACCGAGCCCGGCTAACCTGTTATATTCTAAATGAAAAGCTCACTTGCGAGGGAGACCCAAGAAAACCCAGAATTATGTTTTGGAGGGTGGGTCCCTTGTAGTACAGGTTTCCCCTGCAAGGTAAGTATTCTAGGAACCCAACGGCCCTCATGTCCCAGCTAGCATTGTTGTGAGACACTGCCTTTGGTTTCAGAGAGTTTTTATTGATTGATTGATTGATTGATTGATTGGAGATTCTTTGAACACGTTTGCCCATTTCATGATGGGTGATTGATGAGTACACTTGCCCACACCACACTGAGGGTTCCAGCACTTTTTGACCAAGAACAGCATGACCCACTCTCCCTATTCACCCGCTGTCACGCCAAGCAACTTCCCCCCGACTCCCCAACCATGAACCATGAAAAAGTTTTCAAAGGAAAACGTTTTGCTCATACAGAAGAGGGGAAAGAAAAAAAAAAACAGCAGAAGCACTAAAAGCCATCAAAATGGATGGGTCCCAAAACTATTTTGAGCAGTGGGAAAAAAGCATCTCGATAGGTGTATTGCATCAGACAGCATTTTGAAGGTGACTGAAATTTAAACATGTAAGAATAAATACATAATTTGTTACACATAAATTCTGGGTTATTTGAAGTTCTCCCTCATATAATAAGAGAAGTAAAGCCATGGGCTGATGCTCATAGGATTCACTGGTTGGGTTCTGTACTCTGTTTCCCATGTAGAACATCTTCCCTGACCACATGGTTGTATGGGTTATTGAAATCTGTTATGGCACCAGGTGGGAGACGGTACACGGTGAGATTTGGGTGCCATCTTGTGAGATGTGTATGCTCTCTGAATGAATGCCCTCTACAGGATGGGGCCTGTTTATTCAGGTCTATGCAAGGGTTCAAGAACCCAGGGATGAGAGGAAGGGATAGGCCCATCACTATTTTTCCTAATGAATCAATTGGGGAAAAATGTGCTTTCCTTTCCAATGACTCCAAGACCTGCTGGTGTGATGTTTTAGCACGCTCGCTGGGAATGCTTCCACACAAAAATGCCTTCCTTTAATTGTAAACCAAAACCGCCACCCAGCTATTTTAGTTTCTCTTGGCTTTGGGTGAACGGGTCAAAGTGAGTTAGGGTGTCAGCTTTGATCTTTGATGCTGGTTGTCAAGGAGAAGTAGGGTTGTTATTCTGCAATGTGGCCAGGGTAGAGTGAGTATGACATGTGGGTATTCCCCGTGGTGCTCAGAACCCTCAGAAATGGAAGTTAGGGCATCCTACTGGCTGAAGAACCCTGAGCAGCTGAGGCTGTCATAATGTGTGATGGAGACCGGCAGGGAGAAGTCAAAGCATTGACTTGGCCAAGGAACCAATTGTTAAAATGATGACTATAACGCTAGCTTCTGCCCATTCCTCCTTCTTTGAAGTGGTGTGTATATATTTATACAGGTTGACTTAAATGTATACAGTATGTTAACTTAATTATCTTTTCATTTATGCTTTTGTATTGTAGTATATAGTGTGAGTTGGAAATGATGACCTATCCAGTTGTAGAGACAGGATCATGACAAAAATCAGAAGAATTTACATCACCCAGGCATCCTAAACTAGATCCAGATGCAGTAAATCATGAGATTTTAAATGTTCCCCCCCTCAGCCAGGCTCGGTGGCTTAGCCTGTCATCCCAGCACTTTGGTAGGCTGAGGCAGATGGATTGCCTGAGCCTGTGGATTCAAGACCAGCCCGGGCAACTTGGTGAGATCTTGTCTCTACAATAACTAAAAAATTAGCCAGGTATGGTAGCGCACACCTATAGTTCCAGTTACTTGGAAGGCTGAGGCAGAAGGATCACTGGAACCCAGCAGGTTGACACTGGTGTGGCCGTGAGTGTGCCACTGCACTCCAGCCTGGGTGACAGTGAGACTCCAACTCAAAAAAAATAAAAATAAATGTTCTCCCCTTGGGAATTTTTAGACAGCCAAGGGGTCAATCAATGCATTACAACAACCAGCAGCCATTTCATAAAGTCTGGTACAGGAAGTGGGGTGTCACACAGCTACCAGGGTTGACTGCAGAGGATATTGTATTCTCTGTTTACAAGTCAGCATCTACACCCTACTCCTGTGTTTGGGAAGTTGCTGTTTTATGAGTTCTGATGGGGGGCAGAGACTATTTCTTCTTGAACTTTTAAAATGCTGAATTAGCCAGCATAATAGGCAACTAAGAAGCAGATGCCTGGCTTAGGTTTGACCAATCACACTCACTTGGTCTGGATTTGAGTCCGGTGGGAGAGGCACACAGAGCCGCAGCCCTTGAAGCACAAATTTCACCACCGAGGAGCATTCGACTCTAAAAGGCACCGTCATGTTGGGTCTTCAGTGGAAGCAAACAGGCCACCCCCTCGGCTTTGGGTCTGTGCCAACGTGGGGTATGGCTACTGTCTGTCTCTGCTTGTTTTCTGAGCTCAGTTCCTTGGCCTTTGAGGTCATTCTGGAAGGCACTTCGTGTCTTTTCCATAAATCGTGTTTCTGCTTATATCACCCAGATTCACTTTCTGTCTCTTCCATCAGAAAGGGTTGAGTTATGCTCTCAGAACCCCACCAGGAGCACATTAAACCTCCTCCTCTGGCCAAATAAACCCACAAGCATGTGGGACGCAGGCGACATTTCCGAAGGAACACCAGGACCCTCTAGACAAGCCTTGCTTGGTTGCGCAAAAGCAACCTCTATCCACAGATGTTTGTCCTCAGCAGTCGAGGAGTGAGGTGAGTTCTGTGGTTGGCCCGGCTACATGATTCACGGAGACAGCTTCAATTTTCTGAGTCATCGGAAAACCTCAGGTGGGCTGTGGAGGCCCAGGAAACGTTTGTGGTATTTTCATCCTGAGCTTGCAATAGGGACACGATCTGCAAATCCTGCCGGCTGGCCCCCAAATGCCAAAAATGCATTGACATAAGCTTTTTAAAGAACACATGAGTGGACCCAAGAGGAACCGAGGAGAAGGAAGTGGGATCCAAAAATATGTTACTTCACTCGTAACACTAAAAATGATCAAAGGGTGGGCAGCTTTGGGGGAACTCAGAGTGGAAATCAACAAGGAGCTTATTATATAACAAGGAGGAAAAAGCAACTCTCCAAATTAGCAATAAATGGATGAAGCCTTTTCTGAGCAGCCTGTGAGCTTATTAGCTAATCACAAGACATGGACCGAAGAGGCCACCTAAATCATCTCGTTGTTGATTGGAAAAAAGGGGAGCATGGTCATATGTTTTTTTAAATGTGAAAAATACGTGGGTGTTGAGAGTTCTCATGAGTAGACAAAAACTCTGGAAAGTGTAACCATGGAAGGCAAATCAGATAATAGCGATTACAAATGGGGCATGTTTATGATTTTAGGAAGGCGAATGAAAACAATTTTAGATTGAATTGGGCCTGATAGGTGGTCAAGCATGAAAAGAGGATTTTCTGGCAAAGCCAGAGAGGGGGAAAACCAGCATTTAAAAAGTATATATATAAAGATATATTGTGAGGTACTATATAAAGCTATTTTCACCAAAGGATGTCTGGTTTTGGCTGTTGAAATACAGGAAGTAATTATGTGAAAGGTGAAAATAAGAACACATGACTGTGGATGAGGATTATATTTTATTTTACACAAAAGAGTAGTCTATACTGGTTTAGAAAACAGTTTATGGTTTCAAGGATGAAGGGTGTGGTAAGTGAGCAAAGGTTTAATCAGTCACTCCCGGGTTCAGGCCCTGAGTCCATCTCTGCATTAGTTTGCCACAGTACCACAGACAGAGGGGCCTGAATAACAGAAATGTATGTAACAAAGTACCACAGACTCAGTGGCCTTAACAAGAGAAATGTATTTTCTCACAGTTTTGGAGGCTGGACATCCAAGATCAAGGTGTGGGCAGGGTTGATTTCCTCCGAGGGCTGTGAGGGTTGGCTCTGTCATAGACTTCTCTCCTTGGCTTGCAGAGGTTGTCTTCTCCCTTGTCGTCACATCATCCTCCTCTTGTATGTGTCTGGGTTCAAATATCCTCTTCTTTTAAGGATACCATTCACATTGAATTAGATCCCACCTTAACGAGTTCATTTTTCATTGAACTGCCTCTTTAAAGACTCTATTTTCAAACATGGTTATGTTCTGAGGTGCTGGGGTTAGTACTTATGGCTTTTGGGGGACACGTAATTCAGCCCATAATACTCACTGGCCATTTTCTTGGGAACATTACTTAATTCTGAGACATCTTTCTTATCTTTAAAATAGGGGTAAGCCCAGTGTGGTGGCTCACGCCTGTAATCCCAGCACCTTGGAAGGCCAAAAAACGGAGGATTGCTTGAGCCTACGAGTTTGAGACCAGCCTAGGCAACACAGCGAGACCTCGTCTCTACAAAACATTAAAAAAAAATTAGCCGGGCTTGGTGGTATGTACTGCAGTCCCAGCTACTCAGAAGGCTGAGGCAGAAGGATCACCGGAGCCCAGGAGGTCAAGGCTGTGATGAGTCACGATCGTGCCACTGCACTCCAATCTGGGCAACAGAGTGACACCCTGACTCAAAAGTAAAATAAAATAAAATAAAATATAAAATAATAAAATAAAACGGGGGTGAAACATTACTGTAAGATGAGAGATAACCCATCCACCTCTGTGGCTGCCACAGAGTAAAAACTGAAAGTCAACAAATATTGCTATTATTGTCATGATAAAGTACAGCCTGAGCTTTGTTAAAAGCACAGAAAAAGGAATCTTTCAAACACTTTAAATGTGTGTTAGTACAGCACTCTCAGTAAGTTCAGAAAATCCTTCTGCTCCATAGAACCTGTCTGGGACCCTCACAATTGGGGCTGCCTTTCAAAATTGCCAAGAAAAGAGGCATCTGGCTAGAGAAAACGGTCTGATTTCCTGCTCAGACACTGTTTCAGGTGGAAAACCAAATAAAAAAGAAAGTAAAGAAGCGATGAGACAGTCCACTTCTTGGAGACCTGCAGCCTGCCCTTCTGATCCCTTCTAAACTGGAGAGTTCTACTGAAGCTCTCAGAGAGCTGAGCCCGTCGGAGGTGAAGCTGCGCTGAGAGCAGCCAGCAGGGAGCAGCAAAGCACCAAGCAGCTGGGCCTGCAGCAGTGATGGCTCCCGGAGCAGTGGGAGCCATCTTGGCAGTAGGCTTCCCTCCAGGCCTGTGGTTCTCATTTTGCTGCATGTTGGAATCTCTTGGTGAGCTTGGAAACCTGATGTCCGTGTTTCAGTATAGACCGATTCAATCAGCACAGGGAGAAAGAGATCGAGGTTATTCAAGGAGGTTGGGGAGGAAGGGGTATTGAGGCATGTGATCCAGGCCATTGGAAACCCAAAGGAACTCACTTTGGGGAAGGACTGACTGCGAGGGAAGGAACTCAAGTTCATCGTGCAGGTGATAACCATCCTGCTGGAAAAGAGGGCTCTGACATTTCTAAACTGTGACCAGATTGGAAGAGTCAGAGTGGGAACTGGGTGAGGAAAGAACATGGACCGTTAAATTCATTTGATCTATCACAGTAACAAAGAATTGAGTACCACGTGTTCTCACGCATAAGCGGACCTTGAATGATTATCATAATACTATAAGAAAGGGATTGGCAGTAGTGGGAGATTGCCAGGGGAGGGAGGGGCACACCTCATCAACAAGGGTACCTGCAGAACGAACATTTGTATACCTAACCCTGAATCGCACCCCACAGCTTTAGAGGTTATTTGTGATCGTGGAGGCGTGTGGAGAACGCTTGCCTCTCTGCTTAGCTCAGTGATTTCAACTTTGGAATCACCTGGCGAGCATTATGGCCACTAATACCCACCTCCTGCCCCCAGAGAGTCTGTGGCAATTGTCTTGGCAAGGGTTGAGGGATCAGGGTTTTTCTGTCTGCAGGGGACTCAAATATGCAGCCAGGGTGAAGAATTAGCTCGCTGGCCAATGTTCTGGTTTCTGTCGGTCTTTTCTTATGTCTCAGGATAGCCTTGGAAGTAAGGAAGTCAAGATGATGAAAAATCCCGATTGACATCTGTTGAAAGCTTTTTATGGGTCAGCACAGTTTGAAGCACTTCGTGTGGATTCGATCATCTCATGTAAACTTCCCTCTGAGAGATGTACCATCCACTATCCCACCCCCAGGCACAGTGTCTAGGGCTTGTGACTCTTTCATGAAGTATGAACATGGCTGAGACATGGCAAAAATATATTGGCTCCAAATACAAAGGGAAAACTGGAAAATTGAAATGAATATTAATTATAATAAAGTACTGACTCCCTTAAATATTTATAAATAATCATTATATTCAATAAGGGACGTGTTTTTTAAACTACATTGACTATGCCTCAAAGGTAAAACTCGCCAAGTGACTATGGATGTTTTAAAATGCCCACAGCAACTTTACAGAATAGATATTGTCAACCCCACCTTAGAGGTGAAAGAATCGAGGCACAGAAGAGTTAAGTAATTTACTTTAAGTCACACAGCTGAGGAAGGGATAAAGAAGGAATTCAAACTCAGAAATTCTGACTTTGTGAGTCAAAGTAATGTGGGGTAATGATACGCAATATGATATGTGTTTCTTACACACACAAACAAGGACACACACATGCCTTTTGAAAAACATTGCCCAGGGAAACTAAAGAAATTGTGATTTGAGGCTGTCGTAGATGCTGCCGAGAATCTGTGGATCACTAACCTGTTTGACCTGTGGTTCAACAGGGCAGGGTCCCCAAGTGCACCTCCTCAGAAGATTCTGGGACCAATGGGAGGCAGCTCTGTTGTCTCAGATGGTATGGCCATGGCCCCCTGCAGCCGGGCAATGCAGCAGTCCTGCCTGGGGCCACTAACTTACAAATCTTGGATAGCAGCACACAGCTTATTCAGTATTGTCTAAAAAGAAGTTGGAAAATTATTCAAATGCCCTTGGTTCTTTTTTTTTAAATGAGTTGGGGTCTCATTCCGTTGCCCAATCTGAAGTTCCGTGACACAACCACAACTCATTGCAGCCTCCACCTTCTGGACTCAGGCAATCCTTCTGCCCCAGTCTCCGGAGTTACTAGGACTACAGGCATGTGCCACCACGCTTGGCTTATACTTTTCTTTTGGGGGGGTAGAGATAGGGGTCTCTATGTTGCCCATGCTGGTCTTGAACTCCTGGACTCAAGCAATCCTCCCATCTTAGCCTCCCAAAAGGCTGGGATTACAGATGCACACCTGGCCAGTTCTTTTTAAAATTGTAAGCTCTTGAATATTATGCAGTATTGGAAATCTTCAACCTTTAAAAAATAGGCCTGAGTGTGGTGGCTCATGCTTGTGGTTCCAGCACTTTGAGAGACTGAGACAGGAGAACCACTTGAGGCCAGGAGTTCAAGACTGCAGTGAGCCATGATTGCCTCACTGCACTGTGACCTGGGTGACAGAGTGACATTCTGTTCTCTCCCTCCCTAAAAAAAAAAAAAAAAAAAAAAAAATTAAAGGGCAACTGCAGTGCGCAGAGCTTAGTCATATGACTCGTTCCCAATCCTGCTGCCACTTAGAGGCAGGACCAAGGCTAGAAGACTGACCCTGGGACCAGCAGGGATGATAAACTGGCATTTGCCATAAGCTGAATTTCGGCTGAGAGATGTGTCAACGTGTCCTGAACTCCTGTCTTAATTTCAGAGACTCCGTATGCCCTCACGACAGGTGGAGAGAAGGAAATATTGAATATTGAGCTGGCGGCTTAGCAGACAAATATTTATTTTAAAAATTGTCATCCTCTGGCAGGCAAGTTGATCATCTTGTCACGCTTGGAATTCTTTTTCCTCTCCTGCCATCTGGTGGTACTTCCAGGCCACATTTTCATTTGGTCGTCCCTGATGCTGATGGTCATTTCTATGAACTTCATTTGGTTTCAAGGTCATTACTGCTTGGGTCCTTATATCACATTCTTAGAAAATTTGGTGTTTTTAATTTAATGTTCAGGACAGAACAGTGATTCATGATTCTTTTTATATACCAGAGCATTTCATTTCTGCTAAATATTTGCTTCTAAAATTTGTATCATGTGACTCTGTTAACATATGTGACTGAATATATCCAAATGTGTTTTATACATAGCATGGAATATCAAGACATGCTACTCTATTAAACTGGATATTTATTTAAACATAGGAACTATTAGTTGCTGTGATATCAGGAATTGAAAGAGAGGAAAACAATTCAGTTTAAAAACATTTCCAGCCAGGCTCGGTGGCTCAGCCTGTCATCCCAGCACTTTGGGAGGCGGAGGTGAGTGGATTGCCTGAGCCCATGGGTTCGAGACCAGCCTGAGCAACTTGGTGAGACCTTGTTTCTACAATAAATCAAAAAGTTAGCCGGGTATGGTAGTGTGTGATTGTAGTTCCAGCAACTTGGAAGGCTGAGGCGGAAGGATCGCCTGAGTCCAGCACCAGCAGGTCGACACTGGGGTGGCCCCGTGAGTATGTCACTGCACTCCAGCCTGGGCAACCGAGTGAGGCTCCAACTAAAAAAAAAAAAAAAAAAATGTTCTTTTGAAATAACCATTTGACTGCAGTTGTTGTTGCTGATTCTGGTAGCACCTAGAAGTTGCCAGTACTACACTTGGAGTTGATAGAAATCAGTTTCATTAACATTGTTAAACATCATCTGTTAGATCCATTTCTGGAATGATCCTCAATGTTTCTGGTCTTCTCCTGGTCCTGGGGATTTTATGTGAAACCCCATCTCTACAGCTGCTCTGGAGAAAGGAGTCTGGCAGACACTGGCCTGCTCCTGCTGGTGCTGACTTCTCCATAACCTGCTTTATCTCCCAGGGGCCCCTGCCTCAAGGCATGCCTAGAGGGGTCAACTCTCTTTCTTTTCAATCTCCAGTACAGCGCGGCAATAATTTTCCTCCAAAACCCAGGTCAGTCTCACTGTCTCAGTTCGTCGTGTGCTGCTATAAAAGAATGCCCGGGGCTGGGTAATTTATAAAGGATGGAGATTTATTTCATATGGTTCTAGAGACAGGAAAGTTCAAGGTCAAGGGGCCCACACATGGTGAGGTCCCGCTTGTGTCATCCTGGGGCAGAAGGCGGAAGGACAAGAGAGCATGAAAATCAGGGGCAGACGCAAACCTCATCCTCATATCAGAAACCCGTACCCTTGATAACCAGCTGACTTCCGCCATTATGCCATGGATCCACTCAAGAGGGCAGAGACCTCATGGTCCACTCACTTCTCCAGGATCTCACCTCTTAACACTGTTGAGTTGGGATTGACGTTGTGCGCCAGCACATGAACTTGGGGGGAGCACAGTCAAGCCGTGGCCGCTCTCAAGCTGTGAAGAAAGACTCTATTATCAAAACAATCAAACTCAAAATTATAAACAATGAATAAAAGACTGAAAGAGACCCCAAATTCATCATAGCCACATCTTCAAGTCAAACATGTTATTAAATAATGAAGAACAGAGAAATAAAATGCACACTTTGGAAGAGTTCTTTAAATATTTTTATTTACCGAAAGTCAATATGCAATTAGTGTTTATTCCCAACACACATGGCAACCAGCACATAAAACATGACTGAATGCAATTTGTTGATTGGCAGATACAAAGAACTCTAAATGCTTCACAATTAGTTTAAAATTTCTTAGTTGAAAAAGTACTATAAAATACTGATAGTACTTGTTAGTCAAAAACTTAGCTGAAAGGCTTGAAACTTATCAGTCTGCTAAAAGGAAACAGAATATACTTTGTTGTAAAAAGAGACAATAGCCAGGCTCGGTGGCTCAGCCTGTAATCCCGCGCCTTTGGGAGGCTGAGGTGAGTGGATTGCCTGAGCCCGCGGGTTCGAGACCCGCCTGGGCAGCGAGACCTCATCTCTACAATAAATCAAAAAATCAGCTGGGCGTGGTAGCGCATGCCTGTAATTCCGGCTACTCGGAAGGCTGAGGCGGAAGGATCGCTGGAACCCAGCAAGTCGAGGCTGCGGTGCCCGGGAGCGGCCACTGCACTCCAGTCTGGGCGACAGAGTGAGACTCCAACTCAAAAAAAAAAAAAAAAAAGAGACAATAAACACTAAATACTTGCAGATGGCTAGTTATACCTTACATGAGCTATTTTTACCTACTCAATTTCCAGCTCACTTTCCCAGTTCTATTTGTATGTTGCTTATGAAGGGTATGAGTGAAGCCAAGCCTCCCAAGTTCTTCTATGAAATTAAATTAATTGGTCAACCCCTGCGTGCTAATGCAGTATGTTTTTGTAATGCCTTATTTCAAAGTTTGCAGCATCTTAAACAAAGGATTCTTCATCTGACAGCCAGGCTCCTGTTTTTCTCTTCTTATTGTAATATAATTTTAGAACTAGAAAACACCAAAAAATCGTCTACCCTATGACAAGAAACTCAGGGCAGGAAAAGGTCTTGATCTGCCTGAGATCGGGGCTGGGAAAAGAGAAGAAATGACGTTCCTGGGTTCTGATCTCTCTGTCCAGCGCACTGCTCCGCGCAACTTTAAAGACATTTCAGGCATCACGAACAACAACATAAATTTAGTCATTTACATGAAAATAAAGTCGAGGTTATAGAATAATTCTTTTTTTTTCTTTTTTGAGTTAAAGACTCACTCTGTTGCCCAGGCTGGAGTGCAGCGGCATGCTCACGGGTCCACCACAGCGTCAGCCTGCTGGGGTCTGGTGATCCTTCGGCCTCAGCCTCCCACGTAGCAGGAACTACAGGTGTGTGCTACCATGCCTGGCTAATTTTTTTGATTTATTGTAGAGACGAGGTCTTGCCAAGTTGCTGCCGGGGCTGGTTTCAAACCTGCGGGCTCAGGCAATCCACTCGCCTCGGCCTCCCAAAGTGCTGGGATCACAAGCTGAGCCACTGGGCCCAGCCAGAATAGTTTTTTTTTTTAATGGGTGAATTCTCCCAGGCAGCCTCTTGGGTGGGCGCATTTTGCTATGAGTCACAAACTGGTTGGCAAGTTAGGAAGGAGGCAAGACAGTATTCAACATGAATTTTCCTCCGTGTGGTTGTCTTAGTCTGTTCAGGATGTTATAGCAAAATGCCATAGACTGAGTGACTTATAAACAACAGAAATTGATTTCTTACAGTTCTAGAGACTGGAAGTCCAAGACCAAGATGCTGGCAGATTTGGTGATGGGTGAGGGCCCACTGCCCGGATCATAGATGATTGTCTTTCCACTGTGTCCCCATGTAGCAGAAGGGGCAAGGGGGCTCTCTCTTGCCTGTTTTATAGTGGCCCCAAATCCCATTCTGAGAACTCAGCCCTCACTACTTAATCCTTCCCAAAGGCTGATGGCATCATTTTGGGATTAGGATTTTAGCATATGAATTTTGGGAGACACAAACATCCAATGTAGAGCAGAGGGTGATTTGGCAACATTGCTTACACTCTGCTGGATCCAGAAATCCCCAGACACTTACCTGACTAATTCCCAAGGCACTGGGGCTTCCTAGATTGTGTGGAGAAGGCACCAGGCCAGGGCTCAGGTTAAGTGGATTGCCCCGGAGGCCATAGGTAAGGAGGCACAGGACAGGGACATGGGGGACCCAGTAGCCCAGACTGGCCAGGCACATTCTGGGTAATGAGTGAGATTGTAGATATGATGTTTTTATATATTTTAACTTCCTTTTTAAGATTGCCTTTTTCATCCTGTGGACAGAGTAATTTTAAGAGAGTATTTTTCCAAGTTTCTAGGCTTTGGACTGAGATTAGTGAAAAGTGTGAGGCTGTCACTCATTCTTTCCCCGAAGCTTACTATCGTCTTGGTTTTCACAAGTATTTTTGGTACCACATTCAGAAATTATTTATTACTTTTTGAAATTATTAGTTTTAGAGACAGGGTCTTTGTCACTCAGGCTGGAGTACAGTGGCACAATCATATCTCACTGCAACCTTGAACTCCTGGGCTTAAGTGATCCTCTTACCTCGGCCTTCTGAGTAGCTGAGACTACCGTCACACCCTACCACACCTCACATTTTGTAGAGATAAGGGTCTTACTGTGTTGCCCAGGCTGATTTTGATTTTCTGGGCTCAAGCAATCCTCCTGCCTCAGCCTCCCAACCTGCTGGGATTATAGACATGAACTATTATGCCCGACCAGAAACTATGCTTTCAAAAATGAAACGTTAAATCACTTGCTCTCTTTCTGATCAGCTTATTGTTTATCAGCAGATAACTTTGGCTTTTAGATGTGAATTCAATGCACTTGCAGGTATAAAGTAATTCTTTAGAGCATGCACACAGCTTAGTCAAATACATTTGCTCATAAAAACTTCTGGCTCTTCAATCAGCACTGAACCAGAGATAGGTATGTTCTCAGTGTCTGCCACTAAAAACACTCATATAAAAGCCCCTCTAGCTATTCAAGTTAAGCCTATGTACAATATAGCTTTTGTTCAGCAGTTTTATTTTTATCTGAATGTGCAAAGACTTTCAGTCACTGTTCTTTATGGGTCTGCATGCCACATCATGTTGACAAACCAGCATTTTATTGACGCCTAAAAGCCTTTCTACTCAAACAAGTAGGCACAGCTGTCTATTTTTTCCTCTTAATATGAATATGAATCTTATCCTTCCTACTTCAGGTATTTGGAAACCTTGGTGGGGGTGGGTGATCATGTACTTTCTAGAAAATGCACCTGGCTTGATATTGCGGTTGATCCTTGGCAGAGTCCTGTATTTGAGGCAGGACTGGATTTATTCCCACCCAGCCTTGCCCTAGAATCAAAGCCGTCTCCTGCATAGGGACAGTGGGATGTGATCGCCCTAGATCTAGAAACTCAGAGAACCCGGTTGGTAGCCAGCAGCCATGTAAGATGTCTAACCACACAGAGACCCCCATACCGGAGAGGACATGTGCAGGCACTCGGGTGGACAGCCCAGCTCAGCCCATAGCCACCAGCTGGCACAAACAGCCAGCCTTGTGACTGTGCCCCCTTCCATGTCCCACTCAGTGAGGCTGCATGACTGCAGTGGATACCTGACAGTGGCTGCACAAGAAACCCTAAGGGGTGCCCTACTCAGTTTTGACCAGAGAGACTTTTGGAGGGGCATCCAGTAGGATGCTGGATAAAAGGCTGGTGAAGAACCCAGGGACAGCTGATGCCAGTATTAGGAATATATATATAACTACTGTGCCTGGCCAGAAACTATATTTTCAAAAATGAAACATTAAATCACTTGCCTTCTTTCTGATCAGCTTATTGTTTATTGGCAGATAACTTTGGCTTTTAGATGTGAATTCAATATATATATTATATATATTTTGGAGTCTCACTCTGTCACCAAGGCTGGAGTGCAGTGGCATGCTCATGACACATGACCACTGCAGCCTCAACCCGTTGGGCTCAGGCGATCCTTCCACCTCAGCCTTCCAAGTAGCTGGAACTACAGGTGCACACCATCATGGCTAGCTAATTTTTTGATTGGTTGTAGAGATGAGGTCTTGCCAAGTTGCCCAGGCTGGTCTTGAACCCCTGGGCTCAAGCAATGCTTTCTCCACTGTCTCCCAAAGTGCTGGGATTACAAACACGAGCCTCTGTGTCTAGTGGAATATTTATTTGTATAAGCCCACAAGTATCTCAAACATAACTTCTAGGTTTCTAACTTTCAAGACAAAATCAGTGTGATCCTCTCATTGCACTTCCACATAAACTTCACCAAAGTGTCTGTTGCCATTTGTCACTTTAGCTTTTCTTTCTTTTTTTTTTTAAGATGGGATCTCACTCTGTTGCCTATGCTATGGTACAGTGGGACAATCATAGCTCACTGTAATTTTTAAATATTTTGTAGAAATGGGACATTGCAATGTTGCCCAGGCTGGTCTTGAACTCCTGGCCTAAAGCAATCTTCCTGCCTCAACCCCCACCAAAGTGCTGGGATTACTGGCATGAGGCAAAGATCTGGTCATCTTTGGCTTTTCTCTGAGTCTTCACTCCAATGGAATTGTCACACGAATGTTTGTGAGAGTACACTTTATCCCTCCAACCCTGCACACCGATGCCATTGTTCCCTCTGTATTTCTCTCTCACCCTTCCTGAGTTGGACTTACTGTTGTTCAATGATCTTTTTCTACCTGTCAATTCTTTTGCCAAATTTATTTCTCATTTCTCTAAACACTGCCCATTCAATTGCATCGCAGTCGATGAAGGACGTTTTATTCAAAACAGATTTGCAGAATGGTTACTTGTTGATCATATTTTCTTATTTTCTTTGAAGGAAGCATCTAAAGAATTTCACATACATGAAATAGGAAAGCAATTTTCATTAGTGAAAAACAATGTGATGGGTGCAGCTCAGGTCAGGGCAGGACATGGGGAGTGAGACACCTCTGCCAGCTTTTTTGGGCCATCTCCAGGTGACTGGAAGATTTCCGTTTGTTCTTCACAAGTCTTGTTTTACTCTTTCTTGAAGTCTCAATTCAAAGTCACCCTGTCTAAAGCAAGTCTTTCTCCATTATTATTAATGTTGTTGTTGTTGTTATTAATCTCAGCAGTCTTCTTCCCTCACAGCACTGATTTAAATTTTAAGTACAATCTCCTAAATGTTTCTGCTATTTCATTATGACTGTTTTGTAATGACTACTGTTTGTTTGGTTCCTGAAAGTCACTCTCCTCCACTGGACTGTAAGCTCTTTGGAGCCTGGAGGAAGGCTCTGCTCTTCTTTGTTTGCTGCTGATTCACGAGCACCAAGCATAGTCCCGGACACGCACAGTAGGTGCTTATTAAAAATGTGTTCCGCTACACACTAGTAGTGTCATGGTCATCCTCACACCATTCTCATAGCTAAAGTAATAGCATGTGCTATTACTGTAGAAATTGAGATTATATTGTAGGAACTAGACCACCAGCATGCTTTTGTTGGTTGGGGTGATTTTGCTTGTCATAGTTCTTCTTTCTCATTTCTAGACACATCAGGGATACATGAACTTGAACCCTTTGCACTTGGAGACATCCCGAGGGTCATCTACCAGCAACTAGATTGTACTTTTTCTTATTTTACTAAATAGTGAAAAACAAATCACTTCATATTCAATAGTATAGCATTAGAACCAATTATTTTATTATAATGATGTTTGACTTATAATGAAATTTTGAACATTGAGAAATGTTTATGATGAAAAAAATCAAAATTTTATATCTTATATTTTTCTAATGTGTGGTAACATGTGAAACAGTCACCAACATGCATTGCAGGTTCATCGATATATGTTGTACAATAGTAATTCGTTGGACGTCTTCCACTTGGTGTTTTTCTATTTGAGCAGACAATGCAGCCTTGTTTTCTTCCTCTTGCATTAATAATATGTAATTTGTCGTCCCATCTGTGCACCACTGTCAAAGCACTTCACACATTCTCTTTCTACATAATGCCAGCTGATATTTTTAACATATATCTCAGTATATATTCCATCTCTTTATTTACTTTTCCATGCAATTTGAATGAAAAACTTCAAGGAAATATACATTTTTGAAAAATTTGCACTGGCATAAGTTTTTCCTGTATAATAACCAGCAATCTCTTTTGTCGCTTGAGAGGGGACACTGAGTGGTTTGCTAGATTTGAGATGTCCCCTCAGTGGGGACATCCTAGTGCAAAGGGTTAATAAGATATGTTTGTCCATTCAGGTTGCTATATCAAATTACCATAGACTGGGTGGCTTGTAAACAACATAAACTGATTTTTCACAATTCTGGAGTAGGAAATCCAAGATTGAGGTGCTGGCAGATTCAGTTGCTGTGGGGGCCTGCTTCTTAGACCACTGTCTTTTTGCTATAACCTCACTTGATAGACGGGTAAGGGGTCTCTCTCGGGTCTCTTGTATAAGTGCAGGACATAATCCCATTCATGAGGGCTCTCTTCTCATGACATAATTACCTTGCAAGGGTCCCACTTCCTAGTTCCATTACCTTGGGGGTTAGGATTTTAACATATGAATTTTGGTGAGACCCAAGCATTCAGACCATAGCATGAGGGCTAAAAGAAGATTATTTAAGATCCTAAGGAATGAACTGGTTTTGCACGCTGTATTTAGGATGTCATAATGGGAAGGGAGTGAGGCAGTGGCGAGGGATTGGGAAGAGCTACTTTTAGGTACTGAAACTTTCTAGCATCTCTGAAATCATACCACATTGGATACTAACTTCTCTGCTAAACCATATCCTCATCTTGAAAAAGTGCTTTTGGTTGTGTTACCAAACACCAGAGGTTTGGTTGAGGTCCTGTTGCTCACCACACAGAAAGACAATCACTGAGATGGCAAGTATTGCCAAGAAAGATGGCTTTTTATTGGATGATATCAGCCAAGGAGAACAGAAGATTCATTCTCAAATCCATCTCCTGGTCCCACTGAAGTCAGGCATTTATATAGTGGAGCAGGAATGTAGAGATCAGGAACTAAAAAGGGGTTAGAAAGAGGGAGTTGATAAATATTAATTAGAGAGGGGTGAGACAGATGAGTTGGTACACAGGAACTGGGGAGGGATTAGGAAGAGGAGTTGGAAAACAGGCAGCGTCTGGAATCTCGAAGTCTGGATGTGGTGATCTGGTGAATTTCAGTTTCTTGATACTGTGGATCTTAGGATTGGTTTCCTGAGAAAGGAACTCAGAAAAGAAAAATGTAAGTTTCAAACTTTAAGGTCAGGAAGATCAGTTTCTGTTTATTCACAAAAAAACCTTAACCATTAGTACTACGAGTAAGTTGGACCAGTTTCAGTTTCAAAAGGGATGTTGAGAAGTGGTTTAGGTGAGTGGGTCTGACCCTATTTTTTGGAATATTTAGGAGCATGATTTTATAGGAAGTGGAATTAGGGTGATCTCAGCTGATCCCAGCAAAGTAGACCTGTGAAGTAAAGAGAACATAGAACAGATTAAACCAGAGGTTGAATCTCCCCTGTGTCACCTACCAAATCAGTAACTTCATTTAGCCATTTTAAAGCTCATTTTTTTCTACCTGTACATTGGAGAAGATAATTGTGAAACTGCAAATAAATTACATATGTGACATTCTACCATATAGGAAGCTAGTATATATCAATTGTCTGATGAATAATCTAGGAAATCCTGACATTATATGTATGGCTCTATAATTTTTATGAGTAAAATATAAGCATTTACCCAAATTTTTACACAGAGTTTATTTTCCCCAAATTACTAAGCTACAGATAGCATAATACATAAAAATTGATTAAATCTCAATTTTTATTTGTTTCACTTTTTACTTCTTTCAGAGCATAGTTTACTACACAATAAAAGTGCACAGATCTTAAGCTTCTAGCTTGACAATTTTTTTTTCAGATGCGTACACACTTTTAACCATCATCCAAATCAAAATGCAGAACATTTCCTGTTCCTCAGATGGCTTTCTTGTGCCTCTCTTAGTCAACCCTCACCTCCAAAAGTAACCACGCATCTAAACAAGGAATCTAACCTCTATATTTATCAGATAATTCTGTCAGATTTTGCATTTTATGTAAACAGAACAGTACTGTCTGTTCTATTTTGTTTTGCTCAACGTGTCCATGAAATTTATCCATGTTGTGTGTTTGTGTGTGTGTGTGTGTGTGTGTGTGTGTGTGTGTGTGTGTGGAGAGAGAGAGAGAGAGAGAAAGAGAGAGAGAGAGAGAGAGAGAGAGAGAGAGAGTAATAACATCATCGAAAAGATCAGTTCTAGACTTTGCAAGACAAAAGTTATTTTCAAAAATAAAATTATCTCCTCACCCCCCAAAAAACTATTTATCCATTCTTTCCCTTAACAGAGAGTCTGGATGGATTCATTGTTCTTTATTCTTCTTTCTGAGTAACCCTTTTCTGTCTGTTGTATCTGTAACTCCCCCCCCCCAATTCTGCCAGTTGAAGGACCTGCTCATCATATCTAATTACACAGATCTAAGGCTGACTCCATTTAGTGCTATCAGATACATAGTGATGCTTTATGTTTTAGCAGTCAAGCATAAAACAACACAGAGGAATGAAATTTTCACAAGACCCTTGGCCAGGGCTTCCTGATATCCCTAGGGGAAGAGTGATTCATGTATTTCTTCACTGCAGGAATCATCATTCAATTTGATTTCTTTAGGGAGCAGAGTGTTGAGTGTCTCTCAGGGTCAGGTCTTGAAATATTTTTACTTTAATTACTTACACAAAGAGGAGGATGTGAGAAACCCTAAAATACAGGAATAATACATTTAACTGTTTCATAATATGGTTAACATGACTCTTTTATTATATTACAGACTTGACAAAAACCTGGCTCTGCTTCATTCTGTGGATATTGGGTTATTGGGACTTGATGTCATTACACACCCCAAAAATATGACTAGTTGTTCTTGTTTTATTCCCATACTAAGCAAGCATGTATTGATTAAAGAGTTTAAACTGAGTTTTGCCTAGATAGGTAGATAGATAATTACATATTAATTAATTGGTATAAGGCTTTGTGAACTTCATCAAGTTGGGTTGCCATCCTTGGTCAGAAAAACTTTGTTGCACTAGGATTTTTTAAGTCTGCTAGGGGTCTATCACCAAGACATGGATGTGTAGTTAACATAACCCAGTCCACACCCTGTTGAGGATTTTGCATTATGCTGTCTACATTCCTC
This sequence comes from Cephalopachus bancanus, assembly GCA_027257055.1. NCBI lineage: Eukaryota > Metazoa > Chordata > Mammalia > Primates > Tarsiidae > Cephalopachus > Cephalopachus bancanus. Next base: position 7,653,588 of record JAPVLO010000038.1, on the reverse strand, counting down.
CATCAGGTGAGATGGATTCATTCACCCACATATTGGGGCAGTTGTCAGCTATTAACTTTCTTTGGAATTGTCTCTGCTGAAGAGAGTCATCTTGCCCCAAATCATGCCCCTTCCCAGGTCAGTACATATCCAATGACTGGTCAGCATAAGCGAACAGAGATCTGGTTCTCTTGTCCCAACCGGGGACAGCACTGAAGGGCTATCTATTCCAGAGCTCCCCATGGGGTCAGCAGAGGGCTTTGTTGAGATTGCTTTTCAGTCCAACTTCTGCACAGTCCTGTTTCTTTCTCCTTCTTTCCACAGGTGCTGATTCCAAAAGCACTTCCTAACAAACCTCTTACATGTCAGATCAACCTCTTTTTCCTGAGAATCTTATCCTTCAAAACATTCCCTCTGTAATAGACAGAATTGTGTCCCCCCAAATTGATATGTTGGGGCCACAGCCCTCAAAGTGACTGTTTGGAAATAGAACTTTTAGGAGGTAATTAAGGTTAAATGAGGAGGCATGAGTGGGGTCCTGATTCAATATGATTGGTAGCTTTAAAAGAAGAGAAAGAAGGATCTCCTCTCTCTCTCTCCATGCATACACATCCAGAAAAGGCCATATGAGGACACCTTGAGAAGGTAGCCATTTGCAAGCCAGGAAGAAAGCCCCCACCAGAACCTGACCAGGCTGGCACCTTAATTTTGGACTTCCAGCCTTCAGCATTGTGAGAAAATAAGTTTCTGTTGTTTAAGTTCCCAAGTCCATGGTATTTTGTCATGGCAGCCTGCACTAATGAACACAACCTCTGTCTGGTTTTATATTTTCTTCTAGCTTTGAGAACAACTAAAGATCCAAACATAGTACTTTCTGTTTTCAGAGCTCTCTTGCTTTTTTTTTTGAGTTGGAGTCTCACTCTATCGCCTAGGCGATAGTAGTCCGCAGCTACCGCAGCCTGCTGGGCTCAGGTGATCCTTCCGTCTCAGCCTTCTAAGTAGCTGGAACTACAGATGTGTGCTACCATGCCTGGCTAATTTTTTGATTTATTGTAGAGATGAGGTCTGGCTAATTTGCTCAGGCTGGTCTCGAACCCCGGGGCTCAGGCAATCCACTTGCCTTAACCTCCCAAAGTGCTGGGATTACAAGTTTGAGCCATCATGACCAACCTCTTGCTTTTTAAGTAATCTCTTTGTGAATGTTTAACATACATAAAAGAAAAGTTCACAGATCCTAGGCATAGACCTCAATAAATTTTTCCAAAAGGAGTGCAATGATGAAACCAGCACACAGACCAATAAATACAATCTTCTTTCGTTTATGATATTGGTAATTTGTGTGTTTCTTTCTTTTATTTTTATTTCTAGGTGAGGGCTTATCTTTTTGAAGAACAGCTTTTGGCTGCGAATTTCCTCTTACGATTTGTCTGTTCTTTATGTTATTAATTCTTTTTTCCTAGTAACTTAAGTATTAATTCTGTGCTTTTCTTCCTTCAATTGACTTTAATGTCTACTTTGCTCTTCTTACTCTAGCTTCTTAAAATGGAGCATCACATTGTTGCTTTTGGATCTTTCTTCATTTCTAATGAAAGCATTTACTGCTCTGCAGTTCCCTCTGAGCACTACTTTACATGCATTCCTCATATTTGATATGTGTATTGCAGTTATAATCCATTTGAAATATTTCAAATTTCTCATGTAAATTTTTCTTTGACCTAAAAAATGCTTAGAAATGTAGTTTTGTTTTCAAATATTTGCTTTTTTCTAGAGATCTTGTTGTTATACGTATCTACATTGATTTTATTTTTGTTAGAGAACATAATCATTATGGTTTAAGTCCTTTGAGATTTATTGAAAGTCTTTTAGTGGTCTAGAAGATGGTCTATCTTGGTGAATGTACCATGTATTAATATGTATAAAGAATATACACCTTCCACAATTTGGGGACATTGTGTTCTATCAATGCCAGTTAGGAACAAACGATTAGTAATGTTGTTCTGATCTTCAATGTTTTTCCTGATATTTTTGTCTAGTCTCATTAATTTCTGAGAGGTGGTGTTAAAATCTTCAATTACAGTGATGGAATTGTCTACTTCTCTCTTTAATACTGTCAGCTTTTGCTTCATAGATTTTGAAACTATGCTATTGGCGATATACTTGTTTATGTTTGTTACATCTTCCTGATGAACTGACCCTTTTATCAGTATTTTAATTCTTAGTCAGAAAGTGTCACTTATCTATTATTAATATATTCATTCCGACCATCTTAAGCTTACTGTTTTCATGGTAAGTATTCTATTTACTTTTATCTATCTTGTAGAGGACACATAGTTGGGTCATATTTTTAAAATGTATTTATTTATTTTTCCTTTAAATTGAAGTCCTTATTCCAGTGATCCCTAACTTTTTCGGCACCAGGGAACTGGTTTTGTGGAAGACAATTTTTCCATGGACTGGGAATGAGGGGAGAATGGATGGTTTCGGGATGACTCAAACATATTTATCGTGTACTTTATTTCTATTATTATTACACTGTAATATATAATGAAATAATTATACAATACACAATTTAAAAAAGAGGTGCAGACAAGTGGTAAATAAAATAATGGGCGGGCCATGTGCAGACTAAAAGAAGTGTCAGATTCTGACTTAAAGTCTGCCACCAGAGGCAGCTGTACAATTGAAATATATCAACCCACTTGCCACTCACTGATAGTGCTTTGATATGGGTCTGCAAGTAATTGATTTATTATGGTCTCTGTGCAGTCAAACCTCACTGCTGATGTTTGTTTGTTTGTTTGTTTGAGTTGGGGTCACACTCTGTCGCCCAGACTGGAGTGCAGTGGCCGCTCCCGGCCACCGCAGCCTCGACCCACTGGGCTCCGGCGATCCTTCCGCCTCAGCCTTCCAAGTAGCCGGAACTACAGGCATGCGCTACCACGCCCGGCTAATTTTTTTGATTTATTGTAGAGATGAGGTCTCGCCAATTTGCCCAGGCGGGACTCAAACCCGTGGGCTCAGGCAATCCATTCACCTCAGCTTCCCAAGGCGCGGTATTACAGGCTGAGCCACGGAGCCTGGCTCACTGCTGATGTTAATCTGTGTTTGCAGCTATTCCCCAGTGCTAGCATCACCGCCTCAGTTCCACCGCAGACCATCAGGGATTAGATTCTCATAAGGAGTGCACAACCTAGATACCTCACATGTGCAGTTCACAATAGGGTCCCTGCTCCTATGGGAATCTAATGTCATGGCTGAATTGACAGGAGGTGGAGCTCAGGCAGTATTGTGAGTGATGAGGAGTGGCTGTAAATACAGATGAAGCTTTGCTCGCTCACCCACCACCACTCACCCCCTGCTATGCAGCCCGGTTCCTAGCAGGCCACAGATTGCTACCGGTCTGTTGCGGGGGTTGGGGACCCCTGTCTTATTCCATTAATATTTTAAATTAATTATTGACATGACTACATGTAAGTCTCCATTCTACTTTCATTTTTAATCTTCTCTGTTTTTTGTTTGTATCTGTCCTTATGTACTTTAATTTGAATTCGTATTTTTATAATTTCATATTCATGTAATCCGTAATGGTTAGCTGTAACTATCTGAATTTTATTTTATTGATTGTTCTTGAGACCAGAATAAACATTTTTAGCGTGTCACAGTTTAGGGTTGATATACCAGTTTATGTAAAATGTTAAAAACTTGCAATCATTCATGTCCATTGACCACTCTCTCAGCATTTATGGTATAGTCTTCAAAAGTATCACATCAAATTATGTCAACTTCCCTTGATATATGTGTATGTGTATAATAAAATATAATTTTTGCTCTAAACTGTTATATATATTGAAAACTTTTAAGTTGTTTATTTCTAGTGATCATCTTTATTTTCTAAAAATTTACATTCCTATTTGGCATAATATTATTTGGCCTAAATGAATGCTCTTTTGTTTCATAAGAAACTATTTATTTGGTTCATAGTCCTGAAATTTAATTTTAAATATATCTTTATTATGTTATTTAAAATGTGGAAATTTGGTCTATACACAATTCAATTTTTATTTCCTTTCCATCTGTCAATGTTTTCAAGCACTGTAAACTGATGACTATAATATCTATTTTTATGCATATTTTAAATTGTTTTTAAAGGAAATTACTGTCTTACAATTATCTTCCCTTTGGACAATTTCCATGTGATAATAAGATTGTGAGCATTTATTATAGTGCAGGTCTGCTAGTAATATAATTCCTTAATTTTATTCCATCTGAAAATATCTTTATTTTACATTCATTCTTGAAGAATATTTTTGCTGCATCTAGGAATCTGGATTGACAGTCTATATTTTCTCTTAGCTCTGGAAGATTTTATTTCACTCTTTTTTGACTTCAGTTGTTTCTGATGAAAAGGTCGCAATATTTTGAGTTGTTCTCTGTATATAATGTCATTTTCTCTGGCTTGTTTTAAGATTTTTGGCACACACCTTTCCGATTCCTCTAGAAGTTTTGGATCATTCACTTAGAAGGTTTAGCCTTCTAGTTCAATCCAATCCTGTTGGATTGCCAGTTCAGTAGCACTCCAAAAGTCTTTCTATCTCTAATGAAATTGTATAAACTTTTAAAAGAACAACAAGTTGTTGCGTTTGTCACAAGAAACGTACTTTAAAGTAGAGTTGAAAGCACAGAGGAGACATTTACAACTTACAAAGTTATCAGCAAAAGGAAATGCAGGTCATGAGCAGGAAAGAAGAGAATTATGTATCACTAGTATTTTTTAGTATTTAAAGAGACATAAAGTATCTTAAATCTATTATCATTATCTAACTGCATCAATATCATTTAAATAAAATTGCTCATAAATACCAGGGGCAGACATTTATCTCTGGAAGTTCAACCTTTCCACTTTTGGCTGTTTTTTCCTGCTGTGTAGAATTTTTAGTGACATATTGTGGTCTTAAGCAGTCTTCCATGACCAGTGAATCAAAAGATCTTTTCAGATTACTACTTAACCCTATGATTTGCATCAAAGAGAAAATGCCTCCTAAATGGTACAAAGTGTTGCCTACCACTGAAGGATTTGTACTAAGCTAAAATCAAAGAATGGAGAAGGAATTGTATTCTGACTGAGGACTTTTAAGTTATGCTCCCGTGGCATCAGCACTATAATAGAGGAAGTAAGGGAGGAAGGGGAGGAGGAAATAGTTGGGATTGTACCTCTGACATATTTCTGGTTCCTTTTTAATACTTGGGGATGGGATGGGTTCAATCTGGCCAGTTAAGAAAAAGGCAGTCACATATTATTTTAATACATCATACACTTTGGACCATTTTTTAATCAAGTAATTTATATTTAGTGTTTCTTAATGATTATATGCTATTGGTTACTTTTGTTATGTATAAATATTAGAATGGTAAGTATGTTTTTGTTTTTTTTTTTTGAGTTGTAGTCACACTCTGTCACCCAGGCTGGAGTGCAGTGGCACACTCACAGCCACCCCAATGTTGATCTGCTGGGCTCCAGTGATCTTTCCTTCTCAACCTTTTAAGTACCCAGAACTACAGGCACACACTGCCATGCTTGGCTAATTTTTGACTTACTGTAGAGACGAGGTCTTGCCAAGTTGCCCCGTCTGGTCTCGAACCCTTGGGCTCAAGCAATCCACTCGCCTCTGCCTCCCAAAGTGCTGGGATTACAGGTTGAGCCACCGAGCCTGGCTGGTGAGTAGTATGTTTTAAATGACTGGTTATAAACATTACCCAAGTTTACATAAAATGCATTCTGAGCACACTTTAATTCATTTTTTAAACCATGATTTTGTATTTTCTACTTTGTCCATCCCGTATTATGTTGAGTATTTAAGAGGGAACTTGGCTATCTTTTGCTCTATCTGTCCTTCCTAAAACTCAGAGAACAGTGGACTAACCACCACCTTCTGACAGAGGACTTTTAGTGGCATCCCCACTTATCCCCAAAGAATGGAGAAGGAATTGGGGATAAGAAGGTCTTTCTGAAAATCAGACCATCATAGGTATGAGACAGTATCTTAAAGACATACAAGCATCAGCACGAAAGAAGGTATCCCAAAGAACAAAGGGAAGATTTCAAATCTGCACAGAATGGAAAGAGGCAGACAGATAATGTCTAACCAGCACTCAGGTACATTTAAGAACAGTTCCATATGTAAAAATGCTTGTATTAAACTGGACTGGCTGGAGCAAAATACTTGTATTACAGCCGCCCCTGCAATCTGGATGTGCTTGAACATTAAAGAAAGGAAAAAGAAAACACAGAAGAAATTGTTGAAGGATTTTACAAACTGAATCTACAGGGGCAAAGTCTTCAGCATTCAAAGGTTGAAATATGGAGTGTCACTAAACTTTCCAGAAATTTCAAGGAACAGGGCTTTCTTGGGTACCAATAACTCAGACATTCTTTTTTTTTTCTTTTTCTTTTTGCTTTTCAGTCCACATGCCTGTGAAGTAGGTTGACATACCAAACTATGGCTAACACATGTTGAGTCTTTGCTATATGACAAAAACTATTTAATCCTTACAACAATACTTTCAGGCAGATACTTTTAGTATTTTCATTTTACAGATGAGGAAGTTGATGCTTAACTTGCCTGAGGTCACACAAAGAGAATTTGCACCTGAGACAGACAGAATCCAATGTTTAAGCATTTGTCCAACCTTAAACCATAGTGCTTTTGCAGAAGAATGATCTGCAAAGAGGATCCAAATCTATTGAGCTCTTCTGAGTAGATCCAATCTCTACCCTCCTCTGCATACCCAAGCCACCGGGTGAATGTCTCATGGGGTTTTTCTTAAAGGTTTGGAAAGCTTAGAAGTTGATGTCCTCTCAGATGAGGCCAACTGTCTTGGTAAAACCAGAATTGTGGTGGTAGTTGCATTGGGAGAGGCCAGTGTATCTCAAACAGAACTTGTAACTACAGTGTCTCCGGTTCAATTCTGGCACTTCATGAATGGTAGCAATTCTTTTGCAAATCACAGTAAAATCTGGGCAAGACCAAGCCATTCAACAGCGACTCCAAACTCTCATGGAAGCAGCTTTAGGTTGCTGGTTAAGGATGGTGAAGAATTTTTGATCAGGCCCTTTTTTCTCTCTTTGTGGCCTCTGCCAGCCAATTTTTTTGGCTTCTCTGAAACTCCTCATGGCATATGAGTGACTGGATGTAAATATGATCTCTAAAAATCTTTAAGAATTCCCTGAGCAACTCCCTCGGGCCCCCTCCCATTGTGGAAGCTTTTCTGGTCCTTTCAATAAATCCTGCTTTTTCACTTGAAAAAAAAAAAGAATTCCCTATTTCTCTGAAATCTCAAGTCAGAGGAGAAGTTACTGATATGGTAAGTGGATACTCCTGGCTCACTGTCAATGAAAGTTGCCTGTGATGCATTGCTTTCGCAAGTAAGGAAATACACTGGATTCCTGCCCTCAGCTTTGTTCTGTTATGTGTTACATGTGGAACTGTATAGATCTAAAGATGAAGAGTAGCCTTAATGAGCTGTGTGCCTTGACAGTGTCGCATGGATTAATGTGCTTTCCTGTTGTTTTTTCCATGTGAGTGGCAGTGTCACATATTGGTGAGAACCTGGCATTTGTCGCTATGATAAACTGAGCTCTGATTCTTGATTCTGTCATTTACTGATAGCGTGACATCAAGAAACTTTACATACTGGGAGCCAATTCCAATTTGCCAATGGCCATACCTTTAAAATTAGACAATGAATAGCTGCAACCTGAGAATGTGAATTAAATATTTATAGCACACATTGTATTAGTTGGGACTATTCAGGTGCAGACTTCAGAAGCTGAGCTAAAAAGGAATTCTATTGGCTCTTATAAATTACGATTTCAAGACCAGGCTCACTTTAAGCATAGACAGATACAGGTATTCAAAGGGTTTGATCAGAAAATGTCCCCTCCCAACTTCAGCTCTACGTTATCACTCTTGATGTTGGCTTAATTCCTAGACAAAATCTTCTTATGGGGAGGTAAAGTTGTCACCAGCATCTCCAGACTTAGCCAACCCAGTGGAAAGAGGAGGCCTCTTGCCAAGAGTCCCAGCTAGTTCTGGGATTGACTTCTCCATGTCCTGCCAACACAGGGCTTGACAACTGGCCAGGTGTGTCAGGAAACTCCTAAAAATCTTTGGCTTAGAGGCACCCCAAAGAGGATCTTTGGACTTAGACTATATGACAATTTTTTGGAGGGGCAGAATAGTAAAGGACTTTGACTGGATGCAGTGGCTCACCCCTGTAATCCTAGCACTTTGGGACCAGGCTCGGCAACATAGTGAGAGCTTGTCACTACAAAATAGTTAAAAATTAGCCAGGCATGGTAGTGTGCACCTGTAGTCCCAGCTATTTAGAGACTGAGGCAGAAGTATCACCTGAGCTCAGATGTCAAGACTGTGGTGAGCTGTAATTCTGCCAATGTCCTCCAGCCTGGGTGACAGAATTAGACCTTGATTCAAGGGAAGAAAAAATTGAAAGACCTTTGATGGAAAACCCTTTGTGCTATTCCAATTTGGATTGTTCATTTCTCTACTTTTTTGAGAGAACCATTTCATTAATTAGAGCCAGGGAGAAAATACACTTAGACTCCTGGTCAAAGATACTTCACATACCAAGCTTTGAGCATGCGCCTCTCCCAGGAGCCTAGAATGGGATCTGCCATATTCAAAGCACATTAGTTGAGGGTATGGGAGAGATATTAAACCAAAGGAATACCAAGATGCAGTTTCAACAAGAAGGGGGAAATGATTGCTGGTCAGGCAAAAACAACAACCTATACTTGATGCTTAGCAAGCCACTTGACATACTGAGCACAAGACATTTGATATCTACACAATGTTCAATGAATATTGTTGAGCACCTTCCATAGATAAGGCACTGTCCTAGGTACTGGAAACATAATCACAGAGAGTCATGAAGAAACTTCCTACTGAATAGAGGGAGGAGGGGATATAGAAATGTACACAGGTGACTATCCTTCAGCTAAGGAGTCCATAGTGGTGGAAGAAGAAATTGCCATGGAAACTACAGACTGGGCAACAACTTCCGTCTTGAGACAGGGAGTTATTTCCCATAGGGGGTGATATCAGAGCTGAGATTGCAGAGGAATTGTGGGAGATAGGCAGGTAAAAGGGAGCACTCCTCTAAGCCTGGGTGAGCTTCAAGTTTATCATCTTGTCAAAGACCAGCAAAGGTTAGACATCTTCAGCTCAGTTTTGAGGGTTGTTGAGATCAGAAGATAGAGGGAAGCTGACTTTGAAGCATGCTGTTGACATTTCTAGAAATAACTCCCAGCAGAGAAGGAGCATTTCCTGGCTATGAGTATTTACTTTGGAGATGCCATGGAAAGAATATATACATATTTTTTTGAGTTGGTTTCTCACTCTGTTGCCCAGACTGGAGTGTAGTGGCATGTACACGGCCACCCCAGTGTTGATCTGCTGGGCTCTGGAGATCCTTCTGCCTCAGCCTTCCAAGTAGCCAGAACTACAGGCACGTGCTGCCATGCCCAGCTAATTTTTGTTATTTATTGTAGAGACAGGTCTCACCAAGTTGCCAAGGCTGGTCTTGAACCCATGGGCTCAGGCAATCCACTTGCCTTGGTCTTCCAAAGTGCTGGGATTACAGGCTGAGCCACCAAGCCTGGCCAGAAATACTATTTTAAAGATCACCACTATAACTTAACATCCAAAAGTAAGATTTATTTTGGATGCTAAGCAAACATAAAGATTTACATAAATAAGCAAAGTAGGGTTTATTTCCAGAGAAGAATGAAAAAATAACCATGAGACTTCCTGGAACAACGGGTTCAGTCAAGACTCTTATCCATCTGGATAGGACCCAGTGTGGGTGGTGATGAAACTTGGAACTGGCTCAAAGCAGGTATTTGGAGCTGCAAAAATTCAGGCAGCACTGGGGCGAGAGCATGAGGACTGTGGGAAAGTTTGGGGCCTAAGCCAGAGCAGGTAGAGAGTCAGGGAGGGACAGGTAGACGGTAGGGTTCATCCATGCTTCCGTGGCTCTTGCAAATGTAAGCATGTGATTGGCCAAAAAGTGCACAAGCGATTGTACTGCAGCATCCCATGTTTTAGGATATCAATGTTTCCAAAATTATATGACAAGTTATAGAATCTGACCAACCCTAAGTAACTTAAGCAAGAAAAGTGGAGTCGTTAGAAGGATGCTGAATAGCTCGTAGATTGAAGAAGGCATTGGAGAGTCAGTCCTCAGCAAAAAAAAAAAAAAAAAAAAAAAAAGGACTCATGGTGCTTTTGGAAATAATTAGGTCTCAAAGTGATATCCCTAAGCTGGAAACATCAATATTACTTTGGAAAGTGTTAGGACTGGAAATTCTTATCCCTTCAAACCTGCTGAATCAGAAATCTAGGAGCAGGGCCCATCAATTGTGTCAGAACAAGCGCTGCGGTAATTCTAATGTAAGCCTAAGTTGGAAAATCATTGCTTGGAATTTCAGGACCAGAACATCCTCAGCTATTCCCCTAGTGCTGGTTGCCTTTGGTTACTTCAGTTTTAAAAACATTTATGTTCCTGGGAATGTCTATGCAACAATCAAGTCTTAGAAAGTGGAATGTGATTGGCCACCTCTAGTCATGTGCCCACTGCTGTTTCTGGTGGTGGAACTTGATGATGTGCTTATCAGCCACCAGAACCACATGGAATGAAAGAAGGGAGTTCCCTGAGGAAAAATTGGGGAACGGAGTTTTAAACAAGGAAAGGAATTCTGACCAATCAGCAACTACATCAGATAGAGATCTCTGAGGGGCTAGGTGGAATTAACCTCTTGTCAAAGAGATTTTGGGGCCACATCACAGGATGAGTTACAAAATCAAGAGTTCCACAGAGAAAAGGAATTTAGCGTTTCTTTTTTTTTTCTTACTGTAAAAAGTTAGTGTGCTTAAAATGCCTAATTCAATATTTTTGGCGGTGTCAATGAGTAAAGTTTTCATCGCACTTTTTCCACTGAAAAGAGAAAACTGTATATTGCATAAAAAGTCACTGCCCATATACCTATCTTCTCAAATATCTTCTCAAATATTTATAACCAGGGGTTTTCTTGTGCCCAGAAGGAATATCACAGAACCTAGGATAGAAGAGCTGGAAAGAAACTAGAAATCATCTAGTCCAGCTGTTCCATTTTAAAGATGAGAATGTTGATGCCCAGGAAGTTTGATAGACTTGCTCAAAATCACATAACTTATTTCAGTCTGTATGGGGTGATATGAGTATTTAGTTGGAAATGAATCCAATGTCTATTTCCCTATACACGGCCAACTGAAAGAAAACTAATCAGACGTTGGTAATGTCTTTCAGTAGACTTTCTTCCTGGCTTTGGACAATCTCACTCTTATCTGTGCTCCATTTTCTCCCCCAAGTCTCCTCAATTTATCCAGTCAGTCATCCACACACCCACCCACCCACCCACCTATCCTTTCATCCAACCATCTACCCGTTGATCCATCCATCCATCGATCCATCAATCCATCCATCCATCCATCCATCCATCCATCCATCCATCCATCCATCCATCCATCCGTCTAGCCAGCCATCTAGCCAACCAGCATTCAGCCATCTATCCATTTAGCATTCCATCAATGCTTTTTAAAATAGCTACATAATTATATAAAGATGAACAAGACATAGCACTTGCTCTTTGACTTGCATCCAGGCTAGAGCCCAAGGCTTCTGACTCCTACTTTAGGGACCTCACTTCTTACATATTAAAGTTACTAACAGACTACTGACTCTGGGGATAGTGGGAGAACATGGGCCAAGAGCTTGACTTTGCCTTGAACTACGCTTCTGCCTCTTGCAGTTTCTTTATCCATTTTTCACTGGGCCTACTGTGATGAGTTAGATGTTTCTGTACTTTGCATCACTGGAAAGAAAACTTTTGAGAGGATAGTATCAAAAATGAATTTAAAAAAAAACTACTTAGGGGAACTCTATAGTCCTGGCCTAGAAAGAAAGACCTCATGGTACTTAGGGCAGGGATAGAAGTGATCTACTCTAGAGATGTTGTTTAGTGTTTTCTGTAAAAACAAATGCTCTGTGCAGCATTACATCTGGAAATCCAGCGTTAATGTCTCTACACATTGTGAGAGAGAGGACGCATTTATAAGACTGGAAGCTCCCTGTGGAAGCAATGATAGTGCTTTTCAGCATGGGAAAGGGATCGGCCCAATCTAATCCCTAAAATCTAAGATTTTTAGCCTTTTCACTTCCACTCTTAAGTTCTTCATCCTGATCTCCTCCACCAAACGTACAGTCTATGGAAGTGGCTCCTACTTTATAGAGAAATAATAGTAATAATAATAATAAAAGAATAGCCACACTGGCCTGTGTTCATTCTTTGGAAATAACAAAGTCACTTTGGCTGGTGCTACCCCTTCTTCCTGGCAGGCTCCTGAGACTTCACGTGGCTGACTCATCCTTCACTCCAAAATCACCTACTCCAAGAAGCTTCTGAGACTACAGTTCTTAAAGAGACTATGGTGTCACTGGGATAAATTGATTTCAAAAATGGAAACCATTTTCCATCCCTCTATGTATCCACACATTTTGCCTCCCATCAAGAGGCAAAATCCACTTTCCCACCACTTGAATCTGGACTGGTCTTGTGGAGTTGACCAGGCCGATGGAATGATACTGAGGTGATGTGACATGGAGCATGGCCTGCTGCAGGATGGCAGCCCACGTGTAGGAGAGCTCAGCTGGCTCAGCCATGGTCAGCGGAACGCCACACATGGTAAAGACTTAAGTCAAGATCTGTAGGACCAGTGACCCAACATACTAGTGACCACTGACAAGTGAACTAAGCCTGGCTGAGACTGGAAGAGCCATTTAGCTTGTCTGTAGCCATCATGAGTTCTTACTAAGTTTTGGGGTAATTCGCTACACAGTATTAGCCAACTGATACATAGTCATCACTTTATAGTTCTTACCACTATCTGAAGTTATCTTTTTCATTCATTTCAAGCTATATAAATTCAACACTACATTTATTCATTCACTAGACTTCCCCAGTACAAAATAAGCTGTCTGTTGGCCAAGGTAACCCAATACCTAAACTAGCACAGAATAATTAGTTATTCAGTGAATATTTGCTAAGTGGGTGAATAAAAGGAAAATAACATTCAAGCACCTCCATATGTAAGATACTTCAGTTCGCTCTCATTTTAATCTCCCTAAGTGTCCTGAGAAGGAGATATTATTATTCCTAGTTTTCAAATAAAAATAAAAAAAGTTAATAACAAGTACAAAGTCCAATCTATAAAATGCCAGAGTTTCCTGTATGTATATGTGACATTTATGAACGAATCTGTTTATTAGGAAATACATAGGAAAAAAATACATTGTTTTAGAAACACTGTATCTTTTTTTCTGTTGTTATTACTTTTGGTAGCATATAAAATTTTGTTCCTAAAGATACTTAAGAAACAAGTGATACAAACTAAAAGAGGAGTTATAAATGCAAACTAAATGTGAGCAACAACTCACATTTACTGAGTCAATTAGCAAGCATATATTGTGACAATTTCCTGTGTCCATTGACAGAGCAGTGCCACCCATGGATGGGCCTTGGGACTACTGTGTTTTTGTGTAGGACCACACACTGTCAGGAGACACTGTCACAGTGTGAGACTCTCAGAGCCTCTGTGTCTTGGTCAATGCTGGAACTTCAGGCCCTTTCTGGCTCAGGCTAGACAGAGCTCACCTCCTCTTCAAAGATGGGAACCCGAAGGGGTAGTGTCCTCAGTGGGGTCCAATCTTAGAGTAGGAATGGTGAGAAAAGGGAATAATCATCAGTCATACTCAAGGAAAAATGTGCTGTAGTCCCGTGGGGGATTGAGGTTGTATGGGATATTTGGGAAACAGAAATGTAGTAGGTTATGAAGACTTTTCTTTTTTTACACTGGTATATGATTTATACACTAAAAGGAAAGCCTTTGAAAATGTAGGTACTATTAATCAGAACAATAAACCAAGAACTGAGTGACTATGGGCCAGAACAGAATACCAGGGGGTTGATTTTTGAGATGCTATTTAGTCTTCATAAGCATCCTGCAAGGTATGCCAATGTAAGTATACGTTTTACATGGGAATAAACTGAGTCTCAAAAAAGATTGTTCACTTAAGGTTATTCAGCACTGCCAAGGTCAAGCTGATGATTCTGTCCTCATCATCTCAGATGGTTACTGCAGAATTTGCAACACAGTTGTATACAGTTCTTTGTAAATACTCAGACTCTGTTGACATCAACCTTTATTTCATGTTGGTTTCTGAAAGAAACACCCATTGGTAACACTAAAGGTGTTTCACTTTTATTTTGGTTACTTAATATATGAACAACAGAATCTATCCTAAATTTGAATTAGAATCCGTATCGACCAATACAGAATAGGAACTGTCAGCTGATAGAAGAAGAAATACTCCTCAGAAAATAGTGACTTCAAACACTGGCTCCTAGCAAAGCTTCCCTCTGGAGCAAAAGTAATGCTCTCATTGGTTTTCATATAATTCTCACATCCAAATAAATCTGACTTTGCTATACAGTTTTCATTTAAAGCCAGTTTATCCCAAACACAACCATTTATTTATGTTTGCTTAGGAGAAAATAGAAAGCAAAGGCAAATATCAAATCACTGAAACTTTTTTTTGCCATTTAGTTATTTTAAATAAATATTTGGATTGAAACATGGGTCACATTTTAACCCATTCCTATTTTTCTGTTTTTTTTTTTTTTTTTCCTCCAAGAGAGAAGAATTGAACTTGACATGCTTATATTTACCGTCTAACCCTGGTGATTTCCTGGATTATTTGCTGTTGGTGGCTTTGATGGCCTAGTCTGTGGTCCCAGGAGGTTTTCATCCAGAAGAGAGCTTTAAGAGGAAAGGCAGTTTGGTCTGAGATTTGTATCCCTCTTATTCAATAAGTCACAAGTAAAGAGTTTTTCTTTGGGCAATTAGTTATTCTTTTGATTCCTTCTCTCTTCATGATCACTGTTTTTCAGGAGACAAACACAGATGAAACATTTTCCCTAAAGGCAAACAGGAAAAAAAAAAAAAAGTGTGTCCATATGTATCAGCTTCAAGAATTCCTCTTTCATGTCAATGGTTAAAAGTAGATTGAGTCCAACGTTTGTTTTAATCCTGACAAAACATTATGAGCTAAAGAATTAAGGACAGATAGGGAGCTATTCACCGTGCGTGTGTGTGTGTGTGTGTGTGTGTGTGTGTGTGTGTGTGTGTGTGTGTGTGTGTTGCAAACCAGGATTACAGGGGAAACAAATGTGGACAAGTTAGCCTCCCATGCCTCAGCGAGACTGGTAATGGGGAAGCAGACAGAGCAATTGGAACTGTGGAAACATTGCTGTTCCCAAACAAACTCCCTGCAATTGCAAGCCCAGAGAACACCCACGGAGCTCTCAAGCTGGGCACCAAAGAAGGCAAGGCTGTTAGCTTCTAAGCAAGCAACAATAGCAAATGGAAAACCCAGCCAGGCTAAGCTCGCCCTTCTCAGCTGGCACCAGAATAACATTGCTTGAGGAAAACAACATGAAACCTGGCAGACGAAGAGCCCCAAATAAAAGCTGTATTTAGCAAATGCCGGGGAAAAGACACAGTCCTTATTTCTCAGAGAAAAAGACCATGTTTGCAATGTTACTAATGACATGGATTATGTCAAAACAGCCCCCTGCTAGCCAGTGCAGAGTACATTCTGTATACACGCATCATTAAGATGTTCTTTAAAACACTGAGGTCAGCCGGGCTCGGTGGCTCAGCCTGTAATCCCGCGCCTTGGGAGGCTGAAATGAGTGGATTGCCTGAGCCCGCAGGTTTGAGACCAGCCCGGGCAACTTGGCGAGACCTCGTCTCTACAATAAATCAAAAATTAGCCAGGCGTGGTAGTGCACACCTGTAGTTCCAGCTACTTGGAAGGCTGAGGCAGAAGGATCGCCTCAGCCCAGTGGGTCAACGTTGGGGTGGCCATGAGCACGCCACTGCACTTCAGCCTGGGTGACAGAATGAGACTCAACTTAAAAACAAAACAAAAAACACTGAGGTTTCCTGGGAGGCTAATATCTACGGCTGGCCGACTATGGATATACATGTAGCCTCAGCTGTTTGAGACCATTTCAAGATGCTGATTACCTGACTTCTGGGCCACAGCTTCTCATACTTTAATGTGCATTATTCAATCAACAGGGATTTGTTTCAATGAAGACTCTGGTTCAGTAGGTCTGGGATGGGACCTGAAATTCTGCATTTCTGACCAGCTCCCAGGTGACACTGACACAACTGCCCTGTAACGCACATTTTGAGTTGCAATGTCCTAGAAAACTTTATACCAACATAACAAGAAAGGGAGAGAGTAGGCTTGGAACTAATTAGAGAACATACTCAGGATGTGGCAGGATAAGATGATGGACTTTAATTAGCACTGGAACGTATCTAGTGCAGTATGAGATAGAAAAGATTACACTAATTTTGGGAAAACTTTCCCCCCCCACCCCCACTGAGTGCAGAGGTTGCAGTGGAGGATAAATTAATAATATACTAATATCTTTGTGTCAGAAGAGATCTCAAAGATCAACCAGAGGATGAGGACTTCTGTCTAGTGCTTCTTCCACGGTGCATAAGGAATCTTTATGTCTGGATCAGTGCCCTGAACTTCCCATCATGGAGTGCTAGTTTCCTGTGGCTGCTGTAACAAATTACCATAAATGTAGTGTCTTGAAACAAGAGAAATGTATGCTCTTATGGTTCTGGAGACCAGATTTCCAACTCCCATATTGCTGTCTTCCAAGTAACTGGAACTACAGGAAGGTACCACCACGCCCGGCTAATTTTTTGATTTATTGTAGAGTTGGAGGTCTCAACAAGTTGCCCAGGCTTGTCTCAAACCCATGGGCTTAGGCAATCCTCTCACCTCAGCCTCCCAAAGTGCTGGGATTATTAGGGGTGAGCCACCACACCTGGCAGTACTCTCAGTCACATCTGCAAACATTTACAGGTGTGGGGAGTTAGGACCTGGTACTTTTGCTGACTTTATTCAACATGCTGCACATAGCCGACTCCTGTGGAATACGTAAGCCATGCTCAGAAAGATCACCAGCATGGCAGGTTGGGATGAAGCAAACAGATCCAGGACAGATGTCAGCTGAAGTACTAAGACAGTCATTTATGTAGCACTGGATATCGGCACAGATAAATGTCTCCAGTGCACACGGAGCATGCTCCATTTAGAAGGCATTTATAGATGACATCATCTGCGATAGAATTCAGGTGGCTGGGCAAGTTGTCTGCGGGGCTTGCCTCTTGGGTCTCTGCTAACAAGCACTGTCCCATCTTTCAAACCAAAAGCTATTCCTATAGGACAATGGAAACCTTTTTGTAAGACAGAAAAAAAAAAACCTTTTTAAATGTTTAGTTTGAAATAGTTAAAGATTCATAGGAAATTGCAAAGAAATGTACGCAGAAGTCCTTTTCTCCCTTTACCTGGTCTCCCCGGTGTTAACATCTTACCTCACTGTAGTGTAATATCAAAACCAGGAAACTGACTTTGATGCAATCCACAGAGCTTATTCAGAAGACTCCTACTTTTAACTCATTGAATAGCAACAAAGGATTTTTTTCCCCCATTTTTTATATTTATTTTAGAAACAAATGGGCCAGAGGCCATTATGGCGGCCTGTTTCAGCACAGAACCAAAGATGAAATGAATGCTGACTGTGGAACAGAGACACAGAAGAGCTGTCGCCAGGAGATGGCACCTTAAATGTATGTTATGAAACTTGCGAACCAAGAAAGTCACGCAGTCACTTCTCATTTCAGCTTCCTTCCCGGCATTTCATTTGCTACAATATAGCCAAGTAATAAAATAAATTTAAAGACATGAATCCGACATTATATTCCACTTAGAGTGTGTAGTTGTTTACATGTGTAGTTAGAGCTTTTTGCGGGACAGGGTTTTGATTTTCATAGTGAACTTCATGAATGGTAATGAATTGTAAAATATTTTTAGGGAAGGTTATTATTTTCCGCGAAAGGGATATTATACTTTGAATGCTAAGGTTTACGCACTCTTCTTTGCCTCGCATTTTTCACTTCTGATGTTGTCAGCCTGAGGATGGGAGAAACATTCAGGAAAAGGATCGAAACGAAGCAGCCGAGGGGGCCAGGAGCTCTGGCTCTGCTGACTCTCCGTGGGGACTCAAAAATGAGTTGGGGGGACTTTGGGGAGCCCAAGATAATGGCAATGACTAAATCCAAACCTCCTCATAATTACACACGAAGAACAAGGAAGGTTACACAAACCCTTTGCCTTTGGCACAAAGAACCCCATGTTACCTGTGGTGAGGAAAATAAACAGTGTTTTCCATGGACACTTTCTCTTGAGCGTCCACTCCAGGCTGGGCCAGAGAGGGGCGGGTGTGGGGGAGGTGGACAACCGTGTGAAAGAAAAAAAGGAGATTGAGCTAAAGTCATCACTAGGAAAAATAAAAATAAAAAAAAGACCATAGGCAGTACAACCATTTTGAAAAAGATTCTTGGTGGGTCAGCCCACGGACCTCAGGGGAGAGGATTCAGAGGGAGAGGCTGTCCTGGCAAGGTGACACTTCTGGGAGGGGCTCCCTTTGGAAACTGGGCGGAGATGGGGAAAAAAAGGCTGATGGTGAGTGGAGGGGGGAATGGGATGAAGGGGAGGAGGGACTGAAGATCGTGGGAGACAAAAGAAAACCAAAAAATCGAAAGGACACATGACCTCTTTCGTTGATGTCCTCTAGGGGGAGCCCTGGAGCATGAGTGACACCTGGGAGCATCACGGGAAGCCATATTGGAACCTGAAGTCAAGGGAAACATGGGTCATACTGATCCTGACTCTGTTTAAACTTTTCATATTTTGATCATCATGGATTTTTAACATTCATCCTGAACTTTTAAAAGTATTGCCTTGAAGCACTTTTCATTGGGCAACCTCCTTGGGTCCCCTCCCACTGTAGGAGCTTTATGTCCCCTTAATAAATCCTGCTTTCTCAAAAAAAAAAAAAAAAAAAAAGACAGAAAGAAATATTATTTATTTATCTTGACAGTTGAGTTTTTGCACCCTCTCTAAATTCATCCTTGTCGGGGTCCTGCCTCCGTGGTCTCCTAAGCAGAAGCAAAGGAGCTGGTGTCACTAAAAGCTGCCCCAGGGATCCATTTCAAGACTTCCAGCTCTCTGCAAGTGCTGATGAAGCAGCTCCAGAAGCTCCCAAAAAAATCCTCTGAGAAAGAACTGTCGATGCTGCCCATTGGATGTGAGAGTTCTCCAAAAGGCCGGGAGGAGGTGCCCCCAAAAATAGTAAGAAAGAGTCGATGGAGATCTTAGGGACAGTGCTCACAATATTTGCTACAGAGGCTGTTTTCCAATATTGATCTTTCAAAAGCCCCTTGGCTCAATCCCAGCACCGATCTCGCTGTCCTCACCCTCAATAGTTCTATTGACTCACTGGCTTGTTCTTCTAATCATAGTGATATATATACATTGTCAGCACACTCACCCACAGTGTCCCTTGACATGGAAGGAACAGCCAATCAAGATGGCTGATTGTGGTAGGACTGACAGAGGTGACCCTTGGAGAGCTGAGCCCTTGGCTCTCTTTCTCAAAGACTTCATTCGAACCACTAACCTAAATGAGTTATAGATTCTTCTTTCTGTTCCATCTTCATAGAGCACACCCCTTAATAAGCAGCAGATCTGGCAGGGTCATCAGGATGAATCAGCACGAGTAAAGGGGCCATTATTGGAAAACACATTCAAAGTATATAATAGATTGGAAATAGATAAAAGGCATAATCTTTGCATTTGAACATTGCCATGCATTTCCTCAACAAACTCCTGGTAGCTCTTTTCTGTCAGACAGGAACCTATGTATCCGTGGAGATACCTAGCAATAATTTCACCACCCTATTAGCAACCACAGAATTTGGGGAGAGATTCAGAATATTATTCATATTTTTCTCTGGAAGTAAATGGTGTATTGATGTATGGCATACGCTCTGAAATTTGCAAAAATTACAAATATACCAACTGATACATTTTCACAAAGTTAACATGCCTGTATGACTGGCACCTAGGTCACGAACCAGAAACTGCCGTGTATCCCCTTCTGGTATACAGTGGCCCTACTAATCATTCTGCTGATCTAATACTGTAGATTAGTTAGCCTGTTTTTGTATTTTGTATACATGAAATTATACAATATGTACTCTTTCATGTCTGACTTCTTTTCCCAAACATGCTTGTGAGATTCATCTGTGTTGTTTGTAACAATGATGTGTTTATTGTTATTGCTGCAAAATATTCCCTTGTGTGAATTGACCTCAGTGCACTTAAGCATTTTACAGTTGATGGACATTTGGGTTGTTTCCAGTTCGGGGATTTTAAATGTGGCTGCTATGAACCTTCTGGTATGTAACATTCTTGCATTCTTGAACACGTTTGAGAATATATAGAGATATATCTGTTGAGCTATATGTAGGCATTAAATGGTTATTTTACATTTTTTTTGAAATTTGTATGTTTATGGGTAGAATTATACACGTACAACTCAAGCGAGGATTGTTTAAAATAGGTAAGATGCCTCTCCCCATACCATGAATGCAAGGCCATCATTTAATTCAAATTCCATGATCAGGAGAGCATTTTCTAACATGGTAACTCCTTCTTGTGGAACTAATTATACTATTGCCATTATACCAAGCATCTATATTGTTAGGGAACTTAATAAATTATTATTTCTCCTATACCTGATACAATTATGAACCCATTTCCAAAACTTAAGGTGGCAATGTAACAGAGTGGCATCTAATCCACTTCTAACAGTCAGGTAAGTAGTGTCCAAATCCTGTCTGTTACATTTGCATTAAATAAGATACTAGAAATGGTACTCACCTATTCAGAACTCTCTACTGTGTTTTTAACCCAATGCAAATTCTTACATGTCACACGTTTTATAAGAGTATTTGTTTTTTGTTTTTTGAGTCGGGGGTCTCATGTTGCCCAGGCTAGAGTGCAGTGGCACAATCACAAAAATCAAAGCTCACAGTAGCCTCGACCTCCTGGGCTCTGGCGATCCTTCTACCTCCGCATCCCAAGTAGCTGGGATTACAGGCACAAGCCACCACGTCCAGCTACTTTTTAATTTAATTTAATTTTTTGTAAAAACGAGGTTTCCCTATGTTGCCAGGCTGGTCTCGAACTCCTGGGCTCAAACAATCTGCCCGCCTCAGTCTCCCAAAATTCTGGAATTATAGGCATGAGCCACACTGTGCCTGGCCTGTAAGAGTAGGTTTTAAAAATTTCACCAGATTATAAGACTCACCTGTAATACTTGTTCAAAATAGATTTCTGGACCAACTAGACCACATTCTATGAGGAGGGCCCTGGGAATAACTGTTTTTCCAAACTAATTTTTATGGTCAGGTGAGAGCTGGAAATGGTTACAAAGGAGTTTTACAAATAATTGAAATTTAGCATTTCCTTGGCATATTTGGCTTGAATATATTATGTGTATGGAGATATGATTTCTAAGGTTTCCATAAGCATCTAAAGATTTGGGCACCCCATGAATGATTTATACGAGGAATAAGTTGCTATAAATTATTCTCTGCTCATGTTGCTGAATAAGCAGCCAGACTAAAACAATATCGCTGGGAGGAATGAACTTTCTTCATTTATTTTAATGGCCAGTTAATTTTGAGGCGTAATTATCAGAAATGCTGTCCCTTTGCACTTATGATAACCTATGCAGAGCCGCAGATCATGAGTTGGTGTAATTTCATTCCATGCTTGTGTAACTGTGGAATCTGATGCCTAAGGGTGAAGAGCTCAGGACAGAAGTTGAGGCCTTCACTGTTAGTCTCTGGATGTGGAGAAATTCCTTTTGAGGTTTTTCTACTTCAGGGGCAGATCCACAACTGCTTGTCCTATTGCCTATAGCAAAAAAGATATCTTCTTTTTTTTTTTTTTTCGAGTTGGAGTCTCACTCCATTGCCCAGGCTGGAATGCAGTGGCACCCTCATGGCCACCCCAGCGTCGACTTGCTGGGTTCCAGGGATCCTTCCTCAGTTTTCTAAGTAGCCAGAACTACAGATGCGTGCAACCATGTCTGGCTAATTTTTGATTTATTGTAGAGACGAGGTCTCACCAAGTTGCCCAGGCTGGTCTCGAACTCGGGGCCTCAGGCAATCCACTCGCCTTGGCCTCCCAAAATGCTGGGATTACAGGCTGAGCCACCAAGCTCGGCCAGAAAAGATGCCTTCTAAACATGCACACATAACTCAGTTGTCCACTTGCATGCATTTCTCTTCAAAACCTGTCAAAGAAGGGAGGAACACTTTCCTGAAAGACCTTAAATTTAGACTGATATGTTCTCTGAGTCAGTGCTGGATATACCAGCATTTTTATGATACCATAGTTGAGGGGACGGCTTCTGGAGTCAGCCTGCCTGGTTTCCAGTCCTGGTTTCACATCTTAGTACTGAGTGACGTCAGGACACTCATATATGAGGTCCGGCAATTAAGTTTGTGAATCATCTAGAAAGAGTGTTACATACCTTATTGTTGACTATCACTACTGTCACCTTTGAAGTACTCCCCTAAGGAAGCTATACTCTGACACCAGCACCTAGTCCAACCTTTAAAGCAATTTTGGAACTCTTTTTCTGGAATGGCCTTCAGAGCTGTCATATTAACCTTAATGTCCTGAATGTCATCAAAATGTCTTCCTTTCAATATTTTCTTTAACTTTTGGTAAATAAAAAGTCATCAGGGGCCAGATCAGGTGAGTAGGGAGAGTGTTCCAATCCAGTCATTTGTTCCCTGGCTAAAAACTCCCTCACAGTCAGTGCTGTGTGAGCTGGTACATTGCCGTGATGCAAGAGCTCCTTCGGGACCATTTTTTGCACACATCTTTCTCACGCCGAGTTTCAGTTAAGACTTTCCTGTTTCTCTATCGATGTTTATTTGGTCTGCTATGCTTCTCACAGTCAGCCAACAACTTTGACACACAGTTCAATGAATTTTTGCAATGTTTTCATCAGTTCTGCTCATTACTGGTTGTCCTGACCTCTGTTCATCAGTGACACTTTCTCTCCCCTCAGGAAGAAGTTTAATTCACTTATACACTGCTGTTTTTTTTTTTAAATGGCATCATTCCTATAAAATTGAACTAATATGTCCTTGATTTCACTTCCACCCTTGCCGAGTTTAACAAGAAATTTAATGCTTGTTCATTGCTGTAATTTAAGCTCTGACATTCTTGTGACGGCACACAAAAATCATGCAACAATAATGAACGCCACTCAGTAAGACACCACCACAGGTCAATATGAACACAGTTGTGAGACAGTGATATACCAAGGTTATGAAACTTTACCGAGTTGTTTGTATACTGCTGCCAACATAAGCACATGATGGCAAGTTCACGAACCTAATTGTCAGTCCATGTACCCTCTGCCTCAGTCCCCTCATCTGTAGAATAGGGATAATAACAAGCGCCTCACTGAGTTGTTGAGCATGCAATGTGAATATACCTTTGAAGCACCAGAGACAAGAAACATTGTGTGATATGGACATTTGTGTTATTTGTGTGATATGGGAAAAGTGGCATTTATATTGCAATTCTTTTATCGTAGCATGAAATTTGCCCTTTTAAATTCTTAGGTGGGCAGTATGGTATTGTTAATTAGATGCATGCTGTTGTACAGCAGATCTCTAGAATGTTTTCATCTTGCATGCTGAAAGTCAATACAAATTGGACAGTAACTTCCTGTCCCCCCACTGCCAGCTTCTGGTAGCCACCATTCTACTTTCTGCTTCTTTGATTTTGACAGTTGTGGATAGATCATGTAAGTGGAATCATGCGGTATTTGTCCCTTTGTGATTTCGCATGTTGCAGTATTTGTCCCTTTGTGATTTCGCATGATGTTGCAGCCTATGTCAGAATTCTTTTCTTTTTTACGACCAATGCTATTCCATTGTATGCATATGCCACATTTTATTTATTCATTCGTTGGTGGACATTTAAGATTTTCTGCCTCTTGGCTATTGTGAATAGTGCTGCAATGGACATGAGACTGCAAATATGTTTTCAAGATCCTGTTTTACTTTTTACCAACCTGCTGGAGTGTTTCTTCAACTTTTGATGTACTGAAAAGCTCAAAAAATGGAAATAGCTCTGTTCTCTCTTTAGAAAAATCACTTTATAAACTTTATCTCTACAATAAATCAAAAAATCAGCCGGGCGTGGTAGCGCACGCCTGTAATTCCGGCTACTTGGAAGGCTGAGGCGGAAGGATCGCCGGAGCCCAGCAGGTCAAGGGTGCGGTGGCCGGGAGCAGCCACTGCACTCCAGTCTGGGTGACAGAGTGAGACTCCAACTCAAAAAAAGAAAAAAAAGAAACATGTCTTATTTAAAATATCTTATTTAAGGGTCTGGTGTGGTGACTCATACCTATAATCCTAGCATTTTGGGAAGCTGCGGCAAAAGGATCACTTGAACCCAGGAGTTTGAGACCAGCCTGGGCAATATAACATGATTCCATTTCTAAAAAATGTTTTTTAAAAAAATTAGCCCAGCATGGTGATGTATTCCTGTAGACCCAGCTATTGGGGAGGCTGAGGTGGGAAGATCTCTTGAACCCAGGAGTTGGAAGTTACTTTGAGCTCTGATTGTGCCGCTACACTCCAGTCCGGTGACACAGTGAGTCCCTGTCTCTGAAAACAAAACAACAAAAAACCTCCCCTAAACATGAATCTTATTTAAGACCAAAGAAAATATACACAAGTGATTTAACCATAGAATCATGGTAGTCATTTAATTCATTCTCACAATCACTTTAAGTCTCCTTTTCCCAGTCTACCAGTGTGTATTTGTGGAGCCACTGATTTCGAAAATAATAACCTAATCCTAAGAGCCAGTTCAAATACCTTGCCGTGATGCTTTTCTTGACCATCTCAGCTCACCGGGGTTCTGTCCTTCCTCTGAGTACCAACCAAACTATATTTCCACAATCCCTCTGTTAGCACTTAGAGATTTCATTATAGCTTCAGACTTGTGAGTATGGGCCTCTTCTTCAACAGACTTCAAGCTCTCTTAAGACAAGGACTCTGGCAACCCATTGGTCACCTGTGCCTCTGCCTCATGCGTTCATAAGCATTGTCTCTACTTCATTCCATGTTTCTCTAGGTGCAAAGCTCAGAGGCCCTTAATTCTTTCCTTAAGGCATTCATTTCCACAGGCACTTCGTAAGTTTCAGAAAAGCGAGTGGATTGTTTAGGGGAGAACTGACAGTGAGCACACCTCACCTCCTTCATTTCTCCATCTTTTTGACCTCTAATCTGCCTTTATGAGATTGCCCATCCAGAATTCTATATTTTTCTCGCACTCACGTTTTGGGGTTTTCCCACCATTCTTAGATGTCTGCAGAGGCAGCCAAGCCTCAACAAAGTATCCGGGTAAAAACCATTTTCTCCAAGTGTTTACAGTTTTGGTTTTTCCTAGAGTAGCAACTAGCACAATAAGATATATGCAATAGATGTTTGATAGACGTTTGCTGACTGACTAGATATGCAAAATGCTTGATTACAGCAAGCAGTTTGGGGAAGTGAGGGCAGAGAGTGAGGGTTTTCTGGAAAACCCGAGAAGGGACTGTCTTTGGCAAGGAATCGTACCTCCTCTTTTAGGGTTCCAAGTAAAGGGATCTGGGTCTTAGAAACAGTGGCGGCATTTTAAGGAGAGGTCTATTCTCAAATTAGCCACTACCACATCTTTAACCAACAGCCTCAGTGAGAGTTGACAATCACTGAAAAGTTTATTACTCCAATCTCAAGCCATGTTAAGTACTTGGAAGACTTTGTTTCCTTTCACGCTCATGCCTCGACTATATGAAAAGGTCGCAGGTGTTAAAGAAATCCTAAACCTTCACTTGTATTCAAGCAAGCTGACTGTGCAGCCTAGGGGGTAAACAAAAAAGCTAGGTATGACTCCCTCTGCGTGGCAATCCAGATCATGTTTCTTTACCTTTCCTTGTGACAGGGTGAAAAGCTGAAGGTTCCCAGAACCCAGAGGGCAAAGAGAGCTCAGGTGCTTCAAAAGAACAGCTGAACAGAGATAAGCACTCACTGGTTTCCAGACGAGAGAGCCTTGAAATGGAGACAGGAACGCTATAAAACCTAGGGGGCGGGGCGTGGTTGTCTGTCTCTGACTGAGGCGGTTTTCAGGAGGAAAAAACGTTACACAGACAAGTGCAATTAAGCTGGAGAGAGGACTCCCATCAGGAACAGGACAGCAGGCTCCGGTCTGGGCACAAACTCAGCCTCAGGGTGTTGTTAGTAGAATGAAGAGTAGACCGGGCCAAGGCGAGCTGATTGCCTGAGCCCATGGTTCAAGACCAGCTGGGGCAACTCGGCAAGACCTCATCTCTACGTTAAATCAAGAAATTTAGCCGGGTGTGGTAGCGTGCCCCTGTAGTTCCGGCTATTTGGAAGGCTGAGGTGGAAGGCTTGCTGGAGCCCAGAGGGTTGGTGCTGGGGCGGCTGTGAGTGTGCCACCACTGCTCTCCAGCCTGGGCAGAGAGGGAGACTACAATTCAAAAAAAAAAAAGAGAATAAGGAATACATACGTAGGCCTTAAGTTTAGTGCTTCCATGATGTTTTCATAAGTTGACATAAAAACCACGTTATAGATGTTTGAGAATAGAATAGACCAGTGATACCCAAAGGATGGACAGGAAGATGATTCTAGATGGTACCCAGCTCATTTAATTTTGTATGCATTTGTGTTTACTAAAATACATGTGAACTAAATAGTACCAAAAAATGATTTCACATCCAAGAAGCAAATCACAAGAACTATAGGTGGTGTGTTCAAGCATGTCCATAATCGTCTCAAGCCTTTGGTGCCAGAAATGTTCATCAACACCACCTGTGCTGTGAGGTGTAGAGATGATATGAACCGCTGGCATGGATCTGTGTGAAGTGACCTCATACATTCACCAGCACATGCTTCTTAGACATAGAAGAAAAGAGAGGGAACTGAGCTATTTAATATAGGGTGAGGATGGTATGTGAATAGCCAAATTTAGGACACTAGGTCAGACAACCACTTGGTGGAGATGTTGCAGAAGAGATTCAAGCTCTAAATGGGATAGGTCGGGCTTGGAGGTCCTTTCCTGCTGGATGTTGTGTAACCCTTATAGCACCTGATGGAAAAGAATTTATAAAGGAGGGCTCATGCCGAAGTTATCAGAAAAAACAGGACCTCCTTAACATTTCCAATTTTCCAATCATTTGACGGGTACTGGCATTTGGTGGATAGGAGCCAGTTTTAGACCGAATGGGGGGCCCCAAAATAAATAACTGTGTTGCATTCGAACGTCTTCCTGGGCATTCCATCTAGGTGAAAAAGTTATTAGTAACTATCTGAACCTAATTCTGTATGTATACTTGATATATACACATCACTTTTTTCATGGTTTTAACACATGTCCATACTTCCAGGGATGTGACTACTGTGTAATTCACAGGGATCGTGTTTTAGGAACATCATGCATATGAGTTTATCATTGGTGACTTTTGTTTTCATTTTTATAAATATTAGAACATTGTATTCAGTTTAAGGAAACCATGGGTTTACTGAATTTTATATAAATTTTATATCAGGTTCTGCTTGAGACTTTTCTGAGGTTGTAGCCTCCTGCATACATGCTTTTCTTATTAACAGGACTTCCGTTCATCTCTCGTAAAGATCTGGCCCTGTGATCTGGTGAGATTTCATTCAGTACTTATGTGATAGAAATTCTGCATACGGGGGTTTCCAGGAAACTTTTAATTAGATATCCCAGAACAAACCCTGAAGCTCTCTGGATTTCTACATGATATCAGTACCAAGATCTCTCGTTTATTAGCTTGTGGATTAAAGAAGTACCTCTATCCTACAAAAACATCTATCCTAACTAGTCTTTCTTGCTTAGTTGTGTTCAGACTTCAGTGTACAATGAATCACCTAGGCCACTTGTAGAACATGTGGTTTTCTGGGTCCCATAATCATGAACTTGCATATTTAAGAAGCATCTTTTTTTTTTTAGTCGTGTCATTCAGGCTGGAGTGCAGTGACACGATCACAGATCACCACAGCCTTGATCTCCTGGGCTCAAGCAATTCTTACATCTCAGCCTCCTGAATAACTAGGACTACATGCACATATCATGCCTGGTTAATTTTTTTTTTTCATAGTGTGAGACTGCACTATGTTGCCTAAGCTGGTCCTGGACTCCTGGCCTCAAGCAATCCTCCTGCCTGGGCCTCCCAATGTCCTGGGATTACAGGCGTGAGCCACTGTGCCCGGCTACATCTTTATATTTCTAATGTAGCTGCTTCATAAACCACAAGTTTGAGAATACTGCTTGAGATGTTATGTGCCACATTAGAATCAAAGAGGAAAAACGAACCAGATCTTGATATCAAACCTATCAAAATATTCTCTCGTGGGTTCCACAAGTATAATAGACCACCGTTCCTGTGGATAGAATCAGCTAATTTTTTAAAGCCAATTATTCAAATGTTTCCTCTGGCGAAAAGGAAATTATCCCGATTTCGAGAAATATTTATCAGGATGTGGATGTAAATGAATTATAGTGAAGAAAAAAAATAATGTTTCCAAGCTAAATGATGTACTTCATGAGGTCACTTAAGTGTAAGGCTGTCATGTATATCTTAGCTTATGAAACTGCTTGAGAGCAAAACAAAATGAACTCTGATTTCTGAATATTGATCAGAAAAGCTGCTGGGAGCCTTTTACTCAAATGGAAATTTGATCAATTTTAGGTTATCAAATCTCAGATTGGGTTTGGCAAAGATGCACCAGTATGACATTTTAGCTACTAATTTTGTTTAAAATTCCACTTATCTAAATGGTTTAGAAAAATCTAGGCTTGATGCAATGGCTCACACCTACAATTCCAACAGTTTAAGAGGCTGAGGCAGGAGGATCACTTGAGTCTAGGAGTTTTAAAGCAGCCTGGACAAAATAGCAAGACCTTGTCTCTACAAAAATAAAAAATAAAAAAATTAGTTGGGTGTGGTGACGTGTGCCTGTAGTCATAGCTAGTTAGGAGGTGGAAGGATCGCCTTTGGTGAGCCATGATTTTGCCACTGCACTCCAGCCAGGACAAGAGAGTGAGACCCCAGATTAAAAAAAAAAAAAGTTGAGGAAATCTAGCATAGAGAAGTTAAAAATACCCTGAAATTAGTATAAATGCTGGTTAGTAAGCAAGTTAGTAAGAATTCTTCATTAAAACAGAACCAATGGGACATGAGGGAAAAGGAGAAAAATAGAAAACAGGGAGACGGAGAGGGAGAGGGAAAGAGATAGATTAAAGACTTAGTTCATCAAAAATTAGCCAGGCATGGTAGCATGCACCTGTAGTTCCGGCTACTTGGAAGGCAGAGGAGGAAGGATCACCAGAGCCCAGCAGGTCGAAGCTGTGGTGGCAGGGTAGGATATGACTGGCATCTCATGGGTAGAGGCCAGAGATGTTGCTGAATATTCTACTGTGTACAAGGCATCCCAACATCAAAGAATTATCCAGCCCAAAATATCCATAGTCCCTAGGCTGAGAGACCCTGCCCTAGAATAATTAATCCAGAAAAGCAAGGAAGTAGAGATTTGCAGGCCCATAGAGCAAGATATAAAACAAAGTCTCTCACTTGATCTTATTCTCTCCTTTTGTGGTAACATGTGGAATAATCTTTTGGGAATGGAAGTCCAAATCTCCCAGTATCATACTTTTCTCTCTGTTTCCATGCATTGTAACATGGCAAATGGCCAAAAGTCTCAGCCAACA
Organism: Cephalopachus bancanus; assembly: GCA_027257055.1. Classification (NCBI taxonomy): domain Eukaryota; kingdom Metazoa; phylum Chordata; class Mammalia; order Primates; family Tarsiidae; genus Cephalopachus; species Cephalopachus bancanus. The sequence goes on along the minus strand of JAPVLO010000038.1, from coordinate 7,623,665 downwards.
ATCTCCTGATAATTCCTCAGGCAAAGACATTTCAATCAATATGGTATTATATGGGTACGTCTATCTAGGTTATTCTTTTTATTATACTCAGCACTTAACTATGAGAGTTATGAACTCAACTTTCCATTTCTTATGGACCTTGCTGGCTGCTCTATTTACTCAGATATTTTGGTGATATGGTTGGCCATCTTTCCTCAGTTCTTCTGATTAACTATGGAGTAGATTTCAGAAGAAATTGAATTCCATTTCCAGTTATATGTGTAGCTGGATTTGGTATCTTGAGGCAAGGCATTTCATACTTCTGTATCCCAGCTTCTTTATTGATATGGTAAAGAATTGGGTTAAATAATTATCACAGTTCCCATAATCTTCATAAGTGTAGGGAACTGAACACTGAGCTAAAAAAGGTTTGAAGATATGCCCTTTAATACATAATAATCCTGCTCTGGTAAAAGTACAATTGAAGAGAGGCAGTGACAAGACACTACATCATTAACGTATTACTGTTGAGTAATGAGACAGGTCAAGAAACTAAAAAACTATTCTGCTTTTTTAGAATGAGAACTTAATGATGCCTACATTGATTATTTTTCTGAAGTGTTATGTGTCTTTAAAAAATTGAAATGAATGCATCCAATAGGCTTAATTTTTTTTGAATCCATATAGAAATGACTTAAATGTCCTTATTTTTGAATAAGCTATGTGTAACTTTCCTTTAGCTGTAGCAAAAGTAATAGATGTCATGGAGGTATTCATCCAGGAAAGCTAAATCAAGACCAAGACTTAGACTGTTACAATGTTAAGCTTCTATTTATTTATTTATTTATTTATTTAATTTTGAGTCAGGATCTCACTATGTTGCCCAGGCTGGAGTGCAATGGCATAATCACTCATGGTTCACTGCAGTTTCAGCCTCTTGGGCTCAGGCAATCCTCCCACCTCAACCTCCAGAGTAGCAGGTACTATAGGCATGTACCACCATGCCTGGATAATTTTTAAATTTTTTTTGTAGAGACAAAGTCTTGCTATGTTGCCCAGGGTGATCTGGAACTCCTGAGCTCAAGCAATCCTCCTGCCTTGGCCTCCCAAATTACTGGGATTACAGGTTGAGCCACCGTGCTCAGCCAGTGTTGAGGTTCTTGAAAGCAGAAGCCATGCCTTATTGATTCAAATTCTAGCACAATACCTGGAACACAGTAGATGCTGAATAAATGCCCATTGAACTGCAGAAATCAAATATTGAATGTAATAAGTACAGCACAAGACTGAAAGATATTTTAATAGCTAACTGATATTGGCTAACAATCATATGCCATTTATTTAAAGTATGCTTTGAGGATTCATAGAATGCTGATTAAGACCAAACTTAGTGTGGTACATTTTATATTTATCTCTTTGTAACATATCAGATTATAATTTAGTTCTTATCATCCTCATCTTATAGATGATAAAACCAAATTTATAGTCATCAAAGCAGCTGTTACTTTCTGTATTCTTTGGCTTTGTGACTGTAATTCTGAAGCAAAACATCACTTTTCTAACTTCAGCTCCACATTTAGAAAGATAAATGTGTGATTTATTCAAAACAAGCAAATAACTCTATGAATAATTGGCTTATCTACCTGAATCTTGTCTTCTTGAAATCCTTGGAGTGATCCCATGTACAAACATCTCCTTTGAGGAAAATGCCAGAAAATCTTAATTTCCAGTTTCCCGTGGATTCAGCCCTAGCATATGTGGGTGGCCTGGACTCCTCTTTTGTGTTTTCAGCCCACCGCTGCCCATTTACCTGTGGTCTGAGAGTTATTGCCAAGAAAGGTGGGAGAGAACTTCCTTTTGGTCAAGGCAGGCTTCCTCCATTGCTCCATTACTCTTTTCTAAGAAACATCAGTCCCACCTGAGTTGGTTTCTGCGGGCTAATGACCAGTGGTAACCTCTTGTTCCAGAAGACCTCCCTCCCCAGCCCCCTCCCTCACAACGTCTACTCCTGGGCGCCTCAGGAATGCCCATTGGTTTGTTTTCTCACCTCTACCTATCAGTCAGCCCTGTGAAGAAGGGATGTCTGATTAGGCCCCTGCTGAAACCGTTTTGCTGCCAACTACATACACACACATTTCTTCTTAAGGAAACCACCTGCAGCTCTGTTTTCACACCCCTCACTTGCAGAAAGAAATCCAAGGCTAATAGCTTCAGATTTGTGTCAAAGGTGTTATGTTCATTAGACATAGTATAAAAACACAGTGGCTTGCACACACACTGGGGCATCTGGCTATTTCACTTACCATTCCATGACTTGTCTTGTTAAGTATTAGTCCAAAGTTTTCATAGTAATTGATGATCAAAGATAAATCATTATCCCTGATTTTTTAGTTCACCCAGAAACATACAGACTTTGGTTTTGCATATTTATAAGATTCTGTGGGTGCTTTGCTGAAAATGGGCTGGCAGATAATGAGCCTAATAAAAACTAACTTATTGAATCAAAATTAAAAGTCTACATTTCACTGAGAAATGAGATCTATGTTTTCTGGTATCTAAGGTTAATTTTCTAAAAAGACCATTAAGAAAGATTCACAAATTTGCAAGAATGTGGGACTGCATTGATTTTTTTCATTCAATAGCAATCACTACATTAAATGATTTCTTTATTTAAAATATATTTATGGAGAGTCAACTAACTGTCAGGCACTGTGGAATGCTTTGTAAATAGTGGAACACAAGCATGCAAGTTCCTAGTTATTACAGAACTGTGTGGGTGTTGGGGGGTGGTGTGAGTAATATTGAACCAGTGGGACAAGAAACAATAATCATAAATGTATATATGTAAACACTTTCAAATAATGATAAAGACAACTTTAAAGAAGAAACATAGGACAATTTAAGAAAAAATGAAAGGGGAAGTTGTCATTTCTTTGGTTCTACTGTGAGTCTGCCAGACACTGGCATAAAAGAGACGTCCTCTGAGACCAAGGCATAGGATTTTCAGTCTAACTGGAGAAACAACAGAAGATATAATAGATGACAATTCAGTGTCGGAGTTCTTTGCTAACTCCTATGAAGGAGCTCTACTGGGCGCTTTAAGGAGCCTAACTCTATTTGGGACAGCCAGAAAAGGCATCTTGAAGAAAGTGACATGTCATCGTGAAAGAGCTTGATTATTTCATTCATGACCACGATGCACTAAGCACTTTCCCTGAGGTATACATCGCTTCCCTAAACTGTTTGCAAAAAGTAAGGAAAAGCACATGGTTCTGAATGCAGGCAGAGAACTGGGGGAAAGAACTCAAGGGTATCTAGGTATAGAATTGAGGGCTTTTTGTTTCATCGCTTGTCCTCTAGTTTGTGGAGTTGCACATTTCTTTGATTTTATAGGAGAAAAGGTAATTATGTTAGAAAAGCATCTTTAAAGGAGAAGGGGTAATTATGTTAGAAAAGGGTCATTTACTTAAGGTATAAATCAAGGGAGAAAATCTTTTTCTCTACAGTTGCTATAAGTGCATTCGGAGCCTCTGATTTACACCCTGCAGCTCAATCAGTCTTCGCACATGGTGTTCATTCTTCTTTACACTACATCCCTCCTGCCTTTCCTCTACTTCACTTTGATAACTTTTACCCAAACTTTGGGAATGTTCTTAAGTGTCCTTTTCTTAGAGAAGTCCTTCCTGGTTCTAGATTGAGTTAGTTTCTCCCTCAAGCAAGTGTTCCCACAATATCTCTATAAGAGGATAATGTAATTCCCTGTCATATCTGTTTTAGCCACACTATGTTATGATTGTCTATTATTTGTCTCCACCAGTACGCTAGATGAGATCTCTTAAGAGAATGTGTTTAACCAACTCTTATTCTCGCAGATTCTATTAAGAGTCTTAGGATCCAACTGATATATGCTTAATAAATATTTGGCGAATTAAAGAATGAATGAATCATCAGGCGACTCATGGCATTCTGAGACTAACAAGATCTCATCTAAACAGTCTCTCAAATATTACAGCAGCTTGAAGGTAGATTCTTCAGTAAAATGGCCCCAGGATTACTTCAACTCCAGTCTACTGTGGGTTTGCCTGTTATCTATTTGTCAATGGGGCTGCTGTCATCCGAAGGTTTGAGTGTGGCTGGAAGATACATTTCCAGGGTGGCTTGCTCATGTGCCAGCAAGTTGGTGCTGGTTAATTGATTCCTCTCTACTTTGGTCTCTTCCTGAGGCTTCTTGAATATCCTTATCACATGGCAGCTGGCTTCACGCCGAGCAAGCACTACACGGTGGATTCCATGGAGAAAACTGCAATGCCTTGTATAACCTGGTCTTGGAAATCACACACTTTCACTGCAGTCCATGGGGTGAATAGGCCAGCTATGATTCGATGTGGGAGGGACAGCACAGGGGAGAGAACACAATGTACTGAGGATCAGTGGAACCATCCTGGAGTCCCGTTATCACACTAGCCATGTACATCCTTATTCTGAAAGAGAATTCAGCGTCTTTTTCACTTGACTGTACCCCAAAGGAGTGTTTGGGAAGGTTTTGAAGTGGAGGTGAAACCCAGGGGAACTACGCATGAGCTGTCAACAGGCAAAGAGTCTTTGACTTATTGTCGACCTTTCACCTATGGTTCCCCATGCCCTTTGGCAACAGAAATAGATTTCCACAATATCCCTCTTCGATGGGTGTTATTTTCCTTCTTACAGATGATAAGTTAGGGTCAAAACACCGTCAGGGGAAATTGCCCAAGGGTATGCCATACGTCACTGTCAGAATATGGATTACAACTCAAGGTATCTGAATTCCAAGCTTATGTTTAGACCGGACCATTTCCGGTGCATAATGGCTTGTGACGTGCACTCACATCTCTGCATTTTCCTTTAATGCTGCCTAACCCCCGCTGGATTCATCTTCTTACCACCGCTACTCACATCACCACCACCCTCACACACACACACACACACGTTCTCTCTCTCTCTCTCTCTCACCCTTTTCTCATATCTTCCGAAAACCCCAATAGCCCCTTCATGACATCCTCTCTTGTGCCAATAGGGGGCCCTTGGGGGTATTTTTAGAATAAGAGCTAGGGCTCCCACCTTCCAAATGAGAAAGCTATAATTTTCATATTGTATCTCCTTGCCAATTGTAAATCAGTCATTTTAAGGATGCTTCCCATTCTTGTTTCCCTTCAGGCAGCTCTTATTCCTCTCCGGAAAAAGAAAAGATTTGCTTTATAGCTAACTGCAGGACTGAAATGACATATAAAATAGCAACAGCAGGGAACAAATGTGTCCCTAAAGCGGCAATATGGTGCCTTTTTGTGTGTTTTAAGGCTTTGCAGTGAAAGGCAATTTTTCTTTTCTGGCTTCTATTTGAATAGCTGTTGAAAATTTAGAAAACAATATTAGGTGTGTTCACTAAGGGGGCCTGACCTGAGCTGTTCTGTACTCTACATTTCAGTGTTACTGTGGCCAGCTACTCTGACGATATTTTCAGGACAAATCTATCAAGTTAATAACAAAGGTTGTTCCATTATTAGGTGTGGGTAGTTTTGTTTATTATATAATACTTTTCCCACCAAAATCATTAGTGGGAAATGATTAATTGACAAACCCAAAGACTAAAAACCTCTTTTATTCCCTCCTTTATCTTTCCTTTTCCTTATTTTCAATGTAAGAAATAGCCATTCTGACTGTCAAGCCTATTTTCTTTTATTTTTATCAAATAGGACAATTCAAACATTTCTTCTGAAACAAAGAACCCGAAAGCCAAAGTAATGTCTGTATTTCTCCAAACTCCCCACAGTACCAATAAATCCAAAGAGCTGACAGCACGGGCAAAGTTCTACACTGAGAGAAAAAGCAAATTGGATCAACAGTGTTGTTCATTATCCTCCATATTAGAAAGCAATGTTGCTGAAAAGGAGGAGGTTATTTGCTGGAGGGAAGACCCCTGTGTGACCCGCCTTCCTCTGTATGCCGTCTCCCTCATGGCCGAGACTTGCAAGCATCATTTCAAACAAGGAAAAGGCTGCCTATTCCTCCTTCCACCCCACCCTGATCCCCTTCCCCCAACCTCATTTCACGTTGCTAAATCAGGCTCTTCTCCTGTCCTCCCTCGACATTCAACACAGGTAATATTAATCTCCAAAGGTCACTGTTCTGCCACAGCGGCTGGAAGAAGAATGGCCACAAGTCAGATGTGTCCTCATCCCCCACATGACGTAGAAGAGTTTCCCACAATGCCCTGCAGTCCTGCTCAGGAGTGAGGGCAACTGCCTTGATGCTCGTTCTTCATCTGCCTCTGACAGCCCAGGCATCTTTGGACTTCTCTGCTTCTCTTCTCATTTGGAGGATGATTGGCCAACTCCTTTCCGTTTCTGAAAGCTTTTCTGACTTGAGGATTGCAGGCTTAATTTCCAGATAGTGGAACTGAAGAGTGTAGCTTCTTGGGACTGGTGACAATGTCTCATGTGCAAAAGCAAATTAGAGAAAGGAAGCTTACACCTGACTGTGTTGAGGCATAAGGGAACTCTCAACCATGTGCTTTCCTCCTACAGATTCAAAACCATATAAGAAATAGATGCAGGGGCCAGGGATCAAAGGGTCAACCTCATTATTGGTGACATTGGCCTGGAACCCTGGCTTGGGCCTGAGGCTCAAATGGACTTCCTGCTCTTTTCCTCCCTGACTGCACCCACTTACCTCCCCGGTTAATAATATCTTCTGCTTAGCCTTACTATGTATTCTAAGCCTTGCCATGGGATAAAAATTCACTTAATGCTTGTAAGAACCCTTTGAAGTAGATACTATTATGATCCTGAGTTTACAGGTGAGAACGCTGAGGCACAGGTAGGTTGACCACGGTGCTCGTGGCCGTAGAGTTGATATGTGGCTGAGTCAGTATTCACAGCTCAGCCTTCTGAACATGCCACCACCCCACTAGTCTCAGGGGGGCAAAGCAGGCAACAGAAGGGAGCCTCCCTCCCCCCGCAGAGCCGGTCAGGGGAGCTGAACAGGGAGGCGGGAGTGTGAGGGTCTAGATGGGGGCCTGTGCGGGGCCTCTGATGGCCCTTCTCCTAATCCCACCAATGGAATGAGTCATGCCTTGGAAGGAATGAGTGAGCAATGGCAGTCTTCTTCCAGGAGGTCAGATGTTTTTATTTATGGGCCAAGGCAGGAACATAGGGAAAGAGGGAGAACACACTCCACCCTTAGGGACTGCTAAGAAAGGCCAGAATGCTAAGAAAGCCCGGTGCCACAATTCTCGTTAGAGGCCAAGAGGTAAGGGTCTGATTGCCTTTGGGGGAAATTCAGCCCCAGAATGATAGTAAGCGGTATGGGTTATATAATTCACAGAGCCCAGTACAAAATGAAAATGCAGGGCCCCTTGTTCAAAGTTATCAGGAATTCAAGATGGTGATAACAGAACTTGAATCCAAGCACAGGACCCTTCTACACATGGTCACATGCCCTTCACAGGTCACATGTCCATGCAGGTTTCAAGTATCACAGGCTATGGCCCGGTGCGCTAGCTCACACCTGTCCTCTCAGCACTTTGGGAGGCTGAGGCGAGAGGATCGCTTGAGCCCAGGAATTTGAGACCAGCCTGAGCAGCATAGCAAGATGTCAACTCTACAAAAAATAAATTGTCTGGATCGGGTTCGGTGGCTCAGCCTAGTCTATAATCCCAGGAGTTTGGGAGGCCGAGGCGAATGGATTGTCTGAGCCCACATGTTTGAGACCAGCCCGGGTAACTTGGCGAGACCTCGTCTCTACAATCAATCAAAAATTAGATGGACGTGGAAGCGCGTGCCTGTAGTTCCAAGCCACTTGGAAGGCTGAGGCAGAAGGATCGCCTGAGCCCAGCTGGTCGACGCTGGGGTGGCCGTGAATGTGCCACAGCACTCCAGCCTATGTGTGCCTGTAGTCCCAGCTACTTGGGAGGCTGAGGCAGGAAGATCACCTGAGCCCAGGAAGCAGAGGATGTGGTGAGCCATGATCATGCCACTGCCCTCTAGCCTGGGCAACAGAGTAAGACCCTCAACTAAAAAAAACAAGCAAAAATTAAGTCTTACAGGATGTACCCTCAAGTGGCCACCAAGAAATCAAGGTGAAACACCCCTCCCTGAAGCTCCACTTACTAGGAGAAAAGACTCAACTCACAAGAAGTTTGGGATGCTGAAGAAGTGAGGGTGAGAGCCCTGTGGCCTGTGACCCACTGAGAGCCCCAGTTGTATTATGTTTCATGTCTTCTCTTCCTCCTCTTGATCTTCAGTAAAACTCTTGAAGTGGGAAGACCCGCCTGGGCAGCGAGACTTCATCTCTACAGTAAATCAAAAAATCAGCCGGGCGTCGTAGCACATGCCTGTAATTCCGGCTACTCGGAAGGCTGAGGCGGAAGGATCGCCGGAGCCCAGCGGCCACTGCACTCCAGTCTGGGCGACCGAGTGAGACTCCAACTCAAAAAAAAAAGGGGAAACGTTGACAAGCCAGGAACTTAGACCAAGGACATGCCGAAGGTGGCCATTTCCCCTGGAGCCAGAGCCTTACAAGGTCATTATACCACTTTGAAGAATGGAAAACTGTGGCATGGCTGACACCCGCACACTGGAATCACCTGGGGAACTTTCAAATCATCCTGATGCCATGGGGTGTGGATCCAGTCTCACACCCATCGAATCAGCCTCTCTGGGGGTAGGGCCCAAGGCACTGTGCTTGTCAAAAGGGACCCTGGGGGTTCCCATGGGCAGTAGGGTGAGAACAAGGGTTTATTTAATTTCTAATCAGCTCAAGGGTTTATTTAAATTCTTTTTTTTTTTTTTGCGTTGGAGTCTCACTCTGTCGCCCAGATTGGAGTGCAGTGGCCGCTCCCGGCCACCACAGCCTCAACCTGCTGGGCTCCGGCAATCCTTCCGCCTCAGCCTTCTGAGTAGCTGGAATTACAGGTATGCGCTACCACGCCCGGCTAATTTTTTGATTTATTGTAGAGATGAGGTCTCACCTGCCCAGGCGGTCTCGAACCCTCGGGCTCAGGCAATCCACTCACCTCAGCCTCCCAAAGGGGGGATTACAGGTTAAGCCACCGAGCCTGGCTTTTTTTTTTTTTTTTCAGTTGGAGTCTCACTCTGTCACCCAGACTGGAGTGCAGTGGCCGCTCCCGGCCACCGCAGCCTCGACCTGCTGGGCTCCGGTGATCCTTCCGCCTCAGCCTTCCAAGTAGTCAGAACTACAGGCACATGCTACCACACCCGGCTAATTTTTTGATTTATTGTACAGATGAGATCTCGCCAAGTTGCCCGGGCTGGTGTCAAACCTGCAGGATTAGGCAATCCACTCGCCTCTGCCTTCTAAAGCTAGGATGACAGGCTGAGCCACCAAGCCTAGTCTTATTTAATTTCTAATCATTCAAGGCTCCTCAGAGAAACAGCTTTGGTTGTGGTTCTAGAATTCTCCTTCTGGAGATCACCTACACCTGGGCCAGGCAGGCAATGAGAAAGAGTGAAGAGTGCTGGGAATGAGAAAAACAGCATCTGAAGGAAGTGCTAGCTCCTCAGTCCTCAGAAAGAAAGAAATTAAATAAACCCTTGAGCTGATTAGAAATTAAATAAACCGTTGTTTTCACCCTACTGCCCGTGGGAACCACTCTTTTCCTGAGGTAAGTATTCCTGCGTGAACAGATCTTGTTACTCATCAAGAGAACATGGATATCCAAATTGTTCAATGAAGCATCTCAGTTTTTGCATGAGTTGATAATGTCAAATAAAAAACAGAACAAGAACAACAAAAAATACAGAGTGGCCCTATTCTGGCCCCCCTTAATGACGAGAGGGCTCACAGACTACCAACTAGCAGCTGAATTAAGCAGTTACAGGATCAGAGACTCACATGTGTTAGAACTAGAAAGCAGGACAGGCACAGTGGCGCATGCCTGTAATCCCAGCACTTTGGGAGGCTGACAAAGCAGCAAGAGAATCACTTGAGGTCAGGAGTTCAAGACCAAACAGGGCATTGTAAAAACTTTTAAGAGGCCGGGCTTGGTGACTCAGCCTGAAATTGCAGCACTTTGGAAGGCCTTGTCTCTACATTAAAATTTTTAAAAATTACCCAGGTGTGATGGTACGCACCTATAGTCCTAGCTATTTGGGAGGTTGAGGCAGGAGGATCCCTTGAGCCAGGAAGTTAGAGATTACTGAGAGCTAAGATTGTGCCACTGCACTCCAGCCTGGGTAACAGAGCATGAACCTGTCTGTAAAAATAACTAAACAGAAAGAAAATACCTTTGTTATGTGGATGAGGAGAGTAGAACTCAAACAAGGAGAGGGGACTCAGTTAGCTACAACTTGAACTTTTGACAAGGCCAGGTGTGGAGCACAGGGCTTCTAATCTGACTCCTGCATCCTGCCCGTCACAATGACTCTTTTTTTTGAGTTGGAGTCTCACTTGATCGCCCAGGCTGGAGTGCAGTGGCACGCTCACAGCTACCCCAGCGTTGACCTGCTGGGCTCCAGCCTTCCGTCTCAGTCTTCCAAGTAGCTGGAACTACCAGGGTGCGCTACCACACCTTGCTAATTTTCTATTTATTGCAGAGACAAGGTCTCACCAAGTTGCCTGGGCTGGTCTCGAACCCACGGGCTCAGGCAATCCATTCACCTTGGCCTCCCAAAGTGCTGAGATTACAGGCTGAGCCACTGAGCTTGGCCTCACACTGACTCTTATTTGGAGAAGAAATACACGCAATTGCAAAATTCAATGATTCCTCATGGAGCATTTGAGACTTACAGGGTTAGCTAAAGCTTTAACTCACATTAAATCCATTGTCTTCCTGATGATTTAAATGACTAGACATGGCTTGAATGAATGCAAATCTTGGATTTTTCTGTATTTTTCACAGCCATAATCTGGGTACCTAGAACATGTGCCTGGCTCATGGCTGATGCTCAATAAATATTTGTTGAATGAATGAATGATTGTGCAAAGGAATATCACAGAGATACAGCCTCCCTAGGTATTTGTGCTTTTTTTAACTGAGAAATTTCTAAATAATCATAACTACATGATTAGATCACATTTTAAGCTGCTTGTTTGAATTCACTAAGAAAATAAATCGATGCTGCTTTTCTGTATAGAAAGGAGTCACTCATTGCAGATGGAGAAATATTGCTGTCATTTAAAAGTAGTCAATAAGCTCTTGTTTTTTCTTGAAAGTTTTTTTTTTTTTTTTTTTTGAGTCGGAGTCTCACTCTGTTGCCCAGGCTGGAGTGCAGTGGCACGCTCATGGCCAGCCCAGCGTCGACCTGCTGGGCTCCGGTGATCCTGCCACCTCAACATTCCAAGTAGCCAGAACTATAGGTGCACACTACCATACCTGGCTCATTTTTATTTACTGTAGATGAGGTCTTGCCAAGTTGCCGGGGCTGGTCTCGAATTTGCGGGCTCAAGCAATCCATTTGCCTCGGCCTCCCAAAGTGCTGGAATATAGGCTGAGCCACCAAGCCTGGCCTCTTAAAAGTTTTTACAATGCCGAGTAACATGTTAACAGAGGGCTACTGGGCTACCTGGTTGAGATTTGGCTTCCTGAAATTTCAGTCCTGTCTCTGACCAGAAACAGTTAAAAAAATTGTCCCCATGTCTTACAGTCCTGCTTCAATGCTCACTTGCCCTACATGTGTGAGGCTTTTAAGTTGGCATGCACAATATAGATTAGGTCTCATAGTTTATTTGGGTTTTCTTAATATCTTATTTACATGCCCAGGTCTGAGAAGTAAGAAACTTTTGCAGGGCAACTGACAGTTTTTCCAAACATTCTTTCTTTAAGAAGGGATTTGAGGGCAGCCCTCTTCCGGGTCCTCTCCTGCTGCAAGAGCTTTCCTGTCTTAATATACTCCTGCTTTCTCATCAAAAAAGAAAGAAAGAGAGAAAGAAAGAAAAATGAAGGGATTTGAACCTCCTCGTATCTCTGTGAGGGATGAGAGTATAGCCTGAATTGTTCACTATCCCGGTTTTTCAAGGAAGAAAATTCTTGTTTGACTGAGGGTTACGAGGCTGAGAAGTGGTAGAATCTAGATTTCTGGAGTCCTGGCTGTGGCTTGGAGAATTACTCCACACATCAGAGTGTTTCTGAAGACGGAATCTGCATGGACCCCGGATCCTGGTAGGCTCATGGATTCCTGGAATAAATGATCAAATCCTGGCAAGACCAGCTGGCGTGGATCATCAGAGAGTGTAGCACATACAGGGGAAGTCTGTGTTTAGGGGAAGGGGGCTTGCCTGCTGAGGTCTTTCTCGCCCCTGTGGCTCTTTGAGTTTCTAAAATGACTGTGATACCAACAGAAGGGACACTTGGTAGCCAGGGAAGCAGACTTGGAGGAGGCTGTTGGAATGCAGTGGGCGTTAGGGAGCTCCAGGCTCCTTCAGTCATGGCTAAAACAAAAGAAGCTTATGAGAGAGGGATAGTAAAACAAATGAGTCATCACAAAATAAACTTTTTCTGACTCACCCTGACCTACTCTGGCCTGGTGGACCACCTGGCTTCTTTGGATTATTTAATTTGTTGCGAAACAGTTAAATATTGACTTACAAAAATAGTAATTTCATAGTTTCCCCCTAATATTTTTAGCATTTCATAAATTTCATAATAGGGAAAGGCAAGTTTTCTTTTGATCCCCTCTCTGGGGATGAATAGTGACAAGAACGTATGTCTTCAAGGGCCACTAATCCATTAAGAACAGGAGTCATGGAGCGATGGCTAGGTGGGGCTAAGGGACCAGCAACGTTTTCCCAGTAGGCCTTTTTGTAGTTTTTTTTTTTTTTTGAGTTGGAGTCTCACTCTGTCGCCCAGACTGGAGTGCAGTGGCCACTCCCAGCCACCGCAGCCTCGACCTGCTGGGCTCCGGCGATCCTTCCGCCTCAGCCTTCCGAGTAGCCGGAATTACAGGTGCGTGCTACCACGCCCGGCTGATTTTTTGATTTATTATAGAGATGAGGTCTCGCCTGCCCAGGCGGGTCTCGAACCCGCAGGCTCAAGCAATCCACTCACCTCAGCCTCCCAAAGGTGCGGGATTACAGGCTGAGCCACCGAGCCCGGCTGCCTTTTTGTGTTAATTTAAAACTTTCCCCTATGCTGCGTTCTTCTACCTGAGCAGATAAACAAACAGACTGCTTTCTTCTGGGGTATTCTGAGAATCTCAGTATCATTCAGAGTAACAATAACAAGAGTGTGTGGACATACCTGGTGTGCTGGGCACTTTACTAAGAATGTAACGTGCATGATGGTATTTGCTTCTTATCTTTTTTTTAATTTTTTTTATTTTTTATTTTTTAGTTCAGGTCTCACTCTGTTACCCAGGCTGCAGTGCAGTGACACAATCACGGCTTGCCACAGCCCCAACCTCCTGGGCTCAGGTGATCTTCCCACCTCAGTTTCCTGAGTAGCTGGGACCACAGATGCACACCACCACTCCTGACTAATTTTTTAAAACTTCTTTGTAGAGACGAGATCTCACTATGTTGCCCAGGTTGATTGTTTCTTAACTAAACCCCATAAAGTGGTTATTATCTCCATTTACAGAGCCAAACAGATTCAGAGGGAGTTAGTAACTTGCCAAAGATCACACAGCTCATAAGTAAAAGGCTGGGGTGTCTATCTGAATCCAGAGATCTACTCTTCACTGGTATAGTCTATAGACTTCCAAAGGTAGCGTTCACTCGATCAGAGCTAAAGAAGCCTCTCTCTGGACCAGATGCCATGGCATTTCAGTCACTTGTTTTCCGTGCTGCTCGTCAGTAAGTAAATGTTCCGTAGGTGACATCCACACTCCTATGTGCTCTGCCACCTGACCTTACACAGCAGGCCGACTTAGGCTTTCAGCCCAAACCAGACAAATGAAAGGCTTGTAGAGAAATAGAGACTATGGGAGAAGAAGGTCAGAGCCTTGCATTTTCCTGGGATCACCTGGAGGTGGTTGCTTCTCCTGGGAAGAGAGCTTTAAAGAAGTTCTCCATCCACCTGCCTCCCTATCAGAGGATGCTGGGGGTGTCAGTTTTAGGGGTGCATGCATGAATCATTAAGACCATAGGCACAAGACCTGAGGCCTTTTCCAGGTTGGATGTGGATTGGAAAATTAGCAGGGCTTCTAACTAATTGAGTTATTTAATCCTCGGTGAAGTTCAATGTCAGTGTCATTTTGGGACTTATGAGTGTCATAAGGCTGGTTGCCTTGGGATGATAATGATAATCAGTAAACAGTAGATCCACATTCCATTACTGAGCCTCTGGTAATCCTAATAACAACCAGTGTTTACTGAGTGTCCACTATATTTCAGGTCTTTCACTTCTGTGTCCCCATGCTCCTGCCTGGAGAGAGATATTATTACCCCTTTTCCATCCTGAAAAAGAAAACCAAAGAGATTGAGAAAAATTAGATGGCTTATTCGAGGTTACCCATGGGCAAGGGCAGCCTTTGAACCGATGTCTGCCCAATTCTCAGGCCTGTCCTGTTTGCCCATCCAGGCCTCTGTTAAGGACCAGAGAGAATAGAAACAACGAAGCATAGCACACCCCTTGCTCTCAAGGTGTTAGTGACATTATCAGGGAAAAGGGATTTGTAGCTGCGTACTCGAGGACTGGCTTTGGAATGTGACCTATTAAATGGCAGACCTGGCCAAGTTGCTTAGCTTCCCTACATCTCGGTTCCCTTATCTGCAAAATGGACACAATGAAATTACTTACCCATCGGGGGAGCGGTGATTATTGAGTAAGAGATCCCTTTAAGGACTTATTGCATAAGAACCAAGGCCAAAAACCTAATTAGGCATGACCTAGCTCCGCCCACAGCTCACTTACTATCTTTTGCTGCACATTCCAGTCACGCCAGCCCTTTGGATCTTTGACTGAGCTCTGGTTGCTCTTGCAACAGAGCCTTTATGTGCTGGATTTTGTCTGCCTGCAATATTTGGTGAGATTTTTCTTCTTTCTCACCAATTATTGTTTTTTTTTCAGGAAAGTCTTCTTTTCCTGATATCTATGTTAGATAAATCCTCTTTCTGAGCTCTGTTATCTCCCTGTATTTTTTCTTCATGGCCCCTCTTACAGTTTTTATACATGAGTAAGATGGTTTCATTAACATCATTTCCCAACTAGACTGTCAACGTACAATGGCTGGATTCTGTCTGTTCTTCTCATGCTGCGTTCCTAACATGTAACACAGCGCTTGGTACATAGCAATGTAGTGTAATCATTTATTTGCTGAATGAATGAATGAAAATGCTCCCTGTGTCTGTCACATAGAAAGCACTCAATAAATGTAAAGTATTGTAACTGTTATTCTATAAAGTACTAAGGATCAATTCAAGAGTGCCATAAAAATACCAGATGACCATACCAATGATATGGGTTGAATATCTCTTATCCGAAAGGCCTGGGACCAGAAGGGCTTTGAATTTTGGATAGACATTTTTTTATTTTGAAATATTTGCATTATACTTACCAATTGAGCATTCCTAAGCCAAACATCTGGAGCCCAAAATGTTCCAATGAACATTTTCTTTAAGCCCCATGCCAGTGCTCTAAAAGTTTTGAATTCTGGAACATTTTGAATTTTGTTTCTTTAGATTAGAGATACTCAACTTGTAGCATAAAGGCAGTGTACCAGGTATTTATTGCCACAGTAATGGTGAGTAATAAACAAACAACTACAAAGCTTAGTGGTTCAAAACCATCTATATGTATTTAAAATCTGCTGGCCAGTTGAGTGGGTATTCTGGTCCCACTGCATACACTCAGCTAGTGTTTTGTTGATCTTGGTTGGGCTTGCCCCATGCAAGAGAGTCAGATGTCAGGAACTTCCTGGGCTGGGACAACTGGGCTCTGTTCTGTGTGTTTAACCTGCAGCTTGCTCGCCTGGGTTTGAAAGCAAACTGTCTAATATTCCATCTCTGAAACACCTTGTGTTGGCTTAGGGAAGGACAAGTGTAAAAGAGAGGAAATCAGACTGGAGACAGTGGTCTCTTCCCTTATATGTGTGTTTTAGGCCTATTTTCTAACATTCACTAATTGCAAGCTACTAATGATTGAAAAATGAAAGAACAAATAAAAGATTGACCTCTGATATTCTACGAAGTGAAGGTTTACTCTCTGATTTTCCTGGTCGTCTTTCTTCTGAGCAGCAATCCCATTCGAATTCACTGGAGGCCACTGAGCTCGATAGCAGAAACAATTACTTCCAAGCTTTTGACATGGCCTGAGACATGACAGAGCCTTAGGCTTTAATGAGAACATGGAAGGTCAGATCATCAGGCCTGTGTCAATGGGCATGGCCTCTTGAAATCCACATGCCAGTTCAGCTATTACATTGCCCTTGCAAACTCTCTGATAGCTTGGGGTTGACTTACTTGAGGCCTCCTATTTCTGTCTTTCTCACTCTTAACCTCTTTTTCCTTCCTTTCTTCCTCTCTGTTTCTTTTGCGCTCTCTCTCCTCCACCAAACCACCATTCTTGAGACAGTGATTAAGAAGTTTCTGTTCTCTTTATTGCTCGGAATGTAGGCATTATTTTTCTCTCTCCTCTCTGCACAAATAGTTTTCCCCATGGCATTCTGTAATGAATTCCCATACTCTGGAACATTTGCTCCATCGTTCTAGATTTATTTCACTGAAACAAAGTTGAAAATGATTGATCCTTGTATATCAGTTTATTACCAAAGCTGGTTAATGTGGGAATGTGCGCTAAAGAGAATAATCTGTCATTTTTCTTTTCATAACTCTATTCCCATATCTAAATGTTTAAGAGATTCTGACTTCTAAAAATTAATAGCACAGCTTATAAAATATCAGATACCAAAAAAACCCCTCTGATTTTGCAACTGATAAATTTTAAGTTTCAAAAGCAAGAGGGTGAATTAAAAATAAATAAGTAATTTATGCAAGTTACAAGTATGTTTTAATTTTCTACCAGGAAACTAAACTCAGCCAATACTTTCATATTTTTGACACCCCTGACGGGGATCAGTCAGCATCAAGGACAGTGATGATGAAAATAATCAAGAGTCTTGTTTTTGACTCTCCTTCAATAGTGGCTGGTGATAGTTGGGGCAGGTAATCTCATCTCAACCATCCAGGTAACTTATTTTTACCATATCAAGCTCTGGCTAGATCACTGAGCAATATATGAACATTGTTTTCAATCCTTGGAGAAACAAGCAGCCAAGAAAGTTCACATTAAGTCACAGAAATACCTGAACTGGAGAACATATTTTAGATTCAGTGATGAAAACAATCTAGTTGCTATATGTGATGGTTAAATGTGACGGTAGACCAGACTCAGTGACTCAGTCTGTAATCCCAGCACTTTGGGAGGCTGAGCCAAGTGGATTGCCTAAGCCTATGGGTCTGAGACCAGCCCAGGCAACTTGGCAAGACCTCGTCTCTATAATAAATCAAAAATTAGCCAGCGTGGTAGTGTGCGCCTGTAATTCCAGCTACTCGGAAGCCTGAGGTGGAGGATTGCCAGAGCCCAGCAGGTCGATGCTGGGGTGGCCCTGAGTGTGTCACTGCACTCCAGCCTGGGCAACAGAGTGAGACTCCAACTAAAAAAAAATGTGATGATAGTTGCTACATGTGATGTGTCAACTTGACTGAGCTACAGGGTGTCTAGACATTTGGTGAAACATTGTTCTGCGTGTGTCTGTGAAGGTGTTTTGGGATGAGATTAACGTTTACATCAGTAGGCTGAGTGAAACAGGTTGATCCTCTTAGTATGGGTGGACCCCATTCAGTTAGTTAAGAGCCTGAGTAGAACAAAAATTGACCCTCCTGTAAGTAGAAGGGAATTCCTTCTTTCTGATTACCTTTGAGCTGGGATATCTATTCTTTATTGCTTTTGGACTTGAAGTGAAACATCAGTAATTCCTGGGTCTTCAGCTTACCTACCTTTGGCCTATAACTATAGCATCGGCTCTCCCAGGTCTCAGTTGCCCACTGTAGACCTCAGGACTTGTCAGTCTCGACAGTCAAATGAACCAATTTCTTATGATAAATCTCTCTCTTTCTCTCTCTCTCTCTCTCTCTCTCTCACATACACACACACACATACACACACACACACACACACCCTCTTGGTTCTGTTTCTCTGGGAAACCCTGACTAATACACTACAGAAAACACTAATTTAAATGTATCTGTTTAGGCTTGCAACAAACCTCTTTTGAACTGCTTATTTTAAACTGTGAACATCATTCCTAGATTTTGCTTAGCAATCTATAAATGTAGGGTAGTATTACCCAGAAAGTAGTTAGATTGTGCTTTTTAGTTGAGGCTTTAGGGACTGTGAATCCGTTAAATATAGATTTATTTTTTTAGCAACTATTTAAAGTAGTGTTCCCTACAGTTTGCAGTCATTTTTTTAATTTATGAAAATGCAGCTACTGTGATAGTATCAAGTAACCAAAAGTTAATTCTTGAATTAAGCCAAGCATTTATGATTTATGAATAATAAGGAAACATCACACCCCACAATTTCAGAATAAATAATTTATAAGGTGTCAGTTAATCTTCTCTCAAAGACCCCATAATTCCCAAATATGATCAGGTTGCATTTTGACTGCACTGTTACTATTTTTGTGTTAATTTGATTCATTATGTTTGACATCGTGGTTAGATGGGCAAGGTTTTATTAAATCACCAAATGACCAAGCAGTTAGGCTGTTGAGACTATTAAAATAAATAACCTGATTCTTCACATATGTTCAACAGACTGATTCCATTCAGCAAAAGAGCCCACCCTCAAACGCCTATAACAGACACTGAGGAAAAGGCATCTGTATCCCTCAGATACAGAGCCCCCAGTTCTGAACCATGGGCCATGACCTTTTTCTTGAGTCTCATTCTGTCTAGTTCTGACCCTCTTAAAGCCTGATCTTGCTTTTTCTTTCTCAAGTCATCATTGTATGCTTTGTGCAGCAGGGATGATTTCCTTGACTCTCTCCACTGCCTTCTGTGCCCATGGTCAAGGTCCCTCAGGCCAGCCTCCTTAAGGAAGGCACTCTGTTATCCTACCCACTTCACAAGACCGTTCACACACATATGCAGCTTATTCCAGCCCTGTGGTTTCATCCTCATTTTACCAGGGACTGTAGCACTGGCTAGGCCTCAAACCCTAGAACAGACTGTAGCGATAGCAACTACCCAGGGCCATGGAACTGCTGTTATCTCTCTCTTTTAGATTCCCTAGCCCTGCCCAGTTGGTGGGACAGCCTGTTAATTCCCTCTGACCTCTTTGAAGACCCTCTCTCCAATTACCAGCTAATGGAAAATGCTGCATTTCCTGCCCCTTGTGATGGATCTGTCTGAATATTTTCCCCATCACCTCTTGCTGGCCCTGTATTCAGAATCTCCCTTGCCCTAACTGTGGTTTAAGTGCCTCTCAGGTTGCTCATTGGACTGCACCTAATAGGTCCTTGTCAGGACATTTTGTGGATCACACTAGAAAAGGCCACAGACTAGAGAATTACCAGGATCCTTTAAAGTGGCATGATTCAATGTTGAACGTGCGGTTGGTGTTAAGTACGTCAGACTAACTCTTATTCTTTGAAAGCCGATACCAAGTCCCTATAACATAGC
Source organism: Cephalopachus bancanus (assembly GCA_027257055.1). Lineage (NCBI taxonomy): Eukaryota > Metazoa > Chordata > Mammalia > Primates > Tarsiidae > Cephalopachus > Cephalopachus bancanus. The sequence goes on along the minus strand of JAPVLO010000038.1, from coordinate 7,604,069 downwards.
TGTTACATCAACAGAATTTCCAGTATAAGCATTTAAACTGTGATTGGATTCAATATGGATGTTTGCCCAATTTCTTAACGGTGCATTGATCTGGTAAATGATTGAAATCATAACTTTATTATGTTTTAAGTTAGTTCATGAGTGGATAGATGTGAAGGGAGAATTGATGGAAAGTATGTTCCTGTGAAAGCCATCCTAGAAAATATATTTTCTCTTTCTTTGAGCTATACAACATGACTATAAAAGAATTGTAAGAATCAGGCAAGATCACAGGTAACTGCATATGAAATCACAGAATCAGATTTTTAGAAATTAAATTTCTAGGGTTATATACCTTGGGTCAGTTGCAGAGCTGGGATCAGACTAGAAGAGCTGTTTGACAATGGAGTGTAAATAAATTTCAAATTTGATTAGCTTGCTAATAACCTTAGCTATTTTAGAGACATGGACGTGATTGTCTAGCCTAACAAAGATATGCTTAGCAGTATGTGTACCATGTGGGGCTGAAGGTCAGCAGTACCTATGCTAAAACCAGAGACACAGGTGAATGCCAGGGTGTGGAGTAAATTCAGTTTTGCTGAAGTCATCACAGAATACATCCATGCAGATAGTGGCAGCATTTTAGATCTCTTATTCTTCAGTCGAATCCTTCTGAATATATCAATGCGTCTTTTACTTTAAGCATTGTTTTGCTTTATTTTCAGAAAGGTAAATTAATAATCCATGTCCCCACCCAATATACACAATTATTTGATGTGTGTATACCTTTAGCCCACCCGTTTACATAAAGAATCATCTACACATTGAGATGAACCTGTCGTCTGCCCATTAGTGAATCATCACTGTATTAAGAAGCTTTCAATACCCAATCTTTCTAATGTTGTTAGACAACCTTGACCTTCAATTTCTTGCAATGTGAATAATATTGCATCATATCTACACAGAGCAGCGTAATCATCTTTTCTATTCCCAGCACTAAGACAGTCAACAGTATTTGATACAATCAGCATGTGTCTTGATACGGAAGGCACATGGTGACAGGCCTAACTGAATGTAGTTATTCGGCTGTCATGAAATGCACCTTATGGTGATAAACTTCTGCCATAAAATTGGAAGACTATCACATAAACATGTTTCACAAAGAAATACACTGGCAGAATTCACTGCCGGGTTATTGTTGGAAAACAGTGTTCTATTTATTGGGCTGCGATTTTTACAGTATGTGTCAGCGTTTGGATGCTCATTACATTTTACAATGAAGTAATTACCGGGTGGTTATTCCTTTATTCTGGACAACAATTCTATCTAATTAGTGAACAATAAATTGAAGTGGTTAGATTAGGAAAATTTGAATGGACATCTCAGGATGGGCCGATTTTGGGTTTGTAGAAGCACTGAGTTGTTTAAATTTAGGCTCCCAACTAAACACACATCTCTCAACTTCATGGCAAGTTATTTTTCCTATTCACCCACTCTTTGTTTATCTCAGTGTCTGCTGCCTCTCTGTCTCTGCCTTGCTTTCTTTCTCTAACATTACCACATTATTTACTAGTAAAATAACATATTCATAGTGTTGGTGAGGAACCTGAGATGCATTGTTGAGGCTTGGGACATAATTACCAAATGTTATCCTTACATTAAATGTTGCCCCTAAGCTTAGAGTATAAAACTTATTTAAAGACATTCGTCCTTACATTTTATTATGACCCTAGGAATGATGTGTATATTCCAATGCCTGCTCCCCAGTCAGAAAAAACAAACAAACAAAAAAACAAGAGAAGGAAATACTCATGGAATTTGTGTACTAAGAAACCAACCTCATGGGGTTCACCAAGGAGGGGCTTTAAGTTACCATTTTCCCGTCACAGACTTAGAAACTGTCGAGATTTATCTGTCGCAATCATTACCGCATATCCTGCATGGCTAGTCTTGATGTTTGTGCACATTCGTGCCTTGAAAGATAGCCCCAACCACCTATAAATTCCATACATGGTGATGATCGATCATAATTTTTAGGACGAAAATTTTAAAAAGTGAAAATCATACCCAGATCCAAGTCGAGATGAGTAAGCTGGAAGGCAGGGCAGTGCTATAGGAAGCCACCCAGCCACCGTAGCACTCCCTGCCATGCTGCCTGTTGGCAGCATGATTAGATCTGCAGAATTCTCAGGTGGTAGCATAAGATGCTAATGTGAGGCTGGTTCTTGGAGTCTGAGGGGACAACTGAAGAAATGTTAAAAGTGGAGAGAAAGATGTGAAAGCTAGAAAGGAGCTGATGGGTAGGGAAAATAAGAGCATGGAAAAGGATATAGCTGGCACATAATAATCAAAAAGAACACTGGTGGAGCTATTCGAATTCTGACGAAAATAGATTTTAAAGTAAAACAATTGCTAAGAGCAAAAAGGGGCACTAAATCATAATAAAAAGAACAATCCACCAAGAATGTATTACCGTCATAAATGTATATGAACCTAACAACACAGCCTTAAAATACATAAATCAATCACTGACAGTTCTATGGAGAAAATGAAAAACTTACAATCATTGTAGGGGATCTTAACACTTGACTATTGGAAACAGGGTAGAAAAAATTGTAAGGATGTAGACAAACTGCAGAGATTTTTAAAATCTTGAGAGTTAATATAAAGGGGTGATGATTCCTCAGCTTCAGAGTTTTGTTGCCAGAAGGAAGCACAGGCTCAAATATTGACAAAACATCAGATCTCTCAAGAGAAATTTTGAATCAGGATTTTTCAGTAAGATCTCACTGAAAGTGTGACTGTTTACGACTCTAACATCATCATGACAGTGCAGACCACACAAACCAGGGCCCCAGGTAGGGTCAGTATATGAGTGACCTAGACTCTGTCTTCCTCGTTAAACTGTACATTTCTTTAGTTCAGGGACTATATATATTTTTCCACGGCTATGTCTTCAGTGGTTTTTGAGGAAATCAGCGAGGAAAAGCATTCAATGTAATATTGAATACATGAAATAATGATTGCTTCTTGCAAGTTATCTCACTGAACGATTTATACATACGTGTATGGTAGAAGTTTCTGGTAGTGCAGAGGAAAACAAATGATAATGTACACCCTCTCTTTTCCCTGCAATGTTCCAAACGTTTCTAATAACTTAGAGTGGATCTCATTCTTTTCTGCTTCTCCGGTGCCTAGGTCATTCATACATGGATGGTAAATAAGAGAATAAGCGGATAACTAAGTTTGCGATTCTTTTCATGGTAATCATAATTCTATTGACAAAATCCAATGAGAACTTACCATGTGTCAGACACTGTGCTTGTTTTTTTTTTTTTGAGTTGGAGTCTCTGTCGCCCAGACCGGAGTGCAGTGGCATGCTCATGGCCCCCCTAGCATTGACCTGCTGGGCTCCGGCGAACCTTCTGCCTCAGCTTTCCAAGTAGCCAGAACTACAGGTGTGCGCTACTATGCCCAGCTAATTTTTGACTTATTGTAGAGACACGGTCTCACCAAGAACCCGTGGGCTCAGGCAATCCACTCACCTCGGCCTCCCAAAGTGCTGGAATTGCAGGCTGAGCCACCAAGCCAGGCCTGTGTTTGCTTTTTATATTTAATTTTTTAACTCCTACAACAACTACCATTATGCCCATTTTACAGATAAGAAAATCTAGTGTCAGAATACGAGCAAGAGTAAATAACTCATGGAAGCCTCCATGACTTGTAAGTAGCGAAACCAGGATAAACCCCTTTCTTATAAAAGTCTAATAAGACATCATGGGAGTCATACAGACATTTCCAGTTTATGAAAAGGGAAATTCTGACAGCAACAAACATAAGACTCCCTTTGCACTCTCAACTTCTCAGCTGACGTTTTCAGTAAGACTTACCTCATCTATTGAACATGAACTGGGAGTCTGACCCTCTGCTAGGTACTGGGGGTTTATCAGTGAACAAATGATAAGAAATCCTCGCCTTCATATTATATTATAGGAGGGAAAACAGTAAATATAAATAACAAGCCTAAACAAATATTAGCATAACTAATATGAAAATAAGCAAATACATGTATAATTTTAGTATTTACAAGAGTTGTGGATAACAATAAGCCAGGGTCAAATGATGGGGTTGCTTTTTCAGCTAGGTGGTGAGGGAAGTCTTTTCTGGGAAGAAGTGAATCTTGGAAATATCAGGAGAGAGTTGCAGAGAGAGAGAAAGAGAGAGAGAAAGAGAGAGAGAGAGAGAGAGAGAGAGAGAGAGAGAGAGAGAGTGAGAAGTGCAGATACAAAAGCTTGTTTGTTCAAGAACAAGAAAGCTGGAGGTGAGTGAGAAGGCGAAGTTAAAGAGATGGGTGAGGACAGTTCCTTAAGATCTTGTAGGCCAGAGAAAGGATGTGGAATTTTATTTAGTGCTATGATGAGGCACTGCAGGATTGAAAGCAGGAAGCAATATGATCTGACACAATTTTGAAATGGCCTTTCCAGTTTTTGCATGAAAATACGGAGTAGGACGCTAACATGAGGATTTTCACATAGTGTGGCCTCACGGATGTGGGTCTGTTTTATCTCTATTTCTTAGTAAATTTTGGAAAAGACTAGAAGCCAGAACATGAATATGAAGTCTTGAATAAATCCCTTAGGCTAAATGTCCCCACATTACCAGTCCATGGCCTGTTAGGAACGGGCCCACAATAGGAGGTGAGGGGTGGGCGAGCTAGCGAAGCCTCATCTGCATTTACAGCTGCTGTAGTTATATCTGTATTCATAATCACTGGCATTACTGCCTGAGTTCCTCCTTCTGTCAGGTCAGAAGTGGCATTAGATTCTCACAGAAGTATGAATTCTATTGTCAATGACATGTGAGAAGGATCTAGGTTGCATGCTCCTTATGAGAATATAATGCCTGTTGATCTGAGGTAGAGCTAAGGCAGTGATGTCAGCACAGGGGAGTGGCTGCAAATACAGGTTAACATGAGCAGTGAGGTTTGACTGCACAGAGACCATAGTAAATCTATTGCTTGCAGACTCATATCAAAACTCTATCAGTGAGCGGATGCATTTCAATTGTACAGTTGCATCTGACAGCAGGCTTTCAGTGAGAATATGACCCTTATTTTCATCTGTGCATGACACACCCAGTCAGTGGAAAAACAATCTTCCACGAATAGGTTCCTGATGCCAAAAAGTTTGGGAACAGCTGTCTTAGGCAATCTAAACTTGTTTCCTCATCTATAAAATGAAAATAGCAATACTTGCTCAGTCTTCTTTGTAATATTATTGGAAGGATTAAATGAGATAGTGTGAACTGAAGTATTCACATACTATACACTTGTGAGAAGTAATGGTTATTATTATTATTATTTGAACTGGAGTCTCACTCTGTCACCTAAGCTGGAGTGCATTGGCACACTTACCCAGCATCGACCTGCTGAACTCCAGCAATCCTTCTGCCTCAGCCTTCCAAGTAGCCAGAACTACAGGCATGTGCTACCACACCCAGCTAATTTTTGGTTTATTGTAGAGACAAGGTCTTACCAAGTTGCCCAGGCTGGTCTCGAACCCACAGGCTCAGGCAATACACTTCACCTCGGCCTCCCAAAGTGCTGAGATGACAGGCTTGAGCCACCACGCCCAGCAATGGTTATTATTAATATCAGTGTTATGGGCTGAATGCTTACATTCCCTACAAATTTATGCATTGAAATTCTTACCCTCAGTGTGATGATATTAGGAAGTGTGGCCTATGGGCGGTGATGAGATCATGAGGATGGAGCCCTCACAAGTGGGATTAGTACCCTTAGAAAGAGACTCTAGAGAGTTCTTTAGCCCTGCTTCTGCTAGGTGAGGACATGGTGAAGAGGGCCACCTGTGAATCAGAAAACAGGCCTCCACCAGGCACCAAATCTGCTGGCACTTTGATCCTGGACTTCTGAGACTCCAGAATTGTGAGAAACAAATGTTCACTGTTAAGCCATGCAGTCTATATTTTTGTGATAGCAAAAAATATAATCAGTTTATTATAGAAGCCCAAACTAGGACCGAAATTGGTACAAGAAGTGGGGTGCTTCTGTAAAACAATTCCTAAAAATATGGAAGCTTTGGAACTGTGTAACAGGTTGAGGCTGAAAGAATGTTGAGGTGTGTGCTACCATAGAGCTACTTCCTCTAGGTTTCAGACAGGCCAGGGCACCCTGACTCAGTGCCTCAGGTGTAGGGATCCTGCAGAGAGCTGTTGAGAGGGCTGTGCCTGGGGGAGCCATGGGACAAGGCTCCACAGAGCCCCAGTGCCACTACCCTAGACCAGCAGAGCTACTGGTAATTATTAATAGTAAGGACTGATGGTTATAGTAGCAAAAAAGAGAAATCTGACATTAAAAGAGACCATTTTTGGTTTGCTGTGTATCCCATTTAGCATGGTAGAATGAACACTGCACTTAATAGTAGTAATTCAAGCTGCTGACATTGTTAGCAGTAACTCCTTATCTTATGGAGCTGAGCAGTACTTCTGAATAAAATCACAAATGAACTGCGTGGATTCCATTGGCATAGTCCAAATGCATCTGAAAAAGGTTAAAATACACACACACACACACACACACACACACACACACACACACACACACAGTTCTGTCCCTACAACTGTATGTTTAGTAAAACATTCATCTGGTCATCTGGGTTGTTTTTTCTACCTGGGGACAATGACTATTTTAAGGAACATCCTTTGTGAACCCATTTGGCACCAGGTGATAACAACAGAGCCTCCAGTAGATGATTCAGTGTCACAGACGCTGTCTCTGTTCACCACCAGTTTTTACTCTTAAAATAACTACTGCCAGAAACTTGGGAAGGTGGGTCTGCCCACCTAAGGAGGTGAGTTGGTATGTAGAACATGCACAGAATTTGGACCTGGATTGGACAAATTTGTAACCCAAGACAAACTTGAGTTTAAATCCCAAATCAGTTTTACCTTTTTGTGACCTTGGCTAAATTTTTGGAAATTTTTGAGTTTCAGTTTGCTTATGTGTAGAATGAAAAGAATACTGCTTGCTCACCTAGTGGCCGGAGGCTTCAATAAAATAAATAATGCAGAACACCTGGCATATAGTAGGTGCATATTAAAGTGAAGCTATTGCTATTCTCCCTAGGGGACAAATCCATTTCTCATAGTAGTGGTCTAGAGTGGGGGTTGAGGGATACAAGGTTTTCAGAATTTGGTTCTAGTTTGGTTTTAGAATTGTAGGACCAAGAAATTCAAGCCTGTTGTCTTTCCTGTTGAATCCAGTTTGGATTCACTTTTCTATCCTTGAAATGTCTATCCTTAGAGGCCTTTCAAAGATTTAACAATTAAGCCTAGAAATGTTACTTCTAGAACATGAAATGAACACGTCTTTGTGAGGTTAGACTTTGGTCGTTAATTTATAAATACAAATTGACTTTCATATTGGCATGTTAGGATAACAGAGTGCAGTCATTTGAAGACACCACTGTGTACCTTGTGAAATTCTGGAATGCTCCAATTAATGTACCTGCAAAAGATTATCTCTTATTAATGGCTTTTTACCTTTTGGAGTGAGAAACATTTGAGACAATCTGTTGAGAACTATGTTCGTCTCCCCAGGAGAGCACTCCTGTACACCTATACACAAAATTTTATGTAAAATTTCAGGTTGTCCAAAGTCCCTCTCACGTGCATACGTGGGCCTTGTATTAAAAGCCCAAAACTCCCTCAGGATTTGTTTTTGTCATTGTTCACAAGAGAAAAATGAGTCCTAGATTCATAGACTTAAGCTGGATGTATAATCACAGATTGAATTTCCCAGGAGGGAGATTTTGAGATAGAGACTAGGGAGTACTCTTGGCATCAACCTCTACGCAAGGGTGAAGAAGGAAGCAGAACTGGGCAAAGGGAGAAGTTAAGCTAAAATGAATTCTGAACAAGGACTCTAGTTCACATCACAGGGACCGCTGGAGGTAAAATGCCATTTCTAAGTTGTCTCTAGCTGGGGCCAAGAAGACCAGGCTTCCTCATTGACCAGTCATTGGGTATGAATTTCCCAGGGTGAAGCGTAGCTCTGCAGCTGTGGCAATCCCTTAAAAGGGTTGACAGCTAGGGATATATACTGGGATTGCTCGCAGCAGCTCAGGGAACGAGCCATTCAATCCTGAAGGAAGAATCTGCACATCACAGTACCACTATGTGAAGTGACTTGCCTATGGTTACAAATTATGTGGCAGAGAGGCTGGTCTCGGACCTAGTCTCAGACTCCCGGTTCGGTTCTCTTCCCATTCCCGCTTGGCCTCTTGTCCATTGCTTCTAGGAGATTTTGTCTCACAGTCAAAATTTTCAAGCCTTTCACATTTCTCCCATGGAACAACCTTTCCCCAGCATGCCAGGAAAACACATTTCCTTGAATATTGTCTGAGGCTCTTTGGGAAGATTGTTAAATATCCTGCTAGTCTTGTGCAAGGCCAAATAACACCTGCAATTGGAAAAAAGAACCTAATATTAAATTCCATTACTCAGTTCAGGAGCACAACAGACATAGAAAAGGTTCAAAAAGGGGCAATGAAAAAGAATTGAGTCATAACAGAAGTATATGAAGTAATGAGTTTAATTTCCTAAATTCTCAATTTCCCCGCTTAGTTCCAAGTGTGTTTCTTTTTATGCAGTTTAGCTATAATTTCAGAGTAGCCTTTCTGTGTATTGACTAAGAACTAATTAGTGTGTTCAGGCCTTTAATGTATCTGATTTGTAAATTGTGGCTCTTGGAGTTTTCTTTTCTATGTAATTTGACCAAAACCAGATCATCTTTTGAAATACTATGCTAGGTTGGGGGCAGTGGCTCAAGCTTGTAATCCCAGCACTTTGGGAGACAGAGGTGAGAGGATTGCCTGAGACCAGGGGTTCAAGACCAGCCTGGGCAACTTGGCAAGGCCTTGTCCCTATAATAAATCAAAAAAATTAGCTGGGTGTGGTGGCTCGTGCCTGTAGTTCCAACTACTTGGAAGACTGAGGTGGAAGGATTGCCTGAGCCCAGCAGGTCATGGCTGCGGTGGCCGTGAGCATGTCACTGCACTCCAGTCTGGACAACAGAGTAAGACTACAACTCAAAAAAAAAAAAAAAAAGATGCAGTACCCTTGGAAATTGGAGATAACGCCCTTTGCTGCCAAGGGAGAGCCCACAGATTTCTGTCAGCAGCCAGTAGCAAAGTGAATACCTTGTTCTCCCTATTTTAGTCTACAAAAGTCATTTCTCAAGAAGAGCCATGCTTTGTAGCTGGAATGGGGATTGGACTCGGCCATGTTCATGTTCCTATCACCATTTGGTCTACTTTCCTTTTCTGGTTTTCTACACAACCAAATAAGGGATATTGTAAGCGACAGTGTTGGCACTACCAAAAGCTGTAATCCTATAAGTAGTCAATCAGTGTACATTAGCTGCTAAGCACTGTAGTAGACATTACTAGGAATCCCCAAGACATGACTGTCCTCTTCTTATCATCCATAATGGATGCCATGTAACCATTTCTGGCTAACAAAACATTAGCAGAAGTGATGCATCCCATTTCCAACAAATTTTACTGTTGTGATCTCAGAGTACACACACGGATGAACGCCTTTCTTACACTGGTAGTTTATGAAGGAGGAGATCATGGTTCCTTGCCTTTGTAGCCCCTGGACTTAGTATAAGCCTAGGTGATAGTCAACATTCCAGAAAACCCTGTTGGACAATAAATTGAAGACTAGATGTCTCTCTTGGGGACAGTACTCAGGAGTTTTGCACTGGGACATTTTAAATTTTCATTTAAATTCATTACCCGTTCTACTCCATCCTTCGCTGAGTCTCTTGAACAGAAGGAAAGAGAGAATGTGAAACGATCTCAGAGAAAATAAGGCGCAGTTTTGGGATTTTCACTTTCTCTCATCATTTATTATCTATTTGACTTGAGCATGTTATATCGCTACCTTTAACTTCATTTGTCTTGCCTGCAAACATGGATGTTAATAATGCCGATTTCACAGAATGTGTGTAAAGACTTCACCAGGCAGTCAATGCAAACAGCTTAGTATGATGTCTTGCACAAAATGTGCAGTATGTAATGTACATCATCTATTGAAACTATTAGATACCCTAGCTTTCCTTTAGGTTTCTTTATCTACTTTTCCTTTGACTTTCACCTCTATTTGCCACTAGGTGTTCCCCTACTGTCCAGAGATTATCTCACTACCTGTGGAGCCCTCATCTATGCCTGTTCTCTTCTGACTGTGGCCTGGGCAACAAGTCTACTACCCTCCCTTTCAAAACTATAAGTAGTTGTTTTGGGGTTCAACAGGGCTAATAATCCATTAACCTAATTTCCACTAATTGATTTAACCTGTCAATAACAAATCTGATGTTGCCTTGGGAGTGCATGAATTTTAAGGCAGGATACCAGGAAATCCAGAGCATCTGAAAAACAAAGATGTTAAAATAATGGCAGAATCCCAGGCAAGAGTCACTGACTCTGGGGAGACCTGGGAACAATTGGCACTCAAGATGCTCACGCCTTGCTTGGTTCACACCACATAGATGGTCACTAATTTTACCTGTGGCTGGAACAGGTCCTGATGTCAGCAGTGCCCACCACAACCATGTCTAGACATATAAGGTAAAAGGGCCATTGTTGCTTTGCATATAGTTTTTCATTTTTATTCACATAATTGGCCTGAAAATTGGCACTGTCTATTCTCAGATAAGTGTCAAGTTAAACATTTATTATTGCTACCTTTCATCATGTCATTTAAAAAAATTAACCCACAGCATCCACATAATGTCATTAATTCAGATTCTTGAAACCTCAATAGAATCTGAAGCAGAGAAGGTATAATTCCTGGGAGTGCTTAGGGTCAGTAAATCTTGCTCTGCTACACGATGTATGTTCCAAATAAGCTGACATCCCTTTGTTTACCAGAGCAGAGGAAATTCTATTGTTCTGTATTGCCCACAGACATCCATGTCAACCTCTCCATGGGCTGGATGTTGTCAGCGTGCCCCTCCAAGTCAACCTCTGCCTTCTCCAGTCTGGCGGCCCGTGAGGCTGGCCCAGTGAACATTGGCAAGGGACTCCTTTGCCTTCTGGCTTCAAGCTTAGTCAATGGGAAACAAGCAGGGTTTTGAAAGGTGGAAAGAAAGTGAGATTGGAGAATTTATTTATCTGATTGCCTTTTTGCTAAGAGGCTGTGGGTTGATTGTGTCCCTCTATGAAAGGCCATGGATCTTGTGAGGGGTTGGTTCCATTAACTACCTCTTTGGGTTTCTATAACCACTCTCTCTCCTTCCCAGTTCAGGTCTAGGGTGCTAGTGGCTCTCCCACTGTAGTTAGCCCCAGGGTACTGCATCATCCCAAGCTGGCTGGCTTCCCTGTATCCTATTTACACCTTTGCAAAATGCCCTTTTCTTAAATTCTTCTCAAATATCTCCTTTTTTTCCTCCCAGGACCCTGACATACACCTATTAATCTGGTTTCTTCTACTTGGACCTGGTACTGCATTTCCCAGAGAAGCCTCTCAATTGGACATAAACCTTTCCTTCTGATGGTGACGAAAAAATTCTCTCTTAAAATTCTTGGACAAGATAGAGTGATTTTTCCTTATTCTATGACAGTGTGCTGTCTTCTCTCTCTCTCTCTCTCTCTCTCTCTCTTTTGCTCCTTAAGAAAATGTTATCAGTAGAAGAGCTTTCAGCTTATCCCAGGTCTAAGGTTGGAGGCAGGCTTCCAGAAAGTATGACAAATGCTCAGACATGTCAAGCTGTGACAGTCTCAATGGGCTGAGATTTCAGAAATCTCAGGAAAGGGAGACTTTGAAGTGCCTTATTCAAAGGCAGCCTAAGCTTTTATCATAAGAGGAGGAGATTCTAATGTGACCTGATAATTAGCAGAGAGTGGGGGCCTTCATCTCTTCCGAGGAATGAGATGCCATGGCTGGAATGTGCCCTGAACCCAAATGTGATTGCACAAAGAGCTGAGGTCTCATTCCTGAAATTTATAACCATATCAACCATAGTTTTATGAGATACGGCATCATTTTTTAAAAAGGCTTGAACCCTTATAGAGCTATTCAAATAACCGTTGAGTCATTTGAACTGAAATAGGAGTTAGTTCAAAGTGGCAGTTCATAAATTAGAGGTGCTGTTGTTTCAAGGAGAGGGCATAAACGCCGGGCAGCCTGTCTGATGCACTAGTTACTAATAGTTACCGTTATCATGACGGTGGACAAACAGAAGACAAAACAGGCAGAATCTGGCTTTTAATTTGACTCGAGAGTGTAATTAGAGGCCCTCAGACATGTACAGAGCACATTTCGTGTACATGTTTGTTTATTCATTTATTAACATTTTTTTGAGCTCAAACTATATGCAAGGAGAAAAAAATGAGCAAATAACAAGGCAGGCTTCAGAAGAGTTTCCAGTTTAATGAGGAAGGCCTGGAAAACACAGGACCATAACACAGTGTGCTAAGCGTGTTTTGGCAGAATGAGTAGGGGAAAAAGTCCCGGCTATAGGGCAAGGGAAGACTCAGCAGGAATATGTGTGTCTTACAGGATGGACAAATTGTAGTGTCTCAGGTGAGTAAGGTCAGGGAAGAACTTCCCAGAAGAAAGTGGCAGCCTGGGGAAGCAGGAACTATCTAGAACACTCCAAGGGGTTCTGTAGGGTTGGAAGGGGATGTTTATGGGGTGGCAAGAGAGAGTGTCTGAAGCTGGGAGGTATGGAACATTAAGAGATTTGGGCTTCATCCAAAGGCCAATGGCCTCAAGTTTTGGCAGGCAATCTTATCACCAGGAGCAGCAGTGAACATACTGGTTACTGGGCCCCATTTTTTGACATGCTGATGCAGTGCATCTGGGATGGGATTAAGAAATCTGCATCTTAGAAAGACATCTAGGAATCCTAGTGGGATAAATACAGCCAAAAAACATGGAAAGCATTATAGAGGGCTTAAATGGAAGGTCCCATATTGATTATCCATATGGACAATTTTTGTCCTTGGTATTTTTCTCTACTATTGTTTTTGTTATTTTTTTTGAGTCAGAGTCTCACTCTGTCACCCAGGCTGAAGTGCAGTGGTACGCTTACGGCCACTGCAGCCTCACTGCTGGATTCAGGAGATCCCTCTGCCTCAGTCTTCCAAGTAGCTGGAACCACAGATGCACGCCAACACACCTGGCTAATTTTTTGACTTATTGTAGTAGAGATGAGGTCTCACCAGGTTGCCCAGGCTGGTCTTGAGCCCCTGGGTTCAGGCAATCCTCTCACATTTGCCTTCCAAATTGCTGGGATTACAAGCATGAGCTGTCATGCCAGGCAATACTGTTGGTCTGATTTGAGCTTCCTGTTGTGAGAATCAAGTAAACATGAAGGGTATTGTTGAAATGGTTGAGATGTCCCAGTATATATGTGACCCTCTCTACTTTGTCACCTAAGAGCTGCTTCACTGTTTTCGTTTATCCAATTGATGTAACTTCCAAGCAACTCCAAAGTGCAATTGAATAGATTAGCAAAATAAAATACAGTATGCAGTAAGATAATAAAATTGTTTGCATAAAGAATAAAAACAAGCTGAAAGGGAACAGTTGTTACCAGGAGACCAGGATGCCGAATTAGGAGAGACAAGCTTTTAGCAAGCTTCAATTTTCCTGGTAACATAGAAAAAAAGAGAGAGCACATTGAATTATACGTATTGCATATTTAAGAAAAAGGGCATTCATTTGTTAGAGACAAATACTTTCTGGTATAAGTTCAAGGAGGAATTTGTATGTAACAGTCAAAGTCAATAGTAGTTTTATAATAAATAGAAAATACATCTCTGTTATATGAAAGTGGTTTAATTTTTAAACCTCAGATGCCTGAGTAGGGGGAAATCAGGAAGTCTGTAACTGCACCTAAATGATTTCTGGAGGATGATATAAAGATATTGAACAAGATATTGTATAAGAAAATACAGTGTTGTTGTTTCTACTTAGGATCACAGTACACAGGATTGTCTATGCTTGCTCTTTGTTGTTAGTATAAATGAAGTTACTCTATTCAAAACCTGGCTTCCAAAAAAATCCAAAGCAGTTGATAGTAGCAAAGATCAATGTCTGGATATCTTTGACCTTATAGCCCTTAATGTCTAATACACAAAAGAAGTGACCCGTAAAAACAAGAGATGCGGGCATATAATAAAAAGCACAGATTTGGTAATGAAAAAGTGAGCAAGAAGAAAAATGTATTAAAGATAGTACAGAGACAAAGAGGAAGAAAAATACATAGGTAATTGTTTTAAGAATACGATTTTTATGTTATAATCAGTAAGCAGAATGATGTGAATGGATAGAATATTGACCTTAAAATTCAGAGAACTAGGTTGGCATTTGTGTTGTCTTCGTTAAGTATGATCACAGTTTCTATTCTGTATATATCAGTTCCAACACTTTTAACATAGAAGAATTAATTATAATAGGTCAGCGGTCTGCAACTAGCCTAGGAGCCAAATCTGGTCTGCTATCTGTATTTATGAATGAAACTTTATTAAAATACAGCCATATTCATTTACATATTGTCTATGACTTCTTTCATGCTATAAAGGCGGAGTTTGGTAGTTGCCATAGAGAATGTATGGCTCATAAAGCCTAAAATATTTATTATCTGGCCCTTAACGGATGTTTGCCCATCCCTGTAATAGATGATTATATGGACCAGTGAGAATATCAGTTTGGTTTCTGTAAAGTAGAACCAAAATTAACAATGACTTTAAAAAGATAAAAGTTTAGTCCTCTCTCAGGTAAAATCTGGGCTAGTAGGGCAGCTTTTCTTTGCAAAGAATCCCAGGTTTCTTTTATTGTGTTGCTCTGCCATCTTCCATGATGACTTCTCACTCCTGGTCCAAAATGGCTACTCCAGCTCTTTTAGTCACTCTGCATTCCAGTCATCAGGAGCAGGAAAGGGAATAATGAGGTTTTCCTCTTCTTTTGCGCAGTTGAACATTTATCCCCATTCGCATTGTACAAGCTCAGCTTTGTAATTTGGTCATATGTGAAAAGGAGGGTGGAAATATATATATATTTTAATCTGGATGGCCATGTACACAATGAAAAATTTTATTACTTAATAATAAGAGAAGAACAAACATTGGGAGGCTGATCCTTAATTTCTTTAGGCTTAAAATTCTATGAATATAGTGTGTTAGGCTTCTCAGGCTGTCATAACAAAATACCACTGATTGGGTGGCTTAAACAACAGAAATTTATTTTTCACAACTCTAGAATCTGGGAAGTCCAAGATCTAGGAACCAACAGGATCTGTTTTTGATGAGGGTTCTCTTTCTGGCTTGCAGACACATGCCTTCTGGCTGTGTCCTCATGTGGTGGGCAGAGAAATCTCTCTAATATCTCTTCTCATAAGGTGACTAACTAACCCTACTAGACCAGAGTTTCACTCTTATGACCCCACTTAACCTTAAGTGTTTCTTTATTCTTAATCTAACCATACTGGGTTTAGGGCTTCAACACATGAATTTTGAGTCCATAAAGCACAGTTTTCTATATGAAATAGTCAGAAGTAGACTAGTCATGACTACACCAATAACCAATGATGGGACTAAGGCTCTGGCCCACACATAAAAGTTGGAGAACTATGAAAATATTAGAAATAAGAGAATAGTATTCAAACTCACACTGACAACTCTATAGAATACATAAATTTAATTTAAATATTATGATTTTCTTTTTTTACCTGTTCTATGAAGTATTCTGAAATGATTGCTTTGTTTCAAAATTTTTCCTTAAAAATCCCTTTAAAAATTACAACAAAAATTGCCTTAGCTTAACCTAGGCAAACCTAACCAACTTCTGCTTACTATGCTAATGTCAAGGCAGGCACTGGGTATCTTGACAACAGAAAACATTTGGGCTTCTAGAAAGGATTGTTGCTGAAAGAGTCTACCTATAATCTTTCCCTCTGAGTGAAGAGATGAAGGGTGGTAAAGCTCTCTTCTCTGGAAATTTCCAGTTCATGATTTGGCAGCAGAAGTATTCATCCAGTTTTATTTGTAGGAGTCATCATTAAGTTTTAAACCACCCCACTTTATATTGGAATACTGTGTTGATTATTCACTGCCCCAAACTTAGTAATTTAAAACAACACTAATCATTTATTTGCTCAGGATTTTGCTATTTGAGCAGGAATCAGGAGACAAAGATTAGGTCAGGAAGATCCACTGCGAAGGTGGCTTCCCTCAGATGGTTAGCAAATTGGTGCTGGCTCAGTTAGAACTGTTGGTTGGTGCCTCGATTTTTCTCCACATGGTCTTCTTCATTTAGCTCCTTGAGCTTCCTCCACAGTACGAGAACCGGCTTTCAAACGGAAGCTGGCAGTCTTCTCCAAGTCTAGGGCCAAAATGGGGATAGCATCACTTTTACTATATTCTAACATCCTAAATTTTTGTAAACACATTTTTCGATAATTCTTTTTTGTGAGTCAGTGTTTGGAATTCAGATCAAATTTCCCAAAGAAACCATTTTGCAAGTGGTGTGTAGAAATGTAGTTTAGTTTAAGCTGGCAATAATATTTAAAGGTTAGGACAATGGGCTTTTACACCCAAGAGGCCGGGTTTCCATCCCAAGTGGAGTAAATAATTTGACCAATCCATGCCCAAGTGTACCATCTGTGCAATGGGGATTGACTCATGAAATAATACACATGAAAGGGTTCTGATGATTCAATGAGATAATGTAGCTAAAGCACTTATCACGGACCCTAACACCTAGTAAATGCTCAATCAATGTAACTTTTATTGTTTTTACCCACTGAAGATTTGTATTATAGCACTGAAAAGAGCATTGAGCTTGCTGTAAACCCAGAGTTCCCCCATCTTGAAACTATCTTAAACTGTGACCTTTATTTCCCATGAGTTCTACACCCAGGTTCTGGAAAAGGAGGGTTAAAGGGTCACAAATTTGACTGGCAAGAGTTTCTGATGATAGCACTTCCCAGGACTAATGAGGAGTGAGAGAACATTGTATAGGATGGGTATACACAGGTGGAATATTAGTAATTAATAGCTACATGAAGAAGCCCATGTGGCTAATACTTTGTCTCTTTATTTAAAATGAAGATGTTTTACAT
Source organism: Cephalopachus bancanus (assembly GCA_027257055.1). NCBI lineage: Eukaryota > Metazoa > Chordata > Mammalia > Primates > Tarsiidae > Cephalopachus > Cephalopachus bancanus. The sequence goes on along the minus strand of JAPVLO010000038.1, from coordinate 7,586,941 downwards.
ATCCTTATTGAATACATAAATACATAATAAATAAATTATTTAAAATAAAGAAGAGTGAATAGGGAATTCTTTTGGCGGAATATTGCCTAGTGCAGTGCTTCTCGATCTTTTCTTCTTATCATATTCTACCCTAATAAACATGTTTTAGACATTTTTTCCACTTTTCTCCCATAATATTGTGATATCTCAGATAATATAGCTGGTTGGGTGCTGTATGAATATTTGTGCTTTATACATTAAAAGTTTTTTTTTTCACTTCTGCCAAACCAATTTTCATCCCTGTGGGAGCAATACTGCCCCTGTTGAAAATGCATTGCCTAGACTATGTAGCCTAATAAACTTCCTATAACTCATTTTCTCAAAAAACCAACAACTTTATTCACTGTTTTTTGCAGAGGAATGTCTCAAACAGTGTGCATACAAGGAACATGGATAAGATAAATCTCTCAGGCAATGCTCACTGTTGCCTTTATAACAAAATTAATCAAATAACATAGTATAATTACTGTTTAATATTTTTCTCACTCAGTTTCAAGCTCTGCAGTGGCAAGAACATGTGTTGGTCATCATTGAATGGTGTCTGATGCAAAGTAGGCAATCAATATTTCTTGAATATTAACAAGGACTTTAATGTCTAATAAGGAAAAGAGGGCAAGACATGTTTTAAAAAATATTCATGAGCTTATCTAGAGCTGTGGGTGAGAAGTAGCAAGAGGTATGAATAATTGCAACGGCCAAGGTCATTTCCCTTTACTCCTTTCTTGAGGAGCTTTCTAGACCCAAACCTGAGGACGAACCTTGTTTTGTTCATTGTTTTCTTTTTTCTTTTCTTTTTTTTCCTCTGGACTAAGAGTCTCATTCTGTCGCCCAGGCTGGAGTGCAGTGGCTCGCTCTCAGCCACTACAGCCTTGATCTGCTTGGCTTCGGCAATCCTTCCTCCTCAGACTCCCAAGTAGCAGGAAATACAGGCATGTGCTACCATGCCTGGCTAATTTTTTGATTTATTGTAGAGAGGAGGTCTTGCCAAGTTGCCCAGGCTGGTCTTGAACCCTTGGGCTCAGGCAACCCTCTCATCTTGGCCTCCCAAAGTGTTGGAATTACAGGCTTGAGCCACCGCATCCAGCCTTGTTCACTGTTAAAATGCTACAGAGGTCTCAACACAATGCCTTCTAAATGGTGGTTTAGTATTATTTGAATTATGGCTTAATAGCTAAGATAGAAAGCAAGTTTTGAGAAGAAAGAGAGGTACAATAAGTCTGTTATTCTTTTATTTTCTTATTTTTTTAATTTAAAGATGCATTTAGCATTACCTATATTTAGATCTTTTAGAGGGAACTTTTCCCAAGGAAACATTTGAAAAATAGTGTTTTGGACATTAGTATTTTCTTCAATTTAATATGTTCTCATCTTTCTTTTTCTCTTTTGAGTTCGTCTAAAACATTTCAATACTTTTCTTGTTTTTACTTTATAAAATATACTCTATAAGCCCCGTTCTAACTTCCTTAGAAAATAAAGGACTATAGAAAGATAAAAAACAAGAATGATTTGGATATATCAGGTTCCCTTTGTGTTACATTTTTGTGACCACCATGGGAAGTCTCTAAAAGCTTCGAGTCTGATTTTGGTGGATAAATTCCCAACAAACTCTCCATTCAAGGAGTGATCAGTATTATGGACAAAAGGTGGGTATTTCTTCAATATGTCCATTTGATTTTACTTTGTGTGGAAACCACCTTGGTAAACCACAACTAACATGTCAGAAATATGAAACTCTCCGCAGCTCACTGCCCCATAAAAGACGGGTGGCAAAAAATAATAAATAAATAAATAAATAAACCCAGGAATGCTTGAGTAAGTAATTTTATTTTTTATGATTCAAGCCCCAAAAGGTCTTGAACTGTCAGATTTATTGTCTATCCGATTTTATGACTTTTAGTTGTATTTATTCTTTGATGTTTACCGTCAACTGTGCCTACGTGTGCCGTGGTCTGTGGGTTTTCCCTATTGCTAAATCATTTTTTAAGCTTTAGTTGTAGTTTCTATTTAGCATCAATCCCCTGAGACATGCCATTAACATGAATCATTTTTGAAAGTGTTTGGTGCAATATGAACTCCTTGTTGAGTCCATCACTCATCGCGATGGAAAGAAATGATGACCTTCCCAGAAATACTCATCACGGTTAAATAACCAAGGACGGGACTCGTTGGTCAGGGACTTCTGATTGGGGTGCTCCCATTGTCTTAATCTTCGCCCCCAAAGAGGGAGGTGGGAGGTTGGTGCAGTTTCGGGAGGGAACAAGAGAAAGAGGAGGGGAAAAGGGAGAGAAAAATGCTGACCCAAACCACAGCTATTTTATCAAAGGGTCAGTTTTTTCCTACCTCTATGAAGGTTATTTTCACAGCAAGGACTTCCAAGCTACATCAGTATTTGAATGCATCCTTTTCTAAAGCTCTTTTTAAAACTTCCAAACGTGTTTTGTTTTCCAAGAAAAGTCACGTGGTTACCTTCTCTGATTTTCTCTTCTCTGCTATGGCCTCCCACAACCTCTGGTCACACACAATGTTTTCTCAGTTTAAACTCCACATTCAGCTCTCAGTTAAGAGAGACATAGGAGAGTCATGACTGACTAAAAAGTGTCTGAAAGAATTGAGTATGATTACCACCAGTAATAATTTTGTTGTTGTTGTTCATACCTGGTCTCTAGACATTTTCAAGTTGTAACACAGTGTAGCCAACTCCACATAGACTGAGTTATTAATAATGTATGGATTATTTTGGAAGGTTGACATTCTTTCTGTGCCTGTGTTTGGTTAAGTTTGACCTCCAAATCCCCACCCTTGGTTTCTCAGCATCTTCCTTGGATAAAGAAATATGTACTACACACTAGGATTAAGAGACAACATATAGATATTTTTGAAAGTGAGGCTTTGAAGACTGCAGCCAGTGGGCCAAATATGGCCTGCCAACTGTTTTTGTAGATAGATTTTATTGGACTACAGTCACGTCTATTCATTTCTGTATTGTTTAGGGCTGTTTTCACAGTACAGCAGCAGTTAGGTAGCGGTGCAGAGACTTTTACATTACATGTCCTATCTGGCCCATTCAAGAGGAAGATTGCTGATCCCTCTTCTAAGTAGTGCTATTCAGACATAATCACGCTTACTGAATAGCCAACGTGAAGCGCTTTACTTACTGAAATCTCAGATTGTTGAGTAAAATGCCAACAAATTTGGGAGGAAATTTACAACTTCATTTGGGTCTATGCTTTCAGGTATCCTTTCAGCTGTTCTTTTCTTTTGTATAAGTAAATTTATCCAGCTTGCAAAATGAGAAATTTTGTCATAAATACATATTTTAGACTTTTGAGAGCAACCCCAGTTTCTAAGTTTTTGTCTGATTATTTCTGTAAACCAATAACATTTGTTGTAATTTAAAGTTTGCCAAATTTCCAGGGAAAATGTAGTCTGATTTGTGTTGATATGCTTTTTTTAAAAAATAAGTTGTGAGTTTAAATAGTTTTTCCTATATTACTGGTTGCCTGTAATTAGGCTTTGTGAGTTCTTTGTTCATAGCCTTCACCATTTATATTTCAGAATAAGGTTTTGTGGGCAACCCCCTCGGGTTCCCTCCCACTGTGGGAACTTTTCTGTCCTCTCAGTAAATCCTGCTTTCTCAATACTGCTACTACTACTACTACTACTACTACTACTACTACTACTACTACTAATGTTTTGCTAAAATTCTTGACTAAATTGGCTCAGACCTCATGTTTGTGTTATTTTAGTATGCACATTCCAACTAGAATTTACCCTCCTATCTGTTCAACCTCTCATGTAAGAGGACACAAGTATTCTGAGAATATGGTATAGTATCTTCTATGCGCTTATGATTTTAAAGTATAATGAAGCACCCATGACAGCAGAAGTCACAAACAAAGGATAAGTTAATATGTTTAGAAACATAATACATGTATTAAAAATTAGGGTTTGCATCCTAAAATAAAAGCAAATATTTCCAATTCACTGAAATTATAGTAAATTATATTTCCCCTTAACCAAACAAAGAATTTAGAGTTGCTTGCAGTATTTCTTAGGGTTATCATTAATTTTTCTTCTTTTTTTTCTTAAGCTCAAGCATGCTTTAGAGTTCATGTGATTTTTATTTGGCACAGTACAATATAACTGGATGAAATGCTTGCTTCCAGAAGATAGATGCCCGCAATTGAGAAGAAAGTGCTTTCTTTAAATTGTAACTGACTTATAAAGACTAATGGCTTATTAGCATAAGTAGCTTTATATCTAGTTAATTTTAATTTTAATTTTTTTTTGAGTCAGAGTCTTACTCTTTTGCCCAGGCAGGTGTACGGTGGCATGATTATGGCTGAGCCGAGCACTGACTCCCTGGGCTCAAATGGTTTTTCTGCCTCAGCCTCCTGAGTAGCTGGGACTGCAGACATTGCCACCACACCCAGCTTATTATTATTGTTTTATTTTTTATTTTTCAGAGATGAGATCTCACTATGTTGCCTAAGCTGGTCTTGAACTCCTGGGCTCAAGCAATCCTCCCGACTTGGTCTCCCAAAGTGTTGGGATTATAGGCCTGAGCCACTGCGCCTGACCTATATCTAGCTAACTACTAAAAAGACACTGAGACTAACATATCTAGCATAACAGTTCTAGAATCTTTGCATTGTGTGTGTGTGTGGGGGGGAAAGGTGGGACCACGTGTATAAATACACATACATACTACCTAGAATGCACTGCTCCAAGATAAAATGCATACAGATACTTTACTAATATAATGGTGAGTTTGGTTTTTGCTAGGGGAAATCAATAGTCAGTAGTTTTTATTTATGGAGGTCAAAGAGAGAAATATTCTATGTGGATATATGTCAGCGAGCAGGGATATGACTCACAAAATAAAAACATATGTGGAAGTTAATTGCCAGTGATGACCACTGTCAGTTGTTTTTTCTGTGTGTGTGCTCCACCCTTCCCCTTGAATCTGGGCTGGCCTTAGTGATTTGTGTCATCATTTGAATCCTATGGGAGTGAGATGCTGGGATTCACCAAGCTACATCTTAATAAGCATGCTGCCTTCCTCCTGGGTCTGTTGGAAGTTGAGACTTCACATGCTTCTTGTAAGAACCCAGCCACAAGTCTTTGAGACACCCAAGGCTCCCTGGTTGACATTCCCAGTTAACATCAACTGCCAGCCATTGTGAGTGAGCCATCATGGACGTGCAGTCTAGTTGAGCCCTGCACTCCTGTTCAACCTCGATCTGACTGCAATTTCATGAAAGACCCAAAGCGAAAGCCTCCTCCTAGCTGAGACAAGTCAACCTACAATATGGTAATATTAGTAATAAATTGTTATTTTAATTCATTAAGAGTTGGGGTGGTTTGTAAAGCAGCAAAATACTGATAGAGTATAAAATACTCTTAGAAACATCAAAATAATGCTTCTGTACAGAATATAATAATAGGATGAATAGGTTTAACTTACCTAATACAGAAACACTTTTGTTCTTCCAGACTCTCCCTGCCCACCAAAATAAAATGCCTCTCAAACCCAAGGAACATCTTCCTAACACTCTCATCAGGAAGGCAGGGGATAAGCTGGGGCCTAGAATCCGGACTTCATTCTCTCTGCAGGTATGCATTTCTAGTCAGGTTAGTAGATACTAAATGAAACATAAGCTCCCAGGGGCAATTAGTGAGACATTTGAGGAACACAAACACTATGAACAAGTAATAATTTGAACAAACCAGAAGAAAAAAATAAAGCAAGTAACAGAAAGAGCAAGAATTTTAAATAAACATAATATTTAACCTGGAAAAAATAGGAGAGGATATTTGAAACATGAAACAAAAATTAACCAGTAGAGAAGAACCAATTGGAGATATTGAAATAGTGACCTCAATATATGGGATAAATAGCAAAAGAGATATAGATTCACTGAAAGCGTTTTACTGAAAGATATGTCAAACATTTGTTCAAAGAAAAGTGAAAAAGAGAGCAAAAAAAAGTCACACTGACTATAGGGGTCACAGAAATAGAGCAATAATAATAATAATAATAATAATAAAGAGAGAGAAATACAAGTAAATTATCAAAAGCTTCCAAAAGTAAAGAATAATGTTGGGCAGAAATTAACAAACCCCACAAGAAAATTTTTTTAAATAGTGAGATATTACAGTGTTACTAAAAAAAAAAAAAAAAAAAAAGAAAGAAAAAAGCGAAAGAGAAAGCAAGAGAACACAGAATCTATAAGAAACAAGTGTCAGAGTAATATCAGTTCTCTCTGGCACTACTAGATGAGAAAAGGCAATAAAACTAAATTACCAGAACAACAAAGAAGGAATATTTTATCTTAGAGTTTATGTTCATATGATTTGTCATTTAAATGCAAGGTAAAAATAAAGCTCTGTTCATCTATAAAATGCCTCATAGGGTTTTCCACACAAAGACCTCCATTGAAGTACACTTGGAGTAAGTTTTCCAGGAAGTAGAAAAAAAGATTCAGGCAGATGTTATAAAATACATGAGACGTAAGAATATGAAAATTAATCAGTAAAGTTTGCTGTTTTCTAAAAAAGGAAGCAAGCAACCAAAAATACATTCAAAACAACGTGGAGTACAATTCTAGATGTTTCTGAGATGGTGGAAACATTCTCTATTTGTGCCACACATAGCTATTGAGTACCTGAAAAGTGAACTGAATTTACTTTATGTAATCTTAATTAAATTTCAAATTAAGTAGCTGCATGTGGCCAGTGGCTTACATTTCATGCATTTTTGGATGGTCTCAACAAGGTGAGATTGAGATGAACAGAGAGGCTCACAGGTATGGGAGACCAGAGGGAGTTGAGTGCACACAGATGCACCTCTCTGGGTTAGAGGGAAAAACAGATTCTGATAAGAAAAAATAAAACATAAATGTGTATCTTAATAGTTAGGAGTAGCCACATGAAGACTAAAAACAGGATGTATAACTTCAAAACAAACAGATGTAAGTTTAAACAATTTATACACAAGATAAAAAAGATGAAGAAACAAGAAAGGTAGATAGAAAAATTTCAATATAATGTCAAAAATTAGTCCTCAAATACCAAATCATCATGTATATAATGAATCATTATGAATATAAAGTTTATACTCCATCTAAAGAAAAATAATTTCAAACTACATTTTTAAAATACACCAATATGTTGTCTACAGAGGTATATTTAAAACAACAGTATTCAGAAGCTTGAAAATAAATCAATATAGAATGCTCTATAGATAAATACAAATCTGAAGAAAACTGGAATAGTCATTTTAATATCAGGCAATATAGAATTCAAGGTTAAAATTATATATATGAGAATTATTAGAAAAAACAGTAGATTGAAAAGTTACAATAAGCATCATGAAATGTATTCAGCTGCACAATAGTCTTAAAATACAAAAAACAACAGATAATACACCTCAGTAATAATGACCATACCTAGCACCCACATCTTGGTGTTCTAATCCTGGGTCCTGGTTGCTCACTGCACAGAAGCCAATCACTGAAACAGCAAGCATTGCCTGTGAAGAAGCCTTTTTATTCGAGTGATATCAGTCAAGGAGAATGTGACATTCATTTTCAAATCTGTCTTCTGACTGCACTGAAGTTAGGGGTTTATACAGTGGGGCAGAATATAGAAAACAGGAACCTGGGAGGGATGAGGAAGAGGAGTTGGAAAACAGCTGGGGTGCGGTGATCTGATGAGTTTCAGTCTCTTGATACTAGAAGCCTGAGGGTTGGTTTCCTGAGAAAGAAACTCAGATAAGACAAAGTTTCAGTTTATAAGGTCAAGGAAGGTCAATTTCCATGTTTATTAAAAAAAACTGTAACCATTAGTTCTATTGGACCCATTTTAATGCCATCCTTCAAACAAGAAAGTAGGGCCCTTGTAGAAATGACTTATTCTAGGAGTGGGGCATAAAATACATAAGATGAGCCTAGAGGATCTTGTAGTGCCACAAAGTAAGAAAGTGTTTTTTTTTTTTTTTAAAAAAAAAAATTAGAGAGAATTTAGAAAAAGATCCTTACCCTCACCCCCACTGAGACAAAGAGCTCCCAATGGCCAAAGGTGGAATGATTCAAACAACAAAATAAAGCAATATCAGATTATTATTCAAGGTATAAAATACATGTTCATGAGTCCATAATGATATAAATGCATGATTGAAAGCATTAATAAATGGGAGAGAAGAAACAAATCTTCCATACAGAACAGCTCCAAATAAATTACATCAATATTCTGCCTGAAAGAAAAAGAGCTTAACTTCCCACTTCCTAAGTGTAACCTGCATGGGGTGACTTTCTTCCAGAGAGTACACTGTGGAAAGAAGGGGGAATGAGCCGTTCTACGTTGGAGATGTGACAAACACCATCTTAGCCAGATGATCAAGACCATCATCAATAGTCAGGAATCATGTTGATATGATGTGAAAATGTCACTTTATGCTATAACATTTCCTCCAAAAGTCCTACCTCCCCTGACTAATGAGGCAAACAATAGAGGAACATTCTACAGTGTACCTGAAAAGTTACTCATCAAAATTGTCAAGGTCATTGAAAACAAGGCAAGTCTATGAAACCACTACAGTCTAGAGGGATCTAGGGAGCTATGCTGAATAAATGTAATGTGGTATCTTGGGTAGGATTCTAGGACAGAAATAAGGCATTTGGTAAAAACTAAGGAAATCTGGATGAACTATTTAGTTAATAATAATGTATCATTGGTCTATTAATTATTACAAATCTATCATGCTAATGCAAGATGTTACATTAGTTGATAGGAAAATCATGTGGAAGAGTGTGTGGGAGCTCCCCACACAGTCTTCTCAATTTTTCTGTAAACCTGTAGCTGTTCTGAAACATAAAATCTGTTAGAGAAAGTAACAAATGATAGGGTTACTGGGAGAAATACATTTAATCAAAAACTTTACTCCATGAAGTTTAACGCATTCAGAGATCTGGTAGATCAAGCAGACATATTATTCAACACACACAGGTATGATAAAAAGAGAATGTATGTTTTCTGTGAGCACACATGAATATTAATATAAATGTGGCCATGTGCTGGGCCACCTAGGATCAGTCTCTAAATGCTGATGTAACTCGGCCCACCCTTCATCCGGTTCTTGTCTTTAAATACTACTTGAGACTACTCAACAATCGTACTGTGCAGCCAGGGTCTTCCCCTTGAACTTCTGATTTTTGTATCTGTGGCTGACTTAACATTTGTACTCGTTTTTCTGATAGACAGCTTGCAGTTGGCATGTCCCAAAGAAACATCTACTTTTTCCCCCACAAGCCTGTAATGGCAACACCACCCTTTCAGTTTCCCACGTGAAAAACAAAAACAAAATAAAACATACAGAAACCTCATTACCTCATGCACGCCATGTCTTACCCACCAGCGATATTGTTGGCCCTAATTTCAAATTATCAGTGGTGGACTGAGCTTTGACAACCATAGTGGATTTTTTAAATGTCTCTTATCTACAGGACAAAACTACTTTCAGTAATAATTATGATGTAAACATAAGAATAACTAGAAAAGAAATGCAGGCAGTGATTTTTTTCCTTAATTAAACTTTATATATAAAATTATTCCAGGAAAAAAAAAATCACAAGTTAAAAAAAGACTAAAATAAAATATACAGTACAAAAAAGGTAAAAAGTAATGGATTAACATTACTTGATTATATAACTTTTTAAAAAGCATGCTTATTTTACCTTTAATTTATTTTATTTAGTTATTGATACACAATATTTACACCTATTTATAAAGACCATGTGATAGTTTGCTAATGTATAGACTGTGTAAGTATCAAGTTAGAATATCTGAGGTGTCTATTGCCTTGACTTTTATCATTTCTATGTGTTGGGAACTGATTATATTATTTTTTTATACAACAGACAAAGAATTTGTACCTATATATTTTTTGCATCAGTGAAGTTCTGAGCCTTCGTTTCTGTACATTCGTCAATTACTCTGACAGGATTGACTTTTTCATTCATTTATGCTTAATATAGTAGAGACAGAATTGCCCATCTTCTTTCATAGTTCCTCAAAGAACAGTTTTTATAAATTTTACTTACACAAATTAATCAATGTGCAAATAGTCATAAAAGTCTTAAAGCTAAAAGTCCCATTTCACAACAAACTCAGGAATTCTAAACACAAATGTAGACTCCAAACAGTCACCTCAAATGACAGAACTGAAGTCATCCCAGTTCTCTCTCTTCGTCTTTATCATCACCATGCTATTGTTTATTCTGAACCTGCTGTTTCACTGCAGAGATAGATGGTACCAAAATAAGCACTGTCAATTCCCAAACGCCATTCAAGCATTCTCCTACTACATTAAGCATAATTATATGAAAGACATCAATTCTGTCAGGGTCATTGATGAATCTGCGGAAACCAAGGCTCAAAAATGTCATTAATGCAAAGAACAAATATGTAGGTACACATTCTTTGTTGTATAAAAATTATAAGCAATACGTAGAAATGATAAAAACTCAAGGTGATAAATACCCCAGATACTCACCTTGATACTTACACAGTCTATGCATTAACAAAATACCACACGGTCCTTATCCCTAGGTCTAAATATTGTGGATCAATAAAAATAAATAAAATAAAAGTAAAATAAGTGTGCTTCTTTAAAAAGTTATATAACCAAGTAATGTTTATCCATTACTTTTTACGTCTTTTGTACTGTACATTTGCTTTTCTTTTTGTACTTGTAATATTTATTTTTTCTAGAATAATTTCATATATAAAGTTCAATGAAAGAAAAAATCACTATCTGCATTTGTTTTCTAGCCATTCTTTTTCCTTTTTTACATCATAATTTTTACTGAAAATAATTTTATCCTGTGGATGAGAGATGTTTAAAAAAAAACAACAGCTGAGACCATGTGCCAAAAGCCAACTGTGTATCTGGGACTTCCCGGAAATAACTTCCATCTGGCATAGAATGTTTATTAAAGGATAAGAAACTAAAATATGCTAAATTGTAGCTCACATGGATATTATTAAAACTCAGCAGAAACTACACCACTTGTTTAGAACTTAGACTAAAAGATTTTCTTCTCAGAGGAGTATTTTGTCACTGACATTATTTAAAATTGCAGGTTCATGTGATGATAAAAAGCAGACTGACTTTTTGTAACTTTTAGTGTCATTCTTGAATTCTCTATGGACAATTCTCTACTTTCCTGCCTATGCCTGGAGAAGATGGATTCCACTGCTAGTCAGCTTATATCTAAATCTAACTTTCCTCCACCCCTGTTGCTACCAACTTGGTTCAGGAACCCATTTTTTCTTACTCGGATTATTGCAATCATCTCCTTACTTTATAACTGAACTTACTACTTAGGCCTTTTCCTTCCCCCACACCCCCATCTGTTCTTAACATAGAGCAGCTGGAGTGATCTTTTGAATGGCAGATGAATCAGTCACTCTTCTATTCAAAACCTTTCGATGACATCTCGTCTGTCTCATCCAGAGTAGAAACTAAGGAAAAGACAAGCCACAAACTAGGAAAAAATGTTTGCATAACACATACTAGATAAAGGACTCGTAGCCAGAGTATATAAAGAATTCTTAGTATTCAATCATAAGAAAACAAACAACCCAGTAAAAAAAGAGGCAGAGGCTTGAATACACAGTTCACCAAAGAAGATACATAGATAGGAAGTAAGCACATCAAAAGTATTATTATTAAAGAAATGCAAATTAAAACTATCATGGGATACTACTTGGTGCCCATTAGAATCTGAGTGACCATCCCATGTCAGGGAGGATATGGAACAACTGGAATTCTTATCTGATACAGGCAGTGATATAAACTGGAACAACCACTCTGGAAAATAGCTTGACAGTTTCTTAAAAAGTTAAACATACACCTGCCATATGACCCAGGTATTCCACTCCTAGGGCTTTACCAAGAGAAAAGAAAACAAATGTCCACCCAATAACTTGTATGTGAGTATTCACGGTAGCTTTATTTGTAATAGCCCCAGCCTGAAAGCAACTCAAATTTCTACCAAGAAGTGATTGGAAAAACAAAATGTAGTTTATTCATACAATAGAAGACTATTCAACAACAGAAAAGAATGAACAATGAAAACACATAACAACATGGGCAAATCTCAAAATAAATATGCTGAGTGAAAAAAGCCAGGCAAAACAGAACACATTATGTGATTCCATGTGTACAAAATTCTAGAAACTAGAAACTAAACTATAGGGACAGAAAGGTGATTATTTTTGTGTGGTTACCTGGGGATGGGGCAGGGCTCCCCTATGAAACCTCTTCTCTCCCCTAGGGACACAGTACCTGCCATATTCATGACCACTTCTGCTGCTGCCATCCTTGAACCATTTAACCCTGGGTGTTCCTAATGCAACCCAAACTACTCCAAGGAAATTGCTGTGTTTGCCATGAACATGGGCCTGAGCCCTAGCTGCTGCATTGTCCCATCTGATTTCACGAACATTATTATTAGTAATTTAAAGTTGGTGATAGAACCCAGTGTGCAGCTCTTCTCTATGACAGGGGTTGCACATCCCGGATCTTGTGATGTGAGGAAAATGAACTCACCAGGCACCCTTGTGAAAGAATCAACTAGCGCATGCATCCCAGAGAGAAACTGGCATTATTTAGGCTGGTGCATGGATTCAACAACCCAATACCAGCGGGACCCAAAAAGAACCTGGAATTTGTTTATTAAAAAATTATGTATTTGTGGCTGGGCTCGGTGGCTCAGTCTGTCATCCCAGCACTTTGGGAGGCCAAGGTGAGTGAATTGCCTGAGCCTGCAGGTTTGAGACCCACCTGGGCAACTTGGTAAGACTTCATCTCTACAGTTAAAAAAAAAAAGCCTGGTGTGGTAATGCGCTCCTGTAGTTCTGGCTACTTGGAAGCGGAAGGATCGCTGGAGCCCAACAGGTTGAGGCTGCAGTGGCCGGGAGCGTGCCACTGCACTCCAGTCTGGGCAACAGAGTGAGACTCCAACTCAGAAAAAAAAGTGTGTATTTGTTCTTACACGTTTAAACTTCAGTCGCCTTCAAAGTACTCTCCGTTTGATGCAATGCACCTATTGAGACGCTTTTTCCACTGCTCAAGACAGTTTTGAACTTGTCCATTTTGATGCCTTCTAGTGCTTCTGCCATTTTTTGTTTCATCCCTTCCACATCAGCAAAACATTACACTTTGAGGGCATTTTTTCGTGTGGGGGAAAAAAATAGCATTCGCTTGGGGTGAGATCAGGCGAGTAGGGAAGATGGGGCATGGGAATCATGCCAATTTTGGTCAAAAACTGCTGAACACTCAGCACCATGTGGGCAGGTGCACTTGTAAATCATCATCTATCATGAAATGGGCAAATGTATTGAAAGAATCTCCAAAGAGACTTACTTAAGCTGAAAACAGCCTCTTGCAACAGTACTGACTGGTACACTGATGCTGATGGCTCGCTAGATTACTTACTGAGTAGGGGATGCCTGTACTACATGAGGCCTACCCTCCCAAAAAGTTCCATTTTGGAGAGTATTTCCCCCCCCCATAATTCCACTCTGTGTATATAACCCAGAAAAAAATTTCTCCATACCCACAAAGGAACATATTTGAGAATGTTTACGAAGACACTGCACATAGTTAGTAGAGAACAGAAAGAAAGGCCACCTCCACCAAGACATGAGTGAATGAAAGAAAGAATGAATGAATAACAGTGAAGGCATACTAAGAAGCAATTAGAAGCAATGATCTAGTTTGGTGCTTCTTACTCTGACTGCTCACCTGAGAAACTTAAAAATTCTTTCATCTAAGCCCCTGTGCCAGAATTAATCGATCTAGAGTGGGGACTTGTGTTATCTGAAAGTTCTCCAAGTAATTTCAGAATTGAAAACCACTGAACAAGTTGGACGTATAGCAATGAGCATATGTGCTTTACAAATTAAAATACATCTTACATATTTTACATTATTTGAAAATGCAACAGAAAATATGTAAATTAGGGGCACATGTATATCAAGAATATGTTTTCCTTAGCTATATGTATATTCAACAACATATATTAAATAGGGTAGAGTGTTTGACAGAGGGAAATGGGGAATTATGGGAGGTACTGAGTATCAAGAGAGAGAGAAATGAGAAAGTGGATTTATCCAAATTGTTCATGATGGAGCTTAATTATCTGAACCTGGGTATAAAGTAAGTAATAACAGTTACTCAGACTGGCTGTACTCTAGCCATTCTTTTTTCCTAAGTGCTTTAATTTTATTATTTCCTTTAATCTTCACAATGACTCTGTGAGGTCGATGCTATCACCATCTCCATTTTGCAGGTTGAGGAAATCAAATGCTAGAGGGAATCGGTTCATGAAAGGTGGCACTGCCAAATGGTAGGGCTCTACTGGACTCCAGACAGAGGGCGCTGGAGCTCTGTTCTTGACCTCTGGGATCGAATGCTTGCTTCTAACATGGTGTTAAAAAGAGGAAAGAGATACAGAAAGCAGAGAAGGACGCTGACATTGAGAAACCAGGGAAGAAGGAAAGCAACTGAGAGACTCCTTGAGCCTGAGGGTCTGTGTGGTAGCTATTTTAAGAAGTTATTGATCCTAACTTATAACACAACTGGCACTAGTCACAGATGATCATTAGACACAGAGCACCCCTCAATACTCGTCTTTTATTTACTATCAGAAAGGAGAAGTCGTTTTGGGAAAATCTAACTTAAGAAGCTAGCAACCCAAAGATGAAATGTTTAAAAGGTATAATCAATTTAAAATAAAAATGATGAGATATGATGGACTTATTGATAGCCATAAGGGTTGGTTCCAGGACTGCAGAATTGATAATTATAAAGCATAGGACATGAGGATGGTGTCAGCTAAATTTAGTATTCCAATTTCATGATGTATCAAGATGAATTTTTTTTCTTTTTTTAAAATTATAAAGATGTGGGGTACAATTCAGGGTTAGGTATACAAACATTGATTATGCAGGTACCCTTGCTGATGAGGTATGCCCCTCCCTCCCCTAGCAGTTTCCCTCAACTGCCAAACCCACCCCCCCTTCCCCTGACAGTTTCCCATTACTGCCAAGTGCTTTTTTATAGTATTATAATTGTTCAAGGTCCATTTATGAGTGAGAACATATGGTACTCTGTTCTTTGTTTCTGTGACAGATCACTGAGTATGATCGACTCCAAATCCATCCAAGTTGCTGCGAAGTCCATATATTTGTCCTTTTTTATGGCTGCATAATATTACATTGTGTATATGTATCACATTTTCTTTATCCAGTCCAGCTTCGATGGGCAAAATGGTTGGTTCCATGTTTTTGCTATTGTGAATAGAGCTGCAACAAATATACGTATGCAGGTATCTTTTTTGTAGAATGATTTGAGGTCCTCTGAGTATATTTCCAACAGAGGAATTGCTGGGTCATATGGACGATCAATTTCTAGTTATTTCAGAAATTGCCACATTATTTTCCAAAGAGGTTGCACTAGTTTGCATTCCCACTAGCAGTGCAGAAGCGTTCATTTTCCCCCACATCCTCGCCAGCATCTGTCGTTTGTTTTATTAATGATGGCATTCTTTCAGGGGTTAGGTGGTATCTCAATGCGGTTTTGATTTGCATTTCTCTGATGATGAGTGAGGCTGAGCACTTTTTCATGTGTCTGTTGGCTGCCTGTATATCTTCTTTTGAGAAGTGTCTATTCATGTCTTTTGCCCACCTTTTAAAGGGGCTGTTTGTTTTTTTCCTTTCGGCGCATTTGAGTTCCTTGTAGATCCTAGATGTTAGGCCTTTGTCAGATATAGTTGGCAAATATTTTTTCTCATTCTGTGGGTTGTCTCCCTGCTCTCTTGTTGGTTTCTTTTGCTTTGTGGAAGTTCGTTAGTTTGATGAGGTCTCACTTGTCTATCTTATTTCTTAAGCTATTGGCCTTTAGGATTCTGAATAGGCATTGGTTGCCAGTTCCAATTTCCATAAGGATGTCTCTTGCATTTTCTAAGATTCGTATGTTTAGGTCTTTGATCCATTTAGAGTACATTTTTATGTATGGTGACAGGTAGGGATCCTGTTTCAATCTTCTGCATGTGGTCAGCCAGTTTTCCCAGCACCATTTGCAGAATAGGTTCTCCTCTCCCCAGTGGTTTTTGTTGAAGGCTTTGTCAAAGTTGAGTTGGTTGAGGAATTGAGGCTTTGCTTCTAGAATCTCTATCCTGTTCCATTGGTCGGTGTGCTGTTCTGTTGTTTTGCCTACTGTAGCCTTATAGTAAAGTTTGAAGTCTGGATGTGTGATACCTCACGCTTTGTTTCTTTTGCTAAGGATTGTTTTGGCTGTTGGTGGTTGTTTATATTTCCATATGAATTTCTGTGCTGTCATTTCCGGGTCTGAGAAGAATGATGTTGGTAACTTAATGGGTATTGCGTTGAATCTGTAGATTACCTTTGGTAGGATGGACATTTTAACAAGATGGCTTTTTTTTAAGGCTTTTATTTTGAGAACGTGTCTGAAGTTGAAGGTATTGGCATATTCCACTGATTGGTACTATTGACTGATAGCTTAGGAATGAATATGGCTTGAACTCATTCATGTTCAGAGGATGTCTAATTGAGAACCAGGTAGATCCATCCACTCTAGAAATCTAAAAACAAAGACACGAACAAAAACAGCAACCTATGCTTCCACAAGATCAGAATCATCATCACTGTCCAAGTCACATCTCATCACACTGGAAGGTCTTCAAGGCTGATAACATACATGGAGCTATCATGAACTGTGGTGGTAATGCTTTCTTTTGGACTATCTCTTGGAGGACTTGCTAGAGGCTGTTTTAAAATTAGATTTTGTTAACTAGAAGGATGTGTATGCTAAAATGATAAAAATATATCACAAATACAAAAAAATTATGAGAAATTGGCAATAATATGAGTGTAAAATTATGACTTAGAAAGACTAAAAAAAAATATCCTGAAAATCTATGAGGGATGAAATAAACAGGAAGTACACTAGACTCATTTAACAAGAATACCACAGAGATATGTGCCTTTCTCAGTGTGTCATACAAGGAAACGCATGATGTCAATATGTCTTATGACTGGTGATGTAAACCTTGATCACTTGGACTAAAGTAGTGTCTGCCAGGTTTCTCCGTTGCAAAGTTTTTATTTTTCCTTTGTCATTAGTAACTATTCTGGGTGAGGTGCTCTGAGGTTATGAAACTATCCTTTTTCTACTCAAATATTCCCCTACTTATTTTGGCATTCATTAGTGGATCTTGTCTGGAACATTATTATTACTGTGATACTCTAATATTTTCTAATTTCCTCATTTCTTCTAAACTTAATGACAGAATTCTTCTGTAAGGAAGAGCTGCCCAATTTACTTAATTATATCAGTATGGCCTCATGAATATTTATTTTATTCTATGAATTATATTCCAATACTATCATTATTTCATTGTTCAAATTGTCCCAGCTTTGGCCTTTGGGAGCTCTTTCTGACTGTCTCGTACGTCCTTTCTATCTGCTCTATCATTCTGTGAGCATTTTCTTACTTCCTAGAATCACACAATGCAATGGGACCATGTGGAGGCTCTAGACCTGGAATCAGTCACTTAGCTAACCTGCTGTGTATCCTTTTACTTAAAAAAACAATATCTCTGAGTGGGTCTGTTCATTACTACTAGGTTGTACCTGCTTCTAGGTCCTGTCAGTGGACAGAACTAGTAGCTATATGTAGTATGTATAATAATCAATGCAGAGAAACACATCCATATTAATTTCAGTACTTATCTGCATGTAAAAATAATGATAAGCCAGGCTCAGTGGCTCAGCCTGTAATCCCACGCCTTTGGGAGGCTGAGGTGAGTGGATTGCCTGAGTCTGCGGGTTCGAGACCCGCCTGGGCAACTTGGCGAGACCTCATCTCTACAATAAATAAAAATGAGCTGGGCGTGGTCGCGCATGCCTGTGATTCCGGCTACTTGCAAGGCTGAGGCGGAAGGATCACTGGAGCCCAGCAGGTCGAGGCTGCGGTGGCCGGGAGCGGCCACTGCACTCCAGTCTGGGTGACAGAGTGAGACTCCAACTCAAAAAAAATAATAAAAATAATGATAAACAAGAATTCATATTGATACTATCTATTCTAATCCAACACTACCATTTTTATTTTAAATTTTCCCTGTATTTAATTTTAACTTTTCTCCAATAGTGAGAAACCTATAGTATATTTAGTTACTTATTCAACTCTTATATACTTATAAAGTGGTTTCAGAATTCTTAACCCATACCCCTGTCAGAAAAAAAAAAATTACAACCTAGAGTATTGTAATTGTGTACTGCATACTTAAAAAAATTTTGACTTGATAACATCTACTCAGGCTTCTTTCACTTAGCAAAATGCATCAAAGATTCATCCAGGTTGTTGCATGTATCAATAATTGATTATCTTTTATTGCTGGGAGGTATTTTATTGTACAATATACCATTCTATTTGAAGGACAGATTGAAGGACATCTGGGTTGTTTCTACTTTATGGCAATTATGAATAAAACTGCTATATTCACATATAGGTTTGTTTGTTTTTTGATTTGAAGTCTTGCTCTGTTGCCCAGGATAGAGTGCAATGGTTCACCACAGCCTTGACCTCCTGGACTCAGGCTATCCTTCTGCCTCAGCCTTCCAAGTAGCTGAACTGCAGGCACGCCCCACCATGCCCAGTGATTTTTTTTTTTTAAAAGTTTTTGTAGAGATGAGGTCTCAACATACTGCCTAGACCTGGTCTCAGAATGTTGGGTTCAAGAATCCTCTTGCCTCAGCCCTCCAAAGTGCTGGGATTACAGGCATGAGCCTCCATGCCTGGCCCACATATGGGTTTTTATGTGAATGTACATTTTCATTTCTTTTGGACAAATACCTGGGAATGAATTTCTTGGATCATATGCATGTGTGTGTTGTGTGTGTGTGTGTGTGTGTGTGTGTGTGTGTGTGTGTATTTTTTGAGTAGGAGTCTCACTCTGATGCCCAGGATGGAATACAGTGGCACGCTCACGGCCACCACAGCCTTGCCTTGCTGGGCTCAGGTGATCCTTCCTCCTCTTTCCACCTCAGCCTCTCAGGTAGCTGGAACCACAGGTGCCACTCTGCCTCGCTAATTTTTTTTATTTATTGTAGAGACAAAGTCTTGCCAAGTTGCCCAGGCTGGTCTCGAACCCCTGGACTCAGGCAATACTCTTGCCTCTGCCTCCCAAAATGCTGGGATTACAGGCGTGAGCCACTGTGCCCAGCATATGTTTAGTTTTTAAAGAAATTGCCACACTGTTGTTCAAAATGTGCCATTTTGCTTAATCACCAGCAGTGTATCTGAGTTAGAGTTGCTCTGTATGTTCATCAGCACTTAGTACTGTTTTTTCTGAATTCTAGCTATTCTAGTAGATATATATCTCATTGTGATTTTAGCTTGCATTTCCCTAACAATGATATTGAGCATCTTTTCAGGTGTTTATGTGCCATTTGTATACCCTCTTTGCTAAGGTCTGTTCAAATCTTTCATCTGTTAAATGGGTTGTTGATTTCTTATTATTGAGTTCTGTAGGAATTTTAAAAACTATACTCTAGATGCAAGTTCTTTGTCAGATGTCTGGTCTAGTTTGCAAATATATTTTTTTCTTGTCAATGGACTTGTCTCTTCATTCTCTTAATACTGCCTTTGACTAATCAAAACATTTTGAATTTTGAAAAGTACAGCCTATTTTTTTTTTGACCCATGCTTTTAGTATCTAAGGAACATTATGCCTAAAGTCAATGTCACAACCTTTTCAAATGTTTTCTTTGATAAATTTTTATAGTTTCACATTTTAGATTTAGGTTTATGATCCTCATGGATTTAATGTTTAATAAGATATGAGGTATGAGTAGAGGTTCATTTATTTGCACATGTATATCCAATTGTTCTAGTAATACTTGCTGAAAAGATTATTTTCTTTCCGTTGAATTTTCTTTGCTCTTTTATAATAAAAAAATAAGTTGACTATATTTGTGTGGATTTGTTTCTGGGTTCTCTATTCTGTTATACTGATCTTGTATCTATCCCTGCCAATCCCAATGGATGTTGATTACTGTAGAATTTTTAGGAAGTCTTGAACTCAGATAGTATGAGTCCTCATATGCATGTGTGTGTGTGTGTGTGTGTGTGTGTGTGTGTGTGTGTGTGTGTATTTTTCGAATTTGTTCTTTCCAGAATTATTTGGCTATTCTACTTTCTATGCCATATTTCCACACAAATTTTAGAATAGATGTCTCAATAGCTACAAAAAAAAAAAAAAAAAAAAGAAAGAAAGAAAAAAGAAAGAAAGAAAGAAAAAGAAAGAAAGAAACTGCTAGGTTTAGACTGGATCTCTAGAATTTATAGATCGATTTTGGTAGAATTGACGTTTTAACAATGTTGTAGCTATAATCTTAAAAAATATGCAGAATATTTAAGCTAAAAATGGAAAACACTGAAGAATTAAAGAAGACCAAAATACATGGAGAGATATATCATGACTGTGGATTAAAAGGTCATTCTATTTCTTTTTCACCTTATTACACTAGCCAGGTCTTCTAGTAAGATGTTAAATTAAAGTGGGAAAAGAGAATATCCTTGACTTTTTACTCATCTTAGGGAGAAAGAATTCAGTTTTTCACTGAATGATATTAGGTGCAGGTTTTGTATAGTTGTCCTTCATCTGCTTATGGGAGTTCTATTCCAAATTTGCTGAGAGTTTTTATTCTAAGTTAATGTTGAAATTCATCAAATGCTGTCTCTGCATCTTTTGAGATAATCATTTGCATTTTCTAATTTAGTCTATTAATATGGTAAATTACATTGATTGATTTTTGCATGTGGAAGCAGCCTTATATTCCTGGGATAAACTCACCTGTTCATCATATATTATCCTTTATAAATATTGTTGGATTTGATTGACTAATATTTTGTTGAGAATATTTGTATTTTTTTCATGAGGGATATTGTTCATTAGTTTTCTTTTTTTGTAATGACTTTGTGTAGTTTTACTTTGTCTAGTATCAGGGTATGCTGATCCTATAAGATAGGTTTAAAGATGTTCCTTCTTCTACTGTTTTTCGGGAAGGGATTTTGTAGAATCTGTATCATTTATTTCTTAAAGATTTGATTGAACTTGCCTATGAAATCATCTAGGCTGCTTTTCTTTGTTGGAAGGTTTCAAATTATGAATTTAACTTTTTTATAGATATAGGTTATTCTAGTAATCTATGTATTCTTTAGCAAAGTTCACATTTTTGATTTTTTAAGGAATTGATTCATTTCATCTAAGTTTTTAAACTTATGAACATATCTCTAATATTCTTTTAATGACTGTGACATCTATATATATCCCCGTCTTTCATTTTTGATATTAGTGATTCATTTTGTTCTTTGTTTCTTGAGTGACCTAAAAAGGTTTATTAATTTTATTGATTTCTTTTTGAGAATTATCTTTTAGTTTTGTTGATTTTCTCTATTGTTTTTCTATCTTCAATTTCACTGATTTCTGCTCTTATCTTTTTAATTTCTTTACTTTTCCTTGTTTTGAGTCTAATTTGATTTTCTTTTAGGAAACTTAGAGTACTTATTTGTGACTTTTATTCTTTTTTAAGATAAGAATTTACTATAAATATCTCTATATACTACTTAGCTTAATGCAACAAAATTTGATATGTTTAATTTTTATTTTCATTGAGTTAAAGATATTTTTAGTTTTTCTTGAAGTGTCCTCTTTGATCTCTGGTTTATTAAGAATGGTCTTTATTTGAAGATGTTCCAGATATCTTTCTGTTATTGATTCCTGGTTTAATTTACTTACTGTCCAAGACCTTGATTTTGTATGATTTTTACTCTTTTCAATATCTTAAGACTTGTTTATAATAGAATGTAGTCTACATTGATTAATATTTCATACATTTAAAAAGAATATGCATTCTTCCATTGTTGGCTGAGTGTTCTATAAATATCAATTAGATCAAGTTAGTTTGTAGTATTATTTAGCTCTTCTATTTCCTTATTGTCTGTCTACTTGTTTAATTAATTACTAAGAGGAGAGTAATAGAGTTTATATATTACAGGTATATGTATTTCTATTCTTTTTTTCACACAAATTTTGTGTTGTCTTAAGCTTAAATTTTGTCTTGGTAAGTGTGCACAATTATTATTTCTTTTCAAGATTTTTACAGTAAAACTCCATTATTTTAAATGAATTCAAAATAACATTTTAAGTTTTCCTCTAAAATATAGTAATTGTGATTGTACATGATAGGAATAGAGTTTTATATATATATAATTCATAAAATTACCAATTAATTTTTTAAGATGTAGGGTAAAATTCAGGATTAGGTATACAAGTGATCATCATACAGGTAAAGTTTGGGCCTCCCTTTGGTCTCCACTTTGCCTGGCTTGAGATTAGGTATCCTTATTCATGTTATGTGCCCCTCCCCCCAGCAGTTTCTGGCTGCCAATTCCTTTCTTATAGTATTATGGTAAATGTTCAGGGTCTGCTTATGAGTGAAAACTGTGGTACTCAGTTCTTTGTTTCTGTGATAATTCACTGAGTATGATAGACTCTAAATCCATCCAAGTTGCTGCAAAGCCCGTGATTTTATTCTTCTTTATTCCATCGTGTTCATGCACCACATTTTAAAACTCTAGTCCAGTTTCAGTGGGTAGCATGATTGGTTCCATGTTTTTGCTATTGTAAATAGTGCTGCAGTAAACATACATGTGCAGATATCTTTTTTGTAGGGTGATTTAAGTTCCTCTGGTTTATTCCCAGAAGGGAGATTGCTGGATCATATGGAAGGTCAATGTATAGTTCTTTTAGGAAGTGTGACAACACTGTTTTCCATACAGGTTGAACTAGTTTGCATTCCCACCAGCCGTATAAAAGCATTTCCTTTCTTCTGTATCCCCACCACCATCTGTTGTTTTTGTTTTATTAATGATGGCCATTCTTATTGGACTGAGATTATATCTCAATGTGGTTTTGATTTGCATTTCTCTGATGATTAGTGAGGCTGAGCATTTTTTAATGTGTCTGTTGGCTGCTTGTCTTTTTTTGGGGAAGTGTCTATTCATGTCTTTTTCCCACTTTTTAATGGGGCTGTTTGGTTTTTTCCTTTCAGCACATTTGAGTTCCTTGTAGATCCTGGATGTTAGGCCTTTGTTAGATATGGAGTTGGTAAATATCTTTTCCCATTCTGTGGGCTGTTTCTCTGCTCTCTTGATAGTTTCTTTTGCTTTGCAGAAGCTTTTCAGTTTGATGAGGTCCCACTTGTCTATCTTATCTCTTATGGCATGGGCATTTGTGGTTTTGATCAGGAAATGATTCCCCATTCTGACTTCCGTAAGAATGTCTCCAGCATTTTCTAAGATTCTTAAAGTTTGGGGTTTTACATTTAGGACTTTGATCCATTTGGAGTTGATTTTTGTGTATGGTGATAGGTAGGGGTCCTATTTCATTCTTCTGCATGTGGTCAGTCATTTTTCCCAGCACCATCTACTGAATAGGTTCTCCTCTCCCCAGTGGTTGTTGGTGGAAGCTTTGTTGAAGATGAGTTCATTGGGAAATTGAGGTTTTGTTTCCAGAATCTCTATCCTGTTCCATTGGCCTATATGCCTGTTATTGTCCCAATACAAGGCTGTCATGATTATTGTAGCCTTATAATAAAGTTTGAAGACTGGAAGTGTGATACTCTTGCTTTGTTTCTTTTACCAAGAATTGTTTTGGCTATTGGTGGTCATTAATGTTTCCAGATGAATTTTCGTAATGTTTCCAGGTCTGAGAAGAATGACAATGGGTACAGGGTTGAATCTGTATATTGCTTTTGGTAGGATGGGCATCTTTAAAATGTTTATTCTTTCAATTCATGAGCATGGAATATTTTTCCATTTGTTTGTGTCATCATTGACTTCTTTGAGCAATGTTTTGTAGTTTTCATTGTAAAGATCTTGTACTTCTCTGGCTAGGAGTATGCCAAGGTATTTCATTTTGTTTGTGGCTATTGTGAATAGGATTGTGCTTTTTATTTGGTTCTCTGTTTGTTGTCTAAGAATGTAACTGTCTTTTGCATGTTGCTTTCATACCCTGAGACTTTGCCAAAGTTCTTTATCAGTGCAGGAAATTTTTTGACAGATTCTCTTGGATTTTTGAGGTATAGGATCATATTGTCAGCAATGAGGAATAACTTGAATTCTTTTCCTACTTGGGTATCCTTGATCTACTTCTCTTGTCTGATTGCTCTAGCTATGTGATTCCAACACTATGTGAACAGGAGGGGTGAGAGTGAGAATTTCTGTCTGTTTAGCAGTATTTTGGCTGTGGGTTTCTTGTAGATGGCTCTTACTATTTTGAAGTATATTCCATCTATGCCTAGGTGTTCAAGGGTTTGTATCAAGAAGGGATGCTGGATTTTATTGAAAGCTTTTCCATGTCTAATGATATAATAATGTGGTTCTTGTTTTTACATCTGTTGAGGTAATTCATAGTATTTATGGTCTTGTAGGTGTTGAACTAGTCCTGCATCCTGGGGATGAAGCCTACTTGGTCACGGTGGATGGTTTTTGAGATGTGTTCTTGGATCCAATTTGCTAGAATTGAAAATTTTTGCATCTCTGTTTATCAGGGATATTGGCATGGAGTTCTCTTTCTTTGTTGGGTCTTCACTCTATTTGTGTATTAGTGTGATATTACCTTCATAAAATGACTTGGGGAGAGTTCTGTCTTTCTCAATTACCTGGAATACTTTCAATAGGATTGGTATCAGCTCCTCCTTGTATGTTTTGGAGAATTCCACTAGAAATCTGTCTACCCCAGTGCTTTTTTTTTAGTAGGTAGTTTTCTTATGACAGAGTCAATTTCCTGGGTTGTTGTTAGTCTACTTAGGATCTCAGTTTCTTCTCCTTTCAACCTTGGGAGGTTGTGGGATGTCAGAAAGTTCTTCATTTCCTTTAGGATATTGAGTTTGTTTTCATTCAGTTGTGCATATTAATGTCTGATAATCATTTGTATTTCTTCAGGGTCATTTGGGACTTGGTTTTTTGCACAGTGTTTATTTGGGGTTTTTCTTGGTCATTCTAGCTACGGGTCCATCAATCTTTTTTATCCTTTCAAAGAACCAGCTTTTTGTTTCACTGATTTTTTTCTTTGATATTTTTGTCTTCTATGTCCTGTATTTCAGTTTTTACTTTGGTGATCTGTATTCTTCTGCTGAAGTCAGGGTTTTAGTGGTCTTGCCTTTCCAACTCCCTTAGGCGATTTGTTAGGTTGTCAACTTATTCTTTTTCTATTTTCTTGATGTTTGTTCATAGAGTTATAAATTCCCCTCTCAGTACTTATTTCATGGCATCCCAGAGGTTTCAGTAAAATGTTTCTTCATTTTCATTAGTTTCCAGGAATCTTTTAATTTCTATTTTGATTTCTGTGTTTACCCAGGAGTTGTTCAATATCATATTGTTTAGTGTCCATGTCTTTGTAGGTTTGGGGGGAATGTTTTTGGTGGTGATAATTATTTTTATTCCACTGTGGTCTGAGAAGGTGCATGGCAGAATTTCATTTGTTTATGCTTGAATAATGGCCTAGGATATGGTCAATCTTGGAGTAAGTTCCATGTGGTGGTGAGTAGTATGTATATTCCGTGGTTGTTTGGTGGAGTGTTCTATAGGTATCTACTAAGTCCATTTGGTCAGGTATCAAGTTGAGGTTCCAGATATCTTTGTTGATTTTTTTTTGCCTCACTGATCTATCTAAGGTTGTGAGTGGGGTATTTGACCCCAGTTTTGATAGTGTTAGAGTCAATATCTTTTTTTAGTTTACTTAGTAACTGCTTTATAAAAACTGTGCTCTATGTTGGGTGCATATATGTTTAGGATGAATATTTCTTGTTGATGGGTTGAAACTTTTATCATTATGTAGTGTACTTTTGTATCTTTTTACATTTTTAATAGTTTAAAGTTAGTTCTTTCTGATTTTAAGATCACAACTCCTGCCTTCTTTTGTTATCTGTTCATCTGAAAATTTGTTTTCCATCCTCAAACTTTGAGTCTGTGGGCATCATTTGTGGTGAGATAAGTTTTCTGGAGGCAGCAAATTACTGGGTGAATTACTGAATAAATGTGTTTTTATCCAGTTTGCCATTTTATGTCTTTTCAGTGATGCATTTTGTCCCTTCACATTCAGACTGATTATTGAAATGTGAGAGTTTGTCCAGTGACATAATGCTCTTATAAGACTTCTTGTTTTCACTTAGCCTTTGTGTTCACATGTGTTTTTATTTTTGTGGGTATGCTGAGTGTTCTGCTGCTTCTGATCTTGTGAAGTATATGGTCTTGCTTTTGTTTCTTTTTTCTTCTGTGCACTGCACCTTTTTAAGCATCTCCTGCAGAGCTGGTCTTGAAGCAGCATATTCTCTTAGGGATTGGATGTCTGGGAAGGATTTTAATTCTCCATCACTCTGATGAAGCTTAGCTTGGCTGAGTAGGAAATTCTTGGTTGAAATTGTTTATCTTTGAAAACATTAAAGATTGGGGTCTAATTCCTTCTGGCCTGTGGTGTTTTTGCAGATAAGTCTGCAGTAATTCTGATTGGTCTCCCCCAGTAGACAGTCTGATGTTTATCCCTTGCTGCCTTTAGGATTTTTTCTTTTATACCTACTTTGGGTAGGTGAATTACTATGTGTAGGGACTGGTATTCTCATAAGATGTCTTGCAGGGGTTCTCTGGATCTTTTGTGCTTGTGTAGTCTCTCTGACCAGATGAGGGACGTTTTCTTCAATGACCGCATGGAATGTGCATTCCAAAGTGTTTTCCATTTCTCTTTCTATTTCAGGTATTCCAGTCAGACATAGGTTTGGTTTCTTGATAAAACTGCACAACTCTTTGAGAGTTTTCTCTTTCTTCTTACATTTTTTTTTCTATATTTTTAATAGATTGGGTTGATTCCATATTTTGGTCTTCCAGCTCTGAGATTCTTTCTTCTCCTTGGTCACTTCTGCTTCCCATGCTTGTCAGTTTTTTTTGTTTTGTTTTGTTTTTTGAGTTGGAGTCTCACTCTGTCGCCCAGACTGGAGTGCAGTGGCCGCTCCCGGCCATGGCAGCCTCGGACCTGCTGGGCTTCGGCAATCCTTCCTCCTCAGCCTTCCAAGTAGCCAGAATTACAGGCATGCACTACCACGCCCGGCTGATTTTTTGATTTACTGTAGAGATGAGGTCTCACTGCCCAGGTGGGTCTTGAACCCGCGGGCTCAGGCAATCCATTCACCTCAGCCTCCCAAAGGCACGTGAGTACAGGCTGAGCCACCGAGCCCAGCTGCTTGTCAGTTTTTATTTATTTATTGGATGGAGTTCTTTATTTCTGTTATTTCTAAATATGCTTTCTTGAGTCTACCTCTGCTGCAATTTCATTTAGTTTTAGCCTTTGCATTTCTTGATTTTTATTCATTCTATCCAATTCTCTGATCTCCATATGTACCTTCTGGCTACTGTCATTCTTGGAGATAGCCATTGTTTGTGTCCCAGTAGCTGTTCTTTCTAGCACTGACTCTTTGCTGAGGCTCTGGTGGTTACCGGCAGTTTTTCATTGGTTTTTCTTCATTTGTAGCAGTTCTCTCATCTTTCTCTTTAATTCTGTTGCTCAGCGGAAAATGGAGAAGCAGTCACTTCTGATATTTGCTCTACCTTTTGTCCTTCCTTGAGCTGGGACTCCGGGTTTGTTCGATTATGAAGTTGGGCTGAGGGCAGGGTGTTGTGCTATCTCTTCACAGTTTTGAGCACTCACCAAGGTGTGGGGGTAGGGGGCTGCAAGGTTTTGAACCTATTGGCAAGGTGTAATATTTGTTATCTGGTGAATGCGCCAGCTTGTATTCACTCTGTATCTCTGCGCAATATGATCTTACAGTGTATGTTTGCATAACTCCTGAGTCCAAGGCAGGGTATAAAATGGAAAAGAGAGAAAAAAGAGAAAGGAGGATAAAGAGAGAAAGAGAGGAAAGAAAAATAGTAAAAGAAAACATTAAAAAACAGAAAAAGAACAAAGAAAGAAATGGAAAGAAAAGAGAAACCCAACAAAGCAACCAAACGAGATAAACAAACAAACCAATATCCCTCCCCCCCAAAACAAAATAAAACAACAACAAAAAAGTTGATAAAGAGTTCTCAGCTTTAGTATGTCTCTTGAGGAGTCTCCTTCTTGTGACGGGTTCTGCGACTGCAGGGTTCTTACTGCATGTTCCCTATTTACCATCCGAACTTATTCTTTCAGATGTGACCCAAACACTGCTTCTCTTCACTCATGGCAAAGCGGAGGGGTTTCAGAGGGGAGGAATTTTAGAGGGGAGGGGTTTCCGACTTCTAAATCTGTCCCCCTGTTCACCCGGTGTGGTTGGGGAGAAGCTACAAGTGCTCCCAGCTGGCCTATGTTCAGCCCTCTCCCAGCGGGCTGATCAGGACATGGCCACCTGAATCACATGTCTTCAGAATCACTGGGAAAAGGGTGCTGGGCCAATTTAGAACTCATCACCTCTCATCGGCTGTGAGCTAGGGCTGGGTTCTTCAGTTGCAACTGCGGACTCCACATGCTTGAGTTAGGAGATGGAGCGCCTGGGTCTTCTCGCCTGGGACTTGGGAAGGGTTTCCCTGGTGTATTTTTTTGCAGTTCCCACTGCCAGTGTCCGCTCTGGTGCCCCAGGCTGCAGTGGCTGGCAGCGGGCGATCCTCGCTTTTTATTCCCTTCTTTCCCCAGGGTAGTGCTGCAGAGATGGGGCCTACCTCTGGGCCCTGGAGCGGCTGGGGTCCCAGCCAGTGCGCAGGGCAGCTGCCTAAGAAGGGGGTCAGGCCGCTCTCTCCCACGCCTCTACTCAATCGGACATTCGCACACCGGTTTGCCGAAACCCCAGCATGAATATTCGTCTCTGCACCCTCTCTTTTATGTGGAGACTCACGCACTGCAACCGCCTCTGTCTCCATCTTCGAATCCGGAGAAGAGTTCTATACTTTTTTTTCCAACATTCCCACTTTATATAGACATTGAAAAGTATGAATATTGATTGTTTCATCAGTTTTTATTTTTCATCATTTTTTATTTAAAAATTTTTGTGTGTTTTAAACTTTATATGCCAGCAAATAATCATTCTTATGGCAAAGCCAGTGCTGCAGGAAATATCCAAAGTAAAGTGTATCAAAAGCACAGAAAATATCAACATCACACATACACACACGTACACACCACACACACACACACACACACACACACACACTATGTTTGATCATCTTCCTTGATCTGAAATCTACTTTGATATTAATATAGCCACTCCATTTTTCTTTTCATTAGAGTTTGCATGGTATATTTTTTCCTATCCTTTTACATTTTACCTATCTTTATTTTATATTTGAAGTGGATATCTTGTAGACAGTATGCAGTTGGAACTTGCTTTTTTGTGTGTTTGTTTGTTTTTGAGTCGGAGTCTCACTCCGTTGCCCAGGCTGGAGTCCAGTGGCACACTCACAGCCACCCCAGCGTCAACCTGCTGGGCTTAGGTGATCCTTCTGCCTCAGCCTTCCAAGTAGCCAGAACTGCAGGCATACGCTACCGCGCCCAGCTAATTTTTTTGATTTACTGTAGAGATGAAGTCTTGCCAAGTTTCCCCAGCTGTTCTCGAACTCACAGGCTCAGGCAGTCCACTCACCTCGGCCTCCCAAAGTGCTGGGATGGCACACTGAGCCACCGAGCCCGGATGGAATTAGCTTTTATACCCAGTCTGACGACCTCCTTTATTTAATATGGATGTTTACACCATTCACACTTAATGTAATCACTGATTTAATTTGTTTGGAAATCTGTCCTCTGGTACAGATGCATATGTTATGGATTTGTTCCATGTGTTCGTTTCATCTTCCCTATCCCTCTCCCCACCCCATGTTTTTCTGCCTTCTTGTTTCAGAATATTGTGTGCTTGTTACTCTATTTTAACTCAATTCTTAACTTATTAGTTACTTCTTACATTTTTAGGGGTTGGTATAGGACTTACAAAATATAATTTTAATTGGGATTTATGGTCAAATTCGGTTACCCTACTTAATGCTTAATTTAAGGACTTTACGAATATTAAACAGTAGATTCCCAATTTCCTCCTTCCAAACTTTGTGCCATTGGTCACATACAGCTTACATTTGCTTTTATGATAAACACACAATACATTGCTATCATTGCTCAAAACAATTGGTTATATTTT
The DNA here is from genome assembly GCA_027257055.1 of Cephalopachus bancanus. Classification (NCBI taxonomy): domain Eukaryota; kingdom Metazoa; phylum Chordata; class Mammalia; order Primates; family Tarsiidae; genus Cephalopachus; species Cephalopachus bancanus. Next base: position 7,556,593 of record JAPVLO010000038.1, on the reverse strand, counting down.
AGAGCCATTGAAAATTGTATTAACTTTTGTTTATTCCATTTCTAACGCTATTTTTTGTTTCGGTATCATATTCCTTCCTATTCATATTCATATTCATAATCCTTTTGCCTGCAGAACTTTCTTTTAGTGTAGGGTTTCTTGGAATGAATTTCCTCAGTATTTTTCTGAGAAAGCATTTTTCCTGCATTTTTTTCCCTATTTTACTTTTGAAAAAAACTATTTTCACTTGGATATAGATTAGACTCTGGGTGAATTTTTTTTTTTTTTTTTTTACAAGCAAATCATTCTATGAGCACCATAAAATGTCCCTTCATTATCATCTAGCTGGGCTGGTTTTTGGAAAGAAGATGGCTCTACTTCACATCTGTGTTTCTGCAGATATAAAGGTTTTTTCTTTTGGCTGCTTTAAGATCTTTTTTTTTTTGTCTTCAGCAGCTTGACTAATATTCATATGTGAGTTTTTGTGATATTTATTGGTTGGTATAGAGAACAGATCTTTTCAATCTGTGGTTTAGTATCAGTAATTAATTCTGAAAGACCCTAAGCCATACTTTTTTCCCCCAAATATTTCTTTTGACCCATTTTTCTCTATCTTATCTTTATTGAACTATTGGACTGATGGCTATCAGTCCATAATTCTTGAATGTTCCATTCTATTTTTATTTTCACTTCTTTTTTCAGTTTCGATTTGCATAATTTCTAATAACTTTCTTCCACTTTACTGATTCTTTCCTGGTCTATGTCAGGTCTACCTTTGAGTCTATTGAGGTCATTCTTCATCTGTTACTGTGCTTTTCATATCTAGTGCTTCTGTTTAGTTCTTTAGTTTTTGAATCTCTGTTCAAATTTCCCATCTGATTATACATGTCTTGCTCCTGTTCCGTTAGTATTTCACATATTAATCGACATTTTAACTTACCTTCTAGATCCAACATCAGTGTCATATCTGGGTCTAATTTTGTTGATTATTGTCTTTTGGAAGTATGTTGTTTTGCCTTGCAATTTTTTATGTCACATAAATTTATGTTGAAAATGAGACATCTTGTAAAGGACAGTTGAATCTAAGGTAAATCATTTTTATGTCTATAAATGGTCATGCCTTTTTCTTTTGCTAGGCATTTTTTATTTCTGTCCCGCCAGTCCTTCAGTGTGCATGTTTAAATTAATCCAACCAGGAGTTGGAATTTATTTCAGGATTGTCATTACTATAATTGCCCTCAGTGTTCTATAAACCACAAATTCTTCTGATGATACCTTGAGTTTTGAGTGGGAGCTGGCTTTCCAGGGGTTTTACTTAATGTCTGCTTCATCCTCAGCTTTAGATCTCCCCTTTGCACTGTGCCTCAGATACTGTCTGTCTCCAAAGTCTTCCAAATATTCTAGCAGTCTTCTATCATTGCTTTTCTTTTCTTTTCTTTTTTGAGTTGGAGTCTCACTCTGTCGCCCAGGCTGGAGTGCAGTGGCATGCTCACGGCCACCACAGCCTCGACCTGCTGGGCTCAGGTAATCCTTCCACCTCAGCTGGGCTAATTTTTTTTTCTTTGATTTATTGTAGAGATGAGGTCTTGCCAAGTTGCCTAGGTTGGTCTTGAACCCCGGGTCTCAGGCAATTCTCTTGCCTCGGTTTCCCAAAGTCCTGGGCTTATAGACTTGAGCCACCACACCAGACCTATTGTTACTTTTAAATTAGTACTTGTTAGCTTGGTGTACTGGTTCACTCTAAGTCTTAGACAGGTGCTGTGTCTGCTGGTCTCAGGTATAACCTTCTTAATATTCCTCTCCATCCCTCACCTGTAGTTCCAGATTCAGCATATATTCCTGATCTTTCTCCAAGTGTAGAAAGTTTTATTTTTTGTTCCCTTCTTAGGATAAAATGGGTTTTCACCATTGCCCTCAGGGTAAGAGTGTTGGTAATCATTCACTTGATAGATTATGACTTTTTTTCTCCATAAAGGAGATGTGGGGAGAAATTTCAAGTTGAATATGCTCTTCTTCATTCAGTGGTTGCTTATTCCTTTCCCAGATTTTCACCATTAGGCATGCCTTCTAGAGATTCTCATCAATTTTTTTTTTTGGTCTGTGGAGAAAAGTTTGCAAGAAAGAGAGCATGAACTCCCTTATACAGTAGTCCTCCCTTAGCCATGGTTTCACTTTCTTTATTTTCACTTACTAGTATTCACCCATGATCTGAAAATATATTGAGAGAGAGAGACCACATTCACAAAACCCTTATTATAGTATAGTGTTATAATTGTTCAATTTTTTTCATTAGTTGTTGGCGATTACAACTGTGCCTAATTTATAAATTAAACTTTCTCATAGGTATGTCTATATAGGAAAATATAGATTATGTAAGGTTCAGTGCTATCTCTGGTGTTAGGAGTCCACTGGGGGCAATGGAATACATTCCCTGTGGACAAAGGAAGACGACACTATCTTCATTTCATCGGGTTCCACAATCTCCCACCAACCCCTGCTCAGTCTCTACCAATGTATTGACTATTCTAGCTCGAGTCTTCTTGCCAGCGTCCGGCTGCATCTGCCCCAGATAAGCAAGTACTCACACCCCATCTCTCCCAACTGGCCTGCATCTCTCCATATATTTCGGATGGTCAGTTTCCAGCAGCATTGGCTTTCTGAGCCATTCAAGAAATAATATGAACTTGCAGGTAATTTTTTCATTGTTGTTTTTGTAAGCTTGGAAGCACAGCTCTTTCCAGATTTCTACACCCCCCAAGGAGAAACTAGATGTTTCTTGGCTCTTTTGAGGTCATTTCTAAAACAGCAAATTGGGATAGGTAGGACCACTAGAAAGATCGCATTTCAAAGGCTGGAGAATTAGGTTCTTCAGAACTGGGAGACCAGAGCCTCTGTTGTACATTTTAAAAATATGACAATGTTCTTCCAGAGCAATGTTCTCCTTTTGCTTTCCAAATATAAAAGGGTTGAAGACATATTCCATTGTTCCATCGTGGAAAGAGAAGGAAGTAAATGCTTTTAACTTAGCACAGGAAGCAAAGACAAAGTCCTTGAAGAAGTAAGTCCCTTCTTTATCTAAACAGATTTCAAATGTTGAAATGCCCATGCTTTGCATCCACTATTTTTTACATTGCCCTTGGATGATCCTGTCACACCAAAATTCTTAAAGTGGTATCAAATATCTTGTTGATTTAATAGGGAAGAAGGAGAAGGTTTCTGTTGCACATTACAGTTACGTTGACATCACATGACTCATGGTCTCCATAGACCCCACTAAAACAGCTGTCTTTCATGGTCCCCTCTTGTTTTCTGGCATTGTCTTTTAAACACTGCTGTCTTGGTCCATTTTGTGCTGCTTTAACAAAAATACCCAAGACTGGGTATTATAAACAATAGGAATTTATTTTCCCACAGTTCTGGAGGTTAGGAAGTTCAGGATCGAGATTCTGGCCGGTTTGGTGAGGGCTGCACAGCTCTCGACTTTCAAGGTGGTGCCTTGATGTTGCATTTTTCTGGAGAGGAGAAACACTTTATCCTTACATGGAGGTAAGCAGGTGAACTGAATGTTACATGAAACCTTTCTTATAAGGCCATAAATCCCATTCATGAGGAAGGAGCCCTCATGGCCTAATCACCGCTTAAAGGCTCCACCCCTTAATGCAATCACCCTGGTGACACCTAAATTTTGGAGAGGACACATTCAAACCACAGCAGATGTTTAGAATCTTTCCTATTGAGCAGGAAAGTTCTGATCTCCTCCAGTATGTGTGTGCCCCACTGAGCACAGTGCTCCACAATCAAAGTGCCCCTTCCCCACTTCCTAGATAACGTTTCTTGACTATATATTGCATCTTTGGCAGTATAGGTTTTCTCTCAACCTTCAGTGATTTAATTAATACTCTTTTAAAAATTCACACAATGTTTTCCCTGGGAAGAGTTCTGGAAAATAATTTTCTCTGTATCATTACAGGTACATGCCAATAAATGAGAATTTTAGAAGAAAGAAGCATGGACTCTTTCATGATCCCTTATTATTTCATGTGATCTGACTTACACAGCAACAAGAAAAATATACTCCTCTCATGTGGCATGTATAGACTGACAGTTGGCTCAATATCAAAGTCACCTGTTGGGACTATAAGAATCTGATCTGTGTGTGGTTTAATGAGTGTTGCAGATTCATCCATGAAATGTTGCACCTGACAGATGGTGCAGTCTAGTTTAAAATGTGTCTTCATTGTCATTATCAGAGGAATGATTTGTTTCCACAAACTTTCATATTGATGCACCGCTCCTCCCCGCCAAAAAAATCTCCCATCTTCTCTCAATGGCTTGGAGTGTTCAGGCTCCTTTGTCCTCTTTTGCATAAAGTCCCTTGTGCTCTTTAGAAGAAAATGTTACAAATAAGCAAGGTAAAAATAGCTTAGTGAAAGGTAACAATTGACATTCAAGGTTTAACAGCTTTTGCTTCTTCTAACATCTTGCAAAAGATATAACACTGCATCACTGGCCTGATGACATACCCCAAAGCACTTGAATTTTTTAAAGAAGGTCTTGGGATAAACGAAAGTCATTCTGCATCATCACTTGGGATTGTGGTATTTAAAGGTCATCAGAAAAGCATCTTCCTGACACATTACATCAATGGCAACCTCTTGGTATATGAGCTGATGGCAATACATTGTTAAAAGCATTGCGTGACAAATGGAAATAAGAATGTTTGTCGTCAAATATTTTCTTCTGCTTGTACAAATAGAAGAGATAAGGCTCGTGGTATTTATTCTTCTGTCTCCTTGGATATGTGAATATTCCTATCAGCGCTTCATCTTTATAGAGGTATCTCCTATAGAGATATAGCAACCTTGAGTGGAGTTTTTAACCAGTGGTAAGGTAAATTTTAGTATTTGCTGCCAACACCAGAAACAATAATAAAAGAAACTTCTGACAATAAAGTGGAGATGACAAAAATATTTGAAATATTTTTTAAAAACATGATAGCTGCATGGGATCACATGTAATTATGATGATATGGCAATACTTTTATAACATTGTCTGTAATCATTGTTATTTTTGTGATGACAGATTATAGAAATTTTTAGATAATTTTAAAATATGAACCTAGGAATTATAGATGATCACAATGGAGAAAGAGCAATCAATATAGAAATTGTGATGAGTTTTAAAAAAATAAACAGTTTCGGTGTGTTTTCTCTGAGTAAAATTTTAGATTTTGTAAATCCAACTTTACAAATAATACAGTTCATTTGTCTAGATAAAATTAGTTTGAAAATAAGAAGGTTGAGAGCTTTCACACTTCACAAGGGCCATCTGAATAAATTAGGATAAGATTTTGCATCTCTATGATGCAGTATTCCCCCCAAATTTCCCATGTAACCTCTCTCTATTAAAAAAATTTATTTGTAACATGAAGCGTTTAGATTGGGGTTTGTTTTTTTGTTTTGTTTTGTTTTTTAAATTATAAATATAGTTTATTTAGAAGTAAATTAGAGAGAGCGAGAGACAGAAGATGCACCTCCCAAGGTGGAGGAGGCGGCCGAAGCCAAGCAGCATGGCGACTGCCATGGCCCAAAGACTATGTGGCCACACCAGAGTCTAGCAAGGCAATGGTCAGGTTTTAATTGTTAAAGTTCCAATTCATAAAAACTCTACATTTTAATTATAATCCAAAGTATTGTTTAATATCTCATTATTTCATATTAGGTATCAAAATATTCGACACTTTTCTTAATGTATCATTTTCTTCTATTGTTAACTATTCCATAAATACCAGGTTGTGAAATTGACTGAAATAGCCTGGGTCCTGGGAGAAGATAAGGACCACACTCAAAAAGTTGGATTGAAAAACATTGAATGAAGGAAATGTTGGCAGGAGAAGGATCTAGGTGAAAGGAACAAGCAAGGAATGATCAAGAACCTTGCATGAAACCATTGCCATCCTTAGGATGGAAAGCGCAGTGTTGAAGGTGAAATGTTATTGGAACATGGCAATGGCTTCAAGCTCTGAAAGAGGAACACTTGCTGGAACCCTGGCACGCAGTCGCTGCCAGAGCCACAATCAACAGGGGCTGGGGAGGGAGATGCATACTCTGACATACAACTCCCCTTGACGTTCTGGTTCAGACCCCACCAAAGCCACAGAGAACCCAAGTAATGCAGTTTATAGATATCAACCTCCACAGGGCACAGAACAGGCAGAGAATGAGGGGAAATGGATGTGAGGGATGATGGCAAATGGATGTTTAAATATATTACCCACTATTCAGGGAGCTCATCTGTGTGTGTTTTTGTGTAAATGCTTATGTGTGTGTTTGCTTGTGTGCTCACTGTCTTTGATGTCAACTTGGTCTCGCTGCACTTTGACCTCCCTGTCTCCAAAGTGTTTTTCATGGGCTCATTCAGCCACCACTTCCAGAATCATACACAAGCACTGTCATTAACAGTCAAGTCCCCACTTCTTATTCCAACTCCAAGCATTCTAGCGTCTAAGCACCCTTTCCTATATTTTCAATCCTAAGTTTATTCTAATATGCCCTCTGCAAGAGTTCCCTGACCTCATTTGACCACCCTCACATCCACTTTCTTCTTCATCTTGCTTAGATTCCATATTTCTTGTTATATCCACCTCCTTTTTGTTTGTTTGCTCATTGATTTTTTTTCTTTTTTCTTGTTTTTTTAAATATTTAAGGGGTATATATGAGGTCTGACTATTATGTTCATCAACTTGCCACTGTGTGCTTATGTTGACAGTACTGTACAAATAACTCAGTAAGGTTTCGTAACCTTGCCATATCAGTGTCTCACAGCTGTGTTCATGTTGATGTGTGGCCATGTCTTGCTGAGGGGTGTTCATTATTGTTGTTGCATGTTTTTGTATGCTGTTGTGAGAACATCGGAGCTTGAATTAGAGCAATGAACAAACATGAAATTTCTTGTTAAACTTGGCAAAAGTGGAAGTGAAATCAGGGACATGGCAGTCCAAGGTTAGGGGGTTGATGCCATGAAGAAAATGGCAGTGTACAAATGAATCAAACGTTTTTTTCTGAGGGGGGAGAAAGCATCACTGATGAAGAGTGGTCAGGACAGCCAGTAATGAGCAGAACTGATGAAAACATTGGAAAAGTTTGTCAAATTGTGCATCAAAATTGTCAGCTGACTGCGAGAAGCATAGCAAACCAAATAAACATTGATAGAGAAACAGTTAGGAAAATCTTAACTGAAAATCTTGGCATGAGAAAGGTGTGTGCAAAAATTGTCCCGAAGGAGCTCTTACATCATGACAATGCACCAGCTCACACAGCACTGTCTGTGAGGGAGTTTTTAACCAGCAAACAAATACCTGTATTGGAATACCCTCCCTACTTACCCGATATGGCCCCAGTGACTTTTTTCTTTACTCGAAGATAAAGAAAGTATAGAAAGGCATTTGATCACATTCAGGACATCAAAAGTAATACAATGACAGCTCTGATGGCCACTCCAGAAAAAGCGTTCCAAAATTGCTTTGACAGGAGGACTAGGTGCTGGCTTTGGTGCATAGCTTTCCAAGGTAAGTATTTCAAAGGTGACCACAGTGATATTCAGCAATGAGGTATGGAGCACTTTTTCTAGGTTGATTTCACAAACTGAATTGTCAGGTCTCATATATAGTTTTGTTAAATAGGTATATGGTGTAATGGTTGAGGATTGAGTTTCTATTGAGTCTGTCACCTAGGTGGTAGACATGGTACTCACCTTTTTTTGTAAACATCCTGTTGCCTTCTCCCTTGATTGCACTTACCTGATCCAATCCCAGTCCTTGTTGAACCCAACTTTCCCCATCCCTGACCCATCTGAGCCCTGCTGGAAAAATTATCACACAACCCAGATGACTGGTTTCAATGTAGAATCATGACCATAAGCTCCAAATAGCTACTTAAATAATTTTAAATTTTATTTAAATAATGGTTAGAAAAACTAAGCCAACAGTAATGTATAAAAAGAGCCATGTACTTTTCTTGCGTCCTAAGAAACTCTGAGGCAGACACTTCCTGGTTTGCTTTAGGACTGAACAATGTCAGGATGTTAAGTTAATGTCTTTTGGCCTTTCTAAAACAGTTTCAAGATGGCGGTAGTAGTTGAAAGCACCAGAGTTCCATTTGATACAGATTCACAGGAAGGACACAGGAGTTTGTGTTGCAGAAAGCACTTTTTCCTCAAGGAACCCTTCTCTTATTAGAGAGCAAAATTATTTCTCAGAAGATACCCCCTTATATCACATTGTCCAGAAGTAGGCTCTGACTCATCCCTAGATCATCTTCCTTGAAATCAAATCTGTTCTGCCCAGCTCCTGAGTACAGAAGAGGGTGCTGTTCACGAGACTGAAAGAACTGGGGGCCACTTATGTAGACAAACATGTCATTAGGAATGACAACTTGTAGCATAAATGTATTAAACTCCTTTCCTTGTAGGACATACTCATATACATACTCTCATATTCATGCCTACAGTGGCTAAGTTTTGGTCAGGCATGCTATCTGTGGCAGGAAGAAAGAATTAGGGATCCTAAGAAATAACGAGAGGTTGTCCTTATGAGTACCCACTTCTTGTCCTAAATGCTATAGGAGATGTGGAGAAATTCTTTCACAGCTGGGATTTGACTCTGAGAAATACTCTTTAAATGTGATCCAATCATTTATGAATCTAAATATTGCCTGAGCTTTTTTCCTTCAAACTGTATGAAACTCATTTACTGATAAGTACCATTTTAAAAATGAAGTTTGACTAGCTCATCTAAAGTAGCATTAATACACATACAAAGTTCCAAATTGAATGTCTGTAAATGCATTTACTAATTGTTAGTGTCTATTGTAAAGAGTAGCTGGCATCTAACGATATGTTGTAATGTTCATATTACTTTAACTATCTAGTGTAATACGAAGACAGTAAAATGCCTTGTTAAACTTGATGCTTCTGGAGAAGTTGTCAGAATCTCCTTAAATTTCAGTGGTGAGAATTACTCATCCATTTATAGTGGCATGCACATGGTCACTGGCACCAGTCTTTCCTAAACGTTCCCAATGCCAGCACCTGTTATCAAATTAAAGAGAAGTCTAAAGCAAATTCTCATTTCCCGAAAGGCATGTCAAGCACAGGGAACAGAGATCAGGAACAAATGTGGTATCAAAGTGCCTTACTTGTTTTGAATTCTCACAATAAGTGAATATCAAATAAATGTTACTTCCTCTCTTGGCAAAGATTTGTAACCCATAATTACATTGATACATGTGTTATGTCAGTGGCAGCAGTGGAATTCATAGTATTTTTATGTGAAATGCACTGTTTTATTGCATTAATTCACATTTAATGTGTACACAGTAATAACCATAAAATATGATAACCAAAGTTATATATTTTCTTCAGAACATTCATTTAGAGAGCTTTCAAAAGAGTCTGAGGAAATTAAAATATCAGTCAGTTTACCTGCAGGATATAGAGCAAAAGCAGAAAGCAGTATAATATCTTTTACAAGCCACCATTCCTCCCATGTAATGTCCTTACCTCTAGCTGATAAAATACAATAGTCATAACCTTGTACATATTTTTTTAACTATGGTACACAAAACAAAGGTTTCTGAAGTGAAGGAAAATATACTTCCATCAGTAAAATTGCATTACTCACATGATTACAAGCAGGAGGGTTGAAGGCAAGAGAAAACAGGGAAGCTGGAAGTCCCAAAGCCCCTCTCCTGGTAATGGACTTCAGAAAGACGGTGCTATAAAGGCAGAAAGTCTCATATAAGAAGTCGTGGAGACTCAGGGGATGGTGGGAAATAACAAATGAGCTGGTACCTAGAAAACAGAACAAGAATGAAAAATCTTGGTCATATCAAGGGCCAAAAAATAAAATAAAATAAAACAAAACAACAGAGTGGGCTGTAATGTTCTAAAGGATGTGAAAGACAGAAACCAAGTAATGGCCCATTTGAATTTGGTGAACACAAAATGGTTCCAGTTATACGGCACGCTACCCCTGCTTTAAAAAAAAAAAAAATTCTGACCAGGTGTGGTGCCTCATGCCAGTAATCCCAGCACTTTGGAAGGCCGAGGCAGGAGGATTGTTTGAGCCTAGGAGTTTGGGACCAGCTTGGACAACATGGCAAGACTTCATCTCTACAAAAAATAAAAATAAATTTTAAAAAATAGCCGGGTGTGGTAGTGTGCACTTATAGTCCCAGCTACTCAAGAGGTTGAAGTGGAAGGCTCGTGTGAGGGAAGTCGAGTCTGCAGTGAGTCACAAGTGTGCCACTACACTCCAGCCTCGGCAGCAGAGTGAGACTTTGATTAAGAAAAAAAAAAATTCAAAGTGTGGCTATTCTTGCTGCCCTATACTGTGTACTGGTATTCATTAAAAAGTTAATTGTTCCAAACTAAGGCAGACTGCAAGACCTAATTCACACCCTGTATTCTTCAAGAAGGCTTCCATGACAACTGTAACACCTACTGATTCTTCCCTTAGTTGAATTCCTTTCCCTTTATATCATGTGTACAGTTCCTTCACTCATTCAGTATTTATGATGTACTTTCTCTGTAGATTGATGGATATGGCTTCTGTTTATCAAAGAATCATATTCTAATTCAGATATGGAAAGCAATAATGTGTCTACAAGCAATTATGTTTGCCATGGCTTAAAATCACTTTTAAAAATACAAGTCAGCCAGGCTTGGTGGCTCAGCCTGTAATCCCGCACCTTTGGGAGGCTGAGGTGAGTGGATTGCCTGAGCCCGCGGGTTCGAGACCCGCCTGGGCAGCGAGACCTCATCTCTACAATAAATCAAAAAATCAACCGGGCGTGGTAGCACATGCCTGTAATTCCAGCTACTCGGAAGGCTGAGGCGGAAGGATCGCCGGAACCCAGCAGGTCGAGGCTGATTTTTTGATTTATCGTAGAGATGAGGTCTCGCTGCCCAGGCAGATCTCGAACCCATGGGCTCAGGCAATCCACTCACCTCAGCCTCCCAAAGGCGCGGGATTACAGGCTGAGCCACCGAGCCCGGCAGTTCTATCTTCTAATGAAACAGAGCCCCTTTAGAAGGGGAAAACTGAAGGCAAGGATGATATCACACACCTCCCAGTGCTACTTGTTAGTGGCTTTCCACAGGTAAAGGAAGAAATCGGCTGTGGCAGAGGACAGCTGTTCCCCAAGGACTGACATTCCCCGCCTCCCTCATTGTCCATGGGATAGAGTTGTTGGGTGAAATGGTTCTGCGTGCCCCGGTCGCCTTTGCACCTAGGTGGGCCCATATGGCTAGTTCTCACTGATGGAATGTGAGGGGTTTGATATGTGTCGCTGCTGGTACCAGGTGTCCACATCTGTCCGACTTCCAACTGCCAGCACCTAGGTTTCTTATCCTTAGGGCTTCCTTTGACCTCCAGGTCCAGCCTTGTCCACTCACATAAGGTAGGTTGAATGCACCTGGGAATTAATACCTTCTATTTGTCCATTTTGTGTTGCTACCAGGGAATACCTGAGGCTGGCTAATTTGTAGAGAAAAGTGGTTTATTTTGCCTGATTGTTCTGCATATCACTGGCATCTGCTTGGCTTCTGGTGAAACCTCAGGAAGGTTCCACTCATGGCAGAAGGTAAAGAGAGAGCAGGCATGTCACATGGCAAAAGTAGGAACAAGCGACAGAGAAGGTGGTGGGAGGCTCTTTTAAACAACTGACTCTTTTGTGAACTAACAGGGTGAGAACTCACTCATTGCCGCCAAGAAGGGCACCAAGCCATTCATGAGGGATCTGCCCCATGACCCAGTCACCTCTACCAGGCCCACCTCCAACACTGGGGTCACGTTTCAACATGAGATCTGAAGGGACAATAATTCAAACCTTATCAGAGTCCCTGAAAACAGCTCTAAACAAATGATAGGCCAAGTGGATGCAAACCCATCTTCCTTGTCCTTCAAGTGGGATACCTCTGAGCCATATGATCTACTCGGTTTCCCAGAAGCTCCCCAGCGGGATCTGGTTGCCCAGAGTGGTACCTTGCTGGATAATATGCCCCTTATGCCTTTTCTTCTCTGTCTCATTTCCTCCATTCTCAAATCCCAGTCCCAGAGTCTGTCTCTGGACCACTCAAACTAAAACAATACACTTCCCCCTAGATACCAGATTTCTTTCTCTGTTTTTTACTCTCTCGATGTATTCGAGTACCACATCTAGTAGCTTTCTAGAAAGGGTCGATTGAAGGAAACATTTCTGAGCTCTTGTGCATCAAAAGATAGCCATCATACTGGATTTGTGGTCTCTATACTCATACTGGGTTTGTGATTGAGTTATATGCTTAAAATGATAAATATTTTAATAATTATATTTATATAAAATTACAATAATTTCCAAAATTATTTCCCCTTTAAACTTCAAGCGAATTATTCCATTGGTTTTTCAGCTCCCAGTGTTGCTTCTAAGAAGTTCAATGTCATTATAATCTCTGATCTTTTGTATAGGATATATTCTGTCCCTGAAAGAGTTCAGAATCTTCTCTTTAATGGCATTCCTGCAATTTAATGATCATGAGGCTGGATGTTGTTTATACAATTGTTTCTTCATTTATTGATCTAGGTACTCAAGGAAGTCTTATAGCCTGGAAACTCATGCCCTTCAGCTCTGTAATTTTTTTCATATTATTTTTAATAATTTTCTCATCTTTCTTTTCTTGTTCTCTGTCCCTGAAACTCTCATGATTTGGATGCCTAAATTCCAGCTTCCTTTATTTTAAAAAATTTTTCAGGTAGAGCAAGGTGGCTCAAGCCTGTAATCCCAGCACTTTGGGAGGCCGAGTTAGGAGGATTGCTTGAGCCCGGAGGTTCGAGACCAGCCTGGGCAACTCGAAAAATTAGCCAGGCGTGATAGTGCATGCCTATAGGTCTGGCTACTTGGAAGGATGAGGCAGAAGGATCACTAGAGCTCAGCAGGTTGATGTGGAATAAGTGAAACTAAGCCACAACGAAACAATGGCAGAAGCACTAAAAGGCATCACATTTGACGTGTTCAAAAACTGTTTTGAGCAGTGGAAAAAGCGTCTCAATGAATGTCTTACAGCAAACGGAGAGTACTTTGAAGATGACTGAAATTTAAGCATGTCAGAATAAATACACAATTTGTTATAAATAAATTCTGGCTGTTTTGGGTCCCCCCTTGTACATGTGGTTTTTCGGGGAGGGCTAGTGAGGGAGAGGTCAAATGTGACTTCAGGTTACATACCTTTTATGGACCAAGATTCAGTGCCACTAACGTATCCCCTGCTGAAGGAAAATGGCTTATCCATTCTCTTGCCTTTTTCTCTTCCACCAATATCTCCAAGTAGTTAGCAGAGGCTAATCAGAAACCAGCTGACCAAGGAGTGGGTAAGACTGCATTCAGGCAGGAAGGTTGGGAATGGAATTGAGAGTCAGAAGAAAAATAACCAACACCTGCATTTCCTGTGCAGCCAGTCGAAACCAGGACTGTTCCTACATTGTCTCATTTAATCCTCACAACAACCGTGGAGAGGAAGTATGGTTACTACCCACATTTTATAGGTAAGGAAATAGACTCAGAGATGTGGGACAGCCTGCCTAAGAGCACACAGCTAGGAAGATGGACCCTAACGTAGGTCATTCTAACACTGAGTCTTGATCTCTACCCCATTTTGCTTCCTACAGATCTTCTGCGAAAGGTCCTTCATGCCTCTCAACTGCCCTTGGCAGTGTGGTCCTCCTCGGCACCGGGGATCACAGTTGGTCTTCTTCCCTCTGGTCCAAGGAAAGTCCTTTCTGCTTTTGTGACCAGCCTTTTCCCAGAAGTCCTCAACAGTCGACTGCTAGGATATCCTATGTGATCCAGCAATCTTTTTTTTTTTTTTTTTTTTGAGTTGGAGTCTCACTCATCACCCAGGCTGAAGTGCAATGCCACGCTCATGGCCGCCCCAGTGTTGACCTGCTGGGCTCTGGCGATCCTTCTGCCTCAGCCTTCCAAGTAGCCGGAACTATAGGTGCATGCTACCATGCCTGGCTAATTTTATGATTTGTTGTAGAGACAAGATCTTGCCAAGTTGCCCAGGCTGGTCTCAAACCCACAGGCTCAGGTAATCCACTCGTCTCAGCCTCCCCAAATCCTGGGATTACAGGCTTGAGCCACCGTGCCCTGTCAATCTTCTTGACCTTTGACCCCCAGAGCGTGCAATGTGTATTGGTAGCATTAGAATCACCTGGGAGGTGGAAAAAATACTGAATCTCTGCCCTTCACTCCCTCTACTCTTGACTTACTGAATCAGAAGCTGCGTTTTAACAAGAGCTCCAGTTGATTCTTCTGTTCCTTAAAGTGAGAGAATGGCTGCTCTCTGCCACATCCTTTTCCTGCCCAGAGTATACTTACGCTTTCCAGGAGGGGAAGAAATAGATAGCGGGGTGGGAGTCACTGTCTTACGCTGTACCTGGAATCCTTGCTCCCTTGTCAATTCTGCTGTAACTCGTAGATCATCCACTCTGCCAGATTTGTTTCTTGATTTTGCTGATTTTCTTTCAGAGATCACATCATCTGTCCCTCAAATGTAAACTAGTCCAAGGTCTCTTTTACAAGTTCCCAAACCTCGTAGCTCCTATCCAGGTGTCTGGGAACATAATTGAACACTTGCGGACATGCCCTAATCATGATAGAAGAGAATCCCATCCTCCAGCATTCGAAGATGGCAGAAAGCTTATTTTATCCCAATCTCATAAACACACACAATGATTCTGCCCCATGCCATGGTGTACACTTGTGGTCCCAGTTACTTGGGAAGCTGAGGGGGGAGGATCTCTTGGCCCCAAAAAAGTCCAAGGTCTTGGTTCAACCCCAAACTCGAGACCCAGGGCTCTGAAAAACAAAACAAAATTGGGAATCCCAACAGTAAAAATTCCCATTTCCCCACCTTGGGAAAATTTTTCCAACTCTAATTCTGCCCCATGCCATGGTGTACACCTGTGGTCCCAGTTACTTGGGAGGCTGAGGGGGAGGATCTCTTGAGCCCAAGAGTTCAAGGACATTGGGCAACATAGCGAGACCTAGTCTCTGAAAAACAAAACAAAACATGGGAATACACAGTTATTCCCTTCCCCACCTGAATTTCCACTCTAACTGGATTATTCATTTCCAATAGATGGGAAGAAGATGGCCATGCACCAGCAAGCAAAAAGAAATGAGAGAACATGTGCCCAACTGCTCTAATTTTCTTCTGTGTCAAGTTCTTTTGCCTGCTGAACATGTAATGCCAGTTCTCCAAACCCTGCCTGCCCCTCTGCCATGGGTAATGAAACTGATACATTCTACTTGTGTGATCACTGTCACTCAGCTGCTGGGAGCTGAAGCCAAAATCTCGACATCTAAGGAACAGGCTATGAATAGGCTTTGCAGGGAAACTATACCCATATTTTCAAGTAATGTATCAACATGTATTCTGCTTCTTGAACAGCTTCTTAATTCTCATTGGAGTTTATTAGTCACCCTTGTTCTCAGTTGATTAAGTTTGTTTGCAGTTGCCTCCAAGATTATATTGACAGATATTCCTCCTTACGATTTAACAGCAACATTTTTGCAGAGTATGAGCTGACATGATAAGACAAATGGAAAAGTGAATGCATTGCACCGTATAGACCTGATTCATCGTTTCTTCCACCTCCTTATTTATTTCTGCCATGATTGGAAGCCAAATAAACAGGGTGACATTTCATTTTCGTAAGATAACTCTATTATTTGTGATTTGTGGTTTCATATTTTTGAAAGTAAACACAATGAGAGTAAAGATAAAACTTGGTGTCATTGGTAGAGTCACAATATTTATGAGTTCATTGTTTCTCGGTGTATTAGGACTGGCGCAAATTAAAACAATATGGAGGAAAAAATAAGATTCTTTTAAAAGTTTATTTCTGGTTAAATGTAATTGGTTTTCTTTAAATCAGGACATTTCTGGGGAGTAGGAAGCATGTGAGCCATGCAGCATGAGAAACACTAACTTGTTGGGCGATTCTGATTTAATTTGTATAATATAGTCGATGTGTCTGCCACTGGATCATCGATAATCTTGGTAAGGTTGCGAGGACAAGATTGAAACAAATAACCTTTTTTAAGGATAAAAGACAAATTCTGTTTGTTCTCTGTGGTCCTGGAGTCACTTTGAATACTCCAAGATTACATGGCTTACTGGGTCATGTGGAGACCAGGTCATGAACTCAGCAATACAAAGCGAGTCGTTGCTCTCTCTGTTCTAGTACGTAGACATTCTACACCAACTTCTGTGAATGGGTTGATTTTCTTCTCCATGTTATGAGTGTCCCCCCTGAAGGATGGAGCTTATTGAAACGGTTGTCTTCCTCTGGCATTTATCTTTCTCTGGTGTCCGTGTGAGTAGCACCAGTGTCTCTACTTGTCCCAAGTCACCAGCAGTGGTAACGCTGTATGGAAAACCCCACAACTTGTGATAATGAGTAGGAGACACAACTTGATGGATTTGTTTCTGTCCAAGGATCAACGAATCCCTTTTCCTTCACAGTAGAAGATTTGAAATAATTTGATTTTTTCTTAAAGCTGCCGTTTTGGTGTTTCATGGATCACCTATATCCAAACATAATGTAAGTTCCACGAGGGGAGGAATTTTGTCTGTTTTATCCACTGCTGTACTCTCAGTGTATAAAGCAGGGATGAGCTCTTGATGGGTACTCCATAAACAGCATAAAAAAAATGGAGCAACGGTTATATTTAATTCCGTTGCCTATAAGACAAATTAGGATTACGAGAGAACCTCAAATTAGAGAAAGTGTGCACTGCCTTTTTTAGTATCTAGGATGAGAAGCATTTATAACTGCCTGCCTTATAAGTGTGCTGAGAGGAGTATGTCGTTGGTGCATTTAAGTACTGCAGAAGTAGAAAATACGCTACTCGGTTGAATTCTGCTTACTTAGAGCATATCGAGTTTGCTAAGTTCTTGGGGGTGTAAAGAAAGACAACACCCTGCTGCCACCCTTGAGAAGATTCTAGTTCAGTGATACTCTGATGTGTATACCCCTGTACTCACTCTGGGTGCCATCTTGATGAACTTGGGTGTGTCATACTGTTGCGGGGAAGGCAAAGCTACGCTGGACCTGGGCTGTATCAAATAGGTTTATTCTATTGTAATCATGGACAAAAGTGGACTTAGATATACAATGCAATTGTCTGTGGGCCAAGTAAAAATAAAAATAGGAAAACAAGCTTCAAATCAGTAACTGGGAGGTCTCAAGAAAGGCAGAGGCAGCTACTCAAAAATGGTTCAAGAAAAGTGGTCAGAAGTGAGTGTGTTGGTTTTTTTTAAATTTTAAATTTTAGTTTGGATATCATTGGTTTATTATAAAAGAAAGTCATGAAAATGATTTACATGATGAAAGATTTCACAACCTCAGTGGACTCAGAAGTTTCATGCCGATGTCATTTCAGCAGTGATCTGCTTCAGTCTACATTCTGTCCACGAATGTCACCATCTCTAAATAAGAAATTGGGCTGGGCACGGTGGCTCATGCCTGTAATCCCAGCACTTAGGGAGGCGGAGGCAAGAGGATTGCCTGAGCGCAGGGGTTTGAGATAAAACAGCCTGGGCAAGCTGGGTTCGGTGGTGGCTCAGCCTGTAATCCCGCGCCTTTGGGAGGCTGAGGTGAGTGGATTGCCTGAGCCCGTGGGTTCGAGACCCACCTGGGCAGCGAGACCTCATCTGTACAATAAATCAAAAAATCAGCTGGGCGTGGTAGTGCGTGCCTGTAATTCCGGCTACTCAGAAGGCTGAGGCGGAAGGATTGCTGGAGCCCAGCAGGTTGAGGCTGTGGTGGCCGGGAGCGGCCACCGCACTCCAGTCTGGGCGACCGAATGAGACTCCAACTCAAAAAAAAGAAAAAGAAAAAGAAAACAGAAACAAATAAAATAAAATAAAATATATGGAGCTCAAGACTGGAAATAATGAAAAGTCTGTACTGCCTCCTTCTGCAGCTTTCATAATAATAAATTATGAATGAATTAAAAGTAAAATAAATAATATTCAAATGATTAGAAAATTTGGAAGAAAAGCTTTGTGATTCAGAAAAGGGTGAATTTCTTAAATAAGAGTACCTTTCTTATTTTCACTTCTCTCTGCTAAAATAACCACAATGAACAGTTTGTGTGTGTGTGTGTGTGTGTGTGTGTGTGTATTTGTGTTGCTTGAGGATTTTTATATCCATGTTATATGTTCGTATGTATATACATATGCTCACACCTCAAATATATATACACATATGTATCTTTTACTTTTCCCATATTATGTCATACTATATGTATCTTGTGGGCCTTGTTTTTGTGTTTTGTTTTACTTAATAACACGATTTAGTCATTTTTTCATGTTAATACAGTTTGATGAACCGCATTCTTTACAATGACCAAACGACAAAATAGTATTCCATCACTCATTGTGTCATACTTTACATATCTGGTCTTTTATTGACTCACATTCGTGTCGTTTCCAATTTTTGAAGTTACAAACAATGCCTCAGTGAACATCTCTGTATACTTATAACGGAGCGTTTTGAAAAGCATATTCCTGGTGTGGTAAATTTTGAAAAGTATGTTTCATCTGCAGAGTTGCTGGGAAAACCTGTGTGCATTTCCAATTTGTACAGCTGTTACCAAATTGTCATTAGAGAGACTGCACCAAATTATCGTGTGTAGTGTGAGAGACTGGTTCTCCACTCCCTGGACCACCATCAACCTTTGATTTTTGCCAGTTCAACGAAATTTTAATATAGTATCCCATCACTTTTATTTGTACTTTTTTTTAACCTACGAGTGAAAAAGAGTACTTTTTTTTCTTTTCGATTTTTTTTTTTTTTTTTTAGAGAGAGGGTCTTGCCCCATCACCTGAGCTGGAGTGCAGTGGCACAATCATAGCCCACTACAGCCTTGAGCTTCTGGGCTCAAGGAATCCTCCCACTTCAGCCTCCTAAGGCTCTGGGATTACAGGGATAAGACACCATGCCCGGCCTGAGGGTACTTCTTAAAATGCCATTCATAGCATATGTTCTGTAAATGATGTCACATTTTTTTTCATTTGCTTATTGAGTCTACTTCTCATACTCGTGGACTGTTAAAATTTTAAGAAATATAAAATTGTGTTATATTGTTGTGATATTTCTTATAGCTTGTCCCTTGTGTTTGTTATCAATGTTATTATTATTATTATTTTTGAGTTGGAGTCTCACACTGTCACCCAGACTGGTGTGCAGTAGCCGCTCCCGGCCACCGTAACCTCGACCCGCTGGGATCCGGCGATCCTTCCGCCTCAGCCTTCCAAGTAGCTGGAACTACAGGCGTGCGCTACCACGCCCGGCTAGTTTTTTGATTTATTGTAGAGGTGAGGTCTCACCAAGTTGCCCAGGGGTCTCGAACCCGTGGGCTCAGGCAATCCACTCACCTCAGCCTCCCAAGGCGCGGAATTACAGGCTGAGCCACCGAACCCGGCTATCAATGTCATTATTGAGGAATAACTTACAACAGTAATATGTGCCCATTTAAATGCTCAATTAGATGGATTTTAAAGAGGTATCCCCTCATAAAGCCACTGCCATCATCAAGATACAGAATAGTTTGTCCTTAAAAATGTCCTCGTACCTCTTTAGTGACCATTCCTCCTCCACCAGCAACTCCAGGCAACCACTCATCTTTTTGCCAATATAGAGTAACATTTGTTTTCTAGAATTTTGTATGATGAAATCATGGAGTATGTGTTCTTGTGCCTGGCCTATTTCTCTTAGTATGGTTTTAATACTCATGCATATTGTTGGACACAAAGTAGTTCATTGCTTTTGGTGCTGACTGGTATTCTTTCATATGCATTTACTGCATGTGTTTATTCATTTACCTGGGTCCCTTCCAGTTCTGGGTTAGTGGGAATGGATACACTAAGAACAGTTGTATACAAGTCTTGTGTGGGCATATGCTTTTATCTCTCTTGGGTGAACCACAATGAAGAGAACAGCTGTAGAATGTAGAGTGCAGAATGGACAATGTAGATTGGACAACAGAAATATTGCCAGCTCATGGTGAACTTTAGAAGGAAATGCCAAACAGCTTTCTAAAGAGTTCACATCATTTTGCATTTCCACCAGGAGTATGTGAAAGTTCTGGTGTCTTTGCCATTTACATTTGATATTGTCAGTCTTTTTAATTTTAGCCATCCTAAGGACTCTATATCTCATTGTGGTTTTAATTAGTATTTCCTTGATGATTAATTAAATTGAACATGATTTTATGTACTTGGTGGCCATTTGTAAGTCTTCTCTTGCAAAGTTTCCGTTCAAAGTTCTTGCCCATTTTTATCTGCTTGTTTGTCTTACTGAACTTAAGAATTCTTTGTATATTTGGAATACAAGACTTTTGCTGGATTACATATATGCAACATTTATGATATTGTAGAATATGTGTTATATGCGTTATATATCTATGTTTTCATCCAATGGCTTGTCTTTTTATTTTTTTATTAGTATATTTTTAAGAATAAAATTCAAGTTCATTGGCTTCTTCCACAGTAATCTCAATTCTTCTAATGAGTTTTCTATTTCTGGTATTGCATTTTTCAGTTCAAGAATTTCTATTTTATTTTTCATTAGATTTCATTTTTTATAAATGTTTTATCTTTTCAAACTTTGCATTTTTCTTTAATTTATTTCCCTTTACTTGCATAATTGTTTTGAATGTGTTGCCTAATAATTTCAACATTTGGGTTACAGTTAGCACCTTCCTCTTTCGATTGCATTTTCTCTTGAGAATTAGCTACATTTTCTTGGTTTTGTATATTTTGAATGATTTTAAATTATATCCTGAATGTTTGGAATATTGTGTTGTAAAGACTCTAAATTTTGTTATATTTTTCCAAAGAGCATGGATATTTTTGTTTTAGAGATCAATTAACTTGATTAGAAAAAACCAAACACTGTCTGGTTTATGGTGAGTGACAGATCAAATCTCAGTTCTTGTAAGCTAGCTATAAATTCTGTTCGCCTTTGCCACACATGCACGGTTTAGGGGTCACCCAGAGACTTGGACTTAGTTTGGGGAATTATTTCCTCTGGTGTTCTGCTTTCTAGGATTTCCTCCTCAGTTTCCAATGGCTGCTGTTGCCCCTGGCTCTATTGGATTCTTTGGGACAGAAAAATGACCCATTTTTGTAACTACTAGAGTTTTAATGCCCCCCCCTTGTCTGCTCTCAGGTGAAATTTGTAAAAATGGGAAATGTATTGTTGATTCTTGAGAGTTTCATTTCCCTTCCAAAATCTCTTTTTTTGTTGTTGTTTTTTTCCTCTCCAGAGGCTGAAGGTGGTCGATTTGAATTTGTTCGGAGTGTATAGTTGTTGTCTGCAGCAGAATTCAATCTCTTTGGAGACGTCCATAAGAGACTGACTCTCCTGAGTAACTTGCTTGACTGGAGTCACCCCAAAGAATGAAATGCAGAGACTGGTTGTTACCCATATCTGCGTGACTCTGACACCCAAGCTCTTTCCCGACTGTGTAAAACATTCCCACCAGGAAGCCCATCATCTCACCTTACTCTAGCAAAGAGTTGTTGTGTGTATCATCTACTGTCTCCTTCAGGTGATAGACAAGTGGGCCCGTCTGCATTACAGCGCCATCTTCTGGTAGCTTTCTTTTTTTGGGTAGATATCTATAATTTTAATATTGTATAGTATACATCTTGCGTAGCATACATCTTTTTGGAATATACAGTATGTTATCTATACAAATGTGTGTATATACAATTATTTAAATAAATACAATAATAATGTATATACTGTTATCCAACGGGCTTTTATTCCTAACTAATGATGCTTATTAGGTATCTTTCCATGTCAACAACTCTTAAAGATTTTTTTATTCTTTTTTTAACATATTTTTTTATTTTAAAATTGTGGGGTTAAAACAGTTAGGGGTTAGGTATACAAATATGCATCATTCAGACACCCTTGTTGATAAGGGGTGACCCCCGCATCCCCAGAAAGATATTGACTACCGTTAAACCCACCTCCCTTACCCTCCCTCCCCCCCTCCATAGTTCTGGTAGCTTTCTTATTGTTGATGGCAAACAGCGCCCTGTGAGCCTCTCCTCCAAGGCTTCAACAGAATTACCTAAAACAGCATGTATGTTACACAGAGACTTTTAACAAAGATTAAGAAACACTGAGTCATAGCAGATACATAGTTTCAAAATTAAATGCAAACAAATGTGGAAATGAGACATCTCTGAGAGTGATTTTTTTTCCCCTTAGTATCCCACTTAGCACAACTGACTGAGTGGATACAATCCAAGATGAAGTCACAGATGATACTATTATATTTAAAACGGTCACTTCTAGTCACTGTGATTGCATTTTCTCAGGGCCCTGTTCTCTCAGGAGTGTCAGGAAAATAGGTAATAATTGCATCATCCTTTATACGTGTCTTTAGCTCAGGAGACTAATGAACCAGGTGCTCGTATTTCCTTTTTTGCAAATCTTCTTGCATTAGGGATTTCGAACCGAGGAAAAGTTTGTAGGGTTTCGTTCCTGGGGGTGGAGTGGGGATAGAAAGGGGTGGAAATTCAGTTTCCTCTAGCACATGAGGCCATTCTAGCAGTTACTTAACAGATGGTGTCTGTTGGAATATGTTACATCAATTCCATTGAAGCCACAAGTCACTGCAAGGAGTCACCATCTCCTAAGTGCTGGTTGTGTTTTAACTTCACTGTCTCTGTGCAAGAAGGGAATGCTACTGTGCCTGTAATCTAGTCAATTGGTGGAGGAAGAGTTTCAAATACTGTCTGTACCTTTATGGTGGAGACACCACTCCAAGGCACTTGTAGATTAATTTACACACTTCAAATAAAATGGAAAGCATGGATGTGGCAGTTCCTCTAGGGCTCTTTTTCACTCTCATAATGCCACCGTGTGACTTAACATCATGAAATTTGTCCCTTTGGGGGATTATTCTGAGTGAGAAAAAGTTTTATCAGGTGATAGATTCCGTTTGTGGCTTTCATTCATGAGCATAATAACCGAGTAGCCACACGTAGCATTCTGTTTGCATCTTCGGAGACCTCTTCAGAAAGCATTTGCATCATTTTAATTTGCAAATGTATAATTGACCCCAATGCATCTATCTTTCTCAGAGAGTGAGCCTTGTCTATAAAACTGTTTGCTTGATCAAAGCCTGGTCCACTGTTCATTAGTAGGGCTCCAGGATGAGATTCTGGAAGTCTAAAGAGCAAGAGTGATCAACAGCTGTTGGGTGAGAAATGCTCCATAGAGATACGCCTGTATTTTCCTGCACTAAGAGGTAAATGCCAGTTATTGGCAAGAGTACTTATTGATAGGAGAAGAGATTTCCAGCTTTTAAAGTGGAGACTGAAGTGGCCAGCATGTTTAGAGAGTAAAAGAACTGGTGGTTTTAGCCTCAACTTCTTGGCAGTTGCTGAAACTCTTTGTTGTGTGTGAGGGAAACAAGGACACGTCCGTGCCCCGAACACCTCTTGCCATCCTGAGGGTCCTGCTCCTTAATTGCCACCCAGCCACTCTGGTTCATGGCTGCTCTGTCTTGCCAGTAAAAACATCACTGTGGTGGTGAGATGAAAGCTCTGAATAGTTCCCTCTCCCAAGGGTATTCATCACACGTGGTAAGAGAGTAGAAAAAACTGGCATGGCCTTGATCTCAGAAGCAGCCACCTCATTTTAATCTACCTTAACTCTCTGCAAATGTGTTTTTAAAAACTGCCTCAAGGTTGCTACCAGAAGCTTTTACCTGTAGTGTATTGACAAAATAGTCATACATGGTAGATTTTAATAAATAGGCTCAGGGATTCAGAGAAAAACACAGAAGTAAAAACAAAAGATTAATAGAGTTCTTCTTGATCTACTAACTTCCACTAACCTACAAACCTTAACTTCTTTATTTTTTTTTATTTTTTATTCTAAAGATGTGTGGTACAATTCAGGGCTAGGCATACAAATGTTCAGTATGCAGGTACCCTTGTTGATGAGGGATACCCCTCCGCCCTTGGCAGTTTCTCTCAACTGCCAATCCCACCCCCACTCCCCTGGCAGTTTCCCACCACTGCCAATCTCTTTCTTATTGTATTATGATAATTGCTCAAGGTTCAGTTATGAGTGAGGACATATGACACTCTGTTCTTTGTTTCTGTGATAGATCACTGAGTATGATAGGCTCTAAATCCAACCAAGTTGCTGCGAAGTCTGTATATTTGTCCTTCTTTATGGCTGCGTCATATTCCTTTGTAGGAAAAATGTCACACAAACATTATCTATATCTCTATTCCACTAATATCCATGTCTATGATAATTAAAGGTATGTTTTAAAATAAGTTTTAAGGATCCTGATTGAAACTGAATGTTCTTAAGTGCAGTTCAAAAATCTGGTAGAATAAAAAGGAAGAAAATGGCGCTATTGTTTCCAAACGCCTGAGTGAGACTGAGAGACAAACTTTGTATTGCTTTTCCTTGGAAGAGAACAACAAGAACATGGTGCTTAAAAGGAGTGGAATATTTGTGTATGTATAATAACAAAAAAAGACGTGCGATGGGTTAGTTTAATATTTGTATAAAAGTCATTCAACATAGATATTTTTAGATGCTTATTTGCTTTCCATATCTTTCTTTTCTGGGTTGGAGTTTCATTCTATTGCCCAGGCTGGAGTGCAGTAGCACACTCACGGCCACCCCAGTATTGACCTGCCAGGCTCCGGGGATCCTTCTGCCTCAGCCTTCCAAGTAGCTGGAACTACAGGTGCATGCTACCACACCTGGCTAATTTTTCTCTTTGTTGTAGAGACGAGATCTTGCCAAGTTGCCTGGGCTGGTCTTGAACCCATGGGCTCAGGCAATCATGCCCATTTCTCTTCCTGAGCCCCCATCTAGGCGTTCCCTGCTACTTTTTTTGGGCAGTCCAAATCTCATGAATAGCAGAAAGCTAAAGCTTGGAGTCAAACAGACCAAGTCTGAACGTGACTACCACCCCAGCCAGAGGACCTGGGACAAGTTGCTTAATTTGGCGGGATGTCAAGTTTCTCATCTGTAGATGGAAATAATAATGATTAACAATGCTGAATGAGATCATGCACATAAATAAGCCTAGTAAAGGGTCTGGCATACAGTGCTTAATAAATCCTAATTTGGCCTCTCGGTATATTTGTTTGGATTTAGAATAAATTCTGCCTTCCAGGTGCAGCACACAACACCTACTTCCCAACCTCACTTCAGCCAGTGATAATTTTTCCACTTATGTTGTCTTAGGGCTCTTAGGACATTCATTTCCCTTCGTTTTACTTTTCATGTTGGGATCTTAGATAATGACAAAAAGCCTGTAAAGTGCTTCACACAAGACTTGACACCTCGTAAGTGCTCCATAAATTTTTCTGTGGCTGCTGCTATTGCAAAGGCAACCGTCACTCATATCCTGGTGGTGACAGCGTCTCTGCTGATGAGGCATGTGCATTTCCGAGAAAAAGAGGCAGTGAAGTGTAAAGGTTCAGGGCGTCCCTTCTGGATTCCAGTTGCCTAGACTTGAATCCCAGCTCTGCACATTTTGAGCTCTCTAACTTTTGACTGGTTACGTCCCCTCTCTTGACTTAGAATGCCATGATGGTTATTCTTCCCATGGAGTTACTGTGAGAATTAAAGGAAGTAAAAAGTAGAACAGAGGCAACCAAAGGCTGGGAGGGGTTCGGGGGGAGAGGGAATGGAGAGAGAATTGTTAAAGGATACAAAATCACAGCCAGACAGGAGGGATAAGTGTGAGTGTTCTATGCCACTCACTGTAGGATGACTGTAGTTGGCAATGATATATAGTTCCAAATAGAAGGTATCGAATATTTCTTTAAAAAGAAATGATAGATATTTGAGGCGATGGATATGCTAATTACCCTGATATGATCACTATACATTTTATTACTGAAACATCACTATGAACTCCATAAATATGTACAAGTTTTATGTGTTAATTAATTTTTTTTGAGTCAGGGTCTCACGTCAGGGTCTCACTCTTTCACCCAGACTGGAGTGCAGTGGCACAATCACAGCTCACTGCAGCCTCAACCTCCTAGGCTCAGGTGATCCTTCTACCTCAGCCCCCCAAGTAGTTGAAGCTACAGGTGCACATCAGCATGCCTGAATGATTTTTTGTAGGGTCGAGTTCTCGTTATGTTGCCCAGGCTGGTCTTGAACTCCTCAAGCGATCCTCCTGCCTTAGCTCCCAAAGAGCTGGGATGACAGGTGTGAGCCACTGCTTACAGCCTAGATGTAATTAAAAAAAAAAAGAATTAAAATGTAGAAAGGACTTTAATACCTGACAAATAAATGTTACATGCATTAGCTATTGCTGATGTGTTATTAGCCTTCTCAGTTCTGATTCTTCAAGCATTTTGAAAGCTCCTGAGGGCAAAGTTGTGTATTTGTACTGATCCTATCATTTCATGAGGGCAAATGGAAATAACAGACAGCATAGGGTCAGTCTGGTACAATGCCTGGGATGTTGTCAAAGCTCTGTAATAGCTGGTTGCGGGCCCTTTACCTTACTCACCACGCCCAGGAAGTAGTTTTAGAAACTGCTCTATGAGCATTTTTTCTGAAGGAAATAAATGAACATTGATTTTTCCCCTGTATGCCAGGGAACATCATTAAACATAGAGCATTATAATTCAAAAGACTGCTTGTTATTCCACAGAAATCTGGTTTGTTGAAATTATGTTGTCTTCATTTTATCACTAACATCATTTACCAAATCCTGACTGGCCCAAACCTTCTTGTTCTGGAGCCCTGAGTTGCAACACACCATTCAAATCAGACATTGTCTTAATTTTCTTTTAACTTCCCTCGCTTTTTCTTGTCCTTTTTTCTCTACTGCTGACTTGTGTTCACATTCAAGTCTTTGAACTGTTTCTAAGTGGCACAATAGCCTTCCTTTGCAAAAGGCCAGCTAGGGTTGTTCTCAGCTGTGTCCATTTTCAACAATCCTCAGCTGAAGCCATGAGGTCAGTACAGGGAGACAACCTTTCCATACCTTTCATGCCCATGACCTTGAAGTCATCTCCAGGTTGACACGTCAAGTAAACCCCTGAGTACATCTAGATAGTGGCAATATGGAGGAAGATTAAAACACACATTGTCAAGTTGACTCTGTGATCTTTTATGTCAGCAAGATTAAAGAAGGCAGTGTGGTGTGACACAACCAGCAAGGATTAGGTTCAGACCCTGGCTTTGCTACACACAAACTATGTAATGAAGCACCACAACTAAATTTCTTAGCTTCCACTGATGTACCTGTGAAATGGGGATAATAATGGCTTCTACATAAAGTCATTCTGGGAGTTAACTAAGATTATATACATTTATAATGTATATAGAGCACTTTTCCCATTAGTTGGGATATTGCAAGGGCTACATACATGAAAATTCTTACTATGATGGTTGAATCGTGTCAGAAAAGGAATTCATTTTAGTGCAGTGGATTTTCTGTTAGGTCCTGTTTTCGATTTGATTCCCTATAACGGATTCTGAGATAAAGGTTTACACGCAGAACGTTTATCAGTGAGTCGCTTGGGGTCAACTCCTATGGGAAAGTACTGGAGGAATGATGGGCTCTGATGCAGTCTCAATACAGACTTCGGCTGATTTCATGAGGAGCTCTGGAACTGGCAAGATTCTTCAACGAGGTCCCCATTGAGGCAAGGAGGTTGGGCCTTTACATTCCTGCAGAGGCCAGATTTGAATGTAGGCTACCTGCCTTTGCTGCTGAGGGCAAAGTCAAGACAGATTCAGCTGAGAGCTTCCAGCCACCGAAGCTCACAGAAACTGGGGGAATGACTGTCACAGTCCTGAAGAGGGATTGAGTTATGCACCAGTGTCTGCTATGGGTTCCTCTCTATACATTTATAACACTTGCATATTACACATGAGTTTATTTTATTACTAGACAATATGCTCCTTGTGGGAAAGAGGTATGTCTGTCTTGACTTCCTGGTACCTAGGAGGAGTTCAGAAAATATGTCTTAAATATGATGAACTGTTTACAAAAACTACGCTTTCAAAAGAGAATAGTCTTCCCTCAATTTAATTAATTAGAAAATATATCCTCAGACATGAAGACATCACTGATATTTTCATAGTGTGGTATCAATTTTTAAAAATAATTGAACTAGAACAGAAAATACAGAGAAAAAATCTTATACCCATTAATTGGATGTGCAGTGGCAAAGTGTAAACTATGAATGTTTGTATACAATTTATTATCAAATTTGGTAATTTGATCCCATATATATATAAATATTTGAGATGGAGTCTCTCTCTATATATATATATTTGAGATGGAGTCTCACTTCGTCACCCAGAGTGGAGTGCAGTGGCACACTCACGGACACCCCAGTGTCGACCCACTGGGCTCTGGCAATCCTTCTGCCTCAGTTTTCCAAGTAGCCGGAACTACAGGTGTGCGCTACCACGCCTGGCTAATTTTTTTTTTTTTTTTTTTTTTTTGAGTTGGAGTCTCACTCTGTCGCCCAGACTGGAGTGCAGTGGCCGCTTCAACCTGCTGGGCTCTGGCGATCCTTCCGCCTCAGCCTTCCGAGTAGCAGGAATTACAGGCACGCGCTACCACGCCCGGCTGATATTTTGATTTATAGTAGAGATGAGGTCTTGCTGCCCAGGCGGGTCTCGAACCCGCGGGCTTAGGCAATCCACTCACCTCAGCCTCCAAAGGCACGGGATTATAGGCTGAGCCACCGAGCCCGGCTCTAATTTTTTGATGTACTGTAGAGGTGGGATCTTGCCAAGCTGGCCGGGGTGGTCTTGAACCATGGGCTCGGCCAATCCACTCACTTTGGCCTCCGAAGGGGCTGGGATTACAGGCTGAGCCACTGAGCCCAGCCGATAATATTATTTACTAAGATCCTTATCTTCAGCATTAATGGTGAAGTAGAAAGATGGACAAATAGTAATATCACATGGGGAAACGTTATAGGATCTAAAAGGTGCCCTTTTAGATAATCAATATACTAGTCTTTCATCTTCTGTGTAGTTGAAAATTTTCATAATAGAATTTTTGGGAAAAATATTTCTATTTTCGTTAATTTGGATATGTGTTTATGAAGTCAATGAATGGCGATAGTCCTTAAATGATTTAAGAGACTGGGAGCTAGAGTGAGATAAGCATTTTGACATGCAGTGGGTAGTGAGGAGATAGGACATCTCTGGTTGAACAAGCGAATAATTTCTACTAGTTGTTCCTTTTGGGGATAGTAGATGAAGAAGCATCTTGTAACAGTGACAGGAATATTCCAGAAGAAGACAGTCAAAGAAGGGATCTCTTGTGGAAAACAAGCATTCTAAGACTGAATCAAGATGTATAAAGAGACTTACAGACAATTGACTCTTGCTTGCTCATTTTAAAGATCAGGAACTTGGGGCAACTCGTTCAAAATCAGTCAACTAGATGGTGTCAGAGAGAGACTGTATTTCTCCCAGCAAACTCCTTTCTTCTACTTCCCCCATCAACATACAAACAAGGGTCATAATGTCAAAAAACTATTGAAAATTCTTTATTTGGGAGAAGTAGCAGCAATTGATGGGGTGTCATGTGGAGTTTGCCTGACTGGATATGTCACTCCACTGACCTATCATAATTACTTAATTTTTATCTATTTATTTTGAGTCAGAGTCTCACTCTGTGACCCAGGCTGGAGTGCAGTGGCTCATTCATGGCCACCCCAGCATTGACTTACTGGGCTCAGGTGATCCTTCCAACTCAGGCTTCCAAGTAGCTGGAATTACGGGCGCACGCTACCACACCCGGCTAATTTTTTAATATATTGTAGAGACGAGGTCTCACCAAGTTGCCCAGGTTGGTCTCGAACCCCTGGACTCAGGCACTCCTCTCGCCTCGCCCTCCCAAAGTACTGGGATTACAAGCTTGAGTCACCATGCCCGGCCACTCAAATTCTTAAAATTTTTCTAAGAATACAAAGCCTGACACATCTTTGTTGAGTGAGTGAATTTGTGAGGATGTGGATGATTGGATGAAGAGTTGGTTATTGACGAACCATTGTTACTCTGGACCAAACTAGTTAGCAGATTAATTAATAAATCCCATAGAAATGAGGGCCCAGACAACTTTCATAAGGAAGAAGTAGGATCCGGTGGAATTTGGCCGTTGGGCCTGGATGGAGAGAGCCAAGGAGCGGCTTCTGAGGAGGCTTTGAGGCAATGGAGGAGACCAGGACAAAGGTGGGAGAAAGTTACAAGGCCAGTGGGGTAAGACAAGGAAATGGAGAAGGACTTTATCTGTTTCTTTTCCAGAAGTCTCACTGCGTCTCAGAATCCACTATCACGTTGAGAGTTCAGAGGGGAAGGGTGAGCCTCTCTGGGGAACTTGCAGTGGTGGAATGCCTGATTTTCTCAAGAGCAGAATGTGGCCTGGAGTCCTGTGCCCCAATAGATTGTTTCCCCTTGCTTATCCTGCTCTCAACAGCCAAGTGGTCTGTTTTGTTTGCTTGATTGTTTTGTTGTGGCTATTGCTTTAGATTTAAGGTCTTCAAAGCTCTTTTCAGTCATGATGCCCTTTCTTCACATGGCATCTTACTTGCAAGTTCTGCATGTAAAAGATACAAGTGAAATGGCTCTTTTTGGAGCAGAACACACTGAGGTTGGGGACCCTAGACCCTTGAAGGACCCCGAGGAGCTAGGGACTCTACAGTTAGAAAAGCTGTGTCTTAGAAACACGGGAAATACATCATGGTCATCAGAGACCAGAAGAGAAGCCACTAGAATGCTATTTCTTTAAAAACCTTGAGCTCTCCAGGTATGAAAATGTTATTTGATGCAATTCTTTCCCATTCTTTCAGAACAGGTGGGAAGTAACTGATAAGCTTAAATACGTTTTGTTTCACTGCCAAAACCATGAAGCCAAACTGATATTGCAAATATATATTCAACTAGGTCCCGATGTCTGCTCTGCTGTGGAAATAAACATTCCCTAGATCGGGGTGACCAACCACTGAGCCATGGAAAGGCATGGCTTGTCAGGAACCGGGCCACACAGCAAAAGGTGAGTGGAAGCCGGGCTCGGTGGCTCAGCCTGTAATCCCTCGCTTGGGGAGGCTGAGGTGAGTGGATTGCCTGGGCCCGTGGGTTCGTGACCTGCCTGAGCAACTTGGCGAGACCTCATCTCTACAATAAGTCAAAAAAATTAGCTGGACGTGGTAGCGTGCGCCTGTAGTTCCAGCTACTTCGAAGGCTGAGGCAGAAGGATCGCTGGAGCCCAGCAGGTCGAGGCTGCAGTGGCCGGGAGCGGCCACTGCAGTTCAGTCTGGGCGACAGAGTGAGACTCCGACTCAAAAAAAAAAAAAAAAAAAAGGTGAGCGGAGTTCTATCTTCTGTCAGATCCGCGGGATCATTAGATTCTCATAGGAGTGTGAACCCTATTGTGAACTGTGCATGTGAGGAATGTAGGTTGCAAGCTCCTTATGAGAATCTAAAGCCTGATGGCCCCCCTGCCTCATCCATGGGAAGAAACTGTCTTCCACAAATTCACAAAACTGGTCCCTGATGCCAAAAAAGTAGGGAACCACTACCTAGATCACACAGGTGAAAAGAACATCTTTTTTTTTTGGATTTATTGTAGAGATGAGGTCTCGCTGCCCAGGCGGGTCTCGAACCCGCAGGCTCAGGCAATTCACTCACCTCAGCCTCCCAAAGGCGCGGGATTATAGGCTGAGCCACCGAGCCCGGCTGAAAAGAACATCTTTTATACCCCACTAAAATTGCTGACCTCAGAGTCTCATTTCTGTCTTTTCAGGGGTTGTCAATATTGTTGCTATTTTCTGTCTGTGAGTTAAGTTAGACATTTCTTTTTTGTTTGTTTGTTTGAGTTGGAGTCTCAGTCTGTTGCCCCAGCTGGAGTGCAGTGGCACGCTCACAGCCTACTCCAGCATCAACCTGCTGGGTTCAGGTGATCCCTCTGTCTCGGCCTTTCAAGCAGCTGGAACTACAGACACACGCTACCATGCCTGGCTAATTTTTTTTCTTTATTGTAGAAATGAGGTCTCACCAAATTGCCTGGACTGTCTTGAACCCACAGGCTAAGGCAATCCACTCACCTCGTCCTCCCAAAGTGCTGGGATTACAGGCTGAGCCACTGAGCCTGGCCACATTAGATATTTCAAAACCTTTGTGTCCACCTCAACCCTGTGTCTTGACAATTCACCTCCTATGCCTTTTTGAAATATATTAGTAAATACCCTACTTCATTTGGCATATGTGGGTGTGGGATATTTCCTCTTTGTTACACTTCAACTCCTTTCTGAAACTTCAAGAAAACATATGTGAACTACAAGATTAAATATTGGCTGTAATACTTCCTTAATATCCACTCTTCAAAAATCACTTAAAGAAGTAGAAAGTTCTTTCTTTTACTTTTTTTGTTTTTATGACTGATAGATTCTTAGTGGGGTAAATGAATTGCTAATTTATTTTTTATTACTGAACTAATGTTGAGATGTGTGCTGCATGCCTGGTATTGCCAAATTGTTCCGTTCACTCTTGAAGCCTCACCGAATTCTTCATAGGAAGCTCTTGTAGTGTCCTCATATCATGGTGGCTGATTCCCCCTAAAAGGAGGGGAGAGGGGGAGAGGGAGGGAAAGAGGAGAGAGGGGAGGAGAGAAAGGAGGGAGAGAGAGAAAGGGAGGAAGAGAGAGAAGGGGAGGGGGACTTAACCAAGGATAGCACTTAACCAAGGATAGCAATATTATAAAAATTTGTCATATCCTGAGAGGTTAACAGGGTCAGTTCAGAATGTATTTTTAGCAGATTTTATTCATCTCTAAAGTAAGAACTGTTTTATTGGTAATAGAATTCATTTCAAGAGTTTGTAACAGAAAAATGTTATCACTAATTGCAGTACAGCTGGAAGAGGAAGCAATTTAATGAGCAGTTACACCGTGTGCTCAGAGAAACTATTGAAGAATGGAAATCCATAGTTGTGTAAGACGGAAAATCTATCTGTGTTTGAGATACTAGATTGAAAAGCAACACAGGTGGTCTTAAATCTTGTGAACACTGTCATTGGTACTGTGCTAGCCAAAGAATATGCAATTCGACACGGAGCTGTGTTTAGTACATATATGATTTCTGTCATTTAATTTTGTTTGGTTTTCAAATTTTCTGTTGCCTTGTGTTGTAGGCTTTTGTTGCTTTGGTGATCTTAATATCCAAACCACTTGCATTGCACAAGTCGAAATAATATGAGAGGGATCCCCCTCAAAATGGAATTATCTTTTTGGAGAGCGATACACTTGGAATTTGTTCCTCCAGATCAAATGGTCAACCAGTTTTTATCTGGAAGTTTGGAGAAGGTTGCATCAGTATTTGCAGAAGAAATACTGTGAGGAGCGGCAAACATGTGACTGGTTCTTCCACCGTGATGATACACCTGCCTAAACTGTGCTGAGTGTTCGGCAGTTTTTGACCAAAACATGGAGTGACCCCCATGTTCTACTCTCCCTATTCATCCAATCTTGCCCCAGTGACTTTTTTTGTTTCCCTAGATGAAAAAAGTCTCCAAAGGGAAATGTTTTGCCAATGTGGAAGAGGTGAAACAAAAAATAGCAGAAGCACTAAAAGGCATCAAAATGGACAACTTCAAAAACTGCCTTGAGCAGTGGATAAAGCATCTCAATAGGAATATTGCATCAAACAGAGAGTACTTTGAATGTGACTGAAGTTTAAACATGTCAGAATACAACATTTTTCATAAATAAATTCCGGGGTTTTTTGGTCCCCTCTCGTAAAACCCTTGATTCATTTTAGGAATCATCCCTAATTTCTATAATGCACAGTTTTAGTAGAAATGGAAGTCAAGATGTCTTGCCACTTCTTTACCAAAGGGTAGATCCATGAACAACATAAGACAATTTGATTTTCCTTTGACTTTCAACTTTGATCAGGGTGATACAAAACCAGAATAAAATGTTTGGAGCTGCTCCATTCTAATGGCAGAGCTAGAAAGACAGTTGTCATCAAATCCTTTGACACCTCTCCTTTCAAAAGATAGAACCTCATTCCTTTCTCTGAATTTAGGCCAAACTTAGTGATAATGCTTCTAATGAAAAGAACATATGATTTCTGTGAAACTCCCAAAGCTAGGTTATAAAAAGGATACAACTTTCACCTGATTTGTTTTCTCTCTTTCTTTTTCTGTCTCTCATCTCTTTTTTCTCTCTCCTCTCTCCGTCTCAGGGGCATCAGCTGCCACAAAGTGAGGACACTCAGGCAGGTCTGGAAGTGTCCACTGTGAAGAGAAACTGAGACTCCAGCTAAAAACCAGCTCTAGTTTGACAGTCACGTGAGTGAGTCACCCTGGAGCTGTACCCTCTAGCCCTGGTTAACCTTTCACATGTTGATAGTAGTAACCTCATGAGAGACCCAAGCCCAAAACAGCCAAGATGCTTCCAGTTATTAGCCATTAAAACTGAGATACAATGGCATTTGTTGTCATGTTAAGCCACTAAGTTTGGGGTATAATCTGCTCAATAGCAATAGATAACGAATAAAGTTGTGGACTAATCTATGCTACCAAGATTTTCTAAAGCGTCTTGGCTTCTTTTTGTTTCTTTGATCTCTTTCACTCTTCTTTTCGGTCTCTAAACAATGCACTCTCCGTCCACCTAAATTCTGTTAAGTTCAGTTTCAATTGCTTACTATTAAGGATGGCAACTTTAAAATAGTAGAAGTCATTATTAACTTAAACTAAAATAATGAAAAGAATGTTATAGTTTGGTTGGTTGGTTGGTTTGGTCTGTGAAACTTGAATTCAATGTCTGGTCTACTATGGATCTTATTTTATTTTATTTTTAAAAAACAGAATTTTATGGGACCCCACATTTCACATGAAGGCAGCTAAAAGACTGAACTGTATCTACTGACATTGTACAAGTCAATTGTGATTTGCCACTGAAGCATATGTCTCTTGATGAATATGCCAAGGTTATGCAGCAACTCTTCATCACATTTCATTTATAAAGAATTATGTGATCATCAGCTAT
The DNA here is from genome assembly GCA_027257055.1 of Cephalopachus bancanus. NCBI lineage: Eukaryota > Metazoa > Chordata > Mammalia > Primates > Tarsiidae > Cephalopachus > Cephalopachus bancanus. Next base: position 7,521,467 of record JAPVLO010000038.1, on the reverse strand, counting down.
AAAGAATGCAAGTATAAGCTTGTAAAATGAAACTAAATGCTTGGTAATTAAGAAATATATTCATTGTAGACTTAATTGTTGAATAGTTATGTTGATTTATCTCACACAGCGGATCTTTCTGATTTATAACTTTGTGTGTCCTGAACTTTAGCATGTGATCCTCGTGATGCTATTTTTTCCCCCACCCATTTTGTTGTATAAGCTGATGAAAAATTCAAGGACAAAAAGATGACATAAGATGAAAATGCATGCCCATTATTTTAAGCAAAATGATTTTGTTTAGGATGTGAAAAACACCAGTGTGAAAGAAGAACCTTAACTATGCATGTTCAACGCGATAACATTTTGTGTCGTATGTTAATAATTTTAAACAGCTAATGAATCAATAAGAGAGATGTTTACTTTTAGGAAAATCTACAAATGATTTTTTTAAAAAGAAAAAGACATTTCCATATGAATGAAGAGAGGCAGTGCCAAATGAACTTGGCTACTTCCTCCATTTTAAAATTAAGAAATAATTGTTCACCAATATCCTTCTGCTATTGAATACTCATATTAATGGTGAGGCCTCCAATGTCTAAGCTGGCAGAATAAATGTACAATAGAGGATAAAAGATAGAAATAAATGGGCGGGTTGGTTGCTCAGGGTAGGAAGTCCTCTGCAAATCCCTCATCCTGATGTTGGCAAAGCAACATTGTTATATCTGTTTTTTTCCATCTTGGTCTTCTATAAAGGATTTCAATTAAGGAAAGGATGCTCTCGGAAAAAGAGAAACCACATACACAGATGTCTTTAAGAGTAAGTACAAGGTCTGACAATTAACTTCACAAACGCATCCTAGAAAAAGTGCTGCATACCTCATTGCTGGATATCACTACAATTATCTTCAAAGAACTCCCTTTGGGAAACTATGCACCAGCACCAGTGCCTAGTCCACACATCAAAGCAAATTTGGAATTCTTTTTCTGGAATGGTCATCAGAGCCTTCATCGCATTACCCTTGATGTCCTAAGTGTCATCAAATGTTTTCCTTTCAATGTTTCCTTTATCTTCAAGTAAAGAAAAAAGTCATAGGGGGTGAGATCAGATAAGTAGAGGGTGTTCCAATACAGTTATTTATACAGTGCTGCCTATGTAAGTGCATGGTAGCAAGTTCACAAACTTAATCATCAGACCTGAACAAATAACTGTTTGAATGCTTATGTGTGTGTGTGTATGTGTATACACATATATACACACACAGTATGCAAAGACTTAAGATCTTCTATTTCATCTCACTTCTTGAATTTTGGTACTTTGATTTTTGCATGGTTTTCTTCTGTCAGGAATCAGAACAAGATACCCCAAAATAGGGTGCCTTGCATGCTGGGCACTTTGAACAGAGGGAGATTGCAAGGGGCTTCAGAAGCAAAGTCTTTCTGAGCTTCTTCCACCGTCTTTTCTCCATACCTCCTTTCTCCGTTATCTTTCAAGCATGTCAAAGAAACTAAAAAGTCTCCCTTCCAAAGCAAACCATAAAACCCAGGAAGGACTCTGATCTTCCTTTCCCCTGAAGGTCCTCAAGTAACAAGTGTCCTGCCTCAGACTCAGGGGTGGGGATGGGGTGGAGAATGAGGAGAAGAATGTCTTACAGAGACACGAAAAAGAATCTGAACAAACAGGACTTACTGGACTCCCCCTTCAGTTTGTTACCATTAGATTAGATCATGCTATTTTTGTCCAATTGTGTTTTTCCGCAGCTTACCACTTCTCTCAGCAAACGGCTTAAACACATAGCGTTCCCTGGATCTTTGGGTCTTCATTTCTGAAGGCTGCTGTGTCACATAAAGCTTTGTTAAATAAGTTTGTTATGCTTTCTTCTTGCTAGCCTGTCTTTTGTTATGGAATTGTTGGCCACAACCCCCGTGATTACTTTTTTTCTCTCCCACATTTCCATGCAGTTAAAAGTATTTCACTGTAGTTTTTTGCAATACTTTTCAGTGATTACTCTAAAGATTTTACTATATATCATTTTAACTATCACTAAAGTTAATACTATGCATAAAATGTGAAAATCTTGCAACGCTATAATTCCACTTATCCCTGTCCTTCGTGATATTGTGTACTTGTGCTTGTGTGTATTGCATACACATATATTTATAAGGCCCCACATTTTCTGTTATATTTTTTGCTTTAAAGAATAATATTTTTAAAGAAACAAAAGAAGAAAAATATATAGTCTTTTATATCTGCTCACACATTTAAGATTTCTGCTCTTTCTTTTCTTGTCCATCTAAATTTCCATCTGTTGAAATTTTCTTTCAGCATGAAGAGCTTCTTTTTTTTTTTTTTGAGTTGGAGTCTCACTCTGTCTCTCAGACTGGAGTGCAGTGGCAAGCTCCTGGCCAAGGCAGCCTTGCTCTGCTGGGCTTCGGTGATCCTTCCGCCTCAGTCTTCCAAGTAGCCGGAACTACAGGCGTGCACTACCACGCCCGGTAATTTTTGATTTATTGTAGAGACTAGGTCTCGCCAAGTTGCCCGGGTGGGTCTTGAACCCGCGGGCTCAGGCAATCCATTCACCTCAGTCTCCCAGAGTGCTGGGGTTACAGGCTGAGCCACTGAGCCCGGCAATTTACATTTCTATTTATCTGAAAATATCTTTGTTTCACTTTATTTCTGAAGAACATTTTAGCTGGATATAGAATTTTAGTTGACAGTTTTTTTTTTTCTTTCAGCACTTGAAGATGTAATTCCAGTACATTTTTTAACTCCATTGTCTCTTATGAAAAGAAGTTGTTATGTATCTGTTGTTCCCATGTACATAGTGTGTCATTATTTTTTGGTTGCTTTTGAGATTTCTTCTTTATTTTTGCTTTTTGTCAGTTTGGTTATAAAATGTCCTAGTGTGGCATTTCTATGCATTTATCCTATTTGGTGTTCTCTTAGCTTTTTTAGCTCTGTAAGTTCTCTCTCTCCCCCCACCTTTCCCTCTTGCTTCCTTCTCTTTTTCTTCTTTCTCTCTTTCTAAAACTCCAATTATATTTGTGTTGTTACGTTAGTATTGTTCCACAGGTCCTGCACTGTTCAGTTTTAAAAATCTTACTTTCTCTCTGTTCTTTAAATTGCATAATTGCGTATTGATTTGCCATTGAGCTCAGTGACCTTTCTTGTTTTGTCAATGTACAATTAAAGCTATCAAGTAAATTTTTGTCAAATATTGTACTTTTCAATTCTATAATTTTCATTTGTTTTGTATTTACAGTTGTCATTTCTATTCTGAGATAAACATCTGTTCATTCATCGTGGTCATATTGTCCTTTAAAATATTTATAAAAGCTACTTTAAAGTCCTTGTTTGCTAATTCCAACATCTGTATGTTTGGTATTGATTTATATAAACTATGTTTTATCTCAACTGTGAGTCACTTTTTTTTCTTATGTCCAGTAATTTTGGTTCTATACTGGACATTATGAATTATAAATTATGGGACATCTAGAGTTATGTTCTCTTCCTTACACAATGTTGACCTATTTTATGGCTGACAGCTAAATCATTGGTGCATACTTTTGTTCTTGTCAAGTGTGGGTTTATTATTTATGATGGCTTTATTTATACTGAGTTTTGAGTTTTTAAGTTCATCCTAGGACAATCCCTTACTCTACAGCACGGACCTACTCTTAAGATATCATTTCTCTGAATCTCAACTTAATGACAGGTGATGTCCCTTCATTTGACTGGCTGGAACTCCAGTGCATTCCAGCAGTGTATGCACTTTGGTACTATTGTCCGGCTCTCAGCCCTGACAAAACAAGCTTTGCTAGATTTTGTGAATCCTCACTCTGCACAGATGAATTCTGCACAGTCCTTGGCCAAGGACTCACAGTCATTACCACACACTGCTGGGGTCCCTTTCAGCATAGCTCTCTCTTTTTAGGTAACATGCCTTGCAAATTTCAGATGTTTCAGCAGCCTGGATCACCAATCTCTTCCTCTTAAGATCAGTGAAACTATCAACTTTGTTAGTTCTACTTTCCTGGATTGAGAAAGCTAAGGTTTGAGGTAATCATGGGGCTCACTTTTTCCCTTGTTCTTCTTTCAAGGGCTACAGTCTTGGCCAGCCTATTGAGCAACTCCTGCAAACAGTGGATTTGTTTCCTCTTTTAGAGTTATTTTTGGTGAGAGGACCTCATCTAGTACCTGTCACTCTGTCATAGTTAAAAGTTGAAGTCACTTTCAAATGGATATTTTAAACCAATTTTTGGTAACATTTCTGTACTTCCCTAACAGTAATATCAGATAGCATGTTAAAATGTTTTAAATAACCCTCCAAAGAAACAAACAAAAGCCTAATAACCCCCATAACATATCATACACATTTCAAAACAGAGAACTCTGAGTTCTTTTGTATAACACAGAACGATACAACGATAGAAATATGTGGTAGGAGAACCATATTTTCCTATTTATATACTATATTAAGCATCATACTTTTAAAGTATCATGTCTTTCTTCAGGGAAGAAATGGAAATCAAATATTTTGCTATTTCTGCAAATCACCTCTGTATAGAGTTTAGAAATTATTTCTAATTCAGATGGTGACCTTTGTTTCTTAAAGACAGGGTTCAACTGACCAAGCTAATGTCTACTAGGACCTTTGGTTTCCGTGGAAAGAAACTCAATAAATGACTTTACTGTTAATATTTTTGTATTTATACAAGAACAATCTACTGAAAGTTTAAAACTATACTAAAAGAAAAGAATGTGGCATCTCAGATATTATAACTAAAATTTTGATATATCACCTGAAGGAGTTTTAAAAGAATTTACAATATATTTTACAGAATGCAGCTAAGAGCTTTGCACAATTCATCTTACAGATATAGACACACTAATGAATTTAAGTGTATTAATTTTCCTCTAACATTTAAAATTTATTATTGGCTTAGTTTGCCAGTGAGAAGTTAAAAGAGGTTCAAGGTCCAAGTGAAATGGTTTTTAAGTGCATAGAGAATGATGATTTATATTCATTTTAGAACCAACAAATCCTTTTACAGGCGCTGTGTTGTCAATGCTAAAGTTTTAAAATCAGAATTTCCTTTGATAAATTCCTCACTGAAGCACACACAAAAAAGACTAAGATAAGAATTTAACAAACAAGGAAATAAATTAGACCAATAAACTTCTGAAAAGTGCAATATTTTAAACATTCCTATCAATAATTAGAGGCATGCACAATAAAACCACAGTGAGGTATTACCTGCCCAACAGATATTGTCAAGGATGTTAAGCAACAGAAAATTTTCATACTCTACTTCAATGAGCTTAAATTGATACAATCACTTTAGAAAACAATTGGGCATTTTTTTTTTTTTTTTTTTTTGAGTTGGAGTCTCACTCTGTCGCCCAGACTGGACTGCAGTGGCCGCTCCCGGCCACTGCAGCCTCGACCTGCTGGGCTCCAGCGATCCTTCCGCCTCAGCCTTCCAAGTAGCTGGAACTACAGGCGCGCGCTACCACACCCAGCTAATTTTTTGATTTATTGTAGAGATGAGGTCTGCCTGCCCAGGCAGGTCTGGAACCCGCAGGCTCAGGCAATCCACTCACCTCAGCCTCCCAAAGGCGCGGGATTACAGGCTGAGCCACCGACCTCAGCACAATTGGGCATTTTTAAAGGAAAATTGTCTGTATATGTACCCTACAACCTTGCAAATCCACCCAAAGTATATACTCCCTGAATAATGTTAGGTAGTAACAACACAGTACATAAACAAGAACAGTGAAGCAGTATTGTTTACAATAAGCAAAGACTTGGAACAATACAATATGCATCCACAGCATAATGAATAAAGACATTGTGTTACAGTCATACGTTGGAATAATGTACTAAAAAGCAACAAAATTAACTATAACTACCTAAAAGTACATGGATGAATCTCTCAAACATAATACCCAGTGAAAGAAAGAAAGCAGTCTTAAAATAACACACAAGGTGTTACTCATATAAAACTCCAGAGTCAAACCAAACTACATTATTTAGGGATGCGTGGAACATTTGGAAACTACAGAGAAAAGAAAAACAACAGTGAGTATTATAGAAGTCAGGAGAGTGGTTACTACCACGAGGGAGGACAGAGAATTAAAGAATAGTACACTGAAGCTTCTGGGTGGCTGGCTGTGTTTTATTTCTTGACCAAAATGGTGTTTATCTTACTGTTTGCTTAATAACAACTCATTATGCCCTATATTCATGTGTTATTTTTCATAAATATGTGATCTTTCATAATAACAATGTTTTAAATGTATCTAGAAGAGTCAATATAAGTGATTTGAAACAGAGAAAAAAGAAAATGGATAAAAGAATATTAAAATGTATTATGATTCTTTTGTCTACAAGTAGAACATAAGCTAACTAAAAATAACTTGCATTTATTTTACAAAGTAAGAAACATAGAAATATGATGACTTCAGGTTACATTAATATAGAAGCCCAACAATGTCATCAAGAACCCAATTTTCTTTCCTTTTTCTACTCTATAATTTTCCGCCATATTCTATTATCTTGTTGTTATAGGATGGTTGTCACAAATGCAGAACTGTGTATCATATTTCTCTATTTTTTTGTTTTTGTTTGGGATACTTTGTAGGGAAGAAGGTAGTGAAACTGTATAAATTTATTACCTCTCACGGATAGCTTAATAGAGATGCTTAATTCCTGATAAAGATAATAAAATGTAGGTTAATATGTCATTTGATAACATAGAATAAAAATTGGTCATCATAACTTCTAAATCACTAGAAAAAAGAAGGGTAAATTACTTAATACTTCTAGTGAGAAATGGGAATTTAAAAATTAAAACAAGATTTATTTTCTGCCAGCTTTGGTTTTGTTTGTTCTTGTTTATCCTGTCCTCTTAGGTTGTTTATCTGAGAGTTTTCTATCTTCTTGACATGGGTGTATCGTGAGATAAATTTCCCTCTTAGCATTGCTTTTGTGATATCCCACAGGTTTTGTTATGTTGTGTCTTTATTTTCATTTGTTTCAAAGGATTTTTTAAAATTTCTGTCTTGATTTCATTGTTTACTCCCAAATTGTTCAGGAGCTAGTCATTTAGTTTCCATGTGTCTGTATGGTTTTGAGGGTTCCTGTTGAGACTGATTTCTATTTTTGTTCTTCTGTGGACAGAGAAGATGCTTGGCATGATTTTGATTTCTTGGAATGTATTAAAGCTTGGTTTATGGGTGAGCATGTGGTCAATATTAGAGTATGTGCCATGTGCAATGACAAGAATGTATATTCTGTGGTTGTTTGTTAAAGTAGTCTGTAGATATCTATTAGGTCCAATTGGTCAAGAGCCAAATTCAAGTTCATGATTTCTTTGCTAGTTTTATACAAACCTCATTATCATGCACTATTCCCATGTATATGTATATGTTATATGTACATATAACAAACCTGTACCCCTTGAAACTAAAAATAAAAATTAAAAAAGAAAACAAGATTAAACTCCAAAACCATCCTTTGTACCCCATTGATACAATTTCAATTAAAATTCCCAAAGGATTATTTTCAGCAATCTACAGCTATAATTTTAAAGTTCATCTAAGAGAAAAACCTCATTATAATTGTGAATGCAAAGAAAATAAAGTGTGGCATTTTGGAATATGCCAACTGTGAGGAATTACCCTCTTTATTTATCTAAGAGTTTATACAGTGTGGGAATGTGGTCCTAATCCACAGTGGGTAGGAAGGGTTGGGTCAGGTTCATCTTTCTGATAATATTTTCTAGTACAGAGTGAGCAGTCAGTGAACATTAAATTGAAGGCGACTGTCCTTCACTCCTCATTTAAGAAGAGGTGAATTAGCTAATTTTAACTTTATGTAAAATCCAGAGACTTTCCTGTACATATACATATTGAGATATCTATATCTATATATATATATCAATATATATTGTGTGTGTACATATACAGTGAGTCACTGTAGATTTGTGATGAAACCTATTTTTAAGGTTCTTTAAATTAGTGAGTACCACAATTGTATTTGTGTGTTGGTTTTACAGAGCATTAAATCCCTCATAAAGAGACATGGTTTGATGTCTGAGAAATTGGCAAAAATCAAGGAAAAAAGACACTTAAAATTGAGACATCAGGTTTTGAATATAGTCTTTTATTTTATTTTATTTTTTGAGTTGGAGTCTCACTCTGTCACCCAGACTGGAGTGCAGTGTCCGCTCCCGGCCACCGCAGCCTCGACCTGCTGGGCTCCGGTGATTCCTCCGCCTCAGCCTTCCGAGTAGCTGGAATTACAGGTGCGCGCTACCACGCCCGGCTGATTTTTTGATTTATTGTAGAGATGAGGTCTCGCTGCCCAGGCGGGTCTCGAACCCGCGGGCTCAGGCAATCCACTCACCTCAGCCTCCCAAAGGCGCGGGATTACAGGCTGAGCCACCGAGCCAGGCTGAATATAGTCTTTTAAACTGAGGTTATATCTCCTCTATAATTGTAATAGAAATCAGTTGTACAACTTGTAGAAATTTGATGAAACTTTCAGACACAGCATTTTGTGTTAATTGAAGTTGATTTAATTTCACAATTTTCTTATAATGTGAAAAGAATAGAAGTAAGATTTTTTGTGGCAACTAAAATTGAATACTTTACACACAGAAATATTCTAATATGCTGCAATATGTAGATACTATCTGCACAGCTAAATGAATCTTAATAATTTATATATAATAATAATATATATAAATAAAATATATTTTACATTTGAAAATTTCTCTTCCAAAGCAACTTTTCAATTCAGCTAAATTGAACAGTCAAAAAATATTTATAAATACAAACTTCCATGAGTCAATTGTATTCGACACATAATATACCTTCCATAAATACTGATTTTCTCCACAGGTTTATATTTTTTTCCCATCACCAATATTAATTTCCTGAAATTTAAGTCTTTTTACAAAATAATTTGAAGTGGCAGGGAAGACTTTTTTTTTTTTTTGAGTTGGAGTCTCACTCTGTCGCCCAGACTGGAGTGCAGTGGCCGCTCCCGGCCACCGCAGCCTCGCCTGCTGGGCTCTGGCTATCCTTCCGCCTCAGCCTTCCGAGTAGCCGGAATTACAGGCATGCGCTACCACGCCTGGCTGATTTTTTGATTGATTGTAGAGATGAGGTCTCGCTGCCCAGGCGGGTCTCGAACCTGCGGGCTCAGGCAATCCACTCACCTCAGCCTCCCAGAGGCGCGGGATTACAGGCTGAGCCACCAAGCCCGGCCGACTTTTTTTTTTTTAATGGGCATTTTGACTAGGCTACATCTTTCTTTCTTTCTTTCTTTCTTTCTTTCTTTCTTTCTTTCTTTCTTTCTTTCTTTCTTTCTTTCTTTCAACTCTGATCTTTGGGCGATTAGTAGCTCAACCTCCTTTTGAGATGTTGAAGTCTGAAGCTGTGGTCAGTGAATGAACCTTGGCAGCCTGTATTAAATTATCCTAGGAGAGCTTTTCTTGGATAATAAAATGACACTGACAGACATCCTAAAAAGTGTTATTAATAGGGGGGAAGGGCAACTGTAAGTTACTCACAGGTGGCGGATTGATTTTGCGATCATCAAGGAAATTGAGAGGTGATGGGGGAATGAGGAGAGAAGTGGAAAACGTCTTTACGACCTTCTAGTCCACCACAAACCATTCCACGTTCACTTCCATGATGGATGATGCCACTGAAAACCCTCCACGGGATGACTGTACTTTCTCCTATCTCAAACTCGGGACCATTCATTATGCTGCATATTTCCCACTCTGACCTGATATTGATGTACACTGTGTTGAATGAATCATGTTTATTATCACACTCTGTTTCGGCACAGAATAGGCTGTGTATCTTATCTTAGGCTCATAGCCCAGCTGGGACCTGGAGCAGGTGAGATCTGGGAAAAGCATCCAACCAGAGGGCAGGTGAGGAAATGCCAGATGGGAAGGAGTCGGAGATAGAAAACTTGAGTTGAAACTTCTCCCTGGAACTACACAGAGCATTTCAGGCCCTACTGAAAAGAAACGGTGGGTTTCTACCATCTGTAGGGTGGCAAAATGACAACGTCTGCAAAACCAGATTCTCCCAGCTTCAGATTGTCATTCGAATCAGCTTTAACTAATGGTCAGAATCATTTCTCAAAGTGTTCAGCCCGTGTGTGTATGCCAAGGTCAAACAATCCAACCCAAATAAAAGCAAAGTGTATTTAAATAGATGTTTTAAAAGAAATGACACGTGAAAAATGAAGAGGAGAAACCATCCTATGCCTATTTTTAAGCTAGTACTTTTTCTTAAAAGAAATCAAAATAATTAGATTTATGCATGGTGTTTAACCACCACATACATTATTGTTTTTCTTTTGTGCCTTGCTAAAATTTTCAGTATTTCATAGCACATGATGACTGGGCAGAACAAGTCATGCCAGGCCACAGCCATCCCAGTAAACACTGGAGTCGCGGCTCACTTAAGGCAGGGAAAGTTACTCGAGGACATCGCGGGCAGCAGCCAGAAGGAGTAAGCAATTCCAAATATAACCAATTTATTGTACAAACAGAAGTGTAAACATGAAACAATTATGTTTTTCTCAAACTGCCGTCTCAAATGCATTATGTCAAATCTGTCTCTCTGATCAGGTAGAAGATCCCTTAACAAGACCTTGTGCAGATTTCATAACTTCTGCTTTACTTTGAATTCCTCTCAGCTATTAAAAAAATCCATCGAGTTTAGATGTCCAGCTTTGTCTCCAATTCAGAGCTCTCTCTGATCACAGGCCAATCTCGAACCTGAATCAGGAGGAGGGCATGACCTGCTGTTATTCTTCTTTTCAAATCAGAACCAGAAATTAAAGAACCAAGGCTTGGTTTTGAGATCTCTTTTTCCCCTTTCACTTTCAAGGGTAAGGTGGCCTGGTTGTCCATACCGTCTTATGCCAGACATCCAAATGCTGCCTGTCTTGGGTGACAAGGTCATGAGGACACTGCAGAGTCTACCTACAGCACCAGTTCTTTAACATGACTTGACATTGTCCAAGCCTCCTCTACACCCCAGTGTCCCACCCCATGGGACATCCCATAACTGCTTGTTGCTATGAGGTTCCTCTTCCCAATGCTGAGCCCTCTTGGGTGGGGTTTTGGCCACTCAGCTCATGCCTGCTGCCTCAAATCAGAAACTCACCTATGGAAGTACACGAAGTCAAGAATCAGTTCGGGCACTATGAAATCCTTTGCTATTTTTGTGTGGCATCCCACTGCCCCCCAATTTCTGAGTTCCATTGCTTTCAACAGCTGGCAACCTTGCCTTTTTGAAGGACGACCCTCAAGCTGCTGGAGCCTGTAGAAGTGCCAAGAAGTTGATTTCCCCAGGGAGGCTGTTTACCAATAAACTGTCCAGCAAGGAAATATGAATGCCCGGCTCTCTTTGCTCAATGCAGGGCAACGTAAAGGCTTAACTTGAACTCCAGAGCATCCTTGCAGAATCGGGCCAAGCCCCACTCGCTGCTGTAGAACTGTGGGCCCTGGTTTGACATCCCCCTCTTCCTTGTTCTGCTCTCCCTGCCCTTCCCACCCCTCAAATTCCTTGCTGGTTTCTCCTGAAATCAGCATTTTCTTAATCAATTACTTGACTCTTCATTTGAGGTCTGTTTCTCTAGAATCTGACCTAAGACACTTACCCTTGATATGCAGTTGGGTAAGCTTGGAGCTCTAGCCTATGACCCTCCCTTCACCCTGCCATCTCTCTCCAAATTTATTTTTGTTTAATTTCAAAGATCTGCGTAGCTGTTAATGTTCCTTTCCTTCCTTCCTCCCTTCTTACCTTCCTTCCTCCTTTCCTGTCACTCCTTCCTTGTCTTCCTTTCTCTTTTCTATTCTATCTTCTTTTTAGAATAAGCACTGTGGTACCCGATTTCTAGTCTTTCCTCTCATAGCCCTCATGGAATTTTGGAGGGGAAGCTAAGCTGTTTGGATCCTGTGATGGACTGATTCTCTAGATAATAATACTTCCGTTTCATTGCTTAAAATGGTTAAGGTATTGGTGCTGACAAAAGCAGGTTGACTTTTCCTTTCTTTTTTTATATAATTTTTTTATATATTTTAAAGATGCGGAGTACAATTCAGGATTAGGTATATAAGTGATCAACATACAGGTGAAGTTTGGGTTTCCCATGGGTCTTCACTTCTTCTGGTTTGGGATCAGGTACCATTGTTGAAGTTATGTGCCCCAGCCTGCACCCCCCCACACACAGTGTCCCACTACTGCCAATCACTTTCTTGTAGTATTATGTTAAATGTTCAAGATCCACTTCTGAGTGAGAACATGTGGCACTCAGTTCTTTGTTTCTGTGATAGATCACTGAGTATGGTAGACTCTAAATCCAGCTAAGTTGTTGCAAAGTCCTTCTTTATGGATGCATAATATTCCATCATTATATGTACCTCAATTTTCTTTTTTTTATTATAAAGATGTGGGGTACAATTCAGGGTTAGGTGTGCAAACATTAATTATGCAGGTACGCTTGTTGATGAGATATTCCCCTCCCTCCCCTAGCAGTTTCCCTCAACTGCCAATCCCACCTCTTCTCCCCTGACAGTTTCCCACTACTGCCAATCTCTTTCTTATAGTATTATAATTGTTCAAGGTCCACTTATGAGTGAGAACATATGGTACTCTGTTCTTTGTTTCTGTGATAGATCACTGAGTATGATCGACTCCAAATCCATCTAAGTTGCTGCGAAGTCCATATGTTTGTACTTCTTTATGGCTGTGTGATATTCCATTGTGTATATGTACCACATTTTTTTAATCCAGTCCAGTTTTGATGGGCAACATGATTGGTTCCATGTTTTTGCTAGTGTGAATAGAACTGCAACAAACATTGTGTGCAGGTATCTTTTCTGTAGAATGATTTGAGTTCCTCTGGGTATATTTCCAATAGCAGAATTGTTGGGTCATATGGAAGGTCAATTTCTAGTTCTTTTAGAAATCACCACACTGTTTTCCAAAGAAGTTGCACTAGTTTGCATTTCTACCAGTGGTGTAGTAGTGTTCCTATTTCTCCGCATCCTCACCAGCATCTGTTGTTGTTTGTTTTATTACTGATGGCCATTCTTACTGGGGTTAGGTGGTATTGCAATCTGGTTTTGATTTGCATTTCTCTGATGATGAGTGAGGCTGAGCACTTTTTCATGTGTCTGTTGGCTGCCCGTATATCTTCTTTTGAGAAGTGTCTATTCATGTCTTTGGCCCACTTTTTAATGGGGCCGTTTGTCTTTTTCCTTTTGGCACATTTGAGTTCCTTGTAGATCCTAGATGTTAGGCTTTTGTCAGATATACAGTTGGCAAATACTTTTTCCCATTCTGTGGGCTGTCTCTTTGCTCTCTTGTTGGTTTCTTTTGCTTTGTAGAAGCTCATTAGTTTGATGAGGTCCCACTTGTCTATCTTATTTCTTAAGGTATGGGCCTTTTGGGTTCTGAATAGGAATTGGTTGCCAGTTTCAATTTCTATAAGGGCATCTCCTATGGTTTCTAAGATTCTTATAGTTTGAAGTTTTATGTTTAGGTCTTTGATCCATTTAGAGTTAATTTTTGTGTGTGGTGATAGGTATGGGTTCTGTTTCAATCTTCTGCATGTGGTCAGCCAGTTTTCCCAGCACCATTTGCAGAATAGGCTCTCCTCTCCCCAGTGGTTGCTGTTGAAGGCCCTGTCAAAGATGAGTTGCTAGTCAAGTTATCCCTCTTTTTGATGATATTATCCTATACCTTGAAAATCCAAGAGAATCTGTCAAAAACTTGCTTACACTGATAAAGAACTTTGGCAAAGGCTCAGGGTACAAAATAAATGTGCAAAAGACAGTTGCATTCCTATATTAACAACAAGCAGACAGAGAGCCAAATTAAAAGCACAATCCATTCACAATAACCACAAAAAAAAAAAAGAAATGCCTCAGCATCTTCCTAACCAGAGAAGTGAAAGACCTTTACAATGAGAACTACAAAACACTGCTCAAAGAAATCCAAGAAGATACAAACAAATGGAAAAATATCTCATGCTCATGGATAGGAAGAATCAACATTGTTAAAATGTCCATCCTACCAAAGGCAGTCTACAGATTCAACACTATACCCATTAAATTACCAACATCATTCTGCTCAGACCTGGAAACAATAATACAGAAATTCATATGGAAACATAAACAACCACAAATAGCCAAAACAATCCTTAGCAAAAGAAATAAAGCAGGTGGTATCACACTTCCAGACTTCAAACTTTGCCATAAGGCTATGGTAATCCAAACAGCCTGGTATTGGTACAAGAACAGGCACATAGACCAATGGAAAAGGATAGAGATTCCGGAAGGAAAGCCTCAATTTCTCAACCAACTCATCTTTCTTTTCTTTTTTTTTAATAAAGAAGGAACATGAAGTGCAGAGATGATTTTCCTTGAAGATCCACTTCCTCTGGATACCACTGACAAGGATTCCTCCAGGACCCAAACTTCAAGCCTCCGAATCTGCCCAAAACAAAAGTCCAAAGCCAGAATCAATGCCTAAAGCTGGCAGTGGAACCCAAGGCAGTATCCTCATGTACTCCCCATACAAAGGATCATCAACTCCACCGGCACAGACGACCGCCTACATAAAGTGATCCAACTTAACGGTTTTTTGACTTTTTAATGATGTGAAGGCAATACGTAGGCAGCAGAAAGCAGAAGGATGTTGGATGCTGGGCAGCAGCTGCAACCCTAGTCAGCCACAAGATCACCAGGGTGAGCAACCAATACTCTCCAGCAGACTCGGTTTTGAGATGACTTTGCCCAACTCCAGACTAATGTCAGTGTTCTGAGCATATCTAAGGTAGGTTAGGCTAAGCTGGGATGTTCAGGAGGTGATGTGCATTAAATTAAATGAATTTTCAACTTACGATATTTTCAACGTACGGTACTAAGTGGGTACTAAGTCTAGGAACATCTGCATTGAATGCCTAAAGCTCTGGAAAGCGCAGTAGAGTAAAAGCGAAAGAGGAACCTCGCATGTGTAAGATAGTAAGGTGAGTGAATGGCTAACTTTTGTTTGTTTTCCACAGTTTGAACCAAGTGATGCCTCGGGAAGTCAAAAGAAGAAACCTGTACAACGTTGGATAATTAAAAGGACACATTGGCAGGAGATGGCTGTCCCTGTCTCTGATACATAGCATTTATGAATGAAAGTCTCAGCATCTCAGTGGCTCTCCTTTTGAACTGGCTCATCCATTACTGGGGTAATGATTTTCCGTCTGGGCAACAGCAAAGCCAAAAGCCTATTACACAGGCAACATAAAGTTAAAAAGACATTATGAATAAAACGTTGGCTCATGCCGGCTTTTGCCAAGCCTTCTCCAGAGGAGATTGCCTGACGCCGACACGTGTTTATTACACTTAATAATGTTTACATAATTCTTCCTTGAGCTCATTAGAGCTGTCAGAATAGAAGTAAATGTATTCCCCCCTCTGTTTATCTCTAAAGACTTCGTAGTCAATAAAGCAAGATGAATGACGTCCAGGGCGCAGACAACCTACTGGAGCTTTGCATGCTGCCAAGCTAAACCCTCGGCCCGGGTGGGCTCCTGGGTCTTAGGACAGGGGGCGCAGGCATCTGATCAGACACTTCATTCTCCTAGGAGTGCTTCTCTAACTTTAATGTGCTTGGAGTCACCCGCAGAGTTTTGTCAAAACATCGCGCTTGACCCCACCCCCAGATATTTTGATTCAGTAGACCTGGGGCAGGGCCCAGAAATGTGCATTTCTACCAAGTTCCCAGGTGATGCCGACGCTACAGGTGCACGGACCGCACTGAGAGCAGCCCTGTTCTAGGGGTCACGTCAACTGCCGCGCTTCTTGGGGGTGGGGGGATGTGTAGCCCTTAGCCACTTGGGAAATCCCGGCTGGCCTCCGGCATGCCTCAGTAGCAGGGGTGGCGGCGGCGGGGGCCGCAGCCGCAGCCACCGACCCCACAACCTCCCCGCGGGACTCACGCGGAAGCCCCACTGGGCAGTCGTGGCTCGGCGCCGCAGCGGGCCGGCGTGGAGGGGCGGGGCCTGCTTCGGGGGCGGGGCCGGGCGCCGGGGGCGGGGCCGGGCGCCGGGGGGCGGGGCGCCGCGAGCCGGGCTCCCGCTGTCGGCGCTCGGCGGCGGCGGCAGGGGCTGAGGGCACAGCCAGCGGGCGGCGCGCCGCGGACTCCCAGGCAGCCCGCCGAAAGGTAAAGCCGGGAGAGCGCGCTGGCGGGTCTTCCTGCCGGGTGGCTGCCGGCCAAGCCCGAGCGTCCCCGGAGCCCCACGCTGCGTCCGGGCGCCCAGGGCATTTGCATGGCATCCAGGGACCGGCTCCCGGGCGCGGGTCTTGCGTGCACCGCGGCGGGGCCCGGGGCTGGGGGCTCGGGGGTCTGGAGTGGGAACCCGCGACCCATCCCCGGACGTCCGGACTCGCAGACAACTTTGCGCAGCGGTCCCGTTCCAAGTTCCCTTTATTGCTATTGTCTTAGCGCCTCCCGTCTGACAGTCTCCCCGGACCCCAGCTTTGTTCTCATCAGGCCAGACCCGCGGTCCCCGAGGGCGTGAACCCGGGAGTCGTTGGCAAGTTGCACCTGCCGGCCGGGTTCCGCCCCGCTGCCTTAGCATCCCTGCCCGGTCCAGCGCGGTCCTGCGCACGCTACGGCTGGGCGCCGCGAGACCCGGCGCCCGTGGGAGCAGGGCTTCTCGCCCCACTCCCCGTGGGGTCTGCACTCGGGGCTGGGGCGTCAGACCTCCGGGTGGCGCATGATTTGGGGCCGGAGAAAGGGCGAGAAAAAGTTTGGAGCATCGGCTGGGCCTAGGGAGCCGGCAGTGCCGGGCTGCACATGGCAGGAGTTGGAGAGAGTGCTGAGGGCTTGGCGCCGGGCAGGGAGACCCGGACGGGGTCCGAACCCTGGAGGCTGAGGCTGCAAGCCTGGACTGTCAGCGGGGATGGGGTGCTTGCTGTGTACACGCGTTGGCAGGAAGCGGCTGAGTGGGATTGCAGAGAAGATGGGTGGAAAGGAGAGAAGAGAGGTGCTAGGGACATAGGTAACTGCGGTGTGCCCAAGGTGCACGATTCCCCCGCGCATATTTTGTAAAAGGTGTGCTCGGGATGCCTTGTACCCGAACTCCCGAAGATGGGGGTGGAAATGGGCATGAGGGATAAGTTTTGCCCAGCACTAGAACTGGTGTTGAAAGCGAACAGGTGACAGAAGACGTGTGTGTGTGTGTGTGTGTGTGTGTGTGTGTGTGTGTGTGTGTGTCTGTAAGCGTGTGCGTCTGTGTGTGTGCGCGCGCGCCGCGGCCGGGGATGCGCGAGTGTGGACCGCCCGCCGAGCCCCCACTCCCCCCCACCCCCCGCCCCCTCCAGTTCAGCACCGCTGGGTGAGTTTCAGCCACTCCCCTCCTGATGGTTGCGGAGCGGAGGGACAAAAGGGTGCCCTTGGAAGACCTCGGAGGGCCAAACTCCGGAGTGTGTGTGTGTGTGTGTGTGTGTGTGTGTGTGTGTGTGTGTGTGTGTCTGGAGAGGCGTCCCTTTCCTGCCAGCTAGGGAGATGACACTGGGAGAAAGATGAGGTCGGAGCTGGAGAAAATCAGGTGAAGCGCAAACACAGAACCGGAGGGAGTGGAGATCCGAAATGCAAAAGCTTCTTGCCTGATTGGCGGTAGAATTATAAGTCGGTGTTTTAAAGCGGTGCTAGAAGAAGAAGGAACACAAACAAGCAGACCTGAAGCTAAAATTTTAGAGTCCGGGGGCGCACCACGTTTGATCGTTTAATAAAGGTGTTTTTATGGAGCGATGTGGAAAGTAAGTCTGAAGCCCTCTCCGAACACATCTTTCCAGCACCTACTCCGGAAGTACCTTTTGACTGTCAGAAAGAAGTAAAAAGCATAGATACACAAATAAAATGCTGCTAAATGAAGTTTAAATGAAGCTTTGAGCAGGATTAAATGGCTTGTGTAACTGCTGAATGTTGCTAAAGTACTGTCAGGGCTATAAAGTAGCCAGACAAAAATAAAGGAAAAAATAATTGTAACAAGAAAATGAAGGCTTTACAAGAACTTCAGTAATGAACACATAACAATTGATGGTATGATGCAGTAATTATTTTCGTATTTACGCCATTAACGATTGTAATTTAACGTTAATGTCCTGGTATTTTATTCCTTCTCATTTGCAGACAAAAGCACATCTGAGACGCCATCAGGGAGTAATTTGGTAATATAAAGTCATGAATAGAAAACACTAAACCATGCTCAGAACTCTGACAACATAAAGCGTGAAACAAAATAACCTCATTTGCTGTTTATTATCTGTCTTTATAATTCTGTTTACCATCATTTGCATAAATGAATAGCTAAATTGTATAGTATATCCTTTTTGGAAAAAAAAAAAACTTGATGCTTATAGATATACCAGGGGAGGGAAACAAGTAGGTAATCCTTGCATGAAGCGTGAAGAAGAAAACTTTGTGGGATTAGTAACTGTCTGCAAATATTCAGGATGCAAATTTAACCTTAATTTTTTTTAACTCGGCTCAAGTAACTTTTAACTATATATGTGATTAGTGAGTGGACAGACCCTAAAATTCTTTTCTAGCTAATCTTAACCAAACTAAACTAAGTACTGCATATGACACCATGAAGCAATTTTTTTTAACCTGAAAAGCTTTTATTCTATCCAGATCTCCAAAGGGTAAATTTCCTGAAAGTGAGAAGGATTTCATCTGAGAAAGCTCAAAACAAAAATTCTTTCAGCAGAAACCTAGGTTATTAACATTTTAAGAGAAATAAACATCAGCCTATTATTTCAACCTTAAGGTATTTATTCAAACTGCCTCACTCCTATGATGATAAAAGGAAGACTTAGTAACTGTATGAAAAGGGCTTTAAAGTAGAATACCAGCAAAACAGCTGATCAAAACGTGTGATGGCTGAGGGGGATTGAGAGGGATGGCTGAAACACATGAATGTGTAAAAAAATTCATTTATTATCAGGCACACAAAATATTACAAGGATTAATGCACCTTTTCCTTTGCATACAAATATGCTGGTCTCATGTGGAATAACACAATGAAATCTGCATTACCTGAAAAGAGAATTCATGTGGGAATAAATAAAACACAGGACCCTGTGTATATTCCAAGTACAGAGAAACAGAAACAAATAAGTACCAAACAATCTGTTCACGATAGTGGAGAGTGATGACTGTGTATAGTGGGGGCAGGGTCTTCAGAGTTTGCTGGTTATAAACTTGGAAGGTGCAATGGTGTGAGCAGAGAACATTCTGAGTACAGGCATAATTGTTATGTCCCCCATTAAAAAATGTAACTATCTATTATCACTTTCAGATTCTACATATCTTAAAAGCTGTCTAATTTCTCTCCATTTTCATTGTTCTTTAGAGCATTGTTTTGTAGGTAAGTTCTATACTTTGAGAGAAAATATGACTTTTGGTCAATTCATTTATGTATTCTTTTCTGCGACATGTATTTATTAAGCGCCCATTACAAATAACCAAATATTGTACTAGGTACTGGAGATCCAAGGATGGGTCAGACTCACCCCCGTGCTTAGAAAAAAGTGGCTCCCATAATATGCACAATTATTATTTGTCAATTAAAATACATTTTTTAAAAGACCAGTTACGTGGGTAAATCAATGTAATAAAATGTAAGAAGTGGCAGTCTATCCTAGAACCTTGGAATGACACAGATGGGTTTCCACTTTCAGCCCTGCTTCTTACTAGCCGTGAGAACTTGTGATCCAGTTATTTGACTCTCTGTGCCTCAGTTTTCTCACCTGGTAAATGGGGGCAATAAATAACACGTTCCTTCTATCCCAGAATTGTTAGATCACCTGTCAATGTATTTTTAATGTCTTGCATTTAAAAAACAATCTCTGGGTCCCATATTTCTCAGCATCCCTTACCTGATTTCTTTTCTCAGTGTCATTGTCAAACCTCCATGAGGCTTGTTTGCATATACTATCTCCACCTCCTTTCTACCTTACTGTCTGTCCTATTCCCACATGGTTTCTGCCCTCACCACTTACAGAATCAACTTCTGTTGATGTCAGCAGTGACCATGGTGTGGCCAGATCCAGTGAGCTGCATTCCTATTCTACTTCTTAGAGCATCTGAAGGCGCTGACTGGTCCCTTTTACATCATAAATTATTTTCTTCTGAAATCTTCTGTGAGACTACGCATCTCATTTCCTTGGTTAGGCTTTTATTATTTCTTAGCTGTCTCCTCCTTCATGACTTCATCTCTAAATGCAGGCTGGATCTTTCCAACCTTAGGCTTCTGTCCTGGACCCTCTTATATTGCCTTTCTGCCCCCCACGGCTCCCACTTTAGGTAATTTATTTCATTCTCTTGCTGTTGAGTCTTATCCATCTTCTACTCAATTTATACCTCCAGTCCATACCTAGCCTCTAAGCTCCAGAAACATCTATTCAACTGTCTATTTAACCTTTCCATTTGGATGTTTCACATGCATATCTGACTTCTGACATTCAAAATGAAAGCCTATACAATAAGTACCCTACATAGGAACCTCCATGTTGCAAACTTTCTTTTTTTGAGTTTGAGTTTGAGTCTCATTCCATCGTTCAGGCTGGAGTGCAGTGACACGCTCATGGCCACCCTAATGTTGATCTGCTGGGTTCTGGTGATCCTTCCGCCTCAGCCTTCCAAGTAGCTGGAACTACAGGCATGTGCTACCATGCCAGGCTAATTTTTAAATTTATTGTCGAGAGGAGGTCTCACCAAGTTGCCCAGGCTGGTCTGGAACCCGCGGGCTCAGGCAATCCATTCACTTCAGCTTCCCAAAGTGCTGGAATGACAGGCTGAGCCACCAAACTCGGCCACTTTCAAAGATGCGAATGTGCATTTGCATGTTCAATCATGTAAGTTAGTTCACGTGTCTGGAGTACATTGCCATGGGCATGCATCTTCTGCTAGTGGTTGTGCTTTCATGTACTCTACGGTATAGTACGGTATAGAGAATAGTAGTACAGTATCTTTATTTCAAGCCCAAGATGTCCAGAACAAATGTAAAAGCAGCAGTGATGTAGCTGGTATAGCACTATGTTGCCGATTGTGTTAGTTGGCTATTTTTAGGCTAACTTTGTTGAACTTATGAACAAATCAGACTTTTGAATGTGCTCTCAAAATGGAACTTGTTCGTATGTAGGGGACTTACTGTATTACCACTATCAATAACCCCCTAAAGTTATTCTCCCTTTAGTCTTTCTAATTTTGGGAAATGACAGTACCATACACCCGATTTCTCATTCCAGAAACTTAGACATATCCCCTTACCTGGACATATTTCTTAATCCTTCATCCTGTATGTTATGTTCAGGGTGAGTGTGTACCTGATGCCACAGGTAGGCCTGCTAGCATTTGAGTTTATAGTTTGCATTTGCTCTGATTGGCCAGTGCTGCGGCCATAGCAGTTGACAGATATCATGGACTATTACCCCCACTCATAGCTATCTGCTTTTGTCCACCTCCATTGCAATCCCCAGTGTCCAGCTCAATATCACCTCTCACCTATTATTTTTGTCCTAATATGGTAAGTTTGTGTGTGAAAGACTAGTATCACAATTTAAAGCTAAACTGATTTTCTGTATTTTACAGATTATGCAAAATAATTTTTATGAAATCTAATATTAGGAGGCTGAACACCAATGAAGAAGGAGATTAATTTGATCCCAGGGTTGTGTATTACTGTGAAACTGATTAACATGGTCTCCCCTCCACAATCACACTTGACTAGTTTTAAAAAACGATGATAATTTTAGAAAAGAAAGAGCTCATATCTTGCATGGTAACTCACCAATTTAGTGCTAAGAAGTTGGCTATCTGGTAAGTCCTTTATGTGCATCTATGTTCTTTTTTTTTTTTTTTTTTTTTTGAGTCAGAGTCTCACTCTGTTGCCCAGGCTGGAGTGCAGTGGCATGCTCATGGTCACCCCACCATCAATCCGCTGGGCTCAGGCAATTTTTCCACCTCAGTCTTCCAAATAGCTGGAACTATAGGTACACACTACCACACCTGGCTAATTTTTTGATATAGTGAAGAGATGAGGTCTCACCAAGTTGCCCAGGCTGGTCTCATACCCCTGGACTCAGGCAATCCTCTCGTTTCTGCCTCCCAAAGTGCTAGGATTACAGGCTTGAGCCATCATGCCTGGCTGCTTCTATGTTCTAAAAGTAATATAGACTTTAATTTTGGATGTAAGAAGTTGAACATGCTTGTGAAAGATTCAAATGGAGAACTTGAATGGACAGTTGAAGTAGGTGTTTCTGGAGCTCAGAGGTCAGAGATGAACGGGATACATAAATGGAGTCATCATATGGATTAGACTGAAAATCATGAGAATGAAAGAAATTACCTAAATTATTGGATGTGTCAAACTTCTAACAAAGAGTCTGGCAAGCATTCAATAAATGTTATTTTCATTTAAACCATATTCTAATTTTTATCATCCCTATGAAGATGGGTTTTTGGACTATTGGTTACCAAATTACCTACAGTGGGGATGGGGGATAGAATTACTGAAAGTGAAGGGTGGTGGGTGGGCATCTTACAAAATGGTACTTGGGCACAGGAATTAATTTGCCTGTCTTGCTACCTTACATCACCTGCTTGTAAAGACCACATATTGGAAAAAGGGCATTTTAAAGCATGGTAGCATGGGTCCACTAGCACTTCTCATCAGTGTCCTTTCTTCCATCCCTTCTATGTTTACTTGTTGACATAGGGGAAACTGAGGCAAGAATTTTAAGGATCTTGAAGTAATGGAAGTGATAGATGCAAAGACCAGTAAGCACATAAGACGAGGGCAATGACACAGATCGAATCCTATAATGGTAGAAACAGCAGGACAAGAGCTCACATAGAACTTTCTAGTTTGTTTGTTTTTGCTTATATGAGAATGATGAAGAAAGATGATTTATAGGATAAGGGATAGGAGATGGGGAGAATAATCAAAAGGTACAACAGAAAGTGAAGAAGTAAAAAGAAAGAACAGAAGGAGAAGGGGGAGGAGAAAGAGAGGGGAACTAAAGGGTGGAAGGCAAGGAAAGAGGAAGAGAGGAAAAGAAAAGGAGAAAGGAGTGTAAACAGTAAACAGGAGACTGGTTCTCTAGCCCAGTGCAATGCAAATGTTAAAGCCAGCACGATCAGACTAACCGAATATTAAGTGCACTTACAATTGAGCAAATTCCTTAAAATGCCACTGTCTTGAGGAAATCGAAACTTCGATTTTTGATTCTTGCATTCCAATGACATCACTGAACGATCACTGCAGTCTTGTTTACATGGCTACATTGACATCATCTCTACCCTTTTGAGGTGAAACCTTTTACCTCACAGTTGCACAGCATACAGGATGAAGTGTCCTCAAGGATGCCCATCATACCAAGAACAGTGGCCTCCTAGCAGAAAAGGTAAAGGCTGGTACCGCTGACAGTTGACAATGATCATACTTCTCGCTTTCAAATTAATTTGCTTCCCTTTTCAACTGTTTGTCAAAAAGTCTGTACACAACATTTAATTGCTTGATACTCAGTCTCTTAATTATATTTCTACAGTAGGTTTTTAAAATTAAGTGTACTCTGTTGGCCAAGAAAAAAAAATAAGACTATTTAAGATTATGATGACTTAAATTTACTTTTATTTTAGTGGCAGAATTTAATCTGACTTCATTTTCCTAAAATTAAACAGCAAGCATAGTACTGTATTCCACATTTGACAAAAGTGAAATTTTCTAGGCTGTCACTTTAACATGGGATCCACCAAGCATCTCTCAGCCCATAAAGGACTTCTTCCTTACAAGGTATCCAACCTCTTAGCATTAACTTGATGAGTTATCATGCAAGATATAAGCTCTTTCTTAACTGGTGTTCAACCTCCTGATATTAGATTTTGTGAAACTTGCTTATCTATACAGTATAGAAAATCAGTTTGCCTTTAGATAGCTACACTAATAATTTAAACACAAATGTGTCATATCAGGACAAAAATAATAGGTGAGAGGTGAGATTGCCCTGGACACTAGGGATTGCAAAGGAGGTGGATCTAGGCAGATAGATAAGAGTAGGGGTAGTAGTCTAGATTGTCCATCTGCTAAAAGCTTGACATGTATTATTTCATTTATTCATCATTCCTGGATGGCTCATCTTCTGGGTGAAGAAACAGACTGAACAAGGTGAAATAACTTTAGCAAAGGTTGCAGAACTAAAAGTATGGGAGGGGCAATTCAGGTCTTCTTCACTGCTGTGCTCCAGACTGTTGTAGAGGTCTCTCTCAGCAGCACCCAAGTCCTATATCTGTGAATATATTCATATTGATACTGAGCTGTAGAGATGCTCAGAAAGCACAGTCTCTGCTTTACCAGGCACATATCTCAAAGATGGCTGGCGAGGGTGACATTTATTGGCCCTGAGGGCTCAGGTTATGTAGGAGGTCAGCTGGGTAGATCTTAAGATTAGATCCTTCACAGGAAAGCATGGTAGAGGCAACTCATTATACACTGTCTCTCTGTTATGGTTACTGGAGATGCCTGAAAATGAGCAGGATTTTCATTCTGGAATGAACTAAGGATTGTGGGCTTTGGAAGACACTTGGGTGGCTCCCTGCAAGTGCTCTTTATTCTCTCTTTAGACAATGCATGTTTAGCTTTTTAGGTATATACGGCATAGGTTTTCTTTTGAGAGAGTATATGCAGATAACACTGGGTCTGAGCAGAAGAGAAATAAGATGGCAGATGGCATCGCATTGAAATGAGGCTTGACCAAGGAATGAGTGAAACAGAAGCTTCTTTTCTATAAACTGGGGCACTTGCAATGAGGTGGTCTCCCTCTCTCTCTCTCTCTCTCTCTCTCTCTCTCTCCTTGGTAAATATTTTAAAAATCTACTATGAAAGTTAAAAGACAAAAATTAAAAATAACTAAAACTAAATTATGCTAATGAGTATATAATACAAATAGCCATAAATTGTGACATCGATAATTTGGGGAAAGGAAAGGTGAAAGCAGAGAGTTCTTGTATGAAGATAAGTTGTTACCAGCTTAAAACATTCTGTTACAACTAAAATATATTTTATGTAAGCCCCTGTTTAACTGCAAATGCATAGGAATTCAAATTATTTTCACTACTTTTAATTTTTATTTCGCTATTTTTATTATTTAATTACTTATATCTTTGCTCTTTTTTATTTTTATTCTTTTTATTTTGAACATATGGGGTACAAGTCAGGGATAGGTACATATGTGATCATTGTACAGGTAAAGTTTGGGTACCCTTATTATTGATGTTATATGCCCTCCCCTCCATCCCTGGCAGTCCCACTACTGCCAATCCCTTTCTTATAATATTACGATAAATGTTCAGAGTCCACTTATGAGTGAGTACTTGTAGTATTCAGATCTTTGTTTCTGTGATAAATCACTGAGTAGGATAGTTGCTGTGGTTGATGATTTTGTGTTTATGACTGTGTAATATCCCATTATGTCTGTGTACCACATTTTCTTTATCCAGCCCACTTGCGATGGGCAGCAATTGGAGTCTCACTCTGTCGTCCAGGCTGGAGTGTAGCGGCACTCTCACGGCTACTGCAACCTCGATCTGCTGGGTTCAGGTGATCCTTCCACCTCAGCCTTCCACGTAGCTGGAATCACAGGTGTGTGCTACCAGCCTAATTTTTTTTATTTATTGTAGAGACAAGGTCTTGCCAAGTTGCCCAAGCTGGTCTCAGACCCCTGGGCTCAGGCAATCCTCTTGCCTCCACCTCTCAAAGTGCTGTAATTACAGGCATGAGCCATCACGTAGCCTAGGTGGTCTTTTTAATTCTTTGCGGTAGCAATGCCCCATGATCATATACATGGAGGGGACCAGGGTATAAAAGAGAGGACAGTTGGCAATCAGTGTTGAGTGTCTTCTGAGGGTTTACGACATGACACCTGTTTTCTAATAAACCTCGTTTGAATCACATGAGAGCATGGACAGTCAAAAAACATGATAGTCTTCCAATAACTTCCTAACTGCAGGTTCTGTTTCCACCCCTGCCTCACATTGTAGCTATATTGGTTTTATTGACATGTTAATCAGAACTTGATACTTACTGTGTCAGAGTCCTCCAGGGGCTTCCTCTCTCATTCTTCCTGAAAACCTTAGACTTTACAGTGTCCTGCCAGGCTCCGCATGATCAGGCCTCCTGGTAAATCTCTGACCTTGTCCTTGGCCTCCTTTGTTGAATGGATGAATAAATGAATGACTCTTGAGTAAGCCAGGGCATATCCAAGGTGCTCAATAGTGTTTGTTAAATAAATACAGAAGGAAAAGACTTAACTGTTTTAATAGAGATGTTTTGTAGAAATTAGGGTTAGGAAAAAGAAACAGGAATAATTTAGTGAGAGATGAGGATAAAAGCAGTATATCAATAGGACTTCTAGATGCTTAAACAGATTTTTCATCACTTATTTATTCATTCATGTAAAAGGATTAATTGAACATCTACGGTGTACCAGGCACCAATCTAAAGGCTGGATATCCATCAATGAACAAAAAGGCAAATTTACTGGCCCCTCGGGACTGATGTTCTTTTGGGAGACGTATAATAAATTATACAAAGAAAACTATAATTTCAGATATACTGTATCCTATGAAGATTATAGTCTAACCTATCCACTGGCCCTTCTTTGTTGAAGGAATGAATGAATGAATGACTTTTGAGTTAACCAGGAAATAGTCAAGATGGAGGATTCTTTAACTGAAGTTTCTGCATTTTCTTAGGGTTCAACAACGAGTAATGTGGTCTTCTGTCTACCTCTCCCCTGTGTTGCAAATGGTACAGATCATAGAGATGTCAAGTTTCAATAGTCTTTTCTTGAGTGAGAAGATAATCTAATCTTTCTTAAGATTTTCCCACTACTGAAATAAGGCTCACTACTAAAATATTATTTGAAAAAAAAACCAGAGTTTGATGGAAGAAGACTCAAACTGATGACTTCTGTGCATGTGACTGCATTTAATTTTAGAAATGTATTAAATATTTCACTGTTAAAAATGGAAATTGTAGTTTTCCTTTGATGAATAATTTTATAAAGAAGCAAAACTTGGTAGATAGGTTTTTTTCATGCCTCACACGTCAATACTTTAAATATAATAATTACAAGAGATAGTGCTGAAGAATTTGAATCAAAGAAGTGCAGTTTTCATGTGATTTGCACATTACCCATTTATTTTCTCAGTACCAATTTTGGTCCTTTTATTTTCTGTTGATGTTAATTTTGTGGCAGCAGTGATCAAAAATGAATACAGGCTCTGGATCACTGGGATTGACTTAGAAACATAAATAATTAATGACAAGGTCACACCAACAAGGAAATGGTAATTGTTGTGAATGAAGCATTCTAAGCCTTTCTGATCTTACTCATTAGGGTCACCAGTGGCCATGGGCCCTGTATTAGTTTTATATCATTGCTTTAACAACTAAACACAAGTTTAGTGGCTCTGAAACATCACAAATTCACGGTATCACTGTTTCCATAGGTCAGAAGTCCAGGCAGGCTTGGCCGGATATTCTGCATGGGGTCATACAAGGCCAAAAAATCAAGGTGTCAGCTAGCCTGGGTTTTTATCTAGAGGTTTTATGAAAGTTCTTCCGGGCTTGTTCAAGTTGTTGGCAGAATTCAGTTCCATGTGGTTGGACTAATGGCCCCACACCTTTCCTGATGGTCCTCTGAGGGATCATTGTCAACTTTTAGAGGCATTCCTTGGTTTGTGGTCTAATTTGTCTTCAAAACCAGCAACAGTGGGTTGGGTCCTTGTATTTCATATTTCCTTGACTTCCTGTTTTCCCACATCTCTTCTACCTGCAGACAGAGAAAGTTCTCTACTTTTTAAAAGCTTGTGTGATTAGATTGGCCCCACCCAGATAATCCTGGATAATCTCTCTTTTTTTTAAGGTCAACTTTTTAGTAACTTTAATTACATCTACAGAGTCTCTTTTGCCACGTAAGGTAGCATATTCACATGAATGACAGCAAAGTCAAAGACACTGGACCAAATTCTTGCTTACCACAGAGCCTATGAGGTCTACCTCTGGGAATATGGTTGCCAGTGGAGACAGACCAGATAACTTGATAACTATTGGAAACTATAAGCTGACAACTACATTGGAAAGCTGTTAACTTCTGGTAAAGGAGAAAGTGGTGGTCTTCCGGCACATCCTATGATAAAGCCACTGCAGATTATAGATACCCACGGTATTAAAATAAAAAAATAGTTCATTTAATTTTATGAGTCATAGCCTTCAAAAAGTGAGCTCAAATAAACAGCAACAGCAAAAATCTTCCTTTTGCTGATGTGGAACGTTTGAATGCCTTCAGGATTTTGGAGACAAGAAAGAGGAGATTTTGGTGAGAATATATGGCTGTATTAGTATGGGTTAAGAATAAGCCCAAACTTAGCTCCAGCTACTTCTCTGCTTTGGAGTAATTTCAGCCTAGTAACGACAAATGTCTAACTTTAATGAGGGCTTAAGAATATGGATTTTTGTGTGAATCTGGAAATTTGTGTAAAATCTTCAGTCTTTTTTTTAAATGCCAACTAAATCAAAATTAAAAGCAGAAAGAGTGCCAAAAATCCTAAAATATTTTGGAGTTAAGTTTAGCTTGTGGACTGTCAGTTAGCGATTTATAGTTTTAGTCCTACTGAGTAAAGTATGTATTTGAGTAAAAGAAGTATTTAAATGATAGAAAATACTCAATTAAGGAATTGGCATTGACAGAGATTCTTGATTACCCCAATATAGTAAGAGCAGGAAATTTTTAGATTCAGCTCTCAGAAGTGACAGTGCAACCTCAGTGGTCTACTTTTGTTAACCTATAGGAAACAAAATAAAAAACAAGGAAGATGACACTATGGGTGCTGAGCATTACATGAGTATCTAGACCACCACTTGTCCTTGCTTTGTAGTCTTCAGGTTAAGGTTTACACGAGCAAAATGGATTAGGAGAAATTGTGATACGTTATCCACAGGATTTGAAAGAGTGAGAAGGAACAGTATGAATCATGGAAACACAAATCCAGATTGTCACAAATTTATTTTCTTGAGAGAGAGAGAGAATATCCTTTAAAAATGTAAACTCATTTAAAAAGAAAAAAAAGTTGAGAATGTATCAACATGGATGAAGAAACTCAGAAAATGTATCATTCAGATTGAGTTTGAGGATTGTAAGGTTTTAGAAAACATCTCTAGTTGGATGAGAGTGGGAGGTAGGATGGTGTCCTGGCTGTGAGCATGGCTCTAAGATTCAAGCTCTACCACTCACCAGAAGATTGACCTCTGGCGAGGTTATTTCACTTCTCCTGTCTGGGCTTTCTCACTTGCAAAGTTGGGTAATTAGCACCTAGCTCAGAAGTTTCTGTGAAGATTAAATAGAATGATGCTTTTAATGCCCTTAGGTAGTACGGCTTTCCTTGTTACATGATTCTAGATCTGGCCACTTCGCTTCTTATCAACTACCATCAATTCTTATGCTATGGATTTAAAAATGACAGAATTGTACTTCCCTAGATAGGATCCATATTTATCTGTTGCTTAAGTTAAGCGGTGAGATCATAAAGGAACAGAATAGTTAGAATCCCAATTGGTTGATCATTCCTTACTTGTACTGTTGTTGCGGCCTTCGTTGAGGTGGATGGAGGGTTTCCTCTTCCCCAGGAAATCCCAGCAAGGAATGTTGCTGTGATTTCGTAGCAGCAGTTTTGGACTTCTTGCCTAAGGACCCAGCTACAAGTACTGCTTTTATAACATTCCAGCCAAGCCATATGAATATGGAAAATATACCCAAGTTCTCTGAACTTCAGATTCCTTTTATATGAAGTAGACACACAGGTTTTCCAACTCTGGGCTTGAAAGAGTTGCCTGAGGTAATGTACATAAATGCTTTTTATAGCCTGGGAATGGAAATGGTTAGTATCTGCTACTTGCTCTTACTGAGCCGTTTTCTTTAGGTGTAAGAGGGAAAAAAAAATGCAAAGATGCCTTGGAGCACAAATGTAAAGATGACACCCAGCACAGCCATTTCTGAATTATGTAATAAGTATTTATTAAGCAGCTATCCTTTCCCAGCTACTAGGTATGGAGGCTAACGACAAAACACACACACACACACACACACACACACACACACACACACACACACACACACACACACTGCCTAACCTCTAACCTCCTAGAAGTCATGTTTTAGTTGGGAAGACAAACATCACAATGCGCAGTGATACACGTACTGAGGTAGGTTTTTGCAAAGTATTCTGGAGGTCAATGGGACATTGGGTGGGACAGGAAGACATCCTACTGAAAGTATCATTAAGATATGTTTGTAGCTTGTGATCGGTCTCCAGGAGATGTTCTAAGACACAAAAACCATCAAACAAACATAACCAAGTGTTTCCTCCTTTGCTTTCTCGAACTTTAATTATTGATACTCAATTCAACAATTCCATGGACATTTTCCCTTTTTTCCCACTTAAGGTAAAACCTCTAAAAATCTTAAGGTTTCAAATGATGACAATGAGAAAAAAGGAATTTGCGCGATAGGGAGGGCCCCAGGATAGCATCAACATAGGTAGGACATACAAATGCATACACAAGCCCTCGTCTTCAGTCCTAGCACATGACCATGTGCCTGTAATGGATCAGAATTCCTGCTTATTTGAGGGTTACTGTAACCATTACTCAAACTTTTCTAGTGAATCAGCAAGTTCTTGTTTAATTTAGAATATGCCAGGTATTCTACATTAAACAGTTGCAGTTTTGATGACTGTAAAATCCCACATATAATAAGGTCATGCTGACAACTAGATTTCAAGGGGAAAAAAATTAAGCCAAATTTATTGTAACCCCTTATATCAAAATGGAACACTTGTCTGTTTGTCTGATATTTTTGATAAGCCAAAAAAGAAAGAAAGACCAAAAGAAGGCAAGTTATTACGCAACTCTCATCTTAATGGTCTTTCAAAGTGTCTCTAACAACAAACTAATAAAATGGTTTACTATTAGTGAAATAACTAGCAAACGTATTTCATATTTGTAAATAGGAGTTGTATATTTGTGAAGTATAATAGATATATAATAGGTTAGAAAGTATACAAGATACACATTTTAGAAATTATTTTATATTTACTTATTAATGCATCTGTTTTATGAATTTTATATCCTCCATCTTTAATATTATTACATAGAACTAATAAATAAATGTGAAAGAATCTATTGAGAAATGGCCTCTTTGTCTCTTTTTAGTTTTGATAATCAAAAGGTAGAAAATAAATTCCTGGACTTTTTTTTTTTAATTGATGCAGTCTATTCTAGTGTTCCAAAGACCTAATGATGCATTGAGAATTCTCCATTTTTGTTGGTTCAATTTTTCTATTGAGCAATATTCCTGAGAGAAATAGAATGAAGCAGGGAGGGAAAAGATTTAGACCTGCCCAAGACTGACTACAGTTATGCAAATAAGCAAATGATGAGAAATAATTCAGGTTATTTTCATGTTTAGTTTTTATCGTAGCTTCATTGTATTTAGATATAAAACGTGGAAATGATTCCATTACAAATTCAAAGCTACAGTTAGGTCAGCACATTAAAAACTACTTCAAAATGAAATTATTTTTATCATTTTGATTTTTTGATTTCCCTCATAGAAAAATAAATACCATTCGGGCTGCAAATTATAGAGGATTGTCTTCTCTCCTTATAAGGGTTAGTAATGTGAACATTATTTTGTGAGGAATTTGATTTGGGGGTTGAGGGAGTGATCTTATTAGCACAAGACACACTTGGCCAATAATCTTATAACTATGGGATATATATTAAATATTTTTCTATTTATATTCGTTGGCAGGCCGTTATTCATTGTTATTGTGGAGATTTTGTTAAGTAATAGTTCTCTTGAGAAATCATGGGTACTTTTTCGAGGTCGCAATTTCCTATGAGCTTAAAGAGTAGGCCATACATCCTCTCTTCAGTTAAGAACTCACCCTATACCCATTTTCTTTAACACATACTTTATTTGTAAGGTTTCTGACACTTCTTTCTTCCGAGAACTTAAGAATGATATATCACTCTTTATTTTGTGAAGGAAAATTGATTAGAGGAAACAGTAAACATAATTCTTTAACCATGAAACCCAATATATTTTGAATACTTGGCTGGCCTGGGTAATGATAGTCGTATGTTCATTCTCCAGAGACTGCAGGCCTGAGCCAAGGGCTCTTGGTAAACAGTCCTTTCAGTATTTCTTCTTAGAGTGGAAGGAATTGCACTTCTGGCCTTTATTATTATTATTTCCTTTGCTCTGACATGACAAAAATCCATCACCTTCTAAATATTGATACTCGTTCACTGCTATCAGGTCATTGCCAGGTGAAAAAACCCAGCTAATTCAGTGTTTGCTTGCTTGTTTGTTTTTAATATTCACCTAAAGGTTTTCATATAGCCATGTTTTTAAAAATTGGATGAATTGCACAATGCTGCTGCACAGAGTATAACATTTCGTTTTTACTGGGTGTCAACAGTCATGTGTGAGCGCCTCCCACTTCTAAATCTGTGGCATTTCAGTCTATTCCAGACTGGAGGCAACCTAAAGGAATGAAGAGACCCCCTGGGGGAGTAATAAAACATGGATTGTTAAAGATAAGGAAACTTAATTCCAAATCTCACCTCTAATATGCACTAGCTGTGGGACTTTTGACGGTTACTTCATTACCCTGAATTTAAATGTTCTCATCTCTAAAAGAGACATATTAGCACCTACCTGTGAGAATTAGTTGAATTTACGGAAGCAAAGTGCCTGGCACATGGAGGGTTCATTTTAAAGTGAGTTCCATACACTCATTTCCCTCACGGGCACAGCTAGATTGGAATCAAATGGACACCTCCCGCCTGTCCACTTCACATCAAACTAATAAGTCAGTTCAGCATGACAATCAGATAAGCCTTTTATGGCTCTATATATGGTCCTCCAATGAAGAGAATCAGAATCATCTGGGAGCTTATTCGAAATGCAGACTCTAGGGCTCAACCCCAGACCACTGAGTCAAAATCTGCAAGTTCACAAGATGCCTAGGCGATTTGTGTGCGGAGCCAGGTTGGAGAAGCACTAAGATAGACCATGCCTTTCCTCTCGGGACAAAGTCCATCAGTTGTGCTGATCCATTCCTTGTTGACATTCTCCTGTTGTTTGGGGGTGACAGGCACACGGGTGTTCTCTCAGCACTTGTACCTCGTGAGTCCATCCATGCTTACTTGCTCACACATCAGTAGAACATCCCAGAGCATAGGGCTTGGCACAAGTAGATCCTCAATAAATGTTTATTGAGTGAAATAAAACAGCCAACAGTCAGACAAGCAGACTCTCCCATCTGTTCTGCAGACGCACAGCAGCCCTGGAAGGGCCTGGAGAGAGATGAATGGGCTTGAGGTCTTTGCCAACAGGCATTACCCATGCCCAGTGGGGAGGAGGGGTTTGCTCTCTGCCGTTCCTGCCAGGAGATCTGCTGAGGTTCTGAACGCCTGTCACATGTGTGCAGCCAGAACAAAGGACTGGGAGTGCTCTTTCTTCTTTCTTTTCCCTGCCTGGCAAGGCTGGTGCCACAGTGCTTTGGGAACAATTTTCTTTTGGTAATAGTCTTTCCGGCTCATATGGGGCAACGGGGTAGGTATGATGGCATTGTACGGGGGTTACGTTTTTCTACATCTGGGACTCACTGACTGATGTCTCGAAATCTCTGTGGGTTTCTAATTTCCAAATTGCTGACTCCCAGGCTGTCACAGGGTGTGGCTGAAGTAGAGGGCAAACTGGGGAGTAGATGTTACCCAGAGAAAAATGAAATGACTGAAGAGAATTTGCTGCCTTGGGGTCTGTGGGAAACGGGAACCGGGCTCTTGACAATTTGGGAAATGAACTGTATTGAGTGAACTTGGAAAATCGAAAATGGCACTTAATCTGTAAAATTGTGACAAATAGTATCTAAATCAAGTTTTGTCAGCTAATCCCCAGAGTATATTTCAGTGTTCACACCCATAGTCCTTAGACCTTTGAGAACCTTCCGCCTGCCCCCCCCAGGAAGTCAGCACAATGGCACTCTTCATTCTCCCTGTTCCCAAGATCCGTCTTGGCAAAACTAAGTCAGGTGATTCTTTTTGGAGCCATCCAACTTGGAAATCTGGTGAACTCAGAGTAACCAACGTCTTCCTCTTTAGCAGACTCCTCCGATCCTTGCTGCAAAATATTTCTTCCTATCCTTTTATCCAGCAATCGAAGTCTCCTTTACCTAGCATGGCCAATGTTAGATAGGAGACAGGAAAACAATCAGATAAACATACAAATGAGAATAAAATCTCCCCTAATTTTTAAAAGGATATTTTCCCTTCTAACCTAGATGGAATCTTTATTCACGGGAACTTGCCACAATTGGAGTGACATCTTTAAAGCAGCATAAAACAACTTTTTTGGATAAAAGAGACATTGATCAGTAGAGTAGTTTGGCTAATACTAGCTATGATATCAGACAGATTTCAGTGATTTAATAAAATTATATTTTATGCAATATGTAGGAAGCAGGTAATGATAGTGTACCAGGACTAGGTAGAAGCAGTAGGTGAGGAGGGTTATTCCACATAGTCATTCAGAGATCCAGGCTGACAAAAGCTCTGTTGGCTATCTTCCTTGGTTTCCTAGGTTGCTCTAGGTATTGATAGCCAGTTGGCAGATGAAGCAAGAGAGAGAATCATGCACGAAGGAGATTTTTATGGGACATGACTTCTCACATTTCATTGTCTAAAGCTGAATCATATGACCATGTTTAACTGCAAGGAGACTGAGAAATGTCACCTAGCTGTGTGCCAGACTTAGTCACCAACAGTCATTGCTGTATGCGTGTACATGTAGGAACAGCCCTGTTTCTCTCTCTCCTCTCTCTCTCTCTCTCTCTCTCTCTCTCTCTTTCTCTTGCAGCTCCTCAGAGAGGTTTGACATTCTCTCCCCCTACCTAAGAGATGACCCCTCCATCCACCTGAAGAACAAGAATAGAATCCTGGCACGCCACCTTTCGATGACTGCCAACAATTAATCCAGACTCGATTTCCTGTGTTCCATAAGGATGTTGTGAGAATTAATGAATTATTTTGGGTGATTATCATCCCTTTGATCACTGTCTTCATCCTGTGTCTTAACAGTTTACACAGTGCAGGCACAGACTCACACGCTACCTCTGTGAGAGGCAGAGTGCTTATTTATTATTCTACTTATCACAGGAGGAAGCTGAGATGCACACAGGTTAAAAGACATATTCTGTCTGGTGCAACAGGGTCACTCTTGCATGCAACTACCTTTCGAGTATATATATATATATATATATATATATTTTTTTTTTTTTTTTAAGCTAGAACTTTCTGGAAAGTAAAAGTGAGACAAAAATGATGGTTTAACATCTTTCTTATTAATGTGTTGGTGCTGGAATCTGCCTGCTGGGTGGCCTTGGGCAAGTTAATTAGCCACTCTTGTCTCAAATTCCCCAATGTTTAAGTGGGACTAATTATAGTAGCCAGCTCCTGGGTTGTTGTGTGGATTAAATAAGAAAATAAATGTTAAGTATTTAAGGCAATATCTAAGACACCATGTGTACTTCATAAATATTAGTTATATCATTTTTTTAAATTCTAGAACTGGTATCTAGTTCAGCGATTGAAAAGAAGAAATAAGAAGGATGTGTGGCCTTATGTTACTAGCAAAAGGGAAGTAAAGATAGAAAACGTGACGGCAGCATTATCTATTTGCTGACGAGAATATGTTGTTTCTCAGCAAGCTGAACTGGCAGGAATCAACCCTTCCTATGAGCTACAGCCAACAAATTGCAGGAAGTATTGCAAAGGGTAGGGATTCTGAGGTGTGTCTGCCCAGGACACGGGCTGCTGGCACTGGCTGTGTCCAGATGTCTTCAGTCTGAGTGTAGTGGCTTCCCCTGAGTGGCCGCTTCCCTGGAGCAAACAGAAGACCGTATGTTCTTGAGCCAGTGGAAATATTCTTTCAATGTCAGTGAGCGCACTTTCTGTTCTTGGTGTTGCAGGTAAGACTGTTTTATCCATTCTGACCGACAAGTCTGTATAGCTGTGAGGCTACGAACTTCCTCTTATTCGGTGGCTAAAATAAAACAAAACAACAACAACAAAAAAAAAAAAAAAAGGAAGAGAGGAGCCTGAAATATAGATTGGTTCGTGGAGAAGGCTATGCAGTTGTATTTATTCAGCAGGATGCAGATTTAACGACCCTTAGAGAGTATCTCCGGCTGGGCTCGGTGGCTCAGCCTGTAATCCCGTACCTTTGGGAGGCTGAGGTGAGTGGATTGCCTGAGCCCGCGGGTTCGAGACCCGCCTGGACAGCAAGACCTCATCTCTACAATAAATAAAAAAAAAATCAGCCGGGCGTGGTAGCGCATGCCTGTAATTCTGGCTACTTGGAAGGCCGAGGCGGAAGGATCACCGGAGCCCAGCAGGTCGAGGCTGCGGTGGCCTGGAGCGGCCACTGCACTCCAGTCTGGGCGACAGAGTGAGACTCCAACTCAAAAAAAATAATAATAATAAAAAAATAAAAATAATTAAAAAAAAGAGTATCTCCGGTATTGGTGCTTCTCAAACTTGACTGCAAGCAAGTCACCGAGGGATCTTGGTAAAATACAGATCCTGACTTAGCAGCCCCGGGATGGGGCCTGAGCTTCTGCATTTCTACAAACATTCATATGATTTGGTTGCTGCAGGTCTAAGATCACACTGAATCAGAAAGTCTGAGGGTGGGGCCCGGCCAGTTTGTTTTATAAACCATGCAGGTGGATTTGATGTAGCTAAGCTTGAGAACCACTAGAGCGGCTGTTTGGCTTTGAAAGGTGTGGTGATAATGTAACCAATTGTGTAGAATGGCTCTAGACCTCTGAAGAATGCCTCTTGCTCTGTCTTCTGCTCAGTTTCAAAATGAATTCCTTGAGCTGTTCTGTCCTGGAGTGGAAGATGGGATGTAAAGGAAGGTTTTTTTTCAAAGTCTTCATTTTCTTTTTTTTGTGAGTCAGAGTCTCACTCTGTCACGCAGGCTGGAGTGCAGCAACACCCTCATGGCCACCCCAGCATCAACCCACTGGGCTCCAGCAATCCTTCCACCTCAATCTTTCAGGTAGCCGGAACTACAGGCGCGCATTACCATGCCTGGCTAATTTTTTGATATATTGTCGAGACAAGGTCTCACCAAGTTGCCCAGGCTGGTCTCAAACCCCTGGGCTTAGGCAGTCCTCTCGCCTTGGCCTCGCAAAGTGCTGGAATGACAGGCTTGAGCCACTGCACCCGGCCTCAAAGTCTTCATTGTCTATATTAATTCTTTCACTCTTGTTCTACTCTCCCTATGTGGGGATACTATAAAACCAGATGGGACTCCAAGATAGCACCTGGGAACCATTCCAGGATGCAGTGATCCCTAAGTGGCTCTCAAATCTCTCAAGTCTTCCAGTTGAGAACTTCCCTGGGCTGTGGAATTGGGATAGATAGGGTGACTAACTGTCTGGGTGTGTCTGGGACGGAGAGCCTTTCATACTGCACAGGGCTTTTGTTGCTTATGCCAGGCTCTGGGTAGTTTCTTTCCCTAATTGTAGGCCATTGCTGCTCCAGCTTTAATGTATGAATCACCTGGAAATCTTATTGAAATATGAGCTCTGTTCGATACTTCTAGGTTTGTTCTGGAGCGTTGGCATTTGCAACAAATCCCCAAGTGATGTCGTGCTGCTTATCAGTTGGCCACACTTTGACTAGCAAGGCAGTGGAACTGGCCTGTGTGCAGATATATGCAGATATATCCGGGGTGTCCCATAGACAGTTAAGGGGGCTGCCTGGCCCTGACTCATTTACACAGAATTTTAGGGCCATTCCCAAGGCTTCAGGATTATGGGTTTTGCCTTCATATACATGGAATCAATACCTGCCCATTCCTCTTGGATGTAAGGTTTTAACCCATCAAGTCCAAATACTCCCCTTTTTCCATTTTTGAGTTGGGGGGTCTCACTCTGCCACCTAGACTGGAGTGTGGTGGCATGATCACATCTCACCACAGCCTCAGATTCCTGGTTTCAAGCAATCCTTCCTCCTCAGCCTCCCAAGTAGCTGGGACTACAAGTACACACTACCACCGTACCCAGCTATATATATATATATATATATTTTTTTTTTTTTTTTGGTAGAGACAGGAATCTTGCTGTGCTGCTCATTCTGGTCTCAAACTCCTGAGCTCAAGAAATCCTCCTGCCTCGGCCTCCTAAAGTGTTGGGCTAACAGGCGTGAGCCTCCATGTTTGGCCTATCTTCTTAACTATTTTTAAATACAAGGATAGACTGCTGCTGTTAGTCATGAATAGAGCCTTCTTAAGCCTATTGACTTCTCTGTTCAAGTTTGAGTCCTAAATGCTTTTCCTTGTTTGGACTGAGCATCAGCAGACAACCTGGGATGTGTTTATCATTTTTGGCCTTGTCTCTGCCTCACAAGTGGTACATCTGCCCTTCAGTTTACAGCTGTGGTTGACCACAAGGTCTTTTGCTGTTTGCAGTGCTTCTGCTTTTCAGCATAATGAGTTTTGCTTTATCCCTATCCCCTTTTACTAATTGCAACACAACAGCACATTCTGTATCCCATCTGTTTCCATGATTGATTGTCTTTTGCTTCACGATGTCCTAGAGGGTTACTTAAAAGAAAAAAAAATCAGGCCTCAGCATGACCTTTCAGATCATCACAAATTGTATTTATGAGAGGGGACCCCCCCAAAAAAACCCAGAATTAATTTATGAAAAATTGTGTATTTATTCTTACATGTTTAAACTTCAGTCACCTTCACAGTACTCTCTGTCTGAGGCAAGACACCTATTTATATGCTTCTTCCACGGCTCAAAACAGTTTTTGAACTTGTCCATCTTGATGCCTTTTAGTGCTTCTGTCGGTTTTTTGTTTGTTTGTTTCACCTCTTCCACACTGGTTACTCTTTGAGGACTTTTTTTCATCTGGAGAAACCAAAAAAAAAAAGATGCTGAGGGAAAGATCAGGTGAACACAGAGCATGGGGCATGCGGGAGTCATCCTGGTTTTGGTCAAGAATTGCTGAACGCTCAGTGTGGTGTGGACAGGTGTGTTCATAAAACGCCCATCATGAAACGGGCAAACACAGTGAAAGAATCTCCAAAAATAAAAATAAAAATAACTGAAGCCAAACATCTTCTCACAACAACACTAGCTGGTACACTGATGCCGTTGGATTCCTAGGACACTTACCTAGCAAGGAAAGCCCATACTATATGCGTGCCCTCCAAAAAATAATTCCTATTTTTGGAGGCTCCTCCTTTGTATATCTAGATATGATTGTCCATACCTTATGGCCACCCAAAGGAATTAGAACAATTTATTTGGTGTTGATTATGATTTATCCTTACTACTCATGCTGGACAGGCTTGCACTGAACTTTGTTGCCTTGTGATGTCTACAACAGTCTGCCCATATCCCATAATCAGCCTTTCTGCTCCTGTGGTCCTTCCTCATCTGCAGGGGATACTTTTCAAGACCCCCAGTGAATCCCTTAAACTGAGAATAGCCCTGAACCTTACCTATATGATGTTTTTTTCTATAAATATATGCCTATGATAAAGTTTAATTTATAAATTAAACACAGAGATGAACAATTAATGATAAAGTAGAACAATTATAACAATATACTATAATAAAAATTAAGTGAAGGTGGTCTCCCTCTCCCTCAAAATATCATATTATACTGTACCATACTCACCTATTTTCAGACTGCAGTTGACCTGCAGTAAGGGAGCCTGAGTGTAAGGTGGGACTGGTTTATGTGCCCTTATGTATTTTTGGACGAAGTGAGAATGGTTGTGACTCTGGCAGAGCTTAGTAATGGCTCTCGAGAAGCTGCTGGTTGGTTCTAGTTGTTCTTGGTAGTTATGTTCTATAGTCTCCAAGAATGCTACATTAGCAAATACTGAATTATTGTCCCCAGGGGAAATACAGCATTAGGTTCCTGTGAACTTCTGGTTACAACATTTTCATCAACTGATGGATGTGTACCCTTGGTTTATGTGTTTGTTTTTTTTTTAAAGACACCTTATTTAATGTCCATTGACTCATTAACATTATACTCACAGCCAATCACGCTATAACTCATGCCCAAAGGAAGCTTATCTAGTAAGTGTATTTTCTCCCAAAGGCAGATCATAACCTTCTTGAGCTTGGAAACATCAGACCATAATTTCAGTACCGTGCTTGGTATAGAACAGTGAAATCACCAACAGCGCCAAATTTGTGAAAATTGTGGCACAAAATAGACCACAAACAGAATACTTGTTTGTAGTATGAGAGCTGAAACAAGAAGACAAAGTGTGTATGAGAGCTGAAACAAGAAGACAAAGTGTTCCCTTTGTTTGCTCTCAGCTGAAGTGCACACACATTTTTCACAGCTTTGCTCGTACCGGTGAATGACTGTAAAATTGCCACAGGTATTGCTTTTGGAGGTTACAAATACATGTTAGTGAGTAGGCAAATTCACAAATATGGGCTCCACCAATAATGAGGATGAATTGTGTACTGTTACATAACCATCCTCTTGACAGCTGGCTCTGCTTATGCTATGAGAGGACACGAACTCATGGACTATACTGTCACTTGGAGAGGCAAAGACATTCACCTTTAGCCACTGAGTAGCTGCTGGACCATGCTGGCAGAGGTCTGCCTCATGCATAAATGAGGGCGTGGCATCACCTTGGCCACACCTTCTCTTACTCCAAGATTCAAAGCCTTCCTTTTATGAGCAAGCTAGGCAGAGGCTTTTGTTGGATATATCGTGCAAGGCATTGAAGCCAGTGCACAAAACCCTCTGTTTCAAGGAGCTTACAGTCAGTCTCTTTGGGGCACAAATATTCGACAAGGTAATAAACAGTAAGTGCCTGATGGATGCTACAATCGCTATTAGAGGATTTCAAATCCACCAAGAGTTGATTAGCATTTCTTTCCTATTAGACTCCACATCTGTCTTATTTTTTTTCCCCAAGGTGTCGATGCCTAGCAAATAATAGGGACCCCAGAAAGTACTTATTAAATGACCATGGAGAGGTTTTGAGCTGGCATCTCAAGATCTTTTTATGACCAGGGTTCATGCCCTGCTTGATACATTTCCATGAGATATTTATCAAGTGGAATTATACTTCACAAGCCAACTGATGATGTCCCAAGACTTATAGACTTTACCCTTAGTATACTTTTTCCCCCTCAACTTTTTATTATGAAAATTTCCAAAAAGAATACAATAATTTTACAGGGAATACCCATATATCCATCATCTATATTCCTTAAATAATATCTTACTACCCTTGCTTTATCACATAGCTATCTATTCATCCCCTTAACTCATTCATCAAGCCGTCTTTTTATTTATTTATTTTTGGTGCACTTCAAAGTAAATGGAAGAACTAAGTACATTTCTCCCTCAATATTTTAGCATGTATGATATTAGCTAGAGTTTTGTTTGGGACATGCCTTTTCAATTTGGATAACAACTTCTTATCTGTAAAATTATGGAGTTGAGCCAAAAGATGTCAGATACCCCCCCCGTGGTTTTTATTTTGTTTTATTTATTTATTTATTTATTTTGAGTTGGAGTCTCACTCGGTCGCCCAGACTGGAGTGCAGTGGCCTCTCCCGGCCACCGCAGCCTCGACCTGCTAGGGGCTCCGGGGATCCTTCCATCTCAGCCTTCCAAGTAGCTGGAACTACAGGCATGCGCTACCACGCCCAGCTAATTTTTGATTTATTGTAGAGATGAGGTCTTGCCAAGTTGCCCAGGCGGGTCTCGAACCCGCGGGCTCAGGCAATCCACTCATCTCAGCCTCCCAAAGGTGCGGGATTACAGGCTGAGCCACTGAGCCCGGCTATTTTATTTTATCTTATTTTATTTTATGCCTGGCTTAGTTTAGAGGGGTTATGTTGTTAGATGACTTTAAAGTAACCTCAGTTTTGAACCTTGGACCGGGAAATTTTTATTGGAACACAGTTGTCTTAGTCTGTTTTGTGCTGCTATTACAGAATACCTGAGACTGGGTAATTCATGAAGACGAGAGATTCATTTTTCACAATTTGGAAGCTGGGAAGTCTAAGATCCAGGTGCTGGCATCTGCTGAAAGCGTTCTTGCTGTGTTTTTACGTGGTGAAAGGAGAAAGGCAAGAATGAGCGAACCTACTCCTGAAAGCCCTTCTTCAGTGGTGTTCATCCATTCATGAGAGTAGAACCCTCATGACCTACACACCTCCCCAGAAGCCCCACCTTCCCAACTCTGTTGCATTGGGGATTGAGTTTCTAACACATGAATTTTCAGATCGCAGCCACAGTTAGATCCATTCAGTCATGTAGCATCCAAGGCTGCTTTCCCTCTACCATGGTAGAGTTGAGTAGTTATGAGAGAGTTCATATGCTCTACAAAGCCTGAAATGTTAACTCTCTGGACCTTTACAAAAATAGCTTGGTTCCTGCTGCAGGGAAATAAAGAATTGTAGTGCCGACTGGGAGAGATCTGGATATTAGAAGATGAATGATAACCCTGAGAAGATGTTGGCAGAGTTGAGAGGACAGCCTGAGTTTTTGAGAATTCAGATGTGAATGCACCTCTAAATAAGATTCCTCTATCTAGATATGTTTGTCCCTCTTTTTTTAATTGAAAAAAGCAGATAACAGTAGTGATTGAAAGTCTATCAGCAAGCTAATGGTAAAGTATGTGGTAATAAATGGAACCCAAATTTCTGTGGCTTTCAGCAGCCAATCTACTTGCCCTTTATAAGTCACCTTCGGTTCTGCTCCTGTTGTCTTCCTTCTGGACTCAAGGTAACAGAGCCTCCTCCATCTGGGTCATTGCCAGGCTTGTGAAAGAGGAGAGAGAGCAAGGGATCGACTGACACTTAACACTTCTGCGTAGAAATAACACACATTGCTTCTGCTTATATTTCATTGGCCAGAGCAAGTCATATAGGCAAACCTGGGATCTACAGGCTAGAGATATTTAATACTCCCACAGGGAGAGAAAGCAGACAATAGTGAACAATAGGGTACTCTTTCTCAAAGGGGTAACAGGATCAAGAGACTTTGTTGTTGTTTAAAAGGGTGTGACTTTAGCATATTTGGAGGCCAAGGGAAGAGTCGTATGCAGACAGAAGAGAAGGAAGTGCTTCCTGATTGATAAATGTCTCTTGTTGCTAGCCCTGGCAGGGGCAGATTTTTATGCGGGTAGTGTAAGGTTCTAGGTCTGTGGGTTAAACCTGGGAGTCTGAGCTAATGTTTATGATCTAGCACATAGGAATCACCTGGGAAGACTGTCCAAATGCAGATTCTGCCCAGAAGGCCAGGGACAGAACCCCAAATTCTGCATTTCTAGTAAGCTCCCAGAGGATGGTGATGCTGCCTATCTGTGGACCATCCTTTGTGCAGCAAGGATCTATGTCAACAGATGTTCTGAAACAAAATAGGGAAACAATTTTTTTTTGAGTTGGAGTCTCACTCTGTCGCCCAGACTGGAGTGCAGTGGCCGCTCCCGGCCACCGCAGCCTCGACCTGCTGGGTTCCGGCGATCCTTCCGCCTCCGCCTTCCAAGTAGCCGGAATTACAGGCGTGCGCTACCACGCCCGGCTAATTTTTTATTTATTGTAGAGACCTCATCTCGCCTGCCCAGGCAGTCTCGAACCCGCGGACTCAGGCAATCCACTCACCTCAGCCTCCCAAAGGCACGAGATTGCAGGCTGAGCCACCGAGCCTGGCTGGAAACAAGTATTTATTAGCAAACCATCTGTGTCAAACAGGTCAGATAATAAATCCACAGGAAGTGAAGGTCTGTGTTCTGAAATGTTGAGCATTTCAAGCCAGTGTTCAGAGCATCTCCAAGGCAGGAAAGAATTAGACTTTGAGAGAGCAGGATGGCCATTAGAGTGACAAGGGACAGATGAGATGGAATCATATCAGCGGTAGGAAAGTGAGTGGAGAGACTAAGAGGTTGTAGACAGAGCAGACAACGGGGAGTTAAAAGATTTTCATCTAGAGCAGATTCATCCAATGACTTTGGCCACCATTCTGGCCACAGCCTGTTTTAATGGAATGCAAGCCAGGAGAAACATCAATACTCTTCAATCCCAGGCGGGACTCCAGAAGCTGGCAGTAAATGTTTTTTAAGCACTCAGACACGAACAGCAGTTGTCAGAATTTACATCTTTGGATGGTAGTAAATGACTTTGTACAGTTAATAAAAACTATTCAGCATTTTCATTGCTATGAAGTATGTTTCATTTGAGTTTTGATTGTCATAAATATCTTGCTGGTTAAATCCTGAATCAAAACTACAACTGTGAGATTTGACATTTGCAGAGAAATTTTCAGGTAAAATTGTACTCTAGAAGTTCAGTATAGTT
Organism: Cephalopachus bancanus; assembly: GCA_027257055.1. NCBI lineage: Eukaryota > Metazoa > Chordata > Mammalia > Primates > Tarsiidae > Cephalopachus > Cephalopachus bancanus. Next base: position 7,476,883 of record JAPVLO010000038.1, on the reverse strand, counting down.
TCTTCCATGGAAAATCTGTAGTCATTAGAGACAGTTGAATTTATTGTTTATTTATTCCTCTTTTTATTGACATTAGCGAAGTGTCTTGGCCATGCCGAGTAAAATACATGCTCATTCTTATCTTTCAAATGTGTCTTGACTTCTGCATGGATAACTCTTGCATTCAAGTTTTGTGTCACACACCTCTGGCATTGAATTTAGGTTTTGCCACCCTTGCCGAACCTTATTTTTTTGTTTAGAAACTGTGGATGATATCTCATTGTGTTAACAACAGATTCGCAGTAATATATTTAAAGAAAAGTACACAGAGCAGGCCCCAAACGTTCAGTGTATTCTTACATTTGGGGGACAAGTCTGAAAGCACTCTTTCGCACATTTCAACATTAAGAGTGAACCATGTATGGCTGTGGTAAAAAGGATGGACAATGACAAATATTGGAAACGATGTGGAGAAACTGGGACCCTCCTACACTGCCGGTGTGGTTGTAAGGTGGCATAGTCATTTTGGAAAATAGTTTGGCATTTTAAAACATATTAAACATAGATTATGATATCACTCAGGATTTCTACTTCTAGGAATCTACCCAAGAGAAATGAAAATATGTCCACATAAAGGCCTGTACATAAATTTTCATAGCAGCATTATTCATAATAGCCTAACAACACAAAACAAATGTCCATCGGATGGTGAATAAACACATTGTAATATATCCATACAATGGATATTGTTTGGGAATAAAGTACTGATATATGCTACATCATAGATGCTCCTAAAAAGTTTGCTAAATGAAAGTAGCCAGAAAAAAAAGACGCATTCTTATGCAAGACAGAGGAAATGAATTCGTGTTTGACTGGTGCTGGTGGTAGGTAATTGCAAATAGGCTCAAGGTTTTTTGGGGGGATGATAGAAAAGTTCTAAAATTGGATAGTGGTGATGGCTGCACAACTCTGTAAATTTACTGAAAAAAATCACTGAATTGCGCACTTTAGTAGGTGAACTTGGCCAAGCTTGGTGATTCATGCCTGTAATCCCAACACTTTGAAAGGCTGAGGCGGAAGGATCACTTCAGACCAGGATTGGAGACCAGGCCAGGCAATAGAGTAAGACTCCATATCTGCAAAAAATTAGCCAGGCATGGTGGCATACATCTGTATCCTCAGCTACTTAGGAGGCTGAGGAGGGAGGATCGCTTGAGCCCAGATGTTCGAGGCTGTGGTGAGCCATGATTGCACCACTGAACTCCAACCTGGCAACAGAGTGAGACATCTCAAAGAAAACAAAAAACAAAGCCAGGTGAACTCTATGGTATGTAAATTGTACCACAATAATACTGTTTTTTTTCCAAAGAGTGAACCGTGTTCATTGTTTAAGATTTTGATGATTTCTATCCAGATTCTCAGTATTGTAAGAAGGACAATTAGTGAAGTCCTTTTTCCAGCTTTCTCAAATGTGTTGTCTTCTCTAAGCCATCATGGGTACAGCTTTTTCAATTCAGTATAGCAGGCTTTGGTTTTCAGGACAGCAAGCTCTACCCTGAATCTGAGAGCCTGCAGGCAACAGCAGAGGATACTAACATCTGAAAACAATAGAAAGTCCAGTCAGTAAATGCAAATCAATAACACTGGCTGATGATTCCACATGAGTAAAAAGAGATTTGTAAGATGGAGTGTCTTCGCTTTAGCCATTAAACTTCTCATTCACCAGTTCTTCATTAAGTACGTGTCTTAAGCAGGGCCATTGAATCTAAGCTATCAGACATGTTTGAATTATGGAGATCAACTGCTTCATTGTTGGCCTTGGGCACAGGATAAAAGGAACTGAATTTAATATTCTTCCAGCAAAATGATGTAAGGAGAGGTAATTGGCAGCACCTGGAAGATACCATCTTAAAGGGACAGCTGCCAGAGATGGGGTCTTGGAAGCGCAAGTACATTCAAGACACACCGATTCCCTGTTTTGTTAAAATGCTTAGCACCTCACTCAATTATCGGATTGAAGAACTAAACTGTGTGTGTGTGTGTGTGTGTGTGTGTGTGTGAATTCTCTGGCCTTTTTGAAAACCATATCGTTTCATAATAAATAAAAAAGCGCAGGGACTTGCATTTGGCAGCTGGTTTCTTTTGTACAGATCTCACTGTGGGGATGTAATCTGAGCATACCCTCCCTACTCCTCCCGGGACAAACTGGTAGGCTTGTCGGGGCAAATATGTATACTCTCGTCAGATGTTTTTGGTTGGCACTAAATGAGTTGAGGGGTTAGTAGGAATAGAAAGGAGTCTCAAATTTACTGCCACCACAATAAACAAAAACAACCACGCTTGTTTCTTAATGTAATACAAGAATCCTTGGCGTCAGAATCACATGTGAGCGCGAATGTGTGTGTATGTTTGTGTGCGTGTGTGTGTGTGTGTGTGTGTGTGTGTGTGTGTGTGTGTATAGGGGTTGTTGTTATTAAAATGGAACGAGTGCAACCCCTTCGGGTCCCCGCCCACTGTGGGAGTTTTTCTGTCCTCTCAATAAATCCTGCTTTCTAAAAAAAAAAGAGAGAAACTGGAGTGACTCTACTGGGCCACACTTTATTCTTGGGCAAAAAGGAAGGAGTCAAGAGTCCACATTCCTGCTTCATGGAGCCGAGTGTTGGCTCTAGTGTCTCCTTCACCTGGGTCCACACGGGACCTGCCTAACAAAGCAGACATTCTGCAGGTGTAGTCTGATGATACAAATCACAATAAGCCCCCCTGATGATACAAATCGCAATAAGCCCCCTTGATGCTTAATAGTGTTTGGGACCCATTCTTCTAGGACAGGGTTTCTAAACCTCAGCACAATTGGCATCTGGAGCTGGATGTGGGATGGTCTCTAGTCTCAAGATGCTAAGTGGCTCCTCCACACCGGCTGTAACAGTAGAAAAAGTCTCCAGAGATGATGAAATGTCCCCTGCAGGGGCGGGAGGCAACGTCATCCCCAGATGAGAACTAGTGCCTTATGGTGAGGCGTTCAGAATGATCTGCAGATGACACCATTAACATCACTTCAGTCGAATTTCTGGGACTGGGGTCGAGGAATCTGTGTTTGGAAAAGTCCTTCTGGTGATTCGATACTGCCAAGGGTAGAGAACTACCATCCCAGCAGGAGAGGCAGGCAGGAAACCTTTCCAAGTAGACCAGTAAGTCAATCAGTTTGAGTGATTCATGCACTGCATGTAAGGTTTGTAAAATAAAGTGTCTTCACTTTGTCCATTAAACTTCATGTTTTGGAAGAATTGGGAAGACGGGAAGGAGGATGGGGAGTTCTGTGGGAGCGTTGTAATTATAAATATTTTGGTCATGACAGGGCTGACAGAGGTGATATTTGATTAAAGACTGAGGGAGGTGAAGCAGTAAGTCAAGAGATACTGGGGAAGGTGTCTCCAGGCCTAGAGAAGGAAAAAGCCAAAGGTCCTGGGGCAGGTGTATGTCTGGTGCGTTCAGAGGACAGTGAGCAGGCCAGAGTGAGGGAGCAGACAGGTGCGGCAGGAAACTCGTTGGAAAACAGGTGAAAGAAATAATGAATGAGCAAACAAACAACTCGTGTGTGCACTGGACTTCTCTGTACACTGGTTGTGGGTCTTTGAGTGTATGCTGTGATCTTTTTGGACTTCAGCTTTCTCTTCTATAAAGCAGGATTAATAACTATGTCCTATAGACCTGCTCTGAGAAACCACATGCTCAAATGATAGAATTTTGAGAGGGAATAGTAAATATTTATAATTCTAAACTTCTAGTACTTAGCACATTGCATTACTCATAGTATATAATCTATAAATATTCTATGCATTGTTTAAAAAAAACAGAAAAAATAAGACACACCATAGCAGAATCACTGACTCAGTCTTCCAGATGGAGACTAGAAATCTGCTTTTGTAACAAGTTTCCTGAGGTGGTTCTTGAATACGTACAGTACTTGGAGAATTCTTGGAGGTTTCACACCCCTCGTTTCTCAGATTGGAGAGCTAAGGCCTAAAAGTACTGGGGTCTGTTCCAAAGTTTGTTTTTTGTTTTTTTTCATTTATTGTAGAGATGAGGTCTCACCATGTTCCCCAGACTGGTCTTGAACCCACGGGCTCAGGCAGTCCTCTCGCCTTGGCCTCCCAAAGTGCTAGGATTCAGACTTGAGCCACTTTACTCGGCCTTTTATTTTTTATTGTTTGAGTTGGAGTCTCAGTCACAGCCACCCCAGTGTCAACTTACTGAACTCTGGCGATCTTTTTGCCTCAGGCTTCCAAGTAGCTGTAACTACAGGTGTGTGCTACCATGCCCGGTTAATTTTTATTTTATTTTATTTTTTTGTAGAGATGAGGTCTCACCAATTTGCCCGGGCTGGTCTCGAACCCATGGGCTCAGGCAATCCACTCGCCTTGGCTTCCCAAAGTGCTGGGATTATAGGCTGAGCCACCAAGCCTGGACTCCAAAGTTTTTAAGAACTTCTATTTTCAAAGTTAGGCACAATATACTCACTATATACTTGTCCCATATATGTACCATGGTCCCCTTTTTAGTATTCAAAATGCCCTAGCAGTGGAATTTCCCTGGGATTAAAAATTCATCCACAAGACTCTGAGACTCTCCCAAGGATGGGCTAGGTTTTAGAATTTCGCAGCGTACTCAGGGATATTATGATAAGGCTGGATCGAATATTCTGGGGACTCCTTAGAGGGAACGCATTCCTTTTGAGTCTGCTGGAGCCAATCAACAGTGTTAAGAAGTAGAAACACTTGCTGATCACACTGTGTGACAGGAGTAACTGAGGTAGATATGATGTTATGTCTACCATGATGACCTTGAGGTTGGTTATAGCCACCCAAGGCAAAAGATTCCTTGTACTGTACCTAAGTTTTCTTTTGCTTTGCACTCAGCTCCCCTCTCCTGATTGGTTGACCTGGTCTGTCATTAATGCTTTGGTAATGTAATATGATAACCTTGAACTTCTGTGGTATCTGCACTCCTCAATGCTTGCTGTTTGGGGCCATTTACAGTCCTTAAAAAGAAGCCATTCTTCAACATGTTACTCTCTGGTTATTTTGCCCAACCTTATTTGCCTTAGGGAACCAAAAAGATTAAATCTGACCAAGTCTGGAAGCTGCAACGATTTGAACTGCTAGGTTTTTCTGCCTTAATTTCCCCTCTGTGAGTTCAAGAGGTCAGACATAGTCTGAGGCAACACTTAAGAAGCCTGTATCTTGAGAAAGCAATTGGATTAAGCCGGTTTGAATCCCTCTCCTCTTTTCACATTGAAATAATGGGGACAGGGGTTGGGGGTGGATCAAGATGAGCTTTCAATTGATTTATTTGGTAGAGAAAACACACCAAAGCCGAAGAGAAAAACGCCTTCTCATTATTTGGTTGCTAAGCTAAACCTGAGAGTTCACGATGAGGCCCAAGACTGGAGCTCAAAGCGCCCAAACCATTTTTGTTCATTGAATTCACTTATAAATTAATTAAACTAATCTGGAAGATTTATACACAAGCAATTTAAAGAAGATAAAAATTAAGAACATTGTCATTTAGCTCATATCACAACTACACTATCGCTAGTTTTAAAATCTCTCATCTCAGGGACATGCAGCATTTTACACCCCTCATTTCTCAGATTGGAGAGGTAAGGCCTAAAATACTGGGGTCTGTTCCAAAGTTTTCGAGAACTTCTGTCTTTCAAATTAGGCCCAACATACTCACTAAACTGTTCCTCCTGCCTTCTGTTCAGCAAAAAATATTTTGAACCAAAGATACTTCTAGGCTTGTCAGATAAGATTCAGGATGCGCAGTTAAATTTGAATTTCTGATAAACAACAAATATATTTTTAGCATCTTCATGTCCCACATATACATGTGTCCCACTTATTGCATGAAATATACATGTATGCTGAAAACATTTTTATTTTACCTAAAATTCAAATTTAACTTGGCATTCTGTATTTTACTTTTAAATTCTGCCAACCTGTTTACTCCTTTTAGAAGTTGCTCCTGTTTAGACTTCAGGGATATTCCATTATAATCATTAAAACTCAAATCCTAGAGAATCTTGGAAGCAAGTTATTTAGTCTCCCTACCAGGAGGAAGTTAAGAAAACTGTTATAGTCTCTGAGTAAAAGACGATTTAGAATCTAAGACTTTGTTTTTTGAGAAGAAGCTAGACTTAGAAGCCATGGTCATGTTTCCCTAAGATGGCAGAGGCAGTCATTAGATGTATTTCTCAGTAGACCCTAAAACTTGTTTTATGATATAAAAAAATAATGAAATGATTACATGTGTCCTCCCCTTTTCAAGCTTCATGAGTCTGGATTATAGTGGAACTTCTATCCAATCTAGCTTTAATTCGTTGTTGGGTCAAAGGTCTGTCCTCATGGGCTGTACACCCTAATTAACATGTGCTACCTTGTGTGATTGCGTACTCGAGTGCGTACAAGAGATTGCATCCTCAAGTACCTTAGCTCACACCTGAGTCCAGTTAACGTGAAGCACGGCTGGATGAGGGCACCGCCCCATCACGTGATCTACTCCCTCTTAATGGGAACCGCTTCAGCCGAGAGGTCCCAGTTCGGTTTAAGATTTAACAGAGCCAGGCTCGGTGGCTCAGCCTGTAATCCCGCGCCTTTGGGAGGCCGAGGTGAGTGGATTGCCTGAGCCCGCGGGTTCGAGACCCGCCTGGGCAGCGAGACCTCATCTCTACAATAAATCAAAAAATCAGCCGGGCGTGGTAGCGCGCGCCTGTAATTCCGGCTACTGGGAAGGCTGAGGCGGAAGGATCTCCGGAGCCCAGCGGGTCGAGGCTGCGGTGGCCGGGAGCGGCCACTGCTCTCCAGTCTGGGCGACAGAGTGAGACTCTGACTCAAAAAAAAAAAACAACCAAAAAAAAAAACAACCAAAAAAAAAAAAAAACCAAAAAATTTAACAGAGCTGGAAGGATGACGGAGTCGTAGCACGAGCAGAAACGGGCTCGAAACCAACGAGCCCCCCGAGGGAGGAAGCTGCTCCCAAGCCGAGGATGAGGACGACAAGGACCCCGTGCCCTACGTGCCATGACGGCAGCGCCGGCGACTCCTGCTGCAGAAGCTGCTGCAGCCAAGACGCCAGGGAGGCGCGCAGGAGAAGCAGCAGGACGGCGGCGGCCACGAGCCCGGGGGAGATGAGGACGACATCCCGCTGGGCCCTCTGTCCAACGTCAGCCTCCTGGACCAGCATCAGCATCTCAAAGAGAAGGCGGAAGCCCGCAAGGAGTCCGCCAAGGAGAAGCAGCTGAAGGAAGAAGAGAAGATCTTGGAGAGCGTGGCCCGAGCCGGGCCTTGATGTCAGTGAAGGAGACGGCTAAAGGCATCACGGATGATGACCCGATCGAGACGAGTTTGGACCCCGCCTTGTTACATCCTGAGCATGTCTGAAGAGCGCACGAGCGTGTGCGGAGGAAATACCGCATCCTAGTGGAGGGAGAGGGTATCCCCCCACCCCTCAAGAGCTTCAAGGAAATGAAGTTTCCTGCCGCCATCGTGAGGGGCCTAAGGAAGAAGGGTTCAGGGTATCCCCGCCATTCTCTCCGGCCGCGACATGATAGGCATCGCCTTCAGGGCAGCCAGGCCCAGCCTGGCCCCGCCCAGGCCAGCCGGCGGAGGATGCAGGCTTGGTGTCCAGGGGGCTGGTGCATGTGGGCGTGCTGCAGAAGGCACTGCCTGGCTCTCCTCCAATGTCCAGCATGGACTCGTCCCCGCAGTGCGGCACCTGCAGCATGGGCGGCACCTTCTGCTTGGCTTCCAGCAGCGGGGCTTTGAGATCCATCAGCAATGACTTGTCACAGGCCTTGTTGATGAAGGCGATGCCCGTGTTTCCTGAGTGCCCTGTACAGCCTGGGCTGGGCCAGGCTGGGCCTGGCTGCCGTGAAGGCAATGCATGTCATGCAAGATGCTGGTGTTCACGCTGCCTGTCTTCGTGTTCTGCCTGGAACAAGAGAAGAGGTGCCTTTCTCCAAGCGCAAGGGGCCCTGTGGCCTCGTTGTCTGCCCCTCACGGGAGCTGGCCCGGCAGACTCATGGCATCGTGGAGTACTACTGCCGTCTTCTGCAAGAGGACAGCTGGCTGCGGCTGCGCTGCGCTCTCTGCATTGGGGGCATGTCCGTCAAAGAGCAGATGGAGACCATCCGGCACGGTGTGCATATGATGGTGGCCACCCCTGGGCATCTCATGGATCTGCTGCAGAAGAAGATGGTCAGCCTGGACATCTGCTGATACCTGCCCCTGGATGAGGCCGACCGCATGATTGACATGGGCTTCGAGGGCGACATCTGTACCATCTTCTCCTACTTCAAGAGCCAGCAGCAGACTGCTCTTCAGTGCCACCATGCTGAAGAAGATCCAGAACTTTGCCAAGAGCACCCTTGTGAAGCCTGTCACCATCAACCCCGGGATGCGCCGGGGCTGCCAGCCTGGATGTCATCCAGGAAGTAGAATATGTGAAGGAAGAGGCCAAGATGGTGTACCTGCTTGAATGTCTGCAGAAGATACCCCCTCACCTGTGCTCATCTTTGCGGGGGGGGGAGGCAGACGTGGACACCATCCACGAGTACCTGCTGCTCAAGGGGGTTGAGGCTGTGACCATCCACTGAGGCAAAGACCAGGAGGAGTGGACCAAGGCCATCGAGGCATTCTGAGAGGGGAAGAAGGATGTCCTCGTGGCCACAGATGTGGCCTCCAAGGGCCTGAACTTCCCTGCTATCCAGCGCGTCATCAACTATGACATGCCTGAGAAGATTGAGAACTATGTGCACCACATTGGCCGTACGGGGCGCTCAGGAAACATGGGCATCGCCACCACCTTCATCAACAAGGCCTGTGACAAGTCAGTGCTGATGGATCTCAAAGCCCTGCTGCTGGAAGCCAAGTAGAAGGTGCCGCCTGTGCTGCAGGTACTGCATTGCGGGGACGAGTCCTTGCTGAACACTGGAGGAGAGTGAGGCTGTGCCTTCTGCGGGGGCCTGGGCCATGGCATCACCGACTGCCCCAAACTCGGGGCCATGCAGACCAAGCAGGTCAGCAACATTGGCCGCAAGGACTACCTGGCCCACAGCGCCACGAACTTCTGAGCCGACTGCCTTCCCTACTCTCCAAGACGCCCCAGTACCCAGGTCTCTAGCTGCCCACATACACCAGCCACCTGGACACCAAGCCAGCATCCTCCGCCCGGCTGGCCTGGGCTGGGCCAGGCCGGGCCTGGCTGCCTGCTCCTTATGTCCCCCCGAATCACTATTTTTGTTTCCTTCACCCCGACTGCCATTAAAGCACAAGCTTCTCTCCCCCCCAAAAAAAGATTTAGCAGAGCTGTACGTCTATGATGACTACTTATGTACCTAGCCCTGAATTGTACCCCACATCTTTAAATAGAAAAATTAAAATAGAGGGTCATCTTAAACCAATATAATCGGTAAACTTTGCTCACACCTGTAATCTGAGCATTTTGTGAGGCAGAGGCAAAGTGGACTGCTTGAGCCCAGGGGTTTGGGACAGCCTGGGCAACTTGACAAGACCTCATCTCTACAATTAAAAAAATAAAAATAAATAACTAGGCATTGAGGCCTGTACCTGTGGTTCCAGCTACTTGGAAGGCCAAGGTGGAAAGTTCACCTGATCCCAGCAGGTCAATGGTAGCAGTAGCCATGAGAATGCCACTGTACTTCAGCCTGGGCGATAGAGTGAGAGAAAAAAATTAGCAGAGGAGCTTGGTGGTTTCTTGTCACTTCCAGAGGTGTCACCAAGTCTTGTCATGGAAAGACGATATCAAGACGAGAAGAAGCCAAAAAAGACCTTGAATGATCCAGTCTCCTTTCTTTTTCTGCATCATGATGTTTAGGATTGCTAACTGAAGTTAATTGCTATTGCAGGATTCTGAATATCATTGTAAAAGGACAGTCACCAAGCCTGCCCATCTGGAGAACTGTTCTCAGAATCTACAGACAGGAGGTATGTTCAGACTTAGTCTTTCCAAATTCCCTTACGCTCTTATTAGAAGATGTGTTCCACAGTGCCCACTGGAATCAGATCTATCTGGTTTTTGGAATATTTATTAATGTTTAATTAACTGGTTTGATCCAGGGCAACAGTTTTTTGCCAGGAGGAACTGAAATAAAGAATTATTTGTCCTGCTGTATGCTGAAGTAGCTCCTTAAACAAAGTGGTTCTGGGAGCTTGAGAGTTTTGTGTCTGTTTATAGCTGTGGAGAAATTTGTGACTGAGAAAGCAAGGATGGATTTAGGGGGAAGAATCTTGTCTTAGAGCTGTGATGAAATGTGAACCGAGTTTTATTATAGTTCTCATGTAGGAGTAATAATTAGTTAAACATTCGAAGGATTGTATTTCTTTAATCACTTGAAGTTCAAGAGAACATTCTCAAGAAGTTATCTCACTTTAGGGGATTTTGGCCTCAAACCACTGTGTTCTAAATGTGGTCATCTTTCTGGTCTAGCCTGTTCTGTAAAATTCTAAACCAATGTAAGCAGTATATTTTGTTTAATCATTAAGATTGTCCAGGGTGAAATATACAAAGATGTCAACATCTGAAATATAAGTTTAATAGCGGAGGACTTGAACTTTAGATCACGTGTCTGCAAACTTTTCCTGGGAAGGATCAGATAGTGAATCTTTCGGGATTTTTGTGGGCCATATGATCCCTGTCACAATTACTCAATTCTGCCACTGTAGCAGTAAAGCAGCCCTAGGCAAGATGTAAAGGAATATGACATTTTCCAATAAAACTTTGTTCACAGACACTGAAACTTGAATTCTATGTCTTTATGTGTCATAAACTCTGCCCCCCTTTTTTTTACAGCTCACAGGTTGGGAATAGAAACAAACAGGTGGTGGGGCAGATTTGACCTGTAGGTTGTAGTTTGCTGACCCTAGCTTTAGGTCAGTAAAGCAAATCAAGTTTTTCTGTGAATCTCTGTTTAATTTGTACTCTCTGATACTGCAGAGATCTTGTATTATGCTCAGGTTAAATGAATGGCTTCCCCCAAAAAACTAGGCCTGAGTCAGAGGAGTCAGTGTCTCCTGGGGTCAGGTATCAGCCCTTTCGCTGTGCATTGTGGGGAGCGTCAACTATTGAAGACATCCGGGGCATCCTGGGTTTTGATTCTGTTGGATGGAGGAGCAAGCCTTTGGCATCTGGTCCGTTCTCCTTCCCCGCCAATGGCCTTCATGCCTTCTGCCCTCTCTGTCTTGCTCTTAGCCAGTTAGCAGGACATGAGGGAGCTGTCGGTGTGGTTGTTGCTTTCAACAGGTCGTTTGGCAGAAGGTTTCTTTGCGTTTTGTTTTTATTGCTTTTCTATGATTAGAGAATTTCATTTCAAACACTTGGCAAGGATTGTCTGACCATAACTATGCCTTGCTGCAGGCAAGCTCAAGCATAGAAGACTAACAGAACCACACACCACCCCCTCTGCTTATCCCCTACACACACCTATATAAATAAGTAAATAAGTTAGGACGTGATAACTGGAAGAAAAAAGTCCCTTACAGAGGAAATCATTGCCAACAATCCTTAAATAATGTTTCTTGAAACTCATGGCAAGCTTTCTCTAGTACACTCCCTAAATATGTTGAAAAAAGACTTTGCTTAAAACTTAAGGCACAGTTTACCTGTGTCAGTTTATAATGTGGACAGTGTGTGCTGTGTGACCTGACTTCACCTCTCTGTACCTGAATTACTTTTTGAAAGGAGGAACTTGAGCTACATGAACTCAATGGACTTGTTGTGTACTTATGATTTAGAAAGGTGAGGTAGTGTGGTAGAGGTGGTGAGTTAGATAAGCCTTTGGAAATCACCAGATGAAAGAGCATGCATTTCGTAACACGGTATTGTGGACCAAACTGTAACCTCCATATTTATATGTTGAAATCCCAACTCCCAGCCCCTCAGAAGGTAACCAAATTTGGAAGCAGGACCTTGAAATAGATAATTAAGGTTAAATGAGATTATATGGGCAGTCCCTAATTCATGTGACAGTATTTGAAGATAGGACCTTCGATGAGTCAATGAAGTTAAAATGAGGCCATCAGCGTGAGGCCCCATTCCAAATGCCTGTATCCCTATAAGAAGGGAAAGAGATGCCAGGGATGTGTGAGCACCCCCCCAAAATAAATAATTAAAAATAGAAAATTCCATGTGAAAAAGTGGCCATTTATAAGCCGAGGGGAGAGGGACTCAGGAGAGACCAAACTTGTCAATAAGCTGATCCTGGACTTTCAGCCTTCAGAACCAGGAGCAGTTGCTGTTGTTGAAGCCACCCAATCTGTGGTATTTTGTTATGGCAGCCCTAGTGAATGAATATACCTGGTATTCTAAGGGATTTGTGTAGGAGGGACTATCCCTGACCTGACCTCCTGGAGCAGAGGCCACAGTATGAGCACTGCTCTCTTCCCATGCCTTGCTCTTCCCAGTCCATGGTCAGGACAGTTTGGTGGAGTTGGATTTGAAAGTAGAGGAGATTGGGTTATGTAGATATTCTTTGAAGTATATGCTCGGTGTTCTGGATATTAATAAAAGAAAGTTACCTGTTGGGAGTGTACTTTTCATGTGTGTCTTAGCAAGAATTCATCAAGATCAATTTATACAGGCATATGCTATATTATAATGTTTTGATCAATAATAGACTGAATGTCTCCTGCTGGTCCACAAGATTAACACCACATTTTTTCTGTAACTTTTCTATGTTTAGATATATTTAGTTATACAAATATCATTGTGTTACAGTTGCTTACAGCAATCAATACAATAATATGCTGTACAGGTTTGTAGCCTACTAGCAATAGACTGTACAAGATGGTGTAGGTGTGATGAGGCTGTACCACCAGGCTTGTGTGAGTATGCGCTATGATGCTCACACAACAACGAAATTGCCTAACGACGTATACTTCTCAGAACGTTAAGCGATAAATGGCTAAATCTCACATTTGGCAAACTCAGTTGACCTTCCAAGGGTATCACATCCGTAGATTTAAACAACTATGGATGGAAGATATTTGGGGACAAAAAGCATCTGTTCTGAACATGTATAGACTTTTTTCTTGCCATTATTTCCCAAACAATACTGTATAACTATTTGCATAGCATTTACTTTGTATTAGGTATTACAAGTAATCGAGAGATGATTTAAAGTATACAGGAGGATGTGTGTAGGTTATATACAAATACTACCTCACACCATTTTGTATTGGGAACTTGAGCATCTTTGGATTTTGGTATCCACAGGGAGTCCCGGAACTAATCTCCCATGGAGATCAAGGGATGACTTTGTTTATCTCATACCCTTATTCATTTAGCGAAGCCGATCTCAAATGTTTTAGTGTAAGGACACTTTTATAGTTTTAAATGATCAGGAACCTCAAAGATCTTTATATACATGGGTTATAACTATTGATATTTACCCTATTAGAAACTAAAATAGAAATTAAAAACTTTTACTACTTTATTTTAAAAACTTATTACATGTTAACACAAATAATGTTTTTATGAAAAATACTTTCTCAAAGCAAAGTTAGTGAGAAGTGTGTCATTTCCCCCCCCATCACACACAAACACAGTTTTGTAAGTCTCTTTAGTGTCTGGCTTAATAGATTATAGCTGGGTTTGCATATCTGCTTCTGCATTTAAGCTGTCGTGATGTCACATCATGTCGCCCCTGGAAAACTGTACCGTGCACTTGATGAGAGTGAAAAAGGGAAGGGACATCTTAGTGCTATTTTAAAGTAACTTTGACCCTTTGGATGTCCTGAAGGGGCTGCCAAGAGTCATTGGACCACACTTTAAGAACCTCTGATACGGCAGCAGACCAAGAACAAGGTATTCATGATTCCTTCTATGTAACCTGATCAGTTGTTCTGGTGGCCAGCCACACGCTTCTTGTTGTGATTGTGTGATTACACTTTTGAAGCTGTGGCCTAAAGATGGTTGCCAAGTGGCCACTATTTAAAGATGCAAGTTATGTTCCAGTGGTACTGTCCTTCACAGCTTTATAAGCTGTGGCTGAAAATAAGAAAAATGAAGGACAAAAAAGAACTATAGCTGCTGACTCACATTGCCTGTAAGTCTTGGGTCTTGTTTTCTACTCTGGCTGTAGATTTGTATTCAGAGAATTTGATCCCACTCATCACTGAGTGCTTACTGAGTGCTAAAGGCTATTGTGATTGAAAAGTATAAGGCAGAGGCTTACAGTAGTGTGGATTCTCATCTCTAAATGAGGGAATGGGTATCCAAAGAAGTTAGGTGTATTGTCCGAGATTACCCAGCAAGGAATTATAGTAGGCCCCCAGCTCCTATGCATGATTTTGCTTTCCCTGGTTTGTTACCCATGGTTAACTGTGGTCTGGAATATTAGATACAAAATGCTAGAAATAAACAACTTGTGCATTTTCAATCGCCTGCTGTTCTGATGAATCTCTGGCTGTCCTGGTATATTCCATGTGGGACCTGAATTGCCCTCTGTCTGGCATATCTGTGCTGTATAGTCTGCCTTCCCATTGGTCGCTTAGCCATTTTGGTTACCAGATCGGAAAAAAAAACCAAAAACGAAGCATATTCAAGGTTCGGTGCTATCTGTGGTTTCTAACATTCACTGGGAGTCTTGGAGAGTATCCCCTGCAGATAAGTGGGGACTACTGGATTGAATTTGAAGTAGAAAGATCTCCTTTTTATATGGTACTGTGCTGCGCTTGTCCTTGGGCAGCTTAGAGTCTCACACCTAATGCAGTGATGAACCCAACTGCAGAGTGTGGATTCCAAGTCTGGGCGTTCAATTATACAGAGACTCATGGAGGCCAGAGTCAGCTGAGAAAAATCCTGGGACTTTAGTGGGAATTGAGGCAAACTTTGAAGTGCTGAGGGAAGGATTGGATAAAAATGTGAGTCATCAAAGTGGAAGGAACAGGCAGGGCCCAGTGACTCAGCCTGTCATCCCAGCACTTTGGGAGACCAAGGCAAGTAGATTACCTGAGCCTGCAGGTTAGAGACCAGCCGGAGCAACTTAATGAGACCTCATCTCTACAATAAATCAAAAATTAGACAGGTGTGGTAGTGTGTGCCTGTAGTTCTGGCTACTTGGAAGGCTGAGGCAGAAGGATCTCCAGAGCCCAGCAGGTCAATGCTGGAATGACTGTGAGTGTGCCACTACACTCCAGCTTGGGCAATGGAGTAAGACTCCAACTCAAAAAAAAGGAAGGAACAGTTTGGGGAAAGACACAGAGGCGGGGTGGCTGCAAGGAGAATGGTCCCATGAACACAGATAATATGTGTTAGAGACTAAGGAAAGAGGAGGTTGATTGATGGGATGATGGCAGGTAGCCACACCCTCTCAAGACCAGGGGCATCAATTTGTGAGACGCCTCATCTAACTGGGGCTGCAAGATAAATGACCTGCGAACAGAGCTTGACAAGGATTCCACCCAAGATTTTGGCCGTTTAACTTCACGGATGAACCAACCGAGCTAATCAGCCACAGATGTTTTGTTTATAACCAGCGGGATTCATGTGAGCTTGGTGATGACAATTCCCTGCCTATAAAATGCTGATAGTTAAACAGTGATACTGTGTGAGGCCCTTGGAGCCCCTATCTTGAGAGGCAGTTCTTAAGTGTAATGGTTTAATGGTCATTTAGCATGAGGGGCCTTCGGAGTGTAGTATCATTTGCCTGCCAGTTAAAATGAACACTTCTCCGTGGGAAGTCAAAGATCATGTCAGCGTAACCTGGGCTAGGTAAAAGAGAGCATCGAGAAGTGAATGCCAAAACAGAGAATAGGGAATAAATTTTCCCTTACTCCTAGTCTGTTCATAAATCTAGCATAATTGGAGAGCACCACTATTTTTCATTAATTGGAGGGATATAGACTCTGAAATGGTGACAAGTTTGACTTTTTTGCCCCAAAGAAATGCTGCTTTATTTGTATTCTTCTGTCACCAGCCTAACACTTTTCTAATCTTATTCAATAACCTTACCTTCAGTTCTGTTGATTAAAATTGAGGTTATGGAGACAAACTGAACTTCCCTGCCTGCCCTGACACTTCTACATCTGTCTCTCCATTCCTCCTGCCCATCTGTGGGAAAGGGGACATGTTTTCTCCTGTTTAAGGGCAGTTCCTCCCCCGAGGCTCTTGGTGCCTCCCTATCGCAGTTCCTTAAAGACCTCAATCTCCCAAATTACGCCCAGACATACACCCTTCTGTTATCTTTGGTCTGTCTCTGCCCAAGAATGTGTTTTTCCTCCGTAAGCTTAGAAACAAGAGTCACCAACTCTTGCTTCTTGGTCCCTCTTTGGCTGTCCTTACTCTGAGCTTAATCATTTCACTCCACACTTAACTGTGACCATGCACACAGGCACTGGGGCTGTCTTGATGGATGGCTCAATGGCCATTCAACCCTTATAACCCTGTAGGAGCAGGAATTGCTCGTCCTCTGAGGTTAGGCTTGCCATCTATGCTTTTTGGTGTTTGTCTCATTAACCTGGTTCTTCATTCCTGGTGTTCTCTCTTCCTTTGCTGTCCAGGGAGGGAAGTCCTTTGAATTATCCCAGCCCTGCCCCCCTCCCAGCCATTTTCCTTGCTCAGTGTTGTTGCACACACAGGGTCATCTTACTCTGTCTTCTAAATAATCTGTGGCCCCCAACCTTTTTGGCATCAGGGACCAGTGTCGTGGATGACAATTTTTCCACGGACCGGAGGTGTAGAAACCTCACTGCTAATGTTATTTTTGTAACCGCTTCCCAGCACCAGCATCACTGCCTCGGCTCCACCTCAGATCATCAGGCATTCGCTTCTCATAAGGAGTGCACAACTTAGATGCCTCGCATGTGCAGTTCGCGTACAGGGTTCACGTACCTATGAGAATCTAATGAAATGCCGCCCCTGGTCAGACAGGAAGAGGAGCTCAGGTGGTAATGTGAGGGATGGGATGTGGCTGTCTACACAGGTGAAGCTTTGCTCATTTGCCTGCTTGCTCAACTGCTATGCGGCCCAGTTCCTAACAGGCCACAGATGGCCCGGGGGTTAGCGACCCCTCTTCTAAATCTACACCTTTAACCCTGCTATTTCTTTCAGGCTTCAGGCACAGATATTCAACTGAAAA
The DNA here is from genome assembly GCA_027257055.1 of Cephalopachus bancanus. Taxonomy (NCBI): domain Eukaryota; kingdom Metazoa; phylum Chordata; class Mammalia; order Primates; family Tarsiidae; genus Cephalopachus; species Cephalopachus bancanus. Next base: position 7,459,749 of record JAPVLO010000038.1, on the reverse strand, counting down.
TTGCCCATTTTACTTCAAACTCACCATCTCAAGCTCAGACTTAGTTAACCCTTCAACCTTGTTTCTTCTTTATCGCCAGTCTCAAGTCCCGGCATCAGCCTCGCAGAGCAGAGACCACAGACTATGGCTAAGGGGCCACATCCAGCCTGTGTGTGTTTTTATAAACAAAGATCTTTTGGAATACAGCCATACCCAGTTTTTTGTTCTAAAAAAGAGATCATGCAGTCCGCAAAACCTAAAATATTTACTTTCTGACCCTTTACAGAAAAATTTTGCCAGCCCCTGCCTCAGAATATCAGAATCATTCAGAGGGCTTATGAGCACACAAAACTGCTAGGTACTCTTTCTAAAGTTTTTGATTCAGGGACCTGTGAATTTGTATTTCTCATAAGTATCTAAGCATTGCTTTTCAAGGAACCACGAAGACCGTGCGCTCACAATCACATTGTCATTCACGTCCAAGTAGGTATTAAATCTCTCTTCTCTACCAAGTCTGTTCTCCTCGTTGCCGCCAAAGGTTTTTGTCAGAAACACACATCTGCTATAATATGAAGTTCAGGGTCTCCTCATTACCGACAGACATATTTCAAGTTGAACAAGTTATGGAACTCGGTAAAAGACTGCGGACCACAAGAGTAGCAAACTGAGCTACAGTTGTCCCTCAGTATACAAGAGGGACTGGTTCCTCCAAAATCTGTGCACACACAAGTCCCACAATTGGTCCTGCAGAACCACATACACAAAAAAGTTGAGCCTCTGAGTGGGTTTTGTATCCCAAGAATACTGTCTTTTCAATCCGCATTTGGCTGAAAAACATCCATGTATAAGTGGAACTGTGTTCAAGGGTCAACTGTATTTTGTGACAAGCACTTTACAGCATTAACTCATCCTCACAGTCACCCAATGTGGTAGGAACTTTTATTATCCCCATTTGCCAGATGAGCAAGCTGAGTTTAACAATGTCACACAGCAGGAGGACAGTGAAATCCAAGCAATCAGGTTCTAGTCTCTTGGCACTGTGTCAGCGTTCTGTCTCATTGTGACTTTGTTATTTTTGTGATAGCATAATATGTACATAGATATATTTTCTTATGCTAATAGTTTCTATATAACTATAAAACCAAACCAAAGTGAATCCAAACAAAAACACAATTCCAATAAAATCTAAGTTGATGTTACATTGACGTGTCACATTGCTGTTCCTTTACTGAATATTAAATCATCTGTGTGGCATGAGTTGGCGTTGGCTTGCTGCAGTGGGGTTCTAGTGATTTCGACCTAATTGTACTGCCTGAGGCATGTTATATCTGCTGTTACATTTCTTTTTCAAACTTTGCGAAACTTATTTTTATACCACCATAGGATGACATTTGGCCTGAATGTGCCACACACGTATTAAGTTGACTTCCTCTCACCTCATTAAACTGTTTCTAGATAGCACGACTTGCTACTCACACCATCAAAAGTAAAACAGTGGCCCTGAATGCCACAGGGATGCTGGGTTTTCGGGTGGTTAGCTACAGACCCTGATCTGAGGAAATCTGGCCCAAGGATGAAGTCTAGCCTCTAGGATGATGGTCAAGCCCCTTCATACCTGACTCTGCCCAGTTCTTGATTCACCTCCTACCCACCCTCTCATGCTACCAATCCTAACTGCTTGTAAGGTCAGGCACTCACTGACCTGTCTCATTGCTCTAGGTCAAGGGTGTCCAATCTTTGATTTCCCTGGGCTATATCAGGTACAGCAGAATTGTCTTGGGCTGCACATAAATTTTATAATATAGTCAGTGTGTGTGTGTGTGTGTGTGTGTATATATATATAGATATATATATCTATATATATCTATATATATGTAAACACTTCATTTATAATATTTTTATTATAAAGTTTAATAAAATGAGAACAATATAAAACCAGTTGGAAATTTGACCTTGTTTCTGTAAAACTCATCTATCCACGTCTGGTTCAGTGGAAGTGGGCGACATTGTTAGTGAGTTCTCAAGGTGCACATCAGAAATGTTTGTTCAAATTTTCCTCTTTGTGTGCATTGTCATTGAAAACAGCTGCTCACAAATGTATGTGCTGTCAAAAAACAATGTCGTGAATAAGGGGATTGTGAACTTCAACAGTAGAACTATGCATGGGGTCACGAAGAAAATAAATGCTAAAAAACACTTGACATTAAACAATTTTGTGGGACCGCATGACTAGCTGTCCTGGGCCACATGTGGGCCATGGGTTGGACATGACTGCACAGTCTCTGAATAACTCGCTTTTCCAGCCCTCAAGTCCAACCCTTGAATCCACTCTGCTCTTGACTCCTATTCATCCTTTAAAATCTTCCTTTAGCATAGATGCCTCATAGACCAATTAAATGAACCCATATACAGGGAAACAAGATAATGACCCCTTGTGATACAAAGTAAAGCCCTCTGGGCTGCCTCCTCTCCTGTACCAGGGTTCGAGATGAAATCTGACACATGGTTTAAGAGATAGGCGTCATGGGGAGAGGGGAAAATGGACAAAGCCAGGATTAGCTGGAGGAGGGACATGTGACTCACCCAGTCTCCCCTCATCCACCAAGGGGCTTCTGGCACCAGAGGAGGAATTTGGAGTACCAGCTATTCATAGAGTTGTCTTGGAAAGCCAGCTACCCAGCACCTGGACGCCCTAAAGCCCAGGGGAAGTTGCTTATTCCCCCTGTGGAAGAGAGGACCATTGTTCCCATGGGAAACAAACTCTGGGTACAAGCCCCTTCCCTGGCCGAAGGGGTGTTAGCTCAATATCCAGACCACTCAGATTGAGGCCTCGGGATCATTTTCCGATATACTTGTTCAAACCTCTACCCTCTTCCTGTTTAGATTCTGCCAGCTTTTTAGAGGTTCGTTGAGGTGAAAAATCAACTTTGGAAATTTTCTGAAGAAACAGCCTACAGAGATAACAAAAGGGACTGGGTGGGGCTTGGGAACTTGCCACTGACTGCCACTGAGATCAAGTCAACCACCAGGCAGATTTCCAAATCGAGTGTCAAATGATTCCCTGTTGAGATAAAAGTACTCGCTGAGATAACATGCCCATCAAATTGATCAAGTTTGGAGATGGTTCATCCTTACTGAGGGAGATGCAATTCAACAGCTCTGGATGGGCTGCAGGAAAAATGGAGCTGCATATTTGAGTTGGAAGAACTATCTATGAAATTGCAGTAATTTTGCTTTGGTCATGATAGCACTCACAACTCAATCTTTTGAATGCTGTTTCGATAAAACAGTATAAAATGCATGTGTAACATGTGGGTGCTAGCCTGTTTTAAAATATATCCAGATGGTATTGTCTGGATATAGAATAGAGACAAAAATAATTCATTTAATACACAAGAAGAATAAAAGACACTTCAGAAACACTTCCGTACAAATAACGCCAAACTTACTTAGTGTTGAATCCATTTATGAGTCTAAGACTTGTAAAACGTGAATTGTTGTCAAAATACTTTATATGTTAACTCCATTGTGGCCACTTTCCATTTCTGTTTTTGTGAAGCAAGAACTCAATACTCTTCTTGTCTCTCTCTTGTGTCCAAAAAAATTTGAATAATTTTTTTTAACTTATTTTTATCCTTGCTCTTTCTGTCTTCGTAATGAATAATCAGATATGGTCCCTCATTTATGTAGGATATTATTTTAAATATCTTAAGCTGAATGTACAGTTAAAATCACTAATCACAGCTAAAGTTTACATGTGTTAGGTTTTTCATAAAACTGTGTCTTACATTGATTTACAAATCTGGTCGACTTTGGCATTTGTGTATAATATTTCGATTTATTGGAATAAGATTTTAGAGTACAATCAGAGCACATTTTTAGAATATAAAAATATAAATATAAAACACCAAATCAAATTATGCTGCTTAATCCTTAGAAAATTGAATAGAACGCTTATTTTCTTTTGATTAAAGAACTATGACAAGCTTGATACTGAATATGGAAAGTGGAGGAAAAGCCTAAAGCAGAAAATGAATTACCTCACAACACTTCCTAGTTCTTTAAAATGTACATAAATATTAATTATTCCCTCCCTCAATTAGAATCATATGGTAAATGAACAGTACTGTAAGCAACAACACATTTCTTTTCATTAAATATTCTCTAAAACTATGATTTTTTTTTTTTTTTGAGTTGGAGTCTCACTTCATCACCCAGGATGGAGTGCAGTGGCACACTCATGGTTACCCCAACCTCCACCTGCTGTGCTCTGGCGAGCCTTCTGCATCAGCCTTCCAAGTAGCCAGAACTGCAGGCATGCGCTACCATGCCTGGCTAATTTTTTATTTATTCTAGAGATGAGGCCTCGTCAAGTTGCCCGTGCTGTTCTCAAACCCATGGGCTCGGGCAGTCCTCTCACCTCGGTCTCCCAAAGTGCTGGGATGATAGGCTTGAGCCACCATGCCCAGCCAAAATTATGATTTTTAAATGCCTGCATAATATTTCTTCATGCAGAAGCCTGGTAGCATATACTTAATCATTCCCTTTTGTTAGACCTCAAAATATTTTTAAACTTTCCATTTTATAAAGAAGCAGTAAGCATTATTGTATCTGTGCTTATCCTGTTCCTCTTCCTGAAAGAGCATTAGCAACTCTCCTAAATTTCGTGTTAATCATTTTATTATTTGTGTGCAAGCTGAAATGATCTGTAGTGTATGAGTCTTCCAGTTGTGTTATGTGGTCATCAGTCACTCATCTAGCTACACTTCTTTATTTTTTCATACTTGGCTGGTATGGAAAGTCTCATTTTAGTTTCAGTTGGCATTTACCTAATTTACTAATGAGGTTGTGCATCATTTCAAGTTCAGTAAACATTTATGCTGTATTTTCTAAGAAACACCTGTGATAATTTTTATATCTATTTCTAAAAATTATTTGTATAACCTGGAGATGAATCCTTGTTAATTACATGTATTTCACATATTTTCTCCCAGTTAATTTTCTTTATGGTATCTTATGATGAACACAGCCTGTGAGTTTAATGCATTCTAATTTATTTCCCTTTATGATCTATCCTTTGAAAATAAAAGTATTCTTTTCTAAACCTCTTCAAATTTTGCCTCTCACATCATTCCTTTGGAATTGATTTCCATAACTGCTGTGAGGTGGGGATTCTGTTATTCTCTAATAAGGAAACCAATGACTCCAACATTATTTATTTTATAGTCTAAAATTACTGATAGATTTCTTTCATAAATCAAATTTCTAGATGCATCTGTCTTTTAGGACTCTTAGTTCTGTTGCATTATTTATAAAATTTTATATCAATACTGCTTTGTTTAATTACTATTCTTTTATACTATGTCTTTATTTATGATAAATTAGGCTTTTACCCTATAAGACTTCAGGAGTGTTCTGGATTTTTTTTCTTTTCCTAATAACTTCTAGAATCAGCTTGTCAAGTTTCATAAAAAACTTCATAAGATTTTAATTAGAATGGTTTTGCCATAGGGATCTAATCCTTTATAATATCGAGTCTATCAGTTCATGAATATAGTGTTACTCTCATTTGACTTTTTACTGTATTTCAAAACCACTTGTTTTTGTCTGTATGGAAGTTATATAGTTTTTGGTTATTCCGGATGCAGTATATTATTATTGATAATATAAAAGACAGCTTTTCAAAAATCATAGTTTCTACTCATTCTTAGTATATAAATAGAATTAATTTTTATATCCAGAAGACTTGAGAAACTCATATTAATTTGAATCATTTGATTATAGCATCCTTGGTATCATATTATCTAATTCGTGATCTTTTCCAGTCATCATGTCCTGCTTGTATGTGTTTAGAGTAGAGAAATGGATTAGTGAATCTAACTGCACTGATTAAGAACTCTAATACACTTTTTATTTTTATTTTATTTTTATTTTATTTTTTGAGTTGGAGTCTCACTCTGTCGCCCAGACTGGAGTGCAGTGGCCGCTCCCGGCCACCGCAGCCTCGACCTGCTGGGCTCCGGTGATCCTTCCGCCTCAGCCTTCCGAGTAGCTGGAATTACAGGCGCGCACTACCATGCCCGGCTGATTTTTTTGATTTATTGTAGAGATGAGGTCTCGCTGCCCAGGCGGGTCTCGAACCCGCGGGCTCAGGCAATCCACTCACCTCAGCCTCCCAAAGGCGTGGGATTGCAGGCTGAGCCACCGAGCCCGGCTTCTAATACACTTTTTAATAGAACTCGTGATGGTGGCTAACCTTGTCTCCTTTCTAATTTATGAGAAAAATTTTGACCAATGAACTTGAAGTTTTTTATATAGTATCCCCTTATTAAGTAAAGGAAATGCACTTCTTAATTTTTTTTTTAGAATTTGAATTTTAATCATTGACTTTAACGTCTTGTTTTAAAAAACATTATAGAGACAGCATATTTTACAACTTCTTTCATGCTTAACTGAATGGTCAATTCTTGCTCTTCATCTTATTTTACCTATCAGCCTCTCACAATGTTCCTTAGTCCTTCTTTCCTGACACACTCTTTTCATTTGGCTTTTAAAACCCCCCTCGCCACCAGTCTCCTGCATTCCTTCCTCTCAGTGATTGCTCTTTTTCATACTCTTTTCTGATCCCTGTATGTTGGTCCCAGGGTTCAGTTCTTGGACTTCTATCAACATTTATGCTCTTGGCTTTATGCCAACATCTCCCAAGTTTGTCTCTTGCTCAGTACCTTCTCGCAAACACCAGATTGGATTTCCAGCTGCTACTTAGCACCTTTCTTTGGATGCCTAGTAGACATCTCATTCAACAAATCTAAAACTGAACTCCTGATCTCTCTCCCCCGCACCCACCAGACCTGCTTCCTGCATGACTTTTCGGTTTATGTTGTTGGTGAATTTATTCCTTGAACTAATTAGATAAAAACCTTGGGATTATGCTTATACTCCCCTTTTTCTCATACCTCACTTTTAATCAATCAGAAAATCCTGTTGACTCTTCCTTCAAAACTGAAACAGTGTCTTACCCCTCTCACTACTTCCACTGCTATCATCCTGTCCTGCTTTGTCATCCCTTGTCTCTAAAAAGGCTCCACTTTTAAAATTTTATTACAGGAATGTGGAGTACAGGTGAGGATTAATTACATAAGTAGGCTGCATACAGGCAAAGTTTGGGCTTCCAAATGACCCTCACTCCACCTGGTAATGACCCAACTATCCTTTGTGTTGTCACGTACCTCCACCTTCCTCTTTACTCCCCTCCTCTTGCAGTGCTCAGTGACTCCTGACCCCTTATTTGTGCATTAATATGGCTAATGTTCAAGGCCCACTTATAAGTGAGAACTTGTGGTATTCAGTTCTTTGTTTCTGTAGTAGTTCACTTAGCATGACGGTCTCCAACTTCATCCAGTCTGCTGTGAAGCCCATGATTTTCTTTTTCTTTATGGCTTTGTAATACTCCATTGTGTACCTGTACCACATTTTCTTTATCCAGTCTACTTTTGTTGGCCAGCAGGGTTGGTTCCATGTTTTTGCTATTGTGACTAGTATGGCAACAAACATGCATATGCAGGTGTCTTTTTGGTAGAATGATTTATGTTCCTCCGGGTATATTCTCAGGAGAGGGATTGCTAGATCATATGGAAGGTCAATTTTTAGTTCCTTTAGGAATAGCCACACTGTTTTCCCTAGAGTTCTAACTAGCTTGCACTCCCACCAACAGTGTAGAAGCATTCCCTGTTTTCAGTATCTGCACCAGCATCCGTTTTTTGACTTATTAATGATAGTCAGCCTTACTCGAGTTAGGTGGTACCTCATTGTAGTTTTGACTTGTATTTCTTTAATGATTAGTGAGCCTGAGATTTTTTCATGTTGGCTACTTATATGTCATGTTTTGAGAAACGTCTATTCATGTCCTTTGTCTACTTTTTAATAGGGTTATTTTTTTCCTTTCACTTCATTTTAGTTCCTTGTAGATCCTGGGTATTAGGCCTTTGCCAGATGCATAACTTGCAAATAATTTTTCCCATTCTGTGGGTTGTCTCTTTACCTTATTGATGGTTTCATTTGCTGTGCAAAAGCTCTTCAACTTGGTGAGGTCCACTTGTCTAGCTTAGCTTTTATGGCATTCAATTTTGGGGACTTGGTCAAGAATTCGTTGTCTACTCCGATGTGCATAGGGGTGTTTCCTACATTTTCTTCTAGGACTCTTATAGTTTAAGGTTTTATGTTTAGGTCATTGATCCATTTTGAGTTTATTTTTGTATATAGTGATAGGTAGGGGTTCACTTTCATTCTTCTGAGTGTGGTCAGCCAGTTTTCCCAGCACCATTTGCTAAATATAGTCCTCTTTCCTCAGTGATTGTTATTGGTGCTTTGTTGAAGATGAGTTGGTTGAGAGTAACTGTGTTTTTACTTCCAGAGTCTCTGTCCTGTTCATGGTCCATGTGCCTATTCCTTTACCAATACCAAGTCATTTTGTTTACTGTAGCCTTATAATAAATTTTAAAGTCTGTAAGTGTGATATTTCCTGCTTTGTTCCTTTTGCTGAGAATTGTTTTGGATATTTCTGCTGTTTTCTGTTTTCATATGAATTTCTGTATTGTCATTCCCAACTCTGGCAAAAATGATATTGGTAATTTGATTGGTATTTCATTGAGTAAGTAGATTGCCTTGGGCAGGATGCACATATTGACAATATTGACTCTCCCAATCCATGAGAATGGAATATTTTTCCTGTTTTTTCTGTCATCCTTGATTTCTTTGAACAACATTTTATAGTTCTAGTGGTAAAGGTCTTTCACTTCTCTGGTTAGGTGGATACCAAGGTATTTTTTTTTTTTAGTGGCTATTGTGAATGGGATTGTGCTTTTTATTTGGTTCTCTGCCTGCTAGTTGCTGATGTATAGGAATACAACTGTCTTTTGCGTGCTGATTTTGTAAACTGCAAGCTTACCAAAATAGTTTATCAGTGCAAGGAAGCTGTTCACAGACTCCTTGGTGTTCTCAAGGTATAAAGTCATTTCATTAGCAGAGAGGAATAGCTTCCTCTTTTCCTATTTGGATACTCCTGATTTCCTTCTTGTGCCTGATTGCTTCCAGCATTATGTTCAATAGGAGGGGTGGAAGTGGACATCCTTGTCTTGATCCTGTTCTTGGGGGGAATGCTTCTAGCTTCTTGCCTATTGAGCAAAATGCTGACTGTGAGTTTACTGCAGATGGCTCTTACTATTGCAGGAATGTTCCTTCTATGCCTAGGTATTCAAGGGCTTTTATCAAGAAGAAATGTTGGATCTTTTCAAATGCTTTTTCTGCATCTAATGATAGAGTCACATGGTGAGTAAGCTCTTAACATTTTGCTGTGATTCTCTTTATTGCTAGCAGTGCTTATTATCATAAAGTCTATTAATATAGCCTTATAGATCATTTTGATTAGACTTTGATTCATTTCTTTCTCATTTTTCTTTCAGTTTTATTTTACCCCTTTATTTTAGGTGGTTTTTTTTTTAGAGGGATAAATGTTACATAACTGGATTTTTTTTATTATTACAATCTTTATCTTAACATTGTGTTCAGTGATGTTTGTGGTAATTACTATAGCTTAAAATTTTCTTTTTCTCATTTCATTTGTTCTCATCTTTTTTAATATTTCCTTTTATCCTTCTATTTTGTCACTAAAGTTTTTCTTTGCATTGCACTTTTATTTTATTTAATTAATTAATTTATTTTTTTGAGTTGGAGTCTCACTGTCACCAAGACTGGAGTGCAGTGGCCGCTCCCGGCCACCGCAGCCTTGACCTGCTGGGCTCCAGCAATCCTTCCGCCTCAGCCTTCCGAGTGGCTGGAACTACAGGCGCGTGCTACCACACCCGGCTGATTTTTTTCTGATTTATTGTAGAGATGAGGGCTCACCTGCCCAGGCGGGTCTCGAACCCATGGGCTCAGGCAATCCACTCACCTCAGCCTCCCAAAGGCACGGGATTACAGGCTGAGCCACCGAGCCCAGCTTGCATTGCACTTTTAACTCTACTATATTAGGATATATACACACTCATTTCCCTACTTAATGGTTACTTTAGAAATGAATAGTTATGCCTAACAAATATCTAATGCTTATCAAAATGTTTATCTCCTTTAAAACAATATATAAACTTACAGTGCACTAACGGGGTAAATCTCTTGCCAATTTGCATGCTTTTATTATACAGAACTTTTTGTGCTTTTTCTAATCTCAAAAATTGTACATTATTCATGATTTTATTTTTCAGATGTGAGGTCTTTCTTCTTTAATTTTAAACTTCCTTTTGGAATCATTTTCTTTCCTCTGGAAGTACCTTCTTTTGCAGATTTTTTGTAAAGCCTATGTTGGTTGCCCAAGCTGGTACTACAGCCAGAAAACCTCTGCTGTGTTTAGGGTTGGATCTTCCAGAGATTGTCAAGCCACTGATTATTGTCCAGGGTTAGGTCATCTATAAATGATTTAATGTAGTGGGTACAGTGCTTCAGCATGCTGGCTCTGGACTCAAGTTTTGTATTGTCACATGACAACCATGTGATCTTGGGCAAGTTCCTTGTACTTGAAGTTTCTATTATTTTGTCTGTACAATGGGGGTAATTGCAGTACCTACTCATGGGTTCATTGTGAGGATTGAATAAGTTAATGAATTTATAGTGCTGAGCACACTGCCTTGTCTAATCTTGACACTCCAGTGTAGGCTATTATTTTGTGTTTATAATGCAACTTTATATTTTTTAATGTGAAATAATTGTCTACTTTCAGAAAGGTTCAGAGGTTTTTCAAGAAGTTCCATGCGTCTTTAGCTAGTTTGTCCTCATTTTAGTATCTTATATAGCCATCGTACAATTACCAAAACCAGGAAAATTACATTAATACAATACTATTGACTAAATTAAAGACTGTATTCAAATTTTACTAGTTTCCCACGAATTTTCTTTTCTTGTTTTAGGACACAATCCATGATGCCACATTACATTTAGTTGTCATGTTTCTACAGTCTCCTACAATCTGTGTCAGTTCTGTAATCTTCCCGTCCCTCAAGATCTTTATGCTTTTGAAGAGTACTAGTTAATTTTTAGAATGTTCCTCAATTTGAACCTGATCATTTCTTATTATTGGATTGAGGTGTGATGTATTTTTGACTAGAATACCACAGAAATGACATGCTCTTTTCAGCGTATCATTTCCAGGATGCATGATGTGAGTATGTCTTGTTACTGATAACTGATCACTTGGTTAAGGATGTTTCTTCTGGTTTTTCTGCTGTAACGTTACTTATTTTCTTCATTGTGATTCATACATGTCTTGGAAAATAGACTTTACAACTGTACAAATATCCTGTTTCTTTTCAAACTCTCAAAAACTAATCTTAGCATCTCATGGCAGGATCTTGCCTACAACAGTTATCAGAGTGTTTGCTTATAGGTAATTTTTTACTTATTTCTCCTACAGTAATTCAAATTCTTTCCTACAAGAAGGAGATCTTTTTTCTTCCTCATTTAATGCAATTATTATTATGGGTTATAATCCAGTGAAAATAAGTTATAACAATGGCCTGAAAGGGAAGGAGAGAATCATTCAGGTAGCTCTGTCTCATGAAGCATATTCAACTTTAATTAAATCTAAAATGTTTGAAAATGTGCACATTATTACTTAGCAAGCATTTAATATTTTAGCTTTTTAACCCACAATACTCTGGAAATAGGTCTTGATATTATGAGCTACATATCTTATTTCTCAATTTCATGTGGTATAAACCAAAGTCTGTTTTCTATTGCAATTTAAAGAATGTGTCTTTAAGGACCCACAATATATTCATTGCTGGAAATCTTTAGCTTTGGGAAACAACTTGCCTTGCTATACTGATACACAACATTTTTTTCATATATAGAGACATGATGACAATTAGAAAAATGGAGCTTAGACAGTGATATTTCATTAAGTATTTGCTACTATAGATGGATGTCACTTCATTCCCAGACATACTCAGAAGCAAAATATACATAGATTTATCATAAAATACTAAGCAAGAAAAATATCATTTTATTAGCCTTAGTGCTATTAATATTTTAAATATTAATAAGAATGTTTAGGACTCTTTAATAGTACAAATTGAAATGACAATATAGGAAACTGCATTAGTGTTATGTATATTTTCTCTCACTTTTATTAACTGTGCTAAGTTGGAAGAATATTAATCTAGTGGTTAGATGTACAATGTAAAAGTAATTCCTATGTAATGTTTTAGAAACTATTATTTCAATTGAACTAGGAGCAGAAGTTGAAAAAAATATTAATTTAGTGGTTAGATGTACCATGTAAAAGTAATTCCTATATATTTTGGAAACTATCGTTTCAATTGAACTGGGAGCATTCCTTAACTGCACAGTGATTCATGGCTAGTACCTTACTTGTAACTATTTAAATGCAGTTTTCAAAACAGAGGCTAAACACATTAAACTCTGAAGAGCTTTTTATTTATTGCCTTGCGTGTCTGAGATTGGTATAAATTGATACAGTAATATTTAAAAGTAATTTTGCTTTTTCTGGTAAATTCACATTGATTCCTAAAATTCTAGAAAGGTATAAGTGAAAATGGGGTAATTCGCTGAAAGTCTACAAAAGAAAAAATGTTGATGACTTCAGCCTCCTACACAAAATTCTGAAGGTTCACATGAGAAGGTGATGCTCCAACAAGCTCACAGCCACGGTGCTAAGTATAGACAAAGGTTGAAGTATCATCCTACAGGCAAGGGCTTTGGGTAAAAATCTGCATACTGAAGAGGGACTCCTCCAAATCTGATCTTCCACTAATCCCTAAGAACAGTGAGTGGCAAGTTGGCATACCTCTCAGAAGGGCCTCTTTTCTGAGTGGGGAAAAAAAATGACCTACAGGTATTGACTCACAGATTACCACCAAGGAAAGTGTACCTGTTCATAGGTCCCAGCTTCCATGTGGCCTGGAATCAGCTTTTGTAAAAGATGAGGTTTTCATTTCTATTTATTTTGTTTTCAAAATATACCATTCATTTACTAGGTGTTCTGGTGACAGATGGAAGGAAACAAAATGGCTAGCATTTCACTACTCAGCCCCCTACTGACAAAAAGCAACAGTAAAAGTTATGTGTGTGCAAATTTCCAAAACAAGGATGTAAAGAAGGGCACAGAATGAGTGTTGAAGCTATGTTGCTAGCTGCATACATATTGCTATTTTGTCTTGAAGGATAGAGTCTTTTTTTTTTTTTGAGTTGGAGTCTCACTCGGTCGCCCAGACTGGAGTGCAGTGGCCGCTTCCAGCCACCGCAGCCTCGACCTGCTGGGCTCCAGCGATCCCTCCGCCTCAGCCTTCCAAGTAGCTGGAATTACAGGCATGCGCTACCATGCCCAGCTGATTTTTTGATTTATTGTAGAGATGAGGTCTCACTGCCCAGGCGGGTCTCGAACCCACGGGCTCAGGCAATCCACTCACCTCAGCCTCCCAAAGGCGCAGGATTACAGGCTGAGCCACCGAGCCCGGCTAGGATAGAGTCTTTTATCATTACAGCATAACCAACCTGTAGTCAAGCTTTTGTCCTAAAGTCTCATTTGCCCACATTAATATAGCTAGGACAATTTTCTTTTTGTTAGTAGTTTCTTGGTAAGTCCCTTCCCATCACGGTTTTTTTTTTTTTAAATCTTCCCGTACTTTAGGTATGTCTCATACATAGCACGCAGTTAGATTTTGTTTTTGAAGTTTTCTTTTTCCTGCTTGGCATGTTTTCAAGCCGCTGTTTTTAATTCATGCTTATTTTCTTCTCTGTCTTCCATTTTGCATGATTTATTCAGATATCTGGTAAAAAGCATTGGTTTGAATGATTACAATTTCCAGTGGGAAACAGAGAGGCTGACTGGAGGCTCTAAAAAGGTAGACGGTGGGGGTGGGGCGGGGGGAATAAAAATAAAAAGGAAGATGGGGCATATCAATGGTAAGAAATGCTCTAAGGCAAGAATCTCATCAGCACTATTGAAATTCAGGGCCAGATAATTCTGTGTTGTGTGTATTGTATGGTTTTTAGTAGCATTCTTAGCCTCTAACCACTAGATGCCATTAACATCCCCCAATTGTGATAAGCAAAACATCCCCAAATATGCCAAATGTTTTCTGGGACTGGGAGTGGGGTATAATATCAGCCTGGTTGAGAGCCACTGCTGTAGAGTGACCTGCATATGCCTTTTGTAGGGGAGGCCCTGGTGTGAGCATCCTTGTGGTTCTGTTGGACTGGTAAGATTAGCCAGAGAAAAAACTTACTATCTCTTGCCTATAGATAAAAAGATCCAGGTGAAGATATTTTGTGTTTCATTTTATTTTTCAACCTTATTCATTCATTTGTATAATCTTACTGGTTTTTCATTTTATCTCATTAAAAAAATACATAGCATTTCTAACAATTTTAAGATCTGAAGCCATTGCTAGTCTTATATATCTACTGGCTCTCATACCTAGTTTTGTGTGTGTGTTGTCCCCCCATGGTAGACTTAGTTTTCTTGGAATTTCATTTGTGTTCATTTTAAAGGTCTGAGTTGAAACTGAATTCCACCAGGGGGGATTTGCTGCTGCTTTTTTACCTGGAAAAGTTATCAGTCAAGATTCGCTTTAAATTCTTGACTTGAGGGTTTAGAATCAGCTTGGCAAAGGCTAACTTCTGCCAGAAACCGGTGTGAGGTCCTATTAGGATTTACCAATTCTCAGTGGAGAGACCTTCACATTTCAGCTTCACCAAGATTCTAGACAGGTGGGTTCTCTTGCAGACCCTAGGTGGATGCTATTTGCAGTTTGCAATGACAGTAAGGGTGTAGATTTCAGGATGTAATAATTTATTCAGGGAGTTTTTCCTGGTTGAACCTCATCTTGCAAAGTTTCCAAATAGAGTGTTCCTCCTTCTGGACCCTACAAAGCCAGGAAAACTGAAACTCAATAGCACCTAGTTCAGTAAATGCTCTAAAGACATAGACGGGGTAAGTTGCTTCACTTAGCTCTGCGTTCCTGCTTTTTTTATATTTATTTTTTTCTCTTGTATTTCTTGCTTTCTTGCCAGTTCACCAGTGCTTAATTTTAAAAAGCACTTTTGAACTTTTAATTGTTCTCAATGGGAATCAGTAATAGATTCCGTTCTGTCCTGCCACCCTAAGTGGTAACTCCAGTGGTTTTTCTGCTCCAACAAGTGAACAGAGATATCTATCGTTACAAGACATTTGTGGAACACTGTAGCATAAGAAACAGAGATAGGGTGAAATATCTTCAGGGAAAAAATAAAGATAATGTAGGGCGAAAGCAGAGGAAAACTTAAGGGGGAAGGGGCAACCCAGACCTGTAATTAATATCCTTGGAGAGATAAAAGAAGATAATGCCTCCCTAAAATAATATGAAGCTATAAAAATATAATTTTTAAAGTATAGACATATTCAAATAGACATTATGGGGGGGATAGTTGAAGATATATATCATTAAGTAGAACAAATAGGTGAGAGATGATATTTTTAAAAGGAGAAAAATAAAGAAAAATGGACCCATCATTCTCAAAGGGGTCTGTGAGGACTCATAAGGCATCCCTACAGTCCTGGAAGTGAAGTCGTGAGGTTTCACCTGCATATCTGTACACATATGAATCTTTGCCACAGACACCCATGGTAATAACACATTCCAACAAGTTGAATGCACAGGGAGATATGAGATCCAAGTGTCTCCTATATAACCAGACTCTAACGATATTTGCAGAAGTGTAAAATGCCATTCTTCTCACTAATTTGATTGTTTTGGGAAACATATTATTTTGTAAAAATGTTACATGTTAACATGAGTTTATTTTAAAGTAACTACATTTAACGTTTTCTATTTTAATGTCTATTGTGATAAAGATCTATAGATATGACATTCATAAAATAGGAGCTCTTTGGAGTCTTCATGTTTAAGAAAGCAAATACAGTCTGAGATCAAAACATTTGATAACTGCCAAATTGGGCAATTAGTCTAGGAGAGTCTACATTTGGTAAGTAGGATCTGTGAAAAGATAAGTTGAAGTGAAATTTCTCAAATAATTCAGAAGAGCTTTTTGAGAGTGATAGCAATAATTTCTAGGTTGAGTGAACTCCTTTAGTACTTAGCAAAAGGGATTAATTTGTATAAATAATACATTATGATATTTCAAAACTCTGACTAATAGAACATCCTGACTATCTTCCATCATGGAAAAAAAAACAGATTATGTGTAGATGTTTGAGAATCTCAGTGGCATCGACCTCTTCCAAAGCAACTGGAATCTAATTTGGAAGAGAAGTGGGGGCCTAACCCAAGAAAGTCAAAAGACAAGTATGATGATGGCTGTGGCAGATGGCCCAACGCCCCCATGCAGAGAGTAGGAAAATAGGGCCCTAGGAGTGATGACTGCAGAAAATGATCCTTTTTTTCTGAACTTGAAAGTTTCACTTCAGTGGAATTTATAAATGAATTAGTAACATTAACAAAACAAGACCAAAAATATTGACTCAATTTTTGGCGCTAGGGAAAATGCAGTTTTATGAAAAAAAAAAAAAAAAGAAAAGTAGTCATATGCCACAGTTGTCGATTATATACATATTGTCATAATAGTGAAAAATCGAATATTGAACAAATGAGAAATGTTCAAATAGTAAATTACATCTGGAGAACAAAGGGTGTCCATGGGGATGGTAGGTGGAACGGCAGGCAAGAGTTAGATTAGTAAATAACACTTAGAATTGGAAACTCAACTGCAATATGATTTTTTTAAAAGGTATGTAAAAGGAAAGAGCCAAAGCAGCTAAAAGAGCTGAGTTTCGTTAAATAAACATGGTTGATTACAGTCTGTGGGTTCCGTGTCCATGGGTTCTGCCAGTCACTGTTTGAAAATATTTTTTTAAAGTTGTATCTGCATTATACAGCCTTTTCTTGTCATTCCCTAAGCAATATAGCTCTTTTACATAGCAGTTACTTTGTAGTAATCTTCAGGTAGCTGAAAGCGTATGGGAGGATGTTTGTAGGTTATATGCAAATACTATGCCATTTTCTATCAGGGGCTCAAGCATCTGCAGAAGGTCCTAGAACAAATCCCCCAAGGATGCTGAGGAATGACTGTATTTAATTGTATTGTAATCTATGGGAACATAACCACATCAACTTCAACTTCAGTGTTTTCTCTTCTTGGCAAAATTTTAAACCACATTAATATTTTGTAGAGTGTTTACTAAAGAATAGAATTGCTAATGTTCTCCATAGTTTGCTGCTCCAACACATTCAAGTCTGAATAGATGGCTTAACTTCTTACCCAGTCAGCAGACATTCTCCATGTCCTCTGCTACCAGAAACTCTCCTTCCCCCCCCCCAGGAACTCCATCCTTCTCCTGGTAGAAATGTGCTGTGCTTAACAAACTCTGGAAATCCCATTATCCTGACCAGTGATGAGTCAGTGAATGTATATATGCCAGAATTCTGACCAATTAGACCTAAGGGAGAGTCTGTGGTAGTGATGGGGTATATGGAAAAGATGTCTTTATTTATCATAAACACTTATAAAGGTAATTTTTTCTTCTGATATATGATGTTGAGGTAGGATTTGATGCCTGAAACTGCACCAAGCACTAAAGCAGGCATGTACAATCTGTAGCCCATGGGCTACATGTGATCCAAGACAGCTAGTAACGCAGCCCCACAGAATCTTTTAACATCATTTTTTCAGCGTTTATTTTCTTGTAACCCCACATGTAGCTCCTTTTTTGAAGTTCTAAAGCAATATGTGCTTGAAATGAAACTTAAATTATGGCAAGCTCAAATTATGGAAAATAATTGAACACGTTTTGTAACATTGACTAAACGTAGTCCTGTGAATTGCCAAAAATATGCAGCTTTGCTTTCTGTCTTAGCACAGGAATTTGAAAACAGATTTCTAAGATTTCCAGCAAAGTAATCACAATTTGGCTATATTTGCTATACCATTTTTCAGTTGGCATTAATATTTTGCCTGTAAGTTTTCAAATGAGAAGCACAGAGTTGCAATCAGACATTCAACTGAAAGAAAAATTTGACCACGTCTCTTTATTGGTCTTTTATAAGATCTGTCTTCCCAGAGAGAAATATCCCTCGCTTCTCAGTCACGCCTTATCCATGACATCATTGCTTTTTGGCAGCACATGCATTTGTGAGCAGCTGTTTTCAGTTAGGAAGCACACGAAGAGCAAAATTCGAACAAACATTTCTGATGAGCACCTTGACAATTCTCTAAGAATTGTGAACCAGACATTGATAGATTATAGTTTTACAAGAACAAGGTCAAATTTCCTGGTAGTTTTTATTTTGTTCTAATTTTTCTAAGCTTTACAATCAAAGTATTTTTTAAAAGTCTTATTATACACATAATAATTATATTATGTAATTTACGTGCAGCCCAAGACAATTCCTCTTTATTTGGTATGGCCCAGGGAAGCCAAAGGATTGGACACCCCTCTACTTGAGGGAACTGAAGCTGAAGATATGGAGCAGAAAGAGTGAGAGCCTGAGTCCTCATGACATCATAGAGCCACTAAGTTAACCCACCCTGGGACCCAACTCCAGATTTAAACAGCGAAAACCCATTTTCAAAAAAATTCCCTTTACTTAAGACAGTAAATTAAATCTGGTTTTTAAAATTCCTACTGAATTCAATTTAATTGCTATTTTTCCAAAACCAAATTGTCTTGTAGAGTCATATTGACCTCTAATGAAATCCTTTTATATTTATGCAGTCCTTTGATATTCGGGGGTAAGAGATTCACATTTACTTGGACACGTTTGAAACCAGATTTTCTACAGTCATAATGAATGTGTGTGTGTGTTTAAGTGATAAAGGAACAAACACTTTTAAACTCATAGGAGTGGTGGTCTAGGAAGCAAACAAAACTTTTAAATACCATAAAGTGAAGGAATCAAGAAAGAGGACTATTGTTTTGACATTCTAATTATAAATATATTAGACTTGGTGCAAAAAAATCATCAGACCATCAGTCTTGGCGATGGTTAAGTTAATTCACTTTTTGAAGTTCAATAATTCATCTGTGAAGTGTCAGCAGCTGGGTCTTGTTAATGGTAAGCCTTTCATTCCTGTTAAATCAATTGTAAATAATAGAACCCCTCAGAGAAAAATGATGAAATAAGCATTGATTTCCAAATTGGATGTCAGATACAGAGCATTAATAAAACACATTGCAAGTGAACAAGTGCCTAATATACTCTGATCACTGAAATTGTAATCAGAAGGAAAAAAATCAATGATTTTTGTGTAAGTTGCCAGTATTTTAACACTTCATTTGTATCTATGTATCATATCAAATTTCTCATTTTAGACCCCGTGTGGTTATTTAATGTTCATTGTCATCATCAGCAAAACCAGGTAGTTCTGCGTCTTGTTAGATTTGTTTCTCCCATCTAAATAGGTAAGAACAAGCATCTGGCCACATGCTTTCTTGGTTGCCTGACACCGATGATATTGTTGTGTTTAATGCAATACAATAATCATTTACAGCAAGTCACATAAACCACTGCAGAAAAATGTAACAGCTCGAATAAAACTTTTAAGGAAAATAAAGCTCTCTAGCAGGTGTCCATAAAAGTGCTTTATGCCCACAGACTCTATTAAAAGTTAATGCCAGTGTCCTGTGAATACCACATGTGGGATCTACTGAAATGAAAATGTGTCTGTGATACCATTGATTCTCCAGCAAAGGGGTTGGAAGGGCAATGCCATATTGTCTATTAGATTGAAACATGAAATCCATTAGGGGATATATGAATAGTGCATTGTATGAAGAACTGGTTTAAGGGAAGGTGCATGAATTCTTTTTTAAAGTCATCCATGGAACGGGTGGAGATACAGAGGATACAACTTTCCAGAGAACAGTTCCAAACTTCTCAAGGTCATGTAGCATAATTTTTCCAGATATATTCTCCAGAGGTAAAACAGCAGTGACATAGTAATGGCAGATTTGGGGTGGATTTTATCTGTTTTATTGTTGTTCCTCAAACTTCATTACCAATTGCATTCTGTTTCTTAGTCCATTGAGTTTTCCTGTTACTTATTTCTAGATTTTCTTATGAAACCACTTTGGCGACATTTAGATAATGGTTCAACAGTTATCAAGTGGTTAAATACCATCGAAGTAATACCTCATGTCGTCTTTGTCTTTGATAACAGTCTCTTTAACTCTTTGTAAGAATCCCATTTTGAAATTTAGATGAGATACAAATGGTCATTCCTAAAGTAGTGAGAGCCTGTTACTCATAGGAGTGATCATCAAGTGTAAAGCAATGTATTTACACAGTACAGAGGATAAGGGATCTTAAATCTTTTCCCTAAACTCTCACAGATACCAATTACTGTGTATTCACAAGACAAGAAGCCTGATGGTGGCAGGACATCAGTGATGCCAGGTGAAGAATATTTTAAGGAGCTTGAGGATAGTAGCTAGGAGAAGACTCAGACTCAGGTTGTCTACCAGCTGGCCAGAATCCGTTATGCTAGAATTGCTGTGAAAGTTATTTTCCCAGAGGGGGAACCTCTGGGAATGAAAGGGAGTGATAGTAATGATTTGATTGGGACAACCAGCATATACAAAGATTGTACTGGACAAATAGGTTATGTGGTCATCCAAGTTTTTTGTTTTTTAAGAAGAATTTGGTAGCTGGTCTTAAAGGGTTCAAGTAGGATCTAGTATGAGAGAGGTTGGCTTGCAACGTAAGAAAGGGATTTACAAGGAACTATTGAGTGGTTGCAATGGAATGTCTTTGGGAATTTGGGATTTTTCAGTTAGTCAATGGAATTGCTTAACTGGAGAACATGAGGCCGTTAGAAAAGGATGTTTTAGTGGGAATTTGAGCATCAGAGTGGTGGTTGGAAAAAATAAACTTTAATGTTGCTGAAAGCGTTGAGAATCTGTGGTTCTAAATTTAAAATGGAGAATTCCCATGGAGAGCTGTAGTCTGAGATCAAATTATTTTAAGATGTGTTCATAGAATCATATTCTCGAATGAGTGTTGTCTAGTGTGTCTAGTGTAGCTCTAAATCACTGACACCAAAATGAACTGAAATTTTGATAAAAAATAAACTTGAAAGAAATTTCAGAATCCTAATTTTGGTTAGCAGGGCCCAGTGTTAGGATTCCTAAGCTAGAATTAGAATTGGATACAACGTGAAATTAAGGTATAGATTGGAAACCTTGGGATACGAAAAAAAGAATTCCTTTAAAGCAGAGCCTGCAATCCCATAGAATGTTCTTCTACCGGACATTTGGGAAACCAGATGATGTTTCAAGAAAAACAGCCCATCTGAAATCCTTTACAGTCAAGTTGTATCATAGATCCATTTAAACTAAACACTTTAAACTATATGCATATAAAGTAGTGCTATAAAACTTTGATATATGTTTGTCTGTACAATATACCACCTATTTATTATGCTGTACCTTATAGAGTGACCTGAGAGATTTTCAGGGGTATCTTGTCTTTATAATGTAACCCTTCTTTGCTGATATAGACACAAGCCCACATGCAAGATTGCTTCTGACTTCATCTGTCCAACAATTCCTTTTTTTCCCTTGTCAGCTCAAGCCCCATGACCTCTAAAATCTTTCCTACTCTTGGTGGGTAAAGCTGGGAAACCCTATTTCAACCTCTGGCAATGTCTTGTCTTGTAAGGCGAATTTTGACGTTGAAATATACCTGGCTTTATTCTTCATGTGTAGCTTGGATACATCTGGTCTCTCTAAATAGACTGCATGCTCCTTGATGGAAGACCTGTTTCACTGTCTCCTTGAGGCCTCCCATGGGGTCATGACCCCTGTGGATGGTTGTTCAGTTGAGCTAGGCTTACCTAATCCTTAACTGAAAAGAGAGTCTTTCACGAGAGGAGACCTCATGGTGCCCCGACTCACCCAGTCAAAAGCATCTGCGGGAGAAACCTGCTACTCCTAGGGCAGCTTGATTAATATAGAAAGACCAAGGATGTCTGTAAAGCAGCAATTCTGTTTCCTAGATTTGTTCTAGGCTGCTTTCCTAGACTAAACTTTTAGTGTCTATGAGGTGTAGGTTATAGGTCATGTGCCTATAGGAGGTTTTGAATTGTTTGTTGTTGCGGTTTTTTGGTTTTTATTTTTATTTTTTTTGAGTCTGAGTCTTACTCTGTTGCCCAGGCTGGAGTGCAATGGCATGCTCATGGCCACCACAGCCTCGAACTGCTGGGATCCTTCCACCTCAGCCTTCCAAGTAGCTAGAACTACACACATGCACTTCCGTGTCAAACTAATTTTTTGGTTTATTGTAGAGATGAGGTCTTACCAAGTTGCCTAGGCTGGACTTGAACCCCTGGGCTTAGGCATTCCTCTCACCTCCACCTCCCAGAGTGCTGGGATTACAGGTGTGAGCCACCGCGCTCAGCCTGTATTACTTTTAAATGTTCTCCCTCTTTCTTTTTGGAAGTTTTGCATACAAATTGGCTGATTTCATAGTTATGGATTCATATTTGAGATTCATATTTTACGTAAAATGTGATATTAGTAGTTTGAAAATTATTTCTCAGATAAGAACCATAGACTTCTATTTCTCTTCCCATTCCTGCCTTTTTGAATTAATGCCACGGAGGCATGAAAATCGGTGTATTTTGAATGGATGAAGATTCAGGTTTCTTAAGTAAGGCCCATCAATTACAAAATAGTCTGTGCATAATAGGATTGCAAAGGACTTAAAGTCACATTTCTTCTGTTAACTAGTGTGCAGGAGGAAAGATAATGTATGGAGAAAACTTTCAGCTGAGAGAAAGAGACAAATGGATACTTTGAATACAATGGAAAATAATTTTTTTTTACAAACTATCCTCTCAAAGATTTATATCTGTAATATATTGGAAGGTAAATTTTGGCTGAGGCCAGTGTATTGTAGCATGTCTCATAGTACATTAACTGTGAACAGAGCTTCATAAATATGCGTGTTGAGGCTTCTTTAAGTTTCATTGCTTCCTATGAGGTGCAGTATTGAGTTTACCATCTTTTTTTTTGAGTTGGAGCCTCACTTTGTCGCTTAGGCTGGAGTGCAGTAGCATGCTCATGGCCACTGCAACCTGGACCTGCTGGGCTAAGGCGATCCTTCTGCCTTAGCCTTCCAAGTAGTTGGGACTATAGGTGTGCGCCACCATATCCGGCTTATTTTTTGATTTATTGTCAAGAGGAGGTCTCACCAAGTTGCCCAGGCTGGTCTCGAACCCCCAGACTCAGATAATCCTCTTGCCTCAGGCTCCCAAAGTGCTGGGATAACAGGCTCGAGCCACCATGCCCAGACAAGAGTACCATCTTTAAAGCTTAACCCTATTTTGTGACGAGAGATTATCCTAGTTGTGCTCGTGTATAATATGCAACAAATGGCTAGTAAATACTTAACTAAGAGACCCAGCAGCAATTGAATGATAGTTTTCATGTGCTGTGATGAAAGAATATAATCTGTAGATTAGCTTCTAGAATAATCTGACAACTTGCACAAGTGCTGCTGCTGCTAAAAATGGTTCTCAGTGCTGTGATTGACCCTACATTGTGACCTCTTAAGGCTTAATTGACAGGTAGTTTTTTCCTCGCCATCTTTACCTTGTGATACATCTCCACTGCTGACCGCTTGGAGGTGAGGCACTGTTTACTGACTGCCACTTTGTCAAGTTTGGGTTTTGCCAGCAGTGATTTACCGTGGTATATTAGCACTCTTGGAATGCAAGAGAAAGAAGCTGATGCCCTTGATGGAGAGGTGTGCAGTGGAATGGAGGCAATATACCACCAGTGGGTTATTCTCCTGGATCTTGGCCCATAGGTGTTATGTGATTAGCTGGTCCATCAGTATCATTTGAGTGCCCATGACCGACAGGCACATGTCAGATACTCTTACGATTAGTGATTGAGCTCTTGGTTAGTGATTAAACTACTATAGGTCTTCAGTTGGGAAGAGGGGATAAAAATCCAACAGGGCCTGGTGGCTCATGCCTTTAGTCCTACACATTTTTAGGCCAAAGTGGGAGGATTCCTTGAGCCCAGGAGTTTGAAACCAGCCTGGACAACACAGTGAGAGCTTGTCTCCACCAAAAATCAAAAAGTTATCTAGGCATGCCTATAGTACCAGCTACTTGGGAGGCTGAGGAGGAAGGATTGCCTAAACCCAGGAGGTTAAGGCTGTGGTGAGCTGTGATTGCACCACTGCACTCAAGCCTGGGCTAAAGAGTGAGACCACAACTCAAAACAAACCAAACCAACAACAATAAAAAACCCCAAACCAAACAGAAAAATAAACAAACGAAGAACACCTCACACTTGCTGTATGAAAGTACTAAAATATCCAGACACAACACTTTCACACATCCTGAAACCCTGAAAGATAGGCTTTTCTACATAGGCTATCAAATTCTTTCATAAAGCGTAATAACTATAAACAAGAATAACAAAGACTTGGGTAGTTCTTGGTGCATCCTAAGCAAATATTTTAAATATATATTATTTGTTAAACACTCACAACCCTAAGAGAATCGAGGCCAGAAATGTTAAGTAAGTTGCATGGGTATAAGTGGTGGAGTTGGGATGTGAACCTAGTCAGTTACAGCTTTTATTTTAGCAACAATGTATATCTAAAAGCTAAGTCCCCGTAGTCAGCCAAAGTTGGGTTTAGATGCTAGTAGTGTGTTACCTCATCCAGGTGTTAAAAAAAAAAGTATCTGGAAAATGAGGAAAAGAAAATTTGTTGTTTTGGGAGCAACAACATAATGTTAGCTTAGTGCTATTATTTTGAGATAGAGCTTTGCTCTATCAATCAGGCTGGCGTCTAGTGGGACCATCACAGTTCGCTGCAGCCTTGAACTTCTAGACTCAGGTGATCCTCCTGCCTCAGCCTTCCAAGTAGCTGGGACTACAGGTATGAACTACCACACCCAGCTAATTTTCAATTCTTTTTTTTTGTAGAGACAAGGCCTCGCTATACTGTCTAGATTGATCTCGAACTCCGGAGTTCAAGTGAGCCTCCCTTCTCAGCCTCTCAAAGTGCTGGGATTACAGGCTGAGCCACCGCCCTCAGCCGGTATTATTTATAATGATGAAAAATAAGGGCCATCCATTGATGGATATAAATTAGTATGGTAGTATATATTTTGTATATTATGGGCACACACAAGAGAAGGATTTTAGAAAGGAGTGAGGGGTACCCATATTCTGATTTTAGAATGTGTAGGTCAGTCTTCTCCACAGGGCTTCTATGGCAGGAGTGTGTGGAGAGACTTTGCCTTCAGCTTTTGCTTTCAGCTTCTTGCATTTCTAGCAAGTTCACCTCACTTGATAGCTGGCGGTCCTGGATCTTATTTAACTGAAAAACAGCAACTGTCAGACTAATTTCCTCTTGATAATATTGTCAGTTTCCTTCTCTAATTTGATAATAGCATTATTGGGAATAAAAATAGCAAATAGATGATGGGACGACCTGCTAAAGGCAGGAAGTAGTAGCAGCACGCTGTCCCCTGTGAGGGCTCCCTGCACACCGTCCAGTCCACCTAGTGAAGGGGTGGATACATCAAAATTCGAAGAACTGCCATCTCATCTTGACTTCCTTTACTTCTAGTGCTGATGGGAGTGCTATTGCCACAAACCATAATTATCACCTTTCTTAGTAGTTTTGCTTTCCTTGAGTAAGTCATCCCAGGGCAGCTAATTTTCACTAATAAAGGGAGTCAGCCCCATGGCTTTAACTCTGGGTTTTTCATTAGTGAGTGAGCCAGAACAAGAGAGAAAATCTTGACTTTTGGAGAAACCATGTTTTTGCAACCTCCTGTTACTGCAGTGATTACATTTTTATTACCTTATATTTGTTAAGGGGAAGAAAATCAGCTCAAAAAGATAGCAGGAACAAACCATAATTTTACTATTTCCAAAGAAATGCTTATGTTGATATTATACAGTACAGATCTCTGCCAATTTTGGTGTGCCTGAAATTCTCATAACAAACATTTGCTTAGAACTATTTTTGTTTTCATTGCCTACTGTTATTATTTGAATGGTGTGTCTCTCCTTTCTCTCTGAATGTATTTAATCACCTCTTAAAGTATATATGTGCCTGCATTAATTTTAAATGTATCTGCAGTAACAGCACAAATTCTAATTTTTAGAGTGTGTTTGTTTTCTTGTTAGTATTTTTAAATGTGGTCCAAGATATGAAAGGGAACTGGAAACAAGAGAAGTTTCATATTATTAAAAGAGCTGCTGAGAATTTTGGCAGACCATTCAAAGAAGTGTCCTTCAGGCTAAGAGTAGGCATGTTAAAACACACAGACACACACACACACACACACACACACACACAACACAGAAGAACTATTAGCTCAAGTTTCTTGGATTGCCATGAAAGAAAAACCTTAATAAGTATTATGTAGCATGTGCATGATTCTAATAGGATCAGTAGTGCTTGCATTCATTACCAGATGAAAGTAGTGAAGAATTAGGGTGTAACCTAGGTGTGACTATGGCTGGCTGCTAATGTCTTAAGACAGAAGTGTTCTTTTCATTCCTAGGGGTTCTTTGTCATGTTCCTACCCTCCAAAAGTACTACCATTTGACTGTCTACAGTGGCTCAGTGAGAAATGGGTTCTCAACCTGAATGTATTTCTAACTTGTAAAGTCCCTGACCGTGGCAGGTGTTGATTTTCTTTAAACTTGTCTCTGCTACTGATGGGGGTGGAGAGGATTTCATAAACTCAAGATTTGCTTTCACATGGGTCACATCTCAGGCTTTCAGAGAATTTGGACTATTTCATAGATAGCACCATGAACAAATGGGACTTTGCCATGTTTCTTATTTATTATAACCTTGAAATATGGGCCACTATAGGGTGTGGGAAAAACCTAGTTGAACAGAAGATAGAAAGATCTCAAAAATCTGGCCTGGAGGGTAGGATCCAAGATGGCCACCATGGAGCAGCAGACTGGCACCTCTCTTGCCCCGCGAGGTAGAGAGTAGGGACTCAGCCACCAATAGACAGAGACACCCTGAAAAGTTATGAATGGGTAAAGCACCCTGCACCCAGCAAAAGCCTCCTTGGACACATAGAGACCAAAAAGAGATGGCAGATGCTGGAACCCAGGTGCCCCATCTCTTGCCATGTGCTAGACTCACACAAAAAATGAAGCCCTCCCTGGTGAGTAAGAGGGGGTGAGTGATGCTAAGACAATTTGTGTTGTTACCCCCTTCAGCTGTGCATGAGTTGTTGGTCCTACATCTGTTGGTCCCACATGGGAAGAGTCCTGGTCAGGGCACAGCAGTGAACACCTGGAACCTAAGTGGAATGAAAAACAAAAAACTCTCGAACAGCTGCTGAGAGTGAGCCTTCCTCCAGTGGTGCCTAGTGACCAACTCCCAGACTGGAAAAGTTTGCCTACAGATTGAATTCAGCTGATGCTCACTGCCAGCAGCTGGTAACTAACCCACCTGCCAGGTCAGGAAAAATCATCTCCCAGCCCTGCATGCCCACAGGGTAGATTCCCCCCCAAACATGGCAGAGAACTTGCTCTTTTTTCAAGAACTGAAAGTGGACTTGAACAGGGGGAATGACATGAAAGACACGCTAAGGCTTTCCTGGTGGGAAGGCTTCTGGGCTACAAACTGCAGGTGACAGACAGGGGCTCATCCTCCTACCTACTCTCCACAGAGTTCTTGCAACAGCACTGAAAAACAACTTGACAAGATTAACAGTGGGAGAGAAAACAGCAGAGAGGCCTGCCACAAAGTGGAGCATGGAACAGAAGTATACCCCTTCTCTCTCAGTGAGTGACGTATGTTGAATGACAGAAAGGGCTCTAGAGCAGAGGAACAAAATCAAAGAGGAATTATAGAGAGGGAAGAGAGGCATATCACATATGAAGAAAAATCCACAAAAAAATAGGCAATCCTCAGAGTCCTAAAAAGACAGCACCTGAAAAAGAAGCTGTCAGAGCACAGCTAGTGGAAATACCCCCAAACAACCTGCCCCAATGGCAGTCACAGAAATCAGAGATTTAATGGCTAAAATGAAGAGAAAGAACCAAGAAAAACTCATCAAAGTCATACAGGAAGTAAAAGTGGATTTGGCCAATTTCAGAAAGGCCCATTCTGAATTAATGGAAATGAAGTTCATCCTGAAAATTAAAAACAGAGTAATAAGCATAAGGAGCAGCATCAATCAGGCAGAGGAAAGAATGTCAGAGCTTTGAAGACCAAAATATGGAACTAACCCAGTCTGTCAAAAACGTAGAAAAAAGGGAACAAAAAAGAAGGAGCAAAACCTCTAAGAGATGTATGATGATGTCCAGACGCCAAATCTATGCCTGGTCGGTGTCCCTGAACCAGAAAGGGAACATCATGGGCCAAGAATTCCTTGAAATCATTCAAGAAAACTTTCCACATCTTGCTAGAGAGATGCCCAATCAAGCACAAGAGATTCAGAGAACCCCCACAAGGTATCACACGAGAAGACCATACCCAAGACATATAGTAATCTACTGTCACAAAGTAAAAACAAAAGAAAAAAATCTTAAAGACAGCAAGAGATAAAGGGCAAGCCACTTACCAGGGAAGACCCATCAGAATCACTCCAGACTTATCTGCAGAAACATTACCAGCCAGAAGGAATTAGAGTCCAATTTTTAGCATTCTTAAAGATAAGCAATTCTGGTCAAAATTTCCTACCCAGCCAAGCTAAGCTTCATCAGTGATGGAGAATTAAAATCTTTCCCATACATCCAATCCCTGAGAGATTATGCTGTCTCCAGACCAGGCCTTCATGAGATGCTTAAGAAGGTGTTGAACACAGAAGAAAAAAGAACAGTAATACCCATCACAAAAGTACAGGCAACCACAGAGTTAACAGAGTATACAGAGAACTCACACAAATGAAAATACATATATAAATACAAAAGTAAAAAGGGAGCAAAGCAACCCTCTAATAGCCCAATGACAGGGATAAACTCTCATATTTAAATAATTAATTTGAATATGAATCAACTGAACATACCACTGAAGAGACATAAAGTGGCAAACTGGATAAATAAGCATGATCCAACATTCTGCTGCCTCCAGGAAACTCATCTCACAGCAAAAGATACCCATAATTCAAATTTGGGGGCTGGAAAATGATCTTTCAGGCAAATGGAAAACAAAGAGAGCTTGTATAGCTATTCTGATATCAGACAAAGCAGACTACCAACCATTAACAGTTTAAAAGGACATAGAAGGATGCTATATAATAAAAGAATCATTTCATAAGCAATAAATATTTATCTTAAACATATATGCATCCAACAGAGGAGCACCAAGTTTTATAAAATGACAACTAAGTAAACTAAGAGAGGACATTGACACTAACACAATCATAGTTGGAGACCTTAAATATCCCACTAACAGCCTTGGATCACTGAGGCAAAAAACCAACAAAGAGATCCAGAAACTTAACTTGACATGCGACCAAGTGGATTTAATAGACATCTACAGAATACTCCAACATCTACAGATTATACATCCCACTAATCAGCACACAGAACATACTGCAAGATCAATCACATTCTTGGACATAAACCAAGTATGAACAAACTTCAAAAGATTGAAATAATATTCATTTTCTCAGACAATGGCAGAATAAAAATAAATATTGCCACTAACAAGGTCTCCCTAAAACACAAAAGACATGGACACTAAACAACATACTGCTGAGCAACTTCTGGGTCAACACAGATATCAAGATAGAGCTAAAAAGGTTCCTGGAAACAAAGAAAACCCAAAACATATCTTATTCGAATCTCTGGATACCATGAAAGGAGTGTTAAGAGGAAAACTGATAGCATTGCACACACACATCAAGAAAACAGAAATAGCTGGGTTCGGTGGCTCAGCCTGTAATCCCGTGCCTTGGGAGGCTGAGGTGAGTGGATTGCCTTAGCCCGCGGGTTCAAGACCCGCCTGGGCAACTTGGTGAGACCTCATCTCTACAATAAATCAAAAAATTAGCCGGGCGTGGGAGCGCGTGCCTATAGTTCCAGCTACTCAGAAGGCTGAGGTGGAAGGGTCGCCGGAGACCAGCAGGTAGAGGCTGCAGTGGCTGGGAGCGGCCACTGCACTCCAGTCTGGGCAACAGAGTGAGACTCCAACTCAAAAAAAAAAAAAAAAAAAAAGAAAGAAAAAGAAAACAGAAATATCACAAATAAACAGCCTAATGTCATACCTAAGGGAGCTGGAAATGCAAGATAATCTAAATCCTAACTTCAGAAGAATTCAGATCATGAAGATAAAATCACAATTGCAGGATATAGAAGACAAAAATATCATAGAAAGGATCAACAAGGCAAAAAGCTGGTTCTTTGAAAGGGTAACTAAAATTGGCAGATCCTTGGTCAGATTGACTAAAAAAAAAAAAAAGAGAGAGAAAGTCCAAATAAACACGTTAGAAATGCAAAAAGTAAAGCCACAACTGACTCTGAAGAAATTCAAAAGATTGTCAGAGATTACTATGAATACCTGCATGCAAATAATCTAGAAAATCTAAAGGAAATGGAACACTTTCTGACATCATACAACCTCCCAAGGTGGAAAGAAGAAGAAACTGAAACTCTAAATAGACCAATAATGATCTAGAAAAATCAACTCAGTGATAAGAAACCTCTCCACCAAAAGAAAGCCTAGAATAGATGGCTTTGAGTTGAATTCTACAAGACATACAAGGAAGAGCTGATACCAAGCTTATTGAAAGTATTCTAGGCAATTGAGAATGATGGAATTCTCTCGAACTCATTGTATGAAGCTACCATCTTACTGATACCCAAATCTGGCAAAGACCAAACAAGGAAAGAGAATTACAGGCCAGTCTTCTTGATGAACATAGATGCGGAAATTCTCAAAAAGATTCTAGCAAATCGGATCCAATAACCCATCTCAAGAATCATTCACCTAGACTTAGAGGCTATAATACCGAGTGATCTATCACAGAAACAAAGAACCGAGTATCACATGTTCTCACTCATAAGCAGACCCTGAAGAACTATTTTAATACTATAAGAAAGGGATTGGCAGAAGTGGGAAACTGCCAGGGCAGCGGGGTGGGAGGCACACCTCATCAACAAAGGTACCTGCATAATGAACATTTGTATACCTAACCCTGAATTATACCCCATATATTTAAATTAAAAAAAAAAAAAGGGATTCATCCACCATGACCAGATGGGCTTCATTCCCAGGATGCAGGGCTGGTTCAACATTTGTAAGACCAAAAACATAATTCAGAAAATTAGCAGATGCAAAACCAGGCACCACATGATTATATCATTAGAGGTAGAAAAGCATTCAACAAACTCCAGCATCCTTTCTTGATAAAAGCCCTTGAACCCCTAGGCATAAAAGGAACATTCCTCCAAACAGTAAAAGCCATCTACGATAAACCCACAGTCAGCATTTTGCTCAATGGGCAGAAGCTGAAAGCATTCCCCCAAGAATGGGAACAAGACAAGGATGCCCACTTTCACCTCTCTTAATCAACATAGTGCTGGAAATCTTAGCCAGAGCAATCAGGCAAGAGAAGCAAATTGGAGTATTCAAATATGAAAAAAAAGAAGTTAAACTATCCTTCTTTGCAGGTGGTATGATTCTATACCTTGAGAGCCCTAGGGAGTCTGTCAAAAGCCTCCTTACACTGATAAATGATTTTGGTAAACACAGGTGTTACAAAATCAATGTGCAAAAGACAGTTGCATTTCTATACACCAGCAACAAGCAGGAAGAGAACCAAATAAAAAGCACGATCTCATTCACAAAAAAATGGAATACTTTGGCATCTATCTAACCAGAGAAATGAAAGATGTTTACAATGAGAACTACAAAACACTGCTCATAGGAATCAACGATGACAGAAACAACTGGAAAAACATTCCATGCTCATGGATTGGAAGAGTCAATATTGTCAATATGTCTATTCTATCAAAGGCAATCAACAGATTCAATGCAATACCCATCAAATATGGAACAGGACATAGATTCCAGAAGTAAAAGCACAGTCATGCAACCAATTCATCTTCAACAAAGCCACCAATAACAATCACTGGGGAAGGGAGATCATATTTAGCAAATGGTGCTGGAAAAAGTGGCAAACTACATGCAGAAGAATGAAACTGGACCCATACCTCTCACCATATACAAAAATCGACTCAAAATGGATCAAAGACCTAATGTAAAACCTAAAGCTGTAAGAATCCTAGAAGAAGATGTAGGAAATACCCTTATGCACATCTGAGTAGGCAATGAATTCTTGACCAAGTTCACAAAAGTGAATGCCATAAACACTAAGACAGACAAGTGAGACCTCATCAAATGGAAAAGCTTTTGCACAGCAAAAGAAACCCTCAAGAGAGTAAAGACAACCCACAGGAGGGGAGGAAATATTTGGAAATTATGCATCTGACAAAGGCCTAACATCCAGGATCTACAAGTGACTCAAACAAAATGAAAGGAAAAGAACTAACAACCCCATTAAAAAGTGGGCAAAGGACATGAACAGACACTTCTCAAAGGACAACATGCAAATGACCAATAGACACATGAAAAAATGCTCAGCTTCACTAATCATCAGAGAAATGCAAATCAAAACTACAATGAGATACCACCTAACTCCAGTAAGGATGGCTAGCATTAATAAGTCAAGAAACAATGGCTGCGGAGAAAAGAGGACATTTCTACACTGTTGGTAGGAGTTCAAGCTAGTTCAACCTCTATGGAAAACAGTGTGACCGGTTCTAAAAGAACTGAAAATTGATCTTGCATATGATCCAGCAATCTTTCTTCTGATTACATATCCCGAAGAACATAAATTGGTCTACAAAAAAACACATCTGCACATGCATGTTTATTGTCGCACTATTCACAATAGCAAAACATGGAACCAATGCTGCTGCCCATCAAAGTGGACTGGATAAAGAAAATTCGGTACATATACATGATGGAGGGTTCCACAGCCATAAAGAAGAAGAAAATCATGGACTTCACAGCAAATTGGATGGAGTTGGAGACTGTCATGCTAAGCGCACTCTCACAAAAACAAAGAACTGAATACCACGTGTTCTCATAAGTGGGCCCTGAACAATTGTCACATTGGCACAAGGGAGGGATCAGCAGTTGCTGAGCACTGCTAGAGGAGGGAGGGAGGGAGGGAGGACGGAGAGTGGGAAGTGCGTGACAGCATGGAGGGCACCTGGTTCACTACCGGGGGAGTGAGGGCCAGTTAGAAGTCCAAACTTCATCTGCGTTCAGCCTACTTATATAGTTAATCCTCACTTGCACCCCACATCTCTATAATAAAAATAAAACAGTACCAAAAACCTGTATTAATAATTTTATATTGATTACATATTTAAATTATAATATTTTGGATATTTTGTGTTAAGTAAAGCATCGCAATTTAAAAAAAGAAATATCTGGCCTTAAGCCAGTCTTTGACTACAGAGGTCTCTGTTCTGTCTTTGGGCAAAAAGTCGGTCGGGTGGTCCCTAAATGCCTCCGTAGTATCGCATGACGTATGAATGGGGAACTCTGGTTATCAGAAAGGTGTGGTTTGAGGTTGCTTACCAGTTCTGTGACCTTGGACAGATTACCCTGCTGCGTCTCCACTTCTATGTCTGTAAAATGTGGAAAATGAGCAGTAATATAGATAGACACCCATTAGCAACCTAGTCAACTGTGGTACAACATTTATGAACAACATAGTACCAAGATTAACATGATGTGGAAAAACTCAGTGCTTTTAAGTCTTCCTGGAGCATTGTGATCAGCACAGCCCATGCAATCTGACTTTAATCAAATGATGTCCTGAAAGTAAAAAGTAGTTTTACCGAGGACTACAAATTTTAGTTTTTAATGGTATCTCCTGATGTTTGTCTTTGAAGTCTGTATCTACATATCTATCTTTAGATTGTCCTCCAAACTAAGCTACGAGTCATTTATGCTAAGTGTGATAAATGGTATACCCAGTCAGCATTAGGGTTTTAGAGAGAGACTGCGCTGGAAACTTGTCTATTCTAATTATTGGCTGAATGAACTAGGACAAGTTACTTCACTTTTTTCTGCTTCAGTTTTCCCATCCCGTGCCTGTCTTCCTTCCTTCCTTCCTTCCTTCCTTCCTTCCTTCCTTCCTTCCTTCCTTCCTTCCTTCCTTCCTTCCTTCCTTCCTTCTTTCCTTCTTTCTCATGTGTCTGTCTTAGCTTTTATGGCATTTGCTTTTGTGGACTTGGTCAAGATTTCATTGCCTACTCCTATGTGCATAAGAGTGGTTCCTATATTTTCTTCTAGAATTTTTACAGCTTGAGGTTTTACGTTTAGGTCTTACGACTTGAGGTTTTACATTAAGGGAAAGATCACATGTCTTGTGATGCTCATATTGGAAGTGCTTTCAAGTGCTCTATGTGGGTTTCTTGGCATATGGTCAACCGCCACCAAATGTCACCGTCTGCTCACCCAGCCTGTCTCTGCATTACGTAGGTAATGCTTCATGTTCAGGCGCCTTTTTCAGAATTTCTTTCTATGGCTAAATAAGATATTGGCACTAATAGCACGAGAGGTGCAATCAGGTAAACATGATCAGATGCAAGGCATACTCTAGAAAAGACTAAGTATTTTATGGTCTATGAGAAGCTGAGCCATCTGGGGGAATTAAGTGGTTAAACATTGTAGAATAGGTCCATTGAGAAAGAGTTGAAGGATGGAGCTTCTACCCTGTTCACCTATTAAGGACCTGGGGTTGCCTACAGCCTGGGACATACCCCTAGCATTCAACTGTTTTGAGCCACCCTTGATTCTGTAACTATACCCATAGAAGTAGGTGGGAGAGAATGGTTGATAGTTTGCCAGAAGGGATCACTGGCAAGTGAGAGTAGAGGGTTGCTGGGAACCCAACCCAGTGGAATTCCAGTTAGACCTGGGAGGGAGTTAGGACCTGTGGGGAGTCACATGGTGGGCTAAGCCATCCCTGCAAATCAGCAGGGAACGTTATTGGGCCAGAATTACCCAGATGAAGGAGGACTCATCTACTAGGAGAGAGGTAGAAAGCCCCCTTTTCAATTCATTTTAATGATCTCTTAGAAAAAAGGAGGATGGGTAGCCTCCTTCCCCACTGGACATGAGGCACTTTTAGACAGAGAAAGGGCTGGAGGGAGGAGGCCAAGGGCTATCTGAGAGCTAGTTCATTTTCATCCAGAGGTGCTGAATCTATCCCTAAGAACTGGTTAAAGCTTAGTTCACTTGATGGACTATGGAAACTCAATTGTTTCCTTCCACTACCCAAATGGAGAGGACCTTTGAAGGAGGCCAGATTAATTAGGACAAAGCAAAAAATATGAATTTTCAACTTAATACTGAATTACATTTTGCATCCTCAATCAATAAACAAGATACATAGGTTTTATGAGTTTGTCTGTGGGCATTTTATAGGGAGAATGACCAAAACATGTTCCTTTTCTTCTCAAAGGGGTCAGTGACCCGACTCCCGAAACTCAAAAACTCTGGAATTATGATTTTGTTAAAGAATTATGAAGAAAATTCCTAACAGTTTTTATCTTAGAGCGTCATTCTTAGTGTAAGGGCCAGTTGTTACCTCTTAATTTTTTTCTAGCATGTATTCACATATATGTGTGCTATTAAATAAATATAAAAGATGCACACCCAACACATTTTACATTCAGCTGATGCTCTAACAGCATATATGTACGAATGTTAGAAAGCTGAAGTGACAAGGAGTGAACCTGTCCACAGTTGGTCTCTCACTGGGAAATGGTGTAGGTGAACTCTTGGCGATCGCTTTTCATTCAGGGTGGTATTCTGAGCCTATTTTTTTTTAAGCTCAGGATCTCACTCTGTTGCCCAGGCTGGAGTGCAGTGGCCTGCTCACAGATCACCTCAGCCTCGGCTTCCTGGGTTTGGGCGATCATTCTACCTCAGCCTCTTGAGTCACTGGAGTTACAAGTGCATGCCACCACGCCCAGCTAATTTTTGATACTTTTGGTAGAGATGAGGTCTCACTGTGTTGCCCAGATTGGTCTTGAACTCCTGAGTTCAAGTAGTTCTACTGTCTTGGTCTCCCAAAGTGCTGGGATTACAGGTGTGAGCCACCTAGCCCAGCCTCTCTGAGTCTTTAGAGTGACCCCATTTGGAGTGGCTGATTTAAGAGAATTCTGCTTTTTTAAAAAATAACATTTATGCATATCAAAAGGGTGATGGTTAGTTATCGGGGGCTAAAATCTTTCACATCTGCCTGTAGGATCCTTTGAATGACCTCAGTAGTGATGGGACACAGGCTTGTTGATAACTTCACAGAGGTTTCTCGCCAATATTAATTTGCATCTGAACCATGTCAGGAGGTTGTGTTACCAATAGGAGGTCTTGACCTCGACAAACACTGGAGTAGTCCCTGGGAAACATTTTAAGAAGGGCAGTACTTGTATTCAGTTAAGTAAACATAATCTCAAAACAAGGGAATAAAGTAAACATTTAAAATACTTAATAGTCATTTACATGTTGAAGGCATTATTGATAGCTTGAATTTTTTTTTTTTTTGAGTTGGAGTTGTACTCTGTTGCCCAGGCTGGAGTGCAGTGGCACGGCCACTGCAGCCTAGACCTGCTGGGCTCAGGCGATCCTTCTACCTCAGCCTTCCAAGTAGCCAGAACTACAAGTGTATGCTACATTGCCCAGCTTTTATTATTATTATTATTATTATTATTATTATAGAGACAAGGTCTCACCAACTTGCCCAGGCTGGTCTCAAGCCCCTGAGCTCAGGCAATCCTCTCGCCTCGGCCTCCCAAAGTGCTGGGACGACAGGCTTGAGCCACCGCGCCCAGCCAGATAGCCTTAATTTTTTGACCACCCACTCTATGCAAGGTGCTATGGGACATAGAGATAGGTGATCAAGACGTGGCTCTTCATCTCAAAGCTTGTAGCCTAGTGAAATTAAAAGACTTGTGTATGGAAGATAGTTTCGTGGGTGCAGTCATGTGCCTTTTCCAGGAAGAACATTTACAACACTTTCACCTGCTCTTCAAACAAGCCAGTGACTACGAAAGTTCAAGAACACTTGTAGATTAGTATTCTTAATGCAAGCCTGTGCTTTCCGGTGATCATTATTCAGAAGTTCTGTGACTTAGCCAGTTTAGTTTTGACTAGTGATGATAAAATCATACCAATAAAAAGAATTCAATAATGTAGCATATTTGTAGAGTAACCACACTATATCAACTATGTGTTAAGTGTCAAAGAGACAAAAATGAGGAAGATGTCACACTTTAGTACTTGCCCTCATGGAGACCAGCATCCAGTGTAAACAAAATAATATGGTACAAGCTAGAGGGGAGGTTTGAGCTAAATATAAGAGATAATGAGACCAGTGAGGTTTCTCAAAAGAACTGGCAAGTAAATTGAGTTGAGGAACCTATGTGGAGAGATTCTTTGCTTTAGCCAGGGAGGTATACTTAACCTATTTGCTTGATTTACAAAGTTATGTAGGGTAAAATGAATCACATGGGTCTGAATTCCTTTTTTTGACATTTAGGAAAGTAAAGCTGACTGTAAGTTACCAGGTGACACACTAAGTACTTTCACGAAAATTATTTGCTTTGACCAACCCTTTACATGGTGAGTAGGAGCTCCAAATTGATAAACTGAAGCTCAGAATTTTGTGGATTATCTAACATCACAGAGCTAATTCACTGGGTAGGAGGAATAACAATCAGTGCACCAAGCCGGGCTCGGTGGCTCAGCCTGTAATCCCGTGCCTTTGGGAGGCTGGGGTGAGTGGATTGCCTGAGCCCACGGGTTCGAGACCCGGCTGGGCAACCTGGCGAGACCTCATCTCTACAATAAATAAAAAATTAGCCAGGCGTGGTAGCGCGCGCCTGTAGTTCCAGCTACTTGGAAGACTGAGGTGGAAGGATCACCGGAGCCCAGCAGGTCGAGGCTGTGGTGGCCGGGAGCGGTCACTGCACTCCAGTCTGGGCGACAGAGTAAGACTCCAACTCAAAAAATAAAAAAATAAAATTAAAAATAAAAATAAAAATCAGTGCACCAGATCTGGTTGGATTACGGGCAGCTCCCAGTACTTGGGATTGGTTTCATTAATCCTGAGCTCTGAATTAGGAAGTCTCAAGCTTTTCTTTTCTTTTCTTTTCTTTTTTTGAGTTGGTGTCTCACTCTGTTGCCCAGGCTGGAGTACAGTGACATGCTCACAGCCACCCCAGCGTCGACCTGCTGGACTCAGGCAATCCTTCCGCCTTAGCCTTCCAACGAGCTGGAGCTACCAGCACAAACCACCACAACTGGCTTATTTTTTTTATTTTTTTATTGTAGCAACGAGGTCTCACCAAGTTGTCCAGGCTGGTCCAGGCTGGTCACTGAGCTTAGGCAATCCTCTTGCCTCAGCCTCCCAAAGTGCTGGGATTACAGGTTTGAGCCACCCTGCCCAGCCAGGAATTCTTAAACTTTTTGTACATCAGAATCTCATAGAGGGCAGGTTGAAACATGGTTTCCTGGTCCTGCCCCAGAGTTTTCTGCTTCAATAGGTCTGGGTTAGAGTCCCAAAATTTGGGTCTACGGGCCACACTTTGAGAACCACTGCTCCAGATTAAAGAAGGCTTATTTATCGAAGTGCTAATGCTTAACATTCACTCAGGGTTCTAATGCAAAAATTGTTCTTTTTTCTTTCTTTCCATATTCTAATTATCTTAATCCCACCTGTATCCTACAATTGGGCCTTTTGAAAGAGACTCCACATTTCAGTAGGGCTATCACCAAATTAAAAAAAAAAAAAGTATTCATGAGGATGATAGAGACAACTACCCCAAACCTGGAATCCTTGTCATTGCTAGTGTCAAATGGTGCATCTGTGGTGGAAAACAGTACAGGACATTCACCAGAAAATTAAACATAGAACTAACATATGATCTAGCAATTCTACACCTACATATATACCCCAAATAATTGAAAGTAGAGATCCAGACAGATATTGTACACTCATATTCATAGCAATATGTTTCTCAATCACCAAAAGAGGGAAACAAATCGAAGTTTCCACCAACAGATTAATGACATATCCATAATCCTAAATGGGAATGAAATTCTGATATATGCCACAATATGGATGACCCTTGATAAGATCACACTAAATGAAATCAGCCAAACACAAAAAAGAAAATACTGCATCCTTCCACTTATACGTGGTACCTAGAACTGCCAAATCCATAGAGACAGAAGGTTGAATTATGGTTACCGTAGACTGGTGGAATGGGAGTCGGGGGAATTATTGTTTACTGGGTAGAGGGTTTCAGTTCAGAATGATGGAGTCCAGGAGATGGATAGTGGTGTTGGTTGCATAACATTGTGAATATGTCAGTGCCACTGAACTGTATGCTTAAAAATGGTTAAAGCATTAAATTGTGTTTTGTATGGTTTGCTACAATAAAAAAAAAACTATTAAGAATATATAGCACACATCCTCTCTCTTCCTCTTCCCAGTATTTCTCCAAAGCTTGTTAGAATAGTCTAGATAGTCTTGTTTGAATGACTTGAACTAGGAAAGGAGCTGTATGTTCTTCTACAGTGGAGAAATAAACCTTGATTTTACATGTGTCTCATACCAAGACATGAGCTGGTATGAAAGCTGAACTCAAACTCATGCACACATTGAACTTGCCCAGAAGTTAACCCTTCACGTGCAACCACTGGCCAGGCTGCGAGAAATAACATCTTGATTTGTCTGAATGGGAAGCCACTGTTGGTAAGTTGATCTTGCAGAACATGACTGGAAGTCAGAGGCTGTCTGATTTGGCATCCCTGAAGTCTGTCTCTGACACTTATGTCTAAATTAGACTGCTGCTAATTAAATAAACGTGTAAAGCCAGCCTCGTGTCCTGTCTCTCCTCTTCCATAAAGCAGAAAGTTGCCATTTTGGGTAGTTGTCTCTATCTATCATCTCATAATTTCTAACCTTAGGCATAGCTGTTTAACTCAATTAAATGTGACCAAAATGAACTTTGCTGAAAAACCTAATAGTAAAATAAATATATGGAATGAAAGGCTCAGGGGGTGATTTTAGCAGCTTAAGTTAGGGCTATTAATTTTGGGCAGTGTGTGTAGTTCTTGATTGTGACATTTTTCAAAAGATATTTCTTCTGTCTGATTAGGCTTTTGTAAAAGGGAAGATTGCTCCTAGATTTAAATATCTCCCCTTTATTCTAATAAAAATTTCTTCACTTTGAAGTGATCGAGTTTCTTTCTTCTTATTTTTTATATTTTTGAGTCGGAGTCTCACTCTATCACCCAGGCTGGAGTGCAGTGGCACGCCCACAACTACCACAGCCATGACCTGCTGGGCTCAGGCAATCTGTCCATCTCAGTGTCACAAGTAGCTGGGATTACAGGCAGGTGCTGCCATGACTGACTAATTTTTTTAATTTATTGTAGAGACAAGGTCTTGCCAAGTTGCCCAGAATGGTCTTGAACCCCTGAACTCAGTTAATCCTCTCATCTCTGCCTCCCAAAGTCCTCTGCCTCCCAAAGGAATTACAGGTGTGAGCCACCATGCCCGGCTGTGACTGAGTTTCTTATTCCTTAAAAAAGTTATTAAAAAATAGGAAATCATAAAAAACTATGCACCATAAAAATATTTATGTAGTTCAAGTATAATTTGTTACAGGGTTAATTCTTGGTAGAACAATAACTTCAAGATTGTCTCTTTTTTTCTGAGTCTTTCATTGCTTTTATACTCAGTAAAATCTTAGAACTAGAACTTTTGTCCAGATGACATCACAATTGAGAGATTTTTTTTTTGAAGGTATTGTTTTGTCACAATATTGGTAAATTTTGATTTAAACAAAACTTAAAAAACAAACAAACAAAAAAACTGCAGAACACCTAAGAAACTTTACTTTGCTAAGCTGCATTGTGAATGGCCAAAGAGAAATTGGTCTAATTCAGCCATCCAAAATGTGTTCGCCGTGAAACCTTTTTACTTTTCCAGAGGCATCTCTTAGAAATTGGAGAGAGAGAGAAAAAAAAAGGACTTCGAGAAAGTACCTCCTGGTTTATTTGGCATTCTGTGATCTTGCAAATCGATCATTTTTTTACTGTGGGATAGAAAGGCAGGGGGTCAGGAGTCAAGTCAAGAGTTCAAGTCCCCACTCTGCTGCTTGGCTGACTGATACCCTTAGATACTTCTCATACCCAACTCACAGGATGGTTGCCAGCAAGTGAGTTCATGCTTGTGAAATCACCTTGCAAGCTAAAGAGGGAACAATTTCAGAGTGTTATTATCATTGGAATGATCAGTGCAGTTAGATAATACCTTTAGCACTTGTCACTATGATTATTCCAAGATACAAAATTTTTCATGTAGTATGATTCCACAGTATGATAACAGCAATGTATAAAAACGAATCCTATGTATATCAGGATAATAAATATCAGGAGACACAATACTCGCCTGTTAGC
Source organism: Cephalopachus bancanus (assembly GCA_027257055.1). Classification (NCBI taxonomy): domain Eukaryota; kingdom Metazoa; phylum Chordata; class Mammalia; order Primates; family Tarsiidae; genus Cephalopachus; species Cephalopachus bancanus. Next base: position 7,418,194 of record JAPVLO010000038.1, on the reverse strand, counting down.
AATAGTTTGGTAAGGATTTGGGGTAATTACTTTGCTTCTGCTTTTCTACTTTAAACACCAGTTGTTGTACATGGATTTTTTTAAAATCCTGATCAGCTCTATTTTCTAGGAATTCCTTCTTCCCCTCTAGTGGATATATTAGTCCTGGAAACCCCTACTACAGTAGCGACCCTTAGCTTTTTGCCTAACATTTTTAGCATCTGGCTTTTGCCCTCCTGTTAGCATATGGCTGCTTCAGCACCATAACCCACACGGCATTCTAGACAGGAAGAGTGGAGAATCTACTTTTCAGAAGGATTGTGTTCTTAGGAAGAGAGGACCATTCTCCATAAGTTTTTATTCAACGCATTGGCCAGAATTGTGTCATGACCCCCACTTGCTTAAAGGTAGTTTGAAAAATCAAGTATTCAATGTTCTACCATCTAGCACGTGGCAGTAGTAGCTTGACCTGGAATCTTGCAAGAGATATAAGTTCTCACTTTTTGTCCAGGACCAGTGACTTCATTTTGGGGACCCAGTGCATGATGAAAATGTATAGCTCTTTGTTCAAAAATCATTAAAAAATTTCAAGACAACAGCAGGACATGAAACCAAGCTTGGGGCCTTTTGAAGCAGAGGGCCCAGTGTGACTGCAGGGGTTACATGTGCTTGAAGCCGGCTCTACCTTCTCTAATGAAAAGAGTCACATTCACAGGTTTGGAAACTACTGAAGGAGCAGATCTGGCAGCCTAGAAGAAGTACTTGATTACCAACTTCTTGAGAAACCTATAGGCTGTTGGTAGAAAGATTCAGTCTCCAATCCATCAGTGAGACATCAAGCAATATATGACTTTCTTTGCAATTGGTGAAAAATATCTCTGGACATCTGTCTCTTTCCTCCCTGGGGACCGAAGCCTCGTGGGAACCGAGTAGGACCCAGAGGAGCTTCTGTCGGCCAACAGCTGTGGCCAAGGATAAATTCCAGACTAATCAGCTGGGTAGTGTTGTTCCCCTGATGAATGAATGTTTCGAGGAGGGGAAAAAAATTGCAGATGAGCCTTCAATAAAAGTGAAATTAAAGTCATTTATCCCAGATCATTTGGAAATATCAACTCCCTTCTTAAAGAAGGAAAATACAATAAAGCTCGCTCATAAAGATATAAAATATTTAACATATGACTTCTGCTTTGTGCCAACATCACCTCTTAATGGTCCCATTATTTTGTTATGTTTAACTTCAATGAAAAATTTAGGAGGGAGAATGGGCAAATGTTTAACCCAAATTGAGATTTTTTTTTTTTTCCTGAAATCTGTGATTACATCATTGGCACATTTATATTGTAAGACGTTTTTACGATATAAGCATTTTTTCATTTGGACAGCAACCATAATAAATTGAAATAAAATTCAGTCTTGATTGATGTTGCAAGTGTCATGTACAGGGCAAGTCCCATCTATTAACTGTGGTTTGCCAGGGCAGCAATAATAGTAGCATTTGAATGTTTTTCTTATTAAGGAGAAAAATGGTCAGTAACATCAGTTTGGTGGACTCCAAGGACTGGGGTGAATGGAAAATGTCTGCAGCGTGTGTGACTCCTTCCTTGGCGTTAGGACGAAGGTGGTCAGGAGTCTGCAGGGATTGTTTTTTCTTTTTAAAAATATTAGGATAAACTATTACAATTTGTGGAATGAAAGAGAGAGGCTGATTACAACATAATGGAGTGTACCATATTCATCTCTTTGAAATATGACCTCACCCGGCCTTTTCCATTTTACAATCGATTCTCTCATTCCCTTAATGAACCTTTGCATTCATGAGTCTTCCTTGGAAGTATGCACATGAAGTATTGCTGGAGCAAAGAATAATTGTCTGCCAAGTAAGTAAGAACAAAGTGCTTCTCTTGTCGTCTGGTTCAATAACATTAGAAACTGTTAATGCATCATGTTGGGCACCGTATTGTTTTGCTTAATAATTATCTAATTTGCCAAAGCTTGCTTTAAAAAATGTTTTTTGAAAACTGGCACGATAGAGTTGTTTGCCTGTTTCTCTAAAGATGGGCCAAGGGAGCTGATGTAAATGCATTCAAGCACAATTTTAGTTCTTAAAAATGTTGCTAAGTTTGGGCAATGATACTGTGAAAATGATGTTACAGTCAAATTATAGAGAGATGTTGGGTGATTGTGACAGAAAGGAATATGACAGAATAAATAACATAACTGTTTTTTAAATTATTGTTCATGAACATAATTTGGAATGTATACATACAAGGTTCATTGATCCCATATTGGAAGACAGTATTATGGGTTTCACATGATCCAACCAAGATTTAAAATATGTTTAAGTCTCATCTTTTGGTTACTTCCCTCCACTAATAGGAATTTAACTGTGCTCTGTTAATTACTCTAGTTAAGTTTCTGACTCTTGGTGTAAACTGAGTAAAAATCTTGTTATGAATTGAGGCGGATGGCATGAAAAAGAACAAGACCTAAATGTTATTGTGCTAATCAGCTGCATAATCCCAGTGTCCTTTCCTGGGAACCCGGAAGCATGATGGGATATTTAAAGGAACACAGGAGTATGATGGGTGGGCACAAGACAATTAAGAATTTCTTTGAAGAAAGTAAAAAGGAGAAGGAAAAGCGTTATCATGAAGCCCCTACCAGAAAGAAGAATGATAGAACTAAGCCCTAGGCGGGCCTTATACTCCTGGGTTCAAGCAATCCTCCTGCCTCCCCTCCTGAGTAGCTGGGATGACAGGCATGTGCCACTGTGCCTTGCCTGTATGGATATTTAAAAAATAAAAATGTAAGCAGACCACCGAAGCCTGTGGTAATTATTTTCTTTGTTTTTTTTGAGTTGGAGTCTCACTTGGTCACCCAGACTGGAGTGCAGTGGCTGCTCCTGGCCACTGCAGCCTCAACCTGCTGGTCTCCAGCGATCCTTCCGCCTCAGCCTTCCCAGTAGCCAGAATTACAGGCATGCACTACCACACCCGGCTGATTTTTTGATTTATTGTAGAGATGAGGTCTCGCTGCCCAGGCGGGTCTCGAACCCGCGGGATCAGGCAGTCCACTCACCTCAGCCTCCCAAAGGCGCGGGATTGCAGGCTGAGCCACCGAGCCCGGCTGGTAATTCTTAAAAACATATAAAAATCTATAGAGTATGCTCAGATTTTGTGATAGTGAATAAGCTTTCATATCAGTCCAGCGTGTCCATTAGGTGTTTCTTTTCCATTTCAAAGTAATCCTTCTAGTGATGCTCAGCTTACTTTCTTTCAGGGGAACCTTTTCTGACCTATCTGGAGGAAGAAGGGATCGCTCTCTGAGCTCTCAACTTCAATTAGAAACTTTAAGCTATACAACCTTTGTGTATAGCTGATACCTTATTGAGCACTTACTGTACCAGCTGCTAGGTGTTCATACGTGTTTATTCAGCTAAATCCCTGACCATGGTGTGAGATTGCTCTTCTTATGTCTGATTTACAGCGATTCAGGGAGGTCGAGTGGCTTGACCATGTTGGAATTAGCAGATCACAAATTATGTGTCCCCAGAGATCAACTGCTTCCAACACATTTTTGCATTTTCATTAGGTTGAGTATGTGTGTGTGGCATGCCTCCCTACCTAACCTTTGAATCCTTTAGGAGAAGAGGTGAACCAACGGATAGAGAATGTATTCCTAGGGAATCGCTTTCAGAGTGATTTCAGTCCACCCTCAGTTGAGACCTATTTTGCCCTACTTGTTTTCCCACTTTACAGAGGAAAGTCATACCCTTCATGCTCTCAAATCTTGGCTTACAGGCAGGGCTTTAAGATTTAGGCATACAGTACTGTATTGGTGGCAACCAGAGATGATAGAAATGGGTAGTTTGGTTTGGGCTGGGAATTTCTGAATTCATATTACATAGTACAGTGAACTAAGGATGATGACTATCATGGAATTCCCTTTTTTTTCCCCACTGAACTGACATGTCAAAGAATGCTCTGGTCCCAGTCTTAGTGTCTCTCTCTCTCTCTCAAAGTATGAAATGATCATCATATAAATGCTTATTGATATTTCTTTGGAATGAAAAATGAAATCCTACCTTTATTGGTGAGATAAGTGTAATTTGGCTGGTATGACAACTAGGACTGGTTTTAACAGTCTGGTTATATGGTGGATATTTTACATTAATTACATATATTAAATCTGCAGTTTAAAGGTTTTAGCAAAAGTAAAAAGTACACAATAAGATTAAAATATTTGATTATCTTTGTATTAAGAGTGTTTCTGAATTAATGTTTTCAAAACTTTCAAAATATATTGAGATAAGGTGCCTCTAAGGTGAAGAGTAACAGGTGTACAGGTGAAAAGTTTTAGAAAAACAGTTTTAATATACTTTCAAAGTTTGTTGAAAAATCTCATGAGAAAGTTCTAGTCATATGAGTAAAATAACTTTCTAAGGTAATTTCTTCTTATTTGTGATACCTTTAATACTTCATTTTTGACATAGGATGACTGATAATGGTAATTTAGTTTAAGAAAATTTTTTAGCTGGGTGCAGTGACTCCAGCCTGTAATCCCAGCACTTTGGTTCATGACCAGCCTGGGCAACTTGGTGAGACCTCATCTCTACAATAAATCAAAAAATAAGCCAGGCGTAGCACCCACCTGTAGTTCCAGCTACTTGGAAGGCTGAGGTGAAAGGATCGCCTGAGCCCAGCGGGTCAAGGCTGCGGTGGCCATGAGCATGCCACTGCCCTCCAGCCTGGGCGACAGAGTGAGACTCCACCTCAAAAAAATAAACAGCTTATTCTTTTTTTTTTTAGCTTTTACCAAAGGATAATCTTTTGGCCGCAGAAAATAAAAGAAAATGGCATATTGTGATAGACGTAGGATGCGATTATAAGCATAAATGCCTACTACATTAAGACAAACGTATATGTGAAGTAGGGGAAACACTAGTGTAAGAAAAAGAAATGTCTACAATATTTAAACTCTATTAAATGCGTCTAAAGTTTTTCTTTATACTTATCTTTATAATTGCAATATATTTGTACTTATGTTGTTAATATTTATAGTCACAAATACTTTTTATTTTTTCAGCCACTTAAAAGTTTTTAGATGTCAGCTTATTATGAAAGGGGTGCATGGCCTTGCAAATATGTGCCAGGGATTCCATAAACAGCACATTCAGAAGACTGCTATCTCATGTTACCCAGATCTTATCCAATACTCAGCATTGGTGTCTGTGGAGTTTTAAGATATTGATATTTAAGAGGAACGTATCATACTTCTGATACCTATTGAGGTCAGGGCCAGGAAAAGGGGCATATTTTGAGTAACATTAATATATGGTGTCCAGTAACATGAAGGGATAGAAATATATTCACCATACATTTTTAAAAGAAGCTTTGGACTTAATTATTTTCAAAAAAAACAAAACACATTACCACTATAACATATACAGAGTTGTAATGTGATAAGTCATATTTTGTAGTCTAGCTAGATACAAGTCAAAAGTCCTAAAACTAAGAACCTTATATCTGAAGGAATGCAACCACCAGATCATATATGAAGTCTGATTATGAATTGGCCTTTGTTTCCACCAATGTTTTGTAGAATGAGTCTTAAGGTAGAGGAAGATAAAATACTAATTATAAAAAAAAATTGTCAAGAGCTTCTTTCTAGCACTCACTGAGTCAACAGGGCACTACAGTTGAAAAAGTTCTTCAACTTCCAGTGTCATTTCTCATCTCTTAAATGAGAAAGATAGTATTGGCCTCATAGGATTATTTTGAGGATTAAGTGGTATATAATGCATAAAGAGACTGAGCGTGGTGGCTCACGCCTGTAATCCCCAGTGCTTTGGGGGACTGAGGCTGGAGGTTGCTTGAGGCCAGGAATTCGAGACCAGCCTGGACAACAGAATGAGACCCAGTCTCTAACAACAACAACAACAACAACAACAACAACAACAAACAACAAAGTTGTATATGTTAGTTTGAGTCCTCTGCGAAGCAGACACCAAGATGGGATTAAATGTGTAAGACTATTATTAGCGGAGATGCCCATGAAAGAAAATGTGGAGAAAGCAATAGAAGACCAGGCTATCACATCACACTGCAGCAGTGTAACTCTGACCTCCATAGCAGGAAAGAGGGAAGAAAGAGTGGAGGAAGCATTTAGACCTCTGTGCCGACTACAGAAAGTTCAGCACAGCACCTGGGCCCTTGGGCATTACAGTTTCTGTAGCTAGAGATCTGTGAGGGATGCCCTCATGGCTGCCACAACCTATGAAGGTATGTGGCATATAGCAGGTTCTTGTTCCAGTTTGTGCTATTTTTTTTCACACTGTTAGAGTCATGGTTCATTCTTCCATAGCTCTAGCTTATTCTCTTAAGTTGTGTTTTTCTGTGCCCCACCAAAAATTATTTTAAGCAAAGTTGCCACCACAGGACTAGAGAAGGTGAATCTGTGATTCATTCGTTTCATAGATGGTAGAGTCAACAGCCATCTATCTCTTCCTTATACCTGGACCTGGTGGAGGTGGGGGGGGGTGTCTTGATTTGGTAGTTTCAGAAGTGATGACAATAATAAAAATGAGCTTTCTTAAAAAGAAAAAAAATCCAATGATCACTTCATGTTTTGCTCGTTGTCTTAAGGCTAAATGTGCGCTTTCAGCACAACATGAAGATGCCTCTGCTAGCCTCATGCCTCTGGTTGCCTCTTTTCTCACTGTGCTCTTCTTTCTGTTCCAGTAAGACTGGTGACGGTGCTCGATACTGATGGGCTGACTCACTCCTTTCCAGGAATGGCCCCAGGTGACATGGTTCTGGCCAATGAGACATTGAGGAGATGACTGAGTGAGGCTTTTGGACAAGCTTTCCCTCTCCTGATTTTAAAAAAGGATAGCTTGAGACTTCAAGCATTTTGTTCACTGCCTTTCTTTCCTTTCTCCCTCCTGGAGATGCTATAGTCATCTTGAGGGAGACAAAAGGATGAGGAACAATATCACACAGCACAGGGAGTGAATCGAAGACTTAGCAGAAGTCTCGGTCTTTGAAAGCATCACTGAGTATTTGCGCTAGTCAGGGATGTTTCTTGTCAGACATCCTATATGAATTTGTGTTTAACCTGTATTTATGCTGGCTAGTCAGGTTTTCGGTTCTTGCCTCAAATGCAATTTTAACTGTTTTACCAAAGTCATATTTCACATATTAAAGCAATTAAGAGATAGTGTTTTAACTGTTGATTTTTCTTGTTGAAACTAGCCATGACAGTGAACTCTTTACTGACTTCCCCCCCCCCCAGTCTTCTATGCAAAAGGCATTGAAGTAAGTCCTGGGTTACAGAAATGGAGTTTCAGTTCCTCTTAGGAAAGACACCCTATTCAACCCCCCAAAAAAATTAGAGCAAAGGAATGAATGTTGAGATGGCCTGTAAACATGAGGATCTGGTCTAAGCCGGAGGGTCTCACAGAGAGGAGACTCTTCACATGACTATAAAAATAGCCAGGCGGGGAGACTTGAGTGATGGTAATAAGAGAGGGCAAAGAGCCTGGATGCCAAGAAGCAGCATGCTGTGTTCATAGAACTGAAGGAAGTTTAGGGTAGAGTGGACAGAGATGGAAGAACTTTGAGGACCATGAGAAAGGGTTTGGACCTTATGTTATAGGCAGTGATAAGTGTTGATGAGTTTTATGAAGAGAGAGCAAGGAAGACTGGGTGTTTGGCCACATTTGGGTTTTAGAAATCTTGCTATGGCAGGCCAGGCACAGTGACTCCCACCTGTAATCCCACACTTTGGGATGCTGAGGAGAGAGAATCACTTGAGGCCATGAGTTCAAGACCAGCCTGGACAATATAGCAAGGCTCCATCTCTACCAAAAAAAAAAAAAAGAAAGAAAATTTGTTATGGCTAGCAGCTGGCAGTAGGTAGGTGGAGGGGATCTCATCGGGGGAGTATGTGAGATCTCAGGGAGAGGTCCTGGGGATTGGGCAGGAGGGATGGGTTTAGAGAGGAGTGGATGGATCCTAAAGTTTGGATTGACTGGATGTAGCAGGTATAGGCAGAATGCAAATTCAGGATGCTGTACGGATTTTTGGCTTAGGGAAAAATGGTTTGACAGATGACCAAGTCAGTGAGAACCATTCAAAGACATAATTGAGATTGTTGGGAAAAAAAATACCTGAGTATGAATTGGAATTCTGCCCTTTATTAATTTGCTTTATGGTTTTGGGAAGGCTAACTCTGTAATCTTCAAGATTTCTATCTTTAAAGCTGCACTAATCACATGAGACAATTTACAAGAATCCTGAAGCATAGAAATAATATTTAGTTATTATCATTGGATCATGTTAAAAGAAGGAAAAGCATGAGGGTGAATTTGAGAAGCCAAAAGACAGTCAAATGTAGGTGTCCAGTAGGAGTATTTGGAGCTAGGCTGGGGAGATAGACTTGGAACGACTTGCTCATTTTTTTTTTTTTTTTTTGAGTTGGAATCTCACTCTGTCGCCCAGACTGGAGTAGAGTGGTCGCTCCCGGTCACCGCAGCCTTGACCCGCTGGGCTCCGGCGATCCTTCCGCCTCAGCCTTCCAAGTAGTCGGAATTACAGGCGCGTGCTACCACGCCCAGCTAATTTTTTGATTTATCGTAGAGATGAGGTCTTGCCTGCCCAGGTGGGTCTCGAACCCGTGGACTCAGGCAATCCACTCACCTCAGCCTCCCAAAGGCGCGGGATTACAGGCTGAGCCACCGAGCCCGGCTCGACTTGCTCATTTAATGAACCGATATTTATGGCACACTTACCACATGATAAGTATTGTGCTAGGCACTAAAACGTGGATGGTGGTCGATGCCAGGGGAAAAGGGCCATGGGCAAGCCCAGAGGAACCCGGATGTATAAGGGCTGGAGTGATAGTTCTCAAACTTTACCATCAGAATCACGTAGAGGGCTTGTTAAAAACAGTATTCCCTATTCCTTGCCCCAGTAATCAGATGAAGTAGGTCCAAGTGAGAAAGGACGTTCTGTGTGTTTCACAGTTCCCTGTGTCTAGGGCCATGCCTTTCCTGGTACTGGATCAGAAAAGAGTGTTCGTTATAAGACAACTGAGAGAGAAGAGGACTTAGGGAGAAACCAAGAAAATGACAGTATTAAAAAAGAAGCAACAGGTGTATCTGTTAAAATGCTAAATACTTCAAAAGCATCCCCTGGATTTGGTAAAAAGGGCCAGAGAAGCTGAGTGGAATTGCGGTTGGTACCACTGGAGGAATGTGAATGATAAAGGCATGGGATGGCATACATAGTTCCCTTGCTTAAGAAATTTGCTTCTCTTTTAAATAATCAGAATCTTGAAATGTTTTTTCCCAAAGCTCTTTGTGGGGGTACTTTGTGTTTGAAAAGTGAGGTTCATGAGTAAATATCTAGTAAAGCCTGCCTGATGTAAAGCTAAACAGATTTGGTGGGTTTTTGTTGTTGTTGTTTGGGGGTTTGTTTTTTTTTTTTGAGTCGGAGTATCATTCTGTCACCCAGGATGGAGTTACAGTGGCACACTTCTAGCCACCACAGCCTCGACCTGCTGGGCTCAGTAAGTTCTTCCACTTCAGCCTTCCAAGTAGCTGGAAGGGACGTACTACCACACTCGGCTAACTTTTTGATTTATTACAGAGACAAGGTCTCTCCAAGTTGTCCAGCCTGGTCTCGAATCCCTTATCTTAGTCGATACTCTCACCTCGGCCTCCCAAAGTGCTGGGATTACAGGCTTGAGCCACCAAGCCTGGCCCAGATTTGTTTTTAGCAGCACTTCTCTGTAGCTTGAATACGAACTTCGTGTGTTACCCACAGAGAAATCCAGTAAGCAGTGTTTCCCACCATTACTTGACAAGGAAATACTTTTCCATACACCTTCCTTAGGGGCAAGTGGCCCAAGGAGCACCCCTTGGAAATGTTCCCTCTGCCGTTCTAAACCTTAACCTGGTTTATGGAAGTTGAGAGGATTTCAGAGTTCTATCAACATCCCAGAGAAGCCCAGGATTTGAGAGGCTTTCCTCTTCTGACCGTGGAACCGTGTATCAATCCTGGTACCAAGCATTCTGTCTGTGTGCTAGCTACCACAGCATGCTTCATGCCTCTGGATAATGGACGATGGAGAAGTGCTGATTGTGTCCAGGTATTTGGTTCTCTAGATATACTTGAATATTTACTGTCAGAGTGATCAATTTAAGGCATTTGCTTTTTGCTTTCTTAATTCTTTTTTAAAAGATGCCTAAAGTTAAAGATAACCTCTGCGTAAAATACAGTAGCTATATATTTTAATGTCACCTTTTTTTTTGCAAACACCTATTTTCTTAGAAATATAGAATCTATACTTGAAGAAGAGGTTGCGGTCCCCATTTGCTCTATATGCTGAAAGCCAATACACCCATAGCTTCAGCCAAGGAAAATCAATGAAGCAAGAACCTTAATAATTTGGATCTTCTCCTCGATAAGGCTAATACTTGCATGCAGCTTAGTTCAACATAATGAACAATATTTAGCTGCTTTGGTTTGAAAATGCTTTCTTGAAGAGCAGAAATGAGGTCAGGTCAAGGATAGAGGGAAATGGCTGGATAAACATAACAGGGTTTCTAGCTCTAAAATTCATAATTCTTGAAGTAACCAGTTGTGTATGTGTGTGTTTGTGTGTGTGTGTCCTGTAACATATAGTTAATTCACATCATCCACAGAAGATCGATGGAAAAACAAATACAAAAGGAAATGTGTTGCCTTATACTGGCCCTCAGTAGACTTCTCACTGTTCTAGGTCTATAAACCAGGGACGTTATCTAGTTGACTCACTATTATTTAAGTAAGATGTAAATGTATTTTTTTCCCATTTTCTGTGCCTTGACCCATGTTCTGTGTTCTCAGATCCTTCAGTTTTCCATATTCAACTGCCCATTGTGGTCTGGAATCCTGTTTTCTCCATGAAGCATTAGTTCACTGAGGAGTTTAGCAGGAAAGATTGCTGTTAATAATATTGATAGCTCTCATTAGTATAATACATAAGCAAGATCAGAGAGTTTTCTAAACAGTATCCTTTTTACTCTTCCTAAAATATTTCTCCCATGAAAGTAAAAAAAGAATGTCTACTTTCAATTGCTTTAGCCAGGGATTACTGAAAAGTCCCTATTTGCTAGGTATTTTATCATTTTCTTTAATTCTCATAACAACCACGTGTGTCTGGATCTTTTCCTCTTTTTGGCAAAGGATTTGAACCTCAAGAAGTCTGATTCTTCCTTTTTATTCTACCATGTTGTTTCCACTTTTAATAAGATAAATGTAGCTTCAAACTGAAACATTGTTCTACCCTGTGCCTAGAAACAAGGGAGAATGCTGGCAAAAGCATTAAATTGTATTTGTCTTTTTATCATCCTTTCAAAGACTTTCAGGTAAAGTTTATAGTATTCCCACTGAGGTCTAATCCCCCTAACACTAATGTCTGGCTTTTTTTTTTTTTTATCCGAAACTCTCTAATAATGAAATTCTTTAGCAGAAACTCATTTAAAGGTAACCACAAGAATAACTGGATGACACGTCATGATAAATAAAAAATATAGAGTAAATCTAATAAGCTTTGTGATTTGTCTTCAACAGCCATGAATATCTGTGCTTACAAAAGGGAGCTGCATTAGTTAAAGTAATACTAGCTGCTTTAACAGCTACTTCTCACCTCCTTGTCTCAGAGGTTTCGTATAAGAAAAGTTTACTTGCCACTCATCTGTTAGGTGTTCAGTTGGGGTCTTGTTACTCGCTGCACAGAATGCCCATCGCTGAGATGAGAATTGCCAGGGAAGAAGATTTCATTTGGGTGATGTCCGTCAAGGTGAATTAGAGATTGTCTCAAATTGATCTCCTTGTGTCCCTGAAGTCAGGGGCGTATAGTGGGGCAGGAATGTAGAAAACAGGAATTAGGAAGGGTAAGAAAGAGAATTTGGCAAATAGGTGCGGTCTAGCATCTCGTTGTCTGGATATGGTGATCTAGAGAGTTTCAATTCCTTGATACTATAGGCCTGTGGGTCGGTTTCCTGAGAAAGGAACTCAGGTGAAACAAATGGAAGTTTCAAGCTTTACAAAGAGGATCAATTTCTATGTTTACCAAACAAAATAAAAAACAACAAACTGTAACCATTTGTTCTGTGGGGAAGTTGAGCCAGTTTCACATCTGGCTGTATAACTTGGGTGCTCTTGGTCTAGTAGCTTGCTTCCAATCTTGAATTCAGAGACTCCATTTCCTTCCATTTTAGCCCTGTGTTTTTCAGTGCCAGAGTCTTGGAACCACCCTGGGGGGGGGTCTTCTCTATTACAGCCAACTGAAGGCGGAAGGGACCACAGAGGTAGCGAGGGAGGATTTTGTGTGGAGACTCCAAATGGCATACATCAGTGCTGCCCCATGACACCAGCTAGAACTCAGTTTAATGGCCCCACCTAACCGCAAGGGAGGCTGGTAGTTTAACTGTGTGCCGAAAGGAAAAGGAACTGAATTTTGTGCACAGCTAGCCAGTTTCTCCCACAGGACAGACATAAGTTCTTTAACAGCTCAAGTTTTATGTCTAAAACTATTGCTTCCAGCAGAATAAATTTCTGTTCAGCAAGCTGTGATAAATGTTATGACTTCATATTTCATTTTACAGCACCTCTGCTTCATTCTCTCTAAATTGCCTTATTGTGTTTCATTATGGGCACTAATGATGAATTAAGTTGGACTGCTTAATAATTAAAAGTATCTCTAGGATAAAACCATCTCTCTTAGAAGAAATCTATTTGGCTTTGTTCTCAGCTGCAACATTCCATATGAGAAAATTAGGATTCTTGAGAAATGGATGAACAGACCTCCCAATTAGTGACACTGAGAAGATTGTTCAGTTTGTCTGATTGTAAAATAAATAAATTTGTATGTAATCAGAAAGGAACTTTTTACTATGATAAGAAAATCAGAAAAGAAACTTTTTTACTAAGATATGAAAATGAACTTTTAATAACAGCTTTGAGGATGCTAAACCTAGAACAAGTTAACATTATCTGAAAAAATTTTTAGAGAACCAGCCCTCAAAAAAACCAGTTTTTGATGCATATTTGGGGAAAGATGGAGGAGGAAGAGTCCCATGGTTTGGGATTCAGCATAAATGTTACCTAATGTCAAATAGTTATCCAGTTTTTATCTTTTTATCTGCTTTTTCTATTGTAGAAGTATCATCTTAACTTGGAGAAATTGGAATAAACTTGGATTGAATGGTTCCTCCATGGATAGCTTCAGAAAATACATGCATGTGTCCAATTATGAATTAAAATGTTTGTCTGTGGGGGTGTGTTTTCCTGGGAAGAGTTTTCCGTTGATTTCATTGGATTTTGAAAACATCCTGTGACACTCTCTCTCAATTGCTTAGGATTCTGCTGATGTAAAAAACAAACAAACAAACAAACAAAAAACATGAATTTTAACATCAGGAGTGAAAGCACAGTACATGGGGTGGTTAAAAGAAGTTCAAGTCTCCAGCCCTAGACAATGACATTCCAGAAAGCTCAAAAGCAGGAACATGGGACCACAGAGCTATTTTTAGTAACATTTACTTATTAATATATTCACTAAGTCAGTATTGCTTGAGTGCCTTTCCCATGCCTCATGCTGTGCTTAAATATCCTATGGGTACAGGAAGAGTTAATAGAAACTTAAGAATGAGGGAGACAACACAGGGAGGAAACGTGGCTCTAACAGTGTCCATGAACTCAAATGTTGGCATCAGGCATACAAGGTGCAAATCCTTTCTCCATGTGTTACCTGTCTGATCTTGTGTGAGTTATGGAACCTCTCTAATTCTCCAGTTATTCTTCTATGAAAGCAGGATTCATTATCTGTTTTTCTGTATTGCTATGAGGAATAAATTAAACAACACACACAATATGCTTAATATAGTGCCTGGTACCCAGTAAAATCTAGGTAAGTGGTAGTTACTATTAGATGTCCTCAAATACTTGAGTATCTGCCAGGTCTCCAAGGAGCTGGGCTTGCTATGGGTGGCTCTGTGGGGAGGATAGGCACAGTGGGTCTGAGTGATAGGAAGGGCACAGATCAGCTTAACATAGAGAATCTTTTAATAATCATAGAAACAGATAAAAATAAAACCAGGGCACAGGGCAATGAACTCCTACCACGGGGAGGATTTAAATAGAAACCAGTACTTCTCAGGGGAAGAGAAAATCTTTCTACCTGATTAAGTTGCAACTGACATTCCATTTAAAATTAGTATTCTATATGTGTTTTAAATAATTACCCTATAGATAAGGTAGTTAGGAAGAACTTGAAGCTAATGGTTTTGGTATTTTTCTCTGTCTCTAAGAAAAACGTGTTTTTAAAGAGTAACTTGTTAAATTTCTCAATTCCAGCAAGAGATTGGAAGAGAAATTATCCAATACAGCTATGTTATCTCTTAAGGAAACTTGACCCATGATGATCTGATGACCCACATGATCTGAAATGACAATGTACACATAAGGTGGCAATTCTTAGCTTAACAGAGAGTTCTCCCACTGGGATTTCCTTCTATTTATAGAAAACTGAAGGGATACAACAAATGAATGAAGTGATAAACTCCTCTCTCTCTCTCTCTCTTTTGGTCAAGATTACCCAGAATAGTAAATCTAGAAATACAGCAAATACGTGTATCTTAACCTGAGGAAAGAGTGAAAAATAAAATTTCAGAAAGAATTTGTATATTTTTTCTATAATGGCAAGGTAAAACTAACAACAGAAAATTTATAAAAAGTGACTTCCTATTTGTGTCTATCACAATTGGTGGACAACCAGATGTCAGGCATTTCTTCCATCAAGATGGAGTCATGTCTTAAGTAAAATGATGCACTCATCTGAATCTGTGCAATAGTCAACAAAAAATTAAGCTGGTAATGAACATTCATTTTTATAGTCCCCTATTTTCAAATTTTTTGGAGTAGGAGCTATCAAAATTAATTCTAATGATCTAGTCAATAATCAAGCTTTTGAATGTATGAGTTGCTGCAGGATTATTGGAGGCAGGGTAGGACAGGTGTGACTTCTCAGATGGCCCTCACCCTGCTCATGGAAAGAAGGAAATCCTCTGGATGTAACACACAGAACATCTTCTGTCAGTTATGTGTGAAATACAGTCATTCATCAGTATCCGTGGAAGGTTGGTTCCAGGACCAACCTCAGATATCCCTGGATGTTCTAGTCCACAATATAAAAAGGTTTAGTATTTGCATATAGCCTACAAATATCCTTCTCACTTTCCCTCTGTATTACTTACATTACCTAATGGAAATGTTATGGAAATAATTGTTCTTTTGTATTGTTTAGGGAATGACAGGAAAAGAATCTCTACATGTTCAGTATAGACTCAACCATCCATTTTTTTTTCTGATTATTTTCAGTCTTTGATTGGTTGAATCCACAGATGTGGTACCCAAGATATGGAAGGTCAAGGACTGACTGGGCAACAGCCAGGACAATGTGCTAATCTCGGCCCTAACAGATTCTAGTAACCTGTCTAAACCACAAGTGTGCTATAAGTATACTTCACTGTGATCTATTTGTGGCACTTCAGATTTGTTTTTTAGCTTCCTAAAGTGCATGCAATCCCTTGACTTTGCAAGGTGCACCCAGTTAGCAAGGGTAGCATATTGGAGATCCATACTATTTGGATTTAGGAAGCGAATTTGAAAGATATAAGAGACTTTTTTGTTCCAAGCTGAGGTCTCACTCTGTCACACAGGCTAGAGCACAGTGGCACCATCAAGGCTTCCTGCAACCTCAACCTCCTGGCCTCAGACAATCCTTCCGCTGAGTAACCAGGACTAAAGGTGTGTGCCACCACACCTGGCTAATTTTTTTGTAGAGATGAGGTCTTACTATGTTGCCCAGGCTGGTTTCAAACTCCTGAACTCAAGAGATCCTCCCACCTTGGCCTCCCAAAGTGCTGGGCTTACAGGTGTGAGCCACTGTGCCTGGCCTTTATAAGGGGCATTTCTGAAGCACAATTTCTGTTGGTTTTTAGATAGGGGATGTCAAGCTGACGTTAACCAGGACAAACTATTTTGAAAGAGACTCTTTTAAAATGCTGCATATCTTATGATGTCCAATAGGAATGTGATCTAAGTCAAATGTATAGTTCAAAATTTTCTAGCAGTCCTATTGAGGAAAGTACAGACACAGGTAAAACTAATTTTAATACTTTTTAACTTAGTATATCCAAAATATTTCTTCATATAATCAATATTAAAAATCTATTGGCATATTTTACATTTTTATACTACATCTTTAATATGAGTATGCATTTCCTACATGTAACTCAGTCATGTAGGAAATCCTCACAAGTACCCCCTCAACTCTAAAATTAGTCAATCAAATACAATTACTGTGCATTTTTACACTTAACAGTACATCTCAATTCTGAGGAGCTACAATCTCACTGTTCAAAAGTCACAGGTGGCTAGCGGCTACCATAGTGGCCAGGGTAGTTCTAACCCAAAAGCCATGTGCCCTCGTGATTTATGAACTTAGGAAATCACTCCTAGATTCCACTGGAGCATTTTTGGACTGGAGAGAAATGCCCATATTTTGTTTCATGAAGAAGATGCTTTTTAAGCTCTTCATAAAGGGAAACACATATTCAGACTTCAAATACGCATTTGCCGTAAGTATTGTGGGTATTGTATATGACTTGGACCTGCCCCAATTGACATGTGAAATGAGGTGACTTTTTTAGCCAATCGACCGTGATCTCACCAAACAGCGCCTTCTGGAAATGCTAATGTGTTGATTCTGGGTCTAAACAATTGTAGGTGCGTATCAAGCTGTGAATAATCAGTCTGTAGAGACATCATCCAGTAGAAGGAGGGAGATTTCTGAAGCCAATAAATGAAGCTGAAAAAGGAAGTCTTAGTGCAGCAAAGGAGGGGCTGAACAGAAACAGAAACATATTAGTCAGGGAGAAAGACAGCTACATGCAAGGCCTAAGCCTCCTTCAGAGGTAAAAAGCGTTTAGAAGCTTTAAGAAGATTGGTTGACTCTGGTGGGTAAGGAGAATTAATAAAACCTTGGCTTGTCAACAGTGGTTTATTTCTGTATAATGAGAGAACAAGCAAAGATGTCTGTATTTATGTCTGAGCTTTAAAAAAAAACTTTCACAAAAAAGCAGTCAAACATGGAAAAAAGAGAGAGCCCTCGTTATTAAGTATTAAGTACTTATTGATTAAATTATTGAGTATTAAGTACTTATATTAAGTACATAATATATGATTCCATTTGTAAGAAGCTTCTATGAAATGGAGGAGATTAAACCAATTTGTGGAAAATAGCGTACAAGAATAGTTGTTAGAGTCAGGAGGAATTGACTGGGAAAGGCATGAGGGGGAACTTGGGGGTGATGAACACATTTTATTTCCTGATAGGATTTGGGCTATCACAGTATGAGAATTTTTCAAAATTCATCAAATAGATTTCCTAAGGTTTGTGCATTTCACTGAATGTAAATTTTCCCTTAAAAAATAAGATAAACATATTGAACTCTGTTATACATTTCAATTTATTTTAAAACACATCAAAAGCAATATGAACTAATTGATGACTGGCTAAATAGATAGGTATGTGATAAAGTGAATATAGCAAATGCTAACAATTGGAATATGGATGTACCATTTTTAAAATATATATAAAAACATATTTTTTTATAAAATATGTAAAACATATATATTTTTCACACACACACACACACACATATATGTGTGTGTGTGTGTGTATGTATATATACACACACATGTATATATATATTTTTAACCTGAGTTGGAGTCTTACTATGTCGCCCAGGCTACTCATGGCCACTGCAGCCTTGACCTACTGAACTCAGGTAATCCTTCCACTTCAGCCTTCCAAGTAGCTGGAACCACAAGCGCACACCACCATGCCTGGCTATCTATATTTTTTTAAAAAAGTTTTTAATTTCACAGTGTTTTACAGGGTATGAAATGATTTGTGAAATCTGGTACATTAGTGGGAACAAATAACTCTGGACTCTTACCCTATACCATGTGCAAAAATAAGTTCAAAAATGGCTCACCAACCTAAATGTAAGAGCAAAAAGTATAAAAGTTTTAGGGAATAAAAGAAATATTTATGAACCCAAGTTAAACAGATGTCTTAGGTATGATACCAAAAGCATGATTCATAGAAGGAAAAAAAAAAGGATAAGTTAACTAAACTTTAAACATTCATACTTCTAAAAACATTGAATGAAAAGACGAATCACAGACTGGGAGAAAATATTTTCAAATCACTTATTGATGAAGGACTTGCATCCTGAATAAACAAAGCACTTTGCTACTCGATAATAGACAACCCAATTAAAATATTTGAACAGTAACTTCATCAAAGAACATGAGCACATGAAAATAGGCACAATGTCATTCATCTTGGGAAAATTCACCATCTGATCTACTTCACACCCACTAGAATAGTTGAAAACACCAAGTGAGTATTGGTGAGGATGTGAGGAATCAGTTTCCTTTAAAAGTTCAACATCACATTACCCTGCAACCTAGCACGTCCACACCTAGGATGCTATGAAAGAGAAACTTCAAAGTGACTGTCCAGAGCAGGATTATTCTTAGTAGTGAAAAAATGGAAGCAATCCATCAACTGGTGAATGGCTAAACAAAGTATGGTACATCCATACAATGGAATAGTGTTCAGCAATAAAAATGAACAAATTACTAAATATGGACCAAAACGAGGGGTCTTTTTGAGGTGACAAATGCTTTAAAACTCCATTGTAGTGATGGTTACATAATTCTGTAAGTTTACTAAAATTTACAAAAATTGTACACTGAAAACAGGTGAATGTTATGGTATGTTAATATCTCAAAGCTGTTAAAAATTGAGTTTAAAACTTGAAGATTGACAGAACTCAACATGGGGTTCTCTCTAGAGTGATATGGTGGTAGAGTTCTGTTACTAAGAAAACTGAGTCTGGTATGATATTTGACTTCCTTCATCTTTACTGTGTAACTTCCGCAAGTTATTTAACCTTTCTGTGATGTATTTTACTCCTCTATAAAGTAGCAATGAAAATGTGTACCTCGTACTAATTTTAAGAAAGTTGAAGGAGAAAAATAGTCCCCAGAATAGCATTTAACAGTTTGAGAACAAAGTACCATATGTTCTCACTCATAAGTGGACCTTGAACAATTATCATAATACTATAGGAAAGGGATTGGCAGTGGTGGGAAACTGCCAGGGGTGGGGGGTGGGATTGGTAGTTGAGGGAAACTGCTAGGGGAGGGAGAGGCATACCTCATCAACAAGGGTACCTGCATAATCAATGTTTGTATACCTAACCCTGAATTGTACTCCACTCTTTAAAATTTTTTTAAAAAAAGAATCTAAAAAAAAACAACAACCAAAAAAGAAATTTATACTATAAATTTCTTTCTAAGACCCACTTTAACTGCATTGCCTAAATTTGGATACATATTGTTTTAATAATTATTGACATAAGTGTTTTCTGTTTTCTTATAAATTTTCTTAACCCACAAATAGTTTGTAACTGTACTTGTCCCCCCAAAGTCATTATACAGGTAATCAGAAAGAATAAATTTTTAGTTTTTTCTTATTTCTAAAAAAAACCCCAGAAAACAGTTTGAGAGCATCATAAATGTCAACTCCTGCTACTGTGATGATAATGATGATATGGGGGGATTGGCCTTGATTTCACTGTTTCCTTTTTGGCTGAAAGTTCTTAACCTTGAATGAATGTATTTGTTCCCAAGGTTTGGAGTCGGAGCTGTGTAGGTGTCTTTTCTGAAAGGACATAGAATGTATGCTTTTCTAATCCCTTATCCAACTTCCATTTTGTTTTATCTTCCTCTTGGCCCTGGTGCCTTTAATTTCTTCTCATCAGACTTTTCAAAGTACTGCCTCTAGCAGCTGCCTCTTTCTACTGCTCATTTGCAGCCCCCCGTGGTGCTGCTGTACTCTGTGAACAGCCTTGATACAATTGTGTATAAAAGAAAGTCCCAGATGACTAAATGAAGGTCTGTGGTCTTTACCTACAAACTAAGATGTGTAGGCTTCAACATATTCTCTTTGAAATAATTTTGTCAGATGTGTGCCTACTTTCTGGCAACTTATAATGTGATTTCAAGTTGATGTAAATTGACAGTTCATCTCCAGCTATGAAAAATAACAGGAGGTTGCTAAATTTTCTTGGGGGTGGATGTGTGTGAAGAGAGTGAAGAGTTAAATTCCTGTTGACAGAGGCTGGGAGAGTGCTAGTCCTATAAACCTGAAAAGAAGAAACAGACATGTAAGGGTATTTGAAAATAAAAAGCAATTGTATTACTTTTCAGTAACACTAACAATGTGAACTAGCTGTTAACCAAGTGTTTTCAAGAAGAGGTCCTGCTGGGACTACTTTTAATTTGGCAATTAGCAGCGCCATTTACATAACAAGTAATGTGCTGAAGTTCTTAAAAACAGTCTACCTCTACCCTTAATTAGAGGGTCAAAAGAAATCTCGTTAATCTTACTAACATGTGGAGCAAATATTTCCTTAATAGACAATAGAAAGATAGTATTGCAGCCAGCTCAAAAAGGATAATCACAGATTTAAAACGGGAAAACTTTGAATCAATCAATCTAAATATTGCATTAAAAAAATGGTAGCCTTTCTGTTACCTGTTGTCATCGCCAGTTTTTCAAGTCTCTCGTAAACATTCCAGCCTCAGCTGTTAATTTCATAAGGTTGTGGCAATTAGGTGAAAACTGGGAGTTTGAATGATCAACTACAATTCTCTCATTTTCCCAGTGAAGGAGAGGGTGGTGTGACCTTGCCCAAGGTCAGAATATTCGTTGGCAGCTGCTCTTCTTTCTGGACTCAATAATGTTGAGTACTCTTCTCTGATTAGTACTCTTCTCTCCGGACTCAATAATGTTTTCCATCCACTGTACTTTGTTGAGTTCCATTTCTGCTTATGCCACAACTACCTCCATTCTGTCTTCAACTGTATGAACAATAAACCTCTCCAAAAAGCCAACCAGCTGTCCCTGGCTCAGCTTTTACCAGTCATCATTAACCTTTTTCATCTTTGCCAACCATCTTCTAACCGGGTGCTGTGACTACAGAGTACCCCCAACAAGAATCAGAGTGAGACAGCCCATTCTGCTTAAGTGATGTGACTTGAGTTAGCAAATCAAAGTCCCTTTAGCTTCTAATGAGCTTTCTTAAGCTTTCTGTGGCATCATTTCTCCTCCTGCTGGCCAATGATTCCCGCTATTACAGCCATGTCTTTAGGTCAAGGCTTAACTAGCGTAGATGCCTACAAAACTCATGCAGGTAAAAACAGGTCAAGGTGGCACCTGCCTGATCTGTAGGGAGTTGTTACTATTCAGCTCTAATATCTGCCACCAGCAGTGCCAGATCTCTCTATTTATGAGAAGAGATCGTAAGACCAGGTTTCTATTAAAATCTCCCAATTAGTATATGCGGGACGATAATTCTGAATTCCTTAAACAATAAATAGTCTAAGGAATTTGTAAATATAGCTCATGAACCTGTTAATTTGTGACTTCTACTTCAAGTTCATTCATTATTGCACTCCACGTGTATATACTGAGTTCCTATTTATTTATGTCTAGCGTTATGATACATATGTTTATTCTACAGCCAATAAAAAGCCAGTGAAAAAGATGTTTCCCACTACTGCTAATCCCACCCCCCTTCTCCTGGCAATTTCCTACCACTGCCAATCCCTTTCTTATAGTATTATGATAATTGTTCAAGGTCTGCTTATGAACTCAGTTCTTTGTTTCTGTGATAGATCACTCAGTATTATAGACTCTAAGTCCATCCAAGTTGCTGCGAAGTTCATAACTCTGTCCTTTATGGCTGCATAGTATTCTATCGTGTATAGGTACCACATTTTTTTAATCCAGTCCTCTTTCAATTGGCAGCACGGTTGATTCCATGTTATTGCTATTGTGAATAATGCTCCAATAAACATGCATGTGCAGGTATCTTTTTCATAGAGTGATTTGAGTTCCTCCGGATATATTCCCAGCAGGGGGACTGCAGGGTCATGTGGAAGGTCGAGTTTTGGATCTTTTAGGAATCGCCACACTGTTTTCCAGAGAGGTTGTACTAGTTTACAGTCCCACCAACAATGTAGAAGTGTTCCTTTTTCGCCGCATCCTCTCTAGCATCTGTCGTTTTTTGTGAGTTATCCATGATGGCCATCCTGACTGGAGTTAGTCAGTAACTCAGTGTGGTTTTAATTTGCATTTATTTGTTGACTAGTAAGGCTGAGTATTTTTTCATGTATTGTTGGCTGCTCATGTGTCTTCTTTTGAGAAATGTCTCTTCATATCTTTTGCCCACTTTGTAACGGGGCTGTTTGTTAGTGGGGAACTGCCAGGGGAGGGGGGGACACACCTCATCAACAAGGGAACCTACATAATGAATATTTGTATACCTTACCCTGAATTGTACCCTACACCTTTAAAATTAAAATTAAAAAAATTGCTGTTGCCTTGCTAAGCTATAGTGTGGCCATGTACTCTTTGAGCTATGGCTAGTCCATGTTTTCTCAAGCTTTGGCCCCCTTCCCTATCTTGGGGAGGTGAATCTCCTCTTTCTTTCCCTCTCTCTAATTTACTTTCTGAATAAACTATATTTTCTAATCTACAAGAAATGAGCAAAGAATGTGAACAGACATTTCTCAAAAGAAGATACACAATTGGCCAATATTTCATATGAAAAGATGCTCAATGTGACTAATTATTAGGAAAATAAATGCAAATCGCAGTTGCAGATACCACTTTATGCCCAATAGGATAGCAAATAAATAAATAAATAAAGACTTTGCTTTTACCTCAGTATAATGAATCTCTCTGCATGACTCTGCTCCTTAAAGTTGGAGTGACTGGAAGAATACACTGCACATCTTCTTTTCTCTCAGTCTCATATAAGATCAACCCTGCCCCACACTCTGGAGCACATTTTTGTCTTTAGTTAGATACAAATGAAACATTTCTGTAACCAGCATTTAGATGACTTGCATCAACATGGCCTACCGTTGGTCCTGTTGACCACATGCCCTATGTTTACCAGTGAGCTTCCTACTTTGCTCTCCAGTCATCCTTAACACCTCTCTCTTCCT
Organism: Cephalopachus bancanus; assembly: GCA_027257055.1. Lineage (NCBI taxonomy): Eukaryota > Metazoa > Chordata > Mammalia > Primates > Tarsiidae > Cephalopachus > Cephalopachus bancanus. The sequence goes on along the minus strand of JAPVLO010000038.1, from coordinate 7,395,008 downwards.
CATCCTGTCCTCTCTACCCTCCTCCCACATAGTCTATTCAGACCTCCTCATCTCTCTCCCAAGAGCTATCCTAGTCTTCTCATCTTCAGCTACGTCTCCCACTCGAATTCATCCACACTCTGCTTCCATTCTGTTCTCAGATAGAGCATTGCAGGTATTTTATAAAGGAATTTAAGAGTAGGCTGTTATGATTTGTGAGGTGTGTGTTCTTTAACCTTACCTTTTTCTCATGTTGAGATTCTTGGAAGTGTTTTTGGACCTAGACCAAAAAAGTAAAAATAGAAAACAGTAATTTGTGCAGAAAAATCTCTACAATGCAATTCTTAGATGATGTAGTAATCCTAAGAAATGATACATTTCAGATGCCCTGAATCTGGGATTCTTGGAGATTTCAGGTTTTAGACAGATGGAGATTTCTCTGCCCAACATTGCTTCTTTCCTCGTAATCCTCAGCAGACAGTAGTATTCTAGAGTCAGGGAGATAGCCGAGTTTCTAGATCTGCATGCTAGGATACTTGGGACCTAGGAAAATTTATTTCCTTAAGTGTCATTTCCTCATGTACAAAATGCAGAAACCACCACCTTCTTCATAAAGGAGAGTGTTTTGTAAAAGCACTTCTAGTGTCATGTCAATAACATAGGCTCTAGAGTTCAGCCTCGGTTTAGGTCTTTGTTCTGCCACTGCCATCTGTGTAAGCCTCTGAAATGGAGATATAAATGATGAAATGAGATCATGTTTGTGAAATGCTTGGCATGTAGAACGGTATAGGCAAAGATGATACAGATGATGTTGGAAGATGAAGTTGTTTTCTGACTACGTTCTTTGTCCTCAGGGAAGAGACAATAATGGACGCTAATGTGTATCAAGCACTGAGACTATTCTGGGTACTGTGCTAAGTACATAAGGAGCTGTTTAATCCTCACAACAGTCCTATGGCATTGGCACTTATAGGAGGTGTTTATTATCTCTATTTCACAGATGAGGAAACTGAGTTTGGTAGAAGTTATGTATCTTGTCAAAAGCTACAGCTTGTAAGAGCTGGGATATAGCAACAAGAGGCCTGCCTCCAAATCCATTCTCTTAACCTCTAAATTATTGCTGCTTTATGGGCAGTGGGAAGAAGAGATCAGTAGAAGATGGGTCAGCATAGAGGCCGATCAAGGGAAAGGAAGGTGATAGAATGATAGAGGCAGTTTTGACATTCAAGCTGAAAATACACCTCCTTGCATTGCAGAGCAGAAAGACTGAGTGCCCATTGCTACAGCTGACTGCTTCCAACTCTGCTGATAAAGGGTGGGAGGAGGGCGTTTCAGGGTTGTAGACCCTTAGAGTCTTGATGACCAACTTGGCCAAGGATCATCAAATCCTTGGACAGCTAGAGAAGATGAAATTTCTCAGAAAAATAATTTAGTAATTCTTTTTTAAAAAAATTAACTGACAAGGAGACTGTATTTTCTTCTTGGATTCATTATTTATATCCTACCAACTTCCAAAATGATGACTCGCAGCAGGTTACAACAAAAGACACACAAACAATAGAATGTCCAGACAAGGGTGAAAGGTCAAGAGACTGGGTATTTGAGCTATCCATTTAGCACATTATTTTCCCAGCTGGGAAATCTACTGCAAAACTAAGATCAGAAGGGTGCTTCATAAATATATAGGTTAATTCTAGCAATATATTTGAAGTGCTTAGATAGCAAAGCTCTCTGTATTTCACTATAATGGCCCAGCTTAATTTGTCATCTTTTTTTCCCTCCTTTTAAAGCATTGCTGAGACTTTAAGATACTCATTGTGAATTAATTTGGGATTTGGCATAATAACATTAATCATGCTAAAAGAATTCATTTGACAGTAATGCAGTATAATTAGTGATGTACGAAATCCATTGAGATCTACCAATAATTATAGAATCATTATTTTAAAACCTTATATAGGCACTCTTTTTTCTTTTCTATTTTGAATCTGTAGCATGCAGAGGCAAAGTCTCAGCTCTGACAATTTGCTTTTTGGGATACTGGACAGAGGTATCAAGAATAAATCCCAGTAGACTTAGCGTTTACCATAGAGGCTTTTTGCTTGGGGCAAGGTATAAGAATTGCCTTAAAGAGGACTATTTAATCCTGAAAACGGCCGGCCAAATCACATGGAATTATTGGGAAGACTTACAAAAATAATCGGGACTGTGCAAACCTAGTAGTGGATGAGGGTTGAAGACTGGTAGAGCATGAGGCAATACCTAGAAATTCCTATTCTGAGATTGGAGTGAATGTTTAATCCTTCTTAAAATTACTAGCAGTGAATTTGGAGTGAGAGGAGATAAAGAAGTTTGTTTCTTTGGTTGTAGAACTTTTTAGATATCTTAACAGGATGAAATCTTAAAAATTAACAGGCCGACTTTTATATCATTTTACATAAGAAAACCTGACGCCCATTAAGGTCATGTGGCTTATTCAAGTTTACTTTCTGGTGACCCAATCGGGTCTAGACTCCAAATGTCTGCATTTCAAAAACCATAGTCTTCTGGTCATAAACTCTATTTAAAAAAAAGTCAACAGGAGTCTTCTCAGAAATAAACTCTGTTTTTGTAGGAGTTTCGAATCAGCTCTTAACAAGAATTCCTAGAGAGAAGTAAGCCCAATGTTCTAGATTATCTTTTGCATCTAAAATGGTAATAGCCACATACCATCTTTGAGATAATAGTCATTCAGATGAATTTTTGTATTCTTTGGCTCAGTTGAAGAACTGTGATTTTAAAAAAGCCTAAGACTCCAGAATAAGACAGTCTAATAGGATTCTCTCAGTATTGGAAATGTTCTCTATCCGTGTTATTCAATAGAATTTTCTGTGACAATGAAGATGTTGATCTCAGTACTGTTCACTATAGTAGCCAAGAGCCAGTATGGCTGCTAAGTTCTAGAAACATGGGTAGTGTGACTGATTTTGTGTAATTTTTTTCTACTTCCAATTAATTTGAATTTAAAGAGACACGTGTGGCTGGTTGATACCATATTGGACAGCACAGCTCTCTCTATAAAGACATAGAACAATTGTGTGTGTCAGTGATATTATACTATTAAATTTGAATATGCCCAAATGTTTGAATCTCAGTCCTACATTCTGGGAGGAGTATAGTAAGGCACTTTACAGGGTATGATTTGCAGAGCCTGGACTCAAAACCTAGCTGTCCCAGCTACAGGTAAACTCAGGCAAGTGTCTTAGCCTCTTGTGGAGTAATAATTCTTACCCTCCTGGAATGCAGTGAAGAGTAAAGAGTATAGACAAGTAAAGCAGTTAATAGAGGTGAATTGCTTAGGACAGCGCTTTGCATGTACAAGATGCTAAACACATGGTAGTCAACCTACAGGCAACGCAAGCCTTTGTCACCTGGTCCTGAACTGATTACCACCATCCTCTGTCCTTTTACTCAATATCCTTGTGGCACAAGCAAGTATGTTGTAACAAAAAGACTAATCTTGTCATTCTTGCTTATCTCTTCCCAGTCCTCTTATGCATTAACTAGTGAAAAATCGTACCCCTATAATCTCACACTCTACCTGGCATACCCAAGGCACTCAAATAGCTACTAAATCAGAGTATGTCATTAACACTGTTGGAATTTATTATGAATTGTAAATTCTGGTCACCATATAAAAATACAGAAAAAAGACAGACTCTGTTAACCCACAACAGGGTTTACAGCTTAATATTTTGCTGTGTTATAGATATCTCTCTTAAAAGAAGTCTCGTGATGGTGTATTGTTTGGAAACCCTCCTCCACTCTTTTTGCAATGTAGCAGGCTATCAACAAAGATTGTTTTTGCTTTGGCGCTTCCATGTTCAAAACTTTCAGTTACTCTTGCCTACAAAATAACTTTCACACTAAAATAGAGTGTTCGAATTATTCTATAACCTCATCCCAATTTTCTGTTCTCAACTTTTTCATCTGTGGGCTTGTCTCTCTCAAGTAGCTTATATTTACTGACATCTAAGTTTTGTAGTTTTATGAAGATCCATTCTTCAATGTTAGTGTCCACTATATCTAGGAAAACACAGTGCTAATTGTAGCAAAAAGCACAAAGTAGGTGATCTGAGAATATTTGTTCGCAAAGTGAATTTATTGTCAGACAACTCACAAGCCTTTAACATTCATGGAAAATATGGTTTATATATATTTTAAAATCTCATTATCTTAATTTGATTTGATTTGTAGGATCCTAATGTTGGGTCTTGTTTGGACAAAGAGAATGAGGCAAAGCAGTAGGACGTTAGTAGATAGTAGCAATAAAACATCTAATTTACATTTAAAATTAGGGAAGAGGAAGATAATAATAATGGGACAGATTGCAGTGAGGAACAAATAAAATTGAAGCCTACTGTTAGAGTATAGTGTACTTTATGTGGTGGGAATCAAAGTATTGTTTCATAGAAACTAATTTATACTCCTCAACTTGCTAAATTCTGTGGTGCTTTGAATATAAATGACAGAGCTTCTGCTCTCACATAGAGGTTCAACTGGAGAGAGATTACTGATCCACAAATGTATCTCAGTCTAGAAATTGAACAGTTATCTGTGGATAGTGCTAAAATATCACTGGACATGTAGGCAAGTCACCAAGACTTGATGACTTAGGGTATAGCAATTAAACAAAAGGGATGAGTTAGTGATGCTTTTGAGGTGTTTGAGATTGATTGAGAAAATAGGGGTGCCAAGGACAGAGATGGTAATTGAGAATATATGTTTTTGTATACGAATGAGGAGTTTGATTTTGGATATATCAGAACAGAGATGTCAGCAGGGGAGGCATATACAGGCACAGCAACACACTCTTGAAAACCAAAGCTTCCGGGTGCTATATTCTAGGCGGCTGTAAGAACAAACCATACTGTTCAAATAGTTATATTGTTAGATCAGGATAAATGACCCAAATGAGATTAAATATGATACTCCCATCACTACCTTATTTGCAGACCAAATGTGCTCATCTTAAGAAATTGAGTGAAAAGACTAATCTGCATGTTTTCTTGCCTTTACCTCAACTGAACTTCCAAATAAGAGTCACCAAGGGTTCATTCAATTAATTTACAGAGTACACTCAAGACTCTTAAAGGTGGAGAAGAATGAACTCCTGTCATCTACCCCTCGTTACTATCCCAGCATGACAGTTTGATCAAGTAATGTTGCTACCATAACCTCACATATCCTGAAATTATACTTTTCTTGCAGAAATTATAGATACCTCATGATCTGTGATATTTAACTATACCCTTAAATTGGCATAAAAAAAGGAAAACCTGAAAATTTCTATGCAGGAGTTTAATTATATTTCCTTTATTGATCTTTATATAGGAATTATCTACGTTGCTCTGAGTTCCTTAGTTCTTACTCCAGAGTAAGTTTGAACTTTATTTTCCCTAAAAGAATAATATTTAAAAATAGTTGTATATAATGGAACTGTTTTTATAAGTCAATCCTGCAGCCCACGTGGTTTCTACATAACGATGAAATGCAGTTAGCATAGTCTTTGGCTTGGGTAGGGATTATTGGGATTGAAAGCTCTATGTGATATCTGCTTATTTATCAGGTCTTAAGAATTTGGGTATCTGATCCAAGTAACTAACAAGCATGAAAAAATGCTCAGCTTCACTAATCATCAGATAAATGCAAATCAAAACTATAATGAGATACCACCTTACAGTAGTCAGGATGGCTATCATTAAAAAGTCAAAATACAACAGGTATTGGCGAGGCTGTGGCAAAAAGGGAATGCTTCTATGGTGTTGGTGGGAATGGAATCTATATCATCTTTTGTGGAAGGCAGTGTGGTGTTTTCCCAAAGAACTAAAACTTGAGATACCATACAGTCTGGCAATCCCATTTCTGGGAATATACCCAGAAGAATGTAAATTGCTCTCCCAAAAGGTCACCTGCACATGTATTTTTATTGCAGCACTTCTCACAATAGCAAAGACATGGAACTGGCCCAGATGCCCATCAAAAGTAGACTGGGTAAAGAAAATGTGATACATATACACAGTGGAATACTGTGCAGCCATAAAGACGAACAAAGTTGTGTTCTTTGCAGCAACATGGATGCAGCTGGAGACCATCATTCTTAGTGAACTATCACAGAAACAAACAAAAAAGCGGATTACTACATGTCCTCATAAGTGGGCCCAAATCACTGGACACACAAACACAAAGGGGGAACAACAGACACTGGGTACTGCCAAAGGGGGGTTGGAGGGAAGAGGGACAAGAAGCACACAAAAACACACTGGGTTCCAGGTCTACTACCAACGGAGAGGGCTTGCTGGAGGCCCAAACCCAAACCTCGCCTGCACACAACTACATGATGTAGCAAATCCTCCCATGTACCCCACAACTCTAAAATAAATAAATAAAAGGGAAGAAAAAAGTAATCTGGTCATCTCCAGTAGTTCTTTAAAAAGCAGATGTATGGCCAGAGCACCAGAAACATGTAAAAGAACCAGTGTCTTTTAAAGTTAATGTAGGCCGGGTACGGTGACTCATGCCTATAATCCCAGCACTTTGGGAGGCCGAGGTGAGAGGATTGCCTGAGCCCACAGGTTTGAGACCAGCCTGGGCAATTTGGCAAGACCAAATTGGCAATAAATTAAAAAATTAGCCGGGCTTGGTGGCACGTGCCTGTAGTTTCAGCTACTTAGAAGGGTGAGGTGAAGGATTGCCTGAGCCCAGCAGGTTGATGCTGGGGTGACTACTGAGCATGCCACTGCACTCTAGCCTGGGTGACAGAGTGAGACTTCAAATCAAAAATAAGTAAATTAAAATAAATAAATAAGTTAATATAGTCAAGAACTATTCCTACCCTGAAAACACACTAAGAAATACCGTTACCCACCTCTGATCTGGATATTATGATATAGACTCACCAGTCTTTTTTTTTCCCAACATACTAATTTTGTTAGGTGTATTTTTTTAAGGTATATCACTGAAGCTGATTTGGATATGCATTCAAGTGAGTTGGTGTGAGTGGGTGCTAGAAATTTTGTATTTTGCTAGGCTCAGGTGATCCTTTCACCTCAGCCTTCCAAATAGCTGGAGCCACAGGCATGTACTACCACACCTGGCTAATTTTTTGATTTATTGTAGAGACGAGGTCTCGCCATGTTGTTCAGGCTGGTCTCGAACCCCTGAACTCAGGCAATCCTCTCGCCTTTGCCTCCTGATGTGCTGGGATTATAGGCGTGAGCCACTGTGCCGGGCCCACAATTTTGCATTTTCAATACACACTAATGCCAGCTGGCAACAGGTAAGAAACTTTATTGTGCTTTGCTGCAGATGTGACAAACAATATCAAAGGATGACTTTGTTTCTTGTAACGTAGATATATTCCCAGACCAAATCCTCACCGTCTTTGTACAAAGCGATAGTTTCATTGTGGGATGAAATAAGGAAAGGAGAGACCCAAGGTGTTAGAAATATTTTTGAACAGAGTATTGTAAGTCAAAGTTAATGGTTTTTGAAAGTAGAAAAAACAGTTTGCAAAAGCAAAACTCACGTTGTGGTGGAATTTTGAAGTCTAAGTGGGTTTATACCGTGGGAAGTCAACATGTGTAGAGTCTGTCCCTTGTCAGAATTTCTATTGCTTTCTACTTATATGTCATAAATAAAGGGGTAATGAACCCCCTATCAAAGTATCTCTGGCCTCAGTGGACTGGATTTGAAAGACCAGATGCCTTTTGTACCAAAGGTGTGATCCATCTATTATGTGCCAAAGGTATGAGTCATACTTGTAACAAAAAATAACCCATCTAATAAATGACTATATCTTTCAGGGCTCCAGCAAATGTAAAGATGGAAAAAGCTAGGTAAAACAGATGAGCTCTATCTCCTGAAGTGCTTTGTACTTAAAGGAGTCTTTTTCAATTAAAAAAAAAAAAATATATATATATATATATCTCCTGTAGTCTTAATTGCTTTTTAATTTAGACTCAGTTTCTGGAGGTTCTTTTTTGTGGTTGTGGCTTTTCAGCTTTCAACTTTTTTCTTGGCAAACAGTGTCATCTCCTTGTCTGCCTATGCTTTTCAGGGTCTTTTGCTTAATCAGGTAAAGTCTATCGACTCCCCCCATAGACAGACCCTTGTGATTGATTTAATTTTTCAGCTCAAAATTCTCACTTCGTTTCCCTCCAATTATGCGATCATTTTTCTTCCATTTAGAGGTTTTCTCTTCTTAGTTCATAGTTGACGTATAGTGATTCTAAATTATTTGGCCATACAAATCATCCTTATTTTATATGAGTAATTCCTAGAAATTGGACTGGTTTTAAGAAAGCAACTTAGATACACCAAATTTTGAAACAGAAAAGAAAGAGAATGTTATTGCCCAGAAATGATTGCTATTAGTGTTTTGGTCATGTTTTTTTTCCTAGTCTTTATTGTATACATCGAAATGCCTATTTTGTTTTTTAAGAAGAGTGTTAGGAAAGACATCAGATAAAAAGCGATGATATGAATATTTTTCCTACTATTATCCTGCCAAATTTACAACAGCATTTGAAAATAATATAATTAGTAAACTTATGTATAAAGAGAAGGTATTTTCAAATATTTCAAGAGGTAGACTGTGAGAATAGCAAGTTACTAATGGAATCTCCTAGGAGATGAACCCAGCTACAAGCCTTACTCAGTGCTTTAATAAATGATGTCGAAGTTAGAGTGCGTAGTGAAATCTCTGTGCTTGCACATTACACCAGCTATTCTTATGGATAAATTATAGGAAGATCTCACCATGCTCTGAGAGTAAGCAGAAAAGTGACCGATGATCTTCAATAGAAATGCATTTTAGGGGAAACATGTCCTGGCTGTAGTTTGTAATATGGTTTTGGAACTATCACTTATGAAAGAGCAAAGAGTGGTTTCATTCTGCTACCTGAAAATGTTTTTAAGCAAAAGAGCCCACAAATACTGGTCGTTACTCATTCATTCCAGAAATAATTGTTGAGTCCCCTTACATATTTATAAATGCCATGCTAGATTCTGAAGATATAAGGTAAAAAAAGAAAAAGTAATTTATGGCTCATTTTTAGCAGCTAGATTGCTAAACTCTGACTCTTCTCTCTTTTTTATCCCATTTCTAAGATCTGTTCCCTATAGAGGAAACAGGGCTTCCAGACTCTTCCTAATGCCAACACCTTTGCTCTCAATAGTGCCTGGGCAGGGCTGCTTCAGGGCCCAGTGCTCTGAGTTGACTCCTTAGAAAAGATTTCTTACCAATTATTTAAAAACTCAGTAATTATGAAGAGTGATTCTTAGATTTATAAAAAAAACAATGTGTCCCTCATTCTATTTAAATATGCTATCTTTTTCCCCTTATTTCTGGTTGTTCATTGATTTGGTAGAATATGATAGCTCAATAAGTTGTAAGTCTAGATATTTTTAAGAGAGTTATTGATAGAATTCTAGTATCGGTTTTGATGTGGAATATTTTAATTTTAATGGAAGAGTAGCAGTGAGGGTTTTTTTTTTTTTTTCCTTCTTTTTTTATGGTCATGTCTTCAAAGAACATTCTCGCCCACTCAAAATAGAAAACAGGTCTATTAAAACAGAATTAATGATAAGAGGAAATATAAAGTAAAATTAATGCAACAGCTGTCTGAATTCAGGTGGAGTGCAGAGAGATCTCCTTTGAGGGCTGAATTGGAAGAGTCTCATCCTTTTATGATTCTGAATGAAAGGGAAGAGGGTAAGAGGTGAGATGGATCCAGGGGCATTCACTTTACCACCATCAACTGTATTTGTAAGTGCTGCTGGAATTGCAAAATATGGTTGTATCTAGCATCATAAAACTCTCAACAATATTCCCCAAACCAAAGTAATTTTAATTCATAATCATTAAAGAAAACCAATGAAAGCCATTCAATCAGGCCTTGAATTGTTGCTTTGCTGTGAATTCCATCATAGCAGGTGGTTTCTTGTCTCTCTTTCAGCCTGACATGTGATAGGAGTTCAGTTAATATTCGCTAATCTAGGCTGGGTTCAGTGGCTCAGCCTGTAATCCCAGCACTTTGGGAGGCCGAGGTGAGTGGATTGCCTGAGCCTGAGGGTTCGAGACCAGACCGGACCACTTGGCGAGACCGCTCTCTACAATAAATCAAAAAGTAGCCCGGCATGGTAGCATGCACCTGTAGTTCCAGCTACTTGGAAGGCTGAGGTGGAAGGATCGCCGGAGCCCGGCAGAGTGACACTCTAACTCAAAAATATATATATATATATATATATATTTGTTAATCTGCCAAACACTTATATAGTGCCTACTATGTGCTAGACACTTTTCCAAATGCTTTTCAAACATTAATTACTCAATCCTTATAACAACACTATAAGATGTCTACCCTGAGGAAGACCACAAAGATGAGGGAATTTGGCTGGACATGGTGGCTCACCCCTGTAATCCCAGTATTTTGGGAGGCCAAACTGGGAGGATCACTTGAGACCAGGAGTTTGAGATCAGCCTGGGCAACAGATACAGACCCCAGCTCTACAAAAAATAAAAATAAAAGTTAGCCAGGTGTGGTAGTACATACCTGTAGGTCCTAGCTTGTTGGGAGACAGGTGGGAGGATCTCTTAAGCCCAGGAGTTCGAGGCTGCAATAATCTATGATCACACCACTGTACTCCAGCCTGGGTGACCAAGCGAGACTCTGTCTCTTTAAATAAAAAATGAGGAAATTCAGAAACTGAGAAGTTAAGTAATTTGCTCTAGATCACACAACTCATGAGCAGAGGAACTGGGATTCAAACTCAGTTTGACTTCACAGTCTAGACTTTTAACTACTCTGCTATGCCTCACTGAATTGAATATAATCTGGGAGAGCAACTGATTCATATAATTAATGTCTCCATGCATACATTTTTAAGCACATATGAAGTTGTTTCATTCTGCTGTCTGAAAATTTTCTCATCCTCTAACCACACAAGGCAAAACTTATACTTCCTGACTTGTCTCTTCAGATTTTTCCTACTTAACCCTGTTAATTTTCCACCTTATTTCTCTGCACTTCCCCATGACGAGGGTACAGAATACATGAAATAGCTCAATGCCTGCAATAGAGTGTTTTATACCTCAATGTTCTTGACTACTCTTTGCCCAACTCCCTTTCTATCTTGGTCAAGTTCCACGGATTCATCAGACCAGATTCCGTGTCACCTGTTCCGTAAAATCTACTTTGTGTCTATGATCCAGAATCTAACAGTGTCTGGTCCAATGAACTGATGGGCGCAGCCACGAAAATTTGCACTGAGCGACTCCTGTAGACTTCACACATATCTTTGCAAGCACCAGTGCCCATGACTCCATACCAATCTGTCTATGGTATTTCCATAGTCTATGAATGGTGCCCCCTGGCTTTGACCAGGGCAAACTGTCATGGCAGTGCAGAGCAGCTCTGCTATAGCGAGCAGGAGGTGCTCAGTAAGGTTCAAAGAAGTTAGGCACTTCTTTGCTTACACAAGGCCAGAGTGTGTCAAATCTGGCTCTTTGTTTCTATTCAATATTTGAAGAGTACCAGCTGTGCAGCCAGTTTCTCAACTTATGTTTCCAAACTTATATCTCCTCCCACAAAACTTTATTTGGTAGGAAATTTGAGATGGTTCCAACTAAATGCCAAGCTCTATGGATACTTTTGACTTCCACGATAAATAGAAATTCACAGTTTTGGGAACCTGCTTGAAAGAAAAAGCTTTTGATGGTTTTCATAGTCCAAGTAGCATGTGTTCCATGAGAAATAAGTGAGGGACCTCAAAGTTTGGAGTCCCTCCCCTAATCTACAGGGCAAGCAGAGGAAAAGGGAAGGCTGGCAGAATCTGCTTGCAGTGTCTTGAAGTCACCATCCTAACACCGGACTGGGCCCCCTTTCCACGTTCTGCTGCCCAGCACCAGATTGGGGGTCCTAGAAGGATCTGGCACTGATGGCTGCAATAGCTGTTATTTGTGTAGTGACTTGTATTACTAGTGTCGTTTACGTTGCTAATAGGTTATCTTTTATCATTTTAATTGACATTAAGTTCATATTCAATAGCAACTATAAAGAACGAATTAAATGTGTACTTCAGTGGGTTCTAAGTACATATGTATGCATTTATACACATATACATATAGCTACGTGTGAATATTTCTGTTGTAACTTTGCATTGCATGCAAAGTCTTCTCAGTGTTTCTCATGGTTGCAAAATGGTTCAGATTTGCTAATTTGCTATTTTTTGAAATTTTCAAAAAATAACACAGAGGCCAATAGCATTGTATTCAACAAGTTATTCAGAGCAAACTGTTAATACAGAGAGGTTTTGATATGTGGCCAGAAAAATACTACTTATTAATTAAGCAAAATACATCCAGTGGGATTATATCATAATTAGTTATTACTTTGGTTGAGAAAACTACTACTGACTTACAGAATTCATGGAGCTGCTTCCATTTTTATTTCTCTCCCTGCTCAAAGAAAGTAATTAATGATTATAAAAGAGAGGAAGTCCATATAATTTGTTTATCAATAAGATGCCCTTAAATGAGGAAAATAGTGGATTCATTTAAGTGGGCAGAAAAATTCAATCTTCTTTCGCCAGATTTAAATAAAATACAATTCAGATTTGTGACATTGCAATGTGTAGCTGCATTTTTATAAATAAAGGAAAAATAATTTTCTAGGAAGAAAGCACAGTTGAGCAGAAGAACAACTTATGGTTATTTCCTTATATATAAATATATATCTTTTAAAGCAATGAAAAATATGCAAATCCTACAAACATTCTTTCAAATAACTCTGCATCTTTTCAGTCTCTTAAACAAGAATTGTTAGTTTTTGATTTGTGGGAAAAGACCAATAATGACAGTATTTCACTGTAAATGTTCTTTATAGATCTTCATGAAAATAATGTTTGAAAAATAAATCTATGCGGAAAAATATTTTGTGCCTTTTGCATTGTTTTTCTAAGCCAATTTAAAAATATTTCCCCAAATGCGGTTTTTGCACCCTGATAAGGAATTTTTCAAGAAGTCCATGCAAATAAAATTGAGTTTTCAAACTTGTTAGCTTTGTTGTTTTGTTAGTGACTCTTACCTTTTACACTCATGTCTCTGGGCAGAGTTTTGGCTTTTCAAATCATGACTGCCTCCAGCCCAAAGAGGCAGTAAGACCTGATGGGTAGAGCAAATGTGGATGTAACACCTAACACATGCACCACAGCTGAGCACTTCAAGAGCAGAAATTATTAGAACATTCAGAGAAAGAAACAAGTGTTCTAGAAGGCCAGAGACTTAATTTTTTTAAATAAAATGACCACTTTAGCAATTTTAAAAACAATTTACTTAAAAATAAAGCAAAATATCAATAAATAGATTTTGCTATGATCCATTTTCCCACAGTCCCCTTTATCTTTGTTTTGTATTGTGTGACGAGATGCAATAAAGTAAAAGCATCAGGCAGCATATTAAATTTAAAAATTGGTATTATAAACTTAAGCCCACATACAAATACACATTTACATTCCTCTGTATATTCCAAGAAGATAATAAACTGTATACATCCTAATAAGCAAATAAAAATCATTCTTAATATCCTTGAAACCTTCCTCGAACACTGTATGTGTTTTGTTTCGTTAAGCAGACTTCCCACAGCTTCTCAATGAAGTTCCCTTTGAAGACCGTGATGATAAATAACGGATCTTTTTCAATTGTTATTTTGCCAAAAGGTATTGTCTGAGTTTTTTGTGTTCATCATGACTTGTGAAGTTCAGCTGTGTCCTGGGTACTAGCTTGCCAGAGAAGGGAAACTGCAAAACCATTTCACTGTGGCTCCTTCTGGAGTGAAAAATCAAATGCCACGCTTTGCCAGTTGTTAGTCTGATAACCGCCTGCCTACCATTTCGACTGAAAGGTGGAAAAGTTACCGGCCTGTCTCTGGCTGAACCTATGTAGCCCAGAAATATTCTGACAGGTCTTTCTGGTAAGAATAACTCTTTTAAACGTGTTATTTGGATGCCTTTGAAGGTTTCAATTGTTTTTGTCTTTCTTAGTTCCACATCCGCTGAGGGATCATACCATACACTTGGAATTTCTTTCACGAAGCTGGATTTGGTCTTGGTCTATAAACTGTATATGAATAAACCCCAAATCTCATCTCTGTTGATGGAAACTTCTGTCCTTTTGTAGTTTTGCGCATGAAACTGAAAATTTCACACTGCTTATGCGGCAGCTATATTTAGTTTTAGTAAGTGTTTTGGTTGCTTTCATAATCAAAATATGAACCATTTTTTTGCCATAAATAATTATATAAATTTTAATGTCCAAGAAGAAAATGCTTGACCATATTCCTATATTGTTATGACCAAATCCCATTTCATTTTGAAGTTTTTTATTGAGAAATTTGCTGCACTGAAAAAAGTTTTTGAGTGAGCTATCATAAAGCATAAAATGAATTGAGAGCCTGTGAATGACGACTAAGATTTATCAAGCAGCAAAAAGTAAATTGGTACATTTAAAAGTTAATGGTATTTTGGAGCACCAAATTACCGTGGGGATATGACAGAAATATTTTGCAATTCCAAAAAGCACCCTGAAGACTTGAAGGGTTTAACGAACCCTATCATGTGGTATTATAATATTAGTTTACATTCCTTTTGGACGGTGATTGCATTAACTTATGTTTTCCAGGGGTGGATATTTTTGAAAGGTGGCTGTTTATTAATGTTTTGTCATTTTCTTCATAAAGCTCAGTAATGGGCTGTAGCTGGCTGATTTAATCCATAGGGCACTTTCATACTCTGTTGCAGGTTTTAAGCAGAAGCCAGATTGCTTTCTTACATTTAAGTGTAGAACAAAGACATTATGTCATCCTGTATGTATATATATCCCACTGAACTCCAGTAGTTAAAAAAAAAGTACTTAATTCCTTTCCATCTCTGGTAAGCAGTAGGTATATGATCTCCAAGGCAAACAAACAAAAACCTCAAAAAAACCCCAAAACGCAAAACTATAGTAGTATTTGAAAATCTACCCTATTTCAGCTGTGTTACTTTGTCTCAGTTTTATTTTGTACCACTTCAACCTTTACTCGTAATCTGTTATGATTTCATAGAAGTGAATTTAATTTGAAAAATCAATTGTTAATGTTCTGAAACATTCACACCCCTAATTCCATAGGCAAATGTTGGGAAACTAGATTTGTGCCAATTTTTCACAACTCCTAGGACTTAGGACATGCTGCCATATGTTAGAAGAAGATGACTTCTGATGGAAAATTGGTGGAGTGTTTTCAAGTGGGCCTGACAGGATGGGGAAATCTTGTTAAAATTCAAAAGTTGGATTGTTTGTTTTCACTTTCCTACATGATTACTCTAATATGGCATCACCATAACTGAATTTCGACAACATGGCAGTCTGTTGGCTTATTGTTATTGCAGGCCCGTTGGCACAGGACTCTGTCCAATTGCTCATTGTTTCTACTCATTTTTAATCTTGTTTTAACCACCGATTAATGGGCCCAGAGTAGGTGAATTTTGTCTCATGGTATTTTAAGAGAATATGTAAATAAAAACATTAATTTGAGGGGATCTGGATATCGTTTGGAACTTCAGTGTTTAGAAATGGTATGATCACTGGAGAGCCAAAATGTACCTACCCTCTGAGGTTCTCAGAATTATATTCTAGCAACATTCTTTGAAATTTGTTTTAATAGTATCACCCTGTCTATTGTCTGTGTTTATATGGTTGGCATGGGTGCAAATGCTTGGTAGACAGCATCTTGACTTTGAGATGTATGATGGTGATAGGCGTGTAGATTATTCCTGAGATTCGGTTGTTTTACAAATTAATATATTGAGTAGAAGTGTTTTCTGAATTTTACATGTTAGGGCCTCAGGCCACACAATAAAATAAAAATATCCCAAGATGATAAAGTGTAACATAATGTTATACCTTCCCAGGAGACTCAGCTTTAGATCATGTTAGCTTAAAGTCACAGAGCAGTATAGAGGACTGAAGTCAGAAAGGCATTTTTCACATTAGCTTAACCAAGAATCTTAACCAAGGCAGCTAACAATCAGCCCAAATGACTAATTTGATTTTCTACTTCTCTTCCTTTCCTTAATCAGAATTCTGATAGAGGGATTAATTAGCAATAAAGCAACATGAGAAAGAAGGAAAGAAAATGAGGGCATAGATAATCCACAAACTATATATAATCATCTCTGCGTAATCAAAAGTTAACTGTCATTAACATGACATTTGCTTTTAAAGCCAGGCAGAAAATTATGATTTTTGGCACTAACCTAATCTTTAATTATAGCACAGTACCATTCTTTCCTTGTGTTAGTTCAGATAGCTATAAATTATATTAGTCTAGGGCTTTTGTGTCATTTCCTTTCCTTTTCCATGATTTATATAGTCAGAATACTGACCTATAATTAAGTGTACTTGAGAGTGGTCTCCGGTTAATTAAGTACTGTGGAGTGTGTAGGGTGTGCTTTGCCAAAATTCCAAAGGAAAAGGCCATTCCTGGGTTAAATATCTATGAGGAGCCTGGATAAGTCTTTGGCGCTAGTCACATACGACCGCTGGAGCTGTCATAAGAAATAAAAATGAACCTTCCTTGACTATTGTCTGTAAAAGAATGTAAAATGCATCTTTTCATATAACTTAAGGATATCGCTTTGAAAAGTGATTGTCTGCACTTGAGGCATGCCCTGGTTTTTAATAACCAGTGAAGTAGATTTATTATGATGTGGAAACAAAAATTAAAGTCGTCTTCCTTCTTCTCTTTATCTTTGCTCTTTTATCTTTTCCTGTAACACTTCTCCATTCTCTGCCAGAAGCAACTAGTTGCCACTCACTTTGCTGGAATATATATTAGATAATTCACTTCTGTGTGTAGTATAGGACGCCAGAGAGGTGCAGTCACAAAGCCCATTCTCTTGCACAAGGAGCCTACCCAGGAGTCAGAACCTGCCCTAACTCCAAGGCTAAGTTGAGACTGTGTCTTACTCTACTTTTCGTTCTTACTACCGTAATGCCTCACCACCCAAATGCATGTATGCCAGTTGACATGAAACTTGTTCCCATTCCAAGATCCCGAGCAAATCCTGGGACCTGGACCAACTAAGGAGTAAGGAAGGAAGCAAGACAGCACTAGGGTGCAGGGTGGGAGAGGCCCTCATTTTTCTATGGTTTGACTTGACAAAGGAAACTCTAGAATGATCTAGGGCCTACATCAAAACAATTTTTCAGGCAATTGTTATCGCAGTTGGGTCATTCTCTACACAGCAGAGGAGGACACACATTGGCAGGTGGATGGAGGGAGGTGGGCCCACAGATGTTTCATCTGCCATGCAGAGTGTTTTGAAAAACTGAGATGCATTTTAAAATTAAGAGACTATCAACCCAAATCCAGATTTCTAGACTCTAGATTGACAACACAGCATCTGTGTTATCCAAGCTAAGCTTGAGATGACAAAGGCAACCATATTTATTGATGACCCACTTGGTGGAGCAAATTATTGCTTGGCCCCTGTATGGATTGAAGTGTGCCCCCTTCCCGCGCGCGCGCGCACACACACACACACACACACACACACACACACACACACACACACACACTGAATGATTTCCATGGAGGGATGGAGGAATGGAGAACTTGAGAAGTGATCAAGGTTAACCTTGGCTGGGCCAATATTAGGATAAGAGTTAAGAGAGTATGGCAAGGTACCCTTCCAAGGTACCCAACTTAACTTTCATAATTTAAACCATATGAAATTGACATCTTTATAGGCCAAACAAATCAAGTATTGACTATTTCATATCTACAATCTACTCTCCTCATTTTAAAAATGTCCACAATAGCCCTAGAGTTTTTATCGCTCAGTAGGGTTTGTTAGAGAACTGTATATTTTTTCTTTTTCAACTCCTAGGATTTGTGTTTTCTCATTTTGAGAACATTTATCTGTTTCCTTCATTCTGCCATAGATGTATATGTATCTTCAGCCCAGTAGATATTCTGTTTCTCTCCAGTTGAAAACAAAAGTAATGATTTACAAACAGGTTTAGCTCCTATAAAGACTGTTATATATACTTATTGTGATAAAATACACATAAACTTATCGTTTTAACCATTTTTAAGTGTACAGTTCAGTGGCATTAAGCATATTCACAACGTTGAACAATTGTTGCACTGATTTCCAAAAACGTTAGCATCCCAAACAACTATGTACCCATTTAAAAAATATCCTCCATAATTCTCTATGCTTCCCATATCCCCCTGGTTACTTTTGGTTTATTTTATTTTATTTTTTTTTGAGTCAGAGTCTCACTCTGTTACCCAAGCTGGAATGCAGTGGCACACTCATGGCTACCACAGCCTCAAACTGCTGGGCTCAGGCGATCTTTCTGCCTCAGCCTTCCAAGGAGCTAAAACTGCAGGTGCATGCTATCATGCCTGGCTTACTTTTTGATTTATTGTAGGGTGAGTTCTTGCCAACTTGCCCAGGCTGGGCTCAAATCCCTGGGCTCAGGCAATCTTCTCACCGCAGCCTCCCAAAGTTCTGGGATTATAGGCATAAGCCACCATGCCTGGCTACCCTTGGTAGCTTTCATTCATTTTTTGTCTCTGTGAATTTGCCTGTTCTAGGTGCCTCATATAAATAGAGTTATACAATATTTGTCCTTTTGTGTCTGGTTTATTTCACTTGGTATAATGTTTTCAAAACTCATCAATGGGTTGTATGTATCAGAATTTCATTTCTTTTCAAGGCCGAAAAATCCATTCTTGCGTGTGCACGTATCACATTTTGTTTATTCATTCTTCTGTTAATGGATATTTGATTTGTTTTTACCTTTTGGCTATTGTGAATAATGTCTTCAATGAACTTTGGCGTACAATTATCTGTTTGAGTCCTTGCTTTTGATCCTTTGGAGTAGATACCTAGAAGTGGAATGTTGGATCGTGTGGTAATTCCATCTAATTTTGAGGAACTGTTACATATTTTATATGTGTGACCAGTGGAAGCTGTATTTAAATGGTTCTTTTAAATCCAGGTACAGTACCTATTCCCTTTTATATTACAATAAAGCTGACTTTTCTTTTGCCATAGAAGATATTTACTGGGTCAGAAAATGGTAAAGTCTGTACTTATTCTAATTAAACAATTTCATTTGGGTTTAACTTTGATCAACACTGTTGTTTCCATTTTTCAAGTCCATACACGACACATGTTGGCTTCAGATGAACTGTTCTTGTGATGATTTTTAAAATTTTAATTCATCTATGAAAGTCATCAGAACTACTGAGCATGTTCTTTGTAAAATGAATAATTATCCTCCTCTGAGCTCCCATTCTTCTAATATTGAAAGTTAGTTTGTTAGCACACTATAACACACTCCACATAAGGGTGCCTTTATGTAATCATACATGAGCACATGTAGTTTGTCCATGAATGATAGCATGCATATACCCTGAGGAGTAAGTTCTCAAGACAATAGATACACACAAAGTCACATTTGTGCTATGCTTTTCCTTGTAAGCAAACGTCACTCGTTTTAGATCAATTTTATGATTCTCATCAAAACAATGTTCGCACTCATTTAAGCACACTTTAATGTCATTATGTTAATGAGCTCTGGGGATGACTGTAGAGTTAACATAAGCTCTGAAACCCTTCCACTGTTTATTTCAGTAGAAAAGAAATGTCATCGTTGGCAGTAATCTAGGCACGTCTCCTTTAAATGGTGGCGGTGGTCTGTGTCTGCAATCAAAGGTGTGGCACATCGTTTCATCTTTTCATAGTACAAAAGGAGTTTCATTTGACAATTTCATACCGAATAGTTCTTTCTATTCAGCCATGGAAATAATGGGAGCGGCTCAGTGGGTGGGAATTTCTTCAGTGGTTCAAAAAATACTCAGGACTAAGATACAAGGCTGTGATATTGACAACATAGAGAAGAGATTCAACGTGGAACAGAAGGAGCTCTGTCTTTTGTTTAAAGATCTAAATTAATTCCGCTTCCTCTTGCTTTTTACACAGGAGAAGGGAATAGGAAGGATTTCATACCATTTTAGTTTTCAAAAATGGCCATTCAAGTGAACTGCCTGGCCAAGTTACATCTCATATTTTCCTCTCGATCCGATTCCTTTCCTATGCTTTTTCCTTGTCTTGCATCTCTGTGGCAATACTCCACAGGGCAACCTCCTGTAGCTGGACCAAATTGAGTTCCTGTCCATGTGTGTTCTTAGAATAACCAGCCAATCTAACTTACCACATGCTGAGGGAACGGCATGGGCTATAGACTCCCATTCTGCTACTTGGGAGTGAGGGAACCGGGGAAGGCGTGGGCTCTGGAGTCCCAATGCTCTGGGCTTTGATTTTGCTTCTGTCCTTTGCTGAATTTGTCAACTTAGGCAAGCCAGTTGACTTATTGGAGTATTAAGTGTTCCAACTTATGCGTTCTTTGTGAGAAATATAGATAATTTAGGTGGAAAGTAAGAACTGGGTTCCAAAGGAGGAAGATCCGTGAGGGATTACCTGGGATGGAATCGCCCACGGGACTTTTAAGAGCAGAACCGTCCAGCATTCAGTTTTGAATTGGCTAACATCCTCTGCTGTAATAGAACTCTCCTTCCAGTGCTACTAACTTGTAGGGTGAAAATAATGTTTTTATTTTTGAGACTTTAGAATGGGGGTGAGTTAAAGGAAGGAGAGCTCTACTTTTGAACTGATAGAGGCTGCAGAGAGAAAGGAACAGTCATAGGAGAAGGGTATGAAATTAACAGGGAGATTTATCAAAAAGAGAAAACTAAAAAATGATCATTTGGGGGAAATGCGTCCTTCCTGGGCATTCTTGGAGATATTGGACTAATTTGGGGTTACCATTTTTTGGTCATATCTGAAGGATATTTTCAAACTAAATAAAATAGTTCTATGAAAAATTCCCTATATTGTCTTTATCTTGCCTCATTTTTTCTATGAACTGGAGAACACGCCATTCATAAACCCATATTTTCAGAATATTGAATCTAGATTCCAACTCTCCTTTTTAAAGCTAAGGAGACCAATCTCTGCATGAAGGGTACATTCCAACTTTTGTATTTGCAATTTATCTTTGTGTCTCATCAAACTTTTTCATGAGAAAGGATGGCTAGTCAGGACCCCAGGCTGAACAATTTAATTTCTCCCCCAAAGGGAAGTGGTAGATTTCATAGCACAGAAATGATTTGGCCATATTGATGTAGAGGCTTTCTTAGGTTTTTTTTTTTTTTTTTGGTCTATCTCCTCCTTTCACCGATGTTTTCATGAAGTTTAGAAGACTTAAGTTTCTTGTTCAAAATCACACAGCTATTTTGAGGTAAAACTGGGATTGAGCCCAGGTTTCATGGTCTCTGGTCCGACTAGTCATTCGCTCATTTTAACATCTCCTATATGATTGTTGCATAGGTGCTAGGATATGATGATAAACCAAAGCAGTTCTGTAGCTATGTTCATCATCGTGTGAACTGGGAAGATACTATCTAGAAAGCAACAGTTATAGAGGTATCAAGTCTTACATTTGGAATGGGCCTTAGGGTTTATTTACTGTAATTCATATTGAGATAATGAGGCTCTAATCTAAAGGGGTGGCTTGGGAAGAACACAGATTTGAGGAATGCTGGTGTTGAGAGTCAACAAGGCTTGATGGCTAACTAACCATGAAAGCTTAAAGAGAGAGAAATCAAGGATACACAGAGAATGAAGAACCTGGGAGCAGAATAGCACAGTGATTAAAAGCATGGCCGTAGGAATTCTCTACCATTATTACTGAGTGACCTTAGGCAAATCATATAACCTCAGTGTACTCATCTGTGAAATCAAGATCATTTCAATTTTGAGGATTTTGTAAGTATCCAGTTTTATTATGTTTGTTAAGTGTGCATTATATTGTCTGGAACATAGTAAGTACTTAGTAGGCAGAGTATATTAGTGGCATTGCCTGAGAAAAAAATGAGGTATGTTGGTTCATGGGAATTTTTTTCTCTCTCGACTTATAGATTCAACACCTGAATGAAACCTTTAGAACCTGGCTCCATCACTTAGCCCTTCTTTTTCTTTCATCTTCCTGTTCTCTCAAAGTTTTAAAATTATTAATAAAAAATGGCCCCTCTGCTCCTGCCTCCTTGGAGGGCGGGGCAAAGGGCAATGAAAATTTTAAAAAATTAAATAAAAATGCAAAGGAATGAAGGTAGATCTGGGACACCAAAATTTTGGAAAACTCAATATTTGGATTAAGTAAAAAAAAATTAGTAGTATAATCCAAAAACAAATAATAGCCACTGTGAATTCTTCAGTGTGGACCATGAACTCTTAGCGAATGATGCCAAGACAGTTTCTTGACTTAGATTCCTAAATCAGACCACATAAGGGAGAATTTTGTTAGGGTAATTTTAATTGTTAGCACTATTTTGTAAAATTCTTCTGAGTTTAGGGGAAGAAATAGTAACCAAAAACATCACATAAAACAAACTTCTATTTCCTTTTATTGCACTTGGTGAAGGTTATTAAGAATGTAATTCTTTCTGCTTGCAATGTGATTAGCAGCCAAACCTTTTGGGGGTAAATTTCCATCGCTACGCTCTTGTTATCGTAAATGGAATTTGCATGCCTAATTTTCTTCCCTCCATATTGAATCCATACCCCTTTAGGTCTAACGGCATGCTAAAAATGATTCCAAATCTCCAATGTTGATTGTGGGCCATATGTTAGCACTAATTATATAAATGAGACTTGGTGGAAATGTGACATGCTAAGCATTCTGAGCTTAAGGAATTATCTAAATGAATTCTAGCTTGAGTTAGTGCTGGCAGAGACAAGGAAATGCGGGTGCAGGTTTTGAGCAGATGTTAACAGGTCTGCAAGGCTCTTCATTGTCTTTATTTGTCTAACTATAAGGACTGCTGATGGAACATTGTGTCGGATATTTTAAGGTGCCATTTTCCTGAAAATTGCATTTTGTACCTACAGATGGATCCATATTCTGAATAAGCAGAGTGGAATGACAGAGTATCAGAGGTTAGACTCTGTACTCTTTCGTGCATTTGAAAACTTAGCTTTAAGTGGGGTCATGTGTCATGGTCATTATGTCATGGAGGCTGGAGACTTCTAGCAGGATCTTTTCTTTCAATATCTAACATTCCTAAATTTTAATTTTCAAAATGGGGGGGAGGGGATAAAGGAAAATGCTTCTGCTTTGGAGCAAGAGTGGGTAATAATATTGTGAATATTTAACACTTCTTCTGTGTGTAATAATTAAGGAAAATATTGCCTTGGAATATGTTGACGGAAGTGGCCGGAGGAGTTTTGGGACCCTAAATCCTGTCACGATTGCAGTCCAACTCCTTTCCTTTACCTAGATGTTGTGAAATCTTAAACAGAATGACGATTGCCTGTTTCAGAGTCCATGGCAGACATCACATTCTTGTTTCTCTTGCTCACAGACTTCCTGAGGTTTATCTCACTGCCTTGTCTTCTCATTTGTTCTCTACAAACTTTGATCCCCTTGGGGATGTCAACTCTGCTTTTTCTTTCTCAAACACAGAGTCTAGTGCTTGACATACACCAAATGTTTGCTGAACATGCAGCTGGATCATAGAAATAGCTAATGTTTGTAGAGGACTCTACTATGTATTAAATACTTGACTGACAATACTCCATACTGATGTGTTCCTAGATGGGTGCTGCTTTTGTAGTTTTAGAGATATGAAAACTAAGGCTAAGAGAGATTACTCAAATAATTTGTCTACAGTCCCACACATAGAAGTAAATAGAGCTAGAATTTGGACCTAGGAATGTCCAGCCTTGTGCTTGGCATTTGGTCATGCAGAGTATGCATTTCATCTTTTAGACACTCTGTGCCAAACTGGTCATCCTCAAATCTGGGTCTCAGTATATTCTCAAGGTTTGATGAGTTTCCTTGGTTGACTTCTTCTGCACTTGTTATGCAATTGTTTTTATTGCAGTGGTAACCTGAATAGAATGGATATTAGTGTATTCTTGATCATCTGGATGGCCATCTTGTGACGATGCTGACTATGATGTTAGTGCAAACTAGTACGACTTTAGCAGCAGGTCATTACCCAGGGAAGAACAGAGACGGACTAGATGTGAAGATAATGTGTATGTGCCAATGAAGGTTCAGCAACAGTAAGGGTTCAGAAGGATTTAAATAGAAAACAGGAGTGGGAAAGATGAATTTCTACAGAACACAAAGCAATGGTGAAGTGACAATGCCATAGGAAAGATGCCTTTCCAGTTGGGACACACTCACATGGGAAATAGTGACATAGTTTTGATAAAACCAGTATTATCTATTATGATAACATTATGTGGTTAATTTATTTTTTGTCGTCTCATGAGTTTGGTTTGTTTTCATAAACTTCTTTTGATTTTATGGCTAGAGTGTACTTCACACATAAAGATTTTCCAGTTTAATGTTTATACATATTTAAATCTGTCAAGATTTTGGGGAGGGAGCTGTAATGTTCTTTTCTTCTCTTTCCCTTTAAAGGGCCTTTATACTCTTTGAGGTGAGAGTTGGCTACATAAGTCTTTGGGCATCATGTGATCCCCAGGGATTGAACTGAAACTAGATCAGGATAACAGCAGTGTGTGTGAACATGTGACACGTGTATGTACGCACAGGTGTGTGCATGTTTATGCTGTGTGTGTGTGCATGCGTGTGCATGTGTGTGCGCCTACGTGCATAGGCCTGCTAACATTGCAAAACACAAAGGGTGGTAGTGAGAGTTTGGAGGGGAAGGTTGACCAGCATCTCCTGGTGCCTACCTATTTAGATCTCAATTCAAACAACAGTTCATGAAGCAGCTTTCTTCTCTCAGATGATTCTTCCTCTGAGTGTCTTATTTTTTCTATTCCTATAGGACCAAATAAAGCATATTTACAAAATCTTATTCTTGGATATTCTCTTTTGGCAAGAATTTGAAGGGAATTCACTTGGCGTATTCGATCACTACAACATCTTTATATGTTGGCCTCCAGCCACCAGACGGCAAACCTGAACAGAGATGTATTTCTTGTTCATTTTGATACCTTCTACAACTCCCTGCGGCTTTTACTTTTCTGTGAAATCAGTGAGGTGTCCACTGGGCTTAAGGATGGTGGACAAGGGGGCCATCATCACAGATAGTATTCTGCTTTCATTCTGATGTCAACCTCCAAAGTTTATCTACCATATATTCTCTTTCCTCTCCTCTCCCTTCCCCTCCCCTCCGCTCCCCTCTTCCTTCCTTCCTTCCTTCCTTCCTTTCTCTCTCTCTTTCTTTCTTCTTTCAAGTTGAGGGTCTTACTCTCTTGCTTATGCTGGATTTCAGTGGCACAATCACAGCTCACTGCAGCATTGATCTGCTGGGCTCAGGAGATCCTTCTGCCTCAGCCTCCTGAGATGCTGGGATTACCGGTGCATGCCACTACCCCCAACAATATATTTTTGTAGAGACAAAGTCTTACTATGTTGCCTAGGATGGTGTTGAACTCCTGGGCTCAAGTACTTCTGCTGCCTATGCCCTCTAAAATGCTGGGATTACAGACATGAACCACCGTGCCCCCATGTGCTCTCTTTGGAATTCACTGACTCTAATTTCTCAAGCCATCTTCAGAATTCCCTACTGTCTTGCTGAGTAAGCTTTATTGAAATTCAAGTGTTTTTAGAGTTGATGGACAATAGAATATTTTTTTCTCAAGTTGAGTGTTAATTTTATGAAAACTCAGCTAGTTTGAAGTGATAATTAAGTAACGAAATCCATTGCCTTTAGAAACTAAGAGGCAGTGGGAAGTTGAGGATAGTCAGTACAAGGTGACCAGGTTCTATCCTTTCTTTTCAGTATGCTTTGCAAATATGGTTACTAAGCTGTTTCTAATCCAGATGTTTCTGCTATAACACAATGCATGTGTTCTTGGAAAAAACCTAGAGTTCTGATAGATGATTTGTTAATAATGGCAAGGCTCATGGGAAACAGAACAGACCACTCAAAAGATAAGCAACTTTGTACTCATGACATGAATAAACCTAATTGAAAATTAACTTTCATGCCATTGAAAAGATGTGCTAAGTTTCTCATAAAGAAGTGTTTGATGTATATGAAACTTTACCTTTAACAAAAATGTAAGTAACTTGACAGAAGCGTTAAGGCTGCTGAGTTATGGAGATAAGACTGAATGGGGAGAACCTTGTGGATAAGCCTTTTCAAGACAAGACTTGTGGCCAAATTATGCCAAGGAAGAGAAACATGGGTGAATTGTATAGAGTACAACATTCTTCCACAGCTTTCTGTATTAGAATATCTTGTATTCAACTGCCATGACTAATTGCAAAATACTAATGTACTTAGAAAAGTCATATGTGAACCTACATAGTCTGCCTTAAGATGACATCATTTCTCTGCTTATCAATCCTATAGTATTAATTTGTTTTACAGATGCACAGTTTGTGGCAAAACAGACTGAGTTTATCAGGATATTGAAAAGATAATTCGCCCGACTGAATTTTGGATGGTCTGTGTGTGAAGAGGAGTGTCACTTCATTTTGAGACATAGAACACGTATAAATCATAAAGTCAGACTAAGGGCGCCTGAGGTTATGAGCCAACATGGAAGCATGGAATCTTCATTTATGGTGCTCCAGAGGGACACATTGTTATGGGTGTAAGGAGAGCTCACAAGCACAGATGATCTTCATCCTTCATTGATAGTGGCTTGTGGCAAAGATTCTCCATCCAGTCTGGCATGGGAAGAGTCGCATGTTTGGTTTCATGACTCTAACAAAACATGGTCTTTAGCCATCATGATTCAAAGAGGAAGGAAGGAAGTTAAAGCCACTTGAGAGACCAGATTCATAAGTCAAACAGAACTGAAATCTGGTCCAAACATTAATGTTAATGGTCCTATATGACTCCAGCTCCATCATATAGGCTCCTGTCTCCCTCTTTATATCTATTAAATACACACTTCAGGAAGATTGTTGTTAAGAATAGGGCAAGGCTTTGTGGAGCTTCATAATATTACCTATCTTTTTTTCAGAAGGTGGCTAAGTAAGTAACACATATAAGATATCTTCTGCTTAGAAGCTCTCTCTGCTCCATCTAGACAAGTATCCACTTGATGTTGTCTTTGCTGTAGTTCACATAGAACCCCTGACCCATGGCTTATCTCTCAGGCAAGCTGACCGGGGGGAAGTTATGCTCAGATGACTGAAAACTGATGAAGGGGTCTTTGAGGAGGAAGCACTGGCACCCCCGGAGCCAAATAACTAGCTGTGCCCACTCTAGAGTAAGACTGGGTATAGGAAGCAGACTTCCTTGTATACAGTGATGGAAGAAGTTCAGGCAGAGGGGAGTCATGGAGATGCAAGAGAAGAAATACAGATATGGCCAAAATTTGGGGTTCGAGTCCTGGATCCTCTATTTCCTAGCTGAGTGACATTGGAATTATTTTTTTTTCCTGTAAAATATAGAAAGTTGACCAGTCAGAATGTATAGAAGATGAAAAGATGTTTGTTCATCCCCATCCTTCCATCAGGTCTTTTTCTCTCAGGCTAGGAAACCTCTAGAGCTGCTTTTCTATGCATCCAGACCAAAAGAAAATTTAAGAGGAGAAAATATTCTTATGCTGTGATTATCATTTAATTCTCCATCCACATAACCCCAGCAATCACCTCTCCCACCTACTTCTGGTGGAGCAACACTGTCTTAGTGGCCCTCTCTTCTGCAGAGCAAGGTCAAGGAACATGACCTGATCCTGCTGGAAGACTGGGACCTTCCCAGCCCTGGTTCCCATTCGACCAAGTACCTGTAGGCTTGGGAACCCTCCACTTCCTCCTCCTCATCTCTTAGACCCACAGCTGTCCAATGTCCAAGCAACAGTTCTAATGCCCACTGTAGAAGACGAGCAGAGCTCTTTCTTTCTGGTGACCTCAGGTGGCAGGGTGTCAGCTGACTGGGAAGGGACAGGCATCGATTCTCTTGCATCTGTGTTGCAGATGGAGCCCAAAGGGAAAAGTGTCACAGAAACACACATTTGTCCTGGTCCTAGCTGATGTGCGCATCCCAAGGACCTCCTTTGGGATAGGAAAAAATATAATTCTCCCTTTCTCCCAGAATAGATTCTAGACCCCCAGCTTACCTACTTGGAAGAGGGTGACCGGTGAAACTGATGGTCATATTGGAGGAAAGGCGAACTGTTGAGATAAATAACTTTGTGGCAATTTAAAGTAGGTAAAGTGATTTCACATATATACTTTTATACTTTCCCCAAGGACATTTGTTACAGGAGAAAATTAAAAACGGAATGTCCCGATCAAATTTTGAAGTGAGGAAATAGACTTCTTGAATCCTTTGATTCAATCTCGGATTTATTTAGGTCTTTATAAGCATTCCTGGGATTTTTCTCAGCACAAGACATTATGCTATAGTTTCTGAGCTAGAATAAAGTACTCTTTAATTCCAAAAGCTAATTTATAAATTGAGTCATAAGATGAATTTGATGTGTTCCTTTCATTTTTCCTTCAACATCCAACAACTGGGTAAAACAATAAAAAAAAAAATACTAACTTAGGTTGGCACGGGTAGGAAACTGACCCAAGAATCGCCAGCCAACCCTATTTTTGTGCTTTTGGCTCACAGCCAACAAGAGAGAAGGGTGAAAGGGCAGATTACAGCAGTTGCAACAGTGTGTAACAAAAATATTGTGTCATTGAAATGCTAATGTAGGTGAGCATCACCTTGTAAAATTCATATTGTTGGGAAGCAAGCCTAACCACTTGAATCACAAAGACTGATTTTTATGGGAGACCTCTCATTTTATTCTTTAGGTATTTCATTTTCATTCTGTGTTTTCTTTGGAATTAATAGAGCCTCTTAAAAACTGCTGTCTATAAATTTTCTCTCCTACATATGTCTCGAAACAGTTTCATTTCTTCATTTAAAACATTACACCCATTTCAAAATGCCCTATTTTGTATTTAATTCCACCATCTCATATAAAATACATGTTCTTCACATAATTATGTAAAAATGGGTTTGCAAATGCCCTCGAGATCCCT
Source organism: Cephalopachus bancanus (assembly GCA_027257055.1). Classification (NCBI taxonomy): domain Eukaryota; kingdom Metazoa; phylum Chordata; class Mammalia; order Primates; family Tarsiidae; genus Cephalopachus; species Cephalopachus bancanus. The sequence continues at coordinate 7,365,892 of JAPVLO010000038.1, read as the reverse complement.
GTGATGGGCACATTATGGGATTCTAAGTAATAATAATCTCCTGTTTACATGAGGCCTGATTTTCATGCCAGTTTTTTACACTTTAATATATCCAGAACACAGCTTTGCTCAAATACGTTAGTTTATTCGGGTCCATGAAATGCTTTGAAAATGTCACAGATTAGTTTGCCTGGCAAAATGCCCATCTACATTTGATATTTTAGAGGTGAACATGATGGAGTCAGAGATGAGAACCTTTGTTGTCCTGTTCTCTGTGAGCACAGCTAAACAAAGCCCAGCAGGGATACCAGGAGACTTAAGGTATAGGCAGGAGAGGAGAAAGCAGGCAAAGAAAAAATAAACTGGAAGGAAAAAAATGTAAGTCATTAGACAAGAAAAAGAAATGGTATTATACTACATAAATATAAAAATGAGATCTTGAGCATGCCATGGGCAATTAATGAAAAGGACCAGGTGTGGTGGTAGTTAATACCTATAATCTCAACACTTTATGGGACTGAAGTGGGAGGATCATTTGATGTCAGGAGTTCATTACCAGCCTGGGCAACATAGCAAGACCCCCATCTCTTCAAAAAATTTTTAAGGATTATCTGGGCATGGTAGCTTGCACCTGTAGTCCCAGCTACTCAGGAGGCTGAGGCAGGAGGATCACTTGAGCCCAAGGAGTTTGAGGCTGCAGTAAGCTGTGATCCCATCACTGCACTCCAGCCTGGGTGACAGAATGAGACTCTGTGAATGAATGAATGTGCATATGTAGGCATAGCGTAAAGCAGTGATTTTCAAAGTGTGTTTCCTGGACCAGCAACTTCAGCATCATCTGGAAACTTCTTAGCAAGACAAAGAGTACCCTTCCCACCTCTCCCACTGGATCAGAAATAATGGGTAGGATCCAGAAATCTGTCTGAACAAGCCTCCCAGGCGAGTCTGATATCATTTAAGTTTGAGAACTGCCAGTCCACTGAAGGTTCCAGCAGTGTCCATACAGCACGTGCAGTGTTTCAGAGATGATGTGTGTGCATGTGGACAGGACACCAAGCCTAGTCACAGAACGGGGAGAGTCAGACACCTGATGGCCAAGTCAATGACAAGCAGAGCCCAGCTAGATCTATGGAAGTTGTTCCCTCTGGAGAAAATGCGATGAAGATACCTTTGCCGTGCACATTAAGCAAACAGATGACAACAGTTGAAGGAACCTTGTGAAAGGCATGGAGGGAAGCTTGTCCAACAGAGAGTTTTGTGTGCTTACACTCATGGCAGGGCCAGTGGCGGGGGGGGGCAGCAGCAGTGACTCAAGGTCAAGATGTTACAACTGAGGCAGAAAGGAGGCTCCATGGAGAAGACACTGCCTGTGCAGAGGAGGAAACACCCTGGGAAACTGAGTGTGAGTCTTTGCGTCCAGGGTCTAGGGGTTGAGGAGGCCACAACCAGGGACCAGGCCATGTGTGCAGGGTGGATGAGTCAGCCTGTGTCCTAGGGCCCTGGACACCCGGGGACGAGAGTTTCAGTCCTGAGAGCGATATGCTTAGGGTCTGTGAGGATTAAGTGAGTGTTATATAATGCTTGCTGAGAAGTGTCATGAGATGAGTGTTCCCCATGACAAAGTTTTATGTCCCATGATAAGTGGGATCTATAATTTCATACAGTTCCCTGCTGGTCACCTTTCGTGGGGCTGTGGAACTTGTCTCTGGCACACTCACTTTGCAGCACCTGGTAATGATCTGGTTCAAAAGGACTTGTCCATAGGAATTTGGGAGAATGAAAATCATGAAGTCAATAGGACAGCAGTGCCGATGACCCCCCCCCAACGAGAGGCAGAAGTTTCGAGATGCCGCTCCTGAGATTATTCAATCCCTTCTTTAATGTTCATAAACATATTCAGGTTAAACAATCGATTGATTAACCTTGAGTCCTTCACGCCTGGGGAGTGATTATCACAACATTTTGCTATTTGTTCAGCTAGACACAAACAACCAAGGAAGCCCTTTCCATAACTTTCCTTTTTAAAGGTAGCATTTGCAGTCAGGCTTGGTGGTGTGCACCCATAGTCCCAGCTCTTAGAAAGACTGAGGCTGGAAGATCCCTCGAGTCCTTCAAAATTGCTTGTCTATAGGTATTTGAGAGAATGACAATCATTTAGTTGATGGCAAACCAGTGCCAATGACCCCCCAAAGAGGCAGAAGATGTGAGATGCTTCTCCTTAGATTATTCAGTGCCTCTTTTTATGTTCATAAATATATTTAGGTTAAACAGTCTATTGATTTACTGTACAGATAAAACCAAGAGGGATTTGACTCATCTTTGCTTTCTTGTGAAGAATAATTTCTGCTGATTGCAGTTACAGGAAACAAGGAACTACCCCCTTGCTATATGCAGTGTGCTGCAATTAGCCCTGTATTTTGGGGAGTGATTCTCACAGTATTTTACTGTCTGTTCAGCCAAACACAAACAACTAAGTCAGTCTTCTCCATAACTTTTCTTATTTAAAAGTAATATTTTTCGCCAGGCTTGGTGGTATGCACCTCTTGTCCAAGCTATGTGAGAGGCTGGAGTGGGAGTATCTCTTGAGCCCCGGAGCCCTGGGTCACGTTTACTCTTCGGTAGTTTAAATGTAGGCAATGTTTAGAGAGATGTATTCTAATCAACATTTTCATTTTGTATTAACTGAGTGGACTCTTCTCTAGCTTTACAAAATTAAATACACATACCTTTCTTGAGATGTCTAACTTGTTTTTGAACCCCTCAAGTATTCTTTTCTAAGGTTTCCTTTCCTAAAATTCATTCTACTCTCTGCCACCCTCCAGCACTAACCCCTTCCCACCATATAGTCCTTTGTCTAGCTCAAATGGCCTCTCCTTGGAGTCCCTGAAGGAAAGACAGCTAGGGCCAGTCCCCAGCCTCTGACTCAGTGCATGGCATGGCAGGTGCTCTATAGATGTTCATTAAACCAATTAATTGCTCCTGGAGACTGTTCTACGTACCTGCTTTTTGGAGCTGTTCTTTCTCCCATTGTCTCCTTCACCTTCTTTTTTCTCCTTCTCCCTAATGGATTCATTACAAAGACATTAAACCCAATTCTCAATTTTGCTAAACTGTCTATGTAACTCACTGAGTTATGTTAAAAGGTAGCAAACCCCCACAGTAAAACAACTTTTGGGAATTTTTTGGCATCACAAGCTGCATAATTTAGGGACATAACATAGCTCACAATACCTATTCTTTGTGAAAGAATATTTATATAGTATATCCTATTGAAACAATCTATTGCGGCAAAAACTTAAAAAAAACACCCTTTTTGATTGTTTAGTATTAAGTAGACTATATTTAACTGTTACTCCTTCCAGGGAGACCTCATAGAAAGCAGGAGTTGGGCTTCGGGGGCATATAGATGCTTGGAGATAAAAGAGTTCATGGGCAGGGTTTCATGAAATTTGAATGTGAAGTGGTATTATGCATCTCTTTCATTTAAATAACCTAAAATGAGTAATTCACTCTCTAGAACATTTGACAAAAATCCTTGGAAGTTTGCCAACAGCACGGTGGGAGGAAGAAATGCATATTCAAAAGGAAATAAGGAAAAAAAAAAGAAAAAATTAGGAAGCAAAACCCTGAAAAAGCAACCTCTACCTGATTTATTTTCTAAAATGAATGGAAACATCTTGGTTAGAATTGCTTTAAAGGACCAGGGCCTCTCTTAGGACCTGAAGCAATGCAGTCTTCTGGAAACACGAGTACATTTAAGAAAGGACCCAAGAACACTTTCTTTGCTTTGTGTTCACCTCAGGCGACAGACCCCATGAACTAGAAGCTTGGTGCTGGAGTGTCAAAACACCTACCTGCAATGGTTACCGTTGCCATAGAGATAACTGTATGATAGATAGTTAGATGATAGACAGACACTGAATAGATAGTAGATAAATGATCTCATATGTCAGAAGAGGCCTTTGTGCCTAGGAAATTACAGAAATTTTTTTTTCAAAAACAATTCTTCTGTCAAAATCAAAAATAGAACTCTCTTTGCTGTACTCCCACCCTATATACATTCTCCTGCTCTTCCCAAGCCTTTTCTGATCATATTTGTGATGTGCTACGCCCGTTCGGTTCCTACTTGACTTCTTGTCAAGGAGGTTAACTTTCTTCAAAGGGTTGAATGCTACCGGTGCTGGGGATGAGGGGGTGGACACATGACCACCAAGGTTTCTTTATTTTATAATACATAAGACTTAGTTTATTCTTCTTATTTTTCTGTTTAGTACTCAGATGAATTTTGTGTCTTTTTCCCCTGCCTGATTTCTTACTTACTGATTTCTCCCTTTCTCTTTCTTTATTTTCCTGTTTCCCTGCACTCTCTTTTCCATCAGTGTCCCTCTGACTTTCCTGCCTCACTGTTTTCTGCCCGTGTTTTTTATGGGTACCTCTGAATTATAGAAATTCTAACACTTCTGCCAGGTGTGAACTCACGTGGTTCTTGAGTCGACAATGAACAATTTCAACAGATACATATGAGGGGAACTCAAAAAAACCTGGAATTTATATATAAAAAATTGTGACGACTGGGGCCAGTCTCCAGGATCATTGAAAGATAAAGAGTGTAGGGACCAAGAGAAAACATTCCCTATGCTCTCTGAAAATCTACTGACAAGAGGCAGATTAATAGGAGAAAAAGCATACACAGTTTTATTTTGATTTATACAGCAAGGAGGAATCCCAGGAGAATGATTACCCAGAGAACCCCATGTAGTACAGACGTTTCTATGCCCTTTTTCAGAGGGGTGGAAGAAAGCTAGGAAAGACAGAAGATCACTTATTCGCACGTTTAAGCTTCAAAATATTCTTTGTTTGATGCAATAGACCTATCGAGACACTTTTTCCCCTGCTCAAAACCGTTTCGAACTTGTCTGTCTGTGTCCATGCCTTCGGTGCTTCTGCGAGTTTTTGTTTCACCTTTTCCACATTGGCAAAACGTTTCTCTTTGAGGACGTTTTTCTTCCTGGGAAACAAAAAAGTCAGTTGGGATGAGACTGGATGAAAAGGGAGAGTGGAGCATGGGGATCATGCTGTTTTTGATTAAAAACTGCTGAACACTCAGTGTGGTGTGGGCAGGTGTACTCATAAATCATCCATCACAAAATGGGCAAACGCGTTGAAAAAAATCTCCAAAAAATTTTCACTGAATCTGAATGCAGCCTCTCACAGCAATGCTAGCTGGTCCACGGACGCCGATAGATTCCTAGGACACCTAGCAGGGAAGCCTGTACTACAAGAGGCCCACCCTCCAAAAAATAATTCTGTTTTTTTGCCCCCCCCTCCATATACACCTGTTACAAAATGATGGTGGGGGTAGAACCTTGAGAAGTCACTTTAGAATTTGTCATCTGTTGGCCTGGATCACTGAAAGGACTTTGCACAGTAAATGGATAAGAATGGAGACTACGTCCTGTTATTTCTCTGCACTGCAACCTGACAGCCTGAAAAATCAGACCCTAATTTATGTGCCTCTGTGCAGCAACTGAGTCCTGCATTGTGTTAGAAGCCATGGGAAATTCTGAAGAAATCACAAGTTGAGATGTGCTCCCTGGGGCAGCTTTAGAAAATCGTGGAATGAAATCAGTCTTCTCATTTCGCAGATTAAAACGTTGGGGTGCAGAAAGCTTGTGATTAGCTGAAAATTTTACAGTGATGATTCTATGAATCTAGAACCTAGGGATTCTGACTTATAATCAAGTGACTGTTAAAGTCCATGCCATTACAGAAAGGGGTGAAAGAGAACAGAATAGAAAGGGGTGAGAATGGGAGAAGGGTGTCATTACTACTGATGTAGCAGAATTTTAGGCCCTTCCCCAAGTTAGAGGAAAGTAGAGAAGGGAAATGGTTTGGGGGTTTTTTGAGTTTGGCTCTTACTCTGTCACATAGACTGGAGTGCAGTGACATGGTCACGACTCATTAAAGTCTCAGTCTCCTGGACTCAGGCATCCTTCCACCTCAGTCTCCCAAGCAGATGGGACTACAGGTATGCACCACCATGCCTGGCTGCCTGGCTTGCTTATTTATTTATTAATTTGGTCATTCATTTATTTATTTTTAAGAGATGAAGACATACTATATTGCCTAGGCTGGTCTCTTTGAACTCCTGAGCTCAAGCAGTCCTGCTACCTCGGCCTCCTAGAGAGCTAGGATTACAGGCGTGAGCCACTACACCCAGCTGCAGAAAGGAAATCATTCTAAGATAAAGAATGTAGGGACCAAGAGAAAATGTTCCCTATGCTTTCTGAAAATCAACTGACAAGAGGCAGATTAATAGGAGAAAAAGCATACACAGTTTTATTTTGATTTATACAGCAAAGAGGAATCCCGGGAGAATGATTACCCAAAGAACCCCACGTAGTACTGATGCTTATATGCCCTTTTTCAGAGGGGTGGAAGAAAACTGGGAAAGATAGCGGATCTTTTAGGGAGTCAATCATTAGGGAGAAAGAATGGACCAGGAAGTGGGAGACAGATATTAGGGAAGGGGAGGGGCGGAGCCGCACAGGGTCGAAGTTTGTCTTATAATGCAGATAAAGGCCACCAGGAAATCTCTCAGAGCTGCCTTCTGGATAAGTGAAATGTCTGTGTGGCCATGGTGGTGGCTACCATTCTTTTCTTCTGAGGTTGATTGGGGATCTTTCTAAGTTATTTGATGAGATTCCTAGGGAGGGAGTCTTAGGACAATTGCACTTGGCTTACTTAGTCAGGTGAGGAAATTCTGAGTCTTTCCAGAGACATGGGAATTGGGGCAAGAAAGATGAAAGAAAACTTGGTTCTGAGGCCTTCCCATGTTCAAAGCTCTCATCATTCTGACGTGCCGTATTGTGGAAGAATCATTCTCTGTGTCCAAATAAAAGAGACATTGAAGTTCATTCTGAGGAGGCTAAGAGAGGAGGGAGACAATGGATTTAATAATTAGATACAGTTCTAGGTCTCAGCTTTTTCATTTCTCAAATGTGGATAACAGTATCTTCATCATGAGTCAGATGTTGTGATTGACAAAGTAACCTAGAGGTCTTAACATACAGCATGCGCTCAACAAACAGCAACTATTGTTGTTTTGGGTGTGTGCCTGATCTTTCTTTGAAACCACCTCATGTGAAGAATAGTTAACTTTCCAGCAATCAGTGGTCTGGAGTTGCTGGGGCTGATTTGAAACACATTGAAGATTATTGAAGTACAAACGAATTCTGCCTGGCTCTGGACCAAGGATCTGAAACTGGCCTCAAGCGGTTTGCCTCTTGTCATTGTAATCTCAGACATAATTTGTGGCTTGAAACCGTACGCTGGGAGGGTAACATATAAACAAAATGACTATTTGCCAAAAATGAATCACTGCCACATGCGTAGAAATACCTGTAGCTTGGTCTCAATTCTGATGAGGATTAATACGTTGAATCTTCTTAATGTTGTGGTGACCGATCCTGGTTATGGTTCATACAAAGGTTTAGGAAGTGAACTTCAGTCAACTTCTTTAGAAAACAGACTAACTGCACGATATTTATACACAGGAAAATTACTGGAAGGCTCTCATGGGTTCTATGCCTATAAGGGAGTGAGAAAAGCTTGACCAGAGAAGGAGGAATTTAACATCATTGCAACAGCCAGTGCGGATCTCAGCCAATCCCTTGAATTTGTGGATTGAGACTGTTTTCTTGAATTTTCCAGAACTGAGGCAAAGGGGTGGATCTCTGCTCTTTATACCACTCTACTATAGATGCTGGCTGCCCCTGGAGAGGAAGAATGACATTGAACAAGTTGTCTTCTGCTGAGGGGAATTGCCAGAGAGCTCCAAGACCATCCACAGACAGCACAACCGGGCAGCAGGGGTCCCAAGTGTCTCACTTCTGAAGTGGGACCCAGCAGAAGCACCACTAAGCCCTAGTCACCTTCTGACTATGTCAGAGCAGCTTAGAAGGTGTTGGTTTGCTGTTTTCTGGATACTATGAGTCCTAGGAGAAGGGCTGACGGCCCTTAGACCCCAAATGTGTTTTTATATTGTCCTTCCCTAAGAAATTTAACACCACCTCCTTTGAGTCTTAACAGAAATCATTATTTTATAACAAAGAACCTAACTGGAAACTTTGGCTGACGGTAGGCCCGTCAGAACTGTCAGACTGTGGAACTGGAGAGATGTCAAATGTCCTCCTGGTTTTCTTTAGCATTCTGCTGGGAGAGTGACCAAAGGAAAAGATCCAGTGTAAACAGCTAGAACTGTGAAGAAGGGCTGGGCTTGGTGGTCAGCCTGTCGTCCCAGCAGTTTGGGAGGCCGAGGCAAGTGGATTACCTGAACTTGCGGATTCAAGACCAGCCCAGGCAACTTAGCAAGACCTCATCTCTACAATAAAATAAAAAAATTAGCCAGGCATGGTAGCGCACGCCTGTAGTTCTGGCTACTTGAAAGGCTGAGGCGGAAGGATCACCGGAGCCCAGCAGGTCGATGCTGGGGTGGCCATGAGCATGCCATGGCACTCCAGTCTGGGCAATGAAGTGAGACTCCGACTCAAAAAAAAAAAAGAACTGCAAAGGAGGAGGAAAGACTAGTTCTGAGTTAAGCCGTGCTTATTAACAGAGTTTGAAAACCAACATTTTTATTCAGATGCTTTGAGTCTTAAAACTAATCTCTCATCTTGATTATTGGGAGGTTCCTTCCCAGAGTTCTTGGCTGATTGTTAGACTTTCCAGGTAATGTATTCAAATTTGATCTCAGTTTGTATACCTTGATTCAAGACAATTCTAGTGCTCTAGTGTTCTGTCTCTAGAACAAGCTATTATCTTCTTATATATTCACTAGGAGTTTACACCCTCCAGTTCTTTGTGTTCAATCTCATGTCCATTTCTTTATGTAATAATTTCTGCTTCTGCATAATGGAATTAGTCCAACTCATTCATTCATTGCTTGAACAAAGGTAAACTGTTTGATATAACTAAGTTAAAGCATATGTAAGTAGTGTGTTGAGTGCCCAAGACAATTTGGATAATTCACTCTTAACCCTGCTCTTGATACCAAATACTTTTTACCAGCAATGTTATTAATAACCAACATTGTTCCCCCCATGGTCAATTGCTTTTCTTAAAAGACACTTTTTAAAGGAAACTGAACATTGCTGAAGTAGAGCTAAGCTCCTGGCACTTCTCCCTCTCTGCTCATCTGCCCAGCAGCTGTATGTCCCTAGCAGTGTGTACTTGCTGAAACCATTGATAAATTCTATTTTTCAGAAAGCGGCACTGTCTTTCCCTCAGTTGCCAAAGACAGAAATGTGGGAGTCATCTTCAATGAATTTTTCTCCTGTACTTTGTGCATGTAATACGTTACCAATTTGGACCCATTCTTTCTTTGAAATGTCTCATCTGTGTCTTATTTTCTACTTCCACTGTCTTGCTGTGGACCCCATTGTGTCCTAAGTAGTTACAGTAATAGGGAAATCTTGTACTTGGCTTAACCCCTTCCGGTCACTAGCATGAGAATAGTCTCAAATAAATCCTTCCTTGTTCCATTTTCAACTCCCCAGGATAGGCTTTAGATATAAGACAATATTAATTAATCAAATGAAACATAGGATAAAAAAGTATTAGTTGGCTCACAGCTATAATCCTAGCACTTTTGGAAGCTGAGGCGGGAGGATCATTTGAGCCCAGGAGTTCGAGACCAGCCTGGGAAACATAGTGAGACCTCATCACTTCCCCCAAATCAAAGAATTAGCCAGGTGTGGTTAATTCTACACGCCTGTAGTCCTGGCTAATCAGGAGGCTGAGGAGAAAGGATTGCTTGAGCCCAGGAGCTGGAGACTGTGGTGAGTAGTGATTACGCTACAACACTCCAGCCTGATCAACAACGTGAGACCCTGACTCCAAAAAGGTATTATTTTTTTATCAGGCTCAATGTTTAAGTACTTGGAGTTCTTACAAGTACAGATACAAGTTATTTTTCCCTTCTATGCTTTATGGAAAGAATCTGTCAAAATAATTCCCTATTTGATTGATTCTAGAATTTAGTATAATTTTCTAATTCACTCACTGGGTGATTTTGTTAGGTTTGTTTTCTCCTCGAATCTTTCCAGTCACTACTTCCATTTGTATCTTGTATGGAAAGGAAGGCCACTCAGTGGATCTCAGGTAAGCGATGTTCACCATAGGACTATATGTGGGGTAAAAGGGAAGACAGGGCCCAGAGAATAGGAACCACCACACATTGCAGACTTGGGGAGAGTGAAGCAGAGGACCGATTGGAAGCAGGGTCACTCTGAGAGTACCTCGTGCTGTAGGGTTGGCATTACTCAGATCAGTGGCCAGTCGGTGGATTGGCTGCTCTTGGGTCAGGTGCCCATCTGACGTCCAGTCAGATGTTTGGGAAAGGCAGGTGCAGAGTACAAAATGTGGCTGCCTATGATATGGGCAGCAGTCAATCCCCTTAGAAAAGAGTGCGCAGACAGGGCGAAACATGATTCTTTTCTCCAGCATAATCCCAGCAGTTCCTCCTCTTCTCATAATTTGGTATTTATACCATACAGATAAAATAGATGTAAATAACCCCCAAGATGATAATAGAACCAAAAGCTAGCAAATGATGAGCTTTGGGATTATATTATCATCTTGGGGTTATTTACCTTTACTTTACCTGCAGAATGGATTGCCTCTATCTTAGTATAATTTGATTGTAACTTCATAGGATAATTTTTATTGGTGCTTGTGTTTAACAATCTGCTTCCCCAAATCCCTGAAAATTCTAGCTCTCACGAACCAGGACAAGCCGAGTCCAGCACACCCCCCAGCAGGGCTCTGGGAGCTCCAACTCAATAGCTTTGGATACTTGGATTTTTGAACTCTAGTGTCCACAGTCGTGGGTAGCAGGGAGGTGTTCAAGCAATGGACTTGTTTGAAACGTCACAGACTGAGGAGGACCTGAGCCTCCACCCAGAGGCTCAGAAGGATTTTTTTTTGGCCATCATGGAGTACTCAGTGAACTTTAGGATTAATAGTTTACTCAAAACTCGTTCTCCTTACATGCCCTCTAATAAAAGCAAGGAGAAAACTGTTCTTTCTGTTCTTAATTAGTCATTTGGTTCCCAGGCGTCTGCCAAAGCAACCATAAAGGCAATTTAATTAAACAAAAAAACACAGTCATTAAAATTCTCTCACCCCCCTGATTTTTAGAAACGCACACTGCTCTCTTTAGGTTTTCTTTTTCTCCTTGTTTGTCGGGTTGGTGAGTTTCTGTGCTTTCTTTCAGACCGACTGTAGACAGTGCTGGTTTGCATAATGAGGGGTAAACCTCAGAGAGGTGGCCACTCTGTGAGGAGTGAAGACCCCAAACATATGTTTAATTGGATGGAAATGATAGAGTCCCAGAGTTCATAACATTTGAGACTTGCTAATAAGATGTTTCTTGATGCCCAGTGGGAGAAGATCTTTAGCCATGAACACATATAGCCACTGTCTTGGACTTGCACTGGAATTTGTACTTGAGATTTTTTTATGTCTTTTCTAGGAACATTTTAAGTCAAGCAGGTGGCTGGAATTCAAAACAAAGCAAAAAACCAGGGGATAAATTGATAATGAGATCTTTATATTCACACACACACACACACACACACACACACACACACACACACTGTGGGGAGGGGGTTTAGAAGAAAAGAACAAGTGGAAATGAGACAGGGAGGGCAGTGCACCTACTATGTTCCAAACGCTTTAAAATTGTATTCATCTTATTTAATCTCCACAGAACACTACAAAATCAGCATGATTATCCTTACTTTTACAGAAGTATAGAGACTAACTCGAAGTCTCTCAGTTGATTGTTGGATTTAGGATTTTGATCCAAGTATATCTGATCACAAGACCAAGGCCAACCCTCCAGAGAAATGGTGGACATTTCAAACTCTCAATAACTCACAGCCAGGGAAAAGACGGAACTGCACATCCGGAGACCTCCTTTTCTTCCAGTTTTTCTCCCCAAATCTTTCCAGTCATGACTTCAATGTGTATCTGGTTGTCTGAAAGGAAGGTCACTCAGTGGATCTCATGAAAAGGGTATTTACTAAAAGACTCCATGTGGGGAAGAGGGGCAGACAGAGCCCCGAGAAGAGTGTACTTTTTCTTCCAAGGTTCTTCTGGACCTGAATACCTCTTGGTTATTGTAGTGTGGTTATGGCCTCCTGATGTTGGGGGACACACGGACCCCTAGATGCAGGGGTCCTTTGCAGCCACGATCTACCAATGAAAAGTAGGTTCTTGGACTCTGGAACAAGGAATTGGACAAAACACGCTAACAGTAAAAGGAGAGAGAGAGAAGCGTTAGAAGAGGCAATCCACTCCAGAGAACTTAGAGCAGGCTCGAGTGCAGGAATGAGTCAAAAGCCCGGACAGGTCCAGCCTGTGGGTTAATATACCTTCAACTAGGGCGGTGTTAGGGAGTCATTGGATGGGCCCAGTACATGTCAGATGAGTCAGTACGTGTTTGGCTGCGTGGCTCTGTTTCATTGGCCCATTTCAAATGTTGCTATTCACGGGAAGATTCCTACTGCAGAAAGCTGCTTCGTGCATGCGTATATGCCCCCATCATTCCTCATCCCGCGACAGATTCCTGGCCCCTTCTTCCCACTCTAGTGCCTGCCTACCCTCCTGCTTCACTAGTTTGGGAAAGAAGCTCATCTGATACTTACATTGGAGTTTAAAGGGCATGCATCTTTGGTTATCAGAAGATTGCCTTCAAAATGTTACTTACTTGCCTCCTGTGAAAGTGATATATTCAGCCGGGCTCGGTGGCTCAGCCTGTAATCCGCGCCTTGGGAGGCTGAGGTGAGTGAATTGCCTGAGCCCGCGGGTTTGAGACCCGCCTGGGCAACTTGGCGAGACCTCATCTCTACAATAAATCAAAAAATCAGCTGGGCGTGGTAGCGCATGCCTGAAATTCCGGCTACTTGGAAGGCTGAGGCGGAAGGATCGCCGGAGCCCAGCAGGTTGAGGCTGCGGTGACTGGGAGCAGCCACTGCACTCCAGTCTGGGTGACAGAGTGAGACTCCAACTCAAAAAAAAAAAAAAGAAAGTGATATATTCTAGGAATATATCCATAGAGTACTGTCTGTTCACGTCAGTTATCCATCACAATGACTTTTATACATGTTGAGCTGTGTTCTTGGGAAAAATATTTTGTTGCCTGGGGAAAAAGAAATCTCACTGAAAAGGTATTCTCCCAACCTATGATGAGTTCCATTCTTTTTGGCTGAGCAGACATCCCGCCAGCTTGTGTGAGCATGTGCGTACCTGTGTGTACCCACATGTTCTTGGTGTGCACGCTTGGGCCTAGAAGCAGAACAAGGCAGAGGAGGTGGCAAGAGACCATGTAGTATCATGAAAACTGTAGATACCCTCCAAGTATGCTAAATGGATATAGGCAACCCACTGCTTCTGATGAAAACAAAACCAAAATAAAACACTGTTGTTGGGATGACTTAATACCTGGCAATGTAGCCACAACCATACATTGTGTAAAAGGATAGAAAATTGTTTTTGCCAGTTGAGAATTAGGCCTTGGGATTCCCCCCGCCCCACTTTGGTTTGTCACATTGACACTATCCTTTTTTTTTTTTTAAAGAAAATGTGGAATGAAATATTATATGATTTTGTTCTCACTCATAAGCGAACCTTGAATAATTATCATAATACTGTGAGAAATGCATTGGCAGTTGTGGAAAACTTTTGGTGGGGATGGAATTGGCAGTTGAGGGAAACTGCCATGGGAGGGAGGGGCCCACCTCATCAACAAGGGTACCTGCATAATGAGCATTTGTATAGCTAACCCTGAATTGTACCCCACATCTTTAAAATAAAAAATCGTATGTTTTTTTTTTTTTAGGCAGAGTGTCTTTGGACATAAACATAGAAACTAGTGGGGTTGGGAACAGTGACTAGGAATGTCATTATTTACAAGGGAGCAGGTTATGAAATCTTGACAGTAACTGGTGGTAAGACCCATAGGAGGGCAGGACTTAACCTCCTGTAAGCCTGTTGGCTTGTTTTTTCTTTCTTTCTTTTTTTTTTCTTTTGAGTTGGAGTCTCGCTCTGTTACCCAGGCTGGAGTCAGGAGCACATTCATGGCCACCCGGTATCAACCTGCTGGGCTTCTGCGATCCTTCTGCCTCAGCCTTCCAAGTAACCAGAACTACAGGCACACTACTACCATGCCTGGCTAATTTTTTTTTTTTTTTTACTTATTGTAGAGATGAGGTCTCACCAAGTTGCCTGGGCTGGTCTCGAACCCGTGGGCTCAGGCAATCCACTTGCCTCAGCCTCCTAACGTGCTAGGATTACAGGCTGAGCCACTGACCCCAGCCGTTGATTCAAATTTAGTTAATGCAGTCTGTGTTGTTAAAACTATTAACCAAGAAACAGACCTGAGGAAGCATGTTTTGAAAACTGCAAAGCACTGTTGTCATTATAAGCCTCCCTGCTATGATAATTATTCATGATAAATAGGAACCTAGAATTTGACTGTAAGTTTTAGTTGAAATACCAAAGAGTTTCCGTTGTTTGATTTAATAAATAAATACTTATTGAGCATCTACTGTGCCAGGCACCCTGCTAGGATAGTTATACAGTAGCTCTAATTTCCCCCTCTTTTTCCAGACCAAGAACAAATCTTATGCAAATATTGTGCAATGAATAACTGGAAATAGAATTCACGTTCTCACTGAAGTCTTCCTAACAGACTAACGGCGTCGTCGTTCAGCTTCATGGGTATTAACTGATGCTGAAATTGATAAATCACATTACAATTGGCTGTTCTCTGTATCTGAGAGAGTTTGTAAAAGCGGAATTAATTTTTTTAGATCAAGCAATCCTCTACTAATAATGGTAATAACTCTTTATCTATGGAACGAATCATTTGAGACTTTCCAGGTTGTTCAGACAGATAAATTCACTGAAGCTCACCACACTGGGAGGAGGGAGGGTGGAGCATGGCTTTCTGATGATGATGGAGGTGCCTCGACATTTTGGAAGTGACGGACCAACTCAGAACGGGATGACCGGGGTGGTCAGGAAACAACCTTCAGGAGGCCACTGACCACCAGCAAAGCATACAACTAAATTGGGTTAATTTGAATTATCTACTTGAGAAAGCCATGTAACTGATTTCTACAAAAGGCCTGGACTCGGTGGCTCAACCTGTCATCTTAGCACTTGGGAGGCTGAGGTGAGTGGATTGCCTGAGCCTGCAGGTTTGAGACCAGACTGGGCAAGTTGACGAAACCTCACCTCTACATTAAATCAAAAAATTAGCCAGGCATGGTAGCATGTGCCTGTAGTTTCAGCCACTTGGAAGGCTGAGGCGGAAGGATCACCAGAACCCCGTGAGTCGACGCTTGGGTGGCCGTGAGCGTGCCACTGCACTCCAGCCTGGGTGATGGAGTGAGAATCCAACTAAAAAAAAAATCTACAAAAACAAAGCATGTTGGTTTTCTATAAGTGTGCGTGTAAGAAAAGATAGCCATAACAGCCTTTGTGTTCCCTTTGGGTGTCTTTTAACATATATCCTTAGGTCAGTGTTTCTCAGCCTTGGCATTGTTGGCATTTGGAACCAGATAAGTTTTTATTGTGGGAGATTGTCCCGTGCATTGCAGAATTTTTAGCAATATTCCTGGCCTCTACACACTAGATGCCAGTAGCAACCCCCCAGTCTTGATAGTCAAAGATGTCGCTAGACACTGCTGAATATCTCTTGGGAGCAAAGTCACCCCTGATTAAAAACATCTACCTTGGGTGGTACACTCAGTGATTACTGTAATGCGTCAGGCACTCTTCTAAGCCCTTTACATGTGCTAACTTTTTATTTTATTTCATTTTATTTTATTTTGAGTTGGAGTCTCACTCTGTTGCCTAGGCTGGAGGGCAGTGGCACACTCATGGCCACCCCAGCGTCAACCTGCTGGTCTCTAGTGATCCTTCTGCCTCACCCTTCCAAGAAGTCAGAACTTCAGGCATGCACCACCAAGCCCAACTAATTTTTTTTTTTTTGATTTATTGTAGAAATGAGGTCTCACCAAGTTGCCCAAACTGGTCTCGAACCCAAGGGCTCAGCAATCCACTCTCCTCAACCTGCCAAAGTGCTGGAATAACAGGATAAGCCACTGAGCCCAGCCACATGTGCTAACTTATAAAGCAGCTAATTCTCATAGCTGCTTTATAAGGTAGATTTTCTTATCACACCCATTTTGCAGATGAGGAACTGATATGCAAAGAGGTTAAGTAACAAGTAGGGTCCACCCAACTGTCCATTAATCCCTTCAGTATCCCTACAGAGCCCTGCAGTTCTAATCATGTATCCTTTTTTTTTTCTATGTAAGTGATTGGTGTCTACTAATAAACAATGCGTGCTAAAACTTTGCAGGCTTCTAGATGCCTTAGGATTTATTTTTGATATGGTTCCTATTTTTTTAAAACCAATTTGTGTTTTGATTCATTTCTGTTTTGTGAAAGCAAGTTGTGTCTTGTTCTACAGAGCATGGCCGATCTCTCCTTGGCCCCCTGGCTGTTTGAAATGGGGTAATTTCCAAGCAAGTTTCTTTGTAACATCTAGCAAAGGAGTATGTTAATATAAATGCCGGTGAATTAATTAAAAAAGCTCTCACAAAGGCATGACACTGGAAACTCATCTATTTTTGCCCTTGGTCAGCTGTGCTATATCAAGAGCATTAGGACCTAATGGCTACCCTCCTTGTCATGCTCACGGTCTCTTGATCGAGTTTGCCTTCTTGTGTCTGCTTTGGTCTTACTTAGCCTCTCCTGAAAATGAGATTATTTTCCATTACATTATGACTATTATTTGCTTAATGAACCAAATTCAGGAAGCAGAATAACTTTTAGAACAAAACTCTCCAAATCCTGAAAAACATAGTGGCCTTGGAGAATTCCAGAAACCTGGTGCAAGCTCACCAGTTACACAAATAAGGAACATCTCCTAATTGGAGAGGAGTTGGTCAGCATGGTCAGAGGGTCTTTGCCACAGAGGAGTTTGTGCGTCCGGTCACAGAAACACACCTGTGAGAAAACACAGTTAGGAACCTAGAGTAAGCTACTTTCTTCTGCTCAGAAAACAACTTGTTTAGGTTCAATCAATATGTAGTTAATCTTTAAAAGAAATTTCAGAGGCAAGTCCAAACGCAGTTTTGAAAAAAACAAAAAAATCTTGAACTTCCCTTTAAAGAGTCTTTTCCAGAGTTCTTGTGAATCTCGCCTTGTATATAATTGACCAGCAGAGGGCTTCCATACCTGACAAATGATACCTCAACAGAACAAAGGGGACACAGAGAATTTCTCAATATTTTATTATGGTTTTCCTTGCTTTTTTTTTTCTATTGTGATTACCAAAGTTCTTTCAAACTGAGTTTTTACTGAAGTACAACATACGATTTCCTTCTCAGCCCCCACATATACTATGTAAGGTATAACTAGCCTTCTTTTTGTTTGTAAAAAGTAAGGCTAGAATTGTAGGGATGTCATCTTCTTACTTGGTTAGATAAAGGTTGTGCCTAGTGTCACTGATATTTTGTAGAAATTTACAAACCAAAGAGATTCAGAGGAACTTGTTAATTGCAAACCCTCATTAAGAGAGAAACATCCTCTTTTTTTTCTGCATACATCACGTGAAACATTAGCTTTGTTCTCGAATCTTCTGCCTGAGAGAGTATCTCTTATTAGACAACTGTTCCCACTCCCTGTTTTATATTCTTTTTTTTTTTTTAACATTCAGGAAACTTTAGGATCTAGAAGCACACCCAAGATTGGGTAGGACTGGTGCATGATTTTTGTGAACGTGCACAGAGACGTAGATTGAGATGACTTCTGGGTATGGTCGTGCTCATGCACGCCCTGTCCACAAGTTGGTACCCACCAGCCGGTGGGGTTGGGAGTGACCACTGGCTAATCTGAGGAATTCTTTGGGTTGAATGTATGTTTTGGAAATGAGTGGAAAAATACCTTTTCCCTGGCAGCTTATCCTGTACACTCTCCTTGAAGTCCTCTGACAGCAATGCCCTTCCTTCTGTTCTCCTTCAAGGGAATTCTCTCATAGCGGGTGCTCTGGGCACCCTCAACCTGGTAGGAAAGATATTTGTGGGCAGGTTTCTTAGTTTACCATACATAGATGGCTATCATTTGTACTGGTCTCACCTATGAGCTATTTATAGCGATTTAAAGTATTGGCAACCAAACATAAGTGAAGATGAGTTGCGCTGATTCTAAAGGTAGAACTGGACGTAATTTCAGGACTTACAGGAACTATATCTCATGTAAGAGATGGTGCTAGGAATTTTAGAGCCACCTTTGCTAGGATCACTTCCGGTTTAAGACAGGATTTTGTGACATCAACGTGTGTGCGTTCCTTTTTTTTTTCACTCTTGTTTTCTTGTATTGAATGTATTTTTAACAGGCATTTTGTATCTATTTGGGTGCCCAGGAGGGTATAAAAATAAATGAATAGAATCCCCAAATCCTGGAGTAGAATTGGCGTGCCACAGTGTAACAAAAAAGACAAAATATTTGAAACCTGGAATATGTTTATTGGCGACATTTTGAGGAAGACTAATGATTTATTGTCTTTTACTCTATGGAAAAAGTAAGTAGGCTTTGTCTTCCAGGGATGTGAGTAAAACAATATGGGCAAAGTTAAAAGAACAATAAATTTGTGAATGGGGGAGCCAGAATTTGCATCATGAAGAGGTGATATTTTATGACCATGAGGAGCGTGGGCTCTGGGCCAGATGGTTCATTCGAATTCCAGCACCATCCCAAGGTCGTTGGATGACCTTCGAGTTACTTTACTTCTCTACCCCTCGGTTTTGACACCTGTAAAATACAGGAAAATGTAGCACCTGCCTCATGCAGTTGGAAGGATTAAATGAAATAATGCATGTAAGATGTTTAGAAGGTGCCTGCTATATAGTCAAACCTCAACAAATCCTTTTGTTACTATGAGAGTTTTGTGGTTCTGTCACTTTTTTTTTTGAGTCAGAGTCTCACTCTGTTGCCCAGGCTGGAGTGCCGTGGCACACTCACAGCCACTCCAACATCTGCCTGTTGGGCTCCGGTGACCCTTCTGAATCAGCCTTCCAAGTAGCCAGAACTACAGGCATGTGCTACCACATCTGGCTAATTTTTGATTTATTGTAGAAACAAGGTCTCGCCAAGTGGCCCCGGCTGGTCTCGAACCCGCGTGCTCAGGCAATCCACTCGCCTCGGCCTCCCAAAGTGCTGGGATGACAGGCTGAGCCACCAAGCCCAGCCAGTTTTGTCACTTCATTGGAGTTGTCACTTTAGCAGAGTCCCAGTTTCCTCTTGCCCCCAACTCTCAAAAAAAAAAAAAAAAAAAAGAGTAATACAACCATATACTCTTTTTATGAGGATTAATGGAGATAATTGTGAAAGAATTTATCAATGCAAAGCACTGAAGAAAAGTAATGTGACATTAATATTACATTTTTGTGCATGTCTTAATTTTGTATTAGAAAGAAATACACAGCTTAATATGGAGAGACACATTGTTGTAGCTCGCCTCTTTAAAGTAAATGAGTTGGGCAACCTATCCACAAGTTTATAAATGCAGCTGAAGTGGCACCACTGCCTTTGAATCCTTTTTATTGTTGATATTTTAGATTGTTAAATTGTTTTTCTTGGGCACTGACCTTGGACATTTCTAATACTTAATTGTAGGGACACCACAAAGCAGAGAGTGAGCATGTAACTATTACTGGAATTTGGGATGCCAGAAGGAGGAGGGGGAGGAGACAGACTATGTTAGGTCAGCCAGGAGTAAGATTGAAGATGACTGAGAGGGGAGTTGGAGGAGAGTGATACCTAACTACTTAAAAGAAACCATTTTTAACAATGAAAGAAGGCAGTGGGTATTGGTTTGACACTTGAGCATTTCTGTTCCTATTTGTCTCTTGATATCACTTGTACAATAACAGCAGGTGGCTTGCATTTCTAACCAACCCCTCTGTCTCATTTCCCTGGTGATATTTTATGGTTTCCACACCTCGGTGTGTGTTTTTCTTAGCACACTCCTTGGTCTGATTAAGTACAGGAATGTCAAGGGTCACTTCTGCCATCATCTGTGTCTGACTTTGGTTTACACGCCTTTCTCTCTCTTTCTCTCTCTGAAGTCTCTAATAAGAAGCAGAGCAGTAAAGAGATTGAGCAGATGTTTAACAGACCAGGATGTCTAAAGTAAGGGCTAGTCCTTTATTTTTTTTATTTTTATTTTTTTTTGAGTTGGAGTCTCACTCTGTCACCCAGACTGGAGTGCAGTGGCTGCTCCCGGCCACTGCAGCCTCAACCTGCTGGGCTCCAGCAATCCTTCTGCTCCAGCCTTCCAAACAGCTGGAATTACAGGCGTGCACTACCATGCCCGGCTAATTTTTTGATTTATTGTATAGATGAGGTCTCGCCAAGTTGCCCAGGCGGGTCTCGAACCCGCGGGCTCAGGCAATCCACTCACTTCGGCCTCTCAAAGCGCAGGATTACAGGCTGAGCCACCGAGCCTGGCTAGGGCTAGTTCTTTAAAGAACAACAACAACAAAATTCACATTACATTTTTATCTGTTAGGTTATCAGTATGAATTCTTAATTATCCTGTAGATAACTGTAATGTGTTGATATCATTCAGATGGTTGTTATATCCATTAGTAATATCCTGCAACCTTCTACTGTATTGAACCATGTACTCTGCCCTGAATTTTTGCTCATCTTGGAATGCTTTCTATCATGGAAGTCACAAACCAGATGCCCGTATGCAAAAGTAAATCTGTTGATATATTTCATTTGCTTTGATTTGAATTAGGTACATATATTTCAAACGTAAATAATCTCACATAGATTTCCATCTTATCTTTTAAAAAATCAGAAGATTTGGAAACTCTGGTCCCATGAACTTTCACAGCAATGGCCAGAGATGTCTGGTGGCTGCCACTTTTGACAAGGCATACACTTCTGTCTGGTCACTGGCATCACTCCCATTTGCTTCTCTCCTCCTTGGCTAACTTCACTCTCTGGAAGTGCATGTCTCTTGTAAGTCTGAGCTTATGACTTTGGAGTGGAAGCCAGACCATCCCTCAAGACATCCTAGGTTTGCCCAAGCCTCTGTGTTTTCTTTAGCAAGTTGAGTAGCGTTTTATTTCATTTTCTTTCCCCAAATTGCAAGTAGCTGCCTTGTAAATTTGTCTCCTCCACTCAGATGGTCAACTTTTAAGGGCAGAATCTAAGCACTTCCCACTCCTCAAAGCGCTAAGTATAGCATTTCTCCCCCACACATGTGTCTTTCTGCATAGTTGCCGGGATAGAGAACGAACTGGCTGAGTGATAGTGAGAGCCTAGGAATGAGTTATTAGCCTCTCACTGGCCTTTATGAGCTCCTCTCCAGTCATGTAATTAAGAAGGCATTCACAGTTGGCTTTATAGCACTATCAAAGTTTCCAAAATGAATAAAATAGCTTCATCATTAATGATTTGGATTCGTCATCTTTGACCCAAAGGCATCCCACACTAGAGACCGCAAATATTATTTTAAGCAGTTGAATGGATTATCGGACGAGTAACTAATGGATTAACAGGTCAAATAAATTAATGGATAAATTGATGTGAACATGTGGTTGAATGACTTTCCAATTGTAATTGTAACTGTAAAAGGCAGACACCCTAAGGGGGAATTAAGCAGTAGCAACAAACACTATTATCATTAGAGTTTCCGGAAGCAAGCATAACAGACAGGATGTTTTCTAATGAAACTGTAAAACAATTATAATAGCTCTTTGGAGCTTTGGTGGCTTTTTTGTTTGGTTTGGTTTTTTTCCTAGTGTATCCAAAGGAAGACGCTGTGTTTGAAGCATCCGCCAGTAAAAGTATCACAATGATTATAACCAGCTACTCGAGGGGCAGAAGATGGACAGCAGAGTAGACAATTAAACATGTGCTACATAAATATGTATAAATCTAATGCCATCTGCCACATTGTCCAATTTGACTAGTGTCTCTATATGCCTACCACATAAATCAGTTTTAAAGGGCTCCCCGAAGCAATGTTTCCTGTAATGACTGGGTAAAAAGATCTTCATTCTTTTGCTAAGACTATAGGTCTCTTGTTTCCCATGACAAAAATAACATACTTTTCTTTTGAGGGCAGAAAAATCAGTTAACTTTGCCATGTAATAAACCACCTTAGAAACGAGTGGCTTAAAATAACAACCATTTATTGAGCTCATGACTCTGCTGGACAGTTCTTCTGGGCTGGGTTCAGTTGGGCTGACTTTAGCTCGGCTACCTCTGGCTTTTATGGACAATTGGCTAGTCAGCTGGGGGTTGGCTAGAATCTGATGGCCTCAGTCACGAATCTGATGGTTGGCTGTGGTATCACAGGTAAATGGGTTTATATTTCTCTCATTCTCCCGCAGGCTAGTCCAGACTTATTCACAAAGATCACGTTCTGAGAGAAGAAAGAGAGGGCACGTCCTCTCTTTAAATGTGGGCAAGCACATTTTAAACTTCCACTTCACAATAGCTGTTGAACCATTGGTGGAAGCCAGTCACATGCCTGCACCCAGAGTCAGTGTGGGAGTCAACTCCTTAAGGAATTGGAGGCTAGGAGACATAAATAAAGGCTATTGCTCTGTCTGCCGTAAGTGTTCTTTCAGATTCATATCAGTTCACATTTATTGAATACCTCCTATGTGCTAAGCACTTTTCTAGGTAATTTCAAATAATAAATTGGTCATTTTTTTAAAAAGTAAGGCTTCCTACAATCAGTGAGTCACCTGCTTAGGTACAGGATTAAAAAAACCGTGACTTGTAATTCTGATACAGTATTCATTTTGAATCATTCACAAAATAATGAATATATGGTAGATCTTTGGAAGTTGTATACATCTATATATGTGAATACTATACAAATAATAGAAGTGGTTACATTTGTCAGATTTTTATGCATGTTTATTTCCTGCTCATCCTAAGTTTCTCCTTTCTTTTTTTGAGTTGGGGTCTCACTTTGTCACCCTTGCGGGAGTGCAGTGGTGCAATCACAGCTCACCACAACCTTGACCTCCTGGACTCAGGCGATCCTCCCTCCTCAGCCTCCTGAGTAGCTAGGATTTTAGGCGCATACTATCACACCCAGTTGATTTTTATTTTAATTTAATTTCATATTTTTGCAGAGATGAGGTATTGCCCAGGCTGATCTCAAACTCCTGGCTCACGCAACCCTCCCACCTTGGACTCCCAAAGTGTTGGGATTACTGTCATGAGCCACCACGCCTGCCCCTTAGAGCTGGGATGAAAATGATCCAATACTCTTTACATGCTCTCTGTGAGGGGCAACCTGGTATAGCCACAGGGCCTATACTGCTGCTATTGTTATTATTGTTTTTCTTTTCTTGCCTTTTTTTTCTTTTTTGTGAGTTTGAGTCTCACTATCGCCCAGGCTGGAGTGCAGTGGCTTGGTCACGGGCTATTGCAGCCTCATCCTTCTGGGCTCAGGTGATCCTTCCATCTCAGCCTCCCAAGTTCCTGGAACTATAGGTGCACGCCACCACACCCATCACGCCCAGCTATTTATTTAGTTAGTTAATTATTGTAGAGACCAGGTCTCACCACATTTCCCAGCCTGGTCTCAAAGCCCTAAGCTCAGGCAGTCCTCTCACCTCCGCCTCCCAAAGTGCCGGGATTGCAGGCGTGAGCCTTTGTGTCCGGCTTATTATTGTTAAATAGCAATGATAATGTCAGAAGTGAGATTTTGATCACATAGGATCCATAAATCTATCTATATTGACCAGGTATTGTTTTTCAAAAACGTGTCCACCTTTCAGATGCTGAGCTCAAACTGTATAATTTTATATAAGGTTTCCTGACTTTCCTTTATTTATGTGCAATTTCATTTCCCCATACTGGAGCTTAGATGCTTATTATGTCTTTCTCAATATATCAAATTGCCAACTAATTTTGTTTTAAGAAGGAGAAGAGGGAGAGACAGTGTGTTGAATTTCAATGACTGTTTCCACACTAAGCCTTCGCTGTAATTCCCAATGAAGGCAAAGAGGCAAGAAGTTCTGCTTCAGAGATTTGGATAATAGGAGATGTGGAGAATATGTTTCCTCAGAGAGTGGTGTGTCCATCTAGGGCATTACAGTTTCATTGTTAAATATAGTTTTATCTATGTATTTCCTTCTCGTCTAAACTTTCTGTACAGTTGAAGAGCTCTGTCTATTGCAAAATGTGCAGAGCTGTTGGCTAAATCTTGTATTGGATGGAACATTATATACCATGATCTAATTGTAAAGGAAAACAAAACCTGTCACCTAAAACAGAATCAGTAAACTTTTTCTATAAAGGACTAGACAGTAAATGCTTTAGGCTTTGTGGGTTATAAGGGCTTTGATGCGACTATTAAACTTTGCTTTTATAGCCAAAGCCGTCACAGACAACAAGTAAATGAATGGCTGTAGCTGTGTTCCAATAAAACTTTATTTACCGAAGCCAACAGTGAACCAGATTTGGACTGTGTTTTAGTTTACCCACTCTTGACCTAGAAGAAACTCTAAATCTTTTAAGCAATCAGCAGAGAGACAAGAACATCTGTTTTTTAAGTTTCAGATGTAGGTATAGTTGTTTGTGGTGGTAAGAACTGAAACTACCGCCAGTGTCCCAGCTTCCTCTAAAGTGTGATGCCATCCATTTAAAATAACCAGACATCCCGCATCTTTGGGAGGCTGAGGTGAGTGGATTGCCTGAGCCCACGGGTTCGATACCCACCTGGGCAGCAAGACCTCATCTCTACAATAAATCAAAAAATCAGCCGGGCATGGTAGCGCATGCCTGTAATTCCAGCTACTTGGAAGGGTGAGGTGGAAGGATCACAGGAGCCCTGCAGGTTGAGGCTGCAGTGGCCGGGAGCGGCCACTGCACTCCAGTCTGGGCAACAGAGTGAGACTCCAACTCAAAAAATAAAATAAAATAAAATAAAATAACCAGACAAGGAGACAATTCTGTCTTCTTATTTGGGGGGGTCTTCTCTATGTGTACTCTATATGTGGAGATTAGATATTAAAAATGATGTATTTAACTGGATTTTTAAACTTCAAAGTGTAGTAAATGGAAGGAAAATGTATCAGAGCTACACAGTTTCTGATTAAAATAAATTATACCAAAGTCACATAAAGAAGACATACAACCCCTCTGCCACCACCTACCCTAGCGTAAGAAAGTCATTTCATTTCAGTACTCAAAGTAGAGTAGGTGGACTTAGAAGATAGTTTTTTGAATTGGTTAAAATAGAGCACTGTGTAAAGTATTGTGGGGTTTTTTGTGAATACTTGGTCATGGAGCAATTCCAGTTCACAAATTTGTATTTTGAACTGTTTGACTTAAAGACTGCTATTTTATCCACTGTTTCTGAGTCATGGGAATGTGAAGACTTCTCAGGAGCTTGGTTACTTTCACATCAACTGAATTACTTTCTAATGGATGCCCAAGCTATCTTCTCGAATGCATCTGCTTGTTGCTTACAGTTGTCATTCTCCTTTCAGCTAACTGCCAGTTACTTTAAGAATTTGGATGAGAGCTTCTTAAAAACCTACGAGCCAATATGTACGATTACAATATATCAATACAAAACACAAAGTAAATCTGTGAGCCAAGCACTCATTAAATCATGATTTGAGAAAACTGTGACTTCTAGCATCTGAGAAATTTGCCTGATTTCATGTAACCAATCACAGTATGAGCTGTTTTCTGAACCCATGCCTCTATGCCACAAGTGTTTCTTTTGCTACTGTTCTCCTGTGGCCAGCAGCCCACAGCTGTGATGAGACCCTTAATACTACTATTCAGCACAGAGCTGGATGCTTTCTGTTGCTCACCCTGATCCAGTTTTTTATCTTGGTGCTATTGGTATCATTGTTCTAGTATTCCATTGTACTCTTATTGTATCATGAGCAGTTCAGGGGACCTGGATATCATTTCAAATAGGGCAGTAATAATCAAAACCTGACAGATGAAACCATATAAATGACATCTCTACTGACATCTATTGGAGACTTACGATGTGCTAGGTATTATGCCCATTGTGTTCATGCATTATATCATTTTTCATAACAATTTGTGAGGTAGATACAATAATTATTAGTTGATAGCTAAGGAAGGTAATCATTTAATCCTTAGCTATTTATTTTTTTCCTTGATGTTTGGACTCTAGCTTGATGTTACCTGAAAGAAAAATATGATCAAAGCAGAATTTTGTACACAGGGTTTGGGATAATAATTATCTTTAGAAGTTTTTGAACACAGACATAACTCTAATAATAGATTTAGGATAACACTAGTGTTTTAAGTTAAAAATATTGATACTAGTAACTCGTTATGTATCTGAAATTGTGAATATTTCTTATAAGTGATATCTCCAGATACTTAAAGCTTACTCTTTAAGTGCCAAACCTATGTTGAATTTTTAATAATTAAGTGCTGTCTGAGAAGACTTGGTTGTCTAAAAATTGTTAGCCCTTGACTCCTTATGGAAGTATTGGCAAAGGGAGTAACTACCAGATCAGTGCAGTGGCTTCAGCTTTCTGAAGCAGTAAGGATGTTCATTTTTCGACTTTTAATCAACTTTTTATTAACGTAACTTGTGCTTGGTATGTGCTGGCTATTTGGTGCGTAAAATATATAACTTCTATAATACTTCTGTATTGGTGGAGATAAATAACATTTGGTGATTCCATGTCAAACACTGAAGTGTTCTCAGTATCATGAGTAAATATTTTATGTGTCTTTATTTTTATTGATGTGTAATATGTGTTTATATTTTGGAAGTACATGTGATAATTTGATACATTCATAGAATTGGTCAGGGTAACTGGATCACGTTAAATACTTATCTTTTCTTTACTCTAGGAACATTCAAGCTATTCTCTTCCAGCTATTTTGAAATGTACAATAGATTAATATTAACTGTAATCACCCTACTGATCTATCAAACACCAGGTGTTATTTCTTCTAACCGTATATTTGTACCACTAATCAACCCCCCTTCACCCCCGTCCCATGCCCTGTCCTTCCCAGACTCTGGCAACCACAAATCTACTCTCTTTATATTGTTGCTATTGGTATCATCGCATCTAGTATTCCATTTTACTCTTATTGCATCATGAGAAGACCCACTTTTTTAGCTCCTTCATTTGAGTGAGGACATGTGACATTTGTCTTTCTGTACCTGGCTTATTTTACTTAACATGATGACCTCCAGTTCCATTCATGTTGCCGCAAATGTCAGGACTTTATTCTTTGCTATGGCTGAATAATATTCATTGTGTATATAATGTACTTTATCCATTCATCCATTGATGGGCACTTAGGTTGAGACCACGTTTTGACTATTGTGCTACATTGGGGCGGAACTATCTCCTCAATATATTAATTTCCTCACTTTTGGTGGTTTACCCAGTAGTAGAACTGCTTGGATCATATGAAAATTCTATTTTTAGTGGTTTGAGGAACCTCCATACTGTTTTCCATAGTTGCTGTACTAATTTACATTCCTGCACCTGTGTACAGGCATTCCCCTTGTCCTCACCAGCATCTGTTCATTCCAGTCTTTTTGATACAGGCCATTTGAACTAGGGTGAGATTGTATCTCACGGTTTTGATTTGCAGTTCTCTGATCATTAGTAATACTGAGCATTCTTTTTTTCATATACCTGTTGGCCATTTCAGGAATTCCTATGAGAAATATCTTTTCAGATCTTTTTCTCATTTTTTAATATCACTTTTTTGTTATTAAGTTATTTGAGCTCTTGATTCATTTTGGCTATTAATTTCTGTCAGATGAATAGTTTGCAAATATTTTCTCCCATTCTGTAGGTTGTCTCTTTGCTTTGTCTATTGTTTCCTTTGCTGCTCATCAGCTTTTTGGCTTGATCGTATTCCATTTGTCTGTTTTTGCCTAGGTTGTCTGTGCTTTTTAGATCTTACACAAAGCATCTTTGCCCAGACCAGGGAACTGGAGCATTTCCTCAATGTTTCCTTCCTAGTTTCAGGTCTTAGATTTAAGTTTTCAATCCATTTTTACTTGATTTTTACATATGATGAGAGATGGGTGTAGTTTTATTCTTCTGCATATGATTATCCAGTTTTCTCAGCACAACTGATTGAAGAGAGACTTCTTTCCGCATTGTATGTTCTTGGGGTCTTTGTCAAAAATGAGTTTTCTGTAAACGTGTAAGTTTATGTTTGGGTTCTCTATTCTGTTCCATTGGTCGGTGTGTCTGTTTTTATGATAGCACCATGCTGTTTTGGTCACTGTAGCTTTGTAGTATTGTTTGAAGTCCAGTAGTATTCTCTTTGCTCAGAATTTCTTTAGCTATCTGAGGTCTTTTGTGGTTCCATATAAATTTTAGGGTTTTTTTTTTTCTATTTCTATGAAGTATGTCATTGGTATTTTGATAGAGATTACATTGAATCAGTAAATTGCTTTGGGTAGTTTTGTCATTTTACCAATATTAATTCTTCTAAACCATGAGTATGATATGTCTTTCCATTGTGTTTGTGTGTTCTCTTCAGTTTCTTTGAAGTATTTTATAGTTTCCCTATATAGATCTTTCACATCATTGGTTCAATTGGTTTCCAAGTATTTTCCATTCATTGTTAGCTATTATAGATGAGGGTTTTTAAAATTTCTTTTTCAGATTGTTTGCTGTTGACATATATAAATGTTACTGATTTTTGTGCATTGATGTTGATATTCTACAACTTTACTGAATTCATTGATCAGTTCTAACAGTTTTTTGGTGAAATCTTTAGGTTTTTCTAAATATAAGATTATGCCATCTGCATGCAAGGCTAATTTGACTAATTCCTTTCCAATTTAGATGCCCTTTTAAAAGTTCTTTTGTGTAGTTGCTCTGGCCAAAACTTCCAGTATCATATTGAATAAAAGTGGTGAATTTGAACATTCTGTCTTGTTCAAGGACTTGGAGAAAAGACTTTCAATTGTTCCCCAATCAGTATGCTGTTGGCTGTGGGTTTGTCATACATGGTCTTTATTATTTTGAGGTATGTTCCTTCACCCAGTTTTTAAAGAATTTTTATCATAAAGAGATGTTGAATTTTATTGAATCCCTTTCAGTATCATTGAGATGATCATATGGTTTTTGTTCTTGGTTCTGTTAATGGGATGTATCATGTTTATTAATTTACCTATGTTGAACCATCCTTGCACTCCTGGAATAAACCCCATGATCATGATCATGGTGAATGACCTTTTTAACGTGTTATTGAATTTGGTTTGCTAGCATTTTGTTGAGGATTTTTGTATATATTAATAAATATTGACTTTTAGAAGTCCCGTCTTTGAAAAGAAGTTCACCTGAAGGGTAAGAATTTTGTACAATAGCTATTCCATTCATTGTTTTCAACCATTCTGCCTTGGTTCCAGTTTTATGCATGTGAAAATATATGGTAAATAAACTGACTTGACTCAGCATAGACCTCTGAAAGAAAGGTGAAGAGAACTTCATTATTTATTAACTATTACTCCAATCGCCTCTGTTAAGAAATGGTGTTCTATCCCAATAAAACTGTCTATAGATTCATTAGGTTCCTCATACAGGCAAGTTCATCAGTATTTGCATAAACAAATGTGGCAGTATCTCTAAACCTTAACATAGAAAGAAATATACAAGAAATTACAAATGGTATCAACAAATATACAACTTAAACTTTTCTTCGCCACCAAAAGAGGCACAAGGAACACTTTCTTTGACCATTAACATTTTGAAGAAGAGGAAAACTTTGGAGAGATCTTTATAAATGGTTAGAAGCTTTGCTTATACTTTAGTCAGTGCTGTCTAGTAGAAGTGTTTTGCAACAATGGAAATGTTTTACAAGGTAGGTTTGTTTAGCTCCAGAGCCCCACTGCTCAATCAAGATGGTAGCCATAATCACATATGGCTACTAAATTATCACTTGAAACGTGGCTGGTATGACTCAGGAAGTGAATTTTAAATTTTACTTTTAATTAATCAATGGAATTCCATTGAAACAGATGTACTTGTACCCCATTCATAGTGACTACCATAGGGTTTTGGGGTCAGAATCTATATTGTGAATATCATTTGAACTATTGAAATTAAAATCTGGCTCTCATGGTGAGAGGTAGCATGGATTCATAATTCATATTCTATATCCTTAATGTTAGTTGCTTAATAAATGATCATTGATATTATAATTATTACTATTATAACTTGAATTAATTTTTTTTCTCTCAGAAAAAATTCTGAGCACCTACTCAGAATATGTTAGGGACTGTTCTTCGTGTTGGGAGTACAACTAACTAGAAATCAGATAAAACCCATGCCCTCATGAAGTTTACATTCTAGTGCATTTAATTACTTAATTAAGTTTAATGAAATGCAGGTTTATGCTATACTGAGATGTGCAAAGAGAATGCGTATGTTTAATTTTTCTATACTTTTCTTTTCATCCATCCCCCTTTCTACAGGATGGGTGAAAGGAAAGACTTAAATACTTCATTTGGTTCTGCCCAGCTATTTTTTCTAAGTCCCATGCAATCATTTAAACAGTTTCTTTTGGGGAGTAGCTTAAACTCAGCTTCCTTAGGTAAAAATACTCAGTCTCTTGTATTGTCGTCCCTTTGCTGTTAAATTCTCTTAGATGATGTCAGAGTGCCTGAAAGAGAAGCACAGCTTCCATGACCTTAAGGCCATAGGGACAGCTAGGGAATCTTGGCTCTGCTTTCAGCATCGTGTGTTGCTCTCTGGGTCCTGACCAGCCTCTGCTTCAATGATGTTGCATGTCTTCTCCTGGCTGAATGCCCTGCTGGCATGTGTGATCAGATGACATCTGCAGCTGGTAGAACTGTGGTCTGGGCTCACTCTCATTCTGGTCAGGGCCCAGCTGCTCTTTCTGACTGACTTGGCTTCACCTCTGCTTTTCCTGATTCTACAACCTCCCTGAAACCTGGCTATAATTCTGACCCAGGTGGGTCACCACCCTCTTCTCGTGGTCACTCCTTCCAGCCTCATCCTTATCCAGAATCCTAGCTGATTTTCTGTATCCACTCTCAGAGTGTAGGAGAGTTCCAGGCTTCCTTCCAAACCACAGAGGAACCAAGACTGATTTAGGAAAGTTAAATATAGGCTCTCTTTCTGCCTGACCACACTGTGCTGCCCAGTTAGCTTTGATGTGGTCATTCTCCAAGCAGGGTTGGGTTGGGGTGGTCTAGTGGGCCATATCCTTCCCGAGTCCTAAGTGGGAAGCTGGGTTTCTCCATTCTCAAGTTTACTTTCTCCTCTAGACAAAAGAGAAGAGAAACCAGAGCACAAATACCTAGCCCCCACCTCCTTTTTTCCCTCTTTCCATAATTCCCTGGTAGTTTTTGTTAGCTTGTTTAACTCCCTACCCCTTCACTCCCTAGCCCCAGCTTCTGCCATCAGTAGCTTTTCATTTACACCATTCCTGAAGAGGACTTCAGAACTGTTTTGGGGTCGGGGCAGCATAGTGATTGGAAGACTCTATGAGCATTTAATATAAGGAAGCTGAACATCCCACAAAGCAAGGGAGTCCCAACCCCCAACACATATGCCCGGTGTCTGCATGACCTTCAAATGTCCTTCTGAAATTGGCACAGCAAGAATCCTTTTTAAAAGTATCTGAACCTAGATTGTCACTTCTTTTAGTACAGAAGAATGTACCTATATTAAATGTATATTAAATTTTCTGAGAAGGTATCAACCAAACAAATGGAAAGGGAATTTTGTTTTGTTTCCACATTTGCATGTGTCATTGATAACGGTGCTACTCTTGGCACCGCTGTCTGTTGAGTTGCCAATAAAACACACACGTGCTAGTCAGCATTTATAGCTGTCACATTCCTGGTGGTGTTGCATAGAGGTGGTCGCATCTGCCAACCTCATTGTGTCTTCTTGTGGGATTGCACCTGAGGATTCGTACAAGCTGAAATTCATATGACATCTTCATTGTTGATTCACCTTTTGTTTAACCCTTGTCTTGCTTTATGAGAACTGTTGCATTTTTAAATTATGTTTGTAGATGGGTTGTATTTTCTGTGAATTTCATTTCAGGCTATTTTATAAATATTTGCTATTCAAAGGGGGAACTGTGGTCATTCTGTCTACTCCATGACCTCGGCCTCATGACTAAGTCATAATGCGTGGAAGGAAGTGATTCGCTTATCAAATGCAGAAGGAGGTCTTTACCTAAGTATTAAAATGAAATGCTAAGGAATATAAAAGCTAATTCAAAACAGAATAGATGCAATTGCAAAATAGAAGACATAGAAACAGTGCAATAAAGTAAGCCAAATGAAAAGCAAGCAATTTCCAATTAATTTTCTATTTGGTTTTCAATTTTTATGATTCTCACTAATTCTAATTTAGGCTGTGATGAAAGTGTTCCACCACTACTCTGTTGGTAGCATCATAGATTAATACAATTATTTGAGAGAGCAATTTAGCTACATAATCCAAAATCATTACAATGTGTATTCCATTGATCTGGTAATTTTTTCCTGATAATTTAAGCTACCCCCAGCAAAAGGGAAGAAATAAACCAAACAAATGAAGGTGTTCACTGCAGTGTAAAAGTAACCTAAATGGCAAAGAGCAGGTGGAAATGTTAATAAATATAAAGCAATAACAACATGGAAACAAGTATAAAACTATATTATATGACAAAAGTACATGTGTGACTGTTCATTCACTCATTCATTTAACTAGTATTTATTTAGTATATGCTAGTGAGAAGCACTGTGGTAGCTGCTGGAAATATTTGAAAGGAAGGATAGAAAAAGATAAAAATAAAATGTGTGGGAGGGTAGGGTTTCTTAAATTCATATCCCATCTTTTTTTTAACTGAATTTTTATTCTTTTTGTGTGTGTGTAATTTTTTTAAATGTTAATTTTAATCTTAGAGTTGTGGAGTGCATGTCAGGATTTGCTACATAAGTACATTGTGTGCAGGTGAGGTTTGGGTTACCGGTGAGCCCTCTCTGCCCCTGATAGTGGACTTGGTGTCCAATGGGTGGTTGTGTGTCCCTTATCTCTCCTTCTTACTTCCCTCCTTCTCCTCATTGGCAGTGCTTGGTGTTAGTTGTTCCCACTTTTGTGCTTGCGTGGCCAGTGTTTAGGTCCTGCTTACAAGTGAGCACATGAGGTATTCCGCTTTTTATTTTGTTTCTGTGATAGTTCACTTAGAATGATGGTCTGCGACTTCATCCCTGTTGCTGCAAAGAACATGATTTTGTCCTTCTTCGTGGCTGTATAACATTCCATCATATATGTGTACCACACTGGAACTTTGAATTTTTATTCAATTATTTGAGAAAGCAATTTAGCTACATGACTTCTTTTGCATGATCTCACTTATAATGTGGAATCTAAACAAGTCAAATACACAGAACTAAAATAGAGTAGTGGTTGTGAACGTGGAATAGTAACAGAGAGGTAGGGAAAACAGGGAGAGGTTGGTCAAAAGTACAAAGTTGCAATGATGTATTGTCAATAAGGCTAGAGAGAGAATGGTCAGCATGGTGACTGTAATAATACTGCATAGTGTGTTGGAAATTTACTAAAGAGATATCAGATACTCTAATTACAAAAAAAAGTAACTGTGTGAGGAAAACATTACATTGGGTGCAGAACATCTTTAGCTCAGTGAAAATGTAAATTCCAAAAGCAATAGCCTCTAACCTCCTTTTGTTGAACTCTGCTGCTAACCCCCTGAGTTTCTCTGGGCAACTCACATCTCCTTTCTGAGGCTTAGTGTTCTCATCTGTAAAGTGAGGACTTGGGCTTTCAGAATTCAAAGGTTTCGTGTGGTTTAGTTTTATTTTGCAAATGCCTTAATTATATACAGAGGGTTCCAAAAAAATGTATACACATTTTAAGAAAGGAAAAAACTATTAAAATTGTAACACTCAATGTATACCGATAACAAAAGGTGAGTACAAGTCACGTTTGACTTCTGCAATTACGAGAGGTGCTCAGAGTGGTTACAATCAGCATCCAGATATTTCTCATTACCTCAAACGAAAAGTAACACACAGATAACATCTCTTAAAATGTGTTTACAGTTTTTTGGCACTTGATTCTTTCTTCTGTTGTTTTGTAAACTGTCATATCCACTTATTGATCCATATGCAGGTATGGAAATGGTGAGAGGTTCTTTTCAAAATATTATTAGTAATTCCAGTTCATACCCTTTTACTTGTTAACATTCTTAACCTACTAGTTACTTCCAATCACACAAGAATTTCTCTTCCTTGCCACATAATGGGGCATCACGATCACCTGTAAACACCTTGAGATGTTAAGAACAGCTACTATATTCACACCGCTTCCATCTCTGCCGTGGCATCTTGTTTGCGGTTATTTTTTATGAGAGTATTTCCCAACTGGACATATTACATTTGGGTTAAGGTAAGAAGACAGCTTCTGTGTCTTTTCTGATAAACTTGAAGGGGGGAAAAAAAACCAGACAAACCTTTGTTCAATAGATGAGTTATTGGGTAATTTTGCATACAGCAATTTTACCTTACAGGTTTTCCTTGGAGGAAAAATTTAAACAAGGATCATGATTTCAGAAATACAAAATACACATCAAGAGCCCCTTGGTTTGAAACTCTAGATTGGCAAAATAAAAAGAAGAGATGTTTTTTGAGAAAGAGAGGATGTGGGTCTTTTGTTTTCAGACATTTTTGCTCATTTTTTTTCATTTTACGAGCTATGCCTCTTCCAGAACAGTCCCACTCTTTTGTGCTTCACACAGTAGCTACAGCAGCTGTGTTAATTAAATAGATATGTCACCGCACTGAGGCCGGTGCCTGCTGCCGCCTTGGCAGCCATGAGCCGCCACTCATGGCCTTGTCCCGCTGCAGCTCCAGTCAACGACGAACAGAAAGGATGGCGCGCAACTGCAAAGGGAAAAATAATAAACTAAGAACAGAAACTTAGCGCTCATCTGTGTCCATATTAAATATACCATAAAATATTTATGGGATTAAATATGAGCTTACTTTTCTCCCCAGCCTTGGAATATTTGAATATAACTCTAAGAACCCTGGGTAAGATCACCTAGAGTGGTGACAAGCTGGTTTTAAGTGCTACACTATAAATTGTTCGATTCTCAACACTACATAGGACAGTTCATTGACTCAGAAAATGCGTATTGAATGTCCGTGTGTTCCTGTCCTGAAACGAGGCTGAAGATAGAGATGAATCAGAGAGAACTTACGGAACAGGTCCAATTCTAATAAGTACTTTCAATGTAGTAAAAATGCAAACTATGTGTCACACATGTATAATTACTCAAGATCACTAACTAAATTCCCAGCTTCCGTCTCTTCTTCAAGAGAAAAATCCGTATCGTGCAGCTACAGATCAAAGATCCAGAACATGAAAATTATTTTAGAAACGTTAAAAAGCCTCAGTTCTGCAGTAAATTCTTTCCAGAGTTTTACTTTGACCAAAATTAGTCTTGGCTGTTTGTTGATTACTTTCGGATTAATGTCCAAATGGGTTTTGCGGCTTTAGTTAAAGAAATATTAATAGTAGTTAATGGTGTGTCGCTGAAATTTAATTTGTCTTCTCTGGATTCTGCTTGCAAATGCTATTTTTTGTTCTAATTGATTCATAAAGATCATTAAACAAGAGAATAAAAACAATTTGTAGTTAATTTCTGGGAGATTGCAGTGTGTGTGTTTTATGGTTCAAATAACAGATGTTATTTTGGAGAAGCTAGGCAGTCCTGTAACTTCACTGGAAATCAGCATGGTGATTCACACCGCAGCCTTCCCCCTGTTAACTCCTGATTGCTGTGCAGTGAACTCCTGCCCCTTTGCCGAAACAGCAGAAAAGCAAACCTCAACAGTTTTACTTCTCGGTAGGGCTCTCTGCTTCAGATGGGCAGAAGAAGCTAAGAGCAGCCTATCAAAATCTCATGACCTGAGAACGTTCTGAATCCAACGGTGGCCATCTTTCCATTTTCAAAATTCTGATGGTCATTCAGAAAAATACAGGTTTGAGAACAATCTCTCTCTCTCTCTCTTCTCTCTCTCTCTCTCAAATTCTAATTTAATCATCTCGCTTTTAGTGCTATAATGCGCATGACTTTCAGGACGTTACTTGCTTAAATCTTTGGCCAGTGAGTGGAATATAAACTCATAGCATAAAAGTCAGAAAAAAATTGTTTATTAAGAAAAATAAACCTTTAGCAATCTGTTGTCTCCTTTGTGCTGCAGTCTGTATCTCAGATAAGTCAACATCTGTTTCTTGGATCTTCCTCTTTTATTTTTTATCAAAACACTTCAAGGTAAAGATACCAAGTAAAGCATAAGAAGGGTCACCAGGATGGAAGAGTAACAGGAAAGTAGGTTAGTGACTATTAAAAGGAAACCAGCAAAGAAGAACACCTTTAAGAAGGAAAAATGATGCAGTGTGAAAAATGATGACTTCAGAGGGGTTGGGTCAGAAAGAATTTTTATCTTAAATACACAGTGTAAGCAGAGAGGGGGGTCAGAAAAAGAAAGAGATGGTTCCTCTGATGCGAAACTGTTAGACTATTCACTTGCCTTGAAGCAAAGTGAAAAATATGTTCCATTTTTAAGACAGGAGACTTATATCCCTCCTGAGGGATTGTACTACACAGTTAATATCTAGGTTTTGAGAGAAATATATATGGAGAGACTATTTAGGTCTAAATCCTGGTGGAAAAGGTAAAAGATTTTCCATATTTGACTCAGCATATTTTCTAATGGGCAAGTTGAAAATGAGGTAATAGATTTGAGTTTTGACAACACAGGTGTTTTCCAGTCCCCATCTGAAACCTCTTGCCCCCCCCAAAAGATACAGACACAAAGATCTCAAACATACATGTGTGCATGTATGCACACACACGGCTATGTATGCACAAAAAACAAAAGACAAAATACAAATAACATCAACAAGAAAATATAACCTTTGGCTTTTCTTCCTCCAACACTAATTTTAACAAATTTTGCTCTGTTTTCTTCTGAATTATCACCCTTATTTGTAATTAGAACATTCTGCCATAAGTAGTCGAGTACTTGGGAAATTGTCATTACTTTGAAATGAATGCCTGGTTGAGACGCTAGATTTAATTGTCTCATATGAAACTCTTAATTAAGCCATTTGAAATGTAATCCTCTCTCTAGAGCACTCATGTCATGTCTTCCATGGCCACCATGTATGGGATGATTGAACTCAAACTCATAGCTATGCTTTAAGCTAAGGAGGTGTGAGTAGGTATGGATGTCTATCTTTCAGTCAAGGTCAAGAATGTTGGCTCCTGGGTCTTTTTAAAAAGAGACCATGTTTTAAAATTATAAAATATTTCAAATATAGTAAAAAATATCCAGAAAAATTTAACATCATGGCCCTTTCTACCCCTCCTAATAAATATGAACTTGAAAACATTAAATTAATCTACATAGAGTTGGAGACTTGTCCAATTCCATTTCTTTCCTTTGTTTTCTGGGTAGGTAATCACAAGCCTGAAATTGATGAGTATACTTTTGGTTCGTGTGTTTATTCTGTTATAACCTATATTTGTTATCTTCTGACTTTGATTCCTCTGTTTGAGAATTTTACCTTAATGCTATTCCACTATACCTTTCTTTTACGAGTTTATTTTTAAGTTCCATATTATAGACTCAGTGATATCAGGTTGCTGTTAGACGTAGGTTTAACTCATCAGTTTCATATAATAGTTTCATATAATAGTGATCTATTATGCCACCATACAGCAATTTATCTCTTCTCCTATTTGTGGCCACTTATATTGTTTATTTGTATATAATTCTGTGGTGTTTTTTCTTACCTCTTATACACAAGTTACTGCTGTGATAGACAAAACATTTAACAATCTGTGCTGCAGAAACGCCAGCCCATCAGAATGGGATACTGAAAAATCAGAGTGGATGTCAGCCATAAACAGTTGTCACAGTCCTGTGTTCTAGGGTTTTTCTCCGGTAAATACTTAAAAGTAGGAATTGTCATGTCATAGGGAAACACTGACTATGCAATTAGAATTTTCTCTCCAACACTGTAGTGTCACTTTTCACTTCCACCAGCAGTATACCACTAGAATTCCCATTTCCCCACATTCTCACAAAAACTTGACATTGAAAGATATTTAATGTTTGCCTAGCTGATAGGTTTGAATTATCATCTCCCCTTGATGTTCAATATGTGTTTTTCAGATGATCAGTGAGATTGAACATCATTTTATATATCTATTAAACTTCTGGATGGTCTCATCTGTGGATTACTTATCCTGATATTTATTCTATTCAGGTATCATGTTATTATGTTAAATACTAGATCTTTACGAATTATGTGCAAAGCAGTTACAGGCGTCCGGTTCACAGCTTGATTTTTAAGTTTTCTTGTTACCTGTTGTCATGTATGTTTTCATTTTAATATACTTGAATTCTTCTGTAGTTTGTTTTTAAAAGGTCATACATAATCCAACCTCATAAATGTGTACTTAGTTATACTTTTCTCATGAAGTTTAAAGTTTTGTGTTTATATTTTTAATCCATCTGGAATTTTTAAATATGATGTAAGAGAGATCTGATTTTCTCTCTTCTTTGCGTTGCTCTCATAAGCCAAGTTTAAATACACACAGAGGTCTATTCTGTCACCTACATTTGGTTTCATTTGGTCTTTTGGTCTAGCACTCAACCGGCACCAGTGTGTCTCTTAGTGTTTTATATCACATCTTGCTCTTTTATTCAGTCCTGCCTCATTATTACTCTTTTCCAAAGTTTTCTTTTGGCCCCTTTCCCTTTCACTTACTTTTTCTTGACCCTTTACTCCTCTATTTGAAGTTCAAATTAATTTGGCCAGCATCCAAGAAATCCCTGATGAAATCCTGATTTGGAACTGCACTGAAAGATAGACTCATTTCAGATAAAACTGGCAATTTAAAATATTGAATCGGTCTAGGATCGGTGGCTCAGCCTGTAATCCTAGCACTTTGGGAAGCCAGGTGAGTGGATTGTCTGAGCCCACGGGTTCAAGGCCAGCCTGGGCAACTTGGCGAGACCTCATTTCTACAATCAAAAAATAGCCGGGTGTGGTAGCGCGTGCCTGTAGTTCCGGCTACTTGGAAGGCTGAGGCGGAAGGATCGCTGGAGCCCAGCAGGTGGACGCTGGGGTGGCCATGAGTGTACCACTGCACTCCAGCCTGGGCAACAGAGTGAGACTCCAACTCAAAAAAAAAAAATATATATATATATATATTTTTTTATATATTATATTAAACTTTGATTCTCTCTCTCTCTCTCCATATATATATATATGGAGAGAGAGAGAGAGAATCAAAGTTTTAAACTACAGTCTGTAAAAATCTCGGATGTCTTATTAGCTTGGTTTCTAAATATTTCTTGGCTTTTATTGCTATTGTGAATAGAACTGATTTAAAAATTACATTTTCTAAGAGATAATTTCTACTGTATAGGAATGTTATTATTCCTATGTTGGTTTTGTAAGTAGCAGCCTTGCTGAATTATCTTACTCTGATCATCTGTAATTTTTAAAAAATGTTTCT
Source organism: Cephalopachus bancanus (assembly GCA_027257055.1). Taxonomy (NCBI): domain Eukaryota; kingdom Metazoa; phylum Chordata; class Mammalia; order Primates; family Tarsiidae; genus Cephalopachus; species Cephalopachus bancanus. The sequence continues at coordinate 7,326,223 of JAPVLO010000038.1, read as the reverse complement.
AAATAATTGTGTTATCTGTTTAAAAAATGGAATTTTGGACCTTTTCAATCTTGTTCTTTTTAATTTTTTTCTTTTATTATTGCATTGCAGTAAATAAAACATAGTGTTCAACAGAATGTTAATCTGTCAGAGCATTCTTGTGGTTTTCCTGATTTGAAGAGAAGTTTTAAGTTTTAAGTCCAACTTATACTGTAGGTTCAGAAAGCTTCCTACTACGTGTTTGATAGAGGGTTTTTTTTGGAATTTTTTTTTTTTTTTTTGAGTTGGAGTCTCACTCTGTCGCCCAGACTGGAGTGCAGTGGCTGCTTCGACCTGCTGGGCTCCGGCGATCCTTCCACCTCAGCCTTCCGAGTAGCCGGAATTACAGGCGCGCGCTACCATGCCCAGCTGATTTTTTGATTTATTGTAGAAATGAGGTCTCGCTTGCCCAGGCGGGTCTCGAACCCGCGGGTTCAGGCAATCCACTCACCTCAGCCTCCCAAAGGTGTGGGATTACAGGCTGAGCCACCGAGCCCAGCTTGATAGAGGTTTTAAATGCATATATGTAGCACATTCTATTATCAAGTGAATTTTCTTCATCTTCTTAGCTAAATGGAGATTTTTCTCTACTCCTTAACTTTTTTTCATGTGATCTCTGCCACTGCATGCGCAGCCATCCTTTCTCACCTTGCTGGGGCTACAACACCTTTAGCCAGTCTATTTCCTACCTGCCTCCCCATCCAGCATGAGCACCTCCTCGTCCAGGATAAGCTCCAATACTCCTTGCCAAACAGTCCCTCTGGAAGTGTACCCTTCCTCCCCTGCTTAGGCTGTAGCAAGCCATCCCCCACCTGGATGACCTGTTTGGCCTTCCTAACACCAAGGCACCCCCCACGTGAGCACCAGTGCCACCACACTGGTGCTCTGACAACCTTTTCTGAGTTATCATGAGTTACTTCTCCACACTCCCAAACCTAACGTGCGTGCCTTATTTACTCTGTCTAACCCTAGGGTTTTATTGTTCAGAAAGAAAAGAGCAAGAAGTAGAAATCAATTTGGAATAGTCATACTGTGATTCGAGACAAATGTCGTACTTGATTTTTTTAAATGGGATATTTGCATGTTGGTAAGATTAACATATGTTTTTTTCTTTTTTTTTGCTTCACTTGGTTTTGATATCGAGATTATTATAAAATTATGAATGAGTTGCGGTTTTCATCTTTCTATCCTCTTTAAACAGCTTGTCTAAAGGATTGTCTATTAAGTAATAGAGGGTCTGTCACTCTGGGTTCTAAAATCAAAGAAAGTCTCCTCCTTCTAGATATATATTTTGTGACATATCAAGAAAAACATTATGGATCAGTTTTATGACTATAGATTGTGTTCATTTGCTAGGGCTACCATAACAACATACCATTGTCTTTGTGGCTCGAATAACAGAAACTGATTTTCTCATGACTCTGAATCTTGAAGTCCAAGATCAAGGAGATGGCAGGCCGGCTCCTTCTGGAGAATCTCTCCTTGGCTGCAGATGGCCATCTTCTTCCTGTCTTCACACAGTCCTTCCCTCTCTATATCCTAATATCCCCTTCTTATAAGGGCACCTGTCAGATGGCATTAGGGCTTACTCATGACCCAGTTTTACCTTAATTGCCTTTTAAAAGTCTCTATCTTCAAATATAGTCACATTCAAAGTAGGGTTAGGTGTTAAGATTTTAACATATGTATTTGGGGGGGAACACAGTTCAGTCAATAGTATAGATTTAAGCTTTCTATATAAGCTTTATACATTTTGTTAACTTATTTTTTATTAAAAACATTTAGAAATATTTAGTAAATTTACTCAAACGAGGATTAAATAATCCAGAAATGAAAAACATTGGAAATCTGTATATAATAAAAAGTGAATCTAAATGTTTGCAGTTAAACATTCATACAAATACATATTCACCATTTTCTTTAGGGATGACATGAACATACATGACATGTTATCTCTGAAGAAAAAAAAACGGGAGATGCTAAAAATATTCTCAAGTTTTTTAAATGGTATAGAATGCATTTCAACAACTACATTTTACATGAATGTAAACCTGGTTTACTTTCATGATTTTTATTGTGCCAGAATCATGGTTGGTTTTAATTTTTAAAACAAATATTGGTATCATAACACATTGGCTCATTAATAATTAAGGCATTTTGCAAACATAGTATCTTAGTGAGGATTAAAAAAATCTTGATCATGTGCTGTGATGTCTTAAACTTTCCGAGTTTTTTTCTTTTTTTATGGACAATCATTGTGCATATCCACGGGACACATAGTAATGTTTCAATACATTAGTACACATGATGTATGGCGATCAGACCATGGTAATTAGCATATCACTAATGTCAAACACTTATTATTTATGTTGGGAAACTATATATTATTTGAAACTAGATATTATTGTTAACTATACTCATCCATGTTGACTATATAGAACGCTGGAACTTATTCCTCCTATCTAGCTGTTAGCAAATCTCTTCCTATCCTTCCCTTTTCCTACCCTTCCCAACCTCTCATATCCTTTTATTTATACTTCCATGAGATCAACATTTTCAGTTGCCACATATAAATGAGAACATGCGAGGTTTAACTTTCTGTTTCTGGCTTACTTCATTTAACATAATGTCTTTTAGTTCCATCCATGCTGCCTTGAATGACTGAATAGTATTCCATTTATGTATACACCACATTTTCTTTATCCATTCATCTATTATTGAACAACTTAGGATAATTCCATTTCTTGGCTACATTAAATACAGGGGCAGAAGTCTTTTTGATATCATTTCCTTTTCTTTGGATAGATGCCTATTAGCAGGATTGCTAGATCATATGATAGTTCTATTGGTAGGTTTTTGAGGTGCCTCTATGCTGTTCTCCATAGTGGCTGTACCAATTTACATCCCCACCAACATTGTAGAAGACTTCCCTTTTCTTCACATCCTCACCAGCATTTATTATTTTATGTCTGTTTGATAACAGCCATCCTGACTGGGGTAAGATGAGACTTCATTGTGGTTTTGATTTGCATTTCCCTAATGAGGAGTGTCATAGGGCATTTTTCCATATAATTGTTGGCCATTAGCATGTCTTCTTTTGAGAATTGACTGTTCAGATTATTGGCCCATTTTAAAAATTGGATTGTTTGTGTTTGGGTTTTTTTTTTCTCCTACTGTTGAGATATTTGAGTTCCTTATATATCCTAGATATTAATTTCCTCTTGGATGGGTAGTTTGCAAGTATTTCCTCCCATTCCATAGTTGTCTTTTCATTCTTTTGACTGTTTCATTTGCTATGCAGAAAGTTTAGTTTGCACAATCCCATTCGTTTATTTTTGTTGCCTGTATTTTTAAGGTCTTATTCATAAAATATTTTTCCAGACCAGCATTCAGTCATTTTCCCCATGTTTTCTTCTGGTGGTTTCATCATCTCAGGTCTTACATTTAGGTATTTGATACATTTTTAGTTCATTTTTGTTTGAGATGGGGGGATCTAGTTTCATTCTTTCGCATATGGATAGCCAGTTTCCGCAGCACTATTTATTAAAGAGACTGTCTTTATCCCAGTGAGAGTTATTGATAGCTGTGTATAAAAAATCAGTTGGCTGTAAATATGTTGATTAATTTGGGGTTCTCTATTATTTTCCATTAGTCTGTGTGGCTGTTTTTATGCCAGTGCTATGCTGTTTGATTGCTACAACTTTAAAATATATTTTGAGGGCTTGTCGTATACCTCCAGCTTTATACTTTTTGCTCAGGATTGCATTGGCTATTTTGATAGGGATTACATTGTCTGTAGGTTGCTTTGGGTAATATTGTCCTTTTAACAATATTAATTCTTCTGGTCCATCAACATGGAATGTCTTTCCACTTGTTTATATCCTATTCAATTTCTCTCATCAATATTTTGTATTTTTCTTTGTAGAGATCATTTACCTCCTTGATTAAATTTATTCCTAGGTATTTTATTTTTTATAGCTATTATGAATGAGATTGCTTTCTTGACTTCTTTTTCAGTTACGTTGTTGTGTATATATAGAAATGCTATATATATATATAGAATGCTATATCAGAACTATGAGGGTTTTTTTGGTGGGGTCTTTAGGGTTTTTCTGTACATAAGATCATGTCATCTACAAATGAGACAAATTTGACTTCTTCCTTTCTAATTTAGATGGCTTTTGTTTTTTTCTCTCACCTAATTGCTTGGGGTAGGACTTTCAGTACTATGTTGAGTAAGAATGAGCATTCTTGTTTTGTTTTCGTTATTAGGGGAAAAGTTTTCAGGGTTTTCCCATTCAGTAAGATATTCACTGTGAGTTCGTCATATATGGCCTTTATTATGTTGAAGCACTTTCCTTTGACCCCTAATTTATTAAGAGTTTTTATCATGAAAGATTATGGAATTTATCGTGTTATATGATGTTTACTGATTTGCATATATTGAACCATCCTTTCATCCCTGGGACAAATCCTACTTGATCATGGAATATTATCTTTTTGACATGTTTTTTAATTTTGTTGGCTATTGTTTTGTTGAGGATCTTTTGTATCTATGCTCAGAGATATTGGCCTGTAGTTTTCTTTGTTGTATCCTTAACTGGTTTTGGTCTCAGGGTTATGCTGTCCTCATAGAATGAGTTAGGAAGAATTCCCTCAGCTTCAATTTTCTGGAATAGTTTGAGAATAATGGGTATTAAAAAAAGTTAAAAAAAAAACATTCAGTAGAATTAACAGCGAAGCCATCGGATCTTGGACTTTTCTTTGTTGGAAGCCTTTTGAATACTGATTCAATCTTCCTACTTGTTATTGGTCTGTTCAAGTTTTCTGTTTCTTCTTGCTCCCATCTTAGGTAGGTAGTGTGTGTGTCCAGGAATTTATCTATTTACTCTAGGTTTTCAAATTTGTGGATGTGTAGTTACACAGCTGTCTCTAATGAGCCTTTCTATTTCTCTGGAACCTATTGTGACATCTCCTTTTTCATTTCTAATTTTTATTTATTTTGGTCTTCTTTCTCTTTTCTTAGCTTATTTGTTGATTTTGTTTATATACATATTTTTTTAAAAAAACAGGTTTTTTTTATCTCTGGGATTGTTTCTTTAGTCTCATTTTTATTTTTATTACAGAGATATTGGGTACAAGTTAGGATTAGCTACATAAATAGACTGCATGCAGATGAAGTTTGGGCCTCCACCTGGTCCTCCCTTCCCCTGGTTTAGGACCAGGTACCCTTTGTATTGTTATGTGGCCCTCCATTTTATTTTTGCCCTGATCATTACTTCTTTCCTTCTACTAATATTGGGTATGGTTTGTTCTTGTTGTTGTAGTTCCTTGAGATGTGTTGTTAGGCTGTTTACTCAAAAATATTTCTAGTTTTTTAATGTAGGCATTTATTGCTATAACTGTCCTCCTTAATACTACTTTTGCTGTGTCTTAGGTTTTGATGTGACATATTTCTATTTTCATTTATTTCAGTGCATTTTGAATATTTATTTATTTATTTATTGAGTAGGAGTCTCACTTTGTCACCCAGGCTGGAGTGCAGTGGCACGCTTATGGCTACCCTCACATCGATCTGCTGGGCTCAGGCGATCCTTCCGCCTCAGCCTTCCAAGTAGCTGGAACTCCAGGCGTGTGCTGCCACTCCCACTTAATCTTTTGATCTATTGTGGAGATGAGGTCTTGCCAATTTGCCCAGGCTGTTCTTGAACCTGTGGGCTCAGGCAGTCCTCTCACCTCAGCCTCCCAAATTGCTGGGATTACTGGCTTGAGCCACCGTGCTTGACCTATATTTCATTCTTAATTTCTTCCTTTACCCATTTTCCATTCATGAGCATATTGTTTAATCCACATATTTGTATAGACTTAGGTGTTCCTTTTTGTTATTGATACTCAGTTTTATTTTATTGTTCTCAAATAGAGACTTAATATTATTTCAATTTTTAAAAATGTTTTGAAACTTACTTTGTTTCCTCAATTCTGGAGACTGTTTCATGTACTGATGAAAAGAATGTGTATTCTTCAGTTGTTGGGTGAAATGTTCTGTAAATGTCTATTAGGTTCATTTGGTCTTTGGTGCAATTTAGAACCAAAATTACTTTGTTGATTTTTTCTGTCTGAATGATCTGTCTAATATTGAGAGGGATTGTTGAAGTCAACTGTTATTATATTGAAATCTATCTCCTCCTTTAGATGTAATAATGTTTATTATATATACCTGGGTACTCTAGTATTGGGTGCATATATTTATTTTCTGCTATTATTTCATTAAGTATGTTTTCCTTAATTTTTTCTTTCTCTTCTCCTTCTCAACACCCATAATATGAATGTTTGTTTCTTAATAGTACCCCATAAATCCTTTAGGGTTTCTTTATTTTTTCATTTTGCTTATCTGCTTATTTCAAAAGATCTGTCTTCAAGTTCAGAAATTATCTCGTCTTCTTGGGCTAGTTCATTGTTGAATCTCTCTATTGTATTGTTTATTTTACTAATTGAATTCTTTAGCCCTAAGATTTCTGTGTATTTTTTACGACATCTATCTCTGTTGAATTTCTAATTAAAATCATGAATTATTTTTCTGATTTTGTTGAATTTTTCAGTATCTCACTGAGAGATACAAAAGAAGACAATTTTGAAATTTTTTCTGGCATTTTATATTTATTTATGATTGAGGCTTGTGACGAGAGAATTATTGTTCTTCTATGGAGGTGGCCTGTTTCCTTGCTTTTTCATGTATGTTATGCCCCTATATTGATTTCTGTATGTTTGGTGGAAAAATCGCCTCTTCCAGTTTTATGGAGTAGCTTTTATAGAGAAACATTTATTTGTATGAAATTTTCTTCATGTATCAGTTTGGTGGGGTATATTGATTGTGGTACTAGGTGGATGTAGCAGTGTACGCTCTGTGTAGTTTCATCAGCTGCGATCAACCATGGCATTTACAAGCTTCTCAATGGCCTAGGCTGAGAGAGTTTGTTTCAGTGGTGGTACAGTTTTGCTAGTGGTGGGCTCACCAGGCTGTTTCTTGTCAGAGACATGCATGGGTACACAGTGGGTTTGCCAAATTGAGATCTGGCTCTCTGGGTTTGCCTGCCAGGAGGGACTTGCAATGCTGTTTCTCAGGCCTAGAATGTGAGTGAAAGGCTGCTCAGTTTGCCTGGGAACATGTCTACTGGGAGTGGCCCACAGGGCTGCTGCTCAAGCCCAGGGTGGTGGCACAAGGCTGCTTGATTCGCTGAGGATGATCCTTGGGGCTAGTTCTCAGGTCCACAGTGTGAGCATATGGCTGCTCTGATAACCTGGGGGCATTTCTGTAGGGGGGGTGTCTCATGTGCTATTCGGAAGGCCTGGGACCACCAACACAGGGATGCTGGTAGAAGGAAGGAGCTGGGGGCATGCCCAACAAGAGTGGCCTTTGGGACTGTTTCTCAGGTTGATATAGGAGCACAGGGCCATTGATCAGGCCGAGGATGTGTCTGCAGGCGCAGAAACACTGTAGGGCTGTTTCTCAGATCCTCAGCATGGGTACACAGCCACACCACTGGCCCAGGAGCGTGTGAACTGCTCAGAGCGTCAAGGACTTCTGCTTAGGGGTAGGCACACAGCAGTTTGGCTAGATGAATGGGGAATTTACCCCAGGAGAGACTGACAGGCTGTCCTTCTGGTTAGAGGTGCGGTGGCAGGAGTTGGTTTCCCTGCTGTGCACAGCTAGAATCAAAGCTGATCCCGGGCACAAGCACAGCTGTGGTGGTGGCATTTAGTCACTCGAGTGGGCTTGGTGGAATGAAGAAGAAGTCCAATGTGAGAGAGGTGCCATGGTTATTAGCCCCCAGAGCAGGGCACCCTCTGGAAGTAGCTCTGATCTCAAGATGGCACCACGTTGCTGCAGCTTGGCTCACTGAGGGTTGGGGGTTAGGGGAAGCATGCCTTGTGGTCCTGATACTGGGGGCAATGCAGCTGTCCCAACTGGGCTTGTGGAGAGCATGGGATTCTCCTGTTGCTATAGGTGCTTGTGTTGGCAATGGGGGCTAGTAGGGCTCTTCTGCTTACTTTTCCTCTTAGTGGGAAGCTCCCCCTGTCTCTGTGCCTTTCCAATCCAGGCAGGGGAAATGGAGCTGCAGAGGCCGGATGCCTCCATGCTGCCCTCCTGGATTTCCAATCACCACAGGTATAGCTTCACTCCCTTGCTGTACTCCAGAACCTTCCCTCCTTTGACACTCCAGTCAAATCTTAGCTGTTGATTCACTGCTTTGATCCTTTCTTACAGGAGAGAGGAAAACCAGGCATCTCTAGTCAATTATCTTGCTGATAAGTTTTATACTTCTTTTTAGTCAGATTTTGGCAATTATTGAGGAAGTTGTTTTATCTGTTTTCAAATGTCGTAGTAGGGTTATTCATATTATCCCCTTATCACTTATAAAATTCTCTGTTGCAGTTTTAGTTATGTCTCATTTTTTATTCTCAATGCTGTTCATTGCTGTCTCTTTTTGCTTTTTTTGTTTTTTTCTTGAGTCAGAGGCTCACTCTGTCGCCCAGGCTGGAGTGCTGTGGCACACTCATGGCCACACCAGCATCAACCCACTCTTCTCAGTGATCCTTCTGCCTCAGTCTTCCAAGTAGCCAAAACTACAGGCGCACATCACCATGCCTGGCTCATTTTTGAGTTATTGTAGAGATGAGGTCTCGCCAAGTTGCCCAGTCTGTTCTCGAACCCATGGGCTCAGACAATCCCCTCACCTTGGCCTCCCAAAGTGCTGGGATTACAGGCTGAGCCACTGTGCCTGGACTTCTTTTTTCTTAAATTTACCAGAGGCCTATTTCATTCCGTTTTTTAAAATGATTTTTTGTTTCTATCTTTGGTTTTTAATTTTGTTGTTAATTTTTCTATTTCATTAATTTCTGCTTATGTCTTGATTTACTTTATTTGAGTTTACTTTTTTCTGGAAATTTTTGAGTTAATCACATTGATTCCTCAGTGTTTAAAATTCTTTTATGTGCATTTCAAGTTGTACATTTGCCTTTGAATAGCCTAGGAATTATGACATGAAGTATTTTCATTCTTATTTAGGTGTTATATATTTTGAAATTTCCAATATTGTTTGGTTCATAAAATTTAATTGTGTTTTAATATGCTTAAATATGAGGCATTTTGTTCTCTTTTTGTTATTTATTTCCAATGACTTTGCATTTCTAACTTAACTGAGTTTACTGCTAAATTTATTGAATTTCGCGCTCTTGATTTATGGGTATTTGTGGACCTTATTTTGCAGTTTATTCAGCATAAACTTTAAAAATACTGTCTACATATATGTAAAAATGCAATTTTTCTAAGTGTTGAGTATAAGATTATGCATATATGTGTTGCATCCAACTTTTTAATAGAGTTGTTAAAATTCTCCTTATTTTTACTTTGGATCTATGTCGATAAATACGTAGCAGTTTTAAATTATTTTAATCTTAACAGTAAATTATTTCTTTTATAATTATATTTTGATCTTCTGTATCATTAATATTTTTAAACTTACAGTATATTTTGTTCAATGTCAGTATAGTTACCTAATCATTCTTTTGGTTTTCATAGGGCTTTTTAATTCTAGAGATTTACTTTCTTTTCAAGCCTGCTTTTAAAGTTTTTTTTTACTTGTTTTTTTCAGAATGAATTTCAAACTTTTAGTCTTTTAAAAATTATAAACGCGCTTATGGACCTTGAGGTATTATTTTACCTCTCTGGGCTATTTTAGCTAATTTTCCCTAGGAATTTGAGTTGTAGAAAAGTTTTAAAATTCATTTTGTTAACATGGGGGCTTATGCCACTAAGTTCCCATCTCATAAGCATGTGGCACAGAAATGGTGTTTGTATTTTTGTGGGAAGACATCCATTGTCACTGCAGAGACCCCTGACTGATCATAAATTTCTTGCTGCATTTAAAAGACGGAGTTTTTACAGTATCTCTTTTTGTGTTCAGGACAGCTGTTCAAAGGCCTAGGCTTTAATAGGCCTTAGGCCACATGTTCTGTTCTTTTCCTTTTATCCTAAGGAGTTATGTCTAGTTCAATATCCTTTATGTTTCTACAGTCTTTTGGAGATTACCTCTCTAGCTTAACATTTTTTCTTTATATCTGTCTTCTAGGGATTTCCCTTTTTTCTTTCTCAGGAACTTAGCTTGTTTGTACATGTCTGCTTAAACTTTTTAAAGTCCTAACACCTTTTTTAAAAAATCCAAATTTCTGCAGATATTGTCATAATATTTCTAAAAACTTGGTGTGCAATGACTTTTTACTATATTCTTAGAAAGCATTATTTATATATTACTCCATGTATTATATATTATAAAAGGTTTTATAATTTATATATATATTGTATAAAGTTTCTCAGTTTAACTCAAGTGTGATATACTTTTCTGTGTGGCATCATCTTTTTTTTTTTAGATCTTCCTTTTCTGTTATACAGATAAATAAACAGACTCCGATGATATTTAGAATATATAATATTGTAGGTATATAAGTACTTATATACTTACTGAGTGTTCAGCTCTTGATGTGAAATTAGAGAGGTTTTGCATTATTGTATGACACATAGCATGCTGCTAGCCATGTTATAAAAACTTACCTTCTGTAACACACATAAATGTCACAAAACCCTTTCTGCCCCATACCTTGGTGTAAAAGTGACCTATTCCCACAGGTCATAAGATTTTGCTAGTTGTGCTTGCTAAGATTAGGTAGGATGCCACAGAAAACCTTTGGACGGCAATGAAGGCGGCTGCTCGTTGCTTATAGCTCACATCCCATGGACATTATACTACTAGGAGGCAGGTCCAGAGGAGAAATCAAAGCCTACTGATATATACTTTTGTCCATGTCTGCTGAAACTTACTTAAAGTCAGTAGTTAATGACATCAGATGGTCAAACAGGCAGAGAAGACAGAAGCCGTGGATATCTGTTGGACCATGGTGCACAAATTAAGGACCAACAAGGAAATGGCAGAATAAGGATGCTGTTACTTGGACTCCCTTGGTTTCTGCCTTTAGCAATACTACTTACCTTTGCTTAAGCACAGAGGTCTGCATTACTTCCTGCAGCAAAGACCTCTAAGGGGGAGATTGGCCATTAGTCATGGCTGTGTCCCATTCCCTCACTCCTTATCTTGTCCCTGTTACAAAAGTTTTCACTTCAGGGATAGGCTTTTCTCAGGTAGTAAAAATGGACCCAGACAGCTCCAGGATTACTGCTTCTTTGTAGTCTTTGATGAAAGGTAAATGAGAGAAAGAGGCCCCTTTCCTTCCCGATAGCCACATTAATCCAAGAAAATATTTTGACTCATCCTACCTTAGTCATAAACTCACTCCTGAGAGCAGTGACTAGAAGAAGGGAGGACATCGGCTTGTCAGTGTTACATGCCCAGTTCAGTGGCAACAGAGATTAGGCTTCCATCATTAGAATGAGAGATAGACAATTTCTAAAGGCAAAAGGTGTTATGTTTCCAGAAAGATGTTAAACAGTCAAAACAACAGAAAACCGCTATAGAATGTCTACTTTCATATGGGTGCAATGGTTTAGGGATTCTGGTAGTTTTATGACTTAAAGGTACTAATGTGTTACTTCTAGAATGAAAATTTTAGGCTGACCCCATCTATCTCAATACAAAGTAATACAAGTGTTCCAAAGACCTTGCAAATTCATGGGGGTGGGAAGAGACAGGTCCAATGATACTATGGCCACTCCCCAGATACTTCTATGTACCAATTACTTGTGAACCACAGTTAGTTTGGATCGTATCTCTTACTTACAGAGATAAATTCTCTTTTTTCCATTTTCTTTTAACTGGTTCCCCCCCCCATAGAAGTATTCCTTTGACCTGCAAAACTGATTTTAAAAATCATATTACCCCCGAGTTTTTCAAACACTTTTTTTTTAATGGTGACTATAATTTTTTCTATGCCCCTTGTCTGTTAAAAAAGAAAAAAAAAAACTTGGCCGGTATAGCAGCTCAAGCATGTAATCCCAGCCCTTTGGGAAGCTAAGGTGTAAGGATTGCCTAAGTCCAGGGTTTCGAGACCAGCCCGGGTAACTTGGTGAGACCTCGTCTCTACAAAAAAGAAAAAAATTAGCTGGGCATGGTGGCGTGTGCCTATAGTTCCAGCTACTTGGAAGGCTGAGGTGGAAGGATCACCTGAGCCCAGCAGATCAAGGTTGCGGTGGCCATGAGCAAGCCATTGCACTCCAGCCAGGGCAACAGAGTGAGACTCCAACTCAGAGAAAAAAAAAAAGAAAAGCCTGTCAAGTGTACACATATGTCATGTAAATATGAACATTCTTTTCTTTTTTATTCAACATCAGAGGTCTGAGTCTGAGAAAAATATACCCTCTAAAAAAAGTTATAATTTTACTTGAAAAATCTGTCAGCAATAATTCTACTCTTAGAAATGCTAGTTTACACTAGCTTGCTTGTAAAAGCATTAAGAGGGTTGTAGCTTTCATATGTATTTGTTCATTGAAAACATTTGCAAAGATTAAATTGTGACTTTTTTCAGTAGAGAGCAATTGTTCCAGTTATGTGTCGTTTACAGATAACAGTTGACACTTGGACAGAACTACACTTGATTTTGCAATAAGCGGAATTTGGAAGTACGGCCCACCAAAACATGGACTTGAGCCATTAAAAAATGGATATTTGCAAACAATTCCTAAGATCCCAGTGGCAGTGCAGTAATGCTTTGTCTAATGTGAAGAAATGTGTGGGGACGGGGAGGGGAGGAGGTAAATGAGGGACAGATAAATCATCTTAAGTAGATGAGACAGTCTTTCTACTAACACGGCTAAAAATAAATAAATAAGGGCAAATCTTAAAATGTCTTTAACCAAAACACATAACACAAAACCTGCTGTGTTTTTTTTATTTCTGAAGAAAACCAGTTGCCAAAGCGTGAGAATGGTTTAGCAGTGGCCATGCTTCAAGAATGTGAAGACATTCCCTCCAGGATTCTCACTTGCTCAAAGGAACAAATGACTCTGGGGAGAAGTTTTGATACATCCCCAAGCTACTCAGCAGAATAATAATGTGGAGCCTTGGGCCTTTATTTTCCACAACTGCCTTCTCTCCCTCAGGGGGAGAAAATGTGAGAGACGTAGGAGAGATCTATTCTACATATGGATGCTGGCAAGCCCCTCAGTGACCGACTGTGTTCCCCCCTCCTCAGAGTTAAGCAGGGAGTTCGGCTTTAACCACGTGGTGTGGCTCAGCTTACATCCCAGCATGCTTTGTTGTTTCACTGCTGAGCTATTGATAAGGAATCAACTCCAAATGGTGTATCTGACTTGAGAAACGTTGATAGACATTGTCCATCTCATCTCTGCTAAATACAACTGATTTGGACATGTTTTCCTATCTCCAATTCCTTTATTACTTGGGACTACTTTGACCGTGCAAGATTGTGATCGCTGGATGTATCCCTGCAATCCAAACATGGGATTCATGAGGCAATGGATTTAGAAAGGGGATCTTGGTTGAACCCGAGCACCCACAAGTTGAAATGTAAAATCCCTCTCAAGCATGACAGCGTTCACTCAACAGGTATCGGGCACCCTCTCTGTGACAGTGTGTCATGGCAAGGTGTGAGGACAGGGAGGAGACTGCATGGTTCTACCTTTATCGGTCTTCCTGTCTGCTTCAGGAGACAGACATTTGCATCTCACTGTGAAACACAGAACGCTGTAGACATTTATTCTTATTCTGGAAATGTTCCCATACCATATCCCCAGTGCTTACAGCAGTACCTGGCACTGAGGAAACACTCATGATAGAAGGAACAAATCGACAAATGTCAGTCATGCAGTGACAGGCTGGGCACCGCCCAGGTCAGAACGCTTTGTAGAATTAACTTCACCAGGTTTGGAATGTATCTGTCTTTTTATTTTAGGTTAAAAGTGGACTTTATTTATTTATTTTTTTAGATTATAACACTTCATTGAAAATAGAGTTCAGTAATTTAAAATTTAAGATTGAGAAAATCTGTTAATATTCTGGCATATTTTGTCAGCTTTTTCTATGCTGCATATTTATTTGTATTTACATATATAAAGTAAATACATACATGTGTCTATATATCTACATATATGTATTTTTCTTTTTCATGTATTTAAAGAGACACTGTGTGTGTACACCTATGTGTGAATATATATATATATTATATATATATATCTATAAACTTACCATTGGACAAGTATCTTAACCTCTTAATGACTTTGTTTCATCATCTATATAATATGTGATAATAAGCACATCTGTCTCATAGTTGTTGAGGATAAGAATTGAGTTTATGGACTGGGTTCGGTGACTCAGTCTGTAATCCCGCGCTTTGGGAGGCCGAGGTGAGTGAATTGCCTGAGCCTGCGGGTTCGAGACCCGCTTGGGCAACGTGGCGAAACCTCATCTCTACAATAAATCAAAAAATCAGCGGTCGTGGTAGCGCGTGCCTGTAATTCCGGCTACTCGGAAGGCTGAGGCGGAAGGATTGCCGGAACCCAGCAGGTCAAGGCTGCGGTGGCCGGGAGCGGCCACTGCACTCCAGTCTTGGCAGCAGAGTGAGACTCCAACTCCAAAAAGAAAAAGAATTGCGTTTATGTATAAAATGCTTAGAAAGGTAACTGGTACCTGGTTAATTATATATAAGTATTTGGTATGATTGTATTTATGATCACTTTACCTTATTGGCCATGTAAAAATCTTTGAATAGATGCAGTGTAATGTAATTATTTCTTAGTTGTTGGGCGTTCAGCCATTTCAGAGTTGTTGGTATTATATCTAATGCTGTGATGGTCATCCTGGATCCCACTCCTCAGAGACATTGCTTCATTTAGCCTTTCTTTGTTTTATAACTCTGCTTGAATTATTTTGCTAAGATAAAAGATCTTAGTGCAAAAAAAAACCAAAAAACGCTATTGAAATAAAGCTCATTAGGCTGGGCTTGGTGCCTCAGCCTGTAATCCCAGCACTTTAGAAGGCAAGTGGATTGCCTGAGCCGGCGGGTTCGAGACCAGCCCAGGCAGCTTGGCGAGACCTCGTCTCTACAGTAAATCAAAAATTAGCTGGGCGCAGTAACATGCACCTGTAGTTCTGGCTATTTGGAAGGCTGAGGTGGAGGGATTGCCGGAGCCCAGCAGGTCGATGCTGGAGTGGCCATGAGTGTGCCACAGCACTCCAGCCTGGGCAATGGAGTGAGACTCCAACTCAAAAGAAAGAAAGAGAGAGAGAGAGAGAGAGAGAGAGAGAGAGAGAGAGAGAGAAGCTCATTAGGAATAATTACAGGATGTTTCATTTGGGAAGGAAAAGCAAACAGACTTGAAATAGTGAGACCACCTTGTCAGGGAAAGCCCAGCATATCAGAGTAGACCTCAACTAAATGCAAGTTATTAACATAAAACTGAAACGACAATATAGTACAGCCTGTTGTTGAATAAAACACTGGTAATGATGAAATGGTCCACCCTCTTGTTTCTACTGTTTTCAAGTATGTATTAATACTGGTTTACAGTTTTGTAAGTTTCGTTTATATTTCACATAGCGACAAACAGCACATGTAAATGTTTTAATGGGTACAGCTGCCAGCCTTCTTAATGTGTACAGCATTTATTTGTCATCTTTTATGTGTGGGGCACTCATAAAAGCAGGAAATGAAGATGGAGACAAAGATACTGCCTCCAGGTAACTCATAATTAATTACAAGAAAATAAGATTTTGCAAGAATAAGAAAATTTACTAAACAAAGATTTACGGAATAAGGTAGTAGAAAATTCACTCCTTGCCTGGAGCTGATAAGAACAGATGCACAGGTTAAAATCCTCATGAAAAGAGACTTATGAAAGCTTACTTCCATTTTCACTGATGGGATTTATGCTTCTGTGTCCTGTAGTTTGTAGAGTGGTATATTTGACAGCAGCACTGGGCTTCCTCCTGGCCATGCAATTAACCTGTGAAAAAAGATTTGATCTCAGTTGAGTCTACAGATCATATGTAATAACTTGCTTTGCTTTGTTTCTCACATGAAGTTTAATGCAAGTTCCTACACATGAAGTTTCATGGATCCAAGCTTTCTCTGCCTTATTATACTACCATTTGAAGAACATGCATGTTTTGTGGGATATTTTTAAAGCCAAGTCAGTGATGACCTCATCATTAACAGTTGTATGTTATTGGCCAGAATGTCGTGACTTGGCCCTAACCTAATGGCATGAAACCCCAGAAGAGATATTCTTCCTATGTGCCCCAAAAGAGAAAAATAAAATGGGATTTGGTGAAAATATATCGTCTTTGTTTTGTGCTGTTATGATAGAAGACTGGATAATTTATAATAAACCGAAATGTATTGGCTTACAATTCTGGAAGCTGTGAAGTGTGAGGTCAAGGGCAGCATCTGATAAGGGCCTTCTTACTATGTCATCCCACAGTGAAGGACATTGTGGAAAGACAAATAGGGTGAGAATGAAGGCCAAACTTGCCCTTTGATGATGAACCCACACTCGGAAAACCACATTCATTTCATTCACTTCCATTCATGACATGAAACTCCTAATGTCCTAATCACCTCTTAATGACCCAACTCTTAAGAGTGTCACAATGATAATTACACTTCAATATGCGTTTTGGAGGGAACAGTCAAACTTTAGCTTACTGCTTTGTCATTTCCACAGTATGATGTTTAGACCCCTATGAAACTATCCTGTCTCTGCCCATTCCCAAGAGTTGGCCTTTCCCAAATTTTGAGGTGTTAAATGAGACAACTGAAAAGTTTAGGTAGCAGTTTCATGATGTTTATTAGCTGTGAAGGTCAACTACTGGATAGTATTTTTTAAAGTTTTCTAAAGTAAAATTATATTATGGTGACTCTTCAGGTAATATGAGAGCAGTTCTACATATTTGATTATTTTGAATTCTCATTCTCCACCCTGTTTTTTTCCAGCAGCTTTCCCTACTTAGCCAATAGAAGTCCCATTCTGACGGTCTTATAGTCATCCTTGATTTTTTTCTTTTTCTCATACCCCACAACACATCAGTAAGTGAATTCTGTTTGCTCTACTTTGATGATATGTTTGGTGACTGACCCCTTCTGCCTGCCTCTAATCCTACCACTTAGTCCAGATCGCCAGATCTCCTGAATGATTGAAATAGCCTGCTAACTACTATCTCTGCTTCCATTCTTGCCTGTCTTCCACCCTTGCCTGTATCAGTTATCTACAACGGTGTAAGAAATTACACCAATACTTAGTGCTTTAAAACCAGCATTTATCATCTCATTGCTTCTGTGGTTCAAGTATTTGGAACCAGCTGAGCTGGTGGCTCTGCCTGTGGGTTTCTCATGAGGCCAGTCAAGCTGTCAGCTGGGACCGAAGACTTTTCTGGGGCTAGAGGATTAGTAACAAGGTGACTCTCTTAAATTGCCAGCAAGTTCATGCTGATTATAGGCAGAGTTCCTCAATACACGGGCCTCTCCAGAAGGCCATGTAAGTGTCCTCACAGCATGGTGATTGGCTTCCCCAGAGCGAGTAACTCAAGAGAGCAAGATGGAAGCCACAATGTCATTTATGGCCTAACCTTAGAAGGCACTAACCATCATCTCCAAAATATCCTGTTGGTTGGATGGGTCAGCCCAGTTCAGTGTGGGAGGGGACTCTACAAGTGTATGACTACTTGAGGTGGAACTCATTGGAGGCCCTCTTGGAGATGGCCACTACATTCCCCAGTCTCATCTCTGCCCAGCAGTCAGAGCAAGCTTTAATATGCAAATCAGATGTTTTCCTGCTAAAAACTTTTCAATGAGTTCCTATTTCACTTAGCATAAATGTCAGTGTTCTGGAAGGTCCCATATTATGTAGCCCATTGCTAACTCCTTGCCTTTATTTCTTCATCTTTCCCCCTTTCTTATATACTCCTGCCATACTGGTGTCCTTGTTGTTCCTAGAAGAGGCCACTGAGAATCCTACCTCAGGGCTTTTGCACTCACTGTTCCCTTTGTTTGAAATGTTCTTCTACCAGAAACAGGAAGGATTCACTCTCTCGTTTTCTTTTGGTCTCTACTCAAATGTCGTATCATCAGAAAGGTCTTTCTGACCACCTTATGACGTTGTCTCCCTCCAGCACCCTCCTTTACATTGCTTCATTTGTATTCATAGCACATACAACTGATATTTTAAATTATCTAGCTCCTTAAAACTCAACCGACCTTTATAAAGGCAGACTTCGGTCTGTTTGGTTCCGACTTTACTCAGTACTTGTATGTGTGCTGGGTGTATTGTCATTTGAACCATAAGAAATTGCATTATGATTCATCTTATAAAAGAAGATAAATACCTGTTCAATCAGTAGATATATAGCAAGTAAAAATCGTGACTTTGGGATTTTGAATAAATAAGGAAAATCGTACATTGTGTAATTGAATGGCTGTGAGACTCCAACTTCTTTGATGGTATTGTTTAATAATCTCTAAAAGAACTTTTTGGCATTCTCTTATGGTTTCTAATTTGCAATACTAAGATGGATGTTGCATAAGACTTTGGAAATTTCATTTTTTGAGGTTAAAAAAATGATACCTTGCAAAAAAACACGATACCTTGTTTCAATATTTAAAATAGTGAGACTGAAAAAAAGCTTTGGTGTTTGGTTACTTCTGATTTAATGAAGATCTGTTACAAAAGGCCTTATAAGTTAATCATATGCAGAGGTTAAAAAGAAAATCATAGGTATTGAGTGTGGGTTTTAAAATTCACTCTGTGTTCTTCTAGTTGAAATCATCCTTACTCCAGGGACAGACATTGCAACTTAGAATCCTATTTCGAGTGGTGTTGTTTAAAGCACTTACTTGATGTATAAATTCACTAACTAGAACTTTGTTCAACAACACCCAATGTTTTATTTCCTGGAGTTCCTTGTGGCTCTAGAAATGTGAAGGTCAGGCCACTAAATGTCTCCTGTGTAATATTTTGTAAGAATACATGGTATTTGTATAGTCCTTTTGTTTTTAATATCTTCTGAATAAGAATAAATACACGAGGGCAAAGAATTTTGAAAGGAACTGTGACTTTCAATCCTGAATTTGATTTATACTTCAGACTTGAGCCTCTGCCAAACCCAAAGATGTAACACCAATGCGATGATGTTTAAGAAAACTTGCAACAAAGCAAAAGGCTCTGGATCCTGAATCTTCTGATTACTACAAACAGGAAGGCAAAGGAAACTGCAACCTTTGCCCTTTGATCTTGCCCAAGTCAGTGGCCATCACGGAGCAGTATGTAATTTAATAAAGGATGTTATTCTAAATGTAGAACTCAACACTAGCAACCAGAGCACACTGAGATTTTCTGAAAGCAGATTTTCTTCCATTTGTTGGAAGAAAAAAGGAAAAATAGGAAAAAGAAAAGAAATAGGAGCAAGAAGAAAACATCTAAATGTTCCCATGAGTACTAGCTTATTAAGAAGCCCCAAGTACCCACTGCATAATTCGTATTCTCAAAAGTTATTCTTTCTGGTGTAGGACTCAGTGATGCTTTATCCTCACTTCTGATTGTAACACTTTATGCTCTTTGATGCTTTGCAGTCTACCTTGTGTCTTTGTGGTAGTGAGGGTTCTGCACATGGGGTCAGATGATCACAGTTCACTTCCATGTCCTGCCCTATATCCACAGGGTGACCTTGTGCAAATGCTGGAATGTGGGCGTTGATACTTGATGAGCTTTCTATGCCTAACTCACAAGGTGGCTGTGGGTAGGTTAAAATAAGAAAAACGACGTATAAGGTCTTGGGGTGGATTTTTGTCATATAAAATACTCTGTACTCTAATGTTAATTGAACCTTAAAACCTCTCACATGGATATTTGTATTTGTAGCTCTGGTAATAGGTCATCTGTACACAGACATCATGACTCCTAAGAGTTTTGTTTCAGCAGCAGAGTTTTTAGGAAGTGTGAATTTGCATGCCTTTTGGAAGGGCTTGCACCTGTTTACAGTTTGTTATTCCCTGTAATTGCGTCATGATAGAAATCCACCTGGGCTTCCCTGACTCTGCCATTTTCTCCTACTCACAGTTTTGCCACCACTCTGGCTTGAATCGCCACAACTTTATTTGCCTGCCAACTGCAGGAGCTTGACCTCTCCAGTCCTAGTTGTCATAGTGGCTCTGAGCTCTGGTTCAATCTTGGGTGGATGATGAAAGTTCTGCCTCTGAGTAGCTACGTTCTTATCTTTTCACCTCCATAGGAGCACTGCTTAATACCTTGAGAGCATTGTGAATACTTGACAGGGAAATTGGTGTAGATTGTTGGGTTTGCCTTGGTGAGATTTTTTTCTGGGTTCCCCAAGTCCTGGCTGCCTTGGTACTTCTCCAACACCTTGACCAAATAATAATGATTGTTGTTATCACCATTATTTTATCCAGTTTTTCTAGACCTTGTCAGCAAAAAAAAAAAATTGAGTTAGCTCCAAGTCAGTCTATCATTTCCAGAAGCCTTCCCTTCTCTTTAACTCTCTCTGAGTCACACATTTATCACCAACTTAACTCTCCACGCATTTATTATGGGCACTCCTGATTTAATGTTGCCAGTGGTATATATTTTGGTCATGCTAACAATGGTCACCTCCTATGTGTGCTTCCCAAATTGACATTTATTTCCAGGTTTTTATTGTGTGGAACTTATACTAGGAGGAGCAAGCATTCTCTTTGCTGGTTTTAATTTCTCAAGAACTGATAGTAATACTGAATTTGCCTCAAAGTTAAAAGTGATGAAAATAAAGTATTTGCTGCAAAGACAGTGTAATCTGTTAAGAAGTCCCTGGTCTAGAGATGAGGAGACCAGATTTAGGTTTTGTCACATTTGGTTGGTGTCCTTGGAAAAAATCACTTAAGCTGGGACATATTTGGCTAACTAAAAAATAATATCTCTAAAATTCTGTGACTTCTAAGAAGAGAGAGACTATGGGTGTGGGGGCAAGCAACAGAATGACTGACTGACAGAAGTCAGTCTGGACCTGCTTGGGTCCACAATTTTGTGGCTTAGTTAATGGAGCTATTTTCCCTTTAAAAGTAGTCCTGTGAGCCGGGCTCGGTGGCTCAGCCTGTAATCCCGCGCCTTTGGGAGGCTGAGGTGAATGGATTGCCTGAGCCTGCGGGTTCGAGACCCGCCTGGGCAGAGAGACCTCATCTCTACAATCAATCAAAATATCAGCCGGGTGTGGTAGCGCATGCCTGTAGTTCCGGCTACTCGGAAGGCTGAGGTGGAAGGATCTCCGGAGCCCAGCAGGTCGAGGCTGCGGTGGCCGGGAGCGGCCACTGCACTCCAGTCTGGGCGACAGAGTGAGACTCCAACTCAAAAAAAAAAAAAAAAAAAGTAGTCCTGTGTGCCATTTTTGTTCACATCTATAGTTTAACTACATCTACAGTCCCACCTAAAGCAATCGTGGCCTTAATTCTGTCTCCTTTTATCTTCCAATCCTCCTCACAAATAAAATGAGTAATTATAATTGGCATAAAAATTAAGTCCCTTTGGTTCCAGTGAGCGCTCTAACTTGGGAGAGTTGTTTTAGTATCTCTGGTTTCAGGTCATTCCCTTGGAGATGGGAATCTCTAATTGTCAGGAGGGAGTCCCCACTCCCGTCTTCCCCTGGTGGGGTGCTCACAACACCCTAGAACCAGTGGGCATTCCACAGCTTGTGTCCCCAAGGGCTTCCTGCTCCAGCGTCACCACAGCTAGCTTCTCACCAGGTCTCTTACCAGCTTTGGGAGTGTGATATGGTTTAAGCCTTGTTCCAGAAGATTTTGAGGGGGATGGGAAACAGGCTTATTTGCCATCTTCTGTCTGGAAAAGGTCAGAGTGGAATGGCTGCAGTGTCAGGGTTAGGGGAAGCAGTGGAAGGGGAGACAAGCAGGAAGGAAGGGATAATTTAACTGAACCCGATATGAACCTTTAAGCAGTTCAGTTCAAGGACAGCACTGACGTCAAAGCTGTTTCTTATTTTATAAAAGCCAGTCTGTCTCATTCAAGTAGCCCCTCTTACCTTCTGCCAGTCCAAAATGCTGGGTCATGACCCTCTGACTGATTGTTTATTAGAACCTTAGTTCAGGTAACGGTTTTCTTAGCACAACTTACCCTTTTCTTTCTTTTGAAATATAGGGCCCCGATATGTTTTCGACTGAGGCCCAAAGCACCTAAATAAAGTGGTAAGAAATGCATCTGATTCATTTTATATCCATACTCCATCAGATTTCGTATCTTTAATACTGGTGTGTCCTCTACGGAGTCCATGCCTTTGCAAAGTTAAGTTTAAATTTATGCTTAAATTAAAAATTCTCTTCTCTGCACTATTTAAAACACCAGGACAAGCAATACAAAATTTAAAATTAATTAAATAAGAATCAAAAGAATTGCTATGTCAGTCAATTTTGTAACTGTGCCTACACAAAATAAAAACTTTGGGATTACAATGTTCAGTGAACCTAATAGGTAGGTGCAAAAAATATGATCTTTTACTGTGCTTGCAGACTTTAATTTAGTTAGATGACGTATTTCTACTAACTTAAATTTATGTCTGCCACTATACTTGATACCTTTGTTTTGGGAGCAACAGCTTATTGTAGGGATTCAAGTTCAGCTAACACTGGAGAATCTTCTGATTGCACCAAAGTGGGCACTTTCCCATTCACTGGCCTAGTTTAAACCTCACATCATCCCTGTGAGAGGGATTTATTATATTCTCTTCTTCTAGAAGAGCAAAGTGATGCTCAGGGAGATTTTGTGATTTGCCCAGAGTTACAATTCTTCTAGGGCCAATTCCTTCCTCCATGAACCCTCCCCTGGCCAGAATTCATCACTCCTTCTTTTAAACTCCCCCCACATACTGCTATGACTCCTTTTGATATGTAGGCAGTTCCACCCTGTATCTCGAGAAAGCTCTAGCTATATCTGTCTCTTCAGACTTTTCCTCATCTCAGTGTGACCATCAAGAGCAAGGCTTTTTCTCCCTTTCTTGCCCTCCTAATACCCAGCATGCATCTTACCTGTTTATAGTGGTGGCTCTGCTCATGTTTCTTAAATTGAATCAAGTTAACCTGTATCTGTTATTCTAGTGAAGGGAAACAAGCAATAAACAGAATAAACAAGTGAATTGTGCAGTACCAGATGGTGATAGGACTATGGAGACTAACAAGCAGATAAGGGAAAAATTGAGGTGAGGTGGCAAGTTTTAAATAGAGTGGTCTGGGAAGAGCTCACTGAGAAGGTGATGTGTGAACTAAACCCAAAGAGAGACGAGGGAGAGTGGGCCGTGTATATATGCCCTGACTTTTGAAAAATCAATGTGAGTTTTACAATATTTTAATGGTAAAGCCAAACGTTGGCAGATTTTTCCATCCAGTCATAGATACTTTCAGTTAATATTAGGGATTACCTTGTTGAACTCTTCTTTCTCCATTTTATCAATGAGGAAACTAAAGACTCAATGAGGTCAAGTGCACTTACTTTGTTTACTTAGCCTTAGATTGACCAAGAAATCTCAGCAGCCTGCTGAAAATCCAATTAAACAGTAAGATCCAGGTCATTCATCTGACCACCCAGTCCCTTACTCAGGCAGCCCTCATCGCATACCTGCAGTGGCAATTACTGCCTGAAGGCTGAAAGCCATAATGTGTCCTTGGTAGACTTTATAATCCACATAGAAGACCGGCCCCACACCTAAGGAGTCCAGGAAATTTAAAACAAAGTATAAATTTAAATTAATTGCATAATCACTAAGGCATTGAGGTGGTCAGAGCTCTGAATCTTGTTCCAGTCCCTAAAGAAAAGAGGCACCATTTTGTTTAGGGAGAGAGAAGGTCATTCATTCCACACAAAGGACAAAATAGCTCGGATATTAATAGGGTAGACAGGGCTGGCGTCACCCATGCTGGATTGAAAATTCCACCATGAGAAATAAAGACAAATGCTTCCAATTCAACATATCAATTCAGTGTCAGTGGGGGAAAATAGTAATTAAGCTTCATTTCATTTCAGACGTGGACGGAGTAAATATATGTCTTCATGACTGTAGATGACATTGGCCCCACCGAACATTGAACAGGAAATCGAAGGCACTTCAAAAGTGTTATGACGCATATGCTAAATATTCCAAGCTGAAATTAACATCCTAAAATATTACTAATATGTAGGAAATCTTTGATTTCTAAAGCAATTTGTTTCTTATTGAAAGAGACAGTGGTTCACATATCTGACAGGCAGAATCACCTGGGAAGTGTTTAAAAAGCTTTTCCTAGATGTTTTGATTCAGGAGGTCTTGAGTAGGGCAACGGAATGAGTATTTCTAACAGATTTCGCATGAATTCAGACCATCAGCCAGGTTCAGAAACTGTATTAGCAGCCCAGTGTTCCTCTGGACTGTCAGCGCCTCCCTTCTAGAGGTTAGAAACTTGAATGATAAACCAATTTCAGTTTTACTGTCTTATTACACATGTGAAAGACCTGAAAAGGAAAATGTCCTATAACATTGCTTCCACGGGTTGGCAGATTTTGACTTTCTTATGAGTGAGCTTTTGTATGTTATTTGAGATGACTTATTTTTTTTTTTTTTTTAGGTAGCAGAAAAAATGAGACACTTTATCTTATAGGAGAGAATTAGTGTACACGAAATGATAAATATGTAGAGTTTGTGCTCATAAAATGGAATAATTTAATTGTTTGGCTTTATTGTAAAATGGCAGGCAAACCTGAAAAATGGAAATAATAATAACATCAATTACATAGATTAGATAAGGTGCTTATGATTGTAAGATGTGTGATACAGTTTCTGGTCCCATAGTTGGGATTCTTAAATAATTATGCAAGGTTTTTTTTTGTTTTGTTTGCAGAATGAATCCTCATTTATTTTTTTCCTAAACTTTCAGATTAAATAATGCTCAGAGAAAAGAGAAAGAAACTCCTCCAACAAAACAGAGTTTGGGGTTTTATCATTTGTCCTACATTATTGGAAAAATAGACTGGTTTTGATTCCTATAAAGCATCTTTTATTAGGATCCTGCTTAAGCACTTTTTAATTTAACTTTCCACTTGGAAATAATTTCAAACTTTAAAAAACAGTTGCAAAAGTAAAAACATTTAAACACATACACACTCATATTCCTTTTACCTAGATTCATCTTTCCTAACAACTTACACTCTTTATTTAATCATTTACTTCTCTCTTTCAATGCAAGTATTATTTTATTGTTTTTTTCTTTTTGTGGGTTTGTTTGCTTGAGTTGGAGTCTCACTCCGTTGCCCAGACCAGAGTGCAGTGGCAGCTTCCGGCCACCGCAGCCTCGACCTGCTGGGCTCCGGTGATCCTTCCGCCTCCGCCTTTCAAGTAGCTGGAATTACAGGTGCATGCTACCACGTCCGGCTGGTTTTTTATTTATTGTAGAGATGAGGTCTCGCCAAGTTGCCCAGGTGGGTCTCGAACCCGCTGGCTCAGGCAATCCACTCACCTCAGCCTCCCAAAGCGCGGGATTATAGGCTGAGCCACTGAGCCCAGCTGCAAGTATTGTTTTAAGGAATCTCCTCAATATCTTTCTCAAGTTGAGACCTGGTTAGACCAGACACATAAAATGATTGGTATATTTGGAGAAAGGAGAGATGGGCATGTAAAGATTTTTAGTGAATTGTTTCATCCGGCACAAACCCACTCTGGTATAGCTAACCTGATTCATTCTGATCAAGTCCAGGTCCATTTGAATCAACATATTAATTGACTTAGGCAGCATGTTGCAGACAGCATTGTCTTGAAGAAATGACCAGTGATTTCATTTTGAGGTCTGTAGTCAACTCAGAGCTTCAGATGGACTTTGACATAAACACCAGAGTTTAGTTTTGCTAAAGAATCTCAGAACTACCTCAGATTTTTTAGGTTAAACTGGGAACCATTTTTGGCTCCCTAAAATGACCCAGACGAAAGATACATTCTGCTCTGTATGCCACGTCAACTGCCATCACTCCAGAAACACACTTGGTTTTACTGAATTCACACGCACCTGTTGTCCTGATCTGTTCTACTTTCCTGACTCTTCTTAACCATCTCGTCTTCGAATTTTGTAATTCCTTTTCCCATTTCAGTCATTGCCCTGCCACGAAGACCTTCATGCTTGACACTGCTTCTTGCCCTGACCTTTGACTTGGGCTTTTATCATTTGCCCTTGTATCATTGACAATATCAGAGTCAGCTACTCTAGGTAAACACTCAAGAGATTCAAGGTTAGGCTAGTCAAGGACAATAAGACCTACTGCCTGAAGATAACTTTGCTAGGTGCCACTGGTAGAGAAATAAGGGCTGGAGGCAAAAGGGACCAGGTGCTGGCCAGAAAGCTCTCTCACATGAGGCTTCAAGGTCAGTCCTAGACTAGTTCCTTTCCTCTATACTAGCATATCCTTCTGTCACTCAGGATTGTTCTGATTACAAGTCACAGGAACTCAACTGAAACTAGCTTAAACATAAAAGAAAATGTTTTGACTCACAAAACTAGAACAGTCTTGTACCTACCCAATCCTAGAGGTAGAAGACAAGAATGACCCTACTAGAAACTCTGGGAATGAGAGTAGAGGCTTTGTGGCCCCAAAGTAAGTGAGAATATTATTGTCAGGAGTAATAGTACAGACAAAACCCTCAGACGTTCATCTCCCCATCTCCTTTAGTTATGTCTCTCTAACTCTCTATACCTCTGTTTCTATGTCCTTATGGTGTCTACAAATAATAAATCTATCCTTGCGCTGTTCTTTTTATTATGTCTTTAAGTATGACACAGTCAGAAAAAGAGTATTGTATATTTACAAACAGATTTGAAGTGCTTATAATCAGGATTCTTGCACATTTTGTGTTCTGTTGTCCTGAAAAACCTGGCTTTGAGAGTCTGTGTATAAGAATAAGAGGGCTGGCCAGGCATGATGGCTCAGGCCTGTAGTCCCAGCAATTTGGGTGGCCGAGGTGAGAGGATTGCCTGAGCCCAGGGGTTTGAGACCAACCTGGGCAACTTGACGAGACCTTGTCTCTACAATACATATATAAAAAAATTAGCCAGGCAGGGTAGTGTGCACCTGTAGTTCTGGCTACTTGGAAGGCTGAGGTGTAAGGATTGCCTGAGCCCAGCAGGTCAACACTGGGGTGGCCATGAGCATGCCACTGCACTCCAGCCTGGGCAATAGCATGAGACTGACTCAAAAAAAAAAGAAAAAAAAAAGAAGATGGCTTATATTTACAGCATGCTGAAGAATTGAAGTTCTGTAGCAAAATACACACACATACACACACACAGGGGGTGACCGCCAAAATAAAATTTATTTATAAGAAATTGCGTATTTATTCTTACATGTTTAAACTTCAGTTACCTTCAACGTACTCTCCATTTAATGTGATATACCTACTGCGATGCTTTTTCCACTGCTCAGAACAGTTTTTGAACTTTGTCAGTTCTGATGCCTTTTAGTGCTTCTGCCACTTCTTGTTTTACCTCTTCCACATCAGCAAAACGTTTCCC
Source organism: Cephalopachus bancanus (assembly GCA_027257055.1). NCBI lineage: Eukaryota > Metazoa > Chordata > Mammalia > Primates > Tarsiidae > Cephalopachus > Cephalopachus bancanus. The sequence goes on along the minus strand of JAPVLO010000038.1, from coordinate 7,298,665 downwards.
TTTGAAGACTTTTTTCATCAGGGAAACAACAACAAAAAAAACCCGCTTAGGGCAAGATTTGGTGAATAGGGAGAAAGGGGTATGGGGAAGGGGTTTGGTCAAAAACTGATGAAAATGCAGTGCGGTGTGGGCAGGTGCACTCATAAATCACCCATCACGAAATAGACAAACACACTGAAAGAATCTAAAAAACAAAAAAAAGTTCACCAATGCCAAACGCAGCTTCTCACAACAACACTAGCTGGTACACTAATGCCAATGGGTTCCTAGAACACTTAGACAGCAAGGAAAGCCTGTACTACCAGGGCCCCACCCTCCAAAAGATAATTTTTTTAGGCCCTCCCTCAAATGATATAACATCACTTGAAAAGTACTCATGAATGCTAACAGGAGTAACTTATGTCAGATCAAAAAGCACAGAAGGATATTAATAATGTTTATAAGTTGAGATTCACTAAACACAAAGAATTTAACAGTGATGGATATTTTTTGGTTTGTTCTAAATTTCTTATTATGATATGCTTCATAGAGAGGAGTGAGAACTTTCTAAAGACTGACTCTTTCATGGGAAGAGAATATAACTAGTTATATCTTTGTAACTAGTTAAAGTAACTGAATGTCTTTGTCTTCAGAGTCAAATGGCTGGTTGACACCCTCCCTCATTTAGGTGTAAGATTTTTGTTTCCTGAACCAGGCATCATGGAAAACTTCTTAACAGGGCCTGTCAGTAATTCCAAACTGATATGAAGAATTCATCTACTATGATGTTTAGACATTGCCAACAAAATGAGCCTGGTTCCCATAGCTTCCCTCTTAATGCAGTCTAAAATTTCTAAAAAGCCCTTTGCTTTTATCAACATTGTTAGATATTCCAAGGAAAGAGGCTATATTTTCTATTTCTCAACACATGAGAAATATATTTAGTGCTTTTTGACTATATGCATGTGAATATGGACTGCAGGGCATTTCAAAAAGTCAATGGACCAGCAAGTAGAGTGAGAACAAACAGAAGATTGTAAATGTTATAAATAGAAATATTAAAAACCCACAGTACTTTGACTTCCCATAAGTAGATCGAGTCGTATCATGTTGACTCCTACCATCACAGCTCAACTGATCACAATGGGTTATTTTTTTCTGATTTTGCATTAACTCTATATATAGGTCAAGCATTCTACCAGATGTGGAATATATCAGTTTCTTCCACGATCTCCTCATGAGGTCTTCAGGCAATTTTGGTAGAAAAATAAGTGCATGCTATCTGTAGACTGAAAACGTGGAGAAGTGTTTGGAGCTGGCAAAGACATGTTCAGTCTGAGATAGGACTTACCTGTCTGTAGGTTGTAACAATTTTGGGAAATGCTAGAATTATTGTGTAGTATATAGGATACCCTATATTTACAAACTTGACTATTAAAAAATGAAGCAAGATTCTAGGGTTAAGATGTTATATACCTGTAATACCATTGCTTCTGAGGCCAAAGCAGGAGGATCGCTTGAGGCCAGGAGTTTGAGACCAGCCTGGTTAACATAGCAAGACCTCATCTCTACAAAAAACAAAATAAAAAATGTATCTAGATGTGGTGGTGTGTGCCTACAATCCTAGCTACTCGGGAGGCTGAAGCAGGAGGATCAATTTGAGCTCAGAAATTTGAGGTTGCAGTAAGCTATGACCACCTTGCTGAACTCTAGTCTGAGTGGCAGAGCAAGGTCCTGACTCTTAAAAAAAAAAAAAAAACTAACTCATGTCCAAGGAAACCTATTGGGTGATTAGGGTTAAAATTACATTTTGCAACTTTTGCACTCTTGGGTTTTAGGCTGTGTAATTCTTTGTTGTGAGGGCTGCCCTATGGATACTAGTATGTTTAGCAGCATCGTTGTTCTCTGTGTACTAGATACCAGTAGCACCCTCCTCCAAATTGGGACAACCAAAAATGTCCTTGGACACAGACTAATTTCTGCTGGAACAGAGTAAGAGAGGAAGTCATCCAAGAATAAGAACCACAGGTTTGGAACTTTCTTTTTTTTTTTTTCAATATTTTTAAATTATGATGTTGTGGGGTACAGTTAAGGGTTAGGTATACAAATACGTTTCATTCAGGCACCCTATTGATTAGAGATGCTTCCCCATCCCCAGACAGATATTTGCCCGTTAATCCCATCTCCCTCCGCCCCATAGTTTCCCACTACTGTCAGTCATTTTCTTATAGTATTAGATTGGATGTTCAAGGTCCATTATATGAGTGAAAACATGTGATACTCGGACCTTTGTTTTTGTGAGAGGTCACTCAGTATTATAGACTCTAGTTCCATCCAGGTTGCTGCAAAATTCATGATTTTGTTCTTTTTTATGGCTGCGTAGTATTCCATCATGTATATGTACCACATTTTTCTAATCCAATCCTTCATGAATATCACACTTGTGCTTGGCAATTCACAAGAAAGCGCAGTGGATATACTTTTCTGACTACAAACATACGTGTGCCAGAAATATAACTTTATTTGGGGGGAATTTCACTTCATTTCTCTTGTGACATTCCTTCCAGCCTCGCTGTGTTCTGAATGACTCCACTAAGGCAGAAGTTAATGAGGATTGTTCCAACCTAGTCTTAGAAGGAACATAGCATCACTTCCACTGCATTTTGTTGCAAATGAGTCACTACAGGCAGCCCACATTCAAGGAGAGGAGAATGAGACTCCATTTCTTGGTATGGAGTGGTTGGGCCACATTGCAGAAGAGCACCTGGGATGGGAGATATTGTTGCTGTCATTGTTAGAAAAATGCAGCTCGCCATATCTATGTTTGTATGCTAGTCATGTCCTTTACAAGTTGACTGTTGCTTTTCACATTCAGAGCCTAAACTCCCAAATCTCTAAAGTAAGAGTTGAACTCCACTTTGGCTGATTTCTCTTACGGCTATAAATAAAATCTTCATGTTTCCACATAGACCCCGCATAACCCAGGCTTTGTCTTCTCAAAGTTTAAACAAGTCATTCATCAAGTTAAAAGGAAAAAAAAAGGATAAAAGGAAAGAAAAATTCTGCCATTTTGATGAATATGCCATCAACATCAATTCAAATACAAAATGTAAAGGGATTCTGAAAGTCAGGGTTCCCCTGGAGCATTGGCTTATCTGGAGCATTTTTAATATATGTTCTAAGAAGGCAGTACACCTAATAACTATCTTGACTTTAGCTGTTTGATTGATCAAATACCTTTGTGTTTAAAGATGAATATCTATATAATAAGAGATAAGGTAGAAATAGGAAGACAGCTTGTTAAAACTGTGCCAACTGTAATCCTTTTAAGGCAGAATAAAAGGCACTTTTAATAAGCACTACTAAACTTAGTGCCTCTGAATTAAGGCCAGTCACCTTGTTTTTAAATGGATGATCATTCTTAATCCTTAATACTCTGGTCTGAATGTTTGTGTTCCCCTAAAATTCATATGTTGAAACCTGATCCCCAATTTGATGGTGTTTTGGAAGTGGGGCCTCTGGAAATAAGGTCATGAGGATGGTGACCTCATTAAATGGGATTAGTACCCTTATAAAAGAGGCCCATGGGGGAGGTTGTTTGTCTCTTTCATTATGTGAGTATCCAAGGAGAAGGTGCTGCCTATGAAAAAGCAGGTTTTAATCAGATGCCAAATCTGCTTGTACCTTGTTTGGTCTTGGACTTCCCAGCCTCAGAACCATGAGAAATCGGTTTGTTTATAAGTCACCCAGTTTATAGTATTTTGTTATTGTAGCCCAAACTAACTAAGACACTTAACACGTAGATAGATTGAACGTTTTTGAAGGCCGGTTTTTCAATGTTTAACTGGATAAATGGTATAATTACTACACAGATAGAGCAAACATATTGTACACAGAGCATAGCAAATACAGTGAATTGGCCTTCCTGTAACAATAGGCCCTTATGGGTAATTGAGTACATTGTTTTTTAAAAAAATAGGTCATGTAATAATTCTTTCCTTTGGTCTCTCACAAACTGGAATTCTAGTTGTTAGTCTGGTTATCACGGTTGCGATCAAATGTGGCAAAGGGTGGAAGAAAGATAAGTCAGGTTAAAAGGATCAGTTTTAAGAATTGTCAAGAATCTTAGTATCTTGACAATAAGCCTCAAAGTCTTAATGATTAGAAGGTATCTCCTTTATTGAAACTTTCTCTTTGAAGGCTGTCACTAACAATAGGCAATTGTTCAAAGACATTGACTCTCGTATCTTGAGACCTAGGACACATGAACAAATTATGTTCATTTAAAATGTTAAGGTGATGATATTCTATGGAATTAGACAAGTTATTGTATATGAAGCCAGAAACTTTGGAAAGGCCAACTATACCATGACTCCATCACCTGGGCAGCTGTCTGACATGTAAAATTGCATTATTCCTTTCAGCTCTTCAGTTCTACTCTCATTATATTGTCTTAAAATAGTAGGTTTTCTGGGTAACTGATGTTATAAGAAACTTTTGCAAGCACAAGCACTTGAAAACATATATTTGGAAACTCATTTCACTCATTTTCTTTATCATCCTAACTCAGAAGTTTATGATATAAGTCCACTTAAAAATCTAAAAACTCTGAATTAAGCCTGTTCACATTTGTGATTAGCTTAAAGGTACAGCCTATTTAAACTATGAATACAAGGAAAAACAGAACCTGCTCAAATATTGAGCTGGTTTTAAAGTTAAATGGCTTCAACTGAGAGGTTGACTCTTGGGAAATCACCTTTTCATTATTGCCATAGGATTCCCATGTCATACCTCTTTGGAACACTTCACTGTAACATCTATTGAGCTTTGCTAGGCGGAGAGAATTTTACATCCAGCATTGTTGAATATGTTTGTTATTATTATTTTTTTAATGCCCTAAAAATGTTGAATCAAATTCAGGGCTATTTTTGAGTGTAATAGAAATTCAAGAAATAGACACAAAGGAAAAAAAAGGCACCATGACTGTCAGAGAAGCCCAAAAGAAACAGAGAAAGATAGGGTGTATGTGATAGATGAAGGCAACTTGAAGGCGGATAAGTCATGCATTTGCGAATGGGGTCAGGGCAGGATTGGCATATGAAATCCAGTTTATATCTGTGAAAATGCCCGTGATGCCAGATTCCCTTCCTTCCTTTTTTTTTTCCCATAGGTTTATAACCTTCTAAAAATAATTCTTTGTAGCTGAAAGTTCAGAAAGCTTAATTTGCATTAATACATGATGTGCTGTGAATGTGAATTTCAGGGCTTTTTATCTGTGCCTCTGAGAGAGAAGCGTAGACAATAACCAAACCTTGTAACTCTCTCAAAAGACAGACAGGTAGGGCGTTCATTTCCATTCTCTTTTGCTGCAGGGGAAGGGTGGAGGAGGCTGAGGCATAATGCAATTATTCTCTTGCTGCTTAGGAAGAGAGCTAGCAAGTTTCTCAAGGAAGACAGGTTTTGGAAAGCATGTTACCCAGCTCAGGTTACCCAGTACAGGATGGCCTGAGCTTCAGTTGGCTCTGAGTTTTGTGAGGTCTTCCACAGGGGCACTTGCTTCATTGGCAATAGGCAGAACTCAGAACTAGGCCTTGGATATTAAAGAGACACCCAGATCTCAACCCAGGTGGTACATTCTTTTTTATTTTTATTTTTTTAAATTTTAGAAAGCAGGATTTATCGAGAGGACAGAAAAACTCTCACAACGGGAGGGACCCAAAGGGATTGCTAGTATATTCTTAACCCTGCGGAAACAGATCCTGTTCTTGGGCATTTGTCTCACTGGTGTCCTCTTCCGACCTCCACAGAGGGTGTAGGGGATTTTACCCAAAACAAGCCCTCGGAATAAAAGGTACAGGTTTATACCTTCTTCTTCTTCTTCTTTTTTTTTTTTTAAGAGATGGAGTCTCGCTGTATTGTCCAGTCTGGAGTGTAGTGGCTATTCATAGGAGTATTCCCACTACAGATCAGCACAGGAATTTTGACTTGTTTCTTTTCTGACCTAGGGGCCTGTTCCCCCACTCCCCACCCCGACTCAGGCAGCTTTGTGGTCTCCCACTCCCGGGAGGTCACCATGTTGATGCTGAACTTAGTGTAGACACCAAATCACCATAGCTCACTATCACCCAGAGCCCCTGGGTTTCAGAGATCCTCCTGCCTCGGTCTCCTGAGAAGTAGACCTGCACCACTGTGGCTAGCAATACTCAAGTCTTTATAAAGCATCTCATGTAAGGGACAGTCTCACAGTTACTTTAATTTGAACAACCAAGAATCCTTCATCTATCGTATACACCCTATCTTTCTCTGTTTCTTTTGGGCTTCTCTGACAGTCATGGTGCCTTTTTTTTCCTTTGTGTCTATTTCTTGAATTTCTATTACACTCAAAAATAGCCCTGAATTTGATTCAACATTTTTAGGGCATTAAAAAAATAATAATAACAAACACATTCAACAACGCTGGATGTAAAATTCTCTCCGCCTAGCAAAGTTTGGAGAAAACAGATTAGTACTAATGTATCCTTCACTAATGCTGGTTTTGGATACCTATAGGAGTCACATTAAAAGAATTGCTGTGTTAAAAAGAGGCAATGGGATTTAATATGGTGTTGGATTTCATTGGATACAAGTTTTTGAATATCACTTGCAAGAGTAACAGAGCACGTGCTTATGTTGTGGAGACCACACATGAATACCTATAGGATGAGTACGTAAATAAGTCATGCATCCTGACATGTTGTGAAAAAGTGCTTGAGGTTTGACTTAAGTTTTTCAGCGATGTCATTTTACTTGGAATCCAAAAGTGAAGTATGTCAAGTGGAAGTAAAATGATGTATCCTGGAAAATTCTTAGATGATAAAAGGGTGTTTCTCTTGATGGTGAAGGCTCTGATGTAAAGATGTTTGTGAAGAGTTTCAGTACTATTATTTAAGATGGGGAATGTCAAATATTACTAGTGTCATTTAATTTTGCATCCTAAAGTAGGAAATTAAATATCCTCAATATTCATTTAATCATTCAATCTCCATCCCTAAAAGTTTCTATATTCAAGTAGGGAAAGAATTTTTTTTCTGGTGTTACCTGATTCAGAAAGTAGAGATTGATTCATTTATAGTCTTGCCACTTGAAAATCAGTTGATCACCTATTTCTGCAGTTGACCAAAAGTGCTCAAACCACCTCAAAAGCTGGAAACTCACCATAACAACCAGATGCCAGTGGGATTTAGGACCAAGAAGTGATGAGTTAAAGAAAAGCAGAAGTAGAATCTGGCAGGGTTATGGTTTAAAGACTTTAGGAATGGGCTTATATACTTAAGTTATTGCCAACAGGATAGGAGACATAAAATCAGTCAATTCACCTTGATGCTTTTGTTCACTTGAGAGTAATGGACACTGGAAAAATACCTAACCAATTTGAGTGTAAATTCAGTTTTTCATTTGTTCAGCAAAAAGAACCACAAAAATTGATAGCCTATAATGTCGTGAATACCGTACTGTCAAAGAGACAGTAGTTGGACAGAGAAATACAGGTTACTCTCTCCCTCAGTCAAATATGGGCTGGGTTTACAAAATGGGTTCTAGTACAGAGGTCCTTGGTTTCTCAAGTTCATGCTTTAGATTATTGGAACAGGGCTGTGTAATCAAATAGTCAGAGATTTGCATATAACAGATGTAAAAAAATGTGGATTCCTATGTTTATTTTTTTTCCAGCATTTGATAAATGTTGAGTTAGGCACTAAGCAGTAATGGTCATTAAAAACTAAGTTTCCTGACCTCCTGGAACCTTCAGTCTAAATTCTAGAGGGAAACAGAGTCATTGATCAAAGCAATGACCACAAATCAGTGTCAAAATCCTAAGGGAGACAGGTGTCACAAAAAGTAAATCTTTGTTACTGCCAGAACCTAAATAGAGAGTTTTTGAAATTTTGTAATCAAAATATAATGTACATGTAGAAAAGTAAATCATAAATATACTACTCAATAGATTTTAACATATAAACAGATCATAGCTAGCACCTCAGAAACCTTACTTGGCAATCCTTGTCATTACCCTAAGAATAACCAGTATCTGGACTTCTAAAGCCATGCATTATTTTCTTCCATGTGTCAACCTTATATAAAAGGAATCAGTTCCTGGTTTGTTTGGTTTTTTTTTGGTATCTACTTTCTTTGCTCAACATTTCCTTTGTGCAGTTCATCTTTCTGTATACAAGTTGCATGTTATTCCATTCTGTACATATACTTTATCACTTCTGCTGGTAGTGGCCAGTGGAAGTTGTTTCTAATTTTTAGAATTTTTCTAAGTTTCTAATTTTTAAAATTACTATCAAGCTGTATTCCAGAGTGGCTCTGCCATTTTGCACTTCCACCAGAAATGCAAGAGAGTTCCAGTGCCTCCACTGGCTTACTAGTCTTGGTATGTAGTCTTTTCACTCTAACTATTCTGTTGAGTACATAGTATCACATTATAGTTTTAATTGAAGTTTGAAAGAGGCAGGGCAGGGAAGTTTCCCCTGAAGAATGGATACTGAAGCTGAGATTTGAAATGGTGAGAGGTAGTTAGTGAGAGGAGAAGAAAAGTGCATTCCAGAAGAGGGAATCACATTGTGCAAAGACTAGGGGCGGGAGGCAGCATGGTGGAAGATCTGGTGATGGGACCTGGTATAGCTGAAGCAGAGGGAGTGAACAGTCAGAGGAGATGAAATGGATATATCAGGAGAGGTCTGATGGGGGGCAGAACCTTGGAGAATGAAGGAGTTTTATTTCCATACTCAGGGCAACAAAACGTCATCACCAGACTCCAAGCAGAGAAGAGGTGATGCAATTTGCCTAGATCACTTTAACTGCTGCTAATTTAAGAGCCTGGTGTCTTTACCACCTCAGGACCTTTTGTGATATGTAGCCTATTCCTCAAATCGTGGGGACTGGATGATACTCGACAGTAATGTGAGAAAAATATGACCACAATCTTAGCACCGATCTGCTTAATCAAGAAACCTATTTTGTAATTTCCAAGCACTTCAGTAGGAGACTGATTAATTGACTTATGCAGTTAAAATGATGGCTTCCTTGTCTTTATTTACAGAAGTTGAGAGAAATGCTGGCTTTGTCTTTCTATTGATGAAATAAAGGCCTGGGACTCATAGCTCAGGATGTGTTTATGAGCACTCCCAGGATATTCTGATACAGCTGAAGTTTGCTTCAACATGCAGGAAACGTAGGTGGTGTGACTTCATCACAAAGGGAGCCAGTCCTTTCTGTGTACCAATCAAAACTGGAGTTTGGGTTTATAGGTTCTGGGTCTTTATTATTAGGGACTTGGAATGAGTCTTGCCAATGTGATTAGCCATGAGTATGAAATATATAAATGCAGTGTATGGATATTTGTATATAAGACAGCTATGACAGAATAGAAGTTTCTTTCTGAAAGGTTATCTAGTGAAACCTCAGTAGATTAAAACAGCTATCTAAACAGTCATTAAAATGACAACATCATGATCTAGAGAAATTAATTTGGAGTAAATTAAAAAGTAATATACACAGACATCTCTCCAGATGTGGGTATTTAGGGAGGTGGGTAGAGGGCGTATATGAGTGTGACTGTGTGTGTGCATGCGTGTTGATATCACAGGCTGAGGTTTGCCATTAACTCGGTGTTATTGGGCAATTCACTGACTCTCCCCATATGTTAGTTTCTACATCTGTGAAATGAAGGAATTGGCCTTAGATAATCCTTAAGGACCATCAAGCTCTAACGTCTGAGTCTTCCATTATTAATCAGCCATAATATGCTCTCCAATGAGCCCTCCAAAGCAGCCTAATCCCTGATGCACTAATTGGAAAACTAGGATGATTAAAACATGTAGAAACGCATAACATGCTTGTAGATTTCTCTTTGCAACCCTGAGAAACCGTAGATCTGTCTTTTCTAGTTAGTTTTTGAAGTAATTCTTTGATTTAGTGGATACAGCCAAAATACAATGATTTAGCTAGTATTATTTATTGACTACTAGTCAATAAAACTATTAGAGAATACTTTGGAAATATTTCTGAGTGTGAATTGCCCTAACTTTGAGTCTATGGAGATATAATTGTGTTGTACTTTTTAATCCATATAAACTGACATGATTAAAAGTAATAACACTTGAGAGTAATTATAGACTATCATGAACATTAATTAAGCAACAAATTGTGCCTTTGAGATCAATTTCTATTTATCTTCTTTGCAGATAAGAGACCTCGAATAAGTTTCTTATCAATAAAGTAACCTAAAATAGTCTCTAAATATTAGAAGTAGCCTAGCAGACTAGAAAACCATTAAGCAGTGATTTCAGCTGCAGCAAGATAAGAAATTAAATGAAATCTTGAAGTTTAAAAAAAGGAAAAATTGGTTAGAGAAAATAATGTCTTTTAAGAAAAGTTTTAAGCATTCCTATGAATAAAAACTTGATATTCCTCCTCTGTTGTCCTTCTGAAATACAGAATTATGACATTTTTATCTACATTGCACTTTCAAGGTGAACTTTAAGTGCAATTTAACTTCATTCACATGATATAAAATGTGTGTGGGAGTTGTCAGCAAATTATCTCATTAATAATGTTGATACCAATTGATTTTGAATCTCGGAGCCTTTCTCCTTTTGACTTATCCACAAATATTAAGTAATGTCTGTATCACATCACACTTAACCCTATTGAATTGTGCTGAGCCCTGGGAGACCTGTGTTTCTGGGCTTGCAATCCTGACCTTGACCCAGATGATTCCTTATCTTCTCTTTGCATGTGTCCAACTGTTTGATGATATCTGGAGCTAGCCAGGGGAGTGGAAAATTAAAGTAGGTGCTATAAGTTACAGGGTTTACCCACACAGATGCATCTAAGACCAGGCAGGTATTACAGATAAGCAAAGTGGCCTGTGTAGTGGAAAGGGACAGCCTGAAGAATATGTTCCTTCTAGAGGAATCAGCTTCCAGGAGGGACATGGACCCACTGTTGCCTGGTATTCTGGGTTTCTCCAAGTTCTTAGGGAATTTGCTGATTTTTTTTTTTTTTTTTTGAGTGGGCATCTCACTCCATCGCCCAGGCTGGAGTGTAGTAGCACACTCACGGTCACCCCAGCGTTGACCTGCTGGGCTCCGGCGATCCTTCCGCCTCAGCCTTCCAAGTAGCAGGAACTACAGACACGTGCTACCACGCCCGGCTAGTTTTTTGATTTTTATTGTAGAGACGAGGTCTCATATGTTGCCCAGGCTGGTCTCGAACCTGCAGGCTCAGGCAATCCTCTCACCTCGGCCTCCCAAAGTGCTGGGAATACTGGCTGAGCCACCGAGCCCAGCCTGAATTTTTAAATGTCAGTAACTGAGACTCCAATACTGTGGAACAAACAGTATTTGTCTATGGCCCATATAAATCCTAAAAGTATCAGTTTGTAAAACCCATTATAAAAATAAGAAATCTGAAGGCGCATCCTAAGCTACATGTCGCATTCTATTACATTGAACCATAGGAAATTGTCATTTTTATAGATTAAAAACCAATTTGACAAATATCAGTAACTCCTCTGATTTAGCCTAGAGATTGCAGTCCCCAAATAATGAGACCGACGGTGTGCATCACCAGAGCCAATGTGCAAGTTAAATGAAATAAAAGAATAATGCAAAGCGAGTCCCGAGTAATCACTCCCACCCCGCTACGCTGATAAATTTGGTGAAAGTTATGGACCTTCTTAGACATCTTAAATTTTTATATAAAGCTGTGAGATATGAGGAAAGGGAATTAAAAAAAAACGTGGAAGTCAAGGATGTCAAGTTAAAGACCCTTGTGAGGAAATGCAAACACAGTGGTATGTTAGTCTGCTAGGGTTACCCTGGTAAAATATTGCAGACTGGGTGACTTAAACAGCAGAAATGTATTTTCTCACAATTTTGGAGGCTACAAGTCCAACATCAAGGTGTTGGCAGATATGATGTCCTCTGAGGCCTCTCTCGTTGGCCTCCAGCTGACCATCACCTCCTTCTCGCTGTGTGCGCCCATGGGCTTTTTTTCTGTCTCTTTGTGTGTCCAAATTTTCTATTTTAACAAAGGCATCAGTTATATTGGATTAGGGCCCACTCAAATGACCTTATTTAACATTAATTACCTCTTTAAAGTCCCTATACCCAAATGCAATCACATTTTGAAGTACTGAGGGTTAGGGCTTGAACGTATGATTCTTGGGACACAGTTCAGCTCACAGCAAGTCATATGCTGCTGCATGTTTACAAGCATTTCTCTGGAGAGAAAAATCCTTATTTGTAGCATTTGTCCAATTTCTGTGGTGTAACTATTCCCGTCATGGCTGATTTCAGATTAAGAACATCACATCACTAAACATGAACTTAGAGGATAGATGGAATAGCACACCATTATGTAGCAATTCCCCCATGTAGCTATGATAAATGTAAATCACCATAAAGATGTAGTAAAATGTAGTAAAATGACGAGGAAGAGATGAGCTTCAAGTTTTCATTTTTCTCATTAATATTGATTTGATTGTAAGTTTATAGAAGCTAATTCTTAATAATGGCTATATTTAACAACCAGCTAGCACAATTCTTCAAAATTTAACAATGGGCTCTCAAGAACTGTACAACCCGGCCCCAGCATGCCACAGAGTCATGTGGCCCTTAAGTAGCATTCTGTCATTAGGAATGGAAAAGTAGGAATGCTTACTCGGAGATTATAAAGGGACAGTGTTGGATATAATGACCGACAGGATATGGGCGAAAAAAAAAAAGCAGGAAGATTACAAAATGAAGGAATGAGAGAAGAAAGGGAGAGTTTGAAAGCGCAGCTAGTTTGGATGGGACAGTGAACTAGGGAACACAAGAACGGAAAGAGTGAGCCCTGGGGTCGGGTGACCTGAATTCCTAGCCTTGCTGTAACCAAACAGGCTGGATGCTTTGGGGCATGGCGCAACCTCTCTGAGCCTCAGTTTTCTCCTCTCTGAAATCTATCGCCCCACTCCCTGTGTGATTTTTCAGGAGACATTCAGCTCTAAAATTCTTGGATCCTGTCACTGATTGTTTTATATAATTGCCCAGCCCTGTTCATTTTTCTGTTTCTATAAACCACTACAGAAAAAAAAATCCATAATTGAAAAGTGCGTCTACCCTTACATATGGTATGGTCATTCCAGAAGCAGCACTTTATGGAAAGAAAAACCACAGCCATGTTGTCTCTAATAGTTAGCAAGATCATAAAGGAAATTTCTATCAAAATGCTTTTTGCCCCTTTATGATGAGGCAATTACAAGTAACCCATTTCAGTGTGCATCTGGCTTGGAAGAAAGGTATGTGAACTATATCAGAGACTCGGGCAACCCCAGAGGGATTCCACCTTCAGTTCAGACTCAGCAGATGCTTTACCTTTGACTACATCATGACGGGGTGCCTGGAGGCTGTGTTCTTGGATAGGTCATTTAAAAAGAAAAATGAGGGCTTTGCACACTTAAGAACTCTGGGAAGGAAAAAAAAAGGTCTTCATTGGATCTTGGATTTTTTTCAAACTCTTCTGTAGATAAGACTTCATAACCACTTCAGAACTGTCCTGAAATGATTCCAGTTGACCTGTTATTATTAAGATATACACACACAAAAACTGTCTCATAACATGTTGGTCAACCCACCTACTTGACTTTGGGTATGATGCTTACTCCAGCATCCCCTGGAAACTTGTTAGAAATTCAATTCTCAGGCCTTGCCTCAGACCTACTGAGTGAGAATCTTTGCTGCTGGGACCCGGTATTCATTTTAACAAGTCTTCTTGGTGACTCTAATGCAGGCTAACAGTTGCCAATCTGCTAGAGAAAAGCAGTGGAAGTTGAACTTTCTCTCATTTTTTAGTCTATGACAGTGGTTCTTAATGTGAAACCCCAGGACCAACTGTATCAGCATTACTTGGGAACTTGCTAGAAATGTATACGCCTGGGCCTCACCCAGTCCTATTCCATTAAGGACTCAAGAGACAGGGCACAGCAAGAGAAAGAGTTATTGCCAAGATGTAATTTTTTTTTTTTTTGAGTTGGAGTCTCACTCTGTCGCCCAGACTGGAGTGCAGTGGCCGCTCCCGGCCACCGCAGCCTCGACCTGCTGGGCTCCGGCGATCCTTCCGCCCCAGCCTTCCGAATAGCCGGAATTACAGGCAGGCGCTACCACGCCCGGCTGATTTTTTGATTTATTGTAGAGATGAGGTCTCACTGCCCAGTCGGGTCTCGAACCCGCGGGCTCACGCAATCCACTCACCTCAGCTTCCCAAAGTCGCAGGATTACAGGCTGAGCCACCAAGCCCGGCTGCCGAGATGTAATTTAAAATAATAACGAACTTGGGTGGCTCCACTTGGGACTGGGGAGAGAAAAACATGCGTCTGATTAAAACCCACATCAATTATGCATTCAGAGTAGATTTTAGAAGACAGAAAAGGAACAGTGAGAAAGAGTGATTCTTTGTTTTCAGGTGTATGAGGATAAGGGTCATTGAGGGGAAGAAACCAGGTTTACCAAGAGAGTCATTTATGCAAAGTAAAGATGTTGCTGTCCTAGCTCTTCCTGTGTCTAAGGGAACAGTCAAGTTTTTGTCATATAACTTTCATGGAAGTCTTGTAGCTTTCTGGAAAAACCTTGATTGATATCCTATGGTTTTTATAGAAGGCGCTGCTGGAGCACTGACTTTTATTTGTCACATTCTGGGGTTGTCTTGTATTTGCCAACCATGCCAGACCTTGTCACCCCCTCACTGCACCCTGACCCTCTCCTCTAGCTCTCACTCACCTGCCTGTCACTGGCAAGGAGAACTCAGACATGTTCTCGCCACCATCCTAGGATGGAATCACATCCTTGGACAGGCTTCCTGGCTGAATCCTGGCTGCTATGTAGAGCTAACTAACTCCACCTTCACTCTGGGACCTTTTTACATCAGATGGAGCCTGTTTTATCCCTGACTGGTTCTTTTAAAGAGGGCACTTTCCAAAGGAGGAAACTGCCTTGGAAAAGACCAGATCACACTCTGAAACTGAGACTAAGCCGCAATCCTTCCGTCTCCCACAACTGTTCCCACTAACATCCTTCCAATCCTTGCGACTCTCATACAGTCATAGGATGGTAATGAGGAACCTAACAGTCAAATGACTGATAAGTTTCTTCTTAGAAAGCAGAAGACTCTAGCATCAAAGGCAAACTCCAAGGATAAATAAATTAAGTAAATGGATCCTGAACTTGGCCCAGCACTGATTTGCATAACTGCTTCAAAACTAGTGACCTGGGAATACATTCCAAGTGGAAGGTACTTCCAAGTTTCGTTTCTGGATAAATGGTCCACAGGCGCCTTTTCCTAGCTCTTCACTGATGAGTCTCCCTAGTTCTTTCAAATGTGCGGCCAGTGGGGAGTTTCCTGTTCTCCATGTGATTCTGACCCATTTCTCACCCACTGCACTGACACCCTGAAGCACCATTTAGCACTCCAGGATACCCTGTGTATTAAAGATAATCCTTTGAGAGATCTGGGTCCATAAACCAGTGAATAAGTAACGTGTGGCACGGCAGTGCTGTTTTTCATCTTAGGAATGGGCCATGAGGGTCACGCTACTATTTCACCCAAATGGGAAAGGGAAATGAACACGGGACAGAGTTGAAGTCAGAAATCCTTTCGTTGCATTTTGGCTTCCATAGAACCCTGGGCCCAAGAAATCATATCAGAGTGAAAATATCTGCTTGATGATGTATGAGACAGGGCCATGGAATTTGGGGACGCGTGGAATATGGTGTCAGGCAAGACAAATCACATCCTTCAGTTACAGTGCAGTTGGAAAGCCTGTATTCCTCTGAGAGACAGATATCTCATGCCATCAAATTGAGCTTTCAGTGCTAGAATGGAGTCATGCAGGGTGATCAAGTAGATTGTATTGCTGGTCAATACCTCTTCTATTATTATGTTACTGGAAAATAATTATTATTATCTTCTGCCTGAGTCCGTTCAAGATTGAGGAAGACTTGGGAGAGGAAGAAGATTATATTGTTCAACCTGCATCTTATATTCTGCTTTTACACACATTAAAGCCACAATGCTACCTGAAGATTATATACTTTAAAAAATCATCACCCTACAGTAATTTCTTCTGCCTTTTTAAAATGAGCATGGAACTAGGTTGGAAATGTCAGTCTGGAATTTGTAATCAAGGCAAGAGTGTTGGACATCTCAATATTTAATTCCATATTTTTTCATAGATTTGGTTTCAAACTGTATTTGGGATCTTTTAATAATAATGATGTCAAAGATGTTTAACAAATTTTTGAATGAAGAAAATAGTTTTGAGATTTAACTTAGTAAACATTTGTAATTTGTGTTACATTACCTCATGCTTCTTCCTGGAAACCATTAAAATTAATAAACTAGGGCCTAGAAAAGTTAGCAGAGTTGGGGTACTTAAGGGAATATCAATGTTTTGTCACATAACTTTGAGGGAATCCTGCAGCTTTCTGGGAAAGCCATGGAGAATATCGAGCCCTGCTAAGGAGCTAACTTTTACTTGTATCATGTTCTGAGGCACTCTTGAATTTATGTGCCTGTCTGGTTCCTATAACCCTGAGTGTGAGTTCTTCAAGAGTAAAGACCCCAGGGTACTTTGTCTAGTTTGTCCTCAGTTCATTTTTTGTAGTCGAATACATGTTGATTAACCAAACCACACAAAACCCCCCAGAACCTCTTTTCCTTCTCAACAGGGACATGCAGCAAAAAAATCAGTCTCTGAATATTCTCATCCCCAGATATTTATTCTCAAGCCTTCTTCCCCAGTCACCTCCGCTCATAGAAATATAAACCTTTTTTGATGGGCTGCAGTAGGGTTTCTTAAATCAGAACCATTGACAATTTGGGCACAGTCAGTTACATTGTGAAGGACTATCCTGTGTGTTGTTGAATGTTTACCAGCATCCCTGGCCTCAACTCACAAAGTGCCAATAGCAACCTCCTCACCAAATTTTGACAACCCAAATGTGCTCACATATTGTTAAATGTCTCCTGGGGGCAAAAATGGCTTCCTCTTCCACAGCCCTTCCACCCCCACCACACACATCCATACTGAGAAGTACTGGACAAGTTCAATGCTATTGAACACACACAACTCAGTTTTCATACTATAAAGCTATGAAGAAACAGAAACACACAGGGCAGGCTCCAAACTGGTTTCATTGTCCTCTTTGTGGCCCATAAGCTTTTCCTAAAAATTCCCAAGGAAAGAAAACTGTTCTTGTGACAATATGCTATGACCCCTTCCCCAACCCCCCACCAAATGTGGACATTTGGAAGATATTTGGAATAGGGGTGGGCAGGTTGGGTAAGTAAGGAGATAGACAGTGGTGGAAAATACAATGGAAACTATGTAGCCTCATCCGTGCTTCTATTCTGTTGACCTTGACCATTCTCTTACCTGATGGACCACTCAGACCTCCCCAGCTATTGTAAGATTGGGGTAGTGACCCAGGGTGGGGACTTCCATGGACAGGCATGCTTTCAAGAGCCATACTTGAGAATATCCATTTTTTAGAAAATCATATGACATGAAAACAACAACAAAAAAGAACAGTTGTAAATAATTCCATGTCTTCATCATGTACTTGTCCCAAGCGTTAACTTCAGTTTCTGAGATTAATGTCAGTACTTAAAAAACTAAAGAAAACCAAACCAAAAAAAAACCAATACACTAAGTCTGACCCAAATAGAATCAACATCAGAAAAATTATAATAAGTAATAAATTAGGCTTAAAACTCTGTTATTATAGTTAATTTATTTTTCCTAGGATAGTTTGTCTTGATTAAAGCCATTAGAAGTAATTTTTTTAAACATTCACACCCACCTTCTAAGCATGTAATAAAGCCATGAAATATCAATCGAGCTAATATTTCTTTCTCCCTAAAAACTATGAATAAGACCATAATTCATAAATTTTCTAATTGTTTTCCTCCTCTAAACACTAGCCAGTGTTGCTGACAATAGCCACCCTTGAAATTGGGTTACAAAGGACATCCGCAATCAGCGAACTGTCTTATTTATCTTAATTAACCCATAGTCTGCATAATGGATCCTGCTCTTCCCCACCTTTCATTTGCCTGAGACAAGAATGGTAAAACAAAGACAGTAAAAACTAATGTCCCTGTGGGCTGTGAAAATTAGAAGCAGCACTTTTTTCCCCAAAGCCAGTTACAGTCATTAGTTGAAGTGCTACATAAATGTTAAGTATCCCTTGTTGGTTTATAAAGTTAATCCCATTTCAGAATGAGACTGGCTTATTCACTGATTCACTGATGACGTGGGTCTAAAGTGAAGCAGAGGTGAGAACTTCAGGTGCTACTGCATATCCACAAGCACTCACTGTAAACAACACTGATACGCCATCATTCTCCCATCAGAGTGGCTGCGGTCCAAGTTTGAAAATACATAACATTGGTCAGGCTTTGTGGGAAAAGGCACTTTTATACACTCTTGGGGGAAGTATACATTGGTAGAACATCCATGTAGTGTATTTCCATCTATGGGAAGGGAAAAGGGGGTGTTCTGGGGGCAGGATTTACAATTGAAGCCACCCTCTGTTCTAGTAACTTGACATCCAAGAATTTGTTCTACATATATACAGAGGTTGCCAAAAAAATGTATTCACATTTTAAGAAAGGAAAAAACTGTATTAAAATTGTAATACTCAATATATACCGATAACAAAAGATGAATACAAGTCACGTTTGACTTCTGCGATTACAAGAGGTGCTCAAAGTAGTTGCCATCAGTGTCCGGACACTTATGATGGTGAACTACTGCAGGACTTGTTGCTGTACAAGGCCTCCGAGATCTTTCCTTGTGTGCATCACATGTGTCTCAAACTTATGAAAGCGTGCAATTGTTAGCATATTGGAGGTTCTGTTGCATATTCACACCTTCATTGTCATTGTACTTTTACAACACTCTCAAATTTCACATATACTCCTCAAACGGGTCAAAAGGGTCTTATACTCCTCAAACGACAACCATGCTTCCGCCATTTTCTTTGACTGTCCTGCCTGTCACTTGGTGACTCCAGCAATCATTTGATTAGCACCATCTTTTGAGTGAACATCATACTACACATTGCTACCGTAATTCAATTCTACTTCAAAAAGTAATACACAGATAACATCTCTTAAAACGGGTATACATTTTTTTGGTACCCCCGGTATTTATAAAAGTTCACAAAGATGTAGGTACTAGATTGTGTTGTGGTAACAATATTTATACAAAAGAAAACAATGCAGTTATCAGTTTGAGGGACAATACATTACCTCACGCAATGCATATAATATCTTGCAGCCCATAAAAACTCAACGAAACCTTTTATATTGAATTGAAATGACACTCATCACACATCAGCTTAAGTCATTCCTTCTACTCAATTACTATGATAATTACTAAATGTCTTCTGGTTGCTAGGCATTCGTAGAGGTTTTCAATCTAATAGAATATGTGCTTTTGTCTTTAAAATGGAGCAATATGTGGTGGTGCAGATAATATTAATGATTGTGTTTCCTTTATTCAGTGAATATTTATTTTGAAGGCCTAGAACCTTCAGAAGGAATAAGGGAGTCCTGACCCCGCAGGAAATTACAGGCAGGTGGAGTAGAGACAATATAACAGTCACTAATCTTTGTCCAAGGTGGCAGACGTAATCAAGGTCTTGGATTAAATGATTTCTCATAGGAATTAGACATTTCTTCATTGTAGAGGGAGCTGAGAAGTTAAAAGTCTTAAAGAGGGAGATAGTGAATTCGAGAAGTAACCAACCAGTACTTCTGAGAAACAAGCACCTCCAGTCCCCCAGAAGGAACCACACAGAGTAGTGTGAGGAGAGCTAAGAGAAGCTGTGTCTATGCAGCTCCTGCCTTTGGGTCCACTGCCAAGCATCTGCCGAGAGATGTGAGGATTGTGTTGGACAACCAGGTTAACAGTGAAGAACTCCACATGGAGGAGGGCAGTGTCAAGCCAGAACCACATCCAAACACAAGGATTTCAGAGAGGCCCGGCTGCTGCTTCTCTCTGTCTTCCAGATTCCAGGCAAATGGCTCTTTCGACCAACTATAACTTGAAACCATATGGCGAAAGGGATTCTGGGAAACAAACTTCAGCCTAGCCAAGTTGGCACAGTACAAAATACCACAATCAATATTTGTTAGCTTAAGCGTCCTAGCTTACATTACGGACAATCTTATGTTTAAGAAAGTACAAGGGCTTTCCTCACCCACACATTCTCTCCTCAGGAAGTTAAAAGTAGATGCTTTAAGTGTTGGTAAAATGCATGTCTCCAGATGACTGATTTTAGATATTGTTGTGTTTTTCTGAGGCTGTGGGAGCTGGTCCCCCATGTCGGAGCTTGGGTTGCTCCAAGGGTGTTTTTGAGGCTCTCTGCTCCTGTGCTCACCGTGGGGGTCAAGGAGAGCTTCTTGGATACATTTCAGATCTTAGTTGCATGTCAAGAGTACCAGAGCATAATGATTTAAAGGGATTCTTCAATGTAGCTTACAAATGCAGTGTCTTTCCCATAGCAGGCGTTTTGTGATAGACAGGTCTATGCAAACTTACTCCCCAAATCCAAGGAAGCAGAGAGGCTAAAGAAATAGGCTGACATAAAGAAACACTTACTAGAGACTTAGGAACAGAAACCATGCCTACGTCTTGGGTGGTTGAGAGAAAAGATGGTGGATCCTGGCTGGGGTCATTGCCCCTCCAGACTCAGGGCTTATCTACCAGGGAAGAGGCGATTCAGAAGAGATATGTAGGACAAATGAAATACAATAATATCAAGGTTGTCTGACCTAAGGATGGCATTTGCAGTAAGTACCTGCCTTTACACAAGAAACAGTAGATAAATTGGAAATCTCAGAGGCCTTCCCAGAACTGGGGTTCCTTGGAATCCAACATGCCAGATTAACATCCAGGATGGAGTTGTTTTAGTCTCCATGGTAGGTGCAAAATAAATGCTTGAGTGGGTGTGGGTAGATATAAAAACATATAGGGAGAGGCAGATAGCTGCATGTTTAATAGCTCCATATTACTAAAGTAAATGTACAAAGAATAAACCTTCAATAAAACAGTTTTTTATGGCTCAACAAAGCTATTTTAGGTGAATTCCAGCACAAACATCTGCCATCATCTATGTCAGACAGAAAAAGTTTTCCTTCTCTTCTACTCTCTCTCTCTTACCCAGGCAAACATCAATCATAAAATCCAAAACTAAAAAAAAGCTATATTATATTGTTTTTGGCTCACAAAATGATTTGCAACATTTTTAAATGGTTGCTAGCATTTAAAAATGAGAGGTTTTGTATAAGTATCCAGACCTCCAGCATATCTTTGAAATCCAGAAGATCTGGAAACACTTGTGTGACATTCCCATGTGACAGCTGCTCCCTGAAGACGAAGTGTTCTGATTGCCACTGTCCCCACCACTTGGAATTTTCCCTTGACACGGAGGCTGCCCATCCCTTGCCATTTATCATTCCCTGTGTGCTATGATATTTCTTACAAGTGAAGAAATAGTGACAGTGATGATGATAAAGCTGTTGTCATTTATTTAACCCTTATCTCGCCTGTGACACTGTGCTAAGTGCGTAATTCCTTTTTAATTTAATTCTCTCAACCTTACAAGGTACTGTTCCATCATGTAGATGAAAAACTGAGATGAAGGAAGTCAAGGAACTTCTGATTTCTATCAAAGGAAATGATGCAGCCAACATTTGGGTACAGGAAAATAGAATCTAATTTGAGAGCCCAGAGTCATATTTAGCTGTAATTAATTGCTGCATCTAAGCTATGTGTTGCAACAGAGGCCAGCAGACTGTTTTCTGTAAAGGGCCAGATAGTAAATAATTTAGTTTCAGCTTTGTGGCCTTATGGTCTCTGTCACAGTGATTCAACTGTGCCCTTGTAGTATGAAAGTAGCCAGAGACTACGTAAAGATGTGAATGCATGTGACTGTGTTCCAATAAAACTTTATTTACAGAAACAGGCGACAGCCTCTTTGGGGCCTATAGGCTGTCATTTGTGAACCACTACTCTACACACAGCTCCTGTGAGCTTCCATGACTACAGCAACCAAGGGTATGGTTATACATTCAGTCATTAAATGGTGAACTGCCACAGAAGGCTGTGGGTGTTGTGACATGGTCCTTCCTATCAGGTCCAGGTGTAGGCAATTGCTGTTTGCAAATATTGGGAATTTCATACAACTTAACTACTGTGCCACTCTGAGAATGAAAATGAACTGGTACTTATTTTTTTATTTCTTTATTGTTTCTAGCTGTGAGTTTGAGTTATTTCTGGGGGTTTTTTGTTTGTTTTTTCCGAGTCAAAGTCTTACTTTGTCACCCAGGCTGGAATGCAGTGGCACGCTCATGGTTACCACAGCCTTGACCTGCTGGGTTCAGGCGATCCTTCTGCCTCAGCCTTCCAGATAGCTGGAACCACAGGCACGAGTCATCATGCTGGCTAATTTCTTGATTTTTTTTTTTGTTTGTAGGGATGAGATCTCACCAAATTGCCCAGGCTGGTCAAAAATTATTTCTGGCTTTTTGTGTTTTTATTTTCATTTTTTCCAAACACCTGAAATCTCAGCCATGAAGGCAAAGGAAGGAAATTAATACCAAAGGCCTGCTATGAAACAAGAGCATCCTTGCAACAATTGCATGAGATACAGGTCATTAGTTTCCTCTCCTGTGGATGGAACTGAGGGGCAGAGGCACTTGGAAACCCGTACGAAGTCAAACCACTAATCAGTACCTTAAGTTAGAATTTGAAACCACATGTTTGTGGCCCTGGTCCCCAAATGATCCATTTTGCCATATAAATATATGGCGTTTTTATTCTGAATTTACCTATGAGGTCCAACAGTTAAGTTCACAAACTCATCCTAGAAAAAGTGCTCCATACCTCATTGCTGAATATCACTATAGTCACTTCCAAAGTGTTCCCTTTGGGAAGCTATGCACTGATGCCAGGGCTTAGTTCACCCCTCAACTGTTCCCAAATTGGAACTCTTTTTTCTGGAATGGCCATCAGAGCCATTGTCATATTACCCTTGATGTCCAGAATATCATCAAATGTCTTCCTTTCAATATTTCCTTGTAAGAATGGCCATCACTAATAAAACAAACAGCAACAGATGCTGGCGATGATGCAGAGAAAAGGAACGCTTCTACACTGCTGGTGGGAATGCAAACTAGTGCAACCTCTATACAAAACAGTGTTGAGATTTCTAAAAGAACTAGAAATTGACTTTCCATATGACCCAGCAATCCTCCTACTAAAAATATACCCAGAGGACCTCAAATCATTCTACAAAAACGATACCTGCACATGCATGTTTATTGCTGCACTATTCAAAACAGCAAAGACATGGACACAACTGGGCTGCCCATCGAAACTGGACTGGATTTTTAAAATGTGGTATATATTCATGATGGAATATCACGCAGCCATAAAGAAGGACAAACATATGGACTTTGCAGCAACTTGGGTGGATTTAGAGTCTGTCATTCTCAGTGTCCTAGCACAGAAACAAAGAACAGAATATCACATGTTCTCACTCATCAGCAGACCCTAAACATTTACTGTAATACTATAAGAAAGGATCTGGCAGTAGCAGGACACTGCCAGGTTGGAGTGGGGGCAGACACAACTTCAATACGGGGTACCTGATCTCCAACCAGGCAAAGTGGGGACCAAAGAGAGGCCCAAACTTTACCTGTATGAATGTCCACTTGTATACCTAATCCTGAATTGTACCCCACATCTTTAAAACAAAAAAGTCATTGGGTGTCAGATCAGGTGAGTAGAGAGGGTATTCCAATACAGTTATCTGTACAGTGCTGCCAATGTAAGTGCACAGTGGCAAGTGTGTGAACTTAATTGTCAGACCTGGACAAATAATGATGACAGCTCTGATGACCATTCCCAAATTGCTTTGACAGGTGGGCTAGACACTGACGTCAGCGCATAGCTTCCCAAAGGGAATCCTTCAAGGGTGACCATGGTGAGATTCAGCAATGAGGTATGGAGCACTTTTGCTAGGATGGCACGCAAAACTTATTGTTAGATATCTATTGTATGTTAATTATATGCCAGAAAAACAACAACAACAACAACCAGACTCCTCGGGCATCTTTTGCTTTAAGTATTCTTTTTCTTCGGCGTTATTTGTTGATGGCCTACTGTGTGGCAGACATTGGGAGTGTGATGCAGACTAAGATAGAAACAACAAATAATCAACGAATGTCCCTAAGTGACGAAATCTCAGAACCAGTCACCTGGACATCAGGCTCTGTACCCACGCCAGTTCCCGAGCGTGGCGACAGCAGTGTGAGTTCTCTGTGTCCAGGGCTGCTTGAAAGAGCAATGATCTGGCTAGGATGTCAAAAAAGCATCACAGGAACTCTACAGCCAACTAACTCCCAAGTGTGCCTGTTTGTACTCAGGGTGAGGCATGGGGATCTGGCCAGAGTCTTTGGGCTTCTTTGGTACCTTGTCCCAGAGCTGCATTCTTCTGTCTTACAAAGCTGACTTTTGTCTTCTGACCTGTGATACATTCAAAGTCATGCATGAGAGGTGTCAGGTGTGCTCACTGAGGATGGGGATTTACAAAAGTTTGCATGTGTGAGGGTTTTATCCCCCCTTCTCTAAATTACCGCTGGTTCTAAAAGAGTCAAGAACTCAAACTTGCATGAACTCTTCAACACCTTTCCAAATTCAACAAAACTGACATTTATAGCTTCGTTGAAGCGGAGACATGGCATTTGGCTTCAGATTGTTTGGACTGTAGAGTGTCAGTATAAATAGCTCTGATTGACTTTTGTATCGTGCACATCTGGAAGCAATTTATGGCATTCCAGCTAGATTAAAGCACGTTTTAAAGGAATTTCACCAGCTCTTTTTTTTTTTTTTCCTGTTGGCCATGGTGAGTAAAGTTTCAAAGAAGGTTTAGCTGCTGTTCTTCTTAATGTAGACTGTGGTGAAGTCAAATTCAGGGCAAACGTGGGGTGGGGGCAGGAGAGAGGTTTGTTTTGCCAAGGGCCAAGCACAGAAGTGACTTTTTCCTTCACTGTTTTGTTCACACTGAAATGAGAGATAAAACCTCAGACAACAGGAAGCTTCCAGCTCGGCGCAGAAACTACGCACGAAGTCATTTTTAAGGAGGTGAAGGGCTTGACCTAGGCAAGTGGAAAGAGCTAAGTGCGTGTCACGTGGCTTAACAAGAAGGGCTGGGAGAAAGCACGACTACTGGTGTTTTCATGTATTGAATATGTGCCGTGGTGTTCACATCGCAAGGATTTGCAGGGCACCTCCTGCAGGCAAGGTCAGAGGGAGAGGGAAGGGCAGTAGCCCGTGCACAGAGCTAAAGACAGAATTGCTGTCCTCATGAAGCTGATACTGTAGTGAAATAGAAAGACATCACATGACCAATTTCCTACACATCCTTTAATCACCATTGTGATCAGCTTACAACAGGGAAGTGTTCTGCGTGTTGCTGGACTCGACTTAGAAGGATCAGGATCAGGGAAGCCTTCTGGAAAAGATGTGACATCTGACATGAGACACAGAAAGGGAGTAATTAACTCGGAAAGCAAGTCAGAAGGAAGAAAAGGAATACGATTCCAGGCAGGGGGAGAAATTTTCATTCTCAAACCTCCTGAGATGGTTAGGATCAACCCGGCAAGGTTGGTATTTTCCCATTTAATTATAGGAAAAGAGAGGCTCAGATTGTTTATAAAACTCTCCAGCATCACTCAGCTATTAACTGCCATGCTCACCTTAAAGGATAACCCACCATAAAAGCCACTTAATCACAGATGGTCTGAATAGGTGACGGCGTGTCGCATTATGTCTCTGGGCCTCAGTTTCCTGCTTTTTGTGATGAGAGAATTGGAGAGATACTTGGTGAGTTGAACCTCTCAGGAAGTCAAGGAAGCTATGCAAAAATGAAGTCAGGTATGACGTATAAATCATAATATGTGATGAATGCAATGGGAACACTGCTGTCCACGGCGTTTAAGGATGAACATTGTTCCAGTGCACAAACTAGGAGGAACAGTAAAATCTTTGGGGGGCTGAGAACGTACGCACCCTTGAGTTTCCCTAACGTAAATAAGAAAATAAGAAATCTCCATTATGAAATCCGAATGGTGCATTCGGAGAGCCCGCCCCCACACCCATTGTTAAAGCTGTAATATATAGGTCATTGTGGCCCTTTGTTTTCTCTTTGTTACTGAAGGAAAGTGATGAAGTGGTGCCAAGAAAGTGGCAAATTGCCCTAAAAATCACATAAAAGTGCAATTTAGCACACACGGTTCTGCTGAAGAAAACCACCTTTGTTTCATTATTAGCTTCCCAGGGATTTCTTTCCTTGGTTGGCATTTAAGTGTGGAAACTTGTCCCTTTTTTCTTAACATAATGAGACAGTTCTTATGTTTTAAGAACAATAGAAAAAGCATGAAGAGTGATCGATACATTACTTGAGATTTATTAACTGCCATCTGGAGCCTTGTTGCCAACCTCTGGGTATGATTTGGGACGACAAGGAGGCATAAACCTCTGTTGTTTTAAGTAAAAATAGAAAGAAATCTAATCTCCGAGACCAGAAGATGAAATATGTTCTATTAAGGATTTGCTTTGCCTTTTTACCACTAATTCAGGTTCAGGCTGTGACCTATAGACAAAGGAACAGCTACTTTGCTTAAACGGTTTAGAACTAATGGGAAAGTAAACTCTGGAGTTATTTGTTGACATAATTTCTGGCAGTATTTTCCCAGCTTCTGTTTCACTTCTCTTTCCACTTGTCTCTACAGGCTTGACAAAAGCACATCAAAATAGAGCCGTGCTAACATGATCACATATCATATTTCATGCACTCTGCGTTTGATTAAAGGGGTACAGATGAAACAAAGAGGGGTGAGGCAGGGGCAAAGGGAGACGCTGAGAAGGTTGAGTCCTGTTGGAGCTGCAGAAGATGGTTGGCATTGAGACCATAGCTCACTGGAGAACGGGCTATGAGTCAGACGGTGGTGGGGCACATCAGCAAAGCCTTTTTATCCTGATGATGAAAAATCTGTTTCTCTGGGGAAGCCTGGTCACAGGGAGTTTATGGTTCAAATGACACATTCACTAGCTTTTTCGTTCTTTTAACTCAACCAATACTTAAGAGCCTCCAATATGGTGAGGAGACAAATTTGACCTTAGAGCTTACATTTTGGGGGGACATGGACATTAAATAACTAATCACATGTTGGATTATACTGTTTAAACTGTGTGTTATTAAAAATAATGAAAAAGGAAGAATCCATTTGGGGCTGAAAGCTGAGATCTAAAGGTTAAGAAGATCTTTTCATTACTTTTCTTTTTTTTTTTTTTTTTGAGACAAGGTCTCACTCTGTCACCCGGGCTGGAGTGCAGTGGCATGATCACAGCTCACTACAGCCTCAACCTTTTGGGATCAGGTGATCCTCCCTCCTTAGCCTCCCAAGTAGCTTAGACTACAGGCATGTACCACCATGCCCAGCTAAGTTTTTGATGTTTTTGTAGAGATGAGGTCTCACTATGTTAGCCAGGCTGGTCTCGAACCCCTGGGCTCAAATAATCCTTCCATCTCAGCCTCCCAAACTGCTGGGATTACGGGCATGAGCCACTGCACCTGGCCCCCAAAATCTATTTTCTTTGCCTCTTTTATTATGATTAGTTTGGAGGCAGAACTTTGGGCACCAAATATAATTTTGGATTTCTATACCTGTTAAAAATTCCCCAGTCTAAAGAAGTCTCAAGTGTGGGAACACAGACCTCTTTAAAATGAGGTGGGGAAAGTGGAGAATCGTGGCATAATTTTTGGAGGAAATTAGATGTGGCCCATGGGCAACTTAATTATGCATCATTCTTAGTTGGGTAAAAGAAAATGATCTTGAGGTTGGAATAGAACATAGGCATCTGTGCTCAGAAGAGTTTTACTTGACTAAACAAAATGAGAAAGAGATGTTAACCGGAGAAAGTGAACTTAATGGTGACATTACCCTGCTGTCCTGAGGTGAGCCCTGCTGGCCAGGCCAGGGGCATTTATGGTAATGTGAGTTGCTTGCACATTTCTGTTTTCTGGTCTGAAATGTTGTTGTGGAAGCAGTGAAAAAACACGCTGTCAACAGAGACAAAATGAAATGGAAAGTAGAGCTCTTTGGGGAGCGAATTAATACGGTTTAGATGTTTCTATGGTGGTGAAACGAAGACCTGCTACTCAGGTCTCCATTTGGCTTTTTTGAATGTAGTCCGTGGAATCACTATTTTTTCAACAGACTTTTATCAGCTTTGGGTTAAGGGGAAGCCAGTTTCCGGATTTCGTGGTTCATAGGAGGATGAAATCCATCACTGTGGCTTATTTTACATCATGACTGTCCAAACGAGCTGAATCAGTCCTTGACGTGTTAGAATTTGCCATCAAACTCTATAGACTCCTTTGATGTTACAAAGCATTTCCCCTGGTTGTAGACTCACTGGGTAGTCACAACAGTCCTAAGAAGTGAACAGACTGCCTTGTCTGAGGTCTGTCTATAATTCTATAAGCCTACATGTTTCAAATTCTGCTTGTTGGAACGTGAGCTCCTTGAGGGCAGAAATTGTTGGCTATTTCCTTCATGTAGTATGAACAGATAATATGCAGAACAGTGCCTAGAAGGCACTCAGCAGGTATCTACTGAATTTATTGAATGATTAACATTTTATTATGAAGTGTACTTTTCCCTTAGAAATTAAAAAGGTGGGCAGTGGGATTATCGGATGGTCTATACTGCCATTCATTGTTTAATAACACAAATATCTGGGAGTGTTTAAACCTAAGGTTGAGTTCTGACTATTCCTAGTTGTCCCAAGGCCTAGGGGATGTCACTCACCACCCTAATTTTTCTATCTGTATGTTGAAGTGTCTTTTCTATCACTAACATTTTATGTTGGATTAATTTTTCCAATGATACTGATTCTCTACAAGATTTTTCAAGATTGTTATTTAGCACTGAAATATTTGTGGGCATTTTTTGTTATTCATAGGAAAGGTATATTATTTGGTATTTTATTTTAAAGATGTGGGATACAATTCAGGATTAGGTATACAAGTGGACATTGTACAGGTAAAGTTTGGGCCTCCCTTTAGTCCCCACTTTGCCTGGTTTGAGATCAATTACCCTTATTGATGTTGTGTCTCCCCCAGTCCTACCCCCAGCAGTATCCTGCTGTTGCCAATCCCTTTCTTATAATATTATTGTCCAGGATCTATAAGCACTGAAATCTTTGAAGCCATCGTTAAGAACTTGCATTTGAGACATTCGCACAGCGAGGTCTCTGGATCTGGCTCTCAGATAGTCCGTCTTTGCTCCCTAGCCCAAATAACCTGTCTCACATCTTTAATGGAGGGGCATGGGAGCAGACATTAAAGAATATCATTGAGAGGGAGGACATCTGAGAAAATAAAAGGTCTTGCCCCTGTCCCCCTACAATACGCAGAAGATCAGAATTTATGAGATGACACATGGCTCTCCAGCTAAGGATTTTTAAAATCCCAGGTACTCTGCTCACCTCTAAATTCTTCTTCGAGGTCCTAGAGTTCTAGAGGACAGAGAGTGTAAATATACATCTATTTCTCCACTCCCAACCCTAGGTAGCATAAAATAATAGCATCATTAAGATCTGTCTAATGAATACACATATAAGTAGTGAGACTGGAGTTGGAACTGTTACAGAAATCCAAATGAATGAAAACAAAAGTGTTCAGTGAAGTAGAGGAGGCAATCCTGCATCTGTGAAAGAGAAGAATGTAAAATAGTGAAAACAGGGACCTATGTAAATCAGGGGTCCCCAAACTTTTAAAACAGGGGGCCAGTTCACTGTCCCTCAGACCGTTGGAGGGGCGGACTATAGTTTAAAAAAAAAAACTATGAACAAATTCCTTTTTTTTTTTTTAAACTATAGTCCGCCCCTCCTTTTTTTTTTTTTAAACTATAGTCCGCCCCTCCAACGGTCTGAGGGACAGTGAACTGGCCCCCTGTTTTAAAAGTTTGGGGACCCCTGATCTAAATTGACAATGCCATTACCGCTTTAAAGTTACAATCAGCTGTTCCTGTCCATTCCCCGCCCACCCCCGCCTCTTCCCTCCCCCATGCAGGGCACATTCAGCCAATGAGAGAAGTCCTCCCGGCTTTGGCTCAGCCTGTAATCCCAGCACTTTGGGAGGCTGAGGTGAGTGGATTGCCTGAGCCCGTGGGTTCAAGACCAGCCAGGACAACTTGGTAAAGATTCGCCAGGGATGGTAGCAGGCACCTGTAGTTCAGCTACTTGGAAGGCTGAAGCTGAAGGGTCACTGGAACCCAGCAGGTCGACACTGGGGTGGCAGTGAGTGTGCCACTGCACTCCAGCATGGGCTATGGAGTGAGACTCCAACTCAAAAAAAAAAAAATCCAGAGAAGTCCTCCCCTCCCAGGTGTAATAACATCAGGCATGGAAGAAGTAAGGTAGACTCTCATCCTCATCTTGGAAGCTGAATGCCACTGTGCTCCTGCTGGAATATTGCCAGGTGTTCCCACTTTTTTCTTAAAAAGCTGGATATCTGTGTTGCCCAGGCTGCTCTCGAACTTCTGGACTTCAGTTATCCTGCCTCAGCCTCCCAAAGTGCTGAGAATACAGGCATGGGCCACTGTGCCCAGCCCTTGAACTCTCAGTAGCTTAGGAGGCTTTCCCGTGTCTTGCTCTGGCACTTAGCACTTACCCATGCTTTGGACCTTACCAGCCAAGCAAGAAAAGAAACTCAGCCTCCCAAATAGTTTGAAGTGCTCCTGACACCTGACACCTACACATTTCACCAGCAGCCGGTCTATAAACTGTCTCAGTGTCTTGCTTACCGGGATTTGGGGGTTGACCATTTTTATCTACCTGTTAACTCTCCCTCTTAATAAACTGCTTTTTGTTGTGGGGGAAAAAAAAGCTAGACATCTAGTTGTTTATGTAAAATCTGATTTTAAACACCAGTAACTATTTCCAGTATTTTTATAATTTTGCATGGCCAATTAAACCCTCTCAAGCTTTACTTATTTACCAACAGATCTACTGATTAAAGAGATATGAAACCACAGCATGTATTTCACTGGTGGTGTTGAAGGCGTTAGTAATGTAGATTACATTCTGAAACTGTGTCCAGAGCCTAGCCTGTTGTTTCACTAAAATATTCTTGATGCTATCTGTGTTTTAATGCCCAGTATTTTTTTGGTTTCATAGTCCTTTGCTCTGCAAAATGCCTTCATGTCTGCTCATGACTCTCCCTTTGGCCAGTTGATCTGGGCCTTTCCTTATTCTCTGAAGCTATTGATTTATGTTCAAATTAGAGATAAGACATTAAATTTACACCAAAACTTGTGATTGGATGGGACAGCTTGATATGGAAATGTCACTTTGGAAAGCTCTGGTTTTTGTTACTTGATGGACACCAAATAATACTTACACAATTATAACAATATAATCCACTGTGTAAATATTTATTGAATATCCTCGTCAATGTCAATGTGAGCTCCAAGACCGTATTTATCTCCTCTGCTACCATGTCCCCATTATCTGAGATAATTTTTTCAATTCTTTTTTTAAGCTGAACTTACTTATCCTGCATAACTGAAACTTTGTACTCTTTGTCCAATATATCCCCATTTCCTCTACCCATCTAGGCCCTGGCAACCAGCGTTCTACTCTCTGCTTGGGCAATTTTCTCAGTTCTGATGTCAAGGTTTTGTTGCTCTGAAGAGAGAAAACTTCAGACATCCCTCATCCAGTGGTTGTCCTCACAGATGAAGATGTTGAAAACATAAACGCAATTCTGTGAATTGGATGTGCCTTTGTGATACAATAGCGTGAGCCACGGAGTGGCCGTAAGAGGCGATCGTGGCAAGAGGTTCTTGTGGTAAACTTAAGCTTCCACATTGCTCTTCTGTGACCTGGTCATTTTCTGTAGTCCTTTCTTCTTTAATAATCTTAACTCACCAAAAACCATATTTTGACAAATCCTCATTCGAACATTATAGGAATTCATTTCTTTTTTTAAAGTTGAATTCACAAGCTGTACTTTCATGACATAGTTATTTAGCAGTCACATAAAATGTGTATCTGGTCATTCTTAACAGGCTCATTTATACATGGACCACATAAAATTTGCATTCTTACACCAGTGACTCATTTATTAATAGTAATAAATACACCCGGCAGCAGGCCAAGCACACTTCAGAGGCTTGTAACCTGAGAATGGTCAAAGGGGATGTAAACTATAATGTGGGCTTTTTAAAAATAACATTAAAAAACATCAGCATTACTTGGAAATGATTTTTTTAAAGGAAAATTTGGACTGATGTATTCATAGATTCAAAAAGAAAGAAGGTCTTTCTCTAGAAAGAAAGCTTATTCCTATCGTGGAGTTCGGGGGGAGAAAAGGACAAGTAGGCGTCACAGATCTTTCCTTTAAAAAGAAGACTATTTATAATTACACCAAGATGATTTTTATCTGAGTAGCATGTTAGATTTTATAACTAAAGACACCCTTAAACATTTATATGGCCACTCAGTTTGTTCCCTAAGGTGCCAGAGAGGTTCACCCATGGGTCAGCAGAGGATAGGAAACTCAGGACCATGGTAGGTTAGACATACGCAATAAAAAGCAATCATTTCATGAATATTGGTGAGAATTAATAGCACTTTATTTTGTGGCTCATTGAGGAAACGTGCGGCTGACGCTGTTCAGAAGCACCTCTCTGTGATTTTGATAGAAACCATGTGTGTGAGGATGTGGAGACAAGGCCTTCCTCCTGGGGAACTGAGCCTCTGCAGACATTGAGGTTTTCCCATTTCTTTTTTTGATGAGAGTTTCAGCCCAATGAAACTCTTTACAGTAAATGAAAATGAATCAACAGAAGGTAAACAAGTTCAAGGAAGAATTTTAAACAGCAAACTTCATTTAGACAACTCGTAATAGATCCCTCCTTCTTTTTTGAACACAATTCTGTTAAATGCCTTGCATTTCAATCTCATCTTCAAGGACTAATGACAGTTTCCACATTAGATGTGTGATTCTGACGTTAACTCCTCACTCTTTTTTTTTTTTAATTTTAAAGATGTGGGGTACAATTCAGGATTAGGTACATCAGTGGTTCAGTTGGACAAGACATGAGAAATTGGCGTTGTGTCACTTTTATCTTAAGACCTCAGATAGGAACTATAACTGAGTCTGCCCACTGCAGTATCCTCAGAGCCCAGCACATCACCAAATGTATCTAGACCCTTCATTAATATATGTTAAAATGATGGAAAGGAGAAATAAAGGAAGGAAAGAATGAAGCCTATTTTTGTATGTTGTAGGGCTCCAAAGCAATCCTTGAGTTCTCCTGCATCAGTCCTATATGGTCATCAGAGCCTGGGATTGGTGCATCAAGTTTCCATGTGCTAGGACCCATGCCTGGAGTATAGTACCTGAAATGCATCTAGGGAAGAAAATGAACATGCTCTTTTGTACCCTATAAACAGTGTCTGGAAAATAATAAGTTACTTTTTTGTAGATGGAATTAATAGTTAACTGAATTAAGCATTTTTCTAATATTACCAAAAAATTCCACAACTATGTAGACGTCTTCCTAGCAGGGACCTACAGGATGCAATAGCCAACTGACTATAAAGCCAGTTCTGGAATCTTTGAACTGGTCTTTTCCCCAGATGGCAGTCCTGTCTCTCTTTATTAATCTCCATTGTTCTCAGTGAATGCCCTGTTTACATCTGCCAGTTTATTGCTTGAAGGGCAATCATCAACCTCATAAAGTCTAGCAGGCATTTTTTTTTGTTTTGTTTTACTTGGAGGAATGGACGATGACCAATGACTTCTCAAAGACGAGTTCAAAGATCTGGGAAGTCTGGTTTGATGGCACAGCAGGTTTGAGAGGAGAGGATGATTTCAGATCTGTTTCTTGGAAGTCACGGGTCTGAAAGCTGGGATAGCAAGACTACAGAGCCTCCTTACAAAAGCAACCTTCCAAAACTGTTGGATGGGGACAGGAGAGTCTTAAAACTTCTGAGTCCGGAAGAGAGAGTGAGATGTTGCACATTTATAGATAGGTCAGTGAGCTTCCCGGTTTCCCTCTCCCTTTCTTCTCTCCCCTAATTAACAATTAAGGAATATTGGGGGTTTGCAGTGGAGCAGGAGGGGGTTGATCAGGAGGCCTTTCCGAGAGAGAAAGTGAGGTATCTGAAAGCTTGAAGTTAATGGACATTCTGTTGGCTCCCTTCCTGACATTCAAAGCCAGGGCTCCCTCCCTCCAGAAGAGTGTACTGTTTCTGTGTGTTCATTGTTTGGGGCCTCTGTTTGTGTTCAACTGTCAAAACGACTTCGGTGTTGCCGCTCCAACTGCAGCGTGTGAGTTGGTTTATGTACCAGAACAATCAGACTTGACTGAACAGTTTCTTCAGATTTATATTTTCTAACGCCTTACGAACCTTTTAAAAAAAATGTGAGCTGTGAATCTGTGGAATACGAAATTCATTGTCATGGACTTGAATCAATTACTTCAGTAAATTGCAAGCATATTAAGTTCAGCTGCATTAGCAAAGCTTCAAACCTTCTTAGGCTTAGTGTTTTTATTAGTTTTCAAATGAAATTTAATGTCGCCTTTTTCTTAAAATATTTTAATGAGCACAAGCTATGAAGGGCAGTTCTAAATATAGTTAGATTATGAACATGGCTTCGTATTTTATTATACATTGGAAAACGGCTTGATCAGATTTCATATTGATTAGACCCGACTCTTCAATAGCCTGGATAAATATGTGTTTCTTTTTATTAGAAATCTATCATTCCCAGGGCAATGGCCGACATGTTGGCTTTGTAAATCATGTAGTCTGCCCAGCCCTTTTGGTCCTTGATCAAAAAGAGGTTTTCACAGACCCACCGTGTTTGGAGCTGGCTGGGAAATTAGAGGAAGAAGGAGGTCAAGAAAAGCATGGAGAGAAAACTGTTGGCCCTATTGGTTTCTGAGCATCCCCTAGAGAATTTCCTGGGGAAGACTGATATACTCAAAGGTTTGTGAAATTTTCTTAAATATACCATTGGAAAAAAATGCAGAAAAGAGCAAAAATACACAGTCTCTTAAATTATTCTCTAAGTGCGTAGATACTAAGCAACTCCAGGTCATTCACAGGGCAATTTAAAAACCTTTACAAACGGAAAACTTTGGTATTCTGGAAGACAGCACTCTCTAAAATAAGATATACGAGGCTTCCATTGGAGTATGGAAAAATATTGTAATTTCTATTAGGACTTAGATGTCATTAAAATATTTCTTAAGCTTGGTTTAGTTCATTTATGGGTTACTAGTTAATACATGGGTCAACCATGGCAGATGCATTGAATTTATAAACAAACATGTATCGAGAATGCTTGCTAATCTTTTCACAGATGAGATGTGCACTCAACCTCTGCTGTTTTGGCCCAGAAGCTCTAATTTCCTAGAACCCAGCAGGGAGAATCTGTCTCAGTATCTTATCCCATGCCCAGAGTCTTAAATTTTTCTCCAAATTTATTTGTGGCGTATCGTTGGACCACCCTTGTCACTAAGAGCTCCAATGTCTCATGTGGCAAATGATAATATTATTCTAAATTCTCCTCCATTTGCAAAGACTTCTGGAGGAATTTCAGCCTTGAGCTTTACAGATTACTTACAGAAAAGAGCCCGGGAGTTATTGGTATCCATTGGGTAATTAGGTAGTTCCAAGGAAAATAATAAAACTATTTTGTGCCTGGGAGATTAGAATGGCACATAGTGACTCATATTAGTCAGCTGAGTAATTATGTAATTACAAAAGAAGGGGAAGAAAACCCTTCAGATTGTTTTTCCTAAGAGGCCCTTTTGGAAGCCTTCCAGCCCATCAGGTACTTATGTAATTAGGTCAGGGGCACAATCCATAAGGAAAGGCTGAGGGGATTCGTTAAAAAAATTTTACGTAACAGAAACCAGTCTAAAGAAAAGGCGTTTTTCAAGGATTCGCACCAACGCCACACCTACTATGTTGGATGCCATAGCAAATGGCAAGGAATGAGGCAGTAACACAAGACCGTGTGTACTTGGGGAAATGAGGGCATGTTTTGGAGTAATTGCCACTATCTATTTAGCCCAGGCTGGGTGCTCTCTTCCAGTCATCCAGTGTATGTAGTGGGTCTTGTGTTTTCCCTTATTTTTGCAGACAAGAACATTGCAAGGCTCAAAGAATTTGAACCTGGGTCTTTGGAGTTCCAACACCCACCCTTTCCGCTACATTATACTGTCTACCCGTGTTTCTGACCTGAACTTATGCAGGTTGCTCTGCTTGTGTAGATTAGCAGGATAATTGCTCATTTCATCTCTTTACTTTGTATAAATATTATTGTCTACACAGCAAAAAGGATTAAACACATTAAAAAAGGATTGACTTGACTGGGCGCAGTGTCTCAATCCTATAACCCTAGCACTTTGGGAGACCAAGACTAGAGGATTGCCTGAGCCCACAGGTTCGAGACCAGCCTGGGCAACTTGTTGAGACATCATCGCTACAATAAATCCATAAATTAGCCAGGCTGGTAGCGTGTGCCTGTAGTTCTGGCTCCTTGGAAGGATTGCAGGAGCCCAGCAGGTAGAGGCTGCAGTGGCTGGGAGTATACCACTGCACTCCAGTCTGGGTGACATAGTGAAATAACAACTCAGAAAATGAAGGATTAACTTGGTGATTTGGGCCATCTAAGTTACCCATCTGGATTTTCTACATGGTTGATCTGAGTAGCTATGACTTGATTTATGTTTTGTACAAAGCAGTCTCCTCACCCAGTATATGATCTCAATTAAATGCACTCAACTTTTCCATTTGCATACATGTTAATAAAAGCAGAATGTTGATATTTTGAAGAGTGTTAAAATGGTCAAAAGGCTTATTTCATTATACAGGTTTACTTATATTCACCCAAATTATCTTCAACAGTGTTTATAATGGTGTCTGCCTTTCTAAGACATTCGTGTATGTTGATTAATTTTTGTGATGGCAGCGAACTGGTGGTTTCTTTGGCAAAAGACACTTAGCTCAGATTTCTTTGGTCTTTATCTGATTGTTATCCTTCCTTCAGCTGTATGTTCATAATTTTAGGGGATAAAGAAGAAATTTCTGCAGAGAAAGGACTGAAGGCTATTTTTTAGCTTTAGTTCTGTGAATGGTTTAATTGTCTCTGGGACAGAAAAAACTATAAGCCATAGTTTTCAGCTGATTTGGAGAAGTCTTGTGGACCAAGCCAGGTTGAAGTAGCTCACTGCAAGCAGTGGAACTGTTGAAGGATG
Organism: Cephalopachus bancanus; assembly: GCA_027257055.1. Lineage (NCBI taxonomy): Eukaryota > Metazoa > Chordata > Mammalia > Primates > Tarsiidae > Cephalopachus > Cephalopachus bancanus. The sequence continues at coordinate 7,261,240 of JAPVLO010000038.1, read as the reverse complement.
CCTGTGAAAGGGCTGAGATCCCAGGAACTATGAGAAAGAAAATAGGTTTGGAAGGACGGGCTGAGGCTCAACAAGAAAAGATCCCTCTCGACTGGACATGGTGGCTCAGGCTGTCATCCCAGCACTTTGGGAGGCCAAAGCAAGAGGATTGCCCGAGCCCAGGGATTCGAGACCAGCCCGGGCAAATTGGCGAGATCTCATCTCTACAATAAATCACAAAAACTAACTGGGCGTGGTGGGGTGCATCTGTAGTTTCAGCTACTTGGAAATCTGAGGCAGAAGGATCGCCTAAGCCCAGCAGGTCGAGACTGCGGTGGCCATGAGTGTGCCACGGCACTCCTGCCTGGGTGACAAGAGTGAGACTTCAACTCAAAAAAAAAAAGTTCCCTCTGCCAAATCTGGAGAAGTTTGTCTTCTACTGTTACAGATTATGGCATTCGAGTGATTTGATGTGTAATTATCAAAGACTCGCCAAATATTGGTTTAGCGTTCTACGATTTTCAGTGTCGAATCTGGTGGCATATGTATGATTTGGACTGTCAGATTTTCCTTTCTTATTGACATCACTTTGGTCTTCCTTTATCCCAGTTAAGATACTTGTTAGGAAAATTTAGGAGACTTTCTGGAAGTGGCTGTAAAATTCATAAAGTCAGGAATGCATACTTTGAGTATTTCAGCTCCGTGTATGTCTGTACCACATCCATCTTATGTCACGTGAAAAATTAAAGCATAATAATTTAGCCTAGCATCTTCTTCAGTGATACTTTCTCTCCCCTCAGAAAAACATTTAATCCATTTGTACACTGTTATTTTCTTCATTACAGTATCCACATAAATTTGGACTGACATGTCCCTGATTTCACTTCTACTCTTGCCAAGCTTAACAAGAAATTGAATGTTATTTGTTGCGCTAACTCAAGCTCTGACATTCTCACAAAGGCACACAAAAACATGCAACAATGATAATGAACGCCTCTCAGCAAGACATTGCCACACATCAATACGAAGACAGCTGTGAGACACTGATATATCAAGATCATGAAACCTTACTGAGTTGTTTCTACAGTGCTACCAACATAAGTACATGGTGGCAAGTCCATGAACTTAATTGTCAGAACTCGTAGAACGAGGACACTGAACTGTTTAGGGGAGAAAATGCTTCATAGAAGGAGGGGGATTTTCTCTGGGTTTTAAGGGATGATGAAAGTTTTCTAGACAGATGAGAAAGGGCATTTTGGAGAGATGAAAAAACATATGCCAAGCTTGTGGAAGTGAAGCAAGTTTCTAAACTCGGAGTCTCATGTGACAACACATAAGATGCCATGTTGCAATGGCTATGGAAGAACCAAGTCTAGAAATCTCTATTCCCTGCCCACACACATGTGGTGACTGTAGAAATGGGTCTAGAAGACATCTTTGCTAGGTCAGGGTTAGCTGCTTTCAAGCATCCAAGACACATTGCGTCACTTTATGACCAAACTCATCATGAAATGGTTGATATTTCACACAAGGATTAACCCCAAAGATGAGAAGTGTAAGACTTCTAGAAAAATCTGTACTTCTCAAAAGTCTTGTGATTTCAAATATTAACTTATAGCCTTTTACACTTGAATGAAGTGGTTTGGTTTTAGAGGACAAGTATTATGTATATTCAGCTTGAGAAGTCATATGGTTCTATAAGACTTACGACACAACACAGCCATTCCGTGGTTCCACCATTTTCCAACTGTGATTCCCACTCTCCTGAGGCAATCATTTTCAGCTTTTCAGAAATGTCCTTGTATTTCATGCTAATATTTCCAAATGTTATGTTTAAAAATTTATTTTAGGCCTTACTGTTACCCAGTGATAGAAGTTAAAGATTTAACTCTTTCATATCCCACTTGTGTGCTCATTTTCCCATTCCCATTTTCCAACATAGTTATATCACAATTATTATTTAAACCATGTTCAACGTGTATATGTTATGCAAATATCGCTTACAGATGAAAATGCCATCTGCAATGCATACGTTTCTTCCTGTCATGTAGGTGGACTTGGGCTTTGTTGACCATCCACTCCTCTTTACTCAACAATTTAATGTTTTAAGTCCCTCTGGTGAGCAGTTTCCCATATGCTTTCCAGTTACTGAAATCTTGTTGCCATCTTTCATTTGCTGTTGTCTCCTTTCTCATTCTCTTTAACTTCGTAGATGTGTGACTTTGGGGAGCAAGTAGAGATGAATGCATATCTTTGATAGGTCATGTTTAACAAAACAGAGTAGAGCTTTCTGTGTGGGGCCACAGAAAACGAAAGAGTCAAATTGCAAGTGAAAACGTCTTTACAGAACAGAGGAGAAGCAGGTGTTGAGATAAAGCAGAATTTAAACCACCTGTCAGGGATATTAAGACACAGAGATAAAATATATACATAGATGGAGGAGGAATAGAAGAGTGTAATTGTTGTTGTGAACATTCTATTTGTTATTGTAGGAGAAAAGGGAGTATTTCCAGCATTAAGATAGGTCCTGACCTGAGGGTTATAAGGAAAGGGAAAAAAAGGAAACTTGCAAATACTTTCAAAGAACTATCTAAGGAGGCTGAACACCTAAAAACCAAAGTGAAGTCCAGCCTCTTTGAATCCTAAGCACATAAAAATATGAGAAGACTGAGAGGAGACAGAGTATTTGCAAAAATCAAGTAATAAATCTTTGAATCAGTAAAGGGAAAAGATTTGTTGTTCATAGGGCTTTATTTTGTTAGTTATATAAAAATAAAAACACACATTCAATTCAGTTGATACTGTTAAAGATACTATTATTAACACACTAGAAAGAGTAAGTAGGAATATCAGACAACAGATGCCTCAAGGAAGTTACATTTCAGGAAACACCATGAGACGTGTATCAATAAAATAATGCAAGATAAGCTGTCCTAAGTACAGAGAACATGAGCAAGCCAAGAGTTTAAGTAGATGAGAAACTATGTTTGAAGCATCTTAAATGGGCTCTGAAAGATATATAGGACTTTCCATGCACAAAAGTGGTGAGAAATGCATTCTGTGTGAAGAGACAGAATGCACAGTGGCATAAGGGCATGGACGGGCTTGCTGCACATAGAGGACAACCAGTAGTGAACTTGGACAAGAACCCTAAGGTTGATATTTTGAAAGAACCTCTGGCTCATGAGATAGACTGATACCAAATTCAGAGAGTTGTTTTCTAGGGTTTTTGTGAGTTTGGGGATTGAGAACCTATGGGCGCCAAACACTTGGATGTACAGAAAGTAAAGTCAGACTAAGAGAAGTGGACTAAATGACCAGCAGAATTGCTAATAAAATAGTATGAGGGGCTTAGTATGGACATGGGAGCTGGGGTAGGTGTTGTAAACTTTTGCCCATTTAGTTTCAACGGAACATACAGACAATCACTAGCCTTTGGGCCTGAAGCGTGGAGGAGGGGAGAATAGGGACATCTCATAACAGATTACATCCCAAGAAATCACACAAAGCTCAACCACTTCATTCTGTATATGCACAATGATCTTTATCCCAGTCTTACCAGGCTTGGCAGAAATGAATAACAGCTCCGACACTGTTCTCAACAATATTGATTTCAGGTTGAAGTTGTACGGAGTTCAGCAGCACGTGGAAAGCCACTACAAATTTTAGAATAGGGTGCTAAGGTAGAGTTATCCTTAGGAAGAAAATCAAGCAGCTGTAGGTAAAATAATTTAAAATACAGTAGAATTTGAGGTAGAGCAAGAATGAATGTGGGAAGCTATAAAAATAAGACTAAGATAAGGAGAAGGGAACATCTAAAGCAGCATACTGGCAGTGGGTGTGGAAGACGGGACAGATAAGTGGAAAAGGACAGAATAATACTCCAGGACAGTTGGGAGAGGGGACCAGGAAGCTCAGAGGTCACTGGCTCAACCTTGGGTAAGTACAATGATTTTGTTCACAGAAATGGAGAGGTTATTCAAAGCAGAAACAGGAGAGAAAAACTGTTTGTAGACATGGTGAACTTGAGTCATAGATGGACTACCATAGGAAGATGTTCAAAATAATACTGGCAATGTGGGTCTAGACTCTAAAAGAAGGACATCAAGGCTTTTAAAAGAGAGAGGGTCTGCAAGGGAATTAGGGAACATCTGTCAGAAGGTAAATCACTCACACACTGCTCAGTTTCACGGATCCCCCCACCTTCCCCCCCCAGCAAAAAAATAGTTTTAGACTTTATCAATGAATGACGTGATGTGTTGATTGACATTCTGGCAGAAGCTCCTTAAATCCTCATCAACTGGCCCCCTTAGCAGCTGTAATACCATTACCAAACCTTTATAATGGAGACTGTCAATTGAGGTAAATCGCTTAGTTTCCCTGTACCTGTTTCCTCATGGATAAAATGGAGACAACAATAGCACCTACCCCAAAGGCTTGTTGTGAGAATTAGAAGAGGTAATGTGTATACGGTGCTTAGAACAGTCTGCGGCATGTAGTAACTCCAGTAAAAGAGTTTCAGCCCATGGCTCTTGTGTTTTTGTTTTGTTTTTGTTGTTGATGATATTTGTATTCATCACAGCATTTTTCATCAAACTTGGCATACAACAGGTGTTCGGTAAATGCTCACTTTAATCTTGGTTTAAGAGAAAATTGCCCACACCACATTTCTACTGATGCTTGAACCCGTGGAACAATTTTCCAAACATCAAAAGCTAATAAGTAGAGTAAGATTTGTGTAGGTCTTGCGATATCAAGTTCAATGCATTTTCCCACAAAATCTAGGTTATCTTATACATCGTGTAAGATGGTTTAACCCTCTGCCTCCCTTCCAATTATGTTTGTCACTCATGCTACATGCACAGTGGAAAAGGCTCTGTTTACTGTAGATACTCAGGGACCCAGGCTAACAGAATCCATCTCAGTATGTGCTCCCAGGATCACCAAGGGAAGGAAAAGGAAACAGGCTCCCACGCCCATTCTTTGGCCGAAGCTAATAGGCCACACCTAACTTGAACAGGACAGAGGAAGAGGAATTGCACCTGACATCCTGAGGTGAGGCGCTCAAGAATATTTCTAAAATGTCCCAGTTAATATCATACTATGTGACAGAGACAGGAAGTAAGCAATTGTGTGTCTGATTCCGAAAGCACCACTCTTGGCCATCACTCTTAACTGCCTCCCAAGTTCTATTATAGGCTCACTGAAACTCAATTCTGAGATATAAACAAGTGCAGTTGCCAGCTTTAACAAGTAAAAATACAGGACACCAAAGTCAATTTGAGCTGTGTAAAAATAAAAAAGAGCTTTTAGTGTAAGTATAACCCATGGAATATTTGGGACATACTAGACTAAGAATGAGTTGTTCATGATCTAAAATTCAAATTTAACTGGATGTCCTTTCCTATGATGTAATAACCCTATAGAAAGTCCTTACAGATTTAAAATAGGACAGGAAAGGTCTTAATTCCTTTAGGTGGACAGCCGTACGGCAGTAGAGAGATGTTGGTAAAATTATGTTGCCAATGTTTTCCTGAGGGTTAGTGCTGCAGAAAATTCTCCAGGTAAAACTATCAAAGATGATGGCAGAGTAACAATTGTGTTCTCTCTTACCTTGTCCCAAAGCATCCTTCCCTTACACAAAGTAGTTTCATGCTTTCCATCTAGAAATAATATACATATTAGTGGCATCTCAGGCATGACACGAGACCAGGAAAGGTAAAGGTGGGGTCAAACTCTGTTTGAGTTATATATTTTTAAGGAAAAAAGATTCCAGACTTTGGGATGCTGAGAGAGAAAACAGTGTGACAGAAACAGTGAGATCGTGGACCTTCTAGGTTGCCTGGACTTAACTTTAGTAGCATGTTTATAGTTTGGGGCATTCCTATTAAATTGAGATATGAGTTCAGAGCAAAACATCGAAAATAATTAAAATTGGGAAGTATCCCTAATAAGTAAAGGCAAAAGAGAACTGGAGAAGCCTATGGGAAAAGGTATTATAATTTTTAAGCTAATGAAGGCACTTATGAACCTAGTGGTAGCAGCACCCCTGGGCCACATGGAAAAGTGGCTTATGACAGGGTTCAATTGTGATATGACTATGGGTAACTATTACAGAAGTCCCCACCCCCTCCAAGACACCAAACATACACACATTCTCTCTCTTTCCCTCCCCCTATGGATAAACAAAGATTAGGGTGAGTGAGTGATACTTGTGTTGGAAGAAGTCATTTTCTTTGTTTTGTTTTGTTTTTTAGATTAGAAAATATAGTTTATTTAGAAGGTAAACTGGAGAATGAGAGAGAGAGGCGACTCACCCCTCCCCCAGGTAGTGGAGGTGACCAAAGCTAGGAAACATGGAGGCCATAACTCAAAGAGCCAGGTGGACACACCAGAGTTTAACAAAGCAATGGCAAGAAGTAGTTTTATATGGCTAAGACATAGACTCATAGACAAGTCTCCTTCAAACCAAATGCTCATTCATTCATTGGTTTATTTATTCTTTCAGATCCTTTCTTTTTGCAAGGAATATAGCTCAGCACAACATGAAAAAAGAGATGAATGGCTTGTGATTCATAACCTTAGGAAGTTGATCGTCTATTAGGAAAGAGAGGTCTTTGAGTACTTCTAAAGCGTAAGGAGTTGAAGAAACAGAGGAGAGGTATAAAGAAGTCCAGTGAGACTGAGTTCTCTTCTCCCTGGGGGGGACTGCAAGGGCTCTGTGGAGACAGTGGTCTTCGGCATGAACCGTGATCTCACTTTGTGTGTTTGGATTTGAAGGTTACCTCAAACAAAGGGCACGGAATGATTGAAGTCAGAGGTTGAAAACCTCACCGGGGTGTAAATAAATGTCTCCTATCACTTACCCCTCTGGGAGAAGGGGACAAGAGAAAATGGGGGAACAGAAGAGGACATAGCAAAAGAACCCAGAACAGAGAGAGCAAACTGTGTCTACTAAGCTATTTTGCCAAAGGCCAGACAGCCCTGCTTAGGAATCTGAAAAGAAAACCCACATTATTTATGTGCCACCACGAGCAATATATTGAAGGCCAAGAGAAGCTGAGAGTTATTGAGCTAGTTCAAAGCAATCTCGATTATTGAAAATGAATGAAATTGAATTCCACTTCCTACAGAGTCATTTATTGAGAGACAAAAGCAATTAATATTGAAAATAAAATAATTGTGAACTTCTGAACTAAATTACCATGCAGATATAATGTACTGTCTCATCAGTCTTTAAATACTTCATGTATTAGAGAATGGTAGCATCAGTCTCTGAGCCAGGGTCTCATATGTCATTAGCACTTATTCATTCTGCTTTGGCCAGAAAGTAATTCTTAAGAGAAACCAATTAAAAGCCAAAGTTGCAGAAATATTATTCAACATTTAAAACACACAACGATGTTGAGGTTTGGGATTTGGCTATATAAATTATTCCTGTCATTTGGTAAATTAAAAAAGAGGAGATGAAACTGACCTTGTGAGGTATCCCTTAGTTCATTGATAGCAACAGAAATTTTTGCATGTTATTGCAAATTTGGCATTGTCATGAAGTACCTGCTGCCAGATGCCAATGCAGTTATCTGATGAATGATTCTGCTGTCAACTGCAACAAGCATCACTGTGTAATTGATTTATGTACTGAGGGCCCTTAAGAATTGAAAGTACTATTTATGTACAGAGATGGTACATACTCATATATTGTAATTTGCATAAGTTCTGACATGAGTCCCTTTGATTTTTGAGAACACCATGGGGTGTCTGGAAGGGTGGTTACCTGTTATCCTTATTTATTTTTTACCCTTTTTGGGAAACTATATGTCTTCAGTAGACTTCTTCAGATACGAGAGCCTGTGATAAGGATTGGAAGGAAGTAGTCAGTGGGAGTTGAGGAGGAGTAGGACTGGAAAGGGAAGGGGACTAGTCAGGGGCAGTAACAACCAAAGTCCCCTAGAGACTAACTTTGGTTTGATCCTGCCTGGTGGGTTTGGAATTAGGGTATAGCACACCCCAGAGCTGTCGCAACCAGGAGCCAGAAAGCTGGCATCTTTAACCTCTCCTATGTGATGAGCCCCCCCAAGACGAGTCACAGGTGCTGGCTTTTGGCAGTGAAAACACGTGGGGAGCGGTGTGTGCTGATGGTAGCCGGATCTGGGACATGTGGGTGGTGCCCTGACTGTATCTGCCAAGCCAGCCATGTCAGATGCTCCATGATTATCAGTAAATGCTGTGAGAACAGAGCTTAATCTTTACCAATCTGTGGCGACAGTACATAACTCACTCTCCCTATGCTGGGAAACATGCCCAACTCTTGGTGTCTTCTTGATTCAGAGCCCAATGTTCAGGGAGAGGTTTCAAGGGCTAAGTGATCTATTTCCTGCCGGTCAAAGAGAATCAACACTTGCTAGGCAATCTAAGTTAGGAAAGAAGTCAGGAGAGATGTTGCCATCTCAACTGCCTTCAGAGGCCAGGCAGATAACCTCAGTGAAAGAAAACTTCCAAGTGGCGGGGTGAAGGGTGGCAGGGAAGGAAAAAGCTTCTGGAAAGCCAGAGATATTTCCAGCCACAAGCAATGGAACTCAGTTTTGGAGAGTACTGGCTCAAAAATTACATTCTGTGAATATAATTTGCTCAGTAGCCTATCAATTGGCAACATTGAATGTCCAAAATAAATGGCCTTAATATGTGCATAAATATGGTCAGGACATTGATAGAAAGCTTGCCAGAATATAGAAAGCAAGATAAAAGGAGAAGAGTGCTTGATGGCACTGGATTCTTGCCACAGGTTTAAGAGATGGGACTCTGGCCCAGAGCAATAGATTCTCTCAGTAGTAGGTTTCATTATAAAGAAATCTTCAGTGTATAGCAAGTATATATCCAATTTATATACTTGTATGTATCTCAGTGTATCATGTAATATATATACTTGTATGTATAATAAGAGAATTTAACCCTTTTTCTGGCCAGCAGTTTTGCCATCAGTATTTTGAGAGTTTTAGTCAAGAGAAGATAACGTTGTCTCTTAAAGACAAAATACTGTCTTGATACAATCATTTCTTTGCTCCTCCTCAGAATCATTAGAGAAAAAATTCCTTGACCGGTAACCCACTAAAGTCCATGTAAGTTGACTGAATGCAACACTAATTCCTAAGCCATTTTGTTAGTGTATGAAGCTTCAGTGTTAGATCTTCCTGAAATTGTCCTTTATGATGGTAGTCTCTAGTATTTTTCCCATGTACCAGGACATCCTTGGGGTTTCTGCCATAATTCATCTTCAGTAATCAAATAGATCATTGAAAGTCTTTGCTTCCAACCTTTAAGCTTATGGACTGAGTCTAAGTGGTCCCACTGTTTGATTTAAGCAGTGTAGTTCTGCTGGAAAATTCCATGCTTATTGCATTCAATGCACAAACCAGCTCCTGTTGGCAGTTATAAATCAGTAGGGAATAGAATCTTAGGAATCTTTTGCAATAAGCATTCTTGTGTGCCCATTATGATTTTAACGTAAGATGCTCCATCATTAAGAGACCTGTAGTTATTTCCATAATTTTTCAAATTATCTTTGAGAATAGGATTTAGGTTTTGGTATCCTAGTCATTTTCTCCTCTTAAAATTCAAAATAAAATGCTTATTCTTGAGACTGAGTTTTAAATTCCTAATCTCTTAGGAAAATCATAAGCAAAAATAGGTACAAAAATAAAGCCTCAATTAATCTGGGTTGGGCTTGCCTCACTGGCTGCATCTGCCAGCTAATTGAGTAACTTTCCACTTCAGTTTTTGCTTTGAAGACTTGGCATAGGAAAGGCTTACTCATTTGTGGACCCTATGGGATGAGAGCAGCTTCAAAGGAAAAATGAGAAGGACTTCTTTTGTTTCAGTTTCTTGGCCCTTGATTTATATTTGTGCTTGCTTTTACATTTTAAAAATTCGATGAGTCTTTATTCTTTATTCCTCAGACTTATTAGAGGAAGACTATTCCAAATGATTGAGAATGCTAAACTGTCAATTATTTTAAAAGATATGGAATATTTTTACTATAGACAGTGTATTCAGAGCTTGACCAATGAAGTCCACTTAAAGAGCTCTTAAAGAAATTGAATTATTAGTTAGATAAGAATGATTTATGTAGAGTTGTTTAACAAACGGATTTCTCACACAATTAATTTGTTCTGGAAATCTGTCTTTATAGGTGATACAAAGACATATTTCTAAACAATTAGCATTATATTTGATTCTTCTTCCTGAGTTAAACTCTTCCCCTGTTGACATCTCCCAAACCAATATTTAATCATACACTTCCACTTTGCTCGGGTTATAAAAATTGACTTTAGAGCATAAACTTCCTGTCCATTAACTTTTACCTAAATGGCGCTGGGTTGCCATTTGGTTAATTATATTTGGAGTTCGAAGTTTTGATTATGGCTGATTTATCAGATGTAATCTTTTAAAGGCATAAAATTAAATAATGGCAGTTCAGCTAAAGAAGGTTAACTTTCCCTCAGTCATCAAGATTAATGGTCTTGTTTTTCATAAATATCCTGGATGTTAATATAGTACACTTTGCTTTTTTGTGGTTGTGTTGTGTAAGCTCCCAGTGGTGAAGGTCAGGGAACATTCCGTCAACCTTGGGTCATTGTAGGTTACGGAAACTGACCTATCTCCTGGATTTGGTCTTAAGATGCTATAAACCATAAGTTTTGTTCTCTTATCTCTTCCTATTAGATAAATATTGAATAAAATCTGTGCTAAGTGAACCAGAAAGATACAATCCCTGCCCTCATGGAGCTTCAGTAGCCACTCCAAAACCAAGTAAAAAATGAATAAGTACAATTATTACAACTTGTAAAAAAAAAAAAAAAAAAGTGGAAATTTAAAACTCAATGTCCTAAGATAGAATGAGAAGGGCGTCATTGCGTTATTTTCTTTATTGTTCATTATCACTGATTTTAATTGTATTCTATGCAATTGAAAAACAAGCAATTAATTACACAACAGACAAAAATTTTTATTAGCAGCCATTAAAATGATATACTTTTTGGATTATTAAAATAATTGGTTGCATATGGGTTTAGTAGGTCCACACAGGTGGGTATAGTCTAGACATTTAAAAATTAATTTTGCATTTGTAATTTACAACATTTAAATAACTCTTATGGTAATATAAGAGAAAACTCAGAAGTTAACAAAAAGATCCAAAAAATTTACCCATAATTCTACTGCCAAGAGGTAACCAGTATTAGCATTTTGGCCACTATCCCAGTCACTTTCTGACACATGGCTTAATATTTATCCACATGCATTTGTATGAGATATAAAGTCCTACTGTACACATTGTTCAACCATTTTCCACTTTTTAGAATGAGAATTTCCCATGATCTTTTACATTTTTATAATATAACTTTAAGAACTGCATAGTGTTTAATTACATTGCTGCATCTAAGTTGAGTTAACCCAAGTCACTGTTTGTGTACATTTAAGTTGTTTCCAGTATTTCATTTTTATAAATACTTGAATGCCTATCTCTTTCCTGGCCTTTAATTATTTCCTCAGGGCACACTTCTAAAAGTGAAATTGCTTGTTTGAACTCCTGAGGATTTAGATATGTGATGAAAAATATCTCCCCAAAAGACCATACTGATGTAAGACTTCCACTAACTGAAGCATGCCACCTTTTCCATACCTCACTTTTACTAGGTACTTGATTTGTTTCTTAACTTCTGTCATTTCAGCAGTCATAAAATGACTTTTTAAAATGTGTTCTGTACTTTATAGTTCATGTGAAACGAGAATATATATTTGACAATGCTTTAAGATTTGTTATGTTGCTCTGGAAATAAACCTAGAAACAAAATCAAATTTAGAGGAAATGAGAACTTCTAGGATATGAGCATTCCAGAGACAAAAGTTCAAGGTGATGCTGTTTATAAAAACAAATCAACAAATTACAAGAGAACACAAGTAACAGAATGGGACCAATAAGTCCTGTTTAAGGAAAATAAGGACAGAGAATTACTTATCTCCCAAATCAGAATTTGCTGCAATCTCATGAGAAATATATATAAATATATGTAGGTTGAATTTGATAAATATGATGGCACCTTAGAATTTCTGTGACCATTCTCTTGAAAGACATTACAGTGAAAGAATCTGAAAGCAGTGAGTTGTCTATGAAGATGATACTCTAGAAATGGTAAATAGAAAATCCTAAAGTGTTTGGATACTCACCAAACATCTTTCCCTGTGCCGAGTAGTTATCAAAAGGAAATGGTACTGAGAAATTTGAGTGCCTATGTTACATACTGTGATAGAATGTTAGAATAAAAAGGGATTTGAAAGTTGGTCTAATCCAACCCTCATTTTACAGATAAAATAAAGAACTGCAGAGATGAAGTGACTGCCCAAGGACTCATACCTGGTGAGTACAGAAAGAAGAAATAAATACACATAAACAAATATTCTGAAAAGCATGAATGTTCCCTGTAATGTAATACCCCTAACATAACCATAGTTTGGCATGTACATTTTGAGAGTGTTTTTATATGTACATAAAAGCCAATGTTTATATTTTTCCAATGGAATCATACTATATATAAAAGTTACTGTACAACTGTTCTTTTACATATATTTTGTGCAGATAGAATATCTTCTGATCTCTCAGCTAATATATAGATGGAATAGAACAGGGAGTGGCAAACTTCTTCTGTGAGGAGCCAGATAACACCCATTTAAGACTTTGTGGACCTTATAGTCTCTGTCACAGCTATCTAGCTCTGCTACAGTCAATATGTGAACAAACAGTGTCACTGTGTCCCAATAAAACTTTATTTATGAAAACAGACAGCAGGCAACATTTGTCCAACAGGTTGTTGTTTGATAATTCCTAGAATACAGAAAGAAAAGAAAAGTTAAATTGTTTTAGCAAACAGTGAGGAGGAAACATGGCGCTTATCCTGGTTATGGATGGTAGGGAACTGGATTTGAGTTTCCATTGTTAGCTGTGAGTGACCTCGGTTAAGGTAGGTAGACTCATCAGCCTCATGGGTAAAGTGTGAATACTAGTACCCAGATTACAGGGTTATGTTGAAGATTCAATGAAATAATTTGTGTAATTCATCTGTTCGTAGGTAAGAAAATTCTCTTTCCTGTGGGATGGGGATGAAAGCAGAATGTATGTACTTATATAGATGATTGGATAGATCCCCTTAAAAGTCATGCTTAAACTGTTACAAAGATTGTATACACACAACTAGACCAGGATGGTCTGGAAATTTCCTGAGAAAGGATTAGCACACTTGGCATGGAACTTTTGCAATAAAAGAAACATTATAGTTTAATTCATAGTGATTTAAAAAGATAGAAGATTTTTGAGAGGGAGAATGTAATTACAGTGAAAATAAAATTTCATTTACCCATCATTTCCTTCATTATTTATTATTTTCGGGGAGGGAAGAGAAATGTGTATGCATAAAGAACCGCAAAGAAAAACATATCAAAGTATACTAGGAGAAAATAAGGAATTAATGTAATACTGCTTACCTATAAATTTCTCTTATTATAATCATATTTCTATTTAATCTTCAGGTGAACCTATTGGGTAAGTTCAATTGGTATTTTAAGGCAGGATTTCTATAGCAGTTCCAAAGAACTTTATTGCTTTTTCTAATTCATTTTGAATTTAATGTATTTTTTATGACTTGGTAACTTTGTTTTCGTCTCCGCTTGGTATAGTTATATATTCAGCTGAGTATTTTAAGATTTGAACATAGACAGCTTTCTTCTGTTTTGTTTTGTTGTTGTTGTTTTACTAATTCAGAGCTAGTTTCTTTTATGCAAACTTAAATGTAAGCTGCAATGACTCAATCAATTTATTGCTGTAGTTTCACACTAATACATTGATCCCCTTAATTTTATATTTTGGAGAGCAAAGCATTTTATACTAGTTAAATATTGTTAATAATGACTATGGCTCACAATTTAGGGAAGATTCAAGTTAATATAATTTTCATTTGTGAGTAGAAGTATATGAACATAGTTGTGACATTTTTGAAAAAAGAACATACCCAGTTTAATATCACAGTGTATATTCTAATAAAGTTTAAGTAATTAAAACATTTCGGCACTAGCTTTAGAGTAAAGAATGAGATCAGTAGAACAGAGTATATAGAAAGATATCTAAATACTGGAATTTAATATAGGATACAAGTGGTATTTCAACTTAACAGGAAAATAATGATAGAGTCAAGTATCAGTGAAGGGAAAAAAGGAGAATATAAAAGTATAAAATATCTTTATAGCAAAGGATAAATGAAGCAAAAACATTTTTGTAAACAAAAATGAAACATGTCCATGTAGACAAATTCATAAGACTAATACAAAGAATTCAGTGAGAAATAGGCAAATGATATGAACTGGATGTTCTCAGAGGAAATCTCAATGGCCAGTAAACAAAATGAAAGAAAGTGCTCAAGCATACTAATATTTAAGTACATGTGCAAACTGTCTTTTGTGTTTTGCCTTTTATTGGCAAAACATAGCCTTACTATCATCCAGAAACGGCAAGACCACAGGGAAGTCTTCATTCTTGTTCATTGCAGGTAGGAGTATAGCATGAAATAACTTTTTCTGGAGTAAAATTGGCCAATATCTATTAAAATTTTAATTGTAGGCATCCTATAATCCAACTGCCTCTCCTCTCAGAAAATATTCTGTAAGATTAATCATGTTTATAAGATACATATTCAAGATGTTTTGCTGTGCTTTATAATAGAAAAAAAAAGACTGTTAAATAAATCATGATACCTCAATATAATGAAAAAGTCTGTCGTTTTTATTAAATACAGTAAATATATGTCAGGGGACATGGAAATATATTCATGATAAGCTCAAGTTATATGCTTGGCATGATCTTGGTTTTATTATAAACAAAACACTACAATTTTAGCAAAATTTATCTTTGGGTATGAAATTAGAGGAGTAGGTAGGGGGATTATTTGTTTTGTTCTTTTGTTCTCTATTATTTTTAATACCAATTCAGATTATAGGTACTTTTTACTTTTTTGTATGTTTTCATAAAATATGTAAACATATAAACTTTTCTCTGGCTTTTCAGACAAGAACTGTGTAAATTAGAACAATTTATGAGATTGCTTCTTTGAGATAAGGAGTAACAAAGATGAGGTTTATATAAAATATGTAAACATATAAACATGGAACATTATCAAAAATAATAGATGAAGGAATCTTTTATTCTTGTGCTGCTTGACTACAAAATTATTTTGATATAGAGCTTCAAAATGAAGTTTTTGTCAAAAATGCGTATCTTTAAGAAATTCCACTCCCAGGTATATACCCAAGGAAGTGAAAGCATATATCCACATGAAACTTGTATTCACATGTTTATAGCAGCACTGTTCACGGTAGCCAAAGGGTGGCAGCAACCTAGATGTCCACCAACTGATGAACATGTAAATTAAAATGTGGTATAGTCATACAATGAAATATTATCAGTATTAAAAAGAAGTACTGAACATACAATAACCTAGATAAACCTGAGAACACTGTGCTAAGTGAGAGAAGCCAATACCAAGAAAAGAAAACCCATACATATTGTATGATTTTATACATATCTATGAAATGTCCAGAATACACAAATCTGTAGAGAACAGGTCAAGGCTAGAAGGAGCAGGATGGGAATTACAATTAGTAGGTATGAGGTTTCATTTGGGGAAAATAAACATGTTTAAAAATTAGATGATGGTGATCGTCATACAATTCTGAACATATGGGGACCATTCAACTGTACGCTTTAGGTGAATTTTACAGTACGTGAATTATATGTCAGTAAATATTTTTTAAATGCACATTTTCCAAAGTAGGAAAATGAGGAGACTTAGGGCATGCAACTCATGAAGGGCATGTAACTTTCCTCTGGCTTTTCAGATAAGAACTACAAAAGTTAAAAGAACTTCTGAGATTGCTTCTTCGAGATAAGGAGTAATAAAGATGATCAGTGCCTCAGTTGTCTGGAGTTGAGTCTGAAAACAGAACATACCCTTTTTATTAGTCACAAGTTTTCCCAGCAGATGGGATCTACACCAATGGTACTACCTGTAATGATTTAAATCGTGCTAAATCCTATATGAGAACATTTTTCATTCCTTTTTAAATGATCTTGATAAGAAAGATGGTTTGTAGTGTTAGTTCTTCTACAGCTATTTGTAATTAAGAGAGACCAATCTTGAGACTCAGAGCTTTCCTCAGGTCTCACCATCTAATCTGAACTCAATTACATTGCTTCATTTCCATCCTGTTTCTTTTTATGGTTTACCTTCTATTTGAGCTAAGTGAAGCTGATCTAGTATTTATGAGAGTGTCATAATTTGTCCATCTTAAGTGCATTTATTAAGGTTAAAAATACAAAAATGCGTGGACCTAAATAAAAATATTAAATAAAAAAAGAGTGAAAATTACTCACCAACAAGGCAACATTTATGCCAGTAAAATTTGGATAGCTTAAGTTTAAGGAACAGTTTAAAGACTTTAGTAATCATAAAATCTTGGGACTCCAAGGTGTCTGTAGACCATCTAGTTTGAGGCAATGGTTTTACAGATGAGGAAACAGACCCTGGGAGGTTAGGATCTTGCACAAGGTCACCATAGGTCATATTTTCAGACTCAGATTCAAGATAAGAAAAGTATTGTTAGCTTTTCTTACTCCACATCACTAAGAGCTTTAGAAATTGTGATTTAGGATCACCAAACCCCAGAATTAAGAACTCCTTTGTGACTTAGTGAAACTGGATTAAAGAAGACTCTGCCAAACCTCAAATTACCTCCACACTTCTGGTTGCCTTCAGGTATTTTGAGACTTTTGTTGTCAGGGCAGCCATGGAGCTAGAGAAGAGATTACAAAAGGGTGGGGGAGAGAGGGTGGATAGAAGCGAGCCTGCCTTTTTGTAAATGCCAAAGCTAATTTCAATGATTACTTTGGTGATATAACGATAACCAAGATTAAAGCAAGCAGGCATTCACTTTAGGATATGAGAACTGGAATTTTAGATTTCATTATAAGATTGCCATCTCAACAAAATAGTAATATAATGGCAATGGATTTCCATTTTTTCTCCATTTCTGTTGAAATATTATCTCATAAATATACTTTGATACAAAAGAGATCTCTCAATGTTACAAGAGCTCTATTTTATGCCTTTGCTGATTTATCTCCAAAATATCTTTTTGATGTACAGCTTCAATATTCTTACCAATGTCCATGGCATCAGCGATCAAAAGCAACATTTTTTTTTTTAAACGTCTTTTTCACGTACAGTTGTAGGTTACCCAAAAAAGGACTTTGGCATAGTGCTCACTGAAACTTTCTTACGGTATTTTCAAGTGGTGTTGACGGTTCACATGGCACGTTATTCCCAGAGGAGGGAAAAACATCCTTGAAAGAAATAAACTTCACCCAGTGCCATTCTGAAATGTAGGTAAGGAAAATAAGAAGGGAACTAATTTTTTTTGTTGTTTTAGTATTTTATGTACTGGAAGAAAGTGTTGTTTTTTCCAAATTGTGTTTTTAGGAAACTGAGGTTCTGAGAGCTCGTAGCTGGAAAGTGCCAAAGCTCTGCATTTGTGTCCCACTGTCCTCACCCACCCACAGCTTGAATGCCAGACCTTAAACTCCCATGTGAGTCAACCTTCCCAGACCTCAGAAATGTTTAGCCCACCGAAGCTGTTAGATGTCAAGGTGGTGATCAAATGTCTTTATCTATGAAGCTCATTTAGTTGAAGACAAGACAGAAAGCATAGGCTGCTCAAGTATACTTCATTTTAAGTACTATTCTAGAATTTTATATATTTTTCCAGTGTCTGGAGTCACTTCTACATTAATGTGAGATTTTAAAAATTAATCGTCACTTTAGTTATTAAAATCCCATGCAAATAATCTATTAATAAGATTCAGTTTGTATACAATTTCTTTCTATGTCAAGTAGGGCTTTAGTAAAATTCTAAAATATTGGCATTAAAAAACTAGTTATCAGGTTAATAACTATGCTTTTCCTCTAGACAGGATATTAAAAAAGAAAGCTGACTGTATTTCAATATCCAGAGGATAATGTTAAACTACTGCAATAAAATAAATGAATCTTTGAAGTATATAAGGAGCACTAGCTATAAATAGTGCTGATAGTGTTATACTGATTTAAGCACTATAAAAGTATTTTCACTAGATGTGCTACATATTCTAATAAAGTTTTCCATTGGGCCAGGAGCAGTGGCTCAAGCCTGTAATCCCAGCACTTTGGGAGGCCGAGTTGGAAGGATTGAGCCCACAGGTTAAGACCAACCTGGGCAACTTGGTGCAACCTCATTTCTACAATAAATCAAAAAATTAGCCAGGCATGGTAGTGCATGCCTGTAGTTCTGGCTGCTTGGAAGGCTGAGGTGGAAGGATCACCTGAGCCCAGCAGATTGAGGCTGCAGTGACTGTGAGCATGCCATTGGACTCCAGTTTGGGGGATGGAGTGAGACTCCAACTCAAAAAAAATGTTTTCCATTGATATGTAAATGATCACCTAACAACCCTGACCAAGATATAGACATTCATATGATTGTTCCACCCCAAGCATGATCGGAATTCATGACTACTTTTCTTATCAAGGTGAGCAGAGACAAATAGTCCCTCAAATAAGTGTAGTTAGGTGATACTTGGTACCATATCTGAGAATCCAGGATGCAAATGCCCTACACTACTCACCCAGCTTACATGGTCATACACGTGAAAGATGATGTCAAAGTGCTGACTCATGCAAGGAAGACAATGGTGTCCACTGGTTCTGACCCCAATGGGGTAGGAAGCCCCTGTTACCAGGTACACCACATGATTTTAACACTCCTGTGGTCTTTGAGTTGGCTCTGCATGTTACTCTTTTTTTGACAACATGAAGCCTTTTTTAAGAACATGGTACTGCTTTCCTCTGTGATTCATTAATTAGTGCAGAAATTTTCAGTTTTTTTTCTAGCCAGATGCAAAGGAGAGGAAGTTAGACAATGCCAGCATGCAGAGTGAACAGGTTTTGTTTTGTTTTGTTTTTTTCCTGAATGACCCAAGATTTCCTTATTACCATGATGTCTAAAGAAGCTACTGCTTTTTCATTTTAATGTGAGAGACACATAATTTTCTTGTTTTTTTCATGGCTGTCGGATCATAAACAAATTGCCTTTGATAAAGCATGCTTTCAATTTCTTCAACGTGATATTCAATTTTCATAAGAGGTTGTTTATTTTGACGACTTGAATTGGTTGAGTAGGATGTCAGTGTCTGGGACTCATCAGTAAAGATTGTGGACTGAGTTAACATTCAGGGGCACATATGTTACTCACGAATTTATTATGTATACTTTTTGAAAATCAAGAGTGGCAGGTTATTTGAGTAAATAATTTGTCTTTGCTCTATTCTTCCCTAAAAGTCACTTGTGAACAAAGACAATTTGGACAAATTCTGGAATTGCTAATCCTGGAACTCCAGTCACTAGATCATATTATTTTACATTCCACTACCCTGACTGTATGTACACACACACACACACACACACACACACACACACACCCTTTTCTCTCTCGGGTTCTCTTGTTCTGTCTTACCTAAGGCATATTTCAAAAGAACTTCATTTTGGGAGGAGTGATCAGAATCTCACTCTGTCACCCAGGCTGGGGTGCAGTGGCATGATCACAATGATCCTGGCTCAGGGCAGCCTTGCCTACCTGGGCTCAGGCGATCCTTCCACCTCGGCATCCCCAGCAGCTGGGACTACAGGCGTGTACCACTATGCCCGGCTGGTTTTTTTATCTTTTGTAGAGACAAGGTTTTGCTACATTGCCCAGGCTGGTCTCAAACTCCTGGACTCAAGCAACCCACCTGCTTTTGCCTCCCAGAGTGGTGAGATTACAGGTGTTAGCCACTGCACTCAGTCAAGAACCTCAATTTTTAAAAAGAATTCCCAATTACAAAAATAGTGTGAAAACATTATTTAAAAATTCTGAAAATACAATAAAACACAAAATAAAATTAAAATCATCTTTGTCGATTGCCATGTATGCTCCTTTGTCCTCATTTTTTTTCAAACCTCACATAAGTAATAGCTTATCATCTTAAAAGTTGTTCTGTTACTATCTTAGTTTGCCTGTCTGGTTGTATATTCATAGTAGTGAAACTGAGTAACCTGGCACGCCAGTACATGGCATGCTATAGTGCATTCCTTCCCCAAGCCCTGCCCCATTCCAGCCGGCATTTGAACAAATGGCAAATACCTGCCATACGCCACATACCATGCGAAACACTGAAAACTCATAGCTGAGTAAGGCACAGTTCTCAGTGGCAGATATAGACTAACATAGACTTACTAAAAAGGTGTCCCAGCAAGGGTATGGCTGATCCTGGCACCTGGAAGAGAGAAACATGGCACATGAGTTGTGGAGAGAAAAGTCTGCCTAGAGAGAGAAGTTGAGTGTCCTTGAAAATTGCATGACATTGCCCAAATAAGTATGGAGAACAGAAGTGAGCACAGGACCAAACCTTGATGAAATCGCACTTAACAGTTGCCAGGAGAAGAGCAGGTAAGAGATTGAAAAGAAGCAGAAGTAGCTGGAAAACTGGAGAAAACTTGTACAGAAGGCATAAAAAGGGACTGCTTCAAGATGGAGGGTCGGTCCACTGGGTCAAACACAGACAAGAGCTGTTTTTGTGATGTGACATAGAAAAGAAACCAGACAGAAGTGGCAGTGGAGGTGTTGGCAATATTTCAACATGCCTTTTTATCACATCTTAACATTTTGATGTAATTATTCAATGTACACTTCTGATGTTTCCATGACTTAAAACGTGGGTTCCATGGTGCGTTGACGGTGTGTTATCTCTGATATCCCTCGTCCTGGTGTTATGCTTACCCTATAAAAGTGTTGAGTCAATATTTGAATGATGAATAAATCTTTCTTTGCAAACCTGCTTCTCCTGTGCTTTCACCACTATTTCCTTCTGGTGTTTGATTCCTTCTCTCTTTTTGCTTCCTGCACTTGGTAGGCTGTCAGATTTTATCAGTTCTTCAGCAATGTGTATGTCACAGTTTTTGGCTTGGGACAGATTAACTCCCCTTCCTCAAGGAAATTGAATCTTCACTTAAGAATTAAAGTTCAACATTCATAAAATCTTTCCCCTCTTTTCCCCCTTCCTGAGTGCCCCCCCGCTGTCTCTCAACTGTTTTCCTCATTCTTCCCCTTTCCTGTTTCTCCTTCCCTCTTCCCTTGCTTTTTTTTCTAAGCTCCATTTTGATCCAGATGTCTCAATCTGTAGAACACACTTGTTACAGAAGTAGGATAGGACCACTAATCACACTTGTCCCATCAAGAGGTATTTGAAAGATGGTTTGAAAACAAAACGAAAAAAATAGATGGACTTTAAGAAAACAGCAAAAAAAAGGAATAATATCTGAGGAATCGTTCCATTCAATACAAAGGCTGAAATTATACAATCTTTGAGTCTGCTGACTTCTTTCCTGGTTAATGACACCAAGAGGAAATTAGCAGATGTTATGAAAAGGGGTGCCAGCCAGTGCTTTCTCCCACCCGTCCACAATGATGTTCTAATCCTTAGACACCCATTCACTAAAAGGACTTGGCAGAGCTTATATGTCCTGTGGTGCAGTCCCTCAGCACAGAGCGCTGCCTGGGCTGCTGAAGAATGAATCTGATTGAGGCAGGAAGCGCCATCTATAATGGAGGCGTCATCTGTAATGGCGGCCTGCCTTTCCCTCCTCTAATGCTCAGGGGAGGAGCGGCTTATCTTCAGGATGGCCAATTCTTTATGGTTAGTATCAGAAATGAGCCTATCAATCAGCCACATGAGACCTTTAAAGGGGCACCAGGGCCATAAACTTTATGAAAAAGGCTAGAGATTACATTCAGCCCTCAAGCAGATACACAATTACCCTAAGCCCAGTTCAGGGCAGAGAGACTAAATCTTCTTCTAAGAAAAAAAAAAAAAAAACCTGACAAAGTTAAGAGTCACCCCCCCCCACACACACACTCATTATGGCTTTTGAAAGCTAAGAGGTAGAAAATAGCTTTTGTCAGACAAATCTTTTCTCCTATGGCTATCCAAAGAAAAGGGTGAGGAAGAAGGGAAGAAAAAGAGAGAAAGAATGGAAGAGAAAGAGGAAATAAGCAATTAAGCTCGAGCAAGACTGGGAAAAAGGAGAAAGTCTTTTTGGAGACTGTAAATACTTGCCTGCTCTATGAAATAAACTCATTGATATTGAGGAAACTTGAAAAATCCTACTGATTTATTCACTGTAGGCAGAAGTTAAAGAAAATCTCATTTTCATGAGCTTTCCCTCCTATCAGTCAGTTCCCTGGTGACACAGAAAGTAAACCTTTTCTAAGGGCTTTCCCAGACAGTTTGACATTTTGTTGAATTAACTGGCATATATTGTACCAGATTTATAGGCTGCATCGTGCCACCCAAGCATGGAGTGATATCCTATTGAATAAGAGTTTTCAGGTCAACAAGAGAACTCTGGAAACTTCCCATAGTGATCTTGCTTGCCAAGTCTCTCTCAAGAAGCCCCCATGTCTCACTGCCTACCTGCCTGGGTGTAAGGGAAAGAGCCTTGTAAATCTCAGAGGGACTGCAGTGCAGCTCCCTGTATAGACATGGCCACAGTGGCATATGTCAAAAACATCTGAGAGAGGAGGGAAGCAGGGAAAGTTAGATGAATGCGTGGTCTTTTTGCTGGGACACTTGAGTCTGTTTTGACCCTTTAGTAGCAAATATTCACTATATGAGTTTTGGTTGAGCTGCAAAATGAACAGCGCTTGCAAGGACCTCATCTGACCCAACTACTAATGTGAACATCTCAGTGACATTGAATTGGGACTCTAGTTTTCTAGGGCTGTTGTGACAGATTGCCACAAACTGGTGGTTTAAAACAGCAGAATTGTGTTGTCTGACAATTCTGGAGATGAGAAGTCTGAAATCAAGATGTCAGCAAGGTCATGGTCTCTCTGGAACTAGAAGTAGAGACTCCTACTTTGCCTGTTGGTCTTCCTAGCAACTGGTGGTTTGCCAGCAACCTGTGGTGTTCCTTGGACTGCAACCTCGTTACTCCAATACCTGCCTCCACCAGCACATGGCATTCTCCCTGTGTGTCTGTCTTCACATGGCTGTCTTATTATAAGGCACTAGCCAAATTAAATTGGAGACCCACCCTCCTCTAGTATGATCCCGTCTGAACTAATTACATCTGCAACAGCTTTGTTTCTAAATAAGGTCACATTCAGGGGGTCAGGATTTAGACTACTCTTTTTTGAGGGGAGGAGGTACATAGAGATAATTTAACCCATAACAGTGGCTGCAAGAGATGTTTGCCTGAAGTCTTAATTGCGCATACTTAAAGATGCTTTTCTGATTCTATTCAATAAGCACTTAACTAGAAATCATTGCTATCAAGGACTCTGCCAGGTTTGAGTTATACGAAATGATCAAAGTAAGACTCCCTCGCCTATTTATTTTCCAGATAAAAAAATGTACTACTTAGAGTCTATAAGACACAGAGAATACAGTGGTGATTAACAATAATAGTAGTGAGGGGGTAGTTGAGGGAAGCTGCCAGGGGAGGGAGAGGCACACCTCATCATCAAGGGTACCTGCATAATGAACATTTGTATACCTAACCCTAAATTGTACCCCACCTCTTTGAAACATAAAATAAATAACAATAATAACAGTAGCTAGCATTTGTGTAGCGCAGAAACATGTCAGACACAATCTTGAGTGCTTTATATTCCTTTAGCCTTCATGAAAACCCTATGCAGTAAGTTCAGGGCAGGTGAGACCTGTTTTTTATGGAGCTTACATCCTCAAGGTTTGTTGGGGTTTTTTTTTACGTCCTTGTAAGCCTCAGTCATTTCACCTGTAGAGTAAGATGGAATGAATTTCAAGGTCATTTCCAACTATAACATGCCCAACGTGCTTGTACTGTTGTCTCTGCTGCCTTATTGCTACACTTTGGAGGGATCCAGGTACCAGGTGTATTAGCATCTAAGACAAGCCAGAATGAATTCTGCTGCAGAGTTAACACTTACCAGACTGAGTTCGCCATGCTAGTCCTAAATCTTGAGTGCCACAAACAGAAATGAGTGCAAAATAGAGTCACTAAAATGTAAGCATTTTTAGTGGGCTTTTAAAAAACAAGACCATTTGAAAGTAAGCTCCATGCAAGCTATAATATTTATCTCTTCACTGCTATTTCTGCAGTGCCCAGAAGAGAAACTGGCCCGTTAGTTGGTACTCAATAAATATGTATGGAATGAGTAAATGAATGCCAGTAATTAGCAGGCAATTTAGACCCAAAGCTCAAATGGTACCAGGGAAGACAGGGTGTTACTAGCTGTTGGTAATCACCAATGATTACTTTGGCTATAAAATTAAAAATATAAGTATGAGCTACTTTGGATTTAATTTGAGACTTTGCTGAAACACAGTCGCACTAGCAAGTCAAGCAATATGCCTTTCCCTCCATGTCTAAACCAGCACCTGGTAATCCAAATGCTGTGTCTGACTTGAGTTTGAATGTGTGGCATTCCTGCTTGAAACGCCTCCTTGTCAAAGGAGAAAGACATACACAGGAAGCTGCTTCCCGGGAATCTTCCTTCTCTCGATTCCCATCCAGACTGTAACGTTACATGCTTTTTGATGACAGTATAATCCGTTGACTTAAAGGGATAATAGTGAATTATGAAATGCCGATCTCCTACATGATTAAAAAGGTAAAAGGTGCAAATTGGAAAATGCTTGGAGAAGAATTCTGGTCTTAAAGTATAAAAAGAGGCATTGCTTCAATTCACCTTTGACCCCAAGGCCACGAAGATTAAAGTGAGTAGTGGGACATTTTGGTTTAACAGAAAGAAAAGCAGCTGCCCAAAGGTGCTTGGAAACCACCATGGGATGCCTACATGGTTTCGAGGCCTACTGTTTCCAAGGCAAAACATGCTACAAGTGACGTACACTGTTTGGAGGATACAAGTGGGACGTAGACAGAAAATGCTGTCTCTGGCCTTTACCCTGTAGCTGCTCTCACAGTTCTCATTTCTGTGTTGCCCTTTCCTGCTAGCAGGCTGCATGGTGACCATGTGCCAAGTATGCCTTGTGCTTTTCTTTCCCAATCCTCATTGCCTCAACATATGCAAACTAAAACTTGTTCAATTTCAAAATGTAGAAAACTAAGTTCGGTAATGAAGACATTTTTGATCATCAAACCGGGCAGTTTAACATTTCAACTCAGAAGAATAAGCGTGGAATTTTTGAAAATAGAGAATAAGGATGCATTCTGGAGAGCCAGTAAGCTCCTGATGAAAACAGTCTGCTGCGAAGACCCAGTGCTGTTTGTTAGCAGACGAGAGAGTTCACTCTGGAACCCCATGGTTCAGCAGAACAGTCAGTCATTGGGGTGTGAACCCAAAGAGATAAAAAGCCAAAAGTGAGAATCATTCCCATTTGGAAACAAAGATCCCTTTTTGGGTGCACAAGTGAACCACTTCATAGAGATAACTGTTTGGTAACATTCCAAGATTCCTGTCATATTTCAAGAGCTTTGGGATTTTCAGTTGCAAAGCATGCAGCAGACACAACTTGGAGGCCAAGGTGCTGATATAAGAACCTCCCTTTGTTTCCTTCAATCCAGCAGACATGGAAATAACTCCTACTAGCTACAAAGAAGGTCTCCTCCTATACTGACTTTTCTTTTTTCTGTCATTTGAATACTGGCATTTCTTTGTTTTAAAAGAGTATTAGGGACAATGGAATGATTAAGATAGCCCAGGGCCGGGTGCGGTGGCTCAGCCTGTCATCTCAGCACTTTGGGAGGCCAAGGCGAGTGGATTGCCTGAGCCAGCAGGTTCGAGACCACCCTGGGCAACTTGGTGAGTCCTGCTCTCTACCATAAAATAAAAATTAGCTGGGTGTGGTAGCGTGTGCCTGTAGTTCCGGCTACTTGGAAGGCTGAGGTGGAAGGATCGCTGGAGCCCGGCAGGTCGACACTGTACTCCAGCTTAAGAGACAGAGTGAGACTCCAACTCAAAAAAAACAAAAAAAAGATATCCAGGACAAAATTCCAAAGTCAGTTATCTACAGGAAATAGGCAAGTGATGTCTAAAATAATTTCAGAGTAATACTAAGAGAATATCACAGCCGAAACGAATCAGTGCAAACGTGTCTATCATAAAAGAGGTGACAAGACTTATACCACCAGGAAATACAGCCCCTTTGTTGCCAGTCCAACCTTACACATGTGTCTCTCGCCTCTCTTTGCCTGAATGTGCACGTTCGCTCCATTTTGAAATACAGATTCAGTACATATCATCAGTTGACAATCTCTGTGTTAGGTTGTTGTCCCAAGGGTGTACCTAGAACACTAGTTCTGCAAGATAGTGAAAGCCTTTCAAAATAGGTTCTGTAGTTCTAACAGTTGGGAAAACATTGGGTTAAAACTCTGTTAAAAGCAGAGTTAATTCGGTTTCTCTACTGCAGGGTTTTGCAGAACCTTAAGTGTGCTACTTGCAAAGTGAACCTCTAAGAGTAAGCTCAGTGTATGAAGCACTTCCCAGACTCTTCTGACCCTTGGACTCCCTTTCTGTGGATACTTCATCAAAGTACTTTAGAAGACCACGCGGTAGTTTTCTTTGCAGTAAATAATGTGAGTGTAATTCCTGTAAGTGAAAATCCAGGGGGAGCAGTAGATGTTGAAAAGCAAACAAACATCATGGCTACAATAAGAATGCCAGTAAGTGGCTTTGATAAGTTAGAAGCCACAGTTTCAGTGTATAAAGTACAATTGGGAAGCAATCATGATTTTTTTATTTTTCCGCCAGCTACCTTGTGAATTAGACTTATTATTCAGAGTATTTGGATACTTGGGTTTTAAATTGTGAGTTAAATGTGACACTAGAGGTGGCAAGCCAAATCTTTATCTATTTGTAAGATAATCTAGCCCCCAGCGCATGACAAAATCTTGACTTCTGATTTTCATCCACTGACAGATATTTCATAAGCATCTACTATGTGTCATGCAGTGTGATAGGCACGTAACCAGGGTTAAATTACTGATCTAGCTAATGCCAGTTCCTACCTAAACCAGGGATCAAGTTAAAGTGTGTGTTTTCAATTCATAATTTATCACAACAGAAAACAACTAGCACACAAAGGAATAGTGTTTCCTCTCCATAAGGGTTTTTCTGACATTTTGAAAAAGAATAGCTTGGTCCACAACAATCTACCAAGTCATAATGTGACCAGACTTGGTTTTCAGTTACATGGGTAGCTAAAAATAGCATTTGCTTTTCCATCAGCTCCTGAAAAATCAGAATGATAGGAGTGTGTTTATTTTATCCTGGACAGTTGCTACTGAAAATTAAGTATCCCAGTGTTATTTCCTGTTAATGCCTAGGAATTTTCCACTTCTCTGTTCATGCTGCTGTTGTTTCTTCTTCCTCAGTGTCACTCTGAATCTCCATGAGGCCCTAATCCCATGCTGCCATCTATATAAAGCCATCTTTGACCCTTCCATGTGGAAATAAATACTTCACCCTTCAAAGCCTAGCAAGTGACATGTCTGTGTCTTTCTTATGGCTGTTGTTACCTTCTCCCTTATATGAGAAATATTCATTCATTAATCTAGTCTATAAATGTATGTCAAGGGCCTGATATATGTACTGCACTGTTGTACTGTACCATGGACAGTGGAGATGAAAGTGAGGACACCACGAAAAACGTGATTCCTGCCAGCTTGACACTTGTCACTTAGCATACATTTGAGCTTATCTTTCCTCTGCCTAATCAAAGCTGTAGGATCACTGAGGCCAGAACCCATTTCTTATATATGTAGTGCAGTGATTTGTACGTATCTGCCAAATAATCAACTGAATAGGAACTTAATTTTCCTCATGTTTCTCAACCTTGGTTTCCAGTCCTATAGTTTAGCAACACTTTCCCAAAGAAAGTTAATTTTCCTAAAAACGATTTGTCAATTCCGTTTCAAGAAAGTGTCACCTCCCTCCCATTCTTGCTCAGACGTTAGTTATATTTACAGGTAAAAACACCCTCTGTGCTTAGCCACCAGGCAGGGAAAAGAGGTAACACAGTCTAAGATGCATATGTGGCGGGGGAGGGGAGCTTCCAGGAATTCAGCCAGTGCCTGCCTGCCTTTAACAAGAAAACGACAGCTCGATTAGAGTGTGTCTCATTGCGTTTTGTCCTCGAGTTTGCTAAATCTGTTTTCCCATGCAGATCCAGCCCTGCTCTCTCCTATACCCCATCTTTCTCGGTTGATGAAAATTGTCCTTCAATCTCTGTTTATCCTTTAACCAACAAACTAGTTTCAGTGGCAGCATTATGGTTACAGCCCACAGAAACCTCTTCTGTGCAGTAATTTAACTGTCAGTCTGGAAGTGGCAAAACAGCAGAAAGATGGATGCAAAGCCTGGGGCATGCCTGAGCTGGTACCCTGCATGTCTCTACTTGGATGTGCACTTATTAAAGCAGATAGGAAAAGTATTTCCCTCCTTTTCTCTTTGCCATGCTACACTATAGCTAAGGGGAAATATTTTTACTGGAACTCTGCTAATTGCTAAGGACCCTCTTATTATTCATATAGATAGTGGGGCTAGGAGTGTAGAGATCATTTAGAGAACTGTCCTAAAAAAACAAACTGTAAAAGCAAATGACTATGACATTTGTTGCAGAATCCCCTGATACGATATTATTTCAGCACACTGTTTTGCAGTTATCTGGCAGGGAAGAGAAAGTATGAATTTGGGAGCTCTCTGCACAAGAGCTTGTATGCAAAAAATAATGATTTTAGGCCTATCTATTGATGAATGAATTAACAAATTGAAGAATTACCTCCCTTGACATTTCAGTTTGTAGCCTGACAAGTTGTGTATTTGATCGTGCCGTTGGGTGTCTGAAAGGGGACGCTGGAAAATCCACACTTGGTCTCTGGTCATCAAAATGAATTTTTAAAAGCTAATTCTGACCCAGTTTATTGCTTTATAATCTCAAAAATCTTTATTAGGATGAACCATTAATCTTTTGAAGGAGTTAAACTCTTAGTTAAATTAATAAGCCCTTAAACTCAGCACTAAGTAGTAGCCACAGAAGCAGTTTTTTTTTTTTTAATTTGGGGGGCATGATATATGCCTTATGTGTTTAATGGCAATTACTAGAATTTGTGGCTATTTTGAATTTCAATTTGCCCACCAATCTTGTTTTCCATGGAACTCCTCTCTGCTGAGATTTTTAGTGGATAAACCATTCTATACTCAAGTGAGTTTGAAAAATTGTCCAATGTATTTCCATTTTTGAAGAGCCACCCTGGGCTTTTTGCATATAAGGAATATTATGGAATATTATGCAGCCATAAAGAAGAAAAAAATCATAGCCTCACAGTAACTTGGATGCAGCTGGAGAGCAACATACTAAGTGAACTATGACAGAAACAAAGAACTGAATCCCACATGTTCTCATTCATAAGCTGACCATGAACACTGGTCACACTAGGACAAGGCTGGGATTGGTAGACACTAATGCTGCTAGTGGAGAGAGGGGAGGAGGAAGAAGGGCATGTAACAACACCCTGGGTACCTGGTCCACTATAGGTGGGAATGAGAGCCAGCTAGAAGCCCAAACTTCACCTGCATGCAACCTGCTTATGTAGATCCCCACTTGTAACCCAGAACTCTAAAATGAAAAAAATATATATATTGTCCAACATTTTTGCAGAGTGGTTTTGCCATTTTACCATACTTCCTGAGAGCTTTGGTTGTTCCATATTTTTTACCAGCGTGTGGTAGTGACATTCTTCTTAATTTAGCCATGTTTTAGGTATAAAGCATTTTAACTTTAATCTGAATATTCTTGCTAATTAATGAGGGTGACTGTTTTTTCATGTGCCTATTATTTATTCATATTTCTTCCTTTCTGAAATTGTTATATGTCTGTGACCTGTTTTTAATTATATTTTTTGACTTATTGAGTTCCAGTTTCTTTATATATTCTAGATATAAATATTTTGAGATATATAGTATAGAAAAAACACTTCCAGTCTATGGATGTGTTATTCATTTTTTTGACTTTTGTTGGTGAGTAGTTTTTCAATTTAATTAATTCCATTTTATTAATTTTTTCTTTAGTGATTAGCACTTTCTGTATTCTAAGAAATCTTTGTTTACTCAAAGGTTGAAAAAATATTCTTGCATTATTTTCAAGAAGCTGTAAGATTTTACCTTTTCTATTAGGGTCCTTAATTCACCTCTTGTGTGGTATAAAGTTGAGATCTAAGCTAATTATAAATAAATATTCAGTTTTTGCAACACTATTTGATGAATAGACTTTCCTTACCCTATTGAATTGTTTCAGCTCTTTTGTCAAAATCAATTGACTGCTAAGTGTGGTTCTATTTCTGAATTTTTAATTCTCTTTTGTTGATATATATTTGTTCATCTTTATGACAATACCACAGTCTTGATTATTGCAACTTTTAAATAAAATCAAGTATTACATGTCCTCCAACTTTGAGTCTCTTTTGCATTATTTTTTTGGTTATTCCAGGTTCTTTACATTTTCTTATAAATTTTACAATCAATTTGTCAAACTCTACAAAAGGAGCCTGCTGGGATTTTGGTTGAAATTGTATTGAATTCATAAATCAATTTGGGAAAAATTGACATCTTAACAACATTGTCTTCTAAAGTCATTGACATGGTATAGCTCTGTATTAATCTAGACTTTTTTTTTTTAACTGTAGAGATGAGGTCTTGCCAGGTTGTGTGGGCTGGTCTTGAACCCATGGGCTCAGGCAATGCACTCACTTCGGCCTCCCAAAGTGCCGGGATTACAGGCTGAGCCATAGAGCCTGGCCAATTTAGACTTTTAAAATCTTCTCTCATAATATTTTATAGTTTTCAGTGTAGGATCTTATATATACTCTGTTAAGTTCATCTCTAAGTGTTTTAATTTTCATTGTTAATGGTGCTGTATTTTATCTCAATTTCTGATTGTTTATTCCACATGTTTGGAAACCAATTGTTTTTTTGCACATTGATTGCACCCTTTGACCTTGCTAAATTAACTTACATATTTTTAATAAATATCTTAGGATTTCCTATGGACATATCGTAGTTTCATTGTCTTTGGCTAAAGACAGTCTACCTCTTACTTTTCAAACCTCATGCTTTTTGTTTTTCTTGCCTTATTGGGCCAGACAAGACCTCTAGTACAATGTTGAATGCAAGTGGTGAAAGTAGATATTCATGCTTTTTTCTCAGTCTTAGGGGGAAAGCACTTACTGATTTACCATTAAGTATTATGTTAACCTTTTATTTGGTTATGAAAATTTCCTCTCAATGTATAATTTGCTATGAGTATCTATCAGAAATGTACAATAAATTCTGGCAAATGCTTCCTCCATATCTACTAGAGTGATACTATGTTCCTTCTCCTTTATTCTTTTAATGTGATGGATAACACTGATTGATTTTTTAAATATATCACTGACCTTTATTCTAAAATAAAAACAAATTGGTCATGATGTCATACCCTTTAAAATATTGTTGAACTCCATTTGCTAAAGTTTTAAGATTTTCGTGACGATGTTCAGGAGGTGTTTTAGTCTGAAAATTTCTTCTCTTGTAATCTTGTTTGCTTTTTTAAACAGGGTTATTCTGGCCTTGTATAATGAGTTGTAAAGTGTTGCTTTTATTTCTATTTTCTGAAAAAGTTTGTTTAAATTTAATATTATTTCTTCCTTATACAATTCGACATTTTAATTATTAAGTGTACCATTCAGTGGCATTAGTTACATTCATAATATCAAACAACCATCACCACTATTTCCAAAACTTTTTTATCATCCCAAAGAGAAACTCTGTAATTACTAAGTAATAACCCTCCCGTCCCCTCCCCATATCCAAAGACGTTGGTATCCTCTAATGTACTTTCTGTCTCCATTAATTTTCATATTCTAGATATTTCATATAAGTAGAATCAAACAGTATTTGTTCTTTTGTGTCTGATTTATTTCACTTAGAATTTTTCCATGTTCATCCATGTTGTAGCATGTAGCTGAACTTTTTTCCTTTTCATTGATGTGTAATATTGCATTCTGTTTATATAATAAATTTTGTTTATCCATCTGTTAATGAACACTTGAGATGTTTCCACCTTTGGCTATTATGAACGAGGCTGCTGTGAACACTGACATTGTTTTCCATTGCCTTCTTGCCTGTATTGTTTCTAATAAACACAGCTGAAAGCCATCCCTTGTTCCTCTGTATGTCTTTTTCCTTCTGGCTGTTTTTAAGACATTTTATTTTTGTTTTCAGCATTTTTAATATGACATTATTGGGTGTGGATTTTCTTCCTTTCTTTTTTTTTTCTTTTTTCCTCTTTTTGGTATTTACTAAGGTCCTTGAACCTGAATAGTTCAAAAATATTTTGGAATAAGAATGTGGAATATTACTGACCATTTGTTGTTCAATTATTTCTTCTATCCCATCTGTCTTTTCTCTTCTTTGGGGACTCTAATTACATTATTAATCATGGTAAGCCATTTTATGTTGGTCTATAGATTGCTGAAGCTGTATTCTTTTTTTCTTCTTCAATTTTTATCTTTGTCCTTTATTTTAGATAGCTTCTATTAATCTTTCTTCAAGTTTACTGATTGTCTCTTTTGGCATTTGAAATCTGCTGTTACTCATCCAGAGGCTTTTGTTATTTTAAAATTCTGTAATTTTTATTTAGTTCTGTTATAGTTTGTATATTTCTATTGGGATTTGCCATTTGTTAACTCATTATGTTCACCTTTTATTTAATTGTTGAATAACTGAATAGATTTATAATAATTTTTAAATTCATCGTTTGCTAACTCTGCCATCTCTGTGATCTCTGTGTTTCTATCTTCTAATTTATCTCTCATAGCCTTTTTTTCTTGCTTTTGTTGTCTAGTAATTACTGAGTGTATGCCAGACATCGTAAATGTTTTAGGAATTCTGAGTTACATTATCATCCTTTTAAAATGATGGAGTTTTTTTCTGGAATTTTATTTTGTTACTGGAGTTCAGTCTGGTTCTGTCTTTGGTGGGGCAAATCTAAAGTAGCTCTTATTTTTAGGGTAGAGTTGGCATATTCCTTAGGTATGTCCTTAATAATGTTTCAACTAGATGCTCTGGATAATTCAGCAAGTTTTATTTACTTTGAAATTGAAATGTTGTCCAGTTCTGTGTGGCCTTTGGAATCTTTATTTATCTTTTAGCCCTCTGGTAGCTATTCTCTGGCAGATCTCAGTATCATCCTCTGAATGAATATTTTAATACTTGACTGTCGACTCAATGAGACCTCCATACAGTCTAATGGCGCTTCTTCCCTTTACACCTTCCTCCTGTCTGGTACTCTAGTCTTTAAATTCTATCTAGCTCAACAGTTCCATGTTTTAATCTCATCTTTCTTTCCTTGCCAGAGAACCTGTTGCTCTCTGTTTGAGTTCTTCTTCCCTACGCCACAGTTTGGAAAGTTTCCCCAGTGGAAATTCAACTCACTCATGTGTTTTTGCCCCTCAAGGATCAGTCCTCTGCTGTGCAATACCTAAAACCAGTTGCTTTGTGTGTTTTGGCTGGCTTCATAGTTATTTTCAACACGAGTTTAAATTCAATACATGTCACTCTGTCATGGCTGATACTTATGCATGTACAAAAATGTTTTTTATTTTTTGCTATTAAATTTGTAGAGTATTTTAAAGTTTTCTTTTTGTTGACTTTTAGTCATCTGTTTTGATAGACTACACACTGGAAATATGTTGATATCAATATTTGTTTTATTCTTTACACATAACTAATCTTTCTATATACAACAAACCATTCTCAGATGTTTTTATGACTAGAAAATTATTGGCATTTGGAAAGGGAATGTATGAAACACTATTTAAAAAGGGATGTGTGAGTTGTTCTTTTGGGATTCAGCAGAAAATGAAGGAGACATTTTTTATGTTATTTCTCTGACTTTATATTGGTATTGCATTTTTCCTTTTTTATATTCCATCTGTTTGGAATTTTTGAACATTTGTTTCCAGATCTTTGGATTTTATTTCTGTTTTTAATGTGTATATTTATTTTAATCTAAAAATGTAATTAGATTTTAAAGTCAATTTATTTAGAGTACATCTTTTTAAATAGCATTTGCCAACTTATATGGACTCCACCATAAATTGATTTGTTCCTTTAAATATCAGCAGTTTTGTCACCACTTTACAATACATTTTTATGCAATGATCATGACAAATAAATTGTTTGTGTATTATCCTTTCAACGTGAAGTTATAAAGCAGAGCTTGCTGCTCTTTAAGTGAGATAAGCTGCAGATTAATAGGAAACATTATTTTGAAGACAGCATAAAGCATGCATCATTCCAAAAGCAGAATGCCAAGAGGTGATGACTGTAGGTGTACACCTGAAGTTGAAAACACTGGGTGAGCTTATCAATTGGGATTTATTCTTTGCCAAGCAACAGTGTCATCTATTTGAAATATGAAAATTAAAAAGAATTTCTTTAACAAACATAACAATGTAAATGTAAGCCGTGAAATGGTCATGCATCCTATGTTGAAGCATGGAACTCATCATTCTTGGGTTAGTTAACTTGTGTTTTGTGCCTTTTTAATAATGAATGTACTTTTATCTGGCATTTTGTGGAAATGAAAAAAGCTAAATAAGTCATTCTTTAAGAATCTCCTAGATTCTGGTAAGAAGAATATTTTGGGAAATTATCGGCTTAATTTTGGTTTACTGCTCTTTCACATTTCTGCCTTCTCTATTTCTGTTCTTCTTTCCCATATTTTCCTTGGTCTAGGCTCTGATATGCCCCCTGCCAAATTTCCTTTATACCTTTACCCATTCAGTTCATTTCTCTGCTTTTATTCTTTCCTGAATGCAAAACTAAAGATAACTATTGCAAATTTCCAAAAAAACAATAATTTCTTAAATTGCCTCTTTTTCCCAGATGATAAAGTAAGAAACATTTGGTTTCATTATCTTGTTTATACCTCAACCCCTCCATAATTGTCCAGATTTGTTTCATATCCACTTCCATGATTTTCATTTTTACTAATCTACTGAAGTAATCTAAACTTAAAGTGTGACTGGGATTCATTTGCACTTCCTTGGTTTGAAGTCACTCTCATCCACGTAGTATCTCAGAGATTCAGGTTTCTTCCATCCTGTGACTTTGACATTCCCTGTACCCTTGATGAGTCAGTATGGTTAAGATGGGTTTAACATTTCCAGATTTCTTGCTGGAAGAAGAAAGAGAATGTAATGGAGGCTCACTCACCCCTTCACCACCTGGGCTCAGAAATGGTCTAGATCATATCCACTCCCAGCATAGATTGGGAGTGGAAATAGTGAATTCGAATTAGGCCGGAATCATATGCCCATTCCTTGACCAGTTCCCACTAGGAGACCAAAGAATGAGCTATCCATAGGAAAGAACAGTTCTGTTATCAAGACAAGGAAAACAATGGTGGGCAAGGTAACTTCATGTGTTCAATACCTCTTACAAGATTTCCTATTCATATTTGTATACTGTGTTTTTTGATTTGATTCTTATACCTTGCTAATGTAAGAAGGTGATTGAGGGAAGTCAGGACATTTTTCCTCAGAAAAATTGTTTACTTTTATGAAGATTTTGAATCAAGTTTTGAATAGTATTGACTTTTCCCCAAAGGTGAGGTTAGCTGTACTTGTTAAGATCATGGTCTCAAGAAGCCATAACTCCTGGATTCAAAGCCATATTCCATCATGTCCTATTTGTACAACTTCTTAGCCATGTAGCCTTGGGCAAGTTATCTTCCCCCCCCTAAAAAAGTTAGTCTTTTTAAGCATCTATTTCTTCTACCATAAAATGAGGAGGATAATAGCAAATACTACATAGGTTTTTTTCCTAGGAATAAATCAAATTATACATAAACTGTTCTGAAGAACACCTGGCACATAGTATATGCTCAATAAGTGTTAATTATCATAGTAATGGTGGTTGTTATTATTAGAATTATTATTCATTCAAGTACATACATATTTTACAGGTCTGAGACACTTTTGGCATTAAAAAAGAATGCTCTTGACAAATGTTAGGTCTTAAAGATTTTTTTTAAAACCCAGAAAACTGTAGCATTACTTATTTAATTTCATGCCTTCTGCTGCTTGTTTTGCCTTCTGATAGTATTTCCATTTGTTTTTACAAACGTCAATATTTTTCTGTTTCTCTGTTTAAAATAGATTTTTATGTGGGTCATGTAAACAGTGTCTGAAACAAGCGAAATTAAAAAATTCTCCCAAGTGTAGGTGCAAAATAGAAAGAAAGGCATGCACCCGAAATCGTGGATCACAGGAAGATTGCAAAGGGCAGTAGTTTTGCTAGCAAAGCAACCAAAAATAAGTAGGAAGAGGGGCCGGAATAAATAGGAAGAAATTTCACAGTAGGGATCTAAGGCGAGGGGTCAAATTCATATGGACAGAAACATGATTTGGCGAAACTTTTTTGTGGTGAAGGAAGAGCTTCATTTGGTTTCGTATTAGTGTATTCACACTCCTCCCGGCTGTTTTCTCAATCAATCCTCCAGTGACTCGATTCACCATGTCTAATTCTTCATAAATCAGCTGAACTTTGGAGTAATATTGACAGTGGCTTTCCCGACTCCATTGTTTTCTGTCAAGAGTGTTATTCGGTCTCAAAACAATTTGGCCGTGAACACCCTTGTTTGCTTGCAACGCTGGTCTTTGTTCAGGCTGAGAACTTTGATTTATCACTGTATATAATTGATGGCTGTTGGGTAGAGGGACCACGGCTCAAGCTCCTCCTCTTTTAATCTAGCGTTGCTTAGAAATCCATGTCATGGAGCATTCTCAAGGGAACCGGGCTGGGAAATTTTCCATAGGCCCAATGGGAGGCCATTAATCATGGTAAGGAGTGTGTTTGTGAAAGTGATGAAAACAAAAGTCAGACCACCTCAAGATGGCTTATCAAAAGAATAGATGTAAAAGCTAATGCATTCATTGCAGGGCATTTCCAAAGAAAAGCCGAGCGATGTGGTGAACCAGATATATTTGCTACTCCAAAATTTGACGTTAGTCCTTCGAGTTATTAGTATTGAAAAGCTGCTCCCCGAGTCCCTGACAAGTTGCTGTAAGTCGTTTTCAGGGGAGCTGTTGAAAGTCTTTTTAAAACGGCACAAGTCTTTTTTTTCCTAATAATGAAAAAAGAAGGAAGATACAGATTTTTTCGGCAGCTTTATCACAATGTAGCTTGCAGTGCCTGTCATTCTAAAATTTGCTGAATTTAATGCTGTGTTCTCTCACCATCCTTCCCTCTTTATCTTTAAGTTTTACTAAGTCTGTGGAACTTTCTAAGTTGACATTTCTTTAGGGTGCAAAAATTGATACTAAGTTTCTAAAAGTAATTAGAGACTCTTCTCAAGGGTTAGAAAGAATAGAGTCAGCCAACTTTAAAAATATATATATATTCACTGTGAATAATAGACTTTATGATTTATTTTTGGTTTCCTCCATAAAATTTACCTTGCAAACTAAATATATTTTTATAATGTTGTAATAACCTGCTCAGGTAAAAAGTGTGTATATGTGTGTGTGTATATATATATATTTTTTTTTGCAAATAATTGCAAAAATTAGAGTACTATGTTACAGTAATACAAAATTACAGTCAATTTTATATTTATTATTTACACAAAGTATCTTAGTGATTGAGAATGTTGTTCCGGCAGGGATAAATAAAGGAAGTAACAAAATCAAAGAGAATTGTAGGGAATTGGATCACATCCCATAAAAATATCCCAGATTATAAGAAGAGTGTGTTGAGATGCTTAATAATCAGTTTGCTCTGTTTAGTAGCTTACTAGGTCATACCACTGAAGAAACGCTTAAGTGGTCTGAAGCAAGAATGTTGTAGTTCATTTTTTCATGCACCTATTGATATAGGCATTAGGAGTATTTGTTGTATTTTGCATCGTTTTATCTCCGTGAGGTTCCTCAATCGCAAGCCTGTCTTTGGAAGAGATGCCAAGAACATTTACAATTCATTTCCTCCTCCTTAAAGGAGTTTGAACTGATAAATAGTTTCCATATGAGTGATGCTGGAGTCAAAATGGAAATAGTGCTTTTCACAGACAGTATTCATAGTTGAATCTGAGTCCTTTAAAATGGAGAGCAAGACAGTTCCCAGGTGTTAGTATATTAGCACTGGCTGAAGAAGAATCACAAGAAATTCACAAGACACGAGAATCAATGCACCTTGGAGAGCAATCCTTTGCCATTGACCTCATGTGGGCTGTGACTTCCACCAGGTCTATGGGAGTGACTTATCAGAAAAATATCCATTATCCAAATGACAGAAAGCAGTAGTTAAAATCCATAATTAATCGTAATGAAAGCACAAAATAATATAGACACAGGCCAACTTTGAAGAATTACAAATCCATTTCCTTGAGGGAGGTAGTTTACCTCTTGGCACCTTTGCGTATCATCAAAATAACTTCATTCAAAACGTACCCCCTGAGACCCACACATTCTGGTAGGTTGGTTTGTTTCAGTTCTTTCTGGAGAAAAATAAGTATTTGAGAACAGATTTGAATATTGGATATTCTTAAGCGTCTCCATACTTCTGGTGCTTGTCCTTTGTTCTAACAGCTTTGCATTTCAAAACCAATGTTAATTTGTTTTACACAAATGTCTCACCACCTCTGTTCAGTGTGTAACTTTAAAGAAACTCACCATCACTTTTGTCACCATCCCCTGTGTTCTGAAGATGTGAAAGCTTCAGAACAAATGTCATTCTGGACATTTTCCGTTGAACACCTTCCTGTTGTCTGATGCTGTCAAATAATGTGAATATTGTTGCCTTGAGGGGCAAAAAGTTTTATTAGACTTTTGAGATACCGCCTTTACTATAGACAATGAGTCTCCTCTCACTTCTTATATAAACAGTTCAGATTAGACGAAAATACTCATGGTACTAAGGAGACAAAAATGCCCTCCCCCAAATGAAGTCTCACTTCTTAATCATAAGCAGAGAAGAATTTCAGAGACAGACAGTGTGAGCTTAAATGAATAATTGCTGTATGGTGTATCACAATAACCATCTCTTGTTCAAACTCACACTCCATTTTTCATGTGCGGGGAAGAGATGGTTTCCTTCAAGACATGTCTAAAATAATCCATGATTGTAAAAGTACTACGTGTATATTATTAAAATAAAAGATGAAGCCTATTGGCTGTATTCCAGAAAAGCTGAACCGGGTTAAAGGCCATAATGAACACTTACAGCTTTGCGTGCAATTATTTAATTGGGGAATAGATTTTTCTATCACTGTCCCTGGCAGCAGCAGCCATTTGATCCTGGGGCTTGGATTAAATGTTTCATCAGTAGAGCCTATTTAAGGATCTTTATGGAACAACAAGTCAGTCCCCTGGGCAAGCCCACGTCAACTGTAATAAAGAGATCAGCACAAGTGAAGGAGAGGTAATTTTTTTGCAAGATGTACAGCAAATTCAGTGCGCTGTGCTATCTGGATGCTTTCTGAGATTTGAGGTTATACTTCGGGTGGCAAAGGTCGGAGCTGAACTCAGCCTGTCCGTGGGATTTTATGATTTGCTTAGGAATATGAATCCTCAAGCTACTGCCCTCTTTCTAAGCTCAGGTGAGTCCTTGGAAAACAGGAATGCTGCAGAGAAGCTATGACTTACCTTTTTTTCCCTAGGACAAAATAGCTTCCGAACTAAACTTGAAGCTGGACAGCACGTCGTTTTATGCCTTCTGCCGAATCCACCATCTGTTTCACATGGGGTAGATATAAATTTTATAGACTTCTCAATTAGGTTTTAGTTTGTTTAGGTTTTTTCCCCACTTGCTCTCCAAGTGCTTGTAGACATAAATGCATGCGGCTAAGTATGACTGGAATATTTGTAGAGTGGGCACTAAAAGGCATTTGTCACATTAAAACAGTTGGATACATTTAAGAGCATTCTGGAAATTGAAATGTGAACATCTGCATCAAAAAAGGCAAAAAAAAATAATCTATTGGTGCTGCTATCAATATTCATGTAAAAGGGTTTAATTTGGGGTTTATTTTCCCTCTGTGGTGCTGTGATCCTATTGGTTTGGTCTGCATATTCTGCAAGTTATCTCAAAATTGATTTAAAAAAATGCATTCTGCAACATGGTTGAATCAGAAGATGTTGTGTGGAGATTT
The DNA here is from genome assembly GCA_027257055.1 of Cephalopachus bancanus. Classification (NCBI taxonomy): domain Eukaryota; kingdom Metazoa; phylum Chordata; class Mammalia; order Primates; family Tarsiidae; genus Cephalopachus; species Cephalopachus bancanus. Next base: position 7,220,901 of record JAPVLO010000038.1, on the reverse strand, counting down.
ATTTTCAGAAACTGGGGGAGAGTGTCGGGGCATGCTGTTTCACTCAAATTAAGAAGCTCATTGCAGCACAATGTTCTTTTATGGACTTGTAGTATTTGGATAATTGAATGGCTATGCTCTGCCTCACTATGGCTTAAGAGGCATCTTTCTGAGATTGGGGGAAAGTAGAAGCAAGTGCTTTTACAGCCAGGCTCCACAGAATCTGCTGACAAGGCACTTAGGAGCGAGGAGGCGGTCCTGTCTGCTGCTCAGAAAAGTTCACAAAATCTTTCCCATCTGTTAAGTGATGGAAAAAGTACCCAACTGAAAAGGTTGAAAACTATGGTGATGTTTGAGTTCTTTTGAGCACAGAAAGGCAAAGCAAAACTCCAAATACCTTTTTCTCTTAGTATCATTTAGAACGTTTTGTTTGTTCAGCTGTTTGTCCAAGATCTTAAAAAAAAAAAAGTGAGGCTCTGTTCCCATATAAAATGTCTCTATTCTGCTCATTTGTAGGCAGAAATGCCTCCAGAATCTAGAGGAAATTGGAGCCAAATCAAATTGTCTCTCTTATTTTTGCTATTGTTTCTAATACCACCTTTCCCAGCATGCTTGTAAGGTAGACAATATGCCTGGCCCGGTCTCCGCACCACCAAAAACAGGCTGCAACCTGGAAATTGTAATCTATATCTCAAATCACATGCTTACTCTTTTTTCCCCAGAAGAGAATGTACGACAACATTTTATAACTGTGCAGAAGTTTTGTGAATGCTTTATTTTTGATAAAATATGCCTCTGAGAGAAGTGTGTTGTCTTGCCATGTGATGGCGACTGGTTATAGGACATTTTCCACTGAATGGATTCCCAGATAATGTTTTGTAAACATGAATTTCAAGTGTAAGGGAGGATGTTTGATGCAATGGTCATTTTTCTTTGTGTCCTTATTTGGTCTCTAATGTTCATTTTAGGAGGTAGGAAGAGAGGATGCGTATACAACTCAGAGAAACTAAGACATTCCTTACAACACAACAGAGAGATGTAGAAGAAATTTAAATTATGATGTTCCAATTGCCTTATTCCACGACGTGACATTCTACCCCCATCTGGCGCATAATTGTTGCTCACAATGGTGTTGCCTATGGACTAGTCCCGTGTCTTGGTCATCCTGGCTGTGAGACAGGTGGTCAATTAGAATTCTCTTGCTCACAGTAGACATGGTACTCTTGAGTTTTGCTACCCTCTCCACTGGACGATTAGGTTTTAGTTGTTTTATCTTGAGTTCTCTGATCCAACACTATTAAGTTGTCCGCTATTTCTCCTTTTATATAAGTAGCTGGGTTGGAATAGATTTTTGCTATTGTTTTTCCATTCATTTTATTGGTGAAAATCAGAAGTGATACTTCTCAGGACATTTTGTAAGAATGGAGCTTAGAAATCATCTCCTCAGTGTTACAAAGACTAAAACATAGGACTGTTTCTATCACCAGCATTATTCTGGGATTGAAATATGTAGATTTTGAGCACCTTTCTCTTCCTTGCTGATGTGTGATAAATCATCGGTATGCTCATTCATTTATCAAATGCCCACCGTGCGCCTCTGGTTGGGGGTACAGAGAGGCTTAGGACAGCATTTCTCAGACTCTAAAGTGATCAGATGACTTGCACTGAGAAAATGCAGAGTCTGATGCAAGGGGTCTGGGGAGGTGCCCGGGGTTCCTCAGTCCCACATAGCTCCCACGTGATGTGAATGTTCCTGGTCTGTGGGTAGCAAGGGTGTGAAGCGCCCCCTGTGAACTCAGGGCACATCAGGTTACATAGGACCTTCACACATAACAGAGGAGAAGCTACGAGGAGGGGGTCTTTGGCTACTATGTGCGAATTACATTATGTGTTAAATAATGTGAAATGGTCCCTGATCTTTCTTTTTTTTTTTTGAGTTGGAGTCTCACTCTGTCGCCCAGACTGGAGTGCAGTGGCCGCTCCCGGCCACCGCAGCCTCGACCTGCTGGGCCCCAGCGATCCTTCCGCCTCAGCCTTCCAAGTAGCCGGAATTACAGGCACGCGCTACCACGCCCGGCTGATTTTTTGATTTATTGTAGAGATGAGGTCTCGCTGCCCAGGCGGGTCTCGAACCCGCGGGCTCAGGCAATCCACTCACCTCAGCCTCCCAAAGGTGCGGGATTACAGGCTGAGCCACCGAGCCCGGCTGTCCCTGATCTTTACAAAGCTGTCTATCTGGTTTGAGAGACCAGTGTCTGAGCCCTAGTGGCATTGAAGCATGGCAGATAGATCTCTGCATCAGAGAAGGCCATGACACTAGGAGAAGGGTCAACTTTACACACGTGGGTCAGGGAGGCATCAATGAAGGTGATGTCCTCCACCTGCGTCTTGAAAGGTGAGAGGATTCCAAGCTGATGAGGTAGGAACATGCCCACTGAAAGATAAAAGCACACTGTGACAGAGAGAGTTTGAGGGAGCTAATAATTTCTGGGACAGGGGCTGCACATTTGAGAATATCAGGAAATGCAGTTTATATTTATAAAATAGATGATAGATAAAGAGAGGAATAGAGAGATAGACAGACAGATGGACATTTCATAGGTGTTAGTTCTAGCCTTATAACAAACCTGAAAAGGAAGTAGCATTGCTTCCTGTTTACAGATAAAGAAACTGAGGTTCATGGAGATGCGGGAGCATGTTGACAAGCACACAGCTTGTTGGAGGCTGGGCTGGACTTCAAGCTCAAACCTCTGTGACCCCCAAACCCCGACTATTGCTCTTCTGCCAAGCCTGGTATATCAGCAGAAGCCAGATCCCAGACAGCCTTGGAAACCACACCAAGAAGTTCACGCTGGACTCTGTGAGAAGCAGGAAACCCCTGGGAGGCTTTTAAGCAGTGAGATGGCATTCGGACCTTTGAAAGATTATTCTAGAAGCTCTGTGAAGAGTAAATGAAAGGGGGCAGGGGAGCTTCTGGAGATAGGTGAGAAATTGATGAATATTAAGGAACCAGAATTGTCAGCCTATGAGTGCTCTAGGAAAACATGAACCTTGAAATTCAAGAAGTTTACAGTCTGGTCCAGGAGAAACATACACAAAACAAAATACTAAATACAAGGTCAAATTCAGACTGACAACAAAGACCATAGCGTCTGAAGAGCAAACTAGTTTGTAAGTGGATATTACTCAGAAGTTCTAAGGACTCTGCTGCCTTTAGGACTTAGTCACTCTATGTTACTCACCATTGAGTTGAGTCTTCACATGTCCACAGTTGTCTGTTGTCTGTGTTCAGGGGGTCTATTTGATGCTATTTTCCACCCTATCCTCCGTTAATGTCACCAGTCTCTATTTGAAATTCTTCCAGGGGGATGCCTTCTTTATATCGGGGACAATGCCATATGTAGAATACATATCTGCTAAATATGCCTAATAGTCATTTATTGAGTGCCTACTATATTCCGGGCAAATAGCAAAGTTATTCTGGAGAAGGTAATGTCATTCTCATTTTATAAAAGAGAAAACTACAACACAAAGTAATGAAATAACTCACTCAGGTCACCGAGCTCCTCGGAATCAGGGTTGTGGCCTAGGTCTTCCTAATGCCAAAGTGTTTTCATTTCACCCCTGGCAGGACTGTCTCGCTTCATGTCTTGTGTCTCTAGGTTGCTTTCCAATTTTCCAAACCATTTGACTTTTTTTTGTTGTATTTTTCTTCCTACAGATACTTGAGGAAAAAGTAAGGGGATAATGATCCCGTTTGACAGATGGGAAGAAAGAGGCTGGGGAAATAGAGAAATTTTTCCCAACATCATGGTTAAGTGGCCAGTGCTTTTTCCCTTTGTCTCAAGATCTCATCTCATGGCTGAGTGGTTCCTAAACTTGGCTGTATATTGCCATCACCAGGAGATCAGTAAAAATTACAGATGGCCTGGCTCCCATTCCTAGACATTCTGATTTACTTGGTATAGAATAAATTGAAATTTGAAGAGTTCTTCAGGTGATGCTGACATGCATGCAGCCGAATTTGGGAATCACTGTCATGGCTTTTGCGATCATAGGTTTGGGACTGGGTCAGAGCAGTGGTTCTCAAAGTGTGGTCCCAGGACTTGCACCTTCAACACCATCTGGGAACTTGTTACAAATGCAAATTCTTGGGTTCCATAGCAGAACTATGAAATAGAGACTTTGGAGGTGGAGCCCAGCAATCTGTGTTTTAACAAGCTTTCCAGGTGATTCTGATGCAAGCCAATCCCCTTGGCTATCCATCCTCCCAACAGGTTTATGATGTGGAACATGGTGACCAGCTGTCTGCTATTTTTACCGAGGCCAGAGCTCAGGAGAAATATATTTAAACCCAAATGACAGTACAAGGCATTCAGATTTGTATTGAAAGATGGATTTCCTGGTGGTGTAGGCTACCAGCAGCAAGAATGAGAAACTGAAGGAGGGTTTTGGAATCTTTCTGGGGGTGGCCAGAGGACTGCACCATCAAAAGAAAAAAGGGAAAAGAAGAAATTAGCCTCTGGAAAAAAAAAGGAAAGCAATAAGTATGGTCATCCGACTTCACTTTAGTCATTTACAGTCCTTCCTTCCTGTGCTTTGAAGTGAATGGTGATGTCTTCTGAACTGGCACCTTTTGTTTTCTTCCGAAAATCTCAGTGCAGTTTAAATCTCCATCCTCCAAACCGTTCTATGCTTATGGGAGAAGAGGGAGTCCATGGCCTGGGAAATGGAGGCAGTATTATGGATGGCAGAGTGACTTCTCTCCTGCCTCTTTTCCATTACAGGGCTCCTTAATTGGCATCATTTCCCTGCTGCTGCAATTATTTTTTTCAACATTATAATTTTAAGTAACTCAGTATATGAACCAATTTCCCTAATGCCCTTTGTTGCATGTTCATTCAATGTGGCTGGTTTCTGTCATATTTTTCAAATATTCCCCACCGGACTGTACACAGTGGCTGCTTGGGTTAGGTTCCACTGGTCTTTAGGATGATGGTTTGTGAAAGAATTAAGATTAGAAGATATCAGGTGGAGGAGGAGTTAATGGAATATCATTGTTTAAGCTGAGAATGATTATTAAGCTTCAGGAGGGGAGAGGAGGAAGGGAAATACATATTTATGCCAGACTGGAGACCATTGGACAGACTGTGGTAAGAGTCAGGGGAAACAGTGAGACAGGAGATAGCTAGAAAAAGGTTAGGCAGGCAGACAGGCAGGTCCTTAGTGAACTCCCGGCAGGCCTCTCAGGCTCAGCGTTGGTAAACAAGTTCCCTGAAAGCCTCTCAAATTAGAGCTTAGGTACCTCACTGCTGGGATTGAAAAGCAACCAATCAGAACAGCTACAGCTCATGGCTAGTGCTACCAATCAGCTTGGACTTAGGGCTATATAAGCTCCAGGTTTTTGCCCAGCTCAGGCAAACCTTCGGGTCCCCTCCCACCGTGGGAGCTTTTTTTGTCCTCAATAAATCTTGCTTTCTCGCTTTCTGGCCTAACGTGCCCCTCATTCTTCCTGGGCATAAGACAAGAACCTGGACCCTGAAGAACTGCAACCTGAAAGTTGCAGAAGATTATCAGAGTCAAAGAGCTGTGCACCCCACTTGCCAGCCAACAGAGCCAGCTGAACCAGGAGAGCTGCCAGAAGAAGGCGAGACTCCAAAGCTGAGACTCCCAGGAGGCTAGGCTTGCCAGTCCACCGAACCAGCAACACTCTCAGGGCTTGGCTTGCCAGCCTGTTAGAGTCAACACCCTGGGGGCTAAGCTTGCCAGCCACACCCCCCACCCCAATCGCAACACTCAGGGCTTGGCTTGCCAGTCCATTAGAGCTGACACTTCTGGGGCTAGCCTCACCAGCCCCTTGATGACCCTCTCTGGGGCTTGGCTGGCCGACCCTTGAGCTGATACTCTTGAAGCCCAGGCTGACCTGAAAAATCAACATCAACAGTATGTAAATTTCTTGTACAGACTGAGGCAAAACATGTAGCTATTTGACATGAATCATTAGTCACCAATTCTAAGATGCCTTACAATATATGCAAAATGTTCCCCTATAATTTAGGAAATTATTTATGTATTTTTAATTGTATCATTTTTGCAACTGACTTTAGTTCTGACTTTGACGTCATTTGGCTTTTCCTGTTTCCGCCATGTTAGTGAGGAACCCATGTTTTATTTTTATTTTATTATTTATTTATTTATTTATTTATTTGAGTTGGAGTCTCACTCTGTCGCCCAGACTGGAGTTCAGTGACCGCTCCCGGCCACCGCAGCCTCAACCTGCTGGGCTCCAGCGATCCTTCCGCCTCAGCCTTCCGAGTAGCCGGAATTACAGGCGTGCGCTACCACACCCGGCTGATTTTTTGATTTATTGTAGAGATGAGGTCTCGCCTGCCCAGGCGGGTCTCAAACCCGCGGGCCCAGGCAATCCACTCACCTCAGCCTCCCAAAGGCACAGGATTACAGGCTGAGCCACCAAGCCCGGCTGGAACCCATGTTTTAAAATGCAGTGAACATAACAAAAACATGGAACCAACCATGTTGCCCATCGAAAAAGGACTGGATAAAAATATATGGTACATATACATGATGGAATATTACACAGCCATAAAGAAGGACAAAATTATTGACTTTGCAGCAACTTGGAGGAACTTGGAGTCTATAATGCTCAGTGATCTATCACAGAAACAAAGAACTGAGTATCACATGCTCTTACTCATAAGTGGACCTTGAACAATTTTCATACTATAAGAAAGGGACTGACAGTGGCAGGAAACTGCTGGGGGGGAGGGGAGGAGAGACAGGACTGGCAGTAGCGGCAATCTGCCAGGGGAAGGGAGGCACACCTCATCAACAAGGGTACCTACATAATGCGCATTTGTATACCTAACCCTGAATTGTACCCCACATCCTTAAGATAAAATTTAAAAATCTAATTTAAAAAATGCAGTGAAAATGCTAAGGGAAAAAAGGTGAGAAAGGGTGGTGGAAGGGAACAGTTTAGCACTTTTACCTGGGCTGAGTGGGTGTGTTTCACCTCCCATAATCTCAAGATGATTAATCCGGGGGTGGACCCTGCATATTAATCATCTGTCAGCTGAAGCTCCTGGGAAGACTAATCTATTCATAGGATGACATTGTCAAGAGAGAGTAGGCCCCGCAGTAGAAACATGTCTTACAACTACTTCATCAACTAAGAAGTGATATGGATTTGAGTCTGTGGTGAGCCATGATTGTGCCACTGCACTCTAGCCTGGGCAGCAGGGTGAGACCCCCCAACTCAAAAAAAGGGGGAGGGATATGGGATATAAAATGCTGTTTTCTTTCCTGCAACCTAAAACCTCTCTGATCAAGGCTTCCTCAGCATGTGTGGTTTTGAATAAGAAGGAACAAACAAACCTTTATGGCTGATGGCCAAGAATAAAAGCCGTGACTCCATACACCTCAGTAACCTTGCTTTATGGGCTGTTTCTGCAAGTTTTTGGTAGCAATTTGGCTACAGAGGTGCAAGGGATTCGAAATGTAGAGGAAGAACAAGCAATCAGAGACAGTGAAGACGCTTGCCCCGCAAATTTCCATTGTTGTGCTGCGATGACTCAGAGACCCATTGAAGCAAGGCAGTGCAAGATCTGAGGTAGGGTGCGCTGAGGATGAACCAAAACTAGGTGATGACTGCACCCAATAATTTAAAGCAGAGAAACCGAAGGAGAAGCTGAAGATGAAAGATTGAGAAGCAGCATGGGTAAAAATAGAAATCTAGTCAAAGCAAATCTCCGGGCACTAAGAGAGTAACATTAAAACATTGAGACGAGCCGAGCTCAGTGGCTCAGCCTGTAATCCCGCGCCTTTGGGAGGCAGAGGTGAGTGGATTGCCTGAGACCGCGGGTTCGAGACCCGCCTGGGCAGCGAGACCTCATCTCTACAATAAATCAAAAAATCAGCCAGGCATGGTAGCGCATGCCTGTAATTCCGGCTACTCGGAAGGCTGAGGCGGAAGGATCGCCGGAGCCCAGCAGGTCGAGACTGCAGTGGCTGGGAGCGGCCACTGCACTCCAGTCTGGGCGACAGAGTGAGACTCCAACTCAAAAAAAACCAACCAACCAAACAAAAAAACATTGAGACGTTTACTTCAATGTTTTTATAAGCTAGTAATGTGGCCTCATCATGGGAGGGAAAGGAAATCAATTTCACTGACATTCAATACGAAAATATCTACAATCAAAAATACTTTCCCAAAGCCAGGGCAGTGGAGTGTGCCCACAGTCCCAGCTACTCAGGAGGCTAATGTGGGAGGATCACTGAAGTTGAAGACTTCTGTGGTACACTGTGCTGATTGGTGTCTGCACTATGTTTGGCACCAATATGGACCTCCTGGGATTAGGGGACCACCGTGTTGCTTTAAAGGAGTGAACTGGCCCAGTCTGGAAAAGCAGTGGGTCAAAACTCCTCTGCTGATCAATAGTATCATACCTTTTTTTTTTAATTGTCAACATAGATTTATTTTTTTATTTTCTATTTTAATTTATTTAAGAGGTGGGGTACAAGTCGGGATTAGGTATACAAGTGGTCATTGAGTATCACACTTTTGAATAGCCACAACACTCCAGCCTGGACCACATAGCGAGACCCTGTCTCTTAAAAAAAAAAAAACTTCTTCTTCTTTTTTTAAGTTGGAGTCTCACTCTGTCACCCAGACTGGAGTGCAGTGGCATGCTCCCGGCCACCGCAGCCTCAACCTGCTGGGCTCCAGCGATCCTTCTGCCTCAGCCTTCCAAGTAGCTGGAACACAGGCACGTACTACCACGCCCGGTTAATTTTTTTTTATTTATTGTAGAGAGGAGGTCTCACCAAGTTGCCCAGGCAGGTCTCGAACCTGCAGGCTCAGGCAATTCACTCACCCCAGCCTCCCAAAGCATGAGATTACAGGCTGAGCCACTGAGCCAGCCAAAAAAAAGATACCTAACTCTAAACAAAGAAATTTACCTCGTGGCAGATAGTGCCATCAATAAAGTGACAAGAGACTCCTGGGCATCCCCCCGGCCAGGTCCCAACTCCCGCTGAGCTCAACTTTTCACAGCTGTCACCATTCACTAGGCTTAGTTTCACATCCGACTCTCAGGTCAAAGGTCATAGGTGGTTCCCCTTCAGAAGTGTATGTTTCACCTCCCTTTTATGTTCATTCCAGTCCAGCCCTTACCTTCACTCGTGAATTCTGAGCATACTTGTATACGCACCCTCACTACCGTATTAAGCGAGACTCCCGACTAAAAGGGAAAACAGCAGACTCTGCCCTGGAGTTGCTTGCAGTACTCAAGGGAATGGAGATTCAGACACGGAAATAGCCAATCCACAGTACTGTGTGATAAGCACTGCCCGTTTTTGTTTTACTTTATACTAAAGTACAGTGTACATGCGGAAAAGTGTACACACACAGGAGCACTCTAAAAGGAGCATCTGAATTTGTCTGGGAAATCAGAGGAGGCTTCCCACAGGAGGTGAAGCTGGAGGTGAAACCCTGGAGGACAAATAGTATTTACAGGCAGGCAGCAGCAAAGAGAGTGGGTATTCCAGGGAAGGGGTTCTTCCAGCCTACCTTCTCCAGAAGATTTCCATCACTACTCAGCCCTCACTGATCAACATCTTATAATGACAGCTAACTACCCAAGTGGTAGCATGTAGTTTAGGTAAAGACCTCTACCATGCTGTATTGCCCATGCATATTTTTCTGCTTGCTTGGTTTTACTCTCCAAATAGATATAGTCAGGGATGTGTGATGAGTTAGACCAACTTCTCCCTGTAACATTGGGTAAAGAAGTCCACTTACAGCCGGGCTCAGTGGCTCAGCCTGTAATCCCACACCTTTGGGAGGCTGAGGTGAGTGAATTGCCTGAGTCCGCGGGGGCAGGCGAGACCTCATCTCTACAATAAATCAAAAAATTAGCCAGGCGTGGTAGCGCACGCCTGTAATTCTGGCTACTCGGAAGGCTGAGGCGGAAGGATCGCCGGAGCCCAGCAGGTTGAGGCTGCGGTGGCCGGGAGCGGCCACTGCACTCCAGTCTGGGCAACAGAGTGAGATTCCAACTCAAAAAAAAAAAAAAAAGAAGTTCACTTATATAAAGCTCAACTTCTTCATTATAAAGGATTGCTGGGAAAAAATGAACCTAGATGAGGATTGGCAAACTATGATGGATGGGCCAAGTCCAGCCAGCCATGTGTTTTTGTGAATAAAGTTTTATTGGAACAAAGTTGTGTTCGTCTACCCATTGTCTGTGACTGATTTTATGACATGATGGAAAAGTGAGTAGTTGAATGGAGATTGTCTTGCCCACAAACTCTAAGATGCTTACTATCTTGTCCATTGCAGAAAAAGTTTTCTGACCTCTGAACTGTGCATTTAGCATGTGTTTATTATTATAATTACTGTTGGTCCTAGTGATTCTAATTTTTAATGCCTAGTATATTATCTTCTCCTCAACACCAACCCTCTACTCCTGAGTCCAACTTAAATTATAAATTCTTTTCGCTTTAGTAGGTTTACTGTTAAAAACATTTTTAAAAATGTTTTTCTCTACATTATTAAAGATACTACTAGCCAAGTGTGGTGGCTCATGGCTGTAATCCTAGCACTTTGGGAGGCCGAGGTGGGAGGATTGCTTGAGTCCAGGAGTTTGAGACAAGCCTGGGCAATCTAGCAAAACCTTGTCTCTACAATAAATCAAAAAATTAGCCGGGCATGGTGGCACACGCCTGTAGTCCCAGCTACTTGAGAGGCTGAGGCGGAAGAATGGCCTGAGCCCAAGAGGTCGAGGCTGCAATGAGCCATGATTGCACCATTCTGCCTAAGTGACACACTGAGACTCTGATTCAAAAAATAATTTTTAAAAAACCTACCACCCCAGGGTATCCCTACTTTGAGTGGCTAGAATGTCAGCCCCGAGAAAGCAGAGGCTTGGGTCCATTACCCACTGCGTGGCTGTGTGCCTAACACACAGAGAGCTTGCAAGAGTGGGTCTGAAAGGGTGAGGTAGCCCAGAGTCATGACTGGAGGTGGTGAGCAAACAAGGTAAGATGAGAGCACAGCAGGTAGGCACCCCCCACGCCCCTTGGCTTTAAATACAGCAACTCACTTGTCTGGCAGCCCTAAGGAAAATTGCTGTACCTTTCCTACCTTTTCTACCTCCTTGACCAAAGTCCTTGTTTTTGGGAGACGTGGACATTCATAGGTTTTCTTCTGCAACCTTGGGTAAAGGGTGGGAGGGGGGACCAGATTGCCAGGACAAGCCCTCAAAGGAAAACTATTAATTTAACAGAATGCGAATGTTCTGAGTGAAGCATTTCATTTATAATGTCTTAGAAAAGAACAACTTACCGGGGGAAAAAGTTCATCTGAAAAATACCAAGATTAAGACACGTATGTATCATTGAATCAAATTATATCTCCTTAGATATTATTATACTATTAACATTTTTCCATTACTGTCAACTTTCCTCCGTCTTTCTCATGAGTATTTTTAGGATTGAAAAAAAGGGAAAAGCTTTCGTTGTGTGGCACATGATGGTGCCTAAACATCTGTGTGAAGGTTTTATTGGTGTCCGTCTGTCCATGGGAGGCCATTAGAGTCCGCCATTTTGGGCCTTTGTCTGTTTTTCAGTCCTCCAGTGCTCAGTGATCATGGACAGACCTGAAAATGGCACATCTCAGAAGTACTTCTAGAGAACTTGGCTGACTTCTACGCTGCTTTCCTCCTTTGGTGAGTGTAGTCTCCTGCTGGAACACATAGGCAAGCTGGGGTGGGGGAGATGGTGTAATTAATTTGTAAACGCTTTTCCTCATGAACCACTGTGGCTCCTTGGCCTTTGGTTTTTATTCAGCTTAAGATATCATTTCCTGTTTCACCTGGCCTCCCTTTTTTTCTGCTAAACAAAAGTAATAGGCCGGGCTCGGGGGCTCAGCCTGTAATCCCAGCGCTTTGGGAAGCCTAGGCGAGTGGATTGCCTGAGCCCACAGGTTCAAGACCAGCCCGGGCAACTTGGTGGGACCTCATCTCTACAGTAAATAAAAAAATTAGCCAGGTGTGGTAGCGCGCGCCTGTAGTTCTAGCTACTTGGAAGGCTGAGGCGGAAGGATCGCCGGAGCCCAGCAGGTTGACGCTGGGGTGGCCGTGAGTGTGCCACCGCACTCCAGCCTGAGTGACACACTGAGACTCCAACTCAAAAAAAAAAAAAAGTATTCTCTGTTTTGCCTGTTTCACCACCCAAACATCTGACTACCCTTCCAGGGGGTGAGAGGTGACAGAAAGTGCTCATTCATTCTCTCATCACTCCACTGATTGTCATGTCCCTCCCGAGTGACAAAGTGATTGTCACTTTGTATATAGTGACAATCAAAACAGACATTTCTGTTTTGACAACTGGAACATTCTGGGGGAGTGGGGGATAAACCATCAATGATTGGGAAAAAAATAACAAGAAAAGAAATGGTGATAAGTAATTTATGGAGATTTTAAATGTTACAGTGCTTGGCTGGAATAACAAATCCAGGTGTCTTTAAACTGTGATCTAAATAACAAGAAGTGACCAGTCTTGCAAAGACCAGGGAGAATATAATATTTGGATTTAGGATTTGGCTGAAGACTGGGATATGCTGAGATTTTTTGGGGGGGGGTATTTGAAAACGAATGACTCAGAAAATCAGAAATTGTAAACTCAGAATAATAAAACTTGAAGTATAGTCAGGTATCTGATTCTTAAGAATACGTGAATCTGCCAGTATCATGACCAACCAAATTGTTTTATTTCTTTTATATATTTCTGCTGGAAAGAAGGGCATGGTATTAAACATAGTATATAAGGGGTCCCCCTCAAAAAATCAAATTTATTTTATAAAAAATTATGTATTTGTTCTTACATGTTTAAACTTGTCACCTTGTCAAAGTACTCTCCATTTAATGCAATTCACCTATCAAGATGCTTTTTCCACTGCTCTAAACAATTTTTGAACTCGTCAATTTAGGTACCTTTTAGTGCTTCTGCTATTTTTTGTTTCACCTCTTCCAAGTGTTTCCCTTTGAGGACTTTTTTCATCCTGGGAAACAAACAAACAGACAAACAAAGGCTGCTCAGGGTAAGATCAGGTGAATAGGGAGGGTGGAGTACGGGGTCATGCTGTTTTTTAAATCAAAAACTGCTGAAGCACTCTGTACAATGTGAGTAGGTACATTGTCATAGTGGAAGAACCAGTCACCTGTTTGCCACAAAAAATTCACTGAATGGAACGCAGCCTCTCACAACAATGCTAGCTGGTACACTGAGCTGATGGCTTCCTAGAACACTCGCCTAGCAGGGGAAGACTGTACTACAAGGGACCCACACTCCAAAAATAATTTCACTTTTGGGGGGAGTCCCCACTTCTATGTGGTCTTGTAATGAAAGGTGACTCTACTATTTATTGTTTTCTTTCTAATCCAATTGCAACACCAGGTAAGTTTACAGCAGAGTTAAAATTTTGAAAGCCGGGCTCGGTGGCTCAGCCTGTAATCCCGCGCCTTTGGGAGGCCGAGGTGAGTGGATTGCCTGAGCCCGCGGGTTCGAGACCCGCCTGGGCAGCGAGACCTCATCTCTACAATAAATCAAAAAATCAGCCGGGCGTGGTAGCGCATGCCTGTAATTCCGGCTACTCGGAAGGCTGAGGCGGAAGGATCGCCAGAGCCCAGCAGGTCGAGGCTGCAGTGGCCGGGAGCGGCCACTGCACTCCAGTCTGGGCGACAGAGTGAGACTCCAACTCAAAAAAAAAAAAAAAATTTTGGAAGGAGTTTGAGAGGGTCCATAGATATTTCATCTTGTGATGACTTCCATTTAGACTAGGAGATGCCTATCACCACTCAGGAAGTGCTTAAGGGGACCACACGCGAGTTTATATACCAAGATTTAAGCAACTCTCTCGTGCCTGGTGAGACGAGGAAATGAGAAGTGGAGGAACTTGGATCATTACACTCAGGTTGAAAGTCAATTCCATTCATCAGTCACAGACTCCTCCTGGCTCTTAGCACTACACTCAGAGCTGAAGCACAGATCGCACAGTTGGATTAGAAAGGCAAATGCATAGTGAACATGCCTTGCACAGGATACATTTAAGGGGCATTTGGAGACAATTATTGGATTTATTTGGCAGAAGGTCACCTCTGGGATTGCATGATGTCACTTAGGAGGAGTCATCTTGCTACTGGTAGGTTTTGGGTCTGTCTTAAGGGTCAGTGGAGGTCAAGATTAACCAGACAGTGATGGGGATTTTTGGTGGCTGGAGGCTTCCCATTATGGCACTTCTAGTCTCAGGAAAGATGCTTGGTCACCTGTACTATTCCTGAGTCTGTGAAAATGCCACAATCTTCCTGGAATCCAATAATGAAAGAAGAACATGTATGGAAAGAAAAAAGTAACAAACACATACATCAAAAGGTGAAAACTTCCTTCTCTTGTTCCTGTTCCTGGCATAACTACCTATCACTTTTTCATAAAAATATATGAAAAAAATAAAAAAAACATGTGTAAGAAAAAATTGTCTTATCTAGAATATAGTTATAACCTTAGAAATGATAAAAGTCATATACATTCTCATACACACAACAATATATACTATATATACTGGCCTGACAATTGCTTGAATCACTTAAAGATTTATCTTGGAAACATTTTATATCTTTATATACAGATCTGAATCATTTTCATTTTTTAAAGGCTGCATTATATATTATTTTGTGTAATCATAACAAAATTTAGTTTAGTCTTTTATTGCTAGACCTTTCAAGTATTTTTATTTTATGTTTCTTTATTATATTCAATGAGGCTTATCCTTGGCCTTCTCTTTTGACTCTTTCCATAGGAGGCTTTGCAGGGGGATTGCCGGATCAAAATGCATTTGCATTTTAAATTCTCAAAGAAAATTACAAATAGTCTTTGCCAAAACACACATTCTCACCAAGAGCGTTGGAGTGACCCTACTTTCTCATATTCTCTTCCACCTGGGGTGCTTTCACACTTTTTTATTTTGGCTGCTCCATTAGGTGAAAACTTTTGTTTCTTTTTTGTGATTTGTCTCATTTTAAAATAATTTAAAATAAAGGGTAAACACTCAAGAGAATATGGGGTTTGAGGACAAGGTTTGTTCTAATCCGGGTACAGGTCTACAGTCCTTTAGCCAAAATTCTTGGAGCCAGGTTTATTTTAAAATTCAAAACTCTCCAGATTTTGAAAGATAATATGTACAGATGTCATAAGTTAGGAATCACTCCCAACCCAGTCTGTGCTGGAACTCCTTAAGCAACAAATCATTACGTCTAAGCAAAAGGCATGAATGTCCCCACAAAATGGTCTAGCAAAAGATGATAAATACCCTCATATCAGTTCAGAAAAAGGTTTTGCCACGAAATACAGTCAGATCAGATCAAATCTCGCCTCTAAATAAGTTACAAGAAAGACATTTTGGCATTCAGAGCTTTTCGATTTCAGATATCATGTTAAGATATCATGAGCTTGTATAAAGAACTGCTTCATGAATAGAGAAGGGACAGGACTCCTCTAGGATGGGTGGACAGCACAGAGGTGAGTACGACAAGGAACCTTGGGACCACGCAGAGCTCGCCAAAAAGACCTGCCAAGAACATCTGATGAGTTTCTCTTTGTTCTTCATTGGTTTCTTTGGGCAAGGGAAATTTTGTACCATTGACCGGTGGTTGATCTCGTTGTTCATGAAAGAGTTTCAGGAGTTTCTGCTCTGCACTCAGTGAGTATGTGAGTACTTCTTGAAACATATCAAAGGTGATATGCACCATTGTAAGTGACCGAAAAAAATGACCTGGCTCCTTTTCATAATTCCTCATTCTCTTTCCTTCTCTGTCCTTATTTTTCATGGTTAAAGTTGACTTATATGACCCAAATTATATGCCCTGCTTTAGACACAAATTGGGAAATATCTTATTCTTTTGATGACTCATAGTCTTTGCCTAAGTTTTAGCCTTTATCAGCAGGATTTTAAAGTGCATACTAATTGAAGAATAGATGAACTAGCAGAAATCATGAAAGATTTGTCCCCAGGAGACAACAGAAAGCCATCTTTGAGCAAGAGGAAGGAGAACAAAACTGCAAGTAATATAGATCTTTTCTGGGCTAATTCTCACAATGTTTTCCAGAGATGAAGTAACTTGCCCAGTGTCATTCAGTTCAATGAGCTGAACATCACAGCTATACAAGCATTTCTATTATAAAGCATATCATATCTACATTATAAAATCAATATCACGATTGGGAGGGGGTCTTTTCCTCTATAGTGAATGGCAGACCTGACATTTGAACTTAATCTACCTTAACCTTTTTCACTCTTCCTGCCTCTCTGCTTTTGATAAGCTTCATTTAGTCAATAAGATTATTCTTGTGAGTTTATTCTGATTGCTGGAAATGACTGTGTGATGAATTATGTTGGGAAGGATTCTGAAGCTGAATCCAAACTAGGCAGTCAATAATCAGTGCATTCCAAAGGTATAGGTGGAAGTGGTGTGAGGGCATAGATGAGGCACATATGCCATACATTTGCTATTCTTGGACTGGGTCATCTTTGAAATCCTTGACTTTTTCAGGATTCTGTAAAACACACATTTATTTGAAACTATATCACAGAATTTCACTTTGTTTAGCATCATCAGTCAGCAGGGAAATGCAAATTAAAACCACCCACCTGCATGGCTAAAAGAGAGGTAATCCTAAGTTCTGACGAGGATGTAGTACAGCCAGAGATCCCATACATTGTTGGTGGGAGTCCAGATTGGTACAACCACTTTAGAAAACTATCGTTATCTACAAGGCGTACGTGCACGCATCTTCTGACTCTGTTTTCATTCCTAGGTAAAAACCTTACAAAAAGCACTAATATGTTCACCCAAAAACATGTACAAAGATCTCATGGTACTACTATTCCTAATAATCCCAAACTAGAAAAATACCCCAAAGCTCATCAACGTTAGAATTGGTAAATAAATTAGGGTATACCCACAGCACTGGAATATTTTACATCAATGAGAATGAATAAAAGGTGTGACTACATACAAAAATGTGGATAAATCTCATATATAATAGGACATGCCATTTGATTCCAGTATGTATAGACACATATGCAAAACTAATCTCCAGTGCTAGAAGTTAGGGGAGCACTTACCTGGTAGAGTGGAGGTGATGACTGCAATGGGAGGTATTGGTCATGTTGCTTGGTCATGTCCTCTTTCTTCAGCTCAATGGTGGTCATAGGTGTTTGTGAAAATTCACTGAACCATACACTTAAAGTCTGTGTGCTTTTCTAGAAATAAGGATAGTTTAATTTAAAAAGTATAAAATATTTTAAAATTCTTTATTTTGTTTTATTTTTTAAAATTTTATTTTAAAGATGTGGGGTACAATTCAGAGTTAGGTCTACAGTTTGTCTTCATACAGGTAAAGTTTGGGCCTCACTTTGGTCCCCACTTCACCTAGTTTGAGATCAGGTACCCTTATTGATGAAATATGCCTCCCCCCTCCCTCCCCTGGCAGTTTCTCACTAGTGTCAATCCCTTTCTTATAGTATTATGATAATTGTTCAGGGTCCACTTATGAATGAGAACATATGGTACTCAGTTTTTTGTTTCTGTGATACATAACTGAACATTATTGACTGTAAGTCCATTCAAGTTGCTGCGAAGTTCATAATTTTGTCCTTCTTTATGGTGGCATAATAGTCCATCATGTATATGTACTATGTTGTTTTTTTTTTATCCAGTCCACTTTCAATGGGCAGCATGGTTGGTTCCATGTTTTTGCTGTTGTGAATAATGATGCAATAAACATGCGTGTGCAGGTATCTTTTTCATAGATCGATTTGAGTTCATCTAAGTATATTCCCAGAAGGGGGATGGCTGGATTGTATGGAAGTTTGATTTTTTGATCTTGTAAGAATTGCCACATTGTTTTCCACATAGTGTAGGAAGTCCTAGCTAGAGCAATCAGACAAGAGAAGGAAATCAGGGTCATCCAAATAAGAAAAGAGGAATTCAAGTTATCCCTCTTTGCTGATGATATGATTCTATACCTTCAAAATACAAGAGAATGTCAGAAACCTTCTTGGCTCTGATAAAGGACTTTGGCAAAGTCTCAGGGTACAAAATCAATATGCAAAAGACAGTCGCATCCTCATACAACAGCAACAAACAGGCAGAGAAACAAATAAAAAGTACAATCCCATTCATGATAGCAACAACAAAAAAATGGAAACACCTCAGCATCTTCCTAATCAGAGAAGTTAAAGACCTGTACAACGAAAACTATAAAACATCGCTCAAAGAAATCAAAGACACAAATAAATGAAAATATAGTCCATGCTCATGGATTGGAAGAATCAACATTGTTAAGATGTCCATCCTACCCAAGGCAATCTATAGATTTAACGCAATACCCATTAAATTATCAGCAGCATTCTTCTCAGACCTAGAAACGACAATACAGAAATTCAAATAGAAACGTAAACAACCACAGACGTAAACAATCCTCAGCAAAAGAAACAAAGTAGGAAGTATCATACTTCCTGACTTTAAACTTTATTATATGGCTACAATAGTCAAAACAGCCTGGTATTGGTACAAGAGGAGGCACATAGACCAATGGAACAGGATAGATATTCCAGAAGCAAAACCTCAATTTCTCAACCAACTCATCTTTGACTTTGACAAAGCTTCCACCAACAACCACTGGGGAGAGGAGAACTTTTTCAGTAAATGGTGCTGGGAAAACAGGCTGACAACATGCGGAAGATTAAAACAAGACCCCTACCTATCACCGTACACAAAGATCAACTCTAAATGGATCAAAGACCTAAACTTAAACCTCAAACTGTAAGAACCTTAGAAAATGCAGGAGACGCCCTTATGGAAATTGGAACTGGCAACCAATTCCTGATCAAAACCCCAAGTATCCACGCCATAAGAGACAAGATAGACAAGTGGGACCTCATCAAACTGAAAAGCTTCTGCAAAGCAAAGAAACCGTCAAGAGAGTGGGAAGACAGCCCACAGAATGGGAAAAAATATTTGCCAACTGTATCTGAAAAAGGCCTAAAATCCAGAATCTACAAGGAGCTTAAATGTGCTGAAAGGAAAAAAAATTTTAAATTCTATATGTTGAAGAAAAACCTTCTCAAACATTTTTACTCCAAAGCTAAAATATTTTCCTAATGACATTATTTTCAGTGCCAGCAAGTGTTTATTTTGGCTTCCCACAGTCTACACCATATACAAATATCCTGAATCCCTACAGAGCATCTCCAAGCCACTGGACTTTATTCTTCTACTACCTAATGAGTTTTAGGATGGGCACCCAGGCTTCTCTGAGACCTACTGTAAAAGAGGGAGGAAAAAGATAGTAAAAAGATAGTAAAACAAGTGCTTTGATAGCACTTTTAAAAATTCATAACAGGAATAAAAAGAAGTGACGGCTGTTTAGTGCATACATGTGCAAAAAAAAAAAAAGATTTGTGGTGCTGTAAAGGGCATCAGTCATATGTTTCGCCAGCTACGACTGTACTGCTTCTGAAAGAATAGTCTTAGTTCTTTCCTTGGCCTTTATCTTGTGAATAATGGATTCAGCTGTTTATAGGCCTCAGTGCATTTGGAGGGAGGGACTGGAAGAATATGATTACCAAATTTGCACTCTCCTGACATTTCCTTACTCTGTTGGAAGCCGCTTCTGATATCTGTCCTGCAGTTGTTTCCCATTCCCGGTGTTTTTTCTCGTCATTCTTTTCTTTTTTTACTCCCCCATAGACTGGCCAGTCTAAATCACAAATGCCCATCTGGGTGATACAAGTATTGCTAATAAAAAGCAAATCATACTCACTTTAGAAAGTCAGTATCGTGAGCAGATATCTTCTTTTGAATGCATTATCAATTGTAACATGAAAGAAAAATTAAGGCATGTATTTCCCAAGTATAGACATGAAGTGTAATCAACATGCAACCTCCAGGCCCATTGCACAGTATACATTGGTGGTAGGGTTGTTACTCATCTCAGCAGGAAAGCAGCTCAGATCAGTGGTACAGTTCACAGGAGATGCCCTAGAGTGACAGCAGTGGAAAGATAACAAACACAGAATGTGAGTCCAGGCCACAACTTGTGAGCATGGGTTCTTGTGATTCACATTAGCTGAGGCGGTTGTTGGTTTCCCATCAAATGGAAATGCATTAAAAAATGAAGGCTATTCCTGAGACTCTCCATTGTGTCAAGTCTAAAACCCACTTGAGTTTCCTACAGAATTTATAGCTGTGATGTCTAAGGGCAGTTTCTTAAATACATGCGTAGTCATAATATACCACCATTTAGAAATGTGCTGTTTCATACAGGTCAATTTAACAGCTAACTAAAGCTTATTCCTTAGGCAGAAGCAATTTGTTGTTGTTGTTGACCATGTCAGTTGGAAAATATTTACAGACCTATTGTAACACTTTCCTGCTGTCTTAAATAGATTTTAGAGAACATGATTTAACTTTGATAACATAGTCATCATTCTATGCATCAGCTGTTGAGAGGAGCATTTATACAGGGGTTCCCTCGAAGGCTATAGGGTGGGTGGTGCTGTGGCCTTGCATCAAATGCCCCAGGTGGCATTTTTTTTTCCCTGTGGTTTACATGTTCCTTCTGCCTTTTCCTCTGATATCAAACTATCAGCTGTCAGTTCTTACTTCTCTCTGTGATCTTATTTACAGATAAATTTTGGGCTTTGTTTTTTGGTTTCCTTCCACCAGTCTAATTAGTACTGTAGAACATCTAACTAGGCTCTTGTGTGCCTTGCCAAAGTGTAGAGGGGTTCTGAGAAAGGGTCTGGCCAGGTCTTTCATAAATAAATACACGTAATAGGCTTTGACCAGTTTCTAGCATTTTTAGTAGGAGCTTAATATTAACTGCTACTATTATTATTGTTGTTGTTGTTAATATAATTACTAGAATTCATGCACATGCTAGATAAGGATAAATTAAGTAGTAACCGGGCTCAGTGGCTCAGCCTGTAATCCCACGCCTTGGGAGGCCGAGGTGAGTGAATTCCCTGAGCCCACGGGTTCGAGACTCACCTGGGCAACTTGGCGAGACCTCATCTCTACAATAAATCAAAAAATTAGCCAGGCGTGGTAGCACGCGCCTGTAGTTCCAGCTATGTGGAAGGCTGAGGCGGAAGGATCGCTGGAGCCCAGCAGGTCGAGGTTATGGTGGCCAAGAGCGGCCACTGCACTCCAGTCTGGATGACAGAGTGAGACTCCAACTCAAAAAAAAGAAAAAAAAAATTAAGGAGTGGAAGAAAATACAATATTCCTTCCTCTTATCCATAGGGGATATGTTCCCTGATCCCCCAGGGATACCTGAAACTTTAGATAGGACCAGATACTATTTTTTTCCCCTATATACACATACCTACAGTAAAGTTTAATTTGCAACTTAGGCACAGTAAGAGATTAAGAATAGTAAATAATAATATAATAGAACTATTAATAGTAAAAAAAAAGTTACTAACTTTTGCAGTTTGAAGTGCAACAGCAAAACTGGCACAAATTTTTTTTTCACAACTTCATAGATAGAAGATTTGTTCTTACTATAGATCTTAGCAAAATTCAGCATACGATTTTTCTTTCTTTCCTTATAAAGTCGAGAACTTTCACCTTTTCATTTAAAAGATCTGCAAGCCGGGCTCAATGGTTCAGCCTGTAATCCTGCGCCTTTGGGAGGCTGAGGTGAGTGAATTGCCTGAGCCCGTGGGTTCGAGACCCGCCTGGGCAGGTGAGACCTCATCTCTACAATAAATCAAAAAATTAGCCAGGCGTGGTAGCACGCACCTGTAATTCCGGCTACTTGGAAGGCTGAGGTGGAAGGATCGCCGGAGCCCAGCAGGTCGAGGCTGCAGTGACCGGGAGTGACCACTGCACTCCAGTCTGGGTGACAGAGTGAGACTCCAACTCAAAAATAAAAAAATAAAAATAAAAAAATAAAAGATCTGCAAAGACAGCTTCTCTTTGACATATCTGGATTGCCAATTTAGGGTTATTAATTAAGTAATTTGTGGGTGACTTGAGTGCAAGCACTGTGATCCGATCACCGATATGGCTATCAAGTGACTAATCGGGGGGTAACAGATACCGCGTGGACATGCTGGACAAAAGGATGGTTCACCTCACGGGTGGGATGGTGCAGGATGGCACTAAGTCTCCTCACACTACTCAGAATGGTGCAGTTGGAAACCGCTAGACTGTGTGTTTCTGGAATTTTTTACTTAATATTTTTGTACCACGGTTGACCATGGGTGACTGAAGCCGTAGAAAGCAAAATTGTGGATAAGAGGGAATTACTGTACACTCAAACATGAAATGACTCAGTTACGATAGAAGTTTATTTATCACATGTAGAAGAGCCCAGGATAGGGTTGAGGTCATAACATGATTTAGCCATTCAGGCTTCCTCCACACTGGTTTTCCCTGTCTCACCGAGAATTCCAATGTCAACTGCATCCACTCAGAGGAAGAGGAAGGAGATGAAGAAATGATGGTGGGAGGTTCCCAGGGTCAGATTGGGAAATGCCACACATCACTCACAGTCCTATTGACTAGCACTCAGTCATGTGGTCATACCTAGCTGCAAGGGAGCCTGGAAAATGTAGTCTAATTCAGTGCCCTGGAGAGAATGCAGATGGATTTTGATGGATGGCTTATCAGCCTCTGCTACAGTGTTTTTACGTAGAGAGTTTGTGACATTACTTTTGACAATTCTGAAGCCATTTTTTCTTCTCTATCATTTTTACTATTTGTTTAAAGTATACAGTTAAGCCAATTTTTAAACTTACTTTGCTAAAACTGCTGTCACTTGGAAATTGGCTTCATTATGTCATGGCAGTATGTCTGTATCTCTTTATGCAAATGTTCCCTGCCAGTGTCTAAGTGGGCACTCCATATGAAATTAATCTTAATATGCAAATGATGGACTATAGAGCAAAGATCTCTTGCTTTGGAGTTACCCAGACCAATTATATCCCTGCATTGCCACACACCAGTGTAATATCTTGGATATGAACTTAGCCTTTTGAAGTTAGCATTTCTTCAATAAAATGCAGATAGCAATAGCTCTAAAATATTATACTAATTTATATAAAATTACCTATTTGGTGTTGGCCACATAAATGTTCCATCTGTAGTTATAGTTACCTAATAATATCACTTTATTAAAATAGCATAATGATTTATATTATCTAAATGAATACATATAAATAGTGATATCATAATGCTGTTATTTTTGTAAGTGTGGATACGATGGAAGCTATTAATCAGCTTAGTCTTTGCATATTTTGGTTTATAACACCTGATGAAGATTGGATCTTTGAAGTATGGCTCACAGCATATTCAGAAGAATCAGTGGCATTTTGGAACTATGATCTGTGGGGATCAACTCAAATGTGATAATAAGAAATGGTTTTTGCCTTTTCAGTACTCCAATATCTGCTTAACAATTCTTGTCATTAAGTCCTGTCTGCTAAACTAGTTCATGCAGTTTCTGTCTCCTGACTGATTCAGAAATCCATATCAGGGGTGGTCCCAGAAACAAACAAAATAGGGTATGGGAATTGCTATACTCATAACTTGACAGTTTACCATGTCTAAGCTAAATATATGTCAAAGTGTCTTACTTTATGATTGTTTACAGTTGCTGTTCTTGTTGTTACTTTAGATAATATAACACTAACATATTTATAACATTTCCTATTTTTCTAAAGGCATCCATATGTGTTATCTCATTTAATCCCTGATTCCTGTTTCTGGGGGACTTTACAAATGAAATGATAAATGCTATCAATGAGTAAGTGACTCAAATTCAGATATTTTAATTCACAGTATTACCCTACAACTACCCTACACTATACTGCAGCTATCATTTCACTGCAGCTACCTTGGAGAAATTCTTTTTTTTTTTTTTTGAGTCAGATTCTCACTCTGTTGCCCAGGCTGCCAGGCTGGAGTGCAATGGCACGCTCATGGCCATCCCAGTGTCGACTTGCTGGGCTCCAGTGATCCTTCCGCCTCAGCCTTCCAAGTAGCCAGAACCACAAGCGTGCGCTACCACACCCAGCTAATTTTTAAAAATTTATTGTAGAGATGATGAGGTCTCACCAAGTTGCAGAGGCTGTTCTCAAACCCATGGGCTCAGGCAATCTTCTCATCTTGGCCTCCCAAAGTGCTGGGATTACCAGCTTGAGCCACCACACTCAGCCTAGAAATATCTTAAAAATGCTTATTGTTTTATTTCAGGGAAAATTTTGCTTGAAATATGAAGACTTCGTTCAACAAGACCATGAAGTATCAATTGACCTAGTAAAAGGGAACCGTAATCCAATAAATTTGCTTAGTGCAGTTGTGTATCTCTAGCCAGCCTCAGAAGGCTATAATTATGTCCACTCAGGGAAAGAAATAACTTTTGGCTTTCCATTTTAGAAGGTATTAAATTTCAAAATCTCAGGAAGGTGTATTTTGTGTATCATAGCTTAGTTTAAACCGATCAATTGTTAGTAGTAAGAATCTGTTCTTAATTACCCCACTCAAATTGAATAATCTTAGCATCACCCAGGTCTCAAACTATCTCATCCTCATTTCTTCAAGAAACAATGAGCTGCATTATATGAAAGACACATATAGCTCCAAGTTTAAGTTTTCTTTGACATAAATAGAGTGTACTTTTACAAATGTGTACAGATCATGTACATTTTTATGAGTTTGATGGAAAGCTTTAGGAGTGGGGAGATGTTTCTAACATTTTGGCTCTCTTTCCAGTCTCTTGAGTCTTTCTCAGACTTGGCAAGATTATTTTGTTACCAGCTAAATACTTGTACAGCCATGGCAGCAAGGAAGTCAAGGATCCATATCAAACTCATCTTGTTTTTTCAGATGCAAGTAATCAATCCTAATACTGTTTTGATTTCATTTACTAAGAATTATATTTTTATAAAACTTGGAGAGGAAAATTTAGTGGAATAATTTTAGGAAGTGCTTCAATTGTATCTGAGAGTCAAAACAATACTTAATTTCAGGAGTTAATTACCAGGGACTATTCTTAAATTTTCTACCGTGTTGACCACTGTTAGGAAGTACGTATCTGTTTTAACCACCAAGAATCCTGTGGACACCAGTAACCTTATTAGCTGTGCCTTGGAAATGCTCTCTCCCTAGCAGCCTAGCAAACTGACTTTAAATCATTGCTGAAATGCCATGTCTTTTCACAAGGGAGTGGCCAGAAGAAAACTGACAGCTCTATAATATATGTTGCCATTTAAGTTTCCTAAGCTAAATTATCTTTATATTCATTTGTCTTCCCTTTTCCTCCTAAAACAAATTAAGCCTTTGATTTAGACGTGTTTTGAAGACATGAATCAGCTTTGGTATCGCTCTCCTACTTTGGAATGTCACATACACACCCACATCAATGTTTTTGTGTAAGATTCTAAACTCCTAGATGGCAGGAGTCTGTATTTTCTCTTGTAATCTAACTTGCCACCCCACAGATAGTAGGCAGCTGTTCAGTGTTTTGATTATGATAATGATTTCAAATAAAAGAACAGGATCTTGTAGAAGTCAACCTTTTTTTTGGACATTGGATAGCATAAACCAAGATCTATAATTGAGACCAGATTGAAGTTATTGACTTGAACCTGAGCTCGAGGTTGACTGGTGAGAGACCCCACCAAAAGTAGAGGTCACATGATGAGCCTTGCTCTTCAAATCATGGTGTACAGAACAGCAGCTGCGGTATTATCTGGAACCTTTTTGCAAATGCAGATTCTTAGGCCTCGTTGTCATCCTACCGAGTGATTCTCTGTGTATACATAATCTTCAGATGACTTGCACATGCCACAAAAGTTGAGAAGCACTAATATAGAAGACACCTTGGCCTAGAAGCACTGTCATGATACTTATAGTTTTTCATTAGCAGCATCAGTAAACATTCATATTTTTAAACATAATCCATCTGAACTATTAAGTTGCTACTTGGACAAATTTCCCAAAATCTTATCATTTAAATTTTCATTTAAGATTTGATATAAGAATTTGAGACATTTCCTTGCTTGTTATAGGGTATAAAATAATAATATTTCTTTATAAAAATGAATGTCTTTCCTAACCTATATGTCTGGAAAATTGATATTCGGTATTCTATTTTGAGAATGGAGTCATGTCTTTTTATGCCTAATGGTATAAAAAGTATACAGATGACCGAAGGCGTCTGTGTTTTTTCTTAGATACAACCTTGACTTTTTCCTGAATTTTAGGGTTTTTAAAGTTTTTTATCTAGTAAAATCTGACTTTGTGGTGTTCCAACATGAGATAGTCAGCATCACTGAGAGCCAGTTTGTCCCCATGTGATTTTGTTCTGACTTGCCGTTTATTTGGAAATGAATCACATTGTAAAGTGATCTGTCATTTGGTTTATTTTTGTTCTAATTTTTTTCTTCTTGTATCTTACTGATCATTTCCTTGCTTTTGCCCCTTTGTTTCTATGTTATCTGAACTCATGTGGTCTGGTACCAATTGTTTCAATTAGCAATTCTCTTCTTTTCTGCATTCTCTTCAGGAATTCTTGGATTTGGACACTTTCTGTTCCCAGTTTCTCCTGGGAGAGACTGATAAGGAAATTAAATTACCACTGGATACAGCACATTTCGGCATCACTCTACATTTTCTAAATGTCTCATTTTGTTCATTTCAGTTTATTTTGAAAACCCTAAAACCAATGGATTATTAACAACAAATGTATGGTAGAAATAGTTTTGATTTGTTTATTTTCTTATTTGGGAAGTGAAGTCTTCTTCCCCTGCCGCAGGATTTCACAGGCAGTCCTGTCATACTGGTGAGATGTAGATAACTAATGTAGGAAAAGATCCTGAATTAAAGGGTGATAGGTGGACAGTAGTTCCAGAAAGTTCTCCAGCAACAGACAGTAACCACCACAACAGGAAGAAAGGACCCCGAGTGGAGACAGGAAAGCTTGGTGTATTGCCAGGACTTTCTGTCCCTCAAAAGGCAGAGGCCAAGGGAATGTGTGTGAGGAACCTCTCAAGAAAGAAAGGCCTGTCCTGTTTCCCTGGAAACAATTGGTACCATTCCTAGATTTTACGTTTGAAGAATTTGTGAATTAGCCCAAAAAGTTTGAGCGATTCAGAGATGGTGTAAAAAAAAGTATTTTGTCAACCCATAGACCTACTTAACTTGTTTGTTTCTTGGGTGTTTCAAAAGAATGCAACTTGCATCATCTTTGTTATTTGTAACGAGAGGTAGGGAGTAGGTAAGGCAATGTGTTTAAGACATTTGAGTTTAAGATCTTTATTGTTCTACCCATCCATCTCTGTGTACCTGCCTTAAAATATTTCTTTTAGCAGAAGTAAAAAATGAACCTATCTTGAAACAAATTGTTTTAATAGCTTCAGAGGGGTACAGATGTGTTTTGTTGCCATAGATGCATTGTCTAGTGGTGAAGAAGTCTGGACTTTAAGTGTACCCGTCACCCCCACAAGTGCACATTGTACCCAATAAGTGATATTTCATCCCTTCATTTCCACCCTTCCTGTTCTGAGTCTCCGTTGCCCATTATACAATTCTATATGCCTTTGCAGACCCTTCGCTTAGCTTATAAATGAAAATTGCAGTATTTGGTCTTCTGTTCCTGTGTGACTTCTCTTAGGATGGTGGTCTCCAATTTAAAAAATGATCCCGCCTTGTAGGGATTTTACTTTGTATTCTGGAATGAATAACATTGTATTTCACTGATTTCAACAGAAACTCCCCCCTCTCTGCCCTTGCCCCCCACAAATCTTTAAAATCAGAGTCCAGCTTACGGTTCACAGCATCTTGCAAGTGATGTTGGCAGCAGCCTTGACATAATGGCCATTCTCTGCGTTCATGAAGATGGTTGTTGTTTCTAGTCGTGTGACTAGACAACCATGTAAGGCCTTTTTGAGGAAGGAAGATTAGGGAGCTGTCCGAACACTTTCTGTTGACACCTTCTGGAAGGATCAAGAAAGCTCTAGCATGAACACTTGCCAAATGACGGTTGACAGCTTGGAGATAACAGTGGAGCACTCTTTTAAGAAGTACTACACTACTATTGCTCTTGAAGTCATAGAGGATGATATTTTATTAAAAAAAATATTGGAAAGACTGAGTTGATAAGTGATTTTAAAATTTTGGACTATGAAGTATAAAGAAGTTTTAGGAGGACCTTCATCAATGGATTTAGCTCAGATTTCCCGATTTGCACTAGGATGATAAGTTCTAACAAGCAAACAAAAAACAAAACAAAACAATTACCAAAAAAACCACACACACACACACACACACACACACACACACACACACACACACACACACACAAAGATATTTACTTAAATCTGCAAGCCATTTCAAGAAGTATAACATTAAAAATAAGTATTAAGAAAGCATCGAAGCCTGGGCACAATGGCTCAAGTCTGTAATCCCTGTACTTTGGGAAGCTGAGGCAAGAGGATTGCCTGAGCTCAGGGGTTCGAGACCAGCCTGGGCAACTTGGTGAGACCTCATCTCTATAATAAATCAAAAAATAAGCCAGGCATGGTAACCCTCGCCTGTAGTTTCAGCTACTTGAATGGCTGAGGTAGAAGGATCACCTGATCACCTAGCAGGTCAAGGCTGCGGTGGCCATGAGCGAGCCTCTGCACTCCAGCCTACACTCCAACAGGGTGAGACTCCAACTCAAAAAAAAATCATTGTAGAACCATTTGATTGGCAGTGTTGTTCCTTCTCTTCGTAGTACATAAAGAACAGTGTGCTTTGCTGTTAATATTTTAAAGTATATAAAATTTAGTAGTTAGAAAGGAAAAGATAACGATTGGGTGAGTTCTGAGATGTGTACAAGATGGCCATTTAATTGAGCTGATGTGCAGAAGAGGTCAGCATTTCTAATTTTGCAGTATTCTTCAGTGGTTCATTTTTAAAGATAGTTTTCATTTGTCTTTAAGGAGAATTCTGAAGAGTCTCTCCCATAACGATAATTCCAAGGTATGACTCTCTACTTTCTCCATGGCTGCCTGTATTTCAGACCATCTATGTGTTTGATATATTATTGACTATACTCTTAAATTCTGTAATTCAAGCTCTCTTGGCTGCAAGTAACAGAAGTCACTATAGAAGAACACAGGGCATCTCACAGAACCCAGGAATGGGATGTGACTGAGTTGGATAAATGGACTACTATAAACAGTCCAGGAGTCTTTCTCTCCATTCACAAGTAACTGAGAGTTGTTACAAGCTGGGAATTGCTATACAAGCCACCTTGAGTTTACAAGGTTTGTTTTAGCAATAGTAAAAGTAATCATGCCCATTTTTTCTGCATTTTATGCAAGCCGTGACCCAAGTGATCGCCTTACGTATCAAATAGAAACATCTCATTAGGATTGATGAGCAAGCAGGAGTTGAGAATGCTGGAAATACAGGGAGTAAAGCCAAGGTACCTGTTGGTCCCTCCTAAGTCTACTTGCACACATTCAGTCCAAGACTAGAGGTCTGTGATCTTGTCTTTCCTTATAATGTGTGCAGAAAAGGTAGTAGCAGCCTACTTAAAGAACAGCTAGAGCCGGGCTCGATGGCTCAGCCTGTAATCCTGCACTTTGGGAGACTGAGGTGAGTGGATTACCTGAGCCTGAGGGTTCGAGACCCACCTGGGCAACTTGGCGAGACCTCATCTCTACAATAAATCAAAAAATTAGCCAGGCATGGTAGCGCATGCCTGTAGTTCCAGCTACTTGGAAGGCTGAGGCAGAAGAATCGCTGGAACCCAGCAGGTCAAGGCTGCGATGGCCAGGAGCAGCCACTGCACTCCAGTCTGGGCTACAGAGTAAGACTCCAACTCCAAAAAAAAAAGAACAGGTAGAAATGTTTGATGTCATGACTATGTTGCATTACATAGGCTATGCAAGAAGGTAGTGAGACTACCAATGAATGGTAAGTAAACGATATCTTTGAATTACTCACTAGTTATCTCTCTCTCTTCTATTTTCTCTCACACAGACAACCAAAGTCCTCCTTGAAGTCTAAATAACTCATTATCCCTTGATAAGAGGAAAGGTCTCTTAAAATTAACTTTGTCTTTTATTGTGGCATTACCCTGGGTGATTTATGGCAGTTGAGTAAGGAATCAGACTAGGAATGATATGTTGCGTGAATTTTCCTCTTTTGTATCTTAAAGTTAAAATATTAGAAGACAGAAAGAAGTTAGTAAATATAATGCCTTTTTTAATATACAAAAAATAAATAAGAGCAACTTTACAGATTGTTTTATTAAATCTGTAGGTCCACGAAGGATACACGAGTCAGAAATGTTACATTGGCCTATCCTTCTTTCTGATGCTTTAATGATGTTTCTTATTCATTCAATCAACCAAGCAATATTTACTGAGTGCCTATAATGTGCCAGGCACTGTACTTTCTTAGCACAGAGGATAAAACAGTGAGCACGATCATTGTAGCCATTGTCCTATAACATGACAGGAAAGACAAAATATCCGATAAGTAAATGCAATACAATCAAATATGATGATCTGTACTTCCCCAGAGGCATGTAAAAGGGTTTTGTAACAAAATCTAAGAGGTCAGGAAAGCCTCCCAAGAAAGGAATTTTTAAGTTGAGAACTGGGTAAAAGTTAGCCAGGAGTATGGCATCAGAGTGTTCCAGGTAAAGGGAACAGCGTGTGCAAATGCCCAAAACAGGGAAGAAATAAAGTGATGACCCATGGGCTAAGTCAAAGAGTACTCATTGCAGGTCAAGACTGTGGTGGCATTCATTGCAGATCTTCCAGGGACTTGTAAGTTCTGCTAGGGAGTTTGGACAACATCCTAAGCCAATGTAGGCATGACTGAAAGCTCAGAGAATAGGTTGGATGGGGGAATGGTTTCCACCTGATGGAGGAGTACCAAGAAGATTATTGCAGTGGTCAGGGAGAGAGATGCTGGCAATGAAGATATCAGTTGCTGAATTTGAAGCAGAATCAACTGTGGGCATAAAGGGGAGGAAGAGTCAAAAGGGTCTTTAGAGTTTAACTGGATCATTAGTGGAACCTGCCACTGGGGAAAAAACCCCCAACAGAATTAATTACTTATTTATACTGTTCTTTGTTCAAAAAACCTTACTAAGATGTGTTACTTGATGGAATACTATGCAGCCATAAAAAGAACAAAATCATGAATTTCGCAGCAACCTGGATGGAACTAGAGTCTATAATACTGAGTGACCTCTCACAGAAACAAAGATCTGAGTATCACATGTTCTCACTCATATAGTGGACCTGGAACATCTATCGTAATACTGTAAGAAAAGGATTGACAGTGGTGGAAAACTATGGGTGGAGGGAGGGAAGGGAAGGGAGGTGGGATTAATGGTAGTCAGTATCTCTCTGGGGATGGGGAGACACCCCTTATCAACAAGGGTGTCTAAATGAAGCATATTTGTAAACCTAACCCTTCACTGTACCCCACAATATTAAAATAAAAAATATCGATTAAAAAAAAAAGATGTGTTACTAAAATCTGCTCACTATAACAAGGGAAAATAAAATCAATAAATAGATGAAGGAGAGAAAAAGTGGTGACTGAAGGATGAGCTCGGGTCAGGAATAGGGCTGCACATGACTGAAGCCTAGCCTTCTTTGCAGAGACATGCCACATGTCTCTGACACTGAAGCTTTACAGCTGTCAAAGATAGGAGGCGAACATGATTCATAGTGTTCATAAGTGAAATGAAACCAATTGCTCGGAGGGACCCCAACCTGTCTGATACTGAGACCAAAGAGAAATTCTCTAATATGCTTTTCTGGAGAGGACACCATATAATGTCATGGATGACATCCTTATCATCAACGCGGCGATAACCATCTTTGGCTGTTTTCTATATGGTCCCTCAATATGGACCAGACAAAATTAACTGAAAATCGATTCTGTGAAAAAACAGTGTTTTCATCAGAGTCCACCTGATGTGGTCCAGATTTGTCACTTTCTTGTGGTTGGCCATCCATTCCAGGAAGGAATATTGAGTAACTCATGTCTGTGAGATCCCGATCCATTTATAAACAGTGAGTATGTACACACTCTGTGTATTTGTTTGGGTGCCAACATAGGAAAGACCACTGTGTCTGAGCCGTGGATGTAGCTTTGGGAGACTCCTCCAAAAGAGGAGGGCATCTTCTCTCAGCCAAGATTTTGAAAGCTATTGCTGGATTAGTCATAGTTTAATGTTATATTCCTGAGAAGCACAGAAGGACAGTGCTCTGTTTTTCCAGGAAGTGATAAGCCATGTGCTTCTTCAGCAAAGCTGAGGGTGGAATGAATGTTGTCCTGTGGAAGGTGAACTGTTTAACAATGAGATATGTCTCGGTAGAAGCATACCTGACTTTGCTTAGCAATGAGCCATAGGAGTGGTCCCAGGAAACCCAAGATTCTCCCCAGAAAGTCATTTTAGGTCCATTACAATACAGACAAATGGGAAATGGAGTCCCAGAGTTCCCTGTTTTAAGGCGTAACTTTAATCTTTATCTCAGAAAAATTTTAAAGCAGCTATAACCAAATACCCACTTTGCTCATAAAAAAATAAAAATCTCAGTAAATAGAGTATCCAGAAGTCATAGAACTTTGAGCAATGTCACTCCCAATATAGGCTAAAAAATACATACATATGCGATTTTTAAAAGTTTCCATCAAAATTGTTATCAATATCCCAGGATGTTTAAGCCTGGGAGCAGTCAATCTTTATTATCATTATTATTATTCATTGCTAAGCAACATAGTTAGGAATATGGGTAGTTCTGGAATGCATTATTATTACAGTTGGATTTCAGTTTGATAGCTCACATAGTAGATTGCTCGCAATACCTTGGCTTTGAACTTGTTTGGACAGGAGGCTGGGCTGTAGCAGTCTGTGACTATTCTGTGGTCATCTACTGACAGCGAACTGGTGGGGGTTGAGGTGTCAGTGTTAAGGCATATAACCTTACAGATCAGATTTCCTGAGTTTGAATCCCTGTTCCTCCACTTGACTTTGGCAAATTACCTAATTTTTGCGCCACAGTTTTTCTCAGCTATGAAATGAATATAATAGTGTGTGCTCCATGGGTGTGTTGTGAGAATTAAACAAAGTAATCTGTATAAAAGATTGTGGTACAATGTCTAATTAAACATTGGCTGCTATTACAGGTCTTAGTTGAACTATGTGCCCTGACCCCCTTCCAGCTTACAAATGCAGGCTGCAGGACAGGACAGGCGGTGGGTCAGATGAACGGTTATAACTCAGCCCAACCTAATGTCACTAGTTGAGAAGTGATTATGTAAGTACAGCCCTTCTGCTAATAGTAAGAAAACTTACTTATTCACTCAGGTGTAGCAAATGGCTGCCATTAACACTCATATGGACTTTCTGATAGGGCCTAAGATGCTTAGAGCTGGTGCCTGCATTTTATTACTGAGAAAAATGAATGAGCGTTTGCGTTTTTTTAGAGATGAATCTGATAAGTAGATAAATAAAATGAGATGACACATGAAGCTGTGTACAGTTAGAAGGCAGAAAAATGGCTGGCTGAAAGGGGAAGTGATGGTTTGGTGAACACAGAGCAAAATAGAACTGGAAGCCCCTCCCAGCTTCAAGTTGCATAGTTTTAAAATTCCTTCATTTCACAAATTTGTATGCCTAACCATGCGTACACAGGACAGAAATAAAGTGTGCATGGGTGCAAGGGAAGTGAAGGGCTCACCAGGAGTTCTTAGTACTATATCACAGTTGCAAACCCAAATGACAGCAGGACCAGGAAAGGTAACTTCAGGAAAGAGGCAGGGCAGGTGTAAGATGCTAAACAGCAGCTGACATTTGGACCGAATGATGGAGAGACGTTAGCGAGTGGTGATGACTATGGAAAACTGAAAGTTACATGCTCCTTTTAAGAGGAGCAGCTGCAAGCTGGGCTCAGTGACTCAGCCTGTAATCACAGCGCTTTGGAAGGCGGAGGTGAGTGGATTCCCTGAGTCCATGGGTTTGAGACCCGCCTGGGCAACTTGGTGAGACCTTATCTCTACAATAAAATCAAAAATTAGCCGGGTGTGGTAGTGCACAGCTGTAGCTCCAGCTACTTGGAAGGCTGAGGTGGAAGGATCACCGGAGCCCAGCAGGTTGAGGCTGCGGTGGCCGGGAGCATGCCACTGCACTCCAGTAGGGGTGACAGAGTGAGACTCCAACTCAAAAAAAAAAAGAGGCACAGCTATTGTTCAGATCAAATTGACAGTCACCATAAGGGAAGATAGAGTATAGCCATGGCTTCCACCTTGTCAAAAAAAACAGCAGTCTTTGAAGAAAAAACTGTTAGTGTTTCAATTTTAAAATATTAACAACCAATTAAATGTAACACACTGTATGGGCCAATACTACCAGCCCTCCCCCAAATAAACACATCTGTGTACCCAATGGATTGACAGTTCACCTAGTTCGCACTGGATATAAGTTATATATTTTAACCAAAGCCCTTCTCAAACTTGTCAGCCAAAGATGGATTTTATTGTTCAGATATTGTTCAGAATTTTGGGAGATGGCTTGAAGAGGACTGAGCAATTTCTTGAAGATAAATGATCTAAGGAGACTTCATAGCAATACGGGGCTTGTTGTCTTAAAGATTTAGATGGGGAGTTCTTATACCATCGCCCTTTGGCCAAATCTTGCCAAAGTTTTACTGAAAATAAGCCTTACCCGACACTTACATATTGTCTATGGCTGCTTTCCCATGACAAAGACAGAATTGAGGAGTTGCTACAGAGACCCTGCGGCCGTAATGCCTAAAACATTTAGTGTCAGACCCTTTACAGACAAAGTTGGCCAACTCCTGATTTAAATACACATATCAAGGAATTTGAAAAGTGCTGTAAGAGAAGTATGTATGCATGAATCCGTGTGTGTGTGTGTGTGTGTGTGTGTGTGTGTGTGTGTGTGTGTGTATGTCTAAAATGCTAGAAGAGCCTGCAGGTGGGGAGGGATCGCTACCTCTGGGAGGAGGTTAGGAAGGTTATGCTGGGAAGGTTGTATTCAATTCCACTTAAGTATCGAAGGAAGGGACAGAGTGGAGAAGGGAGAACTTTCTGGCATGGCATGCTTGGATCACAGTTTATGATTTAAGCTTGTAGAGCGGAGGAGGCACAAGAGGGCTTAAGACTCCCAAGAATAAATCAGGGAAGCAACACAGAACATTGCTCACCTCCTTTTTTGTTTTCAGAATCTATAATTTCATTATTTAGGTCTTTTGAAGAAAAAAAAAATAGCTCTTTTGACTCAACTTTAAAAGTTGAAAGCAAAACATCATAGCATGGCGCATTGATGTGGGAACCACCCAGGAGGAATGGACAGTGACTGTGGCCCCAAACAAAAAACATCTAAGCACACCAGTCTATTCCCCGCCCCCTTAGGGAGTGATGTTGAAAACAGTGAAACAGTGGACAGTTGGTTTTTGGCTGCGTGAGGTATTAGAGTCCAATCTGTCAGTGGAATGTGGTTTTGCTCTTCCTGAGAATAGTTTGCAAAAAAATATTTTCTATGTATAAGTGTACTGTGGATTCTATATTTATTTTAATATTTGGTACACAGTTGTTTTATAAATACTTGCTGAATTAATAATAGGTTATTCAAAATAATGTATATTTATTGGATTTCTACTCATTTCTAGTTATCTGTTGAATAGATAGGTTTATCTGGTGAACATGCCAAAATTATCATTTGATAAAAGGGCTATCAGTGACAGTTTTGGGGTATTTGAAGGCCATTTGGAGGTTCATGGAGCTCTTTGGAGGATTACATCCCAGAGAGTACCTGCTGCTTCCAGTTTTCTCCTCATTCTTCCTTGTACTGCCTAAGAAAGACCGTAGTGTGCTTTGGAAACCCGTGCCTTTCAAGGTGGCATCTTACAAGGGGGACCCAAAAAACCCAGAATTTATTTATTTAAAAAATTGTGCATTTATTCTTCTATGTTTAAATTTCAGTCACCTTCAAAGTCCTCTCCATTTGATGCAATACACCTATTGCGGTGCTTTTTCCACTGCTCAAAACGGTTTTTGAACTCATCAATGTTGATGCCTTTTAGTGCTTTTTTTTTGTTCCACCCCTTCCACATCAGCAAAATGTTTCCCTTTGAGAAATTTTTTCTTCCAAGGAAACAAACAGACAAAAAAGTCACTCAGGGCAAGATCGGGTGAACAGAGAGGGTGAGGCATGGGGGTCGTGCTGTTTTTGGTCCAAAACTGTTGAACACTCTGTGCGGTGTGGGCAGGTGCAAAATCACCCATCATGAAATGGGCAAATGCTTTGAAAGAGTCTCCAAAAAGCAATTCACTGAAGCTGAATGTAGCCTCTCACAACAGTGCTAGCTGATACACTGATGCTGATGGGTTCCTAGAACACTCACCCAGTAGAGGAAGCCTGTACTACAAGGGCCTGTGCTCCCCAAAAAAATCCCACTTTTGAGAAAGGATCTCCCTCATATATGTTTCATTGAAAGCCACTCAAAGGCTTAATCAATATATAGTTAGGTTAATGTTAGTTTTCGCAACAAAGAAGTCCAAATGAGATCAGTTTCAATGTTAGATCTCACACTGCATTCTGTCCAATGATGCCATATCTTTGTGAAGTATTTTTTCAGCCATTGTGATGTTTAAAAGTAAGCATTGTGTAAAAACCAAGGTTGAATAGTAAATGAGACTGATGGTGTTTGAAAAGCTGTGCAATGTTCAATAGATGCGCAAATTTTATTCATAGTGATGCTTAGGAATAAAACAGAAGTATTTTCCCTCTTAACTTACATGCATTATTTTTTCACTGGCTGCTACATATCTAAATTTTTTAGACCTAACTACTTTGAAATGGAATCATGAGATATTTCTTTTGCCCTAGAGGTACTGTGGGAAGATTATTTAGAGGTAAAGGTGTCATAAACTGATGTTTGGTAAACTCTGCTCTGGGGCATTCTTATATGAGGAATGCATGGCTAAAGTTGGCTTGCAGTGTGTCCATGCTCAGACTTATGGCAAGGGGCAGAAAGAATGAGAGAGTCAAGTGCACGCTCTTGAAGATCTCCACCTGATACTCTTCATATCCCTTTTCTCATGTTCCACTTGTTGAGATCTTAGTTAAATGGGCATAAGTCATGGCAAGGGAGGCTGGAAAACTTAATGTGCCTAGCCAATCATGGGTCAGGTAGCTGCAGAAGAGGGAGGAGGGATTTTGGTGGACATCCAAGCCTTGGCTACAGTCCACCCCTCTAGCCACACATGGAACATTTTCCCCTTCTCCAAGGAAAGAAACCCCAAATCTGTCAACAGTTAATACATCCAGCTCAAATTTAAGATCTCTGGTGATGTTAAACCAGCTCCGCTGGGTCTAGAGTTGGCACTTGTATAATAAAAAATGTGTTATTAACCCACCACCACAGTTATTACATCCAGTTTGAATCCTGGTCTCTGGAGATGCCAAATCAGCTCAATTGGTTCTGGATTTGGCTCCTCGTGGTCTGGGCCGTTATATAATAAAATACAAGTTATTAACCCACCCCCACCACCACAGCATACATATATACACAATGGTCACATACAATTGAGCCTCATCAAACACTGCCATTCGGCTGAAGAATTATTCCATGGCAATGATTGAGTTCCCCTGCACAGCCAATCTGGATACACTTTGACTTGGTGGTAGTGGTGTCGGCAGGGACCCCCCTGTTCCTTAGCCTGTTTCTGCTGCCTGTGCAAAACGACCTTGCCCGCTAAAAGTTGCTGTGGCCTCTGGCTCCATCCATTGACAGTTTCTTTTTTGTCCGTTCTCTTCCATCACTTTATCTGAGGTCAACATTGGAACATGGGCTTCACAACTCAATTTCTGCTGATGTCAGTTTGCAAGACCGAGCACCAGTTTAGGACTGGTGTAGTCCCAGGCTTTTGAAGGTTAGTAGTTTCTTTGGCAATAGGATTTCCTCAAAATCACTGTGGGTTTCTTCTCTGTTTGTGCCCAGTCACTTCCTTGTGCCAGTAACTACACCCAGTATTCTTTGCTAGACATAGTCACCCCACCTTCTTTGTTTTTATTCCTTCCCTATCGGTCTCTCTTTCACACTAATATCTTGAAGTCACTTGGAGTATTTATCTCTGGGAGAAAAGCAACAACAGCGTCCCCTTTGTCAATCATATAATCTGGCACCAAGTTGCAGGACTCCCCTCATCCCCTTATGTTTCTGCTTGGAGAAAAGAGCTTTTCATTTAAGCTCACCCCCTTCTTGTGATATTTCATGAAAGGGAGCAAGAAGCAGCCAACACCCACTAAAATTCTGCCCTTCTAAATCACCCCTCTTGTAGCTGTAGGCTCAGTGTTTATAGCGCCATCTTTTCAACCATGGCACTGAGATTTGTTTTTTATCTTCCTCATCTGCCATCTGTGCCATTGATGGTTCTTCACATGGCTTGCTTCCTGTGGCTTTCTCTAGAACTTCCCAAAAGTCAATAAACACCTAGCATCTTCTCATATCTTATTGGTCAAAAGTATCTCAGTCCTGAACCAATAAGTGCCAAAGATAACTTTGAAATAATCTGATGCACCCTTTTAGTAGAGGTAAATTCTTTCAACTCTGTCATCAGTACTTAGCCAGGGAGAAGAGAAAAGAGTGTTTATAATGTGATATTACAGTGTCTCCCACAAATGAAACTTCAGAGAGTGGAAAAGGTGGAATGACCTCAATGGCCTTTCAAAGACCCTTCTAGTTCCAGACCTCTGATTATTTGACAATGAATTTGTGCATAGCTGGGGTGCAGAAATAACTATGATTAAGTGTTCCTTCCGAGCTGGAATGCATTCAGTGCCCCCCTTTTCCAATCACCACACTAAACTCCTTCGAGTAATCTTGGCAGGCAAGTATATTGATCTATTGAATAAGAGGCAACTTAATGTTGCTTTCCATTTTTACCATTATCAGTTAACCTGTGGACGCTGGTGATGTCAGCAATCATGGATGTGCTCTTTATTTCTGTTTCCCAACCTTCTTTAATACTCTTTATTACCTTTATCATGAAAAAATATACTTAACAAATCAACAGGTATTTGAACCCACACTCAGAATTTAAGGCACATACATGCAAGTTCCTCTCCACACCCTTTGTATCCCTAGTAGAGCTGAAGATTCATGTGAGCCTCTTCAGAATTCCTTTCCCCTGGAAAATAAAGTGTTTCAGATTTTTCTTTCTAAATATTTCTCCAAACTTTGCTGTCTTTCTCCTTGTGAACCCATTGACCATATCTCCTGAAAGGCATCTTTGAGCTTTTGGCCTGGAGACAAGTTTGGATTAAGGTATTTGCTGTCTTTTCCCACTAGGTGGATGGTCCTTGTTTGTGGCGTGCAGGTTTTACTTGTGCAGGTTTGTTGTTGCCCACCTAGTGGCAACTGCGTAACAGTCCTTGAGCAAATCGGACACCACACCACTGGCTGAGCTTTCTCTGTGTTCCTTATGTATTTATATAGTAGACCAGTCTTTTCAGGTTTCTCCTTTGAAATACACGATTCATTTGGTTAATAAAGTAGCAGGCAAATGGTTTTCATGGGAATTTTGCTACTAATGACTTGACATGTCAAACTTAACTATTTCGTTTTTAGCAACTGATAAAATTTTTTTATTGACGTCATCTAGTTTATTACTGAGAGAAATCAGAAATTAAATGAAGCAATAAAAAAGTGCCAATATTCCATGATTATGGAATGATTGGGACAACTTAGATCTTTGGATGAGGCCTCAAAAAAAAACACATTTGCTTTTTTTTTCAAGACAAGCACACTCTACCCAACACACATACTGTTGCTAAGTGAATGAGCAAATGAATAAGAAATTCAGAGGAAGATGAGATTTAATCAAGGTGTCTAAAATAAGAAGGAGGTAATCAGTGAAGCAGAGAAAAGAGAGTGACAGTTTAACACTTTTATGTATTCCTTCAACAAATAATTGTTATTTGCCTGAGAGGTTGCTCTTCTAGGTAGCTGATATTCGTTGGAGAGCAAACCAGATCAACCTCTGTCCTCATGAGGACTATTCTAATGGGAAGACAGAACACAGGTGAATAAAAACACACAAAATAAGATGACAGAGTATATGAAGTGCTGTGGAAGAAAAGTTCTAGGGCATTTAAGAAAAAACCAAGGGCAAAAATTGATGTCCAGTTGGGTGCAAAGTAGAGGTTTATCAGGGAGGAAGCCATTTAAACAGTGTTGCTAGATTCACATATTTTGAAACAAGGTTGGAAAAGAAGACATAATAAATTTAATACTCCAGCAATGGGAGTAAATCTCCGTAGTCATGGGCATTTTGACTTCTAAGGAAAGTTCACCTCTTTTGTCTTTGAAATTGTCAATGTGGAAACTTCTCAATCAGCAACTTTCAGTAGCTCTACTTACACATACTTCAAAAAAACTTAAGTATTATAGATGTTCCATAAATACTTGTTGACTTGAATTGAACTTTGATGAATAACCCCTCTGTGCAAGCCAATACAGTGATATCAACACCACTGCTCTGGAAAACATCTTGATTTGGTTTTTGAACACATGGTTTTTGCATTCAGTTTTTAGGTGGCTTCTCCAGGAAGGAAATCCAGATTTGGGGGGAAAGTGGCCTTCTCAGCGAGGCTCCCCCAAACTCAAGGAAGAAATGAGAGATACGTAAATGGTTCCATTCTCAACAGATTCACTACCGGTTGAAAATGTGGTTGAGTACATAGATTTTTATTATAATATTTTGCTGCTCTGGTGTGTGTGATATATTGAAGTGCTGGCTCCTTAGCCTTTTTTTCATTAAAAACATCATAAAACATTTAGGAGGTCTGTGCAGAAATTGCTATGACCTCTATTTATAATTAAAGAAAGTAATGTTTCCTTTAAAATATTACCGGAGCACAGTATTTCTGACCACAAGACCCTGAAGCCTGGTAACCAGATTTGTGCAGATTTCCATTCTCTTGTGTGCAATTACTAAAATCATGGAAAACTAAGACCACTGAAAAAAGAAAGAAAACTGGGAAGTATGGTGATTTGAAGCATGCTTATAGAAGCTAGTTTTCATGGGGATTTTGTGTGTGTGTGTGTGTGTGTGTGTGTGTTTTGTTGTTTTTCTGGGAAAGCAGCTTCTATTTTTTAAAAGTCACTAATGCTAAATAAGCAAGATGCTTTTGAATATTTCCTGAAACAAAGGATGTGATCTCCAATCAGCTGGAATGTTTCTTTACCCCTGCATCTCGAACCTTCCTGTGCTCATAAACAAAACAGATTCAGAGTGAGGACAGCAACTCTTGTCTTTCCAACCAGGTGACCCACTATTGCTGGTCCCCAGACAGTACTTGAAGTACCAAGATGCTAGGTGATAACTGTCATCTCCTGAAAGGCAAACTACATCACTGGTCAATGGAACACTGTCTTTGTGTTCACAGTCTGGCTAGTGTTCACCATATCATGGGACAGTTTCCTTTGATTAGCTTGCCACAATCTCTCAGTTGAGTTATTCAGTATGTGCTTCAGAGAATCAGTACTAAAGGCATCTAAAAGTCAAGGCAAAATCTTTAGTTATCCTCTTTTATTTATTTATGTAGCTTTTTAAGTTAAGGTTCTCACTCTGTCAGCCAGGCTGGAGTGCAGTGGCACGATCACAGCTCACTGCAGCCTCAACCTCCTAGACTCAGGTGAGCCTTCGCCTCAGCCTGCTAAATAGCTGGGACTACAGGTGCATGCCACCATACCTGGCTAATTTTTTTTTTTTTTTGTACAAATGAGATCTTGCTATGTTGCCCAAGCTGGTCTCGAACTCCTGGGCTCAAGCAATCTTCCTGCCTCGGCCTCTCAAGATGCTGGGATTACAGGCATGAGCCACTGTGCCTGGTCCGTTAGTCATCCTTGATATTCCTTTCCCACACACCACATTCAATGCATTCGCAGCTGTCCCTTCAGAACTCCCCCCCATATCCACCCTCCCCATCTCTGCCACTGACCTCCATCAGATCCATTATCACCTTTCACCTGGGCTCAATGGACTCCCCTGACTTATCTCCTTACCTCTACTCATGCCCTACAGCTAGGTGATCTTTGCAAAGTATAGATCAAATTATGTCACTCCCCGCTTAAAATCCTCCAATCGCTTCTTGTCTTCTTAAAATAAAGCCCAGACCCATGGCCATGGCATCCAGGAGCTACCTGATCGGGCCCTGCAAACCTCCCTCACCTCTTCTCAGGACCCTCTTTCTCCTGGGCTTTGCCACAGCCCACTGGGCTTCTATCAACTCCTCGAACACAGCAGGCCAAGCTTCCTTCCTACCTCAAAGCTTTGCACTGGGGCTTCTCTCTGTCTGGAAGATATTTACTAGAGTGCTGGTGCCTCCTCATATGGTAGTCTCTTAAGGCTCTTTGTAAATTAGTCATGCTCCAATTTCTCTGTATTGTGTCCCCCTGCTTTATTTCCTATTTAGCCCTTATTGCTGCCTGAACATACCATGTTAGCCTTTCTGTTTACGTGTTCATTTTTTTGTTTGTCTACTGACATACTAGAATATAAGCTCCTTGAGGGTCCTATACTTAGTAAGAGGGAAGAGAGTGATGAAGAAAGGGGAGAGGAGGAGAGGGGAGGGAGGGGAAGAGAACAGAGGAGACAAGAAGAGAAAGGAAGGCAATCCGGATACCTTTGATCCATATATGCCTGATTTTTCAGTTTGATATTGAGTAGCATTAGAAATTATTTTTTTCTCATGTTCTAGGGAGATCGTGGTAGAAGTTACCATATATAATTTAAAGGCCTAAAAATAAATAAATATGTGTATTATTTATTTTATTATTATTATTATTTTTTTTTTTTGCAAAGAGTAATTTATTTCTGTGTTGAGTTTTAGTAACATCATTAGCTTTTATTTCCAGAAACTCTGAGTTGAAAAAAAGGCACCCTTTGGGTAAATTGACATAAGAATGACACACCTAATTGAGTTTCTCTGCTTTGGATAATGCATTTGTTCTGATAGAGCTCAAGGCTAACTTTAGGGGACAAAGACCAAATGTTTGCTCGATGTTCACCTAAGGTTTGTGGTCTGTGGTCATGGGGCAGAAATAGTTCTCTACTTTACTTGGATATTTAACCCCTACTCTTGGCCTTCTTAGGTGTTCTCACCTGCTGAGAGGCCACAGAAAGGTGAGCAAAATCACTCCAAATAATTGGGTACTTGTTGGATGGTGTAGTGAATGTGCACATTAGATCTTCCAAGGTAAATCTTGGCTCAGTAGTCATTTGTCATCTGAATCTGCAAAGGTACTTGAATTTTTCTGAACCTCCTTATTCTCACATGTAATATGAAAATGAGAATCTCAGATAAGGTTTTTAAATCATAGACGCAGAGTACCTAAACTCATATAAGATGTATATATCCATAATATATATTACATATTTCTCTCTCTCTGTCTCTTGTTTTTTTTTTTTTTTTTTTTTTTTTTTTGTATTTCTGGAGACATGAGAGCCCACACAATTCTAGGAGGCAGCTTTTATTTTGTAATTCATTTTACCCATATGAATGGCCGCCAGGAGCATCAGGTCAGAGCATATAATTTTACATGGAACAGGATGCAAATGGTGCTCTTGCAGGACCTGGTGAACAAGATATTTAGAATAGTCCTCTCAATTAAGCAACTAAGTATGCTGGGAAGTTCTAAGTTAAACTGAAAAAAGAATTAGGGACTTAAGGAAACTTTTTTTTTTTTTTTTTTGGTGTTGGAGTCTCACTCTGTTGCCCAGACTGGAGTACAGTGGCCGCTTCCGGCCACCGCAGCCTCGCCTGCTGGGCTCCAGCGATCCTTCCGCCTCAGCCTTCCGAGTAGCCGGAATTACAGGCATGCGCTACGACGCCCGGCTGATTTTTTGATTTATTGTAGAGATGAGGTCTCGTTGCCCGGGCGGGTCTCGAACCCGCGGGCTCAGGCGATCCACTCACCTCAGCCTCCCAAAGGCGCGGGATTACAGGCTGAGCCACCGAGCCTGGCTTAAGGAAACTTTAAGAAAGAAATTTAGGGAAAAAAATATCAAATCAAACATTGCAATAGTTAAAAATAATAATTAGCAGATTAGAGCAGATTAGAATCTGCTGAGGCGAGAATTAGCTAACTGAAAACTAGATAGGAAGAAGTTACATAATCAACTGAGGAAGGCTAAAGGATAGAATGCAAAACAGAAATTAAAAGACATGAAGGATAGATTAAGGAGGTCCAATATAACTTCTAA
This sequence comes from Cephalopachus bancanus, assembly GCA_027257055.1. Taxonomy (NCBI): domain Eukaryota; kingdom Metazoa; phylum Chordata; class Mammalia; order Primates; family Tarsiidae; genus Cephalopachus; species Cephalopachus bancanus. Next base: position 7,176,517 of record JAPVLO010000038.1, on the reverse strand, counting down.
TGAGGCAGAGGCAATATCTGAAAATTAGTGTTTAGCCCATTCTAGAAATTCATTGAAATAGAATTTTATGTTTGGTTAGTAATTATTTTCTTTTTATTATTGTACTAGGTATGTTTATCACTGCTTTATTGATTGCAATGAACAAGCTATTAAAGCAGAAGACAAGGTTCGTGGGTAAAGATTATTTCAGTTATTCCATACTCTTTCATCGATTTTTCCTGTTTGTAAATATTAGGACCCATAATTTCTATTTCTGAATTTTCATGCAAAGATAGATTTTTTTAATCTTCAATATATATTTTAAAGTATGAGTGTGTATATTTTTATGAAGAAATGGGTTCAGATTTCCTGAGCTTTCCATTTATGTAAACAAAGCTTGTGTCATAAATATATAACAGGCATATTTAGAATCAGATTATGCAAGTTCCATTTGAATTAAAATAACCAATCTTAAGACCAAGTTGAAGCCGGGCTCGGGGCTCAGCCTGTAATCCCGCGCCTTTGGGAGGCTGAGGTGAGTGGATTGCCTGAGCCCGCGGGTTTGAGACCCGCCTGAGCAGGCGAGACCTCATCTCTACAATAAATCAAAACATTAGCTGGGCGTGGTAGCGCACGGCTGTAGTTCCAGCTACTTGGAAGGCTGAGGCGGAAGGATCGCCGGAGCCCAGCGGGTCGAGGCTGTGGTGGCCGGGAGCAGCCACTGCACTCCAGCCTGGGCGACAGAGTGAGACTCCAACTCAAAAAAAAAAAACAAGTTGAAATAGATTAAATAGTCTCAGTCTCTCAAGCCAGGCAAAGTGGGGACCAAAGGGAGACCCAAACTTTACCTGTATGATGACCACTTGTGTACCTAATCCTGAATGGTACCCCACATCTTTAAAATAAAATAAATTTTTAAAAAATAGTCTCAGGCTTTGCATTTAAACTTACTCTCACTTTAGTTTTCCAATTTTCCCAAACTATAAATCACAAAATATTTTAGTGTAAATAAGCATAAATATCAGGACTATTACCAGTCCCTATCTTATTAGTGCTACTTAATGAATATTTGTTGAATGAATTAATTAATGGTTACTGTAAATTAACTTCAGATGTTAGGGAGATTCATTAAAAGAAAACAATTTAGAAACTGAAGCATGATTTTGCAGCCAGTTGCTATTTTGTCCATTTTGTGGTCTCCATTTGTCATCATTCTCAGTATTAATTACATACCCTTTTGATGCTGAGTGATAGAGGAAGAAGGAGATGAGAAATTGTTTAGAGACCATGCATGGTGGCTCACACCTATAATCCCAGCACTCTGGGAGGCCGAGGTGAGAGGACTGCCTGAACCCAGGGGTTCAAGACCAGCCTGGGTAAGTTGGTGAGACCTCACCTCTACAATAAATCAAGAAAAATTAGCTGGGCGTGGTGGCACACCTGTAGTTCTAACTACTTGGGTGACTGAAACGGAAGGATCGCCGGAGCCCGGCAGGTTGAGGCTGAGGTGGCTGTGAGCTTGCCATTGCACTCCAACTTGGATGACAGAGGGAGACTCCTACTCAAAAAAAAGAAAAAGAAAAAGAAATTGTTTAGAAGTTATTTTCTACTAACTAAAAACAGATTTTTCTGTGGTTTAATTTCAGAAACTCCCTTTTATTTGGCCTTTAGTTCACTGAGCTCTCTTCAGTCAAATCTTTGGTTTTGACCACTCACTTTGGAGTATCTGCAGGAAGACCCTATTACAGGCCTTGTTTACATTTGACTACCTTAGTATAGGAAACTGTAAGCAAAAAAAAAAAAAAAATTGTTTTTTCCATCGAGAATAAAACTGTGACATTGGACAGACAGAAACATGGCAGGCCTATTCAGGGTCTAGCCAATTTGGTTATTTTCCAGGTAGGGGAATAAAATAATTATTCCTTTAGTAGCCTCAGTCATTACTGAGCACTTTTATACATGCCTTTCACTGTCTTAGAAGGCTGTCCCCTAGGAAGAAACTGCTCAAACCCTGCTAGTCTTTTAGGACTCGGCTAAAACACCACCTACAACATACGGCATTCTCTGAATTCTCTCAGCAAAGTTCTGATTAGAAAACCATGTGTGCTATATTTTCCCTTTGTGACTAACTTTGACAACTAGAGACTAAAGAATTGTTCTAAGGAGCTGTGTTTCTACATGGCTTTTCTAGCAAGATTGAGATTGAGCACGTTGTGTTTTTTTTTTTTTAATGAAAACCTAAGCCAGATTAGTAATGTCCCACCTTGTACTGACTCTGTTTCCTTCGTTCCTCACTGCATTTTATTCTCTCACTGTTTTTGGCCTGAGTTACATCTCCCATTAAGTCTTAGTATATCTAGGGGGAATAAAGAGGGGCATTTCCCTTTTCTGCTTGAATTAACACGGAGCATTGTATCACCTTTGATAGCTACTGGTAGAAATGTCTTGCAGTAAATTCTAAAAGGCTGCAGCACTGTCTCCCTCATCTCCTGTAGTTCATCATTGCATACGGAAGATGATTGATCTGGAAATTTTGAGCGAACAAATTGTTTCTCTCTGCTTCCACCTCATCTAACGTATCAATGTGTCCCCACAGACTTGGCAAAATTTATCATTATTTCTTCCAAACCCCTCTATGACTTATGTGGCATCAACCTCTCTGTCTTCCGAAAAGCAGGATTGAAGGGAATGTCAATTGTGATCTTAGGACATGCCCAGAAATCAAACCCAAAAGTTATGCAAAGTGAGGTATCTACAGAATAAGTCAACTCTGGGGCCAAACTCACAAGCTTGGAGTGAAGGACAACAAGATTCAGTTAAGGTCTATTATCCTCCCTGAGTTCCAAATCATTTTGTGCTTAGCTTGAGTCATTCACTCTTTAACAACAAGCTCTTCGGTGACTTGGCTCTCTTCGTTGATATTGCACTAAAAATAATGGACTTCGGAAAATAATCTTGGCGCAGCCTTGTTTCTTTTAAACATTTTTGATCAGATGTAAGGTTTTATAGTCATATTGTTTGTGAAATGCCCTTTCTGTACATTTTTATCATGACAGTGTTTATGTTGCATGTCTAATTAGCTTCAACATACCAGATGAATTGTTTAAACCCGTCTGGCATGCTGTAATTTTTCAGTTTCTCATCTGCTAAAAAATATATGTATTTGTAAAGGTTTTAGATTTCAGCAGTCAAAAGTCTGATGAATCCTATTCACCACGGGAAATAGATCAAGGGGAGTGGAGGGTGAAACCATTTGCCTGACTATCCAATGGGAAAGGAGACAGGACCCCAAACACTTTTACAGATTTGAATTTGAGAGCTGGGGCCAACCCATCCCCAGAACTGAGCAACAAAAAACCAAGCCCAGAAGATTCTCGCCATCACCAACACTAGATATATTTGGCACAAAAAAGGGCAGAGGACATTGTAGGTTCTTGGAAGAAGAAATGAGAAATGGGATCGGGGTGCCAAAGAAGGTGAGTTTGGTGAGCAGGATAAGTTCAGGCCAAGAAAATACAAAGCAGGGTTCTAAAGGCTGTGAGTCTATTGAGAGTCAAGTACTTGACTGCTGCAAATTTCTCTGTCTTGACGCACCTACTGACAATCAATTCAAAAGCTATTACGAGTAAAAGAAATAATCTGATCCCAGCTTCTCCTCTTATTCTCCCTGCAAAAGTCTTCAGTCTCTTCTTTCTTTCAAGTTCTGCTTGAACCCAAGTAGTAAATCCCTTCTGTACCCCAGTGCTTATGATCACGGGAGGAACATCTATGTTGTTTAATAGCACCAACCGCTACTGTAATGACCAACAAGGGCAGCATGTTTGTGTAGTCGCTTGACGTTTCATGTTTTCATGATATTATTGCATTTGAACATTACAACAGCCCTATGGGATCTGGCAGGACATCTTAGATTCATTTTGACAATTAAGAAAACTCGCATCCAAGTAGTTTGTGACTTGCCCTTATTGATACATGTAATAATAGCAGGAACTAGTATTTATTAGAGTCCTGACTATGTGGTAGGTATGATGCTAAGGTACTTTTTCTGTGTTACTGCATTTATTCTCACAAAAAAACATTAGGCTAGGTACCTTTATATCTTCATTTAAACGATGGTGAAATTAAAAATCAACATGTAAAGTGATTTATACGAGGATTCACAGGTATTAAGAAGTAGAAGATCAATGTAGCATGATGAGTACAGTTAATAATAATGTGTATTATATTTCAAAATAGCTAGAAGAATGGATTTTAAATGTTCTCACTGCAAAGAACTATTTCAGATGAGGAACATGTTAATTAGCCTAATTTGATTATTCTACAGTGTACAAAATATCACATTGTACCCCACAAATATTTATAATTATTACTTGTCAATTAAAAATAGAGCTTAAAATTTTTTAAGGAAAAACTTTTGAGAAACGTAGAAGATGGCTCACACCTATAATCCCAGCACTTTGGGAGGCCGAGGTGAAAGGATTGCCTGAGCCCACAGGTTCAAGACCAGCCCAGGCAACTTGGCAAGACCTCATCTCCACAATAAATCAAAAAATTATCTGGGCATGGTGGCACATGCCTGTATTTTCAGCTACTTGGATGGTTGAGGTAGAAGGATCGCCTGAGCCCAGCAGGTCGAGGCTGTGGTGAGCTGTGATCATGCCACTACACCCCAGCCTAGGCAACAGAGTGAGACTCTGATGCCAAAAAAAAAAAAAAAGAAAAGAAAAGAAAGAAAGAAAGAAAGAAAGAAAGAAAGAAAGAAAGAAAGAAAGAAAGAAAGAAAAAGGTAGAAAATAAAAAATTTATTCCATGTGTGTCTGAGTGTTGCTCTAAACCACTGTTATGGTATTTTATCAAACCTAAGGTAGTATCACTGTATGATATACTGTTATTTTATGCACCAATAAGAAGTTTAAAATACTGCCAGTTAAACTGTCACAAGGTTTTCTTATCACTTTGAGTTTTTATTTTTAACATTGAAAGGGTTCTTTTAAATTTAATTCAGACATAGATTTTTATCATATATCACCCTTAACCATATATAAAAGGGAAAGTGTTGGCGAAAAAAATTAGTTAAGATGCTCTGAACCTCTCCACATTTAAAGATGGGCTCTCCTCAATTACTTTTCCATTCAGAATCACTGATGATTTCCCCCAAGAGTATCGTCCCTTATGACACTAAAAACATGGGTATATAGCATATCTTAAGAGAGTGTTCTACTGTTTTTGCCAGGATTTTTTTCCAAGCCTGTGATGCCCACTCTGCAAGTTTTGAGGTACACACATAGGCAATGACAGCCCCATTACAGTAGCACCATGGAGAACAGCAACTGAAAGCAGAAATATTCAGAGGAATAAGTATGCAACTTAGAATCAATGGCATATGTTTTACTGCCTCCTAGTTTGGGGCAGAGCTGAGAATATATCCCAGGTACTTTTATCTTAAGTTAGCTAGAAAATCCATTTTAATCATGTCAGCCTTTAAACAAATGATACCCATTTAAAAAATATTTTTGTTTTCTGTAACTACAAATAATCCACTTTTTTGTCAATATAGCAGCCTTTTAAAGATTCAAAGAAGGACTCATGAAAATATGATAAAGCTGATAACATTATTAGCAAAGTTGTACACACATACACAGATGTACTTCCAAGTAAAAAGATTGATCAACGCTGTTGGAGGAAAAAAGTATTTGTGTGAATCAAGGAGGGGGGGAAGGATTGGAGATAAGATTATTTATACTGTACCAAAGCATTTCAGAAAAATTAGTATAAAATGACATAAATATATTGATCCAGCTGTGAAGTTAATTAAATACTACAGTCCTAGGTGAACAAAAACAAAAACTGAGATTTCCTGGAGAGTACTTTTCGTTAAAAGAAAAAAAAGTGCTATGATTTAAAAGAGCATTTCTTTCATGCAGCAATTTCTATCAATCTGCTTTTCTATGTTTTATTTTTATATATTCTGTTTATTTGCAAAGGTTGAGGAGTAAATTAGTGGTCTGGCATTTTGTTAACCAAATTATCAGCATTTTGCAAATCATTAGTTTAGTGAAAACTGTTGCTCATAATGAAAACTAGAGAATCTCGTTAACATTTGAAATATTTTCTAATCCAGTGAAGAAATATGAAAGGGTACTTGGTGGAGTTTTGGAAGGGTATTATGAAATCTTTTATCTGGCTAAGAATTCAAAAGCCCTTAAATGACACATAGGATGTAGGAGATGGAAATGATGAAGGTGTAGGTTTTAGAGCTGGTCTGCCTGGGTTTCCTCTGGGTTTTGCTTGTTAGCTGAATCACCTTTTTTTTTTTTTTACTTCCTTAACCTTTTCTGTGCCTCTGTTTCTCATCTGCAAAATAAGAATAAAGTACCTTCCTAACATGTATGTTGTGAGAATTAAATGAGCTACCACAGGTACATGGTAATCACTTAAAGGTGTGGTCTAGAATGATAATGTGGTAATGTGATGTGTGATTTCTCGCTATCAACTAAAATATTTTTTATTTCCCTGAAAACAACTCTCTATTCTTCCCAGGATTGAAATATTCTACTTCAGGGGCAAAGAAGATGGCCGGGAGGTCCAGACTGAAATTAGGCTTTTTTTTTTTTTAATGCTTTCCCCCCCCAGCTATCATATCCATTATAGAAGAATCAGAATGTAGCTAGGAATGGATTTGACCTTAACCATCCCTGACTCTCCCTGGGCTGAATCACATCTGCAGCTTTTTTGCTGCTGTGCAGACTTTTTCCCCATGAGTGGGTTTTTGTTCCTTGAACTTCAAAGTTACTGATACTATATGAAATTAAACTTAGCTTTATGATGCCATTGTTTAAAAAGTACGTAGTAAGAATTTGGGACAGGAATAATGAAGGTCCCTTGGAGCCTGTCATTTCTTCTTTTGGTCTGAGTTTAATAGGCCTAGAAACATGTTTCCTCTAATTCTTGAAAACACACTATCCAGCAAAACTTTCCCGGAGGGTGAAAATTTTATTGATCCATTTAATAGAGCAGGCACTAGCCATCAGTGGCTGTTGAACACTCCAACATAGTACAACTGGGGAACTGCATTTTTTATTTTATTTTATTTTAATTAAATTTTAATTTAACTTTAATTGATTTTAATTTAAATTGTAAATGTGTGTGGCTAGTGACTACCATTTTGGACAGCAAAGTTCTAAAGAATTCGTCTTCGTGGCATTTCTATTTCTTGGGAACTATAGAAATAGCCCCACTTATCTGGACATCTGAATTTTAGAAAATATAAACATTTATCTGCTAGCTGAAAAACCAGAGATAAGTAGAAAAAGCCTCCAAATGGCAAATAATAATAGGATGTGATTATGCTACAAAATATTATTCTACAAATGATTCTCAAGTTTGTCAAAGTGGTGTTCTCAACAGGGCAGGTGGAGCTACTCTGGGACTCTTGTCTGAATAGTAGTGTGTGGAATAAAAGAACCCGAAAAGCCAGAAACACATTGATGTCAGTGAGAAGATATAGCTCAATCGTAGAAAGAAAAGAGCAGAGGCTTTTTTAAAAGCAAGTACGGCATTAAGTCATTTTTTTTGAGACAGGCAGCGTATGAAACACAAATAAAAATGAAATAAAGCAGAAAAAGGAGACAGTAGAACTATAAGGACATATCAGTCAGGGGCCATTCACCAAGGGGAAAAGCTCAATTTAGGGCAAACTCCAGAGAATGTCACAGTATCATGAGCAGTATTCATAATTTTGAAACTAATTTGTCAAGAAAAAGCTTAAATTATCTTTGCAAAATTCTTTTCAGAAAGAAAATAAAGTATGAAATGTAAAATGTTTTATAGAAAACGTCTAAGAAGTCTTGGCATTGGAGGAATAAGCAACATTTTGTATGTGGAGTCACTTCTTATCTGACCCAACCTTCTGGGGTTCAGCAGCATTTATTTCTGCCTGCTTTTAGAATGTATGAGTAACATGCAGTCTAAAACTTCAGAAGAGAAAGTATGAAAGTATTTATTGGTGAATTGGTCCCTCAGCAAGACTGAGCCCTTGACAGGCATATGTCATGACAGGAAGCTTTATCCAAAAGGCTAATAAGACTCTACTGAAGATACTATCTGCAGGTTGAACTAAAGGATTAATACTTAGCAAAATCTAGGGCCAGAATGCATATGGATAAGCAGTTTTCTTGTAAACAATATAAAAAAACAGTTTATCCATAGGTCTTTATGCATGTAGATACATATATGTGTATATATATCATTTTCCCTTAGTTTTCATGGGTGAAAATTTTTTTGTAAAAATGCATTTGATTGTCCCTTTTTTAATGGATTCATGGCTGATTGTGAAAACTTGCCTCATTTTTACCTTAACTAAGATATCCATTTTGTGTTTTTGTAAATAACATGTACAGCATGTTGGATTTTTTGTTTTGTTTTGTAAGAGGTAGTAGTTCTAGATGACTAGATGAACAGCTTTAGGAAAATATAATGCATCACTAATTACATGGCCGTGATTGAAATGGCCATAGAGGACCACAATAGGAGTCAACACAGAACTGAATAAAACATGTGCCACATATCTTCAATTATTAGTACACATTGTTGCTAAACTGGGAAGGGAAGATGACTTAACAGATGTCATAGGACTAGACTTCAACACCAAAGGATAAGGAGAGCCTGGCGATGAAGGTAGAAGGCCTTGGAAGCACCATCATTGGCTAAGAAGTTGGGTTCGAGATTGTTAGTTGCAGAAGTCATTCTGTTAAAGCCAAGCAGATTTGTTGGGAGTACCGAAGAGCTTTGATTGCACCTAAATTGTTTAAAAAGAAAGAAATGTTAAACAAGGAACAGCAGCAGACAGATTTTCAGACTGTGTAATCATTGAGGTGCTCGAACGTTGCTTTTAGATGAAGGTGCATTAATCTCAGGCTATTTAATGTGGACCAAAAGCCCAATTATTGTCTTCAAACACTGAATATTTCTACCATTTCTAAAGCTCTCTCACTGTGACTGAGTCCTATTTAAAAGGACAGCCTAATACAGCCAAAGAAAACAAGCTTTAGGAACTTAAAACTCAAGGAATTTTGAATGCAGCTAGAATGCTTTTAATTTCTCACTTCTCACATAGGACATAGCTTGATATTATTAAATATGATTTCTGTTTCAACAGTGAAATGAAACTTCAGTAAAGGATGTGATTTCCATGTCCTTTATTTACCTTTAGAAACTTGGTAATGCTTAAATTCAGAAATGCCAGGTCTTGTATGTTGTGGGTTTGGGATTTGTTTATTAATGCTTTGTAGTAACTTACAGAAAAACCCAGTGAAATCAGTTTAGAGAAAGCAAAGCAGTTTTGGTTTCAGTGGAAATTTTTCTTATTTTCCACATGGATGTTAAAGTTAGAAGAGCTTTATTCATTCTAAATATGTTCTTGTTGAACTTGACTGTGATTCTCTATTTCCAGCGGAAATTAATATCTTAGCGCAAGTTTTACCAGACCCCTGAGGGCCGCTTAGTCGCAGCTTCGTTTATTGCCATTTAAATAACTGTGTAATAAGAAGCCACCAATTCATTTTGAGGCCCCATTGACATTTCATAAAAAAAAAAAAATGTTGGCTAAAGAGTCCCCTCTTCTAATCCCCAATTACCCCTGTCTTTTCGGCCATCAGCCATGACCGAGAGGCTGAACCACTTTGTAAGACCCAAAAGTGAAGGGGTTAGTTGAGTTTAAAAGAAGCTTCTGCTTTTGAAAGATGAGAGGTCTCTGAAATAGCCATTGTCTACGTGGGAGTAAAGGTACTCAAAACATCCTTTTTACCTAAGATCGAATTTGAGATCTCATTCAGGAGAGGCAGAGTCAAACAACTGAAGAGATAAAAGACTCAAGCACCACACGTCAAGAAGGTTTTGTTTTGACTTCAGATGATATACCTTGGGGTTATTGGGAATTCCAGTCTTCAGGGAGCTACAAGCCTGCCTTTCAAGCAATTCCTCCAATATCTGGCATGCCCAAGAGTCAGGAGGTGGCTGGAGACTGTTGGGGAATGCTCAGATTGCACATAGATGGAAGCAGATATATCCATGAAGAAATTTCCAAAAGTTAGACGTTTATATTTCGCCTCCCAGCTATGATACATCCTTTTGAAAGCAACACCATAATTGAGGGGGTTTTTTTTAAGACAAAGGAAAATTCTGCCAGTTTCTAGGTTGAACATTGCATCAAAAAGGACCCCTCATTCAGTCCCTGTCCCTGTTTGTTGTCCCAAAGTGAACAGAATAATGCAATATAGACCAATATTCAACTTGCATTTACTTCTTATTGTTTCTATTTAAGCTTTAAATTCAGAATTCTAATTAGTAATGCGAGTCCTCTTTCTTGATAGATTTGAGCATGAACGGATATTTTTAAACAGTATTTGTTTCTAAGAAAAGAAAATCAAGGTGGATGTTCGAGGTTGTTTATTACACTTATCAATTATCTGTAGAAACTGTCATCCAAATGTATCTGCATAGACAATTATTTTTAACTGAGCTCACATATAAGCAAAAGAGTGCAACCATTAGTTTCAACCCTGACTAAATTAGCAGTGAATAAGAATTCTGCACAGGCATACCTTGGTATACTGTACCTCACTTCATGGCACTTTGCAGACATTAGATGTGTTGCAAATTGAAGGTTTGTGGCAACCTGTATCCAGCAAGTCTGTTGGTGCCGTTATTCCATTATTAAACTCACTTCCTGTTTCTGTGTCATATTTTGATAATTCTCACAGCATTTTAAATATGTCAGTATAATATCTATTAAGGTGATCGCTGCTCCTTGACATTTCTATTGTAATTGTTTGGGGACACCAAGAACCCAGACCCATGTAAGGTGATGAACGTCATCGATAAATGCTGTGGGTGAACTATCCATTCCCTGTCTCTGTTCCTCTCCTCCAACCTCCATGTTCCCTGAGACACAGAAATATTGAAATTAGGCCAGTTAGTACTCCCACAATAGCCTCTAAGTGAAATGAAGACTCACAAGCCTCTCACTTTAAATCTAAAGCTAGAAATGATGGAGCTTAGTGAGGAAGACATGTCGAAAGCCAAGATGAACTGGACGCCGGGCTGCTTGCCATGAGCAGTCAAGTTGTAAATGCAAAAGAAAACTCGAAGGAAATTAGAAGTGCTTCTCCAGAGAATGCACGCACAGTAAGAAAGTGAAACAGTCTTGCTGCTGATATGGAGAAAGTTTGAATGGTCTGGACAGAAGATCAAACCAGCCACAGCATTCTCTTAAACCAACGTCTAATCAGAGCAAGGCCCTAACTCTTGTCAATTCTCTTCTGTGAATGCTGAGAGAGCTAGGAAGCTGCAGAAGAAACATCGGAAACTGACAGAGATTGGTTCATGCGGCCTAGGGAAAGAAGCCATCTCCCTAATATAATATAGTACAGGGTGAAAACCAAATGCTAATGGAAAAGCTCTGGCAAGTCATCTCAAAAGACTAGCTAGGATAATGGACGAAGGTAGCTACACTAAGCAGATTTTCAGTGTAGATCAAACAACCCTCTGTTGGAAGATGTTATCTAGGACTTTCATAGCCAGAGAGGAAAAGTCAATGTCTGGCTGTAAAGGGCAGGCTGACTCTCCTGTTAAGGGCTAATGCAGCTGGTGATATTAAATTGAAACCCATGCTCATTGACCAACATCCTAAGACCCTTAAGAATTATACTGACTCTGAACAATGATCGTAATACTATAAGACAAGGAGTGACGGTAGTGGGAAACTGCTGGGGTGGTGGTGAGGGGAGGTGGGATTGGCAGTAGTGGGAATCTGCGGGGGTAGGGGGCATACCTCATCAACAAGGGTACCTGCATAATGAACATTTGTATACCTAACCCTGAATTGTACCCTGCATCTTTAAAATAAAAAATGAAAATGAACAAACAAAAAACCAGAAAAATGAATTATACTGACTCTACACTGCCTGTGCTCTGTAAATGAAACAACAAAGCCTGGGTGACAATGTAGCTGTTTACAGCACGATTTACTGAATATTTTAAGCCCACTGTTGAAACATACTGCTCAGAAAAAAAAGATTTCTTTCAAAATATGACTGCTCACCAACAGTATACCTGGTCACCCAAGAGCTCTGCTGGAGGTGTAAGAGGGATGAATGTGATTTTCATGCCTGCTAACACAACATCCATTCTGCAGCCCATGGTTCAAGGGGTCCTTTCGACTCTCAAGTCGTATTATTTCAGAAATTAATTTCACAAAACTATCGCTGCCGAAGATAGTGAGTGATTCCTCTGATGGATTTGGGCAAACTAAACTGAAAACCTTTGAAAAAAAATCCCCCATTCTAGATACCATTAAAAACAGGCATGATTCATGGGAGGAGGTTAACATATCAACAGGGGTTTGGAAGAAGCTGATCCCAACCCTCATGGATAACTTGGAGGAGCTTATGACTTTGGTGGAGAAAGTAACTGCAGATGTGGTGGAAATAGCAGTAGTGCTAGAATTAGAAGTGGACCCTGAAGATGTGAGAATCGCTGCAATCTTGTGATCAAACTTGAATAAATAAGGAGTTACTTCCTATAGATAAGCAAAGAACTAGTTTATTTTCTTACTTTCTGAAGAAGAAGAAGGATAAGTAAGTAGCTTTATTAAGCAAAGAATAGTACACTCTCAAGAAAGAAGAACAGGCTGAAACAGCCTTCAGAAGGTGCTGCTTCTGCCCCCAGTGGTGGTGGAGTCATAAGTTTAATTCATAACTAGGGGCATTTGAGGAGGGGAGGTTTTCCTAGAAATGGATGGTTTTAGGGCTAGGTTACTGTCACTCCCCTCTCGTGCTGGGCTGGGGAGTTTGGGGCCTTATAGGATTATACCAGCACTGTCATGGCATCAAGGTGAAAGAACTGGCTTCTTGAGATGGAATCCACTCCTGGTGAAGATACTGTGAACATTGTTGAGAGGACAATGAAGGATTTTGAATATTCCATAAACTTAGTTGATAAAACAGCAGCAGGGTTGGAGGGGATCAAATCTAATTTTGAAAGAAATTCTTCTAGCCGGGCTCGGTGGCTCAGCCTGTAATCCCATGCCTTTGGGAGGCTGAGGTGAGTGGATTGCCTGAGCGTGAGGGTTTGAGACCCGCCTGGGCAACTTGGTGAGACCTCATCTCTTACAATAAATCAAAAATTAGCCAGGCATGGTAGCGCACCTGTAGTTCCAGCTCCTTGGAAGGCTGAGGTAGAAGGATCGCCAGAGCCCAGCAGGTTGAGGCTGGAGTGGCCATGAACGTGCTACTGTACTCCAGCCTGGGTGACAAAGTGAGACTCCCACTCAAAAAAAGAAAAAAGAAATTCTTCTGTAGGTAAAATGCTATCATTTTAAAGATGTGCATTTCTTTAAATGGGACTACATATGCCACAGAGAAATCTTTTGGGGAAGGCAAATTCAATTGATAATAGCAAACTTCATTGTTCTCTTATTGTAAGAGATGGCCCCACCTTTAGCAAAGACCACCCTGATCAGTCAGCAGCCATCCAAATCAAGGCAAGACCCTCCACCAGCAACTCACCGAAGGCCTGGATGATTGTTAGCATTTTTTAGTAATAAAGTAATTAGGTATGTACGTGATTTGTTAGATGCAAAGCTATTGCACACTTAATAGACTCCAGTATAGCATACACATATCTTTTATATGCACTGGGAAACCAAAAAACTTATGTGACTCACTTTGTTTTGACAGTTACCTTGCTGCCATGGTCTGGAACTGTACATTCAATATCTCTGAGGTATGCCTGTACTCAAAAATGTATCTCTTTGATTATATCCTATATAAAATATAATGCTCTAAAAGACGGTTCAAAACCACTGGGGTGAAATTCATGGTCCCAGGAAAGTGATAAATGTTCTCAAAAGATATTTGCCTTTCCTCTCAGAACTTTGGACACTGACTAATAGCCATTCTGCCACTATCTGAATTCAATACGCTGGATGTGTAAGGATGGTGCAAATAGAATTAATTCTAGGTTCCTTTGGTTTGTTTTTAGCTTGACCTTGGATCTCTAGTGGCTTTTGAAGAAACACTGGACCTGGGACTACAGGCGTGTGCCATCATGTTATGTTAATTTTTTTGTTAATTTTTTTATAGAGATGAGATCTCACTATGTTGCCCAGATTGGTCACAAACTCCTGGACTGAAGCAATCCTCCTGCCTCAGCCTCCCAAATTGCTGGGATTACAGGCATGAGTCACTGTGCTCAGCTCTTATTTTCTTAGTAGGAGAGGTGTCTACTTCTGGGACTCCTAAGGGAAACTCTTTTTGAAGAGGTATAGATCAGTTTGGTAAATTCAAATTGGTATAAAATGAAGCTGCCTTTATAATAATTGAAGTATCCCTCATCTCCAGCAGGCACTATAGTGACAGGAAAAGCAGGTGAGTGGATATATGCATGTCACACATTGGTGAGTTGTAAGATGGGGCATTAGAAATACTAATATTTCTGACATCCATGAGTGGAATATCTATAAGGCCTTGCTCTTCCAAGTGTAGTCCTGTAGACAGGCAGTTTCAGTCTCACCCAAGAGCTTGTTAGGAATGCAAAACCTTAGGCCCCGCCTCAGAATTACTGAGTCAGAATCTGCTTTTAGCAAGACCCCTAAGTGGCTAGCATGCACATGAAAGTCTGGGAAACCCTGCCCTCGTATAAGCTACGCTCTACACCAGTTCATTTATTTTTCACAATAATACTGTGAGGCAAAGATATACTCTCTATGTCCTTCCCCCTTCTACCAACATTCTCTCCCAATGCAGGAGATCACTGCTAGTTGTTTTTTTTTTTTTTTTTTTCTTTTTTGGTAAATATCCCATTGATGGCATATTTGAGAACATGGCCGTTTGCCATCATGATTAGTGTCGGAGAAAGGTAACTACTTTGGCTTCACAGACAGAGGGTATTTCCACCTTGTTAAGGAGAAGTGCTGCCTTCCAGAAAGCCTCAGGGAGCCCAGGCAGATGAGTTGGCAAATAGGCAGTGATTCTGTAGCCGGCAGGTTGTGTTTTACCTCAGGATCTGTGGTCAAGACGAGAGAGAAAATGGGGCCACTGAGCACTGGTAGTCTTCAGTAAACACAACCAGATCTGTCTTTCTCCATGTCTGGACCTCTGCTGGATGGATGGATCCAGCCTCAGAGATGATGTTGTTTACCTGAAATATACATTATTTATGTTTTTTAAAATGCAATGCCAAAGACAGGGACTTTCCAGACTGTTGCTGAAAGAAAAATTGAATGCTGGGGCAGGCAGAAAAGTTGAGCTTTTAGCTGAGGGACATTTATTCTGAGTAGAAGTTAATCTGGAATATCAACTGATCCCGGGTAAATCATCACCTGCCAGTGAATTCTTTGCTCACTCGGGAGTCCGCACTTAGACATACTCTCCCAATTCACCTGGTGAGCTCTCAGAGGTTACAGACTAGCTGGCAGCTGCTAACGTGCAAAGGCAAATTGGGCGAGGCAGCTACTAAGCTTCTCTGACAGTGCAGAGTGAAAGGGGAAAGGGAGTTTGCCGAGGCACTGTGAGAACTGGATTTCCTGAGTAAATCCCAACTAGAAATACTGGTCTGCTTTTTTTTTTAACTTTCCCCGCCTGAGATCCTTCTAGTATGCAACTTAGCCAAGGCATATAATCTAGTTTAGCCTGGTGTTTAGATTTAAAGATCAATGTCCACCTGATCTGACAGATGATAACACAGCATCCGTGGGGAGGCTGTTCAAAGGTGTATGTCACACAAGCTCAAGTTAGTGTTGTGTTTTACCTCGGGATCTGTGGTCAAGACGAGAGAGAAAATGGGACCACTGAGCAATGGTAGTCTTCAATAAACACAACCAGAGCTGTCTGTCTCCATGTCTGGGCCTCTGCTGGATGCATAGATCCAGCCTCAGAGACGATGTTGTTTACGTGAAATATAACAACCTTTGAGCCAGACATTCAACAACATTTGTTGAACAACTACTTGTGCAAGGTTTTCAGCCTTGAGGAATGTACATTCTTGCAGGGGTGATTTACATGAGATTCTGGCACAAGCTTGGGCACTCCTCCTTAACCCAAGGGTGCCCACAGGATATCCTGGTAGCCTCTCTCGGCCTTTACCTTTCCTCTATAATAGCAAAGAACCCAAGAGACCCCAAACCATCCCACCTTTAGACCTAGGATAACTCAGTGGATAAGCATGTGCACTTTGGAATTAGACTGCCCGGTTGAAATGCCATCTGTCCCTTGGAATTATGTGACTCCATGCTTGTAGACTAACTTCTTTGCGGCTTCAATTTCCTAATCTGTACAATGGACTATTGTGGGAATTAAATGAAGTAATGCATGTAAGGTCCCTGGCATCAAGGAACAAAAAAGAGCATAGTGTCTAAAGCTCAGCAGTCTATCTAGAAATATCCACTTCCTTTGCTTACAGCTCTGAATGGGAGAAATTGACCCAATTCACCTACTATGAAAGACACTCATAACCTTGAGGGAGCCAAGGGTCCCAGAACAGACATTTCTACTGTAGGAACAAACCTACCTTTCTCTTTATCCAGGTAGCATCACCTGTTGCTGACAACCTTCGAGTCATACATTCAACAAAATTTGTTGAACAACTACTTGTGCAAGGTTTCCAGCCTTGAGGAATGTACATTCTTGCAGGGGTGATTTACATAAGAATCTAAGAAGAAATACAATGTACGCAATATCAGGGGACTTAAACACCATACAGACCGGTACACGGTAGATTCGTAATTGGTCAAAGAGGCTGCTTGAAGAAAGTGGTATTGCCAGCCTTGGAGTAAAGAGTCCTCTGCTGGAATTCTAAACAAGGAAAGCAGTGTGGATGAAGTTTAGAAGAGGGGCAGGGACGTACTGACTTCCAGCAAGGCAAGCTGTTTTCAAAGCATAAGGTGGAGGTGAGGAGATCAGCAAAAACAAAATCAGAGACTGAAGTTCTCTGGTTAATAATCCAGACCAAATCCACATTATCCAACATTAAAAAGGAAAAAAAGTGGCAACGCGATGTAGCCAGGTCAAAAAAGAAGTCTGGCTAAACTGGTACACACTTCAAATAATCCTTGGGTAGTTGATATAGTGCCAGATGCTTAAAAGCTTCGTCTGAACCGATGTTAACATTAGGTAGACCCTAGTGAAGCACTTCCCCTGGTGGGAAAGACCATTTTCAGCCTTCTTTAGCGATGGCCTCATAGTTTCAGTGTCTTGTATGCAGTGGAAACAAATGCTAGAACGTGCCTGAGCCCGCGGGTTCGAGACCCGCCTGGGCAACTTGGCGAGACCTCATCTCTACAATAAATCAAATAATCAGCCGGGCGTGGTAGCACACGCCTGTAATTCCCGCTGCTTGGAAGGCTGAGGCAGAAGGATCGCTGGAGCCCCGCAGGTCGAGTCTGCGGTGGCCGGGAGTGGCCACTGCACTCCAGTCTGGGCGACGGAGTGAGACTCCAACTCAAAAAAATAAAAAAATAAAGCTAGAACGTCTGGCCAGTAGGAGCATGTGGCCAGGCAGTATAGCTCGAGGCTATACAGGCTAATGAACAATAAATTAAGCCAGTGCAGGAATTTTGGTGGGACGGTGAGACTCGGGACTCGTTCCACCCTTCCCGTATGTTCGTCTGATCTGCACGTTGGTATATGGCATGCCTAACTTTCGTGACACGACATTCTGGAATGCAAATTGATGAGAGAAACATACAATCCTGTTGTGGCTTTTGTCCTCACACCTAAGATGATGTGGGTCTATTGCTAGTGGCAAATGACTCAGAAGCCACTCCCAAGCCCCTTCGGTAGACGGGGTTTTCTCAGCATATAATTTATGTTTCAATTGCTTTATTGGCGCCCCGTAAAGCAAAATATTGACAATAAAATTGCTATTTTTGTCTCACCAGCCGCCGCACGGTCTTTGTTCCACTGCGTTTAATGACTGCCTGTCCTTCTCTTCCAACTGCCTCCCCTGCTCCCTTGACAAAGAGCTGTGGCGATGGTGATTCCAGAATAATGTCTGTAATCTTTACCAGCAAACTGTCTGTCCTGCTGACCCTGTGGAAAACTAGGAACATATTGAATATATCACGGAACAAATTAAGGGTGTGAGGCTTAATGCAGCCAAGGAAGTGATCATAATGCCATATGTCTGGGAGCCTTGAGTGATTCTTAGAACTCCAGCTTATAGAGTTAGTCATATTGAACCTTGTAAATTTCAAAAAGAAAAAGAAAAAGAAATTGTACCGTTCAGCACTCACCGTTTTTCAAGCTTGCTAAAAGAACAAATGCCTTTCAGTCTGATTGCGCCAGTGGACATTAGGCACAAGGGAAAAGGCAAGGGGTGGCTGAGAGCATTCAGACATCTGTCTGTCCTGACTTACCGCTGGCTAGAAAATTGGAAAGATGTCACTCTTCTTACTTCTTGTCCCAAAAAAGGGACATATTGTTCAAAATAAAATATATTTATGGGTTCCAGAGTCAGGCTGTGTGTGTTCACATCCTGGCCCCCTGTCCCTCACTAGCTCTGTGGCTTTAGATGAGTTTCTTGTTCTCTCAGATGTTTGCTTTCTTTGTTGCCAAAATGAAGATCAAGGAATTAATAGATGGGAAGCATTCAGAGTCATGTCTTTTGTATAATCAGTACTTGTTATTACTTATCAACTACTTCTGATCTCAGTATTCAGTGAGTTCATGAGTTGCTAAACTTACTTTTCCTATAAAGGGTCAGATGGTAAATGTCTTGGGCTATGTGGGTCACATATTGTCTCTGTCACCACTATTCGGTTTGTCATCATAAGGTGTCAAGCAGTCATAGACAATATGTAAAAACCAAAAGGATGTGGTTATGTTTCAATAAAACTTTATTTATACATACATAATTCATTGATTCAATAGGATCCTCTGGTCCATTGACTTTGTAACACATCAAGATTATAATTTATGAGAGCATTTAAAAAACTTTATTCATACATACATAATTCATTGATTCAATAGGATCCTCTGGTCCATGACACACACACACACACACACACACACACACACACACACACACACGGGATGGATTTGGCCTGCAGGCTATAATTTGCCAACCCCTGAATTGAGGGGCTTTGGGCTTTCTCAGCTGTGGAGTTGCATCTGGACTTCCATACCAGAGGGCTATCTTTTGACCTAGGACAGCTATTGTCAGACCTATACAGTAGACTTGCCAGAGGTGTTTTATTAAAATACCAGTGCCTGGGCCGCGTGCTGGTATTTGGTTGAAGGTGAAGTTCCCACCATTGGTGATATTTATACAAGCTCTCCAGATGATTCTAAGAACAAGCCAGGGTGGAGAACTGCTGCTGATGTGTCCAAACGCTTCTGACAATAAAATTCACTTGTAAAAGTAAAAATTAGAAGAATTTCATGTCTCTTCCCTGCAAATTCTAATTCAACTGTGGGTTGGGACCCAGATGTTGGAATTTTAGCAAACATTCCAGGTCATTCTTATCTTTAGGTAAGTTTGGAAAACTTGTCCTCCTCCATACCCTGCATTAAATATTACTCATCCCGAGGGTTGTTCCCAAACCGAGGCTAGGAGACCCTGGCTAATCCTGTTAGTTCAATGCCATGGTGGCCCCTTGTTCTAATGTGCCATGGCCATGTCTCTGGGGGTGCCACATTCTGTTGTTCACCCTTCTAGAGAAGGAATTTTGAGTATCGTTTCAGTCTAGAAAGCATGGTTACCATGTGGCATAGATTTTTCTGTGTGATTGAGTTTGTACTATGATACCTCATTTTTAGAATAGAAATTTCACTTGTGAATAAAAGAAAAGTAGTTATTATACCAGTTGAGTAAATGCTCAGAGGCCAGGAAGGCTTTCTATTATTTCTTGGGTATGAGATAAGCAGAAATTATACAAAACCTGACATTTGTTTGTCAGTGATAGAAACTATAAGCTTGTGTAAGGAATACCTAGGCATTCTTCCATATGACTTTCTACTAAAGAGGCTAGCAGAAGTATTCATTTTCCAAATTGCCTCTGTATCTAGGGCTGATCATGTGATACAGTTCTAGCCAGGGTGGCTTACGCTGAAATCTACAAGATCCTTTTGAGAAAACTTTGGTTTTCCTGGCAAAAGTGATTGATACCCTTTCATTCCCTCTTCTTCCTGCATTGAATTAGATACCATCTGTGACCAGGAAGCAAAAAACCAACACATTAATGAAGGTAGGAAAAGATTGGAGAATCTGGGATCTTTGATGATTTACCTAAACCACACTTCTTTTCTTGTCTGCCTTGTCTGCAGCCTACTGTTTATATGATCTAGTCAAATACCTCTGCTGCTTAAACCACTGAGCAATTCTGTGACTTGCAGCCAAAAAAAAGAATTCCTAGCTGGGTACATAAGCTATACTTTTTTCCATTACAGAAGGTGCAGTGATTAAGAGAAATTAACACCTAATATATTGATATAAGCCTTCTGAATGAGCCAATCTGGAGTGCATTTTGCTGGCAGTTCTAATAAACACACTGTTCAATCCACTGGCCAGACCTAGGATTGTTTCTATTAATCGTGGGCAGAAGTTTTTAAGGAAAATATATTTGTTGATGCACATGACAGCTAATAAATAAAATAATTTTTAAATGCTCTCATAAATTATAATCTTGATGTGTTACAAAGTCAATGGACCAGAGGATCCTATTGAATCAATGAATTAGATAAGTGAGAGATGGCTCTTTCAAAGATTTGTATGGCTCTTTTTACTGGAGTTTCTTTTAGTTTGATTTACAAAGGCCATTCCTACAATATTTAGTGAGATAATCACTAATTATGAAGTAATCACTTTGGCTGTTCCTTTATAAGGGCACTGGTGCAACGGAAAATACAGGTACAGACTGTACTTGGGCTTCCTACCTTTGTGATCTTGAGCATATCTAATTTTTCTGAGCCTCAGTTTCCTCATGTTTGAAGGCTAGTTGATAAATTATCACTTCTCAACATCACTGAAAAGATTGAACAAACTTATATATAAAACATGCTTTCACAGAGTCTTGTACCTTGTAAGCAGTTGCCAAATATTGCCTTTCTCGTTTTAAAGTCATATCTTCAATGTCTACCCTTGCATAGCTGATCTCTGAACAAAGTTGTGAGTGACTTCCTCTATCTTTTTCCATTTTATCTTCTTTCTCTCAGCTCACTCCAAACATTCCTCTCTGTGTCTGGCCTATCTTTACCGCCTCTGAGCAGTAGAAAGACATGAGATAAGTAAAGAATTAGTTTTATTCTGATATACTAAGGAAGTGGACTCGAAACCACCTAGCAACGAGGCCATCCCATCAACCTTTTTTGAACTTTCTCCTAGAAATAACCTCTATACGTTTGGATGAGGGGAAGAGGGAAGATGGTTTAGTCTAAAGAAAACATATGTAGTGGCAATACAATTCATCGTTCTCGGAAACAGGTTCTAAAATTCATGAAGAATGCTTCTATTTGGTAATTGGTTATTGTCAAAATTACCTAGGAATTGAATTAAATGGTCTGTTCATGTTTGGCTTGTTCTCTGCAATCCTTTGCAGTAATATATGTATGTAAATGTACAACTTGTAGTATAGTGTTATGGACTCCAACTTGTAGTATAGAATAGAGAGCACATATGCTAACCACAGCTTGACCGGAAAATGTGATGGTGGACGAATTATGTCTCTGAGCCATTTCCGTTCTCTGCTAAGTGGGGTGATGCCCTTAGATATCATGAGAGCTGCCTGGGAATAGAGGCTAACTGAGGACACTCCGTTTCACACGGGTGCTGGAATGCAGACTCATTAAGAGGGAGGATAGAATCGCCCTCTCGTATTTAAACGGTCTCTTTCCGTCTCCCACCCGCCTCCCATGCCCGCAGCCTATTCAGTTTACCTGGGCAAGAATTAGATGCATGTATAACATGACCTCTCTCTCTGGCTCCTTGCCCCACCACGCCCCTCACCCCCTCTGTTTTTATGAAGAAAGTCTCCTTTTGCGTGTTCTTCTTCAGTTGCAGCTCTGTCATGCTGCTCAGAAGAGAAAGTCAGCAGAAGAATGTTGTTTCTACACTTAATGAAATTTTAACCACTTTGCCCATGTGTATAAGCAGCAGACATTTTTACAAAGAAATCTTCAACTTATAGCCTGATGGAAGCTCAAATGCATTTCGCCAAGAAACAGAACGAATGTTCAACAGAGATGGGGCTGTCGGATAAAAACCAAGAAGCAGAGGGGGTTCCCATGGGAGAATAAACCCGGCACCAACTCCTAGGTCCTCAAGCCTGGCTGGCAGCACTCTGCCTTTTCTCCGGACGCTCAGGCCACTGAAAACAGCCTGTTGTTCAGTTTCTCTTGGTCCAAATGCTTTAGGTAGGAAGGGGATCGTGCAAGGATGCCCAGACATTCAGAGTGACCGATTCCAAAAGAGATCGTCCCATCCTGTCTTGTGGCAAAGTTTGGACAAGGAGGGACTTTTCTCCTTCACCCTCCTGAGGAATCTAGCCCCATTTTCTTATATATACACAGAGTACAATCCTTTGAGAGAACAGCCCAGGTTAGAAGTGAGTACACTGGTCGGGTGTTTGTTGTTCATAACGATCTTTTTTTTTTTTTTTTTTGAGTTGGAGTCTCATTCTGTTGCCCAGACTGGAATGCAGTGGCCGCTCCCGGCCACCACAGCCTCAACCTGCTGGGCTCCAGCGAGCCTTCCGCCTCAGCCTTCCGAGTAGCCGGAATTACAGGCACGCGCTACCACGCCCGGCTAATTTTTTATTTATTGTAGAGATGAGGTCTCGCCAAGTTGCCCAGACGGGTCTCGAACCCATGGGCTCAGGCAATCCACTCACCTCAGCCTCCCAAAGGTGCAGGATTACAGGCTGAGCCACCGAGCCCGGCTCCATAACGATCTTTTAAAACAGTTCCAGGAGACTAGGAAAGATAGTCCTTTGACTTTCAAGGGAGTGGAATCGTGTGTTGCAAAAATCATCAGACATGCTTGAAGGATCCAGCCTTCTAGTAGTTTTAGAAGCACAAGAGGCGGGATCATAAGAAAAATACCTAGACAGCTGTTTGCCTGGGGATAAGTCGTGTACGAACCACACACCCGCTGCTCGAAAGGAACGCCTTGGTTTTGTTCATAAGGCAGGTAGGTGGTGAGTACTGGGTGTTGGGGGGTGCTGATCTCGACAATGTCTCTCCACTTACGGCAGTGGGCAGTTGGCACGGTGGCTCTGAGTATATGCTCAGATCCCCTTTGACTAGGTTGGCCTGGAAAGCCCATTTTGTGTTCTCTCTTTTATGGAGATACAGCTGGTCATACCGCCCGTTTTGCCCCTTGGCTTTCCATTTGGCAGACACGAAATGCAGGTGCCTCATCTCTGAATCGAAGCACTGCATTGGGGCGGGGGTGGGAGGATGGAGCCTTCCAGAAATGTTTAGAGTTACAGTGTGAGGGAAATATCTTTGTCCTGCACAATTATTTGGTTTCGCTAACTTTCTTTGCATCTCCCTGAAGCCAATGACAAAAATCCTTTGTCACTCAGCCTGCCTTGAATGATTTTTCTTTTCTGCCTTTTCTTTAATCAACCACAAAAGAGAACGCCCCCTCTGCCAGGAGAGGGAGAGAAATGAAGTTTCATTTCACCAAGAAGAAACCATCCAACATCTTGCAATACTTTTCCTTTAAGAGTATCATTTCTTTTTCTCCAGCTGCCTTGGTCTCTTTGATACGTAAGGGTACACTAAGTTGAATCTATAAACAGAACCCACTAATTAAGAGTAATTGCTTAGGAGATTGGTACAGACGATTCAGCATTATATGCGTGTTCTTCTCAGATATCCATTAGCTGCTAATAAGATACTACAGATGTGCCAGTCTGTTTCCTGTTTCCGTCTATTGTACCTTTATAGCCATATATGGACCAATCGGATGGGCAGAACAATAAGTGGATGTCCTTTCGCTCCCTGAACACGTCTCAAAGGAATGTTTGTTATTAGATTGCCTTTTCTGTTTAGTTTCACATCAGTATGTTAATACAGAAAACATAACCCTGAGAAAGTTTTTTTGGTTGCCTTTCTTTTCTTCACTTCAGCTACTGTTAACTGGTTTATTGTTTAATTAAATTCCTTTTTTACAGTTTTTTTTTTTTAAGTACATAATGAAAGTACGCCTGGGCAACGTGAGCAGAGGGAAAATGACATTCTTCCTCCCTCTCTCTTGAAAAAGTTTCCATCTAAATGTTTTAAGTACTTAAAAATTCAGCATGAATATCATGTTGCTATATTTGACTGATGTACACTTGAGGCTTGGTAAAAAGCCTATGAATTATTCATTCCCAAGTGATTCTATAAGCCAGAACACCAGAAATCATATTCCCCGTTGAAGTTTATAAAGTGAAATAGTTTAAATACTCTCTAGACATGTGGATGTCGGTACGGTTGGGTTTTTTTTTTTTTTCTCTCCAATTTTGAATTGATGTGCTTTTCAGCTCATTTGTCTTTTTATTTTGGGAAAACTTAACTAAAGATTTTACCCTTTTCCACAGAAAAGCTAGCTAACATATTTTTAAGTCAGTACAAAATATTATGTTGTCAAATAGATTAGTAATTTATAATTTTGCTCTTCTTGGGTCCAAAGAGGTTTTATTTTGTTGCAAGGAAAACCTGAGAGGAAGATAATCATTGACTGTCTTCTTCTTTTATTTATATGGAACCAAAAGTGAGAAGAAGACGTAAACTACAGTTTATTAGATATAATTAAACACTACACCTAGAGAAGAAAAAGGTGTGTTATTCCGTGAGACTCTGTGTGTGTGTTTATATACATAATACATATTTTATTGTAATAGAAGATTTAGATATACATATATGTACATAAATACATAGCAATACTAACCAGTCTGGTACATTAGAACTACTTAGTATTTTAAAAGACTGTGCATAGTCAGTATATTCTGGAGTCCACAAATGTGAGCCTTGGCAGTCAACCTTCTATGGGAGTATATTAAAATCATTTAAAATGCTACTTAGAGTGGTCATGTTTTGACCTGTGTGCTCGTTGGAATTCATAAACTAAACAGGTCAGGTGGGGCCGTCAGCCAGATGATGCTTCCCAAGAAAATCTGGAGCTTCTAAAAATATATGGGCAGCAGTGGTAGATAGGAACTTTCTCTCCTCATCATTTCTAGTGGAACCATGACAAACTGAGGGGAGAGGAAGAGTGAAATTCCTCAGGGAAAAGTACAGAAGAATCTTGAATCTATGGATAAGTTGTCATTCATTACCACTTCAAGAAATTCTTCATTGCTGGTCCAGCATTCATAATCCAAACCAACCAAATAATAGAGATAGAGATGTGTGTGTGTGTGTGTGTGTGTGTGTGTGTGTGTGTGTGTTCAGTCGAGGTGTCCTGAACACTGATCCTTCACCAGGATACATGAGTACAATTATACACACACAGAGGCACAGACACACAGAGAAGTGTTTTGTTTTGTGCACATCATTCCCAGACTCCTAACAAGTAATTTCCAAATCAGCTTAGTCATCAAAATACCACTAATGAACTATCTGTCTGCCAAACTGTGGTTCCAGATTTCATTCCTCACTAAGAACATGCAGAGATAATTTCTTTATTAAGTTATTGATAAAAAAAATAAAAAGTACCCTGACTCAAGTCCATTTGTCCAGTGTCTGCTATTATCAAAGGACTGGTCAGAAGCTGACAATTATAGGACGATACATCCGCAATTAAACAATGTGTCTTCTGATTTGTTTGATAGTTTTCTACTGTAGTTCTTAATCTTTTCTTCTGTTTTCAACAATCAGGCAGATATCTTTGAAGTCCTCTCTGTGGTCACAGCACAGGCCTAGACCCCGGAGATGCAACAGGACATGTAACGGGGAGAACTTCTCTCCCCAGAGAGCTTAGGCTCTCATGAAAGAGTCAGCAAACACCAGCTGTTTAGCTCAAAATATTTCTGTTGGATTTTGAAATACATCGACCTGTTGGCGGGTAGATGGAAGGAATGGTTTTCATGCAAATCAAAACATTTACTTACACAGAATTGAAAATTACTCTTCAAAGAAGCAAAATGCAAAATGAGGTAATTACTAATATCAGAGCTCTTTCTATCATCTTCCTTCTGATCACACATTGTAGAGGATTTGTCTACAAGTAAAACTCGAATCATAGTCCTCGGTTAACTAAGAGAGATCAAGAGTAATTCTGATACTAGAGTAATTTGGGGAAAGGATTCACAATTTTCTCATCTTGAATTATAAATAACTTTTCTGGAGCTGGGACTGGGATGAGACAAGTAAGGCACTCATCTCAGACACAAAATACGAGGGGGCACCCCAACAGTCAGTCATCAAGACAATATTATAATGCAAAATTTTAAAAATTCAAAATTAATGCAAGCAAGGTCACAATTTAAAAACATCAAAATGTGAACAAGGACCAATTCAGCCTTGTTGTCCACTGTTCACTCTGACTTCATCTCGCACCCATCTCGTTTGAAAATCCCAGAGTACTTCATTCATTCCCCCCTCAAAAAGGTGTTACTGTGTGTTACAATAATTTGCATCCGGTGCCCATCAACCACAGTGGGTAAAGTCTTGCTGTTAGAGACAAGGCCTTGTCTGTTTTTATATTTCTCACCTTTCCCAGTATTGTAAGTTGTACTCAGCAGCTACCTAATAAGTGCTTATTAATCAAAGGAGCCAGGAAAATTAGGACTTAGATCCTGGTGACATCTACTGAGCCTTCCCAAGAATGTTATCTCTAAAGAGGTACATAGAAGAATTCAGAAGAGTCACACTATCTTAAAGCCTTTTGCATCTGAACTCTGTGTGCTTTTCACTTTTATTATTATATTATAATATTAAGTATACTATTTTATCATTCTAATTTACTCTCTTCTTTGGTTGTGCTGATTTTTAAGGAGCCAGCTGTGTGAGGGCACACAATTAGAGACATCTTGCTTTCTTTTTTTCCCCCTTTTCTTTAGGGTTTGACTTGTTTTAACATTAACTTGTGCGCATGAACATCTCTGCCAGCATTCGTCCTTCAAATGCAGTGTTCAGACTGCATTCACCCTTGCCTGAAGTCTGTTGCTCCTCTTGTGTTCCCCAGCCTGATGAAGGGTACCATCATGGAGTCAACCTTGATTCTTCACTCTTCTTTAATCCCCTGCATCCAATCTGTGTCCTGTTCTACCTGTGCTACCCTCGTGAACATCCTTTGGATTCATCATGGCTGCAATCAAAATCTCAGGCCCTCTGAGCGGGCCCATTGCAATGATCTTCTGTCTGGTTGTCCAGTCCCCAGGCTGCCCCACCAGTACATTCTCTTGACAGCTACCATGGTGACTTTTGTGAAATGCAGACCTTACAGTGTCACTCCCCTACCTCAAGCCTGTGAATGGCTCGCCGATGGGTGCGTGCAAGAGAACAGTCCAGCCTCCAAAACAATACATGTAGGGTCTTGTATCCAGATCCTTCCTTCCCATTCTCATCTCTTACGGCTCCTAGGTTGACACCTTGTGTTTTCTTATATTTTGTGTAGAAGACCCTTGGCTGGTCCATCAGCTCTAAAGGTTTGTCCTTTCTCCTACAGGGCTGTGAGCTACTTGAGAAGGAGTAGGGATGGCAGGATGTCTTTTACTTTCATATCCCAGTACCCAGTGTAGGACCTAACACATAGCAATCATCCATGAAATTTGCCCATTCACTCAGTCACTTGTTAAATTACATGATTCTCTCATCCACCCCCCTGCTATTTATTCTCATTGTCATCCTCAGATTTAGATGTGTCATCCATCCAAACTGGACTGTTGTTACTGCTCAAATACATAAGTCTTCTTTGGACCTCTCTGCTGAATTCTTTTTTTATATATCTTTCAGTGTTTATTTTTTATGCTCTCTGTTCTATCAAGTCTTTTCTGCTTTCCTACCGTGAAAGTGATCCCCTCGCCACCCTTCTTGGACCCGTTTTCTCTCCTCCCACCCCAGCACGCATGCACTTTATTTGCAAGGAATTGCTATAATCTATGTAGCAGTCACCATTCCTTTGTTAGATTGTGGGCAGATATTGCTCCTTCCTTGGCCTGTTCCCCCACGAGTCTATCTCAGTGCTTTGGTCATAGAAGGGGCTCAGAATTGAATTGGAACTGAACGGAATTGAATAAACTCTCCATTTATGAAATAATTTGCTTTAGAGTTGCTAGAATTAAATGGCTGCTCCAGTGGCATTATTACTCTAACTCACTAATATCATTTGATCCACGGAGGAGCTAGTTAATTAAGTCGGTGGATTAAAAATATAATCTGCTGGAGAAAGAATGTTTTGGCTGGGTCCTGCACACTTTTTTTTTTTCCTGAAAAGCATTATGATCTCTCAGCTATAATTCCTCTTGCTTTCCACCCAAAACAGCAATCGGAGTCTTTCCACATGGCTGTTGATGGCTGGCTTAGGAATACAAGGCCATACACCTGTGTGCCAGATGTGCTTTGCTGCCTGTCTGCTACCCCAACCCATCTGCAAAGCATACCCCATGCTGGCTCCTTTCTATAGCAAAGAGGGCATCAGTCCCCAGCCTTTTTACATGATAGGTTCCCTGGTGCTCGCCTGTTTTCCTTAACTTAAAACCCCCTTCATTGAATTTCAATGTCTTGGATGACCTTTGCCAGCACGGGAGGCCTTCGTTCATCTGCTTATTGACAGGTCTGCTTTTTCTCTGCGTGTTTGCCTCTTGCCTGGCACTGTTTTGACTTGTGTCACCACTTGTGAGAGTGCCGTTCGGTCTTCTGTGGCCAAACCAGCCTCATCAGCATCCATGGCGGTTAATAGATAATCAGTTCCTCAGGTTTTCCATGTGGTGCTTAAAGAGTGTCATCTGATAGTGAATGTAGCTTTTGCAAGAGTGAATGGGATTTGATAACGAATGGTCCTGCATTGACGGACACCGGGGACAGGGTAGCTTTGTGATCTTCTTTGTTTCCCTAAGAATGCCTCTGCAACTGAATCCGGCCCATTTCTATGCCCATGTGCTCATAGTTGTGGAATCTCATTCATCTCAACAGAGGCCAGTTCGCCCTGGAATCCCATCTGTTTGAGCGGATGCAGTAAAATGTCATGGAAATTTGGCCATCCATTCCCATCACCAGCCAGCGCTTTCCCCTTTGCTGTTCATTTCCCTTCATGTTAAGTGACTCTGATCACACACATTCTCTTGCACCCACTGCAAAAAGTGGGGAGAGTGTTTGGAGTTTTCACTTAGTTTTTTATATTAATGTGTAAAGTGCTTGTCCACAAAGAGAGAATGAACCAGTTATTCTTTTTTTTTTAAGTCTGCACAGAGTCTAAATGGAGATGCTCTCATCCCTACAACAGATTCAAAAAATGCCTCGGCCAGTATTTTTGAGTCCCTCTTAGCATAAAATGCCCCAGGCTGTGTTTTGGCCCAGAGGAATTTTGAGGCTGAATTTTTTTTCCTCCCAAAAATAGAGTTTAGGCCATAGAGAAATGGACTGAGTCTTAACTAGAACAAGTCTATAAGAGGTGCTGTCTCTTGCAGATTGCTCTAGTGACACAATCATTAGGAATGTGGCAGGCCTTCCTGTTAAACTCCAGCTAGCTGGACAGCTGACACGCAGGAGTTAGGTCAGGCCAGAGATTGTAGCAGGCGCTTGTAAAACCGCGATCAGGGGAAATCACAGCTATTTTTCATTCATGTGTCATTTTCTCAAGAAATTTCCTAAATTGCTTTTTAAGTAAAGAATGTTGACTTTTAAAGAAGCGTATGTGTCTATGTATGTACGTGTGAACATGCATCTGATATAAATAGATGGATGCATAAGTAATACAGTATGGGGAACCACAGGGTGTTTGTTCAAAATAAATATGGAAATAAATAAATATGAAAAAAGGTGCTTTGTTCTGTTTCCAGCTACTTGTGAACATGAACTGGCTTAATCAATCATGCTTAAACTTGTCGGGTATTTTCATGAACTCAACAATATGAAGAATAAGCAGCACTTGCTAGGTGCCAGACACAACTGCAAGTACATATGTTAACGCATTTCATCTTCATCTCAAACTCGTGAGCTAAGTCCTGTTGTTGTTCCCTTTTCAAAATCGGCAGACTGAGACTCAACGAAATTGAGTCTTCACTCTGCCTCTCACAGTAGCTTTATTGTGTCACCTATTTCCATGAATAAGATTTGCCTCTCTCTCTACAAAGTATGAATTCACAAAACAACACGCCTACCAGTTTTAGTCAAACATGCTAGAACTGATGCAGCAAGCAATCATTTACCCCGAATGTCTGTAATTTCACATGTTTTGCGTAAATAACTTTTCCAAGTAGTTATCTTGACTTTGAATGCATACAACAGTTGCTGACTAGAATTTTACCCCTGCAGTATGATATTCATGCAACTGAAGTTGAAATACTTTAGATGTTATTCCTGCCCAAATACATGAACAACCAAGAAACGTGATAGCTCATGTATTACTGACAAACTGCTGAGATAATTCCTTACAAACTTGCCTTTTCCTGTCTTTATCCTTGGGACTGGCTACCATAATTTCACCTGAAAGATCACACCATCATCTTGCACCATACCAAAAACCAAACCATGCTTCACTTATTAGGATGCTGTAATGATTGAAATGGTAATCACTTAAAAATATTATTTTTCATAATGCTATGGCTTGAATTCTTTATTACAGTCCCTTATAAAGTCTCTGATGTATTTAAATGAGTGCTGTTGGTTTCAAAGATGATCCTTGGAAAGGCTGTCAACCTATTTCAATGTCTACTAAAGATCAAATTGTCTTTGGAATTCTTTTTAATTGCCTTTGTAGCAAGCATTAATTTATTTGGCAAGGTGGCAGCTCTTCATCCTTAGAGTTGATTTGCTTTTGAAGAAAAATAATTTCAGAACAAATTCTTGTCCATAGGGGTACCAAAGATTTGGAAATCAAAAATTGAAGTCATGAAATAATGTCATTAAATGATAATTATTATATATTCAATTACTTTATTAGCCCAAAGTTCAGTGACTTACCACAATACAGACTTAGTTCTCACTAATATTACAATCCAGTGCATGTCTTAGGAAGGTTCTGCTCCACACAGCTATTCAGGGACCCAGGCTCCTTCCTAGTGGCGACTTTGATCTGTCTTCTGGGTCCTCAGGATTCTGTACTGGACCCTTCACCTCCAGTCAGTAATGGAGGGAAAAGAGCGAGCCTGAAGGATCTCATAGGAGATTTGGGGATCAGTTCTAGAAGTGGCATATATCACTTCCACCCACATTCTGCTGGCCAGAACTCTGTTTTATGCCTCCAGCTAGCAGCAGAAGTTGGGAAATATTGTTTGACTGTATGACTGGAAGGAAAAGGAAATGGGATTTGGTGAGAATGTTGTACATCTCTGCCACGTTTCCTCTAGCGATGTTTTCTCCTAAAAAAAATGCTCTAAAAGTGTCTTGTGAATAGCAGCATCATCTGAATAGGTTGTTGAGCCACTTGCTGTGACTGCCTGAAAAGAAAAGAGCCACTTGGAAATACGTTTCAGTGTTGGTTTTATGTTTTATCCACATGGCACACATGGTGCCGTTCAGATGAGGTAAGCAAAACACTTCAAGATTTGTCCTCTTTGATCTGCCTGTCATCCTAAAAGTTTTAGGGGTCTTTTTGACAAACAAAGAGGCAGAAAGGGGAAATCCTGTGATGGGATTAAAGGCCACGCAGCCAAACTGCCAACTTCAGGGGGAAGAAAGCCTCAGGATGACTTAAAAAAAAAACAAGTCATTGGGAGGAGCTAAAGTGTAGTGTTCAAATGAGGTTAAACCTTTGGTTGTTATACTAGGTACTAACTTCCTCTCCCATGAAGAGAATAAGAAGAGATAATTCAGACACAGCTTTAGTTGGAGGAAAAAGGTCACTACATTTTCTTTCTCCTTCACTCCTAAGTCTCTTGAGAACCATAGCTACGCTAATTAAGACAGTAAAGAAAAATTCTTAAGTACTAAAAGTAAAAACAAAAGCCAACCAACCAAACAAAAACAAAATAGGTACGTACATTCACGCACCAACCAAATGATCCACCCATCATGAGTTCTGCTGCTATACACCCAAGGTATGAGGCCAGACTGTCCTGTGTGTCTGGCTGTCTTGGTCTCTGTACCCTGGGTAGGGTCTTCCCACTTCCAGGCACCACATAGTAACCTCCCTCGGAAGGGCCCTCATCTCCAGGGGGTTTAATATCTTTGTTCCAGACTCTATTAATTCTCACCCTGGTGCCTGAATCATCCTTTGTCATCCTTTCTTCTACTTAAATGTCTCCAACATATTTCAGATTAAGTAGGTCTGTCATAGACTCATGTCTAGGCGCTGGCAATTTTCAGGATATTTCCAAGGCTACAGATCAATAAATGACCTTGCATGATTTTCACATGGCATGGTAGAAAAGCAGAAGGGTCAAAAGAACATTTTAAACACTTGTTTAGAAATGGTTTTACCTGAAGCAGAAGGATCGCCTGAGCCCAGCAGTTTGACGCTGAAGTGGCCATGAGCGTGTCACTGCACTCCAACCTGTACGATGGGGTGAGACTCCAACTAAAAAAAAAATGGTTTTACCTTCCCATCAAAGTTGCCACACTCTTGCCTCTCCCCTTGACATTTCTTTGGCCCCTGGATGCTTCTAGAGTCTGCTGTAGAACTGCCCATCTTCTGTAGCACTGACATCATTTCACTTTGTCTCTGCTTCAGCACTGCAGGAAATTTAGTACCCGGTAGTAATCATCTTCAAGTTTCTCTCAGTGACAAATACCACACACTAGGTTTTGCCTTACATGCTTCCCCATGCTCTCCCCTCCAAAAAGTCACTGACTTTTGGACTACTGACTCGAAGATAAGTAATCTATCAGTTTTTATGGCTCATGTTCTTGATTAGGTCCTGTAAGACTCAGAGTGCGCTGATGTACTAGTTTCCTGTCGCTGCAATAACAAAATGCAAGCTTAAAAACACATATTTATCCTCCTATAGCTTTGGAGGTCAGAAGTCCAAAGTCAGTTTCCCTGAGTTCCCTGAACTGAAGTCACAGAGTCACCAGGGATAGTCCCTTCTGAAGGTTCTACAAGGAGAATCTGTTTCCTTGCCTTTTTCGTTTTCCTTTTCTTTTCTTTTCTTTTTGTGACAGAGTCTCACACTGTCACCCAGGCTGGAGTGAAGTGGCACGCTCACAGCCATTATAACCTCGACCTGTTGGACTCAGGTAATGCTTCCACCTCAGCCCTCCAAGTAACTGGAACTACAGGTGCATACTACCATGTCCAGCTAATTTTTTAATTTGTAGAGATGAGGTCTCAACCAAGTTGCCCAGGCTGGTCTCAAACCTCTGGACTCTGTCACTCCTTTCGCCCTGGCCTCCCAAAGTGCTGGGATTGCAGGCTTGAGCCACTGCGTCGGGCTGCCTTTTTCAACATCCAGTGGCTTCCTGCAGTCCTTGGCCTTTGGACCCTCCCTCCTCCTTCAAAACACATCACCCCCAGTTCTGTTTCCATCCTATCACTTTCTCTTCTGCAGACAGATTTCACTTTACCTCCTTTTATTTTTTTTTGAGTTGGTGTCTCACTCTGTTGCCCAGGCTGGAGTGCCATGGCACACTCATGGCCACCCCAGCGTCGACCTCCTGGGCTCCAGGGATCCTTCCACCTCAGTCTTCCAAGGAGCTGAAACTATAGGCGCATGCTACCATGCCTGGCTAATTTTTTAATTTATTGTAGAGATGAAGTCTCACCAAGTTGCCTGGGCTGGTCTCGAACCCACGGGTTCAGGCTGTTCACGTGCCTTGGCCTCCCAAAGTACTGGGATTACAGGCTGAGCCACCAAGCCTGGGCTACCTCCCTCTTATAAGGACCCCTGTGATGATATTGGGTTACCCGATAATTCAAGATTGTCTTTTCATTTCAAGATTCTTTGCTTTAAGTCTCATTGCCATATAAAATAACAATCCCAGGTTCCAGGAATTAAAACATGGACCCTGGGGTGGGGGTCTGTTTTACCATCAAATACCACAGCTCTCTCTATTCCACAGAGTCCTGGCTCCGTCTCCTTTTTATGTTAATACATGACTATAAATCCACAACACTTCTGCTTCTCTAGACTTTCTTTGAGCTTCCACTGACTCAAAAGTGTATAACTCTCATCATTCTCTTCCGTCCTTTGCCTTCTGGCTTTTCTTATTATATATTTCTCTGCATACCTCTTTGCAGAGCTAGCTTTGTGTGTATGAATATCTGATTCACCTTTTTTCTTTCAATATGTTGAATATATTTTAAGTAACAGATACAAGTTACTTAAAACAAAATACCTTTCAGGGAGAATGAAAGAAGTAGAAGAATGTTAAAAGTACTGAATTTAAGAAACTATCTAAGAGGTGAGGAGGGAGAAAAGGCAGGTTCCCTGAAGATGAGTAGAGACAGATGTCCGTGGGGCCTGTGTGTGGTGAGGACCCAGACCTAGTCCTGGCAGAGCCCCCTGGAGATGAGGGCCCTTCCAAGGGAGGTGACCATGTGGTACCTAGAAAAGACCCTTCCCTGGGTACAGAGACCAAAAGACAGCCAGATACACAGGACAACCTGGCCTCACACCTTGGGTATGTATCAGCAGAACTCATGGTGGGTAGATTGTTTGGCTGGTTGTGTGTATGTATGTATGTACCTCTTTCGCTTTTTAAATCATCAAGATATAATTCAAATGGCATTTACCCTTTTAAGATGTACAGTTCAGGGCTTCTTAATATATTCACCAAGTTGGGCTACCATCACTGCTATCTATTTCCAGAATATTTTCATCACTCGAAAAAAAAAGCCCTGTATACATTAGCAGTCACTTGCCCCCCAGGCCCTGGAAGCTTCAAATTTTCTTTGTCTAGGGATTTGCCAATTTTTGAACATTTCATATCAATGGAATTATATACTATGTGACCTTTAATATCTGGCTTCTTTCATGTAGCATAATGTTTTCAAGGTTCATCCATGCTGTAGCATACATCACCATTTTGTTCCCTTTTTATGGTAAAATGATATAGAGGGGCCACATTTTGTTTATTCGTTCATCAATTGATGAACACTTGGTTGTTTCCACTTTGGAGGTGTTATGAATGGTGCTGCTATAAACATTCCTATACAAGGTTTTGCATGAACATATGTGTTTAATTCCCTTGAGTATATACCCAGTAGTGGAATTGCTGGGTCATGTGATTGCTCTGTGTTTAACTTTTTGAGAAACTGTTTTTCAAAGTGGCGGTACCATTTTATATCCTCACCAGCAACATGGAAGGGTTCCAGTGTCTACACATCTCTCTAACACTTGCTGTTGCCTATCTTTTTTCTTATAACCCACCCCTATGTTTTGTACCATGTGAGACCCTAGGTCCTTTGCATAACCCTGGGAGGAGCAGAGAACCTTAATAACACTAGACTGAATTTCCCCATTAGGTGGCAGGATAAGGACTTAGAGTCTGATCAAATCTGAAGGGTTTAAAGAAAACACAAGCCGGGGTCGGTGGCTCAGCCTGTAATCCCGCGCCTTTGGGAGGCTGAGGTGAGTGGATTGCCTGAGCCCGCGGGTTCGAGACCCACCTGGGCAACTTGGCGAGACCTCATCTCTACAATAAATCAAAAAATTAGCCGGGCGTGGAAGCGCGTGCCTGTAGTTCCAGCTACTTGGAAGGCTGAGGTGGAAGGATCGCCAGAGCCCCAGCAGGTTGAGGCTGCGGTGGCCGGGAGTTGCCACTGCACTCCAGTCTGGGCGACAGAGTGAGACTCCAACTCAAAAAAAAAAAAAAAAAAAGGAAAGAAAATACAGAAATTAGGCATTTCAACTATACCTGAAAAAAAAGTACTTGCTTGCTTGGTCTTGCTTTCCCAATATAGTATTGTAATTCTAATGTAGTGCTTCCCAAAGAAATTAATGATATTTCCATGGCCCACGGTGGCAAACAAAGAATCTGCTGGTGGATGGACTTAACTGAGTCAAGGGTTCTGTTCCACCTTCCTCATCCTCAGGTCTGGCCTACCTACCAGAGGCTGAGGAGACCAAAGGTACAGAAATACTTTCTTTCTTTTTTTTTTTTTTTTTTTTTTGAGTTGGAGTCTCACTCTGTTGCCCAGGCTGGAGTTCAGGAACACACTCGCAGCCACTGCAGCCTCGACCTGCTGGGCTCAGGTGATCCTTTCGCCTCGGCCTCCCAAGTAGCTGGAACTACAGGCACGTGTTACCACACCCAGCTTTTTTTTTTTTTTTGAGTTGGAGTCTCACTCTGTCGCCCAGACTGGAGTGCAGTGGCTGCTCCCGGCCACCGCAGCCTCAACCTGCTGGGCTCTGGCGATCCTTCCGCCTCAGCCTTCCAAATAGCCGGAATTACAGGCATGCGCTAACACGCCCGGCTGATTTTTTTGATTTATTGTAGAGATGAGGTCTCATCGCCCAGGCGGGTCTCGAACCCGCGGGCTCAGGCAATCCACTCACCTCAGCCTCCCAAAGGCGCGGGATTACAGGCGGAGCCACCGAGCCCGGCACCAGCTTATTTTTTGATTTATTGTAGAGGCGAAGTCGCACCAAGTTGCCCAGGCTGGTCTTGAACCCCTGAGCTCAGGCAATCCTCTCGTCTCAGCCAGGCATACTTCTAACCCATTTTTGGAATGCCAGTTGAAGCACTCTCTTCTCCTGAGTACAGCTGTGATGTTTCTTTAGACCTCAGAGATAAGGGTAACGGGGAATGAAAAGGACGTGGGCTTAGGAGGAGACCTGGCTATGGTAACTTCCCTGGCCACAGGCCTTGTTCGCAAGGAGCCAACAGGGTGATACACAGTATTTAAGATGGGTACTGGTCTCTCTCTAAGAGGACTCAGTATGATAGATGGAGTATGGGTCATGCTGCAGCAACTACTGACAGAGGTGGGGTGGGTCAAAGCTGTGTAGTGATGGTTCCAGAATGCCTGTTCTAATTGACATAAACACACAGCTGGTCTGAAGGTGCAGGGATACAGGCCAGCCACTGGGAAGAAGTCAACTGGCAAGAGCTATGTAGGGCTGCTCGACCTCAGCCAGAAGATACTGGGAGAAGGTGGTGAGGTGAGAGAGATCGCACCTGTACTCGTCTGTCGTGCATTGCTATAAAGGAAATACCTGAAACTGGGTGAGTTATAAAGAAAAGAGGTTGGCCAGATGTGGTGACTCCACCCTGTAATCCCAGCACTTTGGGAGGCTGAGGCGAGGGGATTGTCTGAGCCCACGGGTTCAAGAACAGCCTGCGTAACTTGGCAAGACCTCGTCTCTACAGTCAGTCAAAAAATTAGCCAGGCATGGTAGCACGCACCTGTAGTTCCAGCTCCTTGGAAGGCTGAGACAGAAGGATTGCCAGAGTCCAGCAGGTCAACACTGGAGTGGCCATGAGCATGCCACTGCACTCCAGCCTGTGCGACTGAGTGAGACTCTGACTTAAAAAAAAAAAAGAGGTTTATTTGGTTCATGGTTCTGCAGACTATATAAGAAGCATAGTGCCAGCATCTGCTTCTGGTAGGCGTCAGGGAGCTTGCAATCACAGGGGAAGGGAGCCAGAGGGGCACATGATGGGAGGAGGAGCAGGAGAGAAAAGGGAGGTTCTAGGCTCTTCTAATGAACTCTCGTGTGAACTAATAGAGCGAGAACTCACTCATTACCTCGAGGGTGGCACGAAGCCATTCATGAAGGATCTGCCACCATGACCCCCAACACCTTCCCCTGGACTCCCCTCCAACACTAGGAATCACATTTCAGCATGACATTTGGAGGGGACAAACATCCAAATGATATAGCAGTACCTGATAAATGAGAGATAAGTCCAAATATCACCCATGGCCCACTGCATGTTGGGCAGCAAGGGTAGTTTGAGATATTTACAGCCATCATAAGAAGCACCTAAGCTGCCCTTAACCTGGTTCAACATTGGGGTCAGAACTGCATAGACCTGGAATGTGCATGCATAACCCATGGGTTCAGTACCCTGACGTGCTGTGGCAACTCTAACAGTCCCGATTCCTTATTACTCTATGGAAACCATGTGACTATCTCATGTATTTGACCATCTTATTTATTTGACTACAGATAACTCCAAAACATACCTTAACAATTTTTGCTCTTTTGTTATCTGGACACAGCAAATTCAAATGAGTAACTTTGTTAAAAATACATTGATAGGTTGGGCACAGTACTCATGCCTGTAATTCCAGCGCTTTGGGAGGCTGAAATGGAGGGATTGCCTGAGCCCAGGAGTTCAAGACCAGCCTGGGAAACACAGAGTGAGATCTCATCTCTACAGAAATATTTGAAAATTAGCAAGATGTGGTGGCACGTGCCTGTAGCCATGGAGTAATAAGGCATGGGGATTGTCAGAGCTGCCACAGAGTGTCAGTATCATGCCCATGGGTTACCCATTCCCATCCCAGGTCTATTCTGCTTCTGGCTCTAATGTTGAACTGTAGTCTCAGGAGGCTGAGGCGAAAGGATCACCTGAGCCCACGAGGTCAAAGATGCAGTGAGCAGTGATAGTGCCACTGTACTCCAGCCTGGGTGACAGAGTGAAACCCCAACTCAAAAAAAAAAAAATGAAGCCGGGCTCGGTGGCTCAGCCTGTAATCCCGTGCCTTTGGGAGACTGAGATGAGTGGATTGCCTGAGCCTGCGGGTTCGAGACCCACCTGGGCAGCGAGACCTCATCTCTACAATAAATCAAAAAATCAGCCGGGCGTGGTAGCGCATGCCTGTAATTCCGGCTACTTGGAAGGCTGAGGCGGAAGGCTCGCCGGAGCCCAGCAGGTCGAGGCTGCGGTGGCTGGGAGCGGCCACTGCACTCTAGTCTGGGCGACAGAGTGAGACTCCAACTCAAAAAAAAAAAAAATGATAGCTAAACTTCACATTCTAAAATAGATATACCCTGCATAAGTTATAAACATGTTGTAATATTTTAAAACTCAATAAATATTAAATATTTGTTTATATTTGTTACTTTGAGGGCCCTATTATGACTTTAATTATATGAATTTTACTTTTAGAAAATGAATAACCTGTCATAAATTTATTTTCAAATAAAAACAGATATGCATACAAATTGAGTTTAACTACAGCAAGGTACACTATGTCTGTTTTTATGCTGTCTGTATTAAGTTATAAGCTTCAAGGGTCCAAAAACCTCAACTATGTCTCTTTAGTTTTTTTCAGGCACTGTGGCATTCATTAATGGACACTTATAAATCCCACCTAATAACATTATATTGTACTTAATCTCAGTGCAGATTGTGGTTCCATCAATGATCTATAATCATAGTCAACTGAAGACTGGGCACCTTATCCTTTCAAAAGGGTCAGGGTTAAGGTATGAGGCTAGTAAGGTTTTTCTGGAATCTAAGGCCTAGATATACAGTTTGGGAGTTTGTTATAAGGAAGAGAAAAGAAAGAAAAAATACAAATCAGTTTGAACTGTTGAAAGCGCAGACCTCAAAAAAATCCAGAATGTTGTTCTTAACACTAACTTCAAATTTAGAATCACATTTGCAGTATTGTGACTTGTTTTGTCTCTGTTTTTACCAATACAGTGGTTCTTTGTTCTCTAGGTCTCATGTGTCTTGTTGACATGTGGTTTCTCTAGCCTCCTGGCTTCTGCCAACTTAATTTTCTGTCGTCTTTCCTTTTTTATTCCCGTCTTAATCTCTTTGTCTTTCTTGGTGTGTTGGGCAGCAGGACTGATAGGATAGGTAGGTCATCATCCAATGTAGAAACCCCTGCCAATCATCCCAGCACTTTGGAAGGCCGAGGCGAATGTACTGCCTGAGCCCACGGGTTCAAGACCAGCCTGGGCAACTTGGCAAGACCTCGTCTCTACAATAAATAAAAAATTAGTCGGGCATGGTAGCACGCGTCTATAGTTCTGGCTGCTTGGAAGGCTGAGGTGGAAGGATCGCTGGAGCCCAGCAGGTCAACGCTGGGGTGGCTGTGGGCATGTCACTGCACTTCAGCCTGGGCGATGGAGTGAGACTCCTACTTGAAAAAAAAAGAAACTCTCCTGTTGGGTAGACTACTTCTGAGTTCTCTCACAGGCCTCTCTGCAACCTGAGATGGCTGAGTTTTCCCTGAGAATCAAATCCTAGTCTAGTCATTGTGCTTGGCTTGGCAGGATTCCATGACACATAGCATGGAAACTATTGTGTAAAAAGTTGCCTGCTGCCACTCTTCTCAAAAATAACAAACCGTGGTGGCAGCAGACATTTAGCCCAACACATCTTCCATACCTTATGTTTGGGAATCTATGTGAAAAGACCTTAGGCAAAACCTGACTCTTCAGATGTGTTGCAATGCTAGCATATGTAACAACTTTGGGTTGAGTGTGTTGACTCCCTAAAAACCCATATTTACATTATTGCTCCCATAATTTGTGGAACTAAAATCTTAGAGACATTCTGCTATATGTGTTTCCACCTGATATTTTTCTGAAAGTCATATTTTCACTTTGTATTTCTTTAACAGATGGAATTGTATAAAAAGGAATACAGGGACCCTGTGTGTGTGTGTGTGTGTGTGTGTGTGTGTGTGTGTGTGTGTGTGTGTATTGTGTGTGTTGTTTTTGTTGTTGTTGTTGTTGTTGTGATTTTTAAGATCTTCAGTATATCAGATGACCCCTTCTGACTCAGAGGAAGGTATTTAGATTTCATTCTCTGCTCGCTTGGTGGTCCGAGGGACTCCTTTGCATTGTTCCCACTAAATGACTCTCTTCTATCTCCTATATTCCCAAATTAAGTTAAAAGGGAGTAAGAAATATCTCTTTTTGGCCAAATTCAAGTTTTTCCATCGTGGCTCCTCTCTTTAGTTTAAGTTGAAGATAATTTTCTCAGCAATATTTATGATGAGAATGCTGAATAGAAGACAGGCAGCAAAACCACCAGGCATGTGAAACCGACTTTTTTACAGCCATGTTTCTTTTCCATCAAGAACAGCAGCAAAAGCAACTGACAGGATTTGTGCTGAGCATGGCATTTTTGCTGAAAACAGGTATTTGGCTGAATGCATTTGAGAAATTTTACGTGGCATTACCTGGAACCAATGCCTTAAATAAAAGGGGAGGTTTGAGCTAAAATACACTGGGAAAAGAGGCAATATACACCTATTGTCTGTCAAAGCAAAAATTTCTGCATGCCAAGACCTAAATCAACCAGAGAAATACAGGAAAATTTTCTGTACGCTATTTTAAAAATCTATCTTTTTCACTTATTCCTTTTTTTTTTTTTGAGTCAGAGTCTCACTCTGTTGCCCAGGCTAGAGTACAGTGGCATGCTCATGGCCATTGCAGCCTCAACCTGCTGGGCTCAGGCAATCAATCCTTCTACCTCAGCCTTCCAAGTAGCTGGAACTACAGGCACATGCCACCACATCCGACTAATTTTTTTATTTATTGTAGAGATGAAGTCTCGCCAAGTTGTCCTGGCTGGTCTCGAACCCGTGGACTCAGGCAATCCTCTCACCTTGGCCTCCCAAAGTATTGGGATTATAGGTGTGAGCCATGGCACCTGCCTCCCCCCCTTTTTTTGGTTGGCCACACAGACCATGGTGCCATTAAATTACAAGAGGAGGAAATGGCTACAGCATTTTCCCAAATATCTGTTCTGTTTTGTTGCTTAGATTTCCCTCAAAGACAGCACAGTGTAAAATTAACACTTCTTACCGTGTTAAAGTGTTTGGTTTCTGTGTCTCTAGAAGGACTCTAATAAAAGTCCTCTCTTCAAGGTGGAGTCTTCAGGAAAGCACAGTCACCAACACATTAAATGACATCTATAATTATTCACTATGCAGGTTTGTTGCTTAGGCAGGTGTGTGACTAAGGCAGGTCAAATCCCATCTTTATTTATTTATTGGTAAAAGACATTTGACACAGCCCCATGGCATGTCCATGGTGACAGGTCATATCTCACTTTTTTGGGTTCAATTTCAGATTGGGGCTATTATTGTCTTTTTCTTGCCACAAGGGAATAACAATTTAGACATTGATTGATTTAATCTTATCTCAGTGGTGGTCTTGAGTGAAACTTTTCCTTGTAGTTAAATTATCCGTTAACTGTCTTTTCTTTTTTTTTTTTTTTTCTGAGTTGGAGTCTCACTCTGTCGCCCAGACTGGATTGCAGTGGCCGCTCCCGGCCACCACAGCCTCGACCTGCTGGGCTCCGGCGATCCTTCCACCTCAGCCTTCCAAGCCGGAATTACAGGCACGTGCTACCACGCCCAGCTGATTTTTTGATTTTTTTTTTTTTTTATTGTAGAGATGAGGTCTCGCTGCCCAGGCGGGTCTCGAACCCGCAGGCTCAGGCAATCCACTCACCTCAGCCTCCCAAAGGCGCGGGATTACAGGCTGAGCCACCAAGTCCGGCTAACTATCTTTTCATAGAAGAAACTTATAGCTGAAAAGGATAACGAATCATTCAGTCTAGGTTTCTTTAACTTAATTGATCACAGGTCACTTTAAAAAAAAAATTAATGAACTTTAGCCAGGTGTGGTGGCCGATGCCTGTAATCTCAGCATTTTGGGAGGCAGAGGTGAGGGGATTGCCTGAGCCCAGGAGTTCGAGAACAGTCTGGGCAATTTGACGAGACCTCATCTCTATGATAAATGAAAAATATTAGCCTGTAGTTCTAACTAGTTGGAAGGCTGAGGTGGAAGGATCACCTGAGCCCAGCAGGTTGAGGCTATGGTAGCCATGAGCGTGCCACTGCACTCCAGCCTGAGCAACAGAGTAAGACTCCAACTCAAATAAATAAATAATAAACTTCTAGTGAAATATAATGGATTGAAGACATGCACTTTTTCCCTGTTCTCAAATCTTCACTAAAATGACAGTAAGAGGATGGAAAAAGTATTTTAAAAAACCATCCAACAAGGACACTAATGCTGCTAATAACAGACAAGAGAGGGCAACAATTTTTTTTTTTGAGGATAGAAAGTAGATGTGCAATGATGAGTAAATCAACAAACATAGAAAGCAGGTCACAAAGTGTCTAGGAAGAAGATGAAGAGGAGACTCAAAGAGATACAAGCTGTAGCATCTTGGCCAGTTTCAGAGAGTTAGAGGTATCAGATATCCTGAAAGGTGGAAGTGATGATTGAAATAGGAAAAATTGGTTGATATTCTGGTAATTACCATAACCAAACCCTGCTAAGCAAGGTAAGTGTACCCCTTTAAGCAACTGAACCAGTGAGATTACTGAGTTCTTGGCACCCGGCAATGAATATAGAGTAGGAATGTGGAAACAGACTGAAAACAGAAGGAAGAATTGAAGGCTTCATATTTACTCGTAGGTCGACCAGCAGTCCCAAGACTCTTTCCTCTGTTGAACCACCTGATAATTTGATTGAGGTTTTTTCTTTCCTCTCTACCCTGGGCAGATGTTTAGAGGATTTCTCAGTGGAGTTATCCAAGAATCCCAAATGAAAAGCCTATAAATCTGACATTTGGGGCGTTCGGCAATGAAATGTCCCAGTCAGATTACTTTATCATGAAACTCACTCATTTGGCAAGGCTCACTCATGAAAACAGAGCTTGAAATAAGCTTTCTCTGTTAAATATAAATGGACAGGCTAGAGAATTTGGCAGACAGTATACTTGAGAAATACATCTATTGTGAAAGGAAATAAAACAACAGAAATAAAAAAGTAAAGAGAAACAGAGTCAATAATAAGCAGGATAAAACATTCAAAATAACTATTCTTATATTCTAAAAGATATCACAAAAGATAGGGCAGTCATGACAACAAAATAAAGCAAAACAAAACAGAATATATATATAAAACTCTTAGTGTTAAAAAGTTAGTATATAGGGGGGGAACCAAAAAACCCTGGAGTTTATTTATAAAAAATTGTGTATTTTTACATATTTAAACTTCAATCACCTTCAAAGTACTCTCCAGTGGATGCAATGCACTTACTGAGAGATTTTTTCCCCTACTCAAAACAGTTTTTTAACTCATCAATTTTGATGCCTTTTAGTGCCTCTGCTGTTTTTTTGTTTCACCTCTTCCACATTGGGAAAATGCTTCCCGTTGCATACTTTTTTCATCTGAGGAAACAAACAAGCAAAAGTTGCTGGGGCAAGAACAGATGACCAGGGAGGATGGGGAACAGGGATCATGCCGTTTTTGGTCAAAAACTGCTGAGAACTTAGCAGGTTGTGAGCAGGTTGTTCGTGTAAATCACCTATCATGAAACGGGCAGATGTGTTGGAAAAATCTTGGAAAAAACAATTCACTGAAACCAAATGCAGCCTCTCACACCAACACTAGTTGGCACACTGATGTTAATGGATTCCTAGAACACTTACCTAGAAGGGGGGTGCCTGTACTACAAGAGGCCTGCTCCAAAAAGGTAATTCAGGGTTTTTTGGGGTCCCCCCTTGTAAATATAAAATGCAACAGAGTAA
Organism: Cephalopachus bancanus; assembly: GCA_027257055.1. Classification (NCBI taxonomy): domain Eukaryota; kingdom Metazoa; phylum Chordata; class Mammalia; order Primates; family Tarsiidae; genus Cephalopachus; species Cephalopachus bancanus. The sequence continues at coordinate 7,131,991 of JAPVLO010000038.1, read as the reverse complement.
CTGGAAGTTAAGGTGAGAATGTCTTCCAGAAAGGAGACAAAATGGATGAAGACGTGGAAATGAAGAGAAAATATTTAAAACTTAGAACATCAATTCAGAAGGTCTACCATCTAAGCAAGATTTCCAAAAAGAAACAGAAGTTAAGGAAGATATTATCAAAGGAAGCATAGAATAAGCTTTTCCCTAACAAGACATGAGTCAGCAGATTGAATACCTCTAAGAGCATAACAAATGGGAACGGAGGAGATGTATGGAGGATAAAGAGAAGATGATGGAAGCCTCCAGAAAAGGAAGACTTCCACACACAAAGTATCAGAAATCAGAATAATATTGGACTTTACCAAAACAATGTAAAAAGTTTGGGAAAATGGTACAACACACTTAAAATTCTGAGCAAGAAAATTATTTCTTATCCAAAATTTTATACCCTGCCAATCTATTAAACAAGTATGAAGTATAGCATAAAAATACGCTAATACATTCAGAGTTACAAAACACTTACCTCTCATGTTTCGTTTCTCAAAAGACACTTAGGAAGAAAGCCACCCCAATGAAGAAGAAAACCAAGAGAAGAAGACATGAGATTCAGGAAACAGAGTTTCCAAAAAAAACAACAACAACAGAGAAGCAGTAACAGAGATCCCTAGTCTGACATCTGTACACAAGGCTAGGAAAGAAGCCAGTCAGCCCTAGAGCAGGTGGAATATCTTCATCGTGGACTTCATTTATCATATAACATAGCTGGCAAAATTGCTAGAGAGTTAGAAAAGAATTATTCATAAACACAAAGAAAACTCATCAAATTGTATAAATAAAGCAGTTAACTACCAAAAAATTTCACTAGACAAGAACTCTAAATATAGCATATCTTGTGACCCAGCTGTAGCAATATTTATCTGATCATAATAATGTAAACATAATAATATAAATTATTTTCATTTTTAAATTTGTGATGAAAGTGCATGAGAGGTAAGAGAGGAGCTTTGCACATGTAGGTAATGACCAAAAAAGAGCTAAATTATATATATATATATATATATATATTTTTTTTTTTTTTTTCTTTTGAGTCAGAGTCTCACTCCATCGCCCAGGCTAGAGTGCCGTGACATGCTCATGGCCAACCCAGCATCAACCTGCTGGGCTCCTGCGATCCTTCTGCCTCAGTCTTCCAAGTCTTCCAAGTAGCCGGAACTATAGGCAAGCACGACCGCGCCCGGCTAATTTTTTATTTATTGTAGAGATGAGGTCTCGCCAAGTTGCCTGGGCTGGTCTTGAACTTGCAGGCTCAGGCTTGCCTCAGCCTCTCAAAATGCTGGGATGACAGGCTGAGCTACCGAACCTGGCCGCTAAATTATATATATAGTGGAAATCAATAGATAGCAAAGAACATTTTATCAAATTGTGAAAAAAATAGCTTAAGCATATCATATAGAAATATAGATAGAAGTAAGAGGGGAAAAAAACCTGGCTAAAAGTTTTAAGGAGTTGTTTCTAGGGAGGGGAATGTAGGAGTGGGGAAAGGTCGGGGGCCGCGGTTCTCTGTCAACTTAAAGCAGGGGTCAGCAAGCCATGGCCCATGGGTCAGATTCAGCAGGCTGCCTGTTTTTATAAATAACGTTTTATTGGAATATGGCCACACCTCCTCATGTATGAAATGTCTGTGGATGATTTTGCGTCACAATTAGTTGCTACTACAGGAGAGTAGAGCAGTTGTGACAGACCCCATGGCCACCAGCTCTAATATTTATTTTCTGGCCCTTTGCAGGAGCAATCTGGCAACCTCATTTCTAGAGCAACCGTAGTTCTCAAGTATTAGCTGCTTCAGAATCCTCTAGAGGACTTTTTAGAACACAGGTGAGGGCCTCGTCCCCCAGTTTCTGATTCATCAAGTCTTTCAAGTGCAACTGGGAGAAGTTTCATTGTTAATAGCTTTCTTGGTGATGCTGTTGTTGCCAGCTGGAGAACCCACTTTGAGAACAACTGGTCTGAAGGCACAATTTGACTTAAGAAATCATGTGCCAGTATTTTGTCTGAAAAATACATTTTAAATGTTGAGAAGTATGAGATTGGAAGCTTGCATGCAAATTTGAACTAAAATTAATACAAAAACAATCTCCGGTGAGTGACATGTAACAAGAAATTATTAAAATGTCATTTAGAAAAACCTTTTAATGGAACAGAAATGTTAGCAAATTAAACTGAAGAAGATAGAAGTATGGAGAAAAATGGAGCAAATATAGATTATTGTATTAATAAGATGATATCACAAAATACAGGCATAAATGCTAAGATTTGTAAAGATTATGAGATCCCACCACTAAAAGGACATGAATCATTCAAGTGGTTAGTGGGTAGACCTATATCATTCTACCTCCTGTCTGGCATTTTACTTACGAAAGACAGATTATTGCATAAGAATATCACCTCTGCAAACAATTATTACTTTCAGCTTTTTCTTCCATTTAGCATGTTCTTATAAAATACTTACCTTCTGGACAACGCAGTTTGAGATAGTTGATGCAAAGCCCACTTCTCTTCGCTTGACCCCTTTTACAGATGGCAAAACTGATACTCAGAGAATTTCATGGGTGGTAAACCCAAGATTTCTTAACCTAGTTCCCACTTCCTTCCTCTCTTCCACCCGGCTCCTGATTGCTTTGCCTCAGGTAGTGAAGGAAAGATCCCCAGATGAGCCCAAACTCAAATCATGCATGAGGAAAAAAGAGCACTGCTAATCTTTTTTTTTTTTTTTTCTTTCTAAAAGCCCGAAACAAAGGAAATTCTCTGCTTCCAGAAATAGCCTTAATCGGTCACATATGTGAACACAGACCCGGTGACTGCTCAATTTTCCACCCACCTAACGAGATTTTCCCAACACATTGATTTTTGTGTGTGTGTGCCTATTACCAGTATAAGTAGTTCTTTAATATATATATGTGTGTATATACATATATGTATATATATGTATCTCCCAGGCATGTTACCAGACCTCTCAACCAAGACAGTCAAAATGCTGACAATTTGCAGTGTTTAAAAGCAAAGAGAAATGGAGGGTTATTGAGGGTAGAAATAGTCCCTGGTTAGTAAAAAACAAACAAACAGCTTTAAAAATCAGAGAATTGTGCCCTGCGGGGGTGGGTTTGCTGAACTGTCAGCTCCACCAGTTAATGAGGTAGTTTGTCAAATGGAGATAGAAAGACCATTTATAACAATGCTGGGCTTTGTGTGTGATCTAAAAAAATCAAATGGAGTGAAATGCAGCAAATACTAAATGGCTTTGTTTATTTTCTAATTAATTTGCTACAGACTGCAAAATAAAAGTATTCAATACATTGGGTGGTGTGTGCTTTGTAGAAGAAAAAGCACCAGAAACATTTGCCTCTGAGATAAAATGAATGCAGTCTGATTACTTTCTTTCCATCGGGGCAAGAGGTTGAAAGTTTGAGAAAGGCATTGGTATTTTGGATGGGGCATCATTTCTGGAGTTAGCGAGTTACAGACGCCAACCTCTTGTGTGCTTTTTTGTAAGTTTCAGTGGCGTTCTAAGGAGCCTGATACCATGTGGTCCTACTGTTGACAGTGTTCATTTTAAATATTAATAGTCCAGGGATTCAAGGCCCTGGGGCAGATGTCATTTGAGTGAGGACAGACGGGAACATCAACAACTTTTGGAGATTTTCTTCTGTACAATCAGGGTGCCGTAAGCATTCACACATAAGCTCAGCTGGCAGGCGAGGAAGAGCAGAGATGGTGGTTCAAATCTTGCCTTTCACAGGCTGACTCGGAGACACCAAGGGGAAGTTACTGAAACTCACTGAGTCTTACCGTTCTCAACTGGAAAATAAAAGTAATAATAGCCGCCTTGTAGGATGGTTCTAAGGGCTAGAGGTTAGAACTTATAAGTCAAGTGCCTGACACGTGGTAAATAGTAAGTAGAAGTTGTTATTGATAAGGACATTTCAGGGTTTGCAGTAACCTGATTCACTTCACAAACTGAAGTCAGGAAGCCTTGACGGGTTGTGGTTCTCAACTTTGCCCAGATCTTTTCTTTGCTTCCATGATGTAAGTTTTAGGCCTGATAGTCTTTTCCTGGGACTACTGCGATGTGTTCTCCTTCCTGTCCCAACCCCACAGCTTTTGTCTTTTCCAGCAAGCTTGTTCTGAGAAGCATATCATTTGATGAGCTAATACTTAGGCCACTAGCAAATTCTACATAGTATTTACTAGTTACCTAGCATTTACTATGTACCAGGGACTGTTCTTCTGTTGTATTAGCTTATTTAATCCTCACAGGACCCCCCTCTGAAATAAATTCTATTATTCTTTCTATTTTACAGGAAAAAATGGACATACTGAGAGGTCAGACAATTGCCCAAAGATCAGAATTATGATTTTGAACCTTGGTGGTCTGGCTCCAGAATCATGCTCTTGTTTGGTTTTTTTTGAGTTGGACTCTCACTGCATCGCCCAGGCTGGAGTGCAGTGGCATGCTCTCAGCCACCCCAGAGTCAACCTGATGGGCGCCGGAGATCCTTCCGCCTCAGAATCATGTTCTTAACATGATTCTGTGCTGGTTTCAAGGTGGTATCTTGTTTCAAGCCACATGGGTCTCCATTCAGAGCTTGCTATTTAGTGGGCAGGGTTGCGAACTTCGAATGAATATTAGTTACCAGCACCAATGTAGGCCCAGGAAGTCCACAGCTGGCCCACTCTAGAATCTTTGAGGCTGCTTGCGTTCCCAGTCTCAAGGAGAACTACGTGTTGAACATCCTTCGATTAGCTTTTGTGGGAGGTGGGGTGGCTTAGACTTCCTTAACAACATGACCTCAGTCAAGAGTTGATAAAACTAGAAACTCTCTAAGGGCAGAAACCACATTCATCTTCTTCCCCTCTGTATATCTCTAGTGTTTACATCAGCACATGACAGATAATAGTTAAGATGTGATTGAGGAATGGGTAATTGGACAGAAGACAATTGAAGGCCAATGACTGTACAAATCCATTGATGGATGGATGGGTGGTGCTATAAGAAAGGTGTATATGTTGATAATAAGGAACTGATACAAAATATCTCACTGTGTCTCTTTCATTAGGTTGTGACTTTCCCCCCACACTTTTATTTATCTGGTTGGCTGTGTCATTCCAACTGGCTGCAATAGAATCCAAAGTCATTCAGATAAAATACACGAAACCTTGGCATCACATAGGTTAGGATAGCATTAAATACTCCATTTCCCTAAAAGAGCAAGAACATCATTTTATTCAGTGAACATTGATTAAGCGTCTATCCTTTGACAGGAACTCCTAAAGGAGCCCGAAGCATCACTGTTAACAAAACAGAGAAACTCTCTGCCCTCCATGCTAATGGGGGAGACAGACAAAACAAGCACACCACGTGTAATGCATCCAGTTGTTTAAGTGCCCTGGAGAAAAATCTAGCAAGATGAGTGATAAAGGGAAGAATGTAGGAGTGGAGCGTTTTGCTAATTAATACTGGATGGTCAGTTATTTTGCAATTGTGTAATTTTCTTCTTCTTCTTCTTCTTTTTTTGAGTTGGAGTCTCACTCTCGTCGTCCAGGCTGGAGTGCAGGGGCACGCTCACGGCCACCACAGCTTCCACCTTCCGGGCTAGGGTGATCCTTCTGCCTTAGCCTTCCAAGTAGCTGAAACTACAGACGCACGCCACCACGGCCGGCTAGTTTTTTTGTGTGATTTATTTTACAGATGAGGTCTCACCAAGTTGCCCAGGCTTGTCTCAAATCCCCGGGCTTAGGCAATCCTCTCACCTTGGCCTCCCAAAGTGCTGGGACGACAGGCTGAGCCACCACGCCTAGCCTAATGTTTTTCTTCATATTAGAATGTGAGAACCTAAATTTAGTCTTTTTGCACAGTAGTATGCATAGGGGAGCAACAAGAAATTGGGAGACCTGAATTAATATTAGAGATTTTTTTGCATAATAACTTGATAAAAAGGGAAATATTTTTGACTTGTGATATATTGGTGTGTGTGTGTACATAGATATGTTTTTTTTTTCTTACAGGATTAACAGCTCTGGAATCTGAAGATGCTAGTGTCTCCTCTGCCTTAAACTGAGAAGCTGAACAAAAAAGGCATCCTTTCTGTAACCGGCAGAGCACCGTGAGAGGTCAAGCAACCATGCTGGGAGAAACAAGCTCATGAGTTGAGCCCTCTCGCCTTAGACCTGGAACACAGCCCAGCCTCAATTCCTGCCCTGCACTTGCCTCCCTCACTCTGGTTCGAGACCCAGAGTGATGTGTTCCTGCCCCAAAATACCTCTCGGTCTGTGAGGCCTGAAACATGACCACCAGTAGTCACGCATGTCCTGTCCCGACAGTGAATGGACACATGACTCACTACCCAGCCACGCCCTACCCGTTACTCTTCCCGCCTGTCATCGGAGGACTGTCCCTGCCTCCCCTCCACGGCCTCCATGGCCACCCTCCTCCCAGCGGGTGCAGCACTCCCTCGCCAGCAAGTAAGTACTGCTGGAATGTGTGCTCTATTCTCTTGGTTGCTTGACTTGGTGGACCTCAGACAACAAGATGGTTTGTATTCAGGATGAGTTCTCCTTTTGTTGGGTACTGGTTTCTCTTGGTCTTGAATTCTATCTTTAGTTTCATGGAAAGAAATATGATTTGAAACCAGATGAGTGGTGAAATTTAGAACTGGCTCACTCAAAGCTGCTTTGATATTTTGCTCTATTTCATAAAATGCAAGCACCAAAAAGGATCAATATTGGAGGTTGACCAATATGCCTAAAGAAAATTGGCCACTTGATGGATAACATGAGTAGTGAATTAGGAGGTGATACTGTGAAAATCACTAATGATAATTCTAGAGTTAAAATCTATTTTGGTTGTGAGACCTCCTTTGAATTTTCTACTTTTTTCCCTGTGTACAGATGACATCTGTCGTTGTCTCAACTTCCCACAGACCTTTGCTGCCAATTGATATCACATGAAGCTTTTCTAATGTCCTTGACACTTTGGGATATTATGCTAAGCTGTTTCTTACCGTAGGTCTTAAGGTGTACGTGTAAAGTACTATAAGATGAAAGTAGTGACAGTTAGAAGTCTTTGAGACTGATATGATTTACATGTAGAAAGCATCTATATTATGTGATAAGAAAAAAAAGTTCTGTGTGTTTAAGGAAACGCTATGCTAGCCAGTGAGCTTTACCACCTTCTAGAACAACTTCCCTTGTGTGGCATCTGGAGGTACTGCTTTCTGCCAAGATCCACAGGGCATTCTTCAAATTCTTCCTATCTCACAGAGCAACAGGAACTTTGCATAACTCTTTCTAGTTACTTACTCTTTTGCATTCTGCTTTTCTTTAAGGAGTTCCTCCAAATATTAGCTTGGTACTTAGAATCTGATCTTTTGAAAACTGCCTTAATTTGTCTGTACTGTGATCTTTTCTGGAGGGGAGTAGGCTCTCGGTCTGTTGCCCAGACTAGAATGCAGGAGCACAATCACAGCTCACCACAGCCTTCACCTTATGGGCTCAGGTAATCCTTCTACCTCAGCCTCCCGAATAGCTGTGACTACAGGTGTGTGCCACTATGCTCAGCTATTTTTTTGCTTAATATTTTATAGAGACAAGGTCTTGCTGTGTTGTCCAGGCTGGTCTTGAACTCCTGGACTCAAGCAGTCCTCCCACCTCAGCTTCCCAAAGTGCTGGGATTACAGGTATGAGCCACTGCGCTTGGCTGTATTGTGCTTTTTATGCCTTAACTTTCTTCTCCTACTCCATCCTTAGCTCACTTAGAGCAGGGACTGGTCCTACTAGATAGAATCCCTGGTACATTGCCTTCAAAAAGAGTAGGAGGTGGCTATTATGATGGACGGACAGATAGACAGACTTTTACTGTTGGGGTGTTGATTGCAATCAGAGTACCATCATGCCTGATAAACACTGCCCTGTCTCCCTTCTTGGAATGACTTGGTTATGATTCTTCCCTGGTGTGGCTGGATTTCTGGCCTGTGCTTGTGACCAGTAATGTTTGTGGAATTGCTTAAAATCCTTCTCCCAGTCTTCTGAAGTTCAACTTGAAGGCAGGTGCAGCCGAAGTGGCTTCTTAGCTATCAGGAGAAATGGAAAGAGTACTTGTATTCAAAATACCTTCCTGATCTAGGTGCAGATTCAAACCATCTTCACCCAATATGCAAATGATATAATGAAGTCACTTTTAGCTAACACATGAGGGAGTCCGAGTGATTGTTAAAGCCTTTAAATTTTTACCCAAGAGCCTCTGTATCTAATTCTATGGTTCTCCTGGCCTGATAGCACATTTTAGCAGGTTTCTTTCCTCAAATCAGAAGCATCTTTTGTAGAGGTAGCCACAGAGTTAAGATTTGAGTTTGATTCCCATTGCCAATGATGAAATCTAGCAGGTTGAAATTCTTAGGCAGCCTGAAGCCTCTAGGTGCCCTATAACAAAACCCAGCAACTTTGGGCTTCTTTGGCTTCTGATTTTAAGAAAAACACAGAACATAGTAAATGGAAGAGTGGTTGCAATATATCATAGCTAAGGTTCCTTTCACCTCTAAATATAAGGCAACTTTTTTCATCCCACAATTATAATAAAGCATACGATGTCATTACTACTGGATCAAACTATAACGCTATTGCCATTTTCTAGATAAAGATTGGTTACATATAGTCGATTTCATATGATTCAACCTTTAGAAAGACTGGGTGTAAAGTTCACAAAAAGGACAAATAACTGATGACAGTTTTTCTTGAGGACCTTGTAGGGAGGGTGCCCAGGAACTGAACCTTGAAAGGTGTTTGGAGAAGGGACAGAAAAAGGAATAGGTGCAGAAAGCTCAGGCTGGAAACATCAAAGTTGGCTTACTTCACTCTCTGACTAATACCGTGTTTTATTATTTCTTGCTGCAGTCAAAGCTGCTCAGATGGAAATCATTAAAAGAAGCCAGTGTTAATATGTAATCACTTCATGGGCCCTCAAAGAGAGAATTGTCTTTGTTCAAGTCTCTGTTTTTCAAAAGATCATAGAAAAGGGCAAAGTCTTAAAAGTTACCCATAGACTTGGCTAAAAATAAACGTAAAGTTTTATTCGTGTCCTGAGATAAGTTAGGGAGGTAGCCGAATTCTATAAAGTCCCAGTCATCAGTAACACACATACTTGGGTAGAAACATTGGCTGACGTGGAATAAAAAGAGAACAAGCACGCTGGGGAATGGTTCTGCAAATAGATTCGTGTTATGGAACTGTGGGACTTGCTGATGTTCCTTTCATGATCTAGACACATCCGGAGTCTGCAGCTCAGCCAGGAAGAATAAATTATCCTGCTTCTGTAATGAGATTCTGTCACCGCCATGTACTTGTAAAGGCTCAAGAACCTTCTACCTCAAGAAGGAGTAAGAGTGATTCCATAGCAGCTATGCTGCCTTTTCTTCCATGCTCACTTCTGAAGCTCTGGTCAGCCTAATCTTCCAGAGGATAACATGAACTCTGCACATTGAACTTGTCTAAGCCTATGGTACAATGGCTCCATTCCCTCATATAAAGTGGTCCTTGGTCTTATATCCAGTTCAGAGTTATTTAACCTCTTGGAATTTCTGTTCCATCAACTATACTCATAAGATATTTTATTTTTCAAGATAGTCTTTCATAATATGTTCAAATCTTTTAAGGATAAAGATGAGATCTAAATTATGAAACGGATGCTATGGGGGGTAAAACCAGATCATCTCCAAGGCCTTTTCAACTCTAACATGTGATGCTTCTATATAACTTAGGTTTCTCCTGGTCCCCATGCCATTGGCTGGCAAACGTCCCACCTTTCCTTAATTTCTGCCAGTGAGGGGTCTTGTTTTTTTGCACCATGAAGTACTTGGTTATTGGTATGACAATTTGTTACCACTCACTATTTTGAGAGAAAGATGCCCTTACTTTTCAGAAGCTCTGTTCTCTAGAATCTTCTACCCTAAAGAAACATGTATGTATATATTTGCAGGAGAGAGGTGAACTTGAAAGCAACTTCTGTGTATGCATGGCCTTGTCTTTGCATTTTGACTTAATTTTACAGCTTGGAGTCAATAAGTTTAGAACATAGGGAACATATGAGAAAGGAGGGAGTTAAAATATGTAGTAAGAAAAACAGCTGGGCACAGTGGCTCACATCTATGATCCCAGTACTTTAGGAGATCGAGGCAGAAGGATCACTTGAGGCCAGGAGTTTGAGCCTAGCCTGAGCCACATAATGAGACTCCATCTCTACAAAAAATAAAAAATGAGCCAGGTATGGTGGCACATACCTGTAGTCCTAGCTGCTCAGAAGGCTGAGGTGGGAGGATCACTCGGGCCTAGGAGTTTGAGGCTGCACTTAGCTATGATTGTGCCACTGTACTCCAGTCTGGACAACAGAGTGAGACCCTGCCTTTTAAAATTATTATTATTAATGATAATAATAACAACAACAATAACAACTATCAAAATAAATATTACTATGCATTGAGCAGATCTTGTCTCTAAATAATAATAATAATAATAATAATGAAAGAAAAGTTACAATACATTGAGCACCTCTTGGGTCATGTAATGTATTTCATTCTTAATTTCTCGGATGACCTCCTAACATTACTACTAGGCCATTAACAGAAATCCCATTTTACAGATAAAGACCATGATGCTTAGAGTAAAGCGCTTCTACAGCCACTTAATGTTGAAATCAAATTCCAAACCAGATCTTGGGATCCCAAGTCCCTGCCTCTCCCAGTGGCCAGCTCAACCCCTTAGATAGTCCATATCTTCAGCATGGGCGTCTTTTACCTATGATACTCCAGGGAATCCTTGGAGATGGTGGATAGTTCAAGGAAATTGCAACCTCTTTCGTTCAACTGACTACTGTGGAAGCAGCTATCATTTTTCAACAAAATGGGGGCTTGAAGGTGGGCCCCATAGTCAGAGTGCTGCAGTGATGCCTCCAGTAAGTAGGACTTGCAACGGGACAAGAGCCTGACATGCTGTGCCAGAGAACACTCAACATTTTATGTTCCAGGGTTCTCTGTGAGAGTTGGACAACTGTCCGTCTGCCTCTCTTTATGTTCCTTTCATGGCTGCTTGTTCTGTTTTATTGCTGCACATGTGCTTTTTTATAGGTTGTTGCAAGCTGGAAAATATTGTTAAGCGTTTTGGCTTCAGAACCTCTCTCAAAATGATCTCAGTTTAACTCCAGCGTCTTAAAATGAGAATTCATTTCCCTTGCTTCTTTAATGATCAGAAAGTGCTCTCCTGTCAAAATCACAAAATAGGGTATTCGCTTAAAAAATCCCAACCTTCTGGAGAGACAGGCTGTGCAGTTTCAGAATTACCAATGACAGGACATAAAATGAGTCTTATTTCTATTTTTTGTCCTAAACTAAGAGGAACCTTGGTACCTTGGCTTGTCTAAAATAAGGTGTACATCCAGATTGGAACCTTCTTATTACATGTTAGGGACAGTTGACCCAGAGGTGTGGCTCTAAATACATGCAGAGTGAAGGCAACTAAAACCAGCTCATTAATTCCTATTATTTGTCACCCTTTGCTCTGTCATCTTGTCGTCCTTCTGCTGCGTTACATTTGTCTTAAACTTACTCAGTGACCCCCATAGGACAAGAATCACATCTGACTTTAATATGTCTGGAGCATAATATATTGCTGGTATTTCATGTCTGTCAAACATAATAGTAGGCTCCATATCTGTGTATCCTTCACATTGTTAAGCCAAATAAAAATAAAAGAATGGAAAGGAAAGGAAACTTGCTGAGTATGTGATTAAACTTAGTTGTAACAGTTTTGCCCATTTCATCTGTCTTTGATTATTGGCTTAGGGAGGTCAAAGGCTTTACCTGAAAGTTTGAGAAATAGGAGTTTATGCTTTTGACATGATGAAACAATTTGAGTGGACTTGCCTAGGCCTAGAGCCACAAGTGTATTGTGTAAGAGTCCATTTCGTAAAGGTTGACAGGTATTGATTACTTCAGTGCCTCTCTTCCCCCAAAATCTCTGTATCTTCTTGACTTCTTTACAATTTCCCCAGGGTCTGGTTGAGTACAACACATAATCCCTAGAATAGTTCTAACAAGGAACTGGGTTCATTCTGTTTGTTGAGTTTTACTTCAAAGGGATCAAGAATATATGAACATGAATTAGAAACAAAAAGATTATTCTTCATTTTTGTCAAATTAACTCCAGTGCCCAAAGGATAGTTCCAACTGTAGGTGTGTGTTCTTGAACAGAAGTAGGCTTCCAGTCCATGGAGGCGATCATAAAAACAGGAATGGGTTTACCTCCAAGTTACTCCTGCCAATGACTTTTCCAAGGGAGAATATGACTGGAAGAAGATATACAGAGAAAGACCGAAAACGAAGAAAAGATGGGGGGGGGTGCAGAGAGGGAAGGAGAGAGGGAGGGAAAAGGAAGGGAGGGAGGGAGGGGGTGGTGGGGTGAAAGAGAGAGAGAGAGAGAGAGAGAGAAAATATGAATCGAATTAGCTCTGTTATTTGAATGAGCTTCAGGGCACCTTCAAGATCGTGGAGCCACCACACCAGCCAGCAGCCAGGTGTTACCTTTAACGCTCTTCTGCTTTTTGTTTTGTTTTTCACTTTGCCATGAGCATTAGTATTAAAAATAACTACCATTTTTTTTTAGTTTGCTACAAACATTACCTCCGTCTGCCAGTTGAAAAAGGAAAGCAAAGAAGGTAGGATCCAGGAAACCAGCTGGCCTAAGGTTGCTGAGACAAAAAATGGTGGGACTGGGTTTGACCTCTTCTTGTTCTAACCAAAGTCAGTCTTTTCACAACTCTGTGTTTGCTGTGGGTACTGAGGGGGACATAAAGATTTTTAAAGCACTGTATCTGTCTTTAGGGATTTTGCACTACTATCAGGAAGTCATAATCACCTAAAACTGTAGAGATCTGAACCCCGAATGCTCTTTGCCCCCCAGGACCTAGATTTTGTAAAGCATGTAACATCCCCTTCCAACCAGGTACCCACTGTGCCTTGTACACACTTCAGTCTATTACACATCCCTCATTCTGTTGTTTTCATAACTTTTCTTCATCTGCTCATCTGTTAACCTGATACCTGGGATACTGTGGAAACTCATTTAATGTTTGTAGAATGACTGAATCAGTGGTTCTTGCTGGTGGGGGAATTTTGGAGCACATGGGCATTGAGCAGGCAGGGGCTAGGGAGCTGGATATCCTGCAGTGTGGGCGATAGTTGCAAGTAATACAGAAGTACGTCACATTCTGAGGACTCTCCAGTGTCCCACCAAGAATTCATGTTAAAAATTCCTCCCTCAAAAAGTTAGGATGAAGCCGGGCTCGGTGGCTCAGCCTGTAATCCCGCGCCTTTGGGAGGCTGAGGTGAGTGGATTGCCTGAGCCCGTGGGTTCGAGACCCGCCGGGGCAGCGAGACCTCATCTCTACAATAAATAAAAAAATCAGCCGGGCGTGGTAGCGCATGCCTGTAATTCCGGCTACTCGGAAGGCTGAGGCGGAAGGATCGCCGGAGCCCAGCAGGTCAAGGCTGCAGTGGCCGGGAGCGGCCACTGCACTCCAGTCTGGGCGACAGAATGAGACTCCAACTCAAAAAAAAAAAAAAAAAAGTTAGGATGAATGAAGCCCAAGTCATAACTCCATTTTACATGTAAATGCAGAATATTATTGTATGCAAGTTCAGAGTAGGTCAATCTTTGCTCTGTCTGGAAATTTTCTGAGTCACTCACCATTTGGTAAAATCATATCACTGATGGCAGTGTTGTTCTTGGTAGTTGAGTCACCAAGAGCATGCACTTTTATCCCTCTGCATTTTAGCTAAAATGTTTGCTGTAATTCTGCATATAGAGGCAAGTATCTTACCACTTCTTTATACCTGAGCATTTACACATTGAAATCACTATTATTTTATTACAAATTACTTTCTTTTCATTCATCCTTGGTATCACAGTCAGGGCATTATATCAACCTCTTTGAAATTACATGTGTAGGTGGCCTGTATTATCTATGACTTTCATCTTGGCATTGTATGGCAGGTGTTATAAAATACATTACTAAAAAAAGCATCGGGTCCCAAATGTTGAAGATCACTAGGATGAATGAATGAATGAATACATGGATGGGTCTGTGAAAATTAAAGAACAGTGCTGAATAGACTGCCTAGAAAATAAATGTTCTAGTGGTTGAGAGGAGAGGAAGGGAGTTTGTAAGTGAAACGGACAGAAGTAGGCTTGTAACACCAGATCCTGTGGTTACACCAGGCATGGGCCGGTGGCCATGGTGCTGGGAAGAGCCATGTGTAGGAAAGCCCAAGGAAAGTAGGTGTCTCAAGTTTGCTGTCTTGGATGCCATATGGGGTTAGGAAGGAACCATCCAGACCCTGCCTCCATTTCTTTATGTGTAGTCAGTGTCCTCAAGGTGGACAAAAGGGAATCAAAGGTATTGTTTTCCGTGAACTTGCTCTTCCAATATTTATTTAACACGTTTGTGTTAGGTATTGCATTAGGCACCTTAGAAGCTCTGTAAGAGTTTTCTGGGTAAATCCACCGAGTGATCCACTCCTACTTGTGTGTCATGTCACCTGCTACCTCCAATAAGACATTATCTTAGCGTTTACCAGGAAAAATTATGACATTGTTATAGGTTGAATCGTGTTCTCCAAAAACATGCTGAAGTTAAACCCTGGTACCTGCGAGTATAGCCTTATCTGGAAATACAATTAGGTTAAGATGAGGTCAAGTTAGGCCCTAATCCAGTATGACTGTGTCCTTATAAAAAGGGGAAATTTGGACACAGAGACACATGTCAAGATTGGAGTTACGTGGCTAAAAGCTGAAGATCACTGACCAGCCCCCAGAAGCCAGGCAGGAGTCGAGGAACAGATCCTCCCCAACTGCTTCAGCGGGAGCCAGCCCTGCCAGCACCTTGGTTTTGGACTTCTGGCCTCTAGAACTCTTTGTGGTATTTTATAACAGCAGCTCTAGGAAACTGATACGGGGACCATAACTTCCTACCACTGAGAAAGAAAAAGAACTATGCTTTTGATCCTTACTCTCTTTAAAAATATCAATTCATTTATTCTCTCTTTTTTCTTTTTCTTTTTCTTTCTTTTTTTTTTTGGGAATCAGGGTCTCACTCTGTTGCCCAGTGCAGTCCAGTGGCATGATCACGACGATCACGACTCATGGCAGCCTTGATGTCCTGGGTTCAAGCGATCCTTCCATCTCATCATCCTGAGAAGCTGGGACTAGAGACATGCACCAAGTTACCTGGCTAATTTTTTTGATTTTTTTTTTTTTTAAAGACAAGGTTTTTCTGTGTTGTCCAGGCTGATCAATTTATTTATTTTCTCATAATTTTATCCTCACAATGACTTTCTTTTCCTACCTCATTTGGCTCCTTTGACTTGAACTAATGAATAATATTTGGATAAAGTCTTTTTGTTTTGTTTTGTTTCGCTTTTTTTCCCCTATACTGCCAATCTCTCTTGATTCTGGCAGCTACAAGTCCATGGTCATGATTTACAATGTTCAATTTTTTTTTAAATGAATCTCTCTTCATTTCTCTGGTTTTCTTTTTGTCTTGTCATTGGGTGGCAAACTCCCATCCCCTTTTGTGAACTGAACATGTTCTCTTTAATATCCATTTTACTCTTCATTTTAAAGCCTTTGCCCCAAAACTCTACAGGGTTAACTCATCACTGTCAAATGAGAGTGCATGGGATTCTTTTTTTTTTTTTTTTTTGAGTTGGAGTCTCACTCTGTCGCCCAGACTGGAGTGCAGTGGCCGCTCCCGGCCACCGCAGCCTCGCCTGCTGGGCTCCGGCGATCCTTCCGCCTCAGCCTTCCGAGTAGCCGGAATTACAGGCATGCGCTACCACGCCCGGCTGATTTTTTGATTTATTGTAGAGATGAGGTCTCGCTGCCCAGGCGGGTCTCGAACCCGCGGGCTCAGGCAATCCACTCACCTCAGCCTCCCAAAGCGCGGGATTACAGGCTGAGCCACCGAACCCGGCTAGTGCATGGGATTCTTTAGAAGAACCATTTATGTTACAAGTTCAAAGTCAAAGTTCTAATCACTGAGGGATTATTGATAACAGTGATCTTATCATTATAATTATTAGTACTTTGGCTGTGCGTGGTGGCTCATGCCTGTGATCCCAGCACTTTAGGAGGCCGAGGCAGGAGGATTGTTTAAGCCAGGAGTTTGAGAACAGCCTAGGCAACATAATAAGACCTACTCTCTACAAAAAAAAATGAATTATTATTAGTTCTTTATGATCTTGAACATCACTTTATTGTGTTATGTAGTAGTCTTACTTTTGGAACTGTAAGCTATAAATTTAGTTGACTTTGATCCGTCTAGTGTCTTGAAAGCTGTGTGTGTGGGTCATGGGGGGGTAAAAGTATTTACCAAGACCATTATGAATTAAGAAAGGTAGATTTGCTGGACTTGGTGGCTCAGCCTGTAATCCCTCGCTTTGGGAGGCTGAGGTGAGTGGATTGCCTGAGCCCGTGGGTTCAAGACCCACCTGGGCAACTTGGCGAGACCTCATCTCTACAATAAATAATAAAAAAAAAAAAAATCATTCGGGCGTGGTAGCGCATGCCTGTAATTCTGGCTACTCGGCAGGCTGAGGTGGAAGGATCGCCGGAGCCCAGCAGGTCGAGGCTGCGGTGGCCGGGAGCGGCCACTGCACTCCAGTCTGGGTGACAGAGTGAGACTCAAACTCAAAAAAAAAAAAAAAAAAAGGAAGGTAGATTTATTCAAGAAGGCAGTGGTTAGAGGGGTGTGTTTCTAAGGGGGGGTCCAGCGTGGGCCGGGACAACTCTCTTTGGGGGTGGTCTGCAAAAGAAAATTTCCAGAGGTTTGTGAAGCAGCCGATTGATGGTGGTATTTTGTTTCTTTAAGATAAGGTTAGTTAACAGTGATAATAGAAGCAATAGTTAACTGCTTCTTGTTTACCGTACAACTAGCAGTGAATGGCTAACTACTTTTTGTGTCCTGGGAACTAATAGCAAAATGTTTTATAACTGGCTAGAAAGCTGTTATCAGGGAGTCTCTTTCCAACATTTGTAAAATCTCATCCCAAGATTTCCTCTCTCAGCTTACCCAATTTACCTGACTGATGCTGGTATAATTGGGTCTCACATTCATGTACACAGAATTCCTGGAGACTCTGTGGATAGGCAATTTTTAATGATTCTCTTGTCTAATCCCTGTGTTTCTCCTTTCTTTTTTTATTTTTTTTCAGCTTTCCGTGTAGTTGGAACTACAAGCACGCACCACCATGCACGACTACTTTTTTGATTTATTGTAGAGACCAGGTCTCACCGAGTTTCCCAGGCAGGTCTCGAACCCCTGAGGTCAGGCAATCCTCTCACCTCCACTTCTCAAAGTGCTGGGATTACAGGCATGAGCCACCACACCCGGCATATCTCTCCTTTAATAATAAGCTTTTCTCCTTTATACTGAGAGCAAATTTGGTTATGTAATTAGTTCTACACACTGTTTGTGTTCTGATCTTTACAACTGCCCTTGTTAGTTCTCCACATCTGGGATATTTTTTAGTTCCTTATGGCCAAAAACCTGTTTAAGTTTATTTGAAGTGACCTAGGGTTTCATTAATGTAAATTTTACTGAAAGTTTCTGGGCCTCACTAAGTCTTTCTCTGGTTAGCTTTGCCGCTACCATTGTCTTTTTTAGGCACTAAGAGAAATCAAATTTAGTACTATGAAAATCTGCAGATGTAGAGTTCCTTTTTTTTTTTTTTTTTTTTTTTGGTCATTTAACACCCAAATCTGAAAAAAGCCATTGCACTCTTTGGTGGAAATGACCACTTTTCATTAAGAATGTGCATTGTTAATTTAGTGCCGAGATACTTTGCCAAGTGCTGCTAAGCTTTGCAAAGGCTCAGACAAAATGAAAAAAAAATGAGGGTATTTTGGGAACAAAGATAGTGGTTCACTGCGGGCCTGTGGGTACTGCTGGCAACAGAAGTTATCTGGCCTTTGTTTCGTGGTGAGTTGCATGTGGTGCGGTGAGAATAACTGGTTGAAGACGGTTCCCACCTCTAGAAGTTTGCAGTTACCACAAAAGTATTCATTAGCAAAAGGTTCATTGTGTGGTACCCAAAATGGTTCAGATGATGACAATCCGGGGAAGGCAGCACAACAGGGTAGGAGGTTGAAAATAGGGTGTGAGAGAGGTTGCTGTTTCCAGACTTCATCTGTGTTCCTGAAGAGATTTATTTTTTTGAGTCAGAGTCTCACCCTGTTGCCCAGGCTGGAGTACAGTGACATCATGGGTCACAGCTGCCTCAACCTTCTAGGCTCAAGTGATCCTTCCACCTCAACCTCCCCAGTAGAGGGGATTACAGGGGTGGGCCACCACACCCAGCTAATTCTTTGATTGATTGGTTGATTGATTTAAATTTTGAAATTATTTATTTTAAATGTGTGGAGTACAATTCAGGGTTAGGTATACAAACATTCATTATGTAGGTTCCCTTGTTAATGAGGAGTGCCTCCCCCAGCCCCTGGCAGTTTCCCATTACTGCCAATCCCTTTCTTATAGTATTACGATCGTTGTTCAAGTTCCGCTTGTGAGTGAGAACATGATATTCGGTTCTTTGTTTCTGTGACAGATCACTCAGTAATATAGCCTCTAAGTCCATCCAAGTTGCTGCGAAGTTCATAATTTTGTCCTTCTTTATGGCTGTGTAGTATTCCATCATGTATATATACCACATTTTTTTGATCCAGTCCAGCTTCAATGGGCAGCACAGTTGGTTCCATGTTTTTGCTATTGTGAATAATGCTGCAATAAACTGCGTGTGCAGGTATCGTTTTCGTAGAGTGATTTGAGTTCCTCCAGGTATATTCCTAATAGGGGAATTGTGGGGTCACAGGGGAGGTCAATGTATGTAGGAATATATATGTATGTAGGAATCACCACGCTGTTTTCCACAGAGGTCGTCCTAGTTTACACTCCCAACAACAATGTAGAAGTGTTCGCTTTTCCCTGCATCCTTTCCAGCATCTGTTGTTTTGTGAGTTATTATGATGATGTCTATCCCGACTGGAGTTAGGTAGTATCTCACTCTAGTTTTAATTGGCATTTCGTTGATGACTAGTGTGGCTGAGTACTTTTTCATGTATCTGTTGGCTGCTCATATGTCTTCTTTTGAGAGGTGTCTATTTATATCTTTTGCCCACTTTGTAATGGGGATGTTTGTTTTGGGTTTTTTTTTTTCCCCCCAGTTCATTTGAGTTCCTCGTAGATCCTAGATGTTAGGCCTTTGTCAGATATACAGTTGGAAAATATTTTTTCCCAGTCTATGGGCTGTCTCCCCACTCTCTCAATGGTTTCCTTTGCTTTGCAGAAGCTTGTCAGTTTGAGGATATCCCACTAGTCTATCTTATTTCTTATGGCATGGGCACTTGGTTTTAATCAGGAAGTGGTTGCCAGTTCCAATTTCCATAAGGGTGTCTCCTGCATTTTCTTTTTTTTTATAATCAACATTTTTAATTATGATATTGTGGGGTACAGTTAAGGGTTAGGTATACAAATATGCTTCGTTCAGGCACCCTTGTTGATAAGAGGTGTCTCCCCGTCCCCAGACAGATATTTACTACCATTAATCCCATCTCCCTTTCCCTGCCCCCCCATAGTTTCCCACCACTGACAGTCATTTTCTTATGGTAATACATTGGATGATCAAGGTCCACTATATGAGTGAGAACATGTGATACTCGGATCTTTGTTTCTGTGAGAGGCCACTCAGTATTATAGACTCTAGTTCCATCCAGGTTGCTGCAAAATTCATGATTTTGTTCTTTTTTATGGCTGCGTAGTATTCCCTCGTGTATATGTACCACATTTTTTTAATCCAGTCCTCTTTTGATGGGCAGCATGGTTGTTTCCAGGTTCTTGCTATTGTGAACAACACTGCGATAAACATTCGTGTGCAGGTATCTTTTTTATAGAGTGATTTGAGTTCTTCAGGGTATATTCCCAGTAGGGGGATTGCGGGGTTATATGGGAGGTTGATATTTAGAGCTTTTAGGAATCACTACGCTGCTTTCCATAGAGGTTGCACTAGTTTACACTCCCACCAACAGTGTAGAAGTGTTCCCTTTTCGCCACACCTTCTCCAGCAGCTGTTATTTTTTGAGTTACTGATAATTGCCATTCTGACTGGAGTTAGGTGATATCTCAGTGTGATTTCTAAGGTTCTTATTGTTTAAGGTTTTGCATTTAGATCTTTGATCCATTTAGAGGTGATTTTTGTATGGTGATAGGTAGGGATCTTGTTTTAATCTTCTGCCATGTGGTCAGCCAGTTTTCCCAGCACCATTTACTGAATAGGTTCTCCTCTCCCCAGTGGTTGATGATGGAGGCTTTGTCAAAGATAAATTGGTTGAGAAATTGAGGTTTTGCTTCCGGAATCTCTATCCTGGTCCATTGATCTATATGCTTGTTCTTGTACAAATACCAGGCTGTTTTGATTATTGCAGCTTTATAATAAAGCTTTAAGTCTGGGAGTGTGATACCTAACACTTTGTTTTTTTGCTGAGGATTGTTTTGGCTATTTGTGGTTGTTTATGTTTCCATATGAATTCCTGTATTGTCGTTTCCAGGTCTGAAAAGAACACTGCTGGTAATTTAATGGGTATGGCGTTAAATCTGTAGATTGCCTTGGGTAGGATGAACATCTTAAAAATGTTGATTCTTCCAATCCATGAACATGGAATATTTTTCTATTTGTTTGTGTCATCTTTGATTTCTTTGAACAGTGTTTTGTTGTAAAGGTCTTTTATTTCTATGGTTAGGAAGATGCCAAGGTATTTCGTTTGTGTGTGTGCATGGGTGTGGCTATTGTGAATGGGATTGTGCTTTTTATTGGGGTTTCTGTTTGCTTATTGTTGGTGTATAGAAATGCGACTCACTTTTGCACATTTATTTTATACCTTGAGACTTTGCCAACATCCTTTATCAATGCAAGGAGGTTTTTGACAGATTCTCTTGGGTTTTCAAGGTATAGAATCATGTCGTCTGCAAAAAGGGATAATTTGACTTCCTCTTTTCCTATTTGGATACCCCTGATTTCCTTCTCTTGTCTGATTACTCTTGCTAGGACTTCCAATATTATGTTGAATAGGAGGGGTATGAGTGGGCATCCTTGTTTTGTTCCGGTTTTGAGAAGAAATGATTCCAATTTCTGTCTGTTTAGCAGCATGTTGGCTGTGGATTTCTCATAGATGGCTCTTACTATTTTGCGGTCTATTCCATCTATGCCTAGATGTTCAAGGGTTTTTATCAAGAAGTGGTGCTGGATTTTATCAAAAGCATTTTCTGCATCTAATGATATAATCATGTGATTTTTGTTTTTACATCTGTTGATGTATCTAATGACATTTATGGTCTTGTGGATGTTGAACCAGCCCTGCATCCCAGGGATGAAGTGTACTTGGTCATGGTGGATGATTTTTGAGATGTGTTGTTGGATCCGATTTGCTAGAATCTTGTTGAGAATTATAGCATCTATGTTCAGCAAGGATATTAGCCTGTAGTTCTCTTTCTTTGTTGAATCTTTACCCAGTTTGGGTATCAATGTGATGTAAACGTCATAAAATGATTTGGGGAAAGTTCCATCTTTCTCAATTGCCTGGGATGCTTTCAATTGGATTGGTATCAGCTCCTCCTTGTATGTTTTGTAAAATTCCACTGGAAAGTTGTCTGGTCCAGGGTTTTTTTTGTATGATGGACTCAATTTTCTGAGTTGTTATTTGTCTATTTAGGATCTGAATTTCTTCTTGTTTCAACCTTGGGAGGTTGCATGATGTCAGAAAGTCCTTCATTTCATTTAGATTTTAGAGTTTGTTTCCATACACATGTGTGTAGTAATCTCTAGAGACTTTTTATAGCTCTTGCTATGTTGCCCAGGCTGATCTGAGCTCCTGGGTTCAAGCTATCCTCCTGCCTTGGCCTTCTCAATAACTGGAAATACCAGTGCGTGCCACCACACTTGGCTAATTTTTGTATTTTCTGTAGAGACAAGGTCTTGCTATATTGCCCAGGCTGTTCTCAAACTCCTGGACTCAAGTGATCCTCCTGCCTCAGCCTCCCAAAATGTTAGGATTACAAGTATGAGCCATCATGTCCAGCCCTGAACAAGATTTTTAACCTTTCTGTGTATCATTGTCTCTATAAAATAAGGATAATAATAGTTTCAGCAAGAGTGTGATGAGGTCTGTCAGTTGGTGCATGTAAACTACTTCTAACAGCATTATAAGAGTAAAACCTTAATAAATAATAGCAATTAAGCCGGGCTCGGTGGCTCAGCCTGTAATCCCACGCCTTTGGGAGGCTGAGGTGAGTGGATTGCCTGAGCCCGCGGGTTCGAGACCCGCCTGGGCAGCGAGACCTCATCTCTACAATAAATCAAAAAATCAGCCAGGCGTGGTAGTGCATGCCTGTAATTCCGGCTACTTGGAAGGCTGAGGCGGAAGGATCGCTGGAGCCCAGCAGGTCGAGGCTGCGGTGGCCGGGAGCGGCCACTGCACTCCAGTCTGGGCGACAGAGTGAGACTCCAACTCAAAAAATAATAATAATAATAATAATAGCAATTATTCTTATCTGTACCTTGCAGTCACAATCTGTCTACTTAAAAGCAAAAACCTTTGTTGTCACCGGGCAGTCATTCCATCAATTGTGCATTCTAACAATTACCTCCAAAATGCAGAGGTCTTTCTACGTGCACACATCCCTTTCTATATATTTCTAAAGTCTATATTAGGCATAGGGAATTTTTCCCTTCATGGAGTGTATACCCTACTAGGATTTTTCTTTAAATTTCAGAATTCTCCAGGGAGTCATCTTAAATGTGGGTATCAGAAAAGATCTTTTTTTCATAAGTGTGCATGCTGATGGATAATTTTGTATTTATCACATCCAATTTGCATCCAAGAAATACACATGTTTAAGGTTATCTTTCATAGATGAGTGTCCTTTAGAGCTGCAGCACTTAGTCAAAGGCTAAGCTTCCCTTATCTCCTAGGACCTGCGGGTCCTTTATAAACAATCTCTATCTAATAATGCTTGATTTAATTTTAATAATGTTTATAATCATGAGCATTTCTCAAACAATAATGTTAATTGCTTAACGGTTATGAAATCGACCGATCCAAAAACAGGTACTTAAGGACAAAAATTAACCTTGACGTTTCACACAGTAAATAGTGCCTTAATGACAACCACATGTTTAAAAGGAACTCTACCCTTAAGCATATTCAGTAAGCCTCTTTTATCAGCATGGCTTGGTGTAATATTTGACCACACAGGCCAGTCTGTGTAGTTTTCTTTTTCTTTTTTTTTTTTTTTTGACCAAGTTTAATGAAGAATAGACAGCCATGCAGAAGCATGATTGGACAAAGAGGACATCATTTAATGGTAATAAACAGAGGTGAAATTAGCAAGGCATGTGTATTCAGATTCTTCTCTGTGTCTCATGTCTTCAGAGATAAGGGTGTTCCTTTCCTCCAAGGACAGGAAGTGCACGTCTCAGATGAGGGTCTTATAGCCTGCTGCAGGGGCAAGTAGCAGAAGAGGGTCAGAGGGTGATCGCCCTAGATTTGATGGCCCGCCTCGGGAGAGAGAACAGTGGGAGGAGGAGAGGGGTGGCTTTCCTTCTCCTGCCGTTTTCTCACATTCCGAGGTGCCCTATTTTGGGTGTAACATGTTCTGAACCTGGCCGAAATCTAAAATAAATGTTTAGCAAACAAGTTGTTGGCACAAAACTGTACATTAAAAATCAAGGAATAATAAACACTAAATTCCAGATCATAGGTACTTCTTGGTGGTGCACTGGCATGAGCAAGTGGAGAGGACAAGAAGGAGCACATGAGTAGACACCGCCCAGATGAGAAGTTCTCGGTGATTATTCATTTTTCTATTATTTTGAACCATGTGCTCCTATAGGTTACAGTTTTGTCATTATTAAGTGTACATTTAAAAAATGAAGAAAAATCATGACTATCCCCTTCAGGTGCTAGAAAAAGACAGGAGAAGATGAAATTGAGTGGGCTTTTGTTGTTGTTGTTGGTTTATTTCCCCTCTGCAAACCAGGAAGTTAAATCCCAGATGATTTGCTCATGAACAGACACAGTCAGCAACCGGCACAGTCAGCAGGGAATGCCTGCCTTGTGCAGTGTGACGATAGCTTTCAGCTGGGCCAAGCAGACCACAGTCCACCAGATTTGGAAGAGGGTCAGATTTTACCTTTTCAGGAAATTGAGGGGAAGTCCAAGGCAAGGTTTAAATTCTGATTTTGTTGTTGTTGTTTTGGGTTTCTTTTTTTTTAACAGGCACTTTATTGTTTTTCCTTTTTTTAAGATGTGGGGTACAATCAGGATTAGGTGTACAAGTGGTCATCATACAGGTAAAGTTTGGGCCTTCCTTTGGTCCCCAAAATTCTGATCTATTGACAGATGTGGAAAAGGAAATTAAAATAAATGCAAATTTTAGTACGCTCCATTTTCACTTTAAAAAGAAAAAGGAGAAAGGGGAAGTAAAAATAAAAGGCAAATGGCTAATTAAAATATTTTGAAACTTTCCTTCTTAAAAGTAATTGAACAAATGCAATTTTAAAATAAATGCAAATTAAGATTTCATTTCTTATGAGGAGGCAAGAATTTAAAAGAAAGATCTCCTGTGTAGTTCAGGCTCCAGAAAAATAAATGAACACTCATATGCAGCCTTGAAGGCGAGAATGAAAACTGATGTCTTTCTACGAAATAATTTCACAGTGAGTAACAAAGGCCTTAGATATTCTTACATATGACTTTGCATTTTGTTCCTATGAATTTATTCACAAGAAATAAATGTTTTCGTGTGCTTGGGGGAAACACAGATATTAGCACAGACATTTGTAATTAAAAAAAACCTGGAGACAACCTTCTTGGCTAATAAAAGGTGACATTAAAATACAGAGAGAAGGAAAATAATAAGCAACCCTTCATAATGTTGATAGAGAAATGAATACTAACCCAAAAAATGTTCATTGGGGAAAAACAAGTTACAGAATAGCTAGAATTAAGTATTAAAAAACTTAATATTCTTCTATTTTTTTTAAACAGATATATAGTATATGTTTGAAGGGTATCTATGTGTGTTTAGGACAAAGTTTGGAGAGCATATCAACTGTGCTCATTTCTGGTTTATGGGATTATCCTGATGTTTTCTTTATCTTTATTTAGACACCATGACCATCTTCTCACCATTGACTACTCATTGCTTGGTACTTGGCACATAGTAGGTGCTCACTAAATGCTTGTTGTATGAATGAATGTATTTATTAATAACTTGTGGAACTAATAAAAATTAGAGGTGGGAGAACTTTTATTGAGCTAGTCAGCTAAACCAAATATCCTACCTAAATCAGGATCCTTGTTCTCCAACAGCTAAGTGTCATATTAAAAGTATTCATATCTGATTCTATTTCTTTTTATTTTATTTTACTTTATTTTATTATAAAGATGTGAGGTACAAGTCAGGATTTGGTACATAAGTGGTCTACGTGCAGGTAAAGTTTGGGCCTCCAACTGGTCCTCGCTTCCCATGGTTTAGGGTTAGGTATCCTTAGTGATGTTACATGCCCCCCCCTCTCCCCGGCAGTGTCCCATGACTGCTGATGGCTCTCTTGTAGTATTGTGAGAAATGGTGTTCAGGGCCCACTTATAAGTGAGAACATGTGGTATTCAATTTTTTGTTTCTGTGATAGATCACTGAGCATGATGGTCTCTAAATCCATCCAAGTTGCTGCAAAGTCCACAACTTTTTCCTTCTTTATGACTGTGCAATATTCCATCGTGTATAAGTACCATGCTTTCTTTATCCTGATTCTGTTTCTAAGAAATTAACTCTTCAAATGGACATTTGCATTTTGCAATATTAACGTTTAAGCTAAGGTCCGGACTGCTGGGGTAGAATTTCCAAGGAGATATTTGGGAGTAGAAAAGTTATTCTATCAGCTTCTTTGAAAACTGTACTATCTACTATCCATACACTCCACCATGACTGTATTCTCTTCTCTTTTAATAGACTGCAGACAGATTATAAATGTTGTTAGCTGCTATCTATAAAATTATAGTTGCCACCTATGTGAGAAACTATATGCATTTTCTTATCTTTTTACAACAGAGATGAGATTTTTTTTCTCCTTTTATTTTGTTTTTAATTAATTTCATTGCATTCTAGATTCAAGGAGCGCATGTGAAGGTTGGTCATGTAAGTACATTGTGTGACGGCGAGGCTTGGGCTTCTGACATGTGCCCTGCTATGGTGCCCGATGGGTGGTGTCTCAGCCATTTTTCCTTCTCCCTCCCCCTTCCTCTAGTAGTCCTCAGTGTTTGTTGTCTCCATCCTTGTACCTGTGTGTGCTCAGTGTTTCATTCTCACTTGATGCGTTAGAACATGGAGTATTCTGTTTTCTGCCTCTATGATAATTCGCTTAGAACGATGACCTCCAGCTGCACCCATGTTGCTGCTGCAAATGTCATGGTTTCACCCCTTTTAATGGTGGCATAGTATTCCGTGGCGTTATATATCCTATTTTCTTTCTCTAGTTCACCTGGATTGATGATGGGCCCCTGGGTTGGGTCCACGTTTCTGTTATGGTGAATAGTGCTGTGATAAACATACGAGTGCAAGTGTCTTTTTGGTAGAACAACTTATGCTCCTTTGGGTATCTACCCAGTAGAGGAACTTCTGTGTCAAATGGTAGATCTATTTTCAGTTCTTTGAGAAATCTCCAAACTGCTTTCCACAGAGGTGGAACTCGCTTACGTTCCCACCGACAGTACATGAACGTTCCCTTTTCTCCGCAGCCTCGCCAACATCTGTTATTTTTTGACATTTTAATAATGGCCACTCAGACCGATGCGAGATGGTATCTTATTGTAGTTTTGGTTTTCATTTCAATATGAGATATTTCTTGAATTAACTTACTTATATACACCATATTTTATTCAGGAAAAAAAATCATTTTATGACCACTTGTAAAAAGTCATATGCAATTTTTTAAAATTGTAAATGAGTTCATTTGGGGACAGCAAAATAAGTATGAGGAAATGGGTTAAAACCAATCAGAGGCCAGTACATTAAAATTCATACTATGATGTAGATAGCAAGTGTTGCTCAAATGACCTAAAAGCCTGTCCCAAAAAGGGGTTCCACACAGGCGCATGGTTGAAAGCGTTCATAAGATGAAACCACCCAGGCACCCAGAGAGGCACAGATGACCACATTGTGAGCTACAGTTCAACTCTGTCTTTATTGTAAATATGATTCCTTGTGTGTTTGTGTTTTTAATAACAGCCCTCAATGTGGGCTAAATTAATCATTCCAAAGCTCAGTTGGTGAAAGCAGGTCCCTGCAGGGGTTCAAAAGAGTGTCTCCAGGTACACAGCTCTCTGACAATTTCTGAGTTTAATCCAAAAATAAATATTAGAGTGTCAAGATAAATAAATGATCTTCGTAGCTTTCAGGCAGTTCTCCATAAAAACTATTTTCCTCAGCCAAAGTTTTCTGTATGCACTGGGAAGCCATGAATTTGAGGTTATACTCCCTTGACATTGGAGGAACCCAAGGCCCAACCCACGCCTGGGAACAGGAGCCCAGGCAGTACCAAAGGAGAGGCCAAAATGTTCCCTTGCAGAATAATTTTGAATCGCCTCCAACAGACAACAGACAACAGGTGGTGGAAAACTTAGAGCAGTGTGTTTGGAAGCTTAGAGTGAGAGACACGTCCACCATGGCCCAGCTGTGTGACCCTTGCATGGACACCTCACCTCTCCCTGCCTTCGTGGCATTGTTGTGCCCATTTCGTCTGTCTTGCAGTAGGACCAATGTCAGGACCAAATGAGAGACTCTAGGAGGTGCCTCCATAGAGCCTCACTTAGGTCTAGTTGACCCCTTAGAGTGGATTTGTTTATCAACTGGGAGGGAAAGAGAAGGAATATGAAGAACTTAAGGGAACAATGGAAAATCATAGTATCTAGAACCAAGACTCCATCTCATGGAAGGAAGGCTGCTTCCATAGAAGCAAATGGATTCAGAAGTGTGTTTTCCTCAGCTGGTTTCTCTTTGGACACAGGAAGGAATTTCAGTCGACGAATGTACTCTCATGTTCTCTTACTCTCACCTCCCAATCCCACATCCCAGACAGACACATCCAACAAAAACACTCATGGGGGAAGATGGTTATGTTTCTAAATGATAATGCCTTTTGTGTGGTCATGAAGGCGCTGGTATGTGCAACTATATATGTATATATATATTTATAAAATATATGTGTATTTATATTTATAAAGTCTTTCTAATCTTACTGTGGGTCTTACATTACAGAGCACAGCAGGAGATGTTTAACTGGCAAGTTCCGTCTGAGGTCACAATGTGCTGCATTTTTTCATGGAAAGCTTCAACTGGCTCAAATTAAAAAAAGCATTTCTTTAATAGGCAAATGAAAAAGAGACTGCCGGGTGATTTTTTTTTTTTTTTTTGAGTTATGCCTAATTAATTCCCATCATTAATGACAGCAATTTTCTAGTTTTGAATGATAAATGCCAGTCCCTTCAAAAAGGCGTCTCAAAGAGAAAGGGTCTTCTCCCTGCCCCCAGATTTTTTTTTCTTTGTCCTTGGCCACTTCTGTCGCGTGCTGCTCAGAATGAGTTCACATCAGTAGTAGTCATAAATGATTTACAAAAGTAATTCCTGTCTAATCACTTGGGACTTGGAGTTTTTATGATGTTGCCAGATGTACCATCAAAAAAAATCATCCGGTTCAGAAACTTGTGATAAATTGAGTCAGAGTCAATTAATGCCCTGAAGGCAACAGATTGGTTTGCATGGGTTTGTGTTGGGGCCTTGCCTATATTCTTTTCATCCTGATATTCCAGCAAGTAGAAAACAAAAAGAAAACTCTGTAAATACAAAGTTACGGGCAAAGGGTCAGCGTGGATTACCGACTTCAGAATACCTTTCGTCTTTCTCTCATGTGCTAAAAGAGTGTTTTCGTCCAAAGGAAGGATAGGCAGGGAAAGTTTTAAAAGCCCCAGGCAATCATATTTCTGTATAGAGTCTGCTACTCACAGTACTGGTGCCAACAGTCACTTAAATACTCAGACATTGCTTGTGGGATAATACTCTTCCCTTTTGAATGAAAGTGCCCTCAGAATCCATCGTTGCTTGCTCTGGGTCCTTATCCTGGGCGCTTTATATCTCTAATAAAGAATTTTCTTTATTCCACCTAATCATGTGGCCATTGGTTTACTCATGTCCCCCTCCCATGAAATTGTCTGTTGTTAAGAGCTAGTGCCACATAATTCTGCTGCCTTACTTGGGATGATGCCTTTCTCTGGGGAGATTCTCGCTGGTTTTTTTGAAGGAAGGACAGAATCCAAAAACGGATGGCAATGAATGTTCATTCCAAAGCACACGGGGGAATAGGTGAAAAGATCCTTATGGAGTTTTTAAACATTTTGCTGGAGTGCGTTGCCATAACTAAGGGGCCAGGAACGAAGGAACTTGCATTGGGGAAAGAGTTCAACTCAGTCTGCACCATCTTGAAAGATGTGAAATGGCACCTACCCCAGGAATTCTGAGTTCCTAATTGATACTCCCTCAGTGGGGATTAAAATATCTATAGTCCAGTAGAACAGGGCACAGTAGTGTGCTTTGATGACAAATTAAATCTTTGGGGAAAAGTTCCCCATGCTGTCTCTGATAACATAGTCCAGGAATCTTGTGAATTTGCTGATGTGTAAGTTTTCCTTTAATGGGAAGCAGGCAGCGGGGGTGGGGGCATGGAGGAGTCTCTTAGGGGAAGAGACTGAGTGTTGACATAAGAGAGAGTCACGCAGTTATTCTGGAAGTACTTAAACAGCTTTGCAGAAGGGTAACAATGACTGAGAGCTTTGAATGTTCAAAATCTAAGATGTACATCATTCTTCCTCTTTGGTTCTTATAAGACATAAAAGGAGTATCATTGCCTAATGACTTTGTGAATCTCAGAATAGAAATGAGAAACCATTTTGGTATAATTCTCTAAGTATAACTAAGTAACCTCTGTTAGTTAAATAATTCATAGACCAGAGTGAAGCCTTGCAACCTCTTGAGGCATCTTTTAAGCTAATTATTCTTCAGATTTCCTGCTGTCCTTTTAAAAGATTTTGGTTGGTAAAGATAGTATAATTGATTTTAAACTGTTGGTTTGATAATTTTGTGGAGTTAGCTATTTTTTTTTTTTTTTTTTGAGTTGGAGTCTCACTCCGTTGCCCAGGCTGGAGTGCAGTGGCACGCTCACAGCCACTCCAGCATCAACCTGCTGGGTTCTGACGATCCTTCTGCTTCAGCCTTCCAAGGAGCCAGAACTACAGGCATGCACTACCATGCCTGAATAATTTTTTATTTATTGTAGAGAGGAGGTCTCACCGTGTTGCCTGGGCTGGTCTTGAACCCACGGGCTCAGGCAATCCACTCGCCTCAGCCTCCCAAAGTGCTGGGATTACAGGCTGAGCTACCAAGCCCGGACAGCTATGTTTTCAAGGACTGCATCTACAGTAAAGATAGTTGGACATTGGCCACTAAAATCATTTCCACATATTCATTATTGGATACTATTACCTGAAATTTATCTGAATGCATGCAGTTATTCAACAGAAATAGTTCATGAATGTCCCAATAGGAAGATATCCGAATGTAGACATGAGAAATGTATCTAACATAAGCTCTAGGAACTTAAACTATACTTATTTTCCTCACTTTTATTTTGGTCTTGGCCCACATGCATATGTAATTTTCTATCATTGCAGTCATAGGGTAAAGATAATTATAAATGATGGTTCCTTTTTGGCTTACTATTATGAATTCATGCCTGTTGCCCATTGCTATGTTTGATGTCGAGGATATGGCTTGCTGTATTCCCAGTATTCTCTTTCTGAGTCATTACAGGGGAAATACCCCTTCTGATTTTTGCAGCAGAAATAACCATGCTTGTAGTGAGCCAAAAATATCCTTTCTTTCTGTTTTTTAATTTTGTGGCCACTGAGACTCCTTTGCTCACATCCTCTTTTCTTTGTTGGTAACTGGAAGGCTTAGAGTCACCTTGATAACCTACTTTCAATAGAGGATTTATACCCGGGCTCGGTGGCTCAGCCTGTAATCCCACGCTTTGGGAGGCTGAGGTGAGTGGATTGCCTGAGCCCACGGGTTCGAGACCTGCCTGGGCAACTTGGCGAGACCTGATCTCTGCAATGAGTCAAAAATTAGCCAGATGTGGTAGCGCGCGCCTGTAGTTCCAGCTCCTTGGAAGGCTGAGGCAGAAGGGTCCCTGGAGCCCAGCATGTCGAGGCTGCGGTGGCCGGGAGTGGCCGCTGCACTCCAGTCTGGGTGACAGAGTGAGACTCCAACTCAAAAAAAAAAAAAATACAGGATTTATGATGAACATTTTCCATATCAGCCTTCCTTATTATTTCACATTTTCTTTCTCTCATCCAGTTCTTCAACCAATTTTGTATTTCCTTTCAGTTCATTTTGCATATGTACATATGTTATATGAAGAATTTGAAATTCTTTCTAGAAATGTCTCTTATACTATCATAATATGTTCACAATTACCATTTTAATTTCTGTCTAATCTATGTATGGTGTAGGTCATCCATAATATTCATCTTTAGCTTGTAGGTGGTTTCCTTTTTTTTTAAATTGGTGCAGAAAATAATAGGGAAAAAAACAACTCTTTCATATCCAGATTTTTTCCACTGTTCATTTATTCAATTTTAATCTTAATTTTACAGAGGTGGGCTACAATTCAGGGTTAGGTAGATAAGTGGTCATTGTACAGGTGAAATTTGGGCCTCCCTTTAGTCTAAACCCCACTTTACCTGGTTTCAGATCAGGTACCCTTATTGATGTTGTGTCCCCTCCCCTCACTCCCCACCCTGACAGTATCCTGCTACTGCCAATCCCTTTCTTATAGTATTATGGTAAATGTTCAGGGTCTGCTTATGAGTAAGAACTCAGTTCTTTGTTTCTGTGGTAAATCACTGAGTATGATAGACTCTAAATCCATCCAGGTTGCTGCAAAGTCCATAATTTTGTCCTTCTTTTTGGCTGCATAATATTCTATCATATATATGTACCACATTTTCTTTATCCAGTCCACTTTTGATGGGCAGCCCAGTTGGTTCCATGTTTTTGGTATTGTGAACAGTGCTGCAATAAATGTGTGTGCAGGTATCTTTTCTATAGAGTGATTTGAGTTCCTCTGGGTATAATCCCAGAAGGGGGTTTGCTGGGTCATATGGAAGGTTGAATTTGAGATTGTTTAATCACCACACTGTTTTCCACTGAGGTTTTACTAGTTTACACTCCCACCAACAGTGTAGAAGTGTTCTCTTTTCCCCTCATCCTCTCTACCGTCTATTGTTTTTTGAGTTATTGATGATGGCCATCCTGACTGGAGTTAGGTAGTATCTCAGTGTGGTTTTAATTTGCATTGCTTTTTTGTTCTTCACCATTCTTGTAAGTTACTTTCTTTGGATAAATTTTCAAGATGAAATGACAGGTTTAAAGGTTTTATGATGACAACCAATCTCAACCTAATTTTGTCCTTTTTTAAAGGTAAGGAGTAGAATTAATCTATAGTTAATCTATATCAATGAGTAGACTAAAGGATATAATTATTTCTGAAAATTTACTTCTCACAGGAAATCACTGAAACTTTACATTTCAGTCTACTCAGTAAACATATCACTTCTAAGCAGTTAGGCCAGCATTAAGGCTTCCAAAGTCTGAACACAATGAAAATATTCTCCCTGACTAATGGAAGAGTAACTGATGATTGAAAATAAGATACATCCATTCAGTAAAATACTACATCAACACTATAAGCGAACTTAATGTGCCTGTGATAAGAATTAAAATTTCGTTTACAAATAACCTATCATGCTCTTTAGCAGTTTAACATTTCATAACTCTCCTTACTTATCTATGTTTTCCACCAGTGCTTCTCTACAGGGGGTACGAGCTGTCTCCCAGCAGGCTTTGCAAATAT
Organism: Cephalopachus bancanus; assembly: GCA_027257055.1. Classification (NCBI taxonomy): domain Eukaryota; kingdom Metazoa; phylum Chordata; class Mammalia; order Primates; family Tarsiidae; genus Cephalopachus; species Cephalopachus bancanus. Next base: position 7,098,839 of record JAPVLO010000038.1, on the reverse strand, counting down.
GTAGGCGTGTTTTGGTTCACGATGATAACTAAGGGCTGCCCCTGGCAATGAACGAGTGGCAGCCAGGGACGTTCAGTATCTGTTCTACCCCAGACAATCCTGCACAACAATAAAAACACCAATAATCCCCACTGAGAAACACAAGTGTCTTCAGACATGATCTTACTGATTGTTAGGTACAGGTGACCAGCACAGTATCCACTGTGGACCTCCTCTCCCGGGGCACCCACTGTAAGTCAGACATTCTTCCAGGTGCTTAGGATATCCATCTGTAAATGAAGCCGAGGGCCCGGCCATCTTGATATTTACATTCTACAAAGAGTCTCTTAAAAGATGCGGCTTTGGGCCTCGTAGGTAGAAAAAGGAAGAAGCAAACTTGGATTCACTATACTTTATAACCAAATATGCAAAAGGAAACTTTGATTTCCAGGCATGGGGACCCCAAGCGGTTTCTCAAATACCAAGCAATGGAAAAGCTTTCTCTCACATGGCCCATCACCCTCCTTTCGATCTGACCTGACCCTTTGGCTTTGCCCTGTGTCTTCCTTTTCCACTGATGGCAACTTCTTCCAACCCCTTGATGTTGCATTCTTCCCAGTTCAAGAAAAATTATGTTGTCATGGAACTGAAGCCAACTTCCCTTGAGTGTTGGGATACCACAAAGGCTATTCCAATGTAGAAGGGAGTCTTAAAAATTAATTTTAAAGCAAAAATTTCACGTTTGCACTGGAATAAAAAGATAGGAACATTAAAACATTAAGACCCTAAAAAGTTCAGAAATCAGTTCTCCTGGTAAGATGTTTCATCGTACCAGTGATCTGATTGTGCTTTTTATTGTTTTATATGTTTCAATTAACTCAATTGTAATTGTCAGCACCTCATTCTAGGCAATAAATTTGTCATAAAAAAATAGTAGAAATTATCAAATTTTATTGTTCATCATTTTTGTATTTGTTTCTCTTCTCTGTTGCTGCTACATTGGAATATATTATTTGCTAGCAGCTGTTGTGATATATTTTATGGGGATATTTTAACAATTTCCATTCTAGTTTTCTTTCTGTCATGTATGTAGATCATGGTTTTTCAGAGTAAGAAAGAAAATGATCAGATGGGAAAGGAAAAAGGGAAATGGAAGAAAATATATAAACGTGTAATGTGTACATTTTCGGTATTTATATGACATACACACTATATATTCACACTCGGTTTCAAAATACATACCAGTAAATATTTAAGATTATTGATGTAATTATATAATTTATGTACCAGTTAGTAAGATGATTAGTTTACACAGTTTAGATGAAATATTTGTATTGTAAGATTAGACTGTACATGATTTACAACAGCTAAGATATGGAAACAAACTAAGTGTCCACTAACTGGTGAATGGGTCACTGTTATGTGTATATATACCATGGAATATTAATCAGTCTAAAAAAAGAAGGAGACCCTGTCACTGGGGACAACACAGATAAATCTGGAGACCATTTTGCTAAGTGAAGTAAACCACACAGAAAAATACGACACATTCTCACTTATATAGAAAATCTTAAAAAATATAGTTCAATACACAGAAATAGTAAAGTGGTGGTTACCAGGATAGGGGAGGGGCAGGGAATGAGGAAGTAGGTCAAAGGGTACAAACCTTCAGTTATGTAGGATAAATAAGTCTAGAAAGCTCATGTACAACAGGACAACTGTAGTTAATAATATCATTTACCGAAAATTTGCAAAGAGAGTAGTTTTCAGTTGCTCTTAAACCATACACACACTATGGAAGGGAATGAATGGGATCGTTTGCTTGGCTTGTAGTATTCATTTTACTGTGTGTAAATACATTTATCAAAGCATCATTGTATACCTTAACTATATACAATTTTAAAAGATTATCTGGAGACAAGACAGCTTTGGTGTCCAGAGAGAACCAGTCATAAGAGTCTAATTTGACTGAGAGTTCTTTCAGAACAGGATCTCTGTTTCTTTGATCTTTAAACCTCCAGTTCCTGAAGCACAGAAGACTTTAACAAATGTTTACTAACCGGAAGAATGTATGTATTTTTATGAGCATTCTGGAGTCAAATAAATTTCTAAAGTGTGAACCTCAGTATCACTTGTTATGATGGTAACTCTGGTCAGGCCTCTTTGAACACCCAGTGGTACTTTCTCCTGGCTTTCCTCATTAAAGCATGCTTGATGGAGTGTGGTGAAACAAGGACACCAATTCATACTAAAGGATAAATGACTGGTATGCTTTGCTACCGTACACCTTCAATGGATATTCTATTTTAACAGAAACAAAAAAATTTAAAATATGTTTCTGAAGTAGATGTTTGTCTTCTGTCAGTAATTAGAAAGCAAGAGATAGTTCTTGGCACAAAAGGTCTCAATGGTACCACTGAAATCCTATCACACAAACTATTGCCTATCCTCTGTGTAGACATTATTACGAGAATTTCTCTTCCAAACAGTTTCACCTGGAGATACTCATTTCTTGGATGTCTACAAATTCCTCATCACCTCAGGCCTATACTTGAAATTGAATTGCTTAAAAATATGTAGTGTCTTATATGCTCAATTTCTGACAATAATTTGCAGAAAGCTTTCTTATAGTTATTCATGGTCATAGGAAATAGATTTTTAATGACATTGGATTTGGTTGGTAGATTTCAGCAGTAACATGCTAAAGTAATATTTCTTAATATAATTCAGACAGTCAAGAAAAGTACTTCTGGTATTAACTTGGTTATCCCTAATATCATATTCAAGTTCTGAATTTATTCCAGATGAATTCATCAAATTTCATTCCTCTCACTACTCTCTCTTCTTTACTGAATTCCCAAGCATTTTCTTAGCACCTTATAAAGTTCAATGAGTTTAAAGTGCTTTTTATGGAACAAAGATGCATTGAAAATTTAACTTGATAGTAAATTTTAGTTCAGTGGATTGCATTCTACCATTGATTTATTGTGAAATTATAGCTTCATTCCCAGATAGAAAAGAAGAATGAAGTCTAAATTAAAATTACACGTAGAAATTTTGTGAATCTACTAACAGATTTAAAAGAAAAACTACACTGTTTTGATAAAACACTAATAGGAATAAAATATCAAAATGTAAACATCTTCCATAAAATACCCAAATATGTAGAAAGTGTGTGCATGTATGTGCATGTATCTGAAGTATATGCAATCTGTTAATTTTCTGGAGTTAGTGTTTGTGATTCTATTTTAAATCAATTATTGGGTTAGTGAACCAACGCAAACAAGGTTGCTTCTGGTTATATTTGCTTTGTTATCCTGTTTACCTTAAGTCATTTAAAAACTCTTCACCATCTGTATCTGCCTATAGATTAGGTTACCAAGTATATTATATAGAATCATATAGAATCATATAGAATCCGTTCTACAATTTCTTCTGTTTGTAGGTGAATATTTCTGCATAGTCCCTGCCTTTTAAACCTCGTTCTTATTAGGTCGCTCAAGGGGAGCTATTAAAAGCCAGAAAAAAAATAAAAAGCATTTCAGATGCATGTATTAGTGTCTTTGTTTGGATTCCCTGAGAAACAGATCCTCAGGCCAAGATTCAAGTTCAAGAGGTCATATTAGGGAAGTGTGAGAAATTCCAATAGCGGAGTGGGAAAGTGAGTCAGGGAAGAGAAGGAAGTCAGTAAAGTGTGCCTTTTACAGGTTACCATGTGAGCAGCCAGTGCTTGATACTGCAGGAGAATGGAGAGAGATGGTGTAGAGCTCACATTCTTGGGGTCCTCCACCCAAGGGCCAAGCAGCTTGGATGTTTATTTACCAACTCAATGACCAAGGTTTAGGGGACGGATGCCCGGTTCATCCTGCCACCACATCCACAGTGGACGTAGGCTTGGATGGCCAGAGAATTCCTCTGGCAGGGATGCAGGAGCTGTCAGTTGGGATGCCTAAAAGGTCAATAACAAGGGGATGTGGGCTGGGCTCCCCCCAGGACAGCATCTCCTACGGCAGTCACTGCCTAGTGGCCATAGAGTCTTTTGGTCATCAGAGAAATATCACAGTGCCATTTTTCTATAAGATGGGATGATCAACACACCAAAAACATTCATAAAAATCGTATAGAGGCTTTTTCTGGGGTATCTAATTGCCCAAGTATTTTCATATCCTCCCCAACTTAGGATGGTCCAATGTGACTCTTTCAACTTGTCAATAGTGCCAACGTGATACGCTATCAATAGAAACCTTACTCGGGTTATTCATACCACCATTCTGTTTTTCACTTTCAGTATGGTATTTAATAAATTACATGAGATATTTAAAACTTTATTATAAAGTATGGTTTATGTCAGATGATCTGGCCCAGTGGTAGGCTAATCTAAGTGTTCTGAGCACATTTAAGGTGTGCTGGGCTAAGCTGCAATGTTCAGTAAATTAAGTGTTTTAAGTACATTTAAAAAATTTTTATCGAGATATAACTCCATCATGAGCTGAGGAGTGTCTGCATAGGTGATAATATTACAGCTAAATATTTTTCCGACTCCAAATTTCCAACTCTGGAAATAATCCATGTTTGGTGACCCCCTTCCTGGTTCTGTTTGCCCACGCAGTATCAGACAGACTCTAGAATTTACCTTGCTCGTCTTCTTTAAGTTGATATTGTTAAGCGTTCGTCAAGTGGAATTTCTAATTCTAAACAGGAAACCTCTTGCTCACTTCTTTTTACTCCTAAATCATTCAGGTCACGTTTTAACATGCAGGTAAATATGTGTACGGCACTACTGCGTTATGCTGGAGATTTTGCTGGTTGATCAGGGAAGAATAATAGAGTCATTTGCCTGGAGATGTAGTTCCAACTGGTCTACTTAGGATGTTTTCATTGTGTGCCTTGACTAACTAAGCAAGTGTCTAGAGGGCTTCCCTTGACCATCTACCCATTTAAGTTCACGTATCTTCCTAAGCTTCATGCGTGCTTGAGAAACCAGTTAACAATAGGTAAATTACTAATTTAATTATACTTAGATGAGATAATATCTCAGTGAGACACACAAAATTTGGAATTCACTGTAGAGGGAGGTAGCCTGGAGCAACCTAAATTATTCTTTCTGGAAAATCTCTCCCAGGGTGAATTCTGCCACAGTACTAGAGTGCATTGAATGCTCTGTCATGCCTGACAGTTTCTGGGAGATTCTCTACACCCTGGCTTTACGTTTTTTTTTTGTTTTGTTTTTTTTAATAAAGTCAGAGTCTCACTCTGTTGGCCCTGCTGGAGTACAGTGGCACGATCGCAGCTCACCACAGCTTTGTCTTACTGGGTTCAAGCGATTCTGTCCTCAACCTCCAAAATAGCTAGGATTACTGGCATGTGCCACCATGTCTGGCTAATTTTTTTTTAAATTTTTGTTGTAGAGACAAGGTCTTGCTATGTTGCCCTTGCTGGTCTTGAACCCCTGGGCTCAAGAGATTCTCTCACCTCGGCCTCCCAAAGTGCCAGGATTACCAGAGTGAGCGATCATGCCTGGCCCTGGCTTTTCTTTTTTCACCCACATTTCCCACTTAGACCTAGACTAATGACTACCTGAGTGCTGGAATCAATTGTGCGGTCATCAACCCCAGGCGCACCCATAGCTACTCGACCACGTGATCATGGATCACAGTGAATTTCATGGAAGGGTGTTCTTTGCAGGATTTTCCATGTCACCTTTTTTCCCCTGGTTGTTTACTTCTCTCCAAATAAGGTAGCGGTTTACTTTTAGAATCACAGAATCATGAGGATAAGAATAATTTAGGTTGCTCCAGGCTACCTCCCTCTACATTGTCTCATCTAAGTATAATTAAGTTAGTAATTTACCTATTGTTAACTGGTTTCTGAAGTACACATGAAGCTTAGGAAGATACGTGAACTCAAATGGGTAGATGGGCACAGGGAAGCCCTCTAGACACTTGCTTAGTTAGTCAAGGCACACAATGAAATAAATGATCATATTCAATGCTGATATCTTGATGAGGAATTTGAGATTGAGAGTGGTGTTACGCTTTACCTGAGGAAACACAGCTGATCTGGGACCTTTACCTACATCTTCTCTTTTCCATTTCAATGTTCTTATATATTCTGAGTAACACTAGGCAAGTTACGTATTAAACACACGGAAAAAGCAACTATTCATTCTTCACAAGTGGGAATAACTAGTAAGATTACCAAACAAAGATAAATTAAAATGTCAACATTTTCTTTCTCTTCTCCTCTATTTTTTCTATACTACTTAAACCTTTCATTATACCAAATCATTTTCTTATTTATTTTGGTTTTCTCTCCCTGCCAGAATGAGAACGCCAAAAGAATAAGGATTTGTGTGTATGCTGTTCCTTAACATGCCCCAAGCACTTGAATAGCATCAAGATACTTACTGAATATTGACTGAATGAATGAAATCCAGACTCTTCAAAGGAAGGGCATATTTTATTGTTTTGAATTAGAACCTAAGGACTCAAAGATCTTTGTTTCTATCGGGAACACTACTATTCTCTTATTCTAATATTCTGAAATTTATCTGAATTATCCAAATAAATTTCCTTTGGAGACCATGATTCATCAAAAGACTCGCCTACTTTTAGACAGAAAACGCTAATTGTTTGACTTTATTCCAGTGATTCTGTTAGAGTTCTGCTGTTGACATTTCAAGAAAGATATTTGCTCTGATTTTGATTTCTTGGCTATATTTAAAAATTTATCGACAAGGCTTACATTAGGAGGTAGCTCCCGAATCCAGTGTGTAGTCTCATCATAAATATTAGTGCCATTCTGTGTTGGAATAAAATATTATTTCCTCCCACTCTTTTTATCTATTATGCTTCTTTTTTTTCTAGAAAGGAAGGGGAAAAAAAATCTCACTGCACCATACATTTGGTCCAGGTCTCCGACCTGACATTTTAATCTTCTTTTCTAAATTTTTTATAAAGTAAATATATTTCCTTTCTAAATCAAAGCAATGGGACCACACTGAACCCCACAGCCTTTGGCTGCCGAGTCACAGCTGCTGAACTGGGTCCTTTCCTTAAGGGGAAGGACCAGGACACAGGGCCTGGCAGACTCCTGGGAAGCTCCTGACTACATTATCCTTGAGTTCATGAAAAGGTCTTTCCTCTTATCGAGGAACTCTTCACTTAATAAAGTGCCCCATACAGAATACATAAGCAGCAGACTACCCTGGGTTCGGTCTAATGTTTGAAAACAGACATGAATCACAGCTCCTGTATTGCGACTAGGGCTTTAAGTTCAAAGAGAAACAGAAGGCTAAAGACATGTTACCCATTCTCACTGTCACCGTGACAAGTGGCCACAAATATATGTGTGTCCACAGACACCAGCTTAGACTAAACTCAGCTTTGTATTTTTATGTGTCCTAACCACTTGACCCCTTCACCAGTCAGTCGGAAACTCCATTTTGCTGGCGACTGAATCAAGTTCATAATAATCTCTACAGACCGGAGGAAGTTACAGACTCCTCCCCTTGGTTGCATCTGGGCTACTTTGACTTTACTAACTTCTTTGTTGGGAAGTATAAGTACCTTCTTAGGTGCACAGACATCCTGTGGGTGGGTGCTGAAGACTCCTTGAATTCATTTTTTCTTACAGATGCATGTGTAAATGGGATGAAGTCTTATAGTCACACAGGTGAGGTTGAGCTCATACTTGGTGTCTGTGAAGTCACAATTAACCCAAAGATCTGCCAAAGTCAATGTTTTACAGCACCATAGGTGCTTGTGTGAGAATTGATAAGGGAATCGCCCTGGAGGAAAGCTCCCCTATGGAGAGAGCATTCCAGCGTTTTCACCCCTCCTTAACTGGACCTCTGCATCTGCTGGGTATAGCAGGCACAGTTGTGCTGAGTAGACCGCCTCCATTCCTAGCTCTCCTGCTTCTTACCACACATTCCTTTGAAAATCTAGAAGAGACCACGTTCTCAGACTTACAATGCAGTCCTATTCAAGTTGAACTTAAAAGACACGGAAATTCTCCTCCCTCAGGTTGAAAGTTTGCTTAGCCTTCAGAATACATTTGGGAACTTTTGCACCTCTTGGATCTGTGCTGTGACCAAAAATACTACTGGAAAACGCTCATCAGCCATCTCCTACATTCAGCTTTGATTTCAAAGTTAAAGAAAACTAACACTCTGTCATAAATAAGGTAAGTTTGTTAATCCCACTTATGACACATTGCTGTAGACAACACCTTACTGAAATTACCCCACAAGGCTCTCTCAGGTATCTTGAACCAGATTTTCCTCCTGAGCTTGTTCTACCTTTTGGAGATGAGGCTTCAAAATAGCATCCTTAACTTCTCGTGGGATCAGGCTGCAACAGAAAATCATAGAATTAGATACTAGCTAGGAAATGTTCAGAAAAGATTTGTGAAGTAAGAAGGCTAGGGATGGATCAATGGGTTCGTTGATTCTAGAGAGAATTATCCTCAAACCTTTCCTCATTCCTATCCCATTTCATCCAGCACAGTGCTGGGCACATGGAATGATAAAATATAAAGGATAGTAGGACCTTGCTATCTGATAGTTGACAAGATATGACCATAGACTGATCTAGTCTTCAGCCTGCTTGTGTAAACAAGATTTTATTGAAAGCCAACCATTTGTATACCTGTTCATTTATATATTGTCTATGACTGTTTTCTCACTACAAGGTAACAAGTTGCAAAGAGACCTCATCTGACCTCTAAAATATTTACCTGGTCCCTTATAGAAAAAAAAGGTTGCTGACTCTTACTCTAGACCCACCACATTTAAATCTGCTCAATTAAAAGTTTTTTTAAAAATATTGTTATGGATTCTTCTGGTCTGTGTGACTTTGGCTGTGTGACCTTGGCTAAATTACCTTCCTATGCCTCCATTTGCTCACCTTGTTATACTGAAGATAGTAGTACCTATCTGGTATCGTTGTAAGGGTTAATTAAATGAATAAAGATAAAATACTCAGAGTCATGCCTGCAATGTAGTAAGCACTCAGCCAATGTTAGCTTTTATTCGTCAAATCAATTGATGTCATTGATGCTGAGGATATGGTCTTATAACCAAGGCCCACGTCAGTCGTGTTCAATGCATTTGGTTGAATTATTTTACTTCAGAGTGTTGGGAATATGAAGCAGATCAGGACCCTAACAGCTGCGTGACAACAAGGATAAATACTGAGCAGAGGAGAGGAATTTCGTTATAAGCATTCTTGGTGAGCATAGATTTCAGCCATATCTACAAAGACATGACAAATTATTTTCTGAATATATATCATCCCAGCACCTTGCGGATTAACTTTTTAAAAACCATCTGTTCTGTTTCACATTCCTGAAACTCTAGTGATCTACTGGAAATTTAGTAATAATGATCAATAATACATAGACAGCAATATATGAATTTTCTCAAAGCACGAGAACCCTGGCATCAAGGAATAGAATGGTCTCCTGGTTCCACTCGTCATGGTTCAATTCTGAAATTTGAAATCTAAATTCCGTCATTTATTTTTTATAAATTTTTTTTATTTTAAAGATGTAGGAAATATAATTCAGGGTTAGGTACATCAGTGGTCATCATCCAGGTGAAGTTTGGGCCGCCCATTGGTCCTCACTTTAAATCAGGGGTTGGCAAACTTCTTCTATGAAGGAACAGACAGTAAACGTTTCTGGCTTTGGAAGGGTCACATGGTCTCTGTTACAGCTATGCAGCAATGTTGTTGTAACAAAAAGGTAGCCATGGCAATTTGTAAATGAATGTGTCTTTGTGTTCCAATAAAACTTTATTTATTAAAATAGGTGACGGGCCTTATTTGGCTCATGATCCATAATTTGCAGACTCATGATTTAAACAATTACAAATCATGTATTCCTTTGTTTCTGTTTCTGTCACTCTCCCATTCTTGTGGGAGAAACTTAATTCCCTAATTAAAATATTTCCATTTCCCAAGAATATAAGGTTTACCTGAAGGAAAAGAGATATATTTTGCTATCTAAATTTCACTTTGTTTCAAGTATTTCCGTTTAGTTGGCTTGAAGAGGGTGGTGAGTATTGTCATTTTCTTCAAATAAGTTGAAATGACATTGTCAAACACTAATGAATGAGAAACCAGCAATGAATTGTGATGAAATCATTTACCAAAACTCCATTCTTATTTTCATATTTCTAAAATTAAACTGAAGGGAAAATGAAAATTTGCCTAAGTAAGCTCAATGCAGTTGTAAGTCAAATAGTATAGAATTTTTGCTAGATTGAGTGTCAATAATTCTAACAGCGCGCATCACTTATGTTATATATTTTTTAAGTGTATCTTGTTAAATTTGAGACAGTGTGCTATCAAGACCATGATGTTCCTAAATCTTCATGCCATCTATCAAATTATATCTTCACCTGATGCTGTTTTCAAAACTGGACCAATTATTTTCCCCTTTCTTATGAATATGAACGAAAAAAAGTTTTAAAAATTTCTGATTATGAGCTTGAAGTCCATTTCCCCATGAACTGAAAGCAATTTAGCTAAAGAAACATGAAGTAAAGCTATGAAGAGTAAAAATCTTGGTTACCAAAGGCTACTTATTTGGGAACCCAAACAAGGTCACAGAAAGGAAGTTGGAGATTTCCCGGAACATTGACGCCTGATGTTCTCGCACTTTCCTCTTAGGAGAACTTCTCAGGCTCTCCTCAGAATTCGCACAGTATTAATTTAAAGGCCATCCTTTGCTTTATTATTTGCTTCCTTCACTTGTCACATCTTTTATTTTAAAACGTTTAAACATTTTTAGATTCAGTAGGTACATGCATAGGTGTGTTGCATGGGCATATAGTGTGATGGTGACATATGGGCTTCTATTGAACCTGACACCCAAGTAGTCAACAGGGTACCTTTTTAAAAAACCTTTAAATGAAACATGATATGAACGCAGGATCGTTATCTGTATTGTAAGCATACAGTTGAATGAATTCCCTGTGTACCCAGGTCAAAAAAGAGAAAATTCCCAGCACCAGGGAACACCTTTCCTTTCCCTTCCCTCCCTGCTCCCTGGAAGTCCCCAGTGTCCTCTGCCTTCTGACAGTACAAATGTGTGTGACTTGTTCTTGACTCTACATACTGCTTTCATGCAGTCTGGGCCTTTTTGTGTCTGACTTCTTAGCTCAATGTTATGTTTTTGAGATTTATCTGGATTGTCACATGTAACTATAGTTCCTTCTTTCTCATTTCCCTGTGGTATTCCATTGATTGAATATATCACATAGTACTTGAAAAGTTTCCAACTTTGAACTATTACCAATAAGGCTACTCCGAGCATCCTTTTGGTGACCATATTTGTACCCTACCACTCAGTATATAAATAAACTTGAAGTTGTTGAGTCCTAAGATATGCACATGTTCAGCATTAATAGTTTCTGCCAGGCTGGGTGCAGTGGCTTATGCCTGTCATCTCAGCACTTTGAGAGACCAAGGTGGGAGGATTGCTTGAGCCCAAAAGTTTGAGACCAGCCTAGGCAGCATAGTGAGACCTTGTCTCTACAAAAAAAATCAAAAAATTAGCCAGGCGTGGTCGCACCTGCCTGCAATCCCAGCTACTCAAGAGGCTAAGGAGAGAGGATTACCTGAGCCCAGTAGGTCAAGACTGCCACGAGCCATGATCGTGCCACTGTACTCCAGTCTGGGCGACAAAGTGAGACCCCAACTAAAAAAAAAAAAAAAAAAAAAAAAACAACAACAAAGTTTCTGCGAAACAATTTCCAGAAGCCCACAGCAGTTTTAAATAACCCGGAAGTCTGTCCTGCTGAAGGAAGACATGCCAGGGCAACAGTGGTGGGAACTAGAATCACATTTAGGAATGCTTAGAACAGAGACCACTTAGCATAGGGACATCACTGTACCAGGCACAGTAGCAACAGTTGATTTTGACAGTGGTGACGTTGACTCATCAAGAATGACAAACCGCGATCAAGCGCATCTATTGAAAGCAGAAATCAGGCACATCTTTCATAACATAATAGACCCTTATGAAATACTTCTCCTACCTGGCAAAGTCCTCATTATAGAATCACTCGTTTCCCTTATACATAAATGACTTTGTGATATACTTCTAGACACACTACTGTCTCATCAGAGCACAGAAATAACTAGTAAAAAAATGTGACTCTTTAATCACCCAGAGGCACCAACTCACCAAAGCATGCTTATAGGGCATTTTCATGTGTTTCTGTGAAAATGCAACACATGGGACTATAATTTCATGCTCAGCGGAGACGAACTTGATAGATGGGAGGTTTTTGTGTGTGTGTGTGGTTTTTTTTAGGTCAAACGTAAAGTGTGAGTTTATCTCGCAAAGCAGAAGTTCCAAAGTTTAGAACTCAGGCTGAAGGCATGCACCATGACTCAGAGGGGGACGCTTTTTGGGGCGTCCTGCCCTTGGCTTCTTTGCATTGTCACTCTGTACTGGCATGGCTCTTGGTGACCTCAAAGGGAGATCCTCTGGCCAGAGAGAAGACATTCTCTTTGAGGGATTACAATGAGATGAGCAATGAGCTGGGCTGGAGCATTGCCCACCAGTCAGGACCCATGCTAACTGGGGCGCCTTGCTAATTTTGAAGCGTGGGAGTGCTTACAATAAGTGTTTCAGCCGCACACAGGGATACCATTTTGGGGTAGCTGGGTTTAGTAGCTTTTTACAAAAATTTAAAATAACCTCTCAGTAAATATGAACTTAAATATAAATACGTAAAATATGAACATTCATGTAAGTCTGTATTTTTCACGTTGAATTCGTGTGACTGCAGAAGAAATTTTCCTACTGTGAGAACCCAGCGTCTTGACAGGGTGTCATAAAATGCCCCTTGAACGGACTTCAGCACTCGAGTGGAGCTGTCCCAAGCTACACAGTTCCCAAGGGAATTCTAAGAGTCAAAGTTTCCATGTTTTGAGCTCTCACAAAGGACTAGTTTCTTTCTGAACATTGTTTCTCATCTTCACAGCAACCCTGAAAGGAAAATGCTGCTGTTCCCCTGGCCCCCCCTTTTTTTTAGTCGGAGTCTCACTCTTGTCACCCAGGCTGGAGTGCAGTGGCACACTCACAGTCACCACAGCCTTGACCTGCTGGGCTTAGACGATCCTTCCACCTCAGTCTTCCAAGTAGCTGGAACCACAGGCGTATGCCACCCCGCCCAGATAATTTTTTGATTTATTGTAGAGATGAGGTCTCACCAAGTTGCCCAGGCTGGCCTCAAACCTCCGACTCAGGCAATCCTCTTGCCTCGGCCTCCCAATGTGCCGGGATTATAGGCTGAGTCACCGCCCAGCCTGTTCCCATTTTTTGTTCGCAAAAACAAAGACAAAGAGAGGCTAAGCCACTTCCCCAGTATCACGAAGATAGCAAGTAGTAGAGCGGGTAAGCTTCACCCATCCACCTCTCCTCCTTCTGTTGTGTTGCTCTTGACCCAGGGAAGAGTCACAGAATCTACTTCTGGGGTGCTTGTAAACCACACACAACAGCACAAATGACTGGGAAAGGAGGAAAGGGTGGCTGGAATATATGTACGATGAATACCAGATAGGAAACCTACAAAGAAAAAAAACAAAACACCTATAAACTGGCGCTGATGGATTTCACTCAAGTTAGTAAGTGCTTCTCCATCTAGGCTTTGCAGGGAATCACCTGGGGCCCAGGTGTCAGTGCCTCTCTGTTTCTGTTTCATTTGTTTTAGGATGAGACCTGAGCAGCAGTATATCTGAAACAATCCCTGGTGTTTCTCTGCAGCGTGGGTGGAAAAATCATAGACTGAGAGTATATGTCTTTGTGGACCGAAAAATCTAAATCATGAATGTGATTTTTTTTAAAAAGAAAGCATGAACATAAAAGCATATGTGGGAAAGACTTTGACAAACTGCAGACTGTCCCACAGATAACACTTTAATGAAATGATAGATGGGAAATGACGTAATTTATGAAATTCATCTGACATGTGGTTCGTCCACAGTGCTTACTGTTCGCATAGTTGTGAATATGGAACAGAGAGAGAGAGAGAAAGAGAAAGAGAGAACTTACAGTCTGCTGCATACTACTCCAGATGGGGCAAGGACAGGGTTTGAAGGGCAGCTGGAGGAAAGTCAGTCTTGAGAATACATTTCTCAGGGGGCTTCGTGGGACCAACAGACACAGACTGTGTTGGAGGCTGCCAGGGGGATACTTTTCTCTCTGCTATTTGAAGCCAGCGTTTCTCAATCACCAGCCCATCCCAATCCCTCTGGCCCTCTGTCTATGGAAAGGAAACTTGGAATGAAGACATACCAGTGGTATACAAAGGTGGAAAAACAAGAGGCCACCTGGGTCTTAGAGACAGCGGGACCAGGATGGTTCCCTGGAAATGTCCAACAAATGAAGCAGCTCTGTGATTTAGGAAAGTACCGCCTGGTATATTTTAGTATCAGACCCTAGTATTTTTTAAAACCAAACAAAAAAAACAGACACTTTATAGAGACAGAACCTTAGGATTTTCATTTCAAATAAGCCAGGTTTTAAAAGGAATTATTCCCAGAAGTGCATTTCACACCAAGATGGAGACTCTTCAGAGCCCTAAACTTAGAAATATGTGCTATTGAAGCAAGTCAGAGAGGAGGAAATATATATATATATGTACTTATTATTGTTTAAGATAACACAAATGTGTAGCTTTTTTATAAAGATGGACACTCTTATAACCACTACTCATGGAAGGAGCTAGACTTTATGTAGACATCCCAGGAGTCCTCTCTTGCCTCCTCCCAAAATAATCCTCTCCCCTCCAAGAGGAATCACTGGTGTCTGTGGTAATCAATTTGGTTTTTTCTTACTTTTCTTTATACTTTCATTGGCCAAAGGTATATCCCCCCCAAAAAAAACCCCATAGTTAACATTGACTGTATTTATTTTTAATATCATTTAGATTGCCTTTAATGAACAGTTTTGCCCTTTGATCTTTCTTATTACTTCATTGCAGTGTATTTGTTGAAGAAACCATTTCATCTCTGTTGCATCAGTTCCCTCAGCTGAGATGTTTCTGGTTGTGTTCCCACCTGTGAAGCCCAGCTTTCTCTGGCCTCTGTGTTTCCTACAAGCCAGTAGTTGGGTCCAGGGGCTCAATCACATTCAGATTTGATTGTCTGAAGATGGCTTCTTATTTTTCATCAAAAGCATACTATCTAATTGTCTCTCTCTTTGTCTAGGAAGGAATCACTGATGCCCAATCTTTGTATCCTTAATTCATTAGGGGTAAATGGTGATGTTACAGTTTTATCATTCTTTCCTCACTTATTTATTGGAATTGATTTCTACACAGAGAAATTTTTCCCATTTACTATTTGTAGAAGGAAAAAAGGATCAATGTGGACGTATTTCATGTTGCCAACATTAAAAATAAACAACCAGTTCCCCAGCATCCTTCTAAAAAGGTGGCAAATTAATATTTTTGGTATCACTAAAAACTGGTGAATGTAATCATATTTGGTTTGTCATTGCTGTTATAATATCTCTTGGGAGAATATTCTCATGACTCTACAATAAACAATATTGAGCTTGTAAGCCATGACCCCAGATTTGATGAAGGCAAGACAAAGGGGCTTGAAAATGCCCATGCTTCTACTCTGATCCTTGCAAGTTGAATGGCCAAAGAGGCAAGATGGCATCTTGGAGAGGGTCCAGGTTTCAGAGTCACCGACAGGAGACCCGGGCTTGAATCCTTGCTCTGTCACTTACTAGCTGTGTGACCTTGTATCTTCCCTGAATGTCTCTGAGACTCTCTTTCCTCCTCTGTAGAAGTGAAAGGAATAACATTTGCCTTAGTGCAACGTAATATATTAACTGAGAATGTGGACAGAGCATCTAACATATGACTTGTGCATAGCAGGGATTCAGTACAAGTTCCTTCCCTTTCCGGAGCTCCACTAGAAAGGCTCAGGGGATACACACTGAGTTCTAGAAACTGTGAGTTCTCGGCCTAGGTGTGGGCAAGCTTAGGAGAAATGGTAGTGCTTCAAGGATGGGGATCATCCATTGGGCAACATATTCAAAGATTTAAGCCATGAATGCATGTGGTTGTCTTTTTTTTTCTTCCCTCTACTCTTTTGTTTTGTTTTGTTTCCATCTAAAGGAAGTTTTCATGATTGATATTCAATAAAGTTTATTTTCATTCCCTTTGTTTTCTGAGGAGAGTTAGCTGGTATTTCCTAGAAGCCTTTTATTATAATCCAAACCAGCTTCTCTAGCTTTTGAAAAGGATGCCCTGAGCTCCAGCACTGTGGGCTTCCCAAGCAGAAGACAGTCACCCCCACTTTTATCTAGTTTGAAGAACCCCAGCTTTTAGGGAGGATGATTTTCCCTAAATTACATTCCCATTTCAAGAATGTAAGCATCACCAGTTTTGTACCCCCACCCAGCGTGCGTGAGCGCGCACACACACCCACACACACACACACACACACACACACACATACACACACACACCCCCAGGAAGTTGCTTTTTTTGTTACCCTGCCCCCCCAGGCCCCTTTTAGTACTCAGAATACAGCTCTGTATTTCCCATGATAGTTGTGAGACAGTATCATTGTGAAATAGGAGAATGCTTAGAAATTGCCATTTGTCTTCTTCTTCTTCTTCTTCTTCTTTTTTTTTTTGAGTTGCAGTCTCACTCTGTCACCCAGGCTAGAGTGCAGTGGCATGATGCTCATGGCCACTGCAGCCTCCACCTGCTGAGCTCAGGTGATCCTTCTGCCTCAGCTTTCCAAGTAGCTGGAACTATAGACACATGCCATCACACTAAGCTAATTTTTTTGATTTATTGTAGAGACAAAGTCTCGCCAAGTTGCCCAGGCTGGTCTTGAACCCCTGAGCTCAGGCAGTCCTTTTGCCTCCACCTCCCAAAGTGCTGGGTTTACAGGTGTGAGCCTCCATGCCTGGCTGCCATTTATTTTCTAAGGAGAAAGCAATTCTCCTCTCTGATAATGCTGTACTGAAACCAGAAGCAGCTAGGAAGACCCCGACAGTGGTTAACTCAGGTTGCCTGACCTCTGTTTATCCAGGAGAAGAGGAAGTCCCCCAAATACTCCATTATAGACACAGAAAACTTCATCAACCCTGAAAGTAGCTGGAAGTCATTTGCTAAGGCCTCATGTTGCTGTAGGATCTGACTGTGTCTATGCAAAGACTTTCAGGGGCCCTGCTACCTACAATTCCGGGGAAGGTTAAGGAGACACCTCTATGCCCATTTTATTTTTTATTTTATTTTATTTTTTGAGTCAGGGTCTCACTTTTTCTCCCAGGCTGGAGTGCAGTGGCATAATCACAGCTCACTGCACCCTCGATCCCTGGGTTGAGGTGATCCTTCCACCTCACCCTCCCAAGTAGCTGGGACTACAGGCATGCACCTCCATGCCCAGCTAACTTTTTTATTTATTGTAAAGGAAAGATTTCACTGTGTTGCCCTGACCGGTCTCTAACTCTGAAGCTCAGGCAGTCCTCTGGCCTTGGCTTCCCAAAATGCTGCAGTTACAGGCATGAGCCACTGTGCCCGATCTCTTCCCATTTTATGAAATAGTAAACTGAGGCTCAGAGAGGTGACTCAGGGTCTCAGAGCTGCTAGAGCCAGGTCTAACACTCAGCATCCCTTATTCCATCCGGTGGTCTTTGTGCTACCCTACCCTGGACTCCTCTTTCTGTTTTCATGCTCACCCTGCTTCCTTGGTGAGATGCATCTTGGCCTCTGCACTTGGACTTCCAGCTGATGCAGGCACTCGAAAGGTACCACATTCCCTCTGTCAGTCCATTGTATAGGGATCCACTCATTCAACTATAAGAATTTATCAGCACCTACTATGTGTCAGCATGGTGCCTTCTTTAGTAGAGAACCAAACTCCCTCAACTGCTGGTAGTCAAGTGGAAGAAAATTTATATAAATATGATGTAATAAATAATTATATCTGAATTAAAGTCCATTTTAATGATCGTTTCTCTCAAGAGGAAATTAATAAAGGAATTGCCCCTAGGTTAGAAAAGATTAATGTGTATCCATACACCAACTTACAGCAAAGACTAAGGAAATCCCAAGCTACCTTCTCATTTTCTGGCTGCTTTTATAAAAACAAAAGAGAGAGTGAGTCCGAGAGTGCAAGAAAGGGAAAGGGAGAGCAAGCTAGAGCAAGACAGAGAATCAAAGAAGGAAACTAGAGAATAACCGTTTAACAGCTCTGAGTTGTTCTTGGGCCAGAACCATCTTGAGCCTTTACAACTTGAAGTAACACTAGTGTTCTGTTAGAGGTCTAAATTCAACAGTTTGCTTTCTAATACCCAGTGCATTTCTTGGTGCCAAAAACAAGGACCTGAGAGGCAGGCAGGAGTGCGGGGAGGTGTCTGTCCCTTTCTTGTTTTATCACTCTTGTCAACGGGCGTGCCGCCCTCCCCTTCACTCCCCAAGCCCAAACCCCGTTTTATCAGAGTCTTCAAATCCAGCATGTGCTCACTGTTTTTGTTTTCACAAAAGATATTTTCTGGACCATCTTGTTGGATTACGCACCACAATGCCAAGGCTGATGGAGTCCCATTAAATGAGTCTAAGAACCCCAGTCCTGAATGGTTTCAGAATGCAGGCTCCCACAACCCCGCCCCGCCAGCTTCACAGAGGGCTTTACCTTCGTCCAAAGAGAGTCAAATGTGATCCCTGATATGGAAAAGAATAATCTGGGAGCAAAAACGGAAGTAATCTACATAATGTGGCACACATCCCTCATCTTAAAGCTATTATTAATATGTTCGGAGTAAAACAGGTGAGAAAAATGAGTTGAATTCACTTTCTCTAGAGACAGTTATGGAATAAAGATATAGGACTATCTTTTTTTTTTTTTTTTTGAGTTGGAGTGTCACTCTGTCACCCAGACTGGAGTGTAGTGGCCACTGCCGGCCACCGCAGCCTCCACCTGCTGGGCTCCGGCGATCCTTCTGCCTCAGCCTTCTGAGTAGCCGGAATTACAGGCATGCACTACCACGCCTGGCTGATTTTTTTATTTATTGTGAGATGAGGTCTCGTCTGCCCAGGCGGGTCTCGAACCCGCGGGCTCAGGTAATCCGCTCACCTCAGCTTCCCAAAGGTGCGGGATAACAGGCTGAGCCACCAAGCCCGGCTGGACTATCTTAAATTTAAAAATGCAGCTGTATCATCTTACATAGCAAGAAATCCACTATTTAGCATTTTCATAAAATCCTCACCTGTAGCTATTGATTAAATATTATAATTGAACTGCCTTTGGACTACTTCCCTGATAACTCTGACTTGGCCCAGTTCATTTGACAGCTGCATCTCCCTAACTGTATGGTTCAGGAGACACCAATTATTAGAACTTTTCTTCTGTTTTGAAAAACAGGACATTTTTTCTCTATGTGGGAATTATCTTGTAGTAACTTAGCTGTTGGGTTTTGAACCAATATTTAACCATTACAAAAAGTCATTTGATCATAATACTATAAGAAAGGGATTGGCAGGAGTGGGAAACTGCCAGAGGGTGAGGAGGCACACCTCATCAGCAAGGGTTCTTGCATAATGAACTTGTATACCTAACCCTGAATTGTACCCCACATCTTTAAAGAAAAAGAAAAGAAAAAAAAGTCATTTGACTCATGTCGTGATTTTTGTTTTGTTTTGTTTGGAGAAAGCATTATATGAAATAACGAGAACTAGCTAATCTTGGAGTTACAAGACCCAGGTTCAAAAGCTGACTCAACCACTTACTCCTTATGCGATACTGGGCAGGTCATCTATTAAGTGGAGATGGCCACTCATGGTCTTGACTGTCTAATGGGGTCACTGATGCAGGTCAAGTGAGAGGAACAAACAGAGCTTGCAGAAGTGTGAAGCCACGGGTGATGGCAGACATTTTTCTTCTGGTTTTGTTTTTAAAGCCTTACTCCCCCACCATCACCCAACACACACACATACACACACACTCAACAGCTTTGCAAATCTACTCTTTTTTAGTTGTGATATGTGTTCTACCTTCAAAAAAAAAAAGAGAAGTGGCTTACGATACGAGATACAGATATACTGGAACTAATTAAACAAGGCTGTATGAACAACAGCCAGATATGGAAGGCAGGGGTAGTTAGGAGGAAGATCTATCATCGAGCATAAAATTTCCTAAGCTTCCTAGCAGTCAAGGCAAAAGGGCAAACAAACTTTTGTGTGCTTTTGCTACATTAGTTCATAACCGAATGCTTCTAGGCACCTTTGTATTTTACTTAACACAGGCTTCATAAGTCATTACCAAACACTTTTTAAAGAAAAGTCTCGTGTCTTGCTGGTAGGCATCTAAGTAAATGGTCATGATTATTATTCAAAGTTTAATAAATAATCTTCATCTTCATCATGTTTTTCTTGCTTTCTTAGGCTGATACGAATACTGGTCAAAATTGGGCACGAACCTAAGATGATGATGGATTTCATTTTAGGGCCTCTACTTCATATGAAGGAAATCTGTCATTGCAAAGACGCAACTTGTATAATAAACTCTGTCAGTTGTAAAGAAGTCGGTGTCTCTCTTCTCCTCCCTCCCCCATCTGTTCTGAACCAAATTCTGCTTCTAGAACAACTTGATTGACACAGGCATTCAAACATGCATCTTTCAGGCACCAATTTAGAAATCTGCAGGGGAACTATGTTTGTTTTTCCACCCTAGAAACGAAGTGGATTCCAGGGTGTCTTCTCATCTTGAGACCGTATATCCTGTGTGAACATTTCCAAGTGTATAGAGTAGAGCAATAAATCATATTTTGATCAGTGCCAAAAATACGGTGCCAAAGAACATCTTGACATTACTATTAGCGTATGTTGTATCCTGTAATTAAGCAGAATCGGCTTGTAGATGAGTTCTTCTGAAGACGGAGCCCTCCTTTCACGGGGAAGGTAATCGGAATGAGCTATCGCTCTCATTAAGTTACTTGGCAATACATCACCGGTGCGACCTGTCATTCTAATGATGCATTAGTGTAATTCATCAACAGGGTGAATCCCACTAATAAGGTCTTACTCCAGAGGCAAGGCTATCCAGTGCAGAAAGCATCCAGGGGCAGATGTGTGATGACTGCAACCAGAGGCCCAGGAGGCTCTATGTAATTGAGCCAGCCTCCTCCTTAAGGTATGAAGTTTAGCCATTTCTCAGCTCCTCAAATCAATGACCATCTGCCCCAAACTCTTCCAAGTTTTTCTTACTGGTCCAAGGATATTCGACTTTTATTTCTTTGGGTGTGTAACTGAGTCATTTGGTTCATTCCTAAAGATTTACACTTAAGGGAAAGTCTGCTTCATGGCTGTCATGAAAAAGTGATGGGGGATTTCTGTGATTCGTGACTGATTCATGTTTTATGAAGAAGACTTATACAATGATGTGACTCCAATTAAAAGCAGATAGGAAAAAAGACACTAAAAAATCAAGGCTAAGCTGGGCTCGGTGGCTCAGCCTGTAATCCCATGCTTTGGGAGGCCAAAGTGATTGAATTGCCTGAGCCCGCAGGTTCGAGACCCTCCTGGGCAACTTGGCGAGACCTCATCTCTACAATAAATAAAAAAAATTAGCCAGGCGTGGCAGCGCGCACTTGTAGTTCCAGCTACTTGGAAGGCTAAAGTGGAAGGATCACTGGAGCCCAGCAGGTCGAGGCTGCGGTGGCCAGGAGCAGCCACTGCACTCCAGTATGGGCGACTGAGTGAGACTCCAACTCAAAAAAAAAAAAAAAAAAAAAAATCAAGGCTAACATAGTTGGTTCAGTTGAGTATTATATTTGTCTCTGAGCTCCCTGACAGCAAAATTAATGAGAGATGATGTCCTGAAACAATGAACACTATTTAGTTTAGAAAATATCTTTCTAATACTCCTAACAATATTTATTTAGGTACTTATATAAAGGGCTTTAAAGAACTTAGTGGACTTTACCTTCAATGGTAATAACACTGAAAATGCAATAACATATTCTTTACAGTGATTTCTTATTCTCAACTTCTAACAGATCCAGGGGTATATGACAATTAGGAAATTATCTGTTTAAGGCACTTTTTGTTAAGAGAGAAGCTAGTGTGGTTTAGGTGCATAACTCACACTGTGAAGAGAGTAAGAGAACCTATAGGAATGAATGGAATCATTTCTACTGTTTAATATCTCTTCTGAACTTTTTTTAGGAGGTAGATAAGCATAATTGATGATGGTTTTTAGCTTTATTGAGGTGCAATTTACGAGTAATAAACATTACCCTTTGTATGTATACATTTTTATACATTTTGGCAATTGTATGTTATCATGTAACCACTAACACAATCAAGATATGGAGCACTTCCCTCCTGCCTCTTTGTGGGAACCTCTGGCCCCCAGGCCCAGGCACTCACTGATCTCCTGTCTGTCACTATAATGTTGCCTTGTGTAGAGTGTTAAATATGTGGAATCTTTCATGTCATCTTTGTGTTTGGCTTCTTTCATGTGACATCTGTGTTGCTGTGTGTATTCAGGCCATGTTCACTTTTATTGCTGAACAGTATTTCATTAGGATTTATTTTTATGAGGAAAAAGCTTAAAAGATATTAAGTGTAGTGGCTAGAGGAAATATCCATACGAATTTGATAGCAAGCATAGAGGTGGCAATTTGTATTCTTGCTTGAATAGAGAACAAATGCCTTCTATTCCAATATATTTTTTTAATACTTTACAGTGACAGGCTTGAAAGGTAAGTGATGGCGGGAACCATGCTCTCTAGCTTGCCATTATATCTGCAGTATCTAGCCCAGTGCCTGCATTTACTAGGTGCTTAATAAATCATTGTTAAATGAGTGAACGAAGACATTAATAGATGCTCATCTTTCACGAACAATAGTCACATGTAGCGAGAGCAGTCCCTCAAAATAACAGTAAAATATAAAGAGAAAAGTTACTTTAGTTACCACTTATTGAGCCCTTATCATAGAAGTGCTTGTAAAGTGACTTGGTTCTCTGCACACACTTCAGATTCCTTTCAGATCTGTTGTTAGCGCTCTCACCTATGTATATTTAAAAACTTTTTGATCCAGTGTATTTTATCCTAAATTCCCAGTTTGGGGATAACCAACACAGAGCATTTACTATGCACTGTCATTTTATTTGCCCTAAGACTATTTCTAAATGTTTGGAAATTGTTTGAATTATGCATGCTCTTCAGTTCCACGAGTTTTTCTAAACATGCAAAGTATAAACAAGAAATGGTACACTTGGAAACAGAACACCATAGAATGTTAACACTTGAAGATGGTTTAGTCTAACGTCCTCATTTTCACAGAAAAGGAAACTGAACTCTTGAAAATGACGGGCCTCAATTCATACAACCGTTGGTGGAAAATTTTGTGCCACTGAAGATAAATTTGTAATAGACTATTAATCCCAATAAACAAGCAGTTTGTTTACAGACTTGAACTGCAAAGAAAAGAGAGTTCTCTTAGTTTGTTTACTTGTTCATATCTAGGCTTTAGCTGGAAGAACTGTGTGCAGGCTATCACATTGAATGATATTTTAGAGCACATCGAGGAAAAAATAACTTTCACAAGGAGTCATCTGCATCTCTTAAATTAGAATCCATGCCAAGGCAAGAAAAACAGAAAGACAGCAGAAGGTCAGAATCTGGAAGCAGACCGAGCCTCAACTCTACTGGACATTTCAGCAAATGGCAAAATCTATTAGTTATATGCTTTAAACTTAACCTTCATTTGACCTTTAAGATGATTTCTCTCTAAAAAGTCACTAAATATTCCAGAAATTAGGTTTTGGGGGAGAAAATGAAGTTTACCTGAAATCTTAATAGATTA